>CM060986.1:94052141-95302141 GCA_030765065.1 Deroplatys truncata | reverse complement strand
GGGTAAACAAATTACTCTTACTCCCCGAATGAGAAGGCAAAAATGCGATGTGCTATATTTACATGGCATTCTCTACCCTCTATCGCTTATTAGTGGGTAAACAAATTACTCTTACGAAAGTTTATTTTCCTACCTCCTTCGATTTGCGGAAATAGCTGCATTGTAGCTTTCGTTACAGGAGGTAAAGGGAATAGCGATAGTCAACCTTTTAGTACTGAATGCTATATGCTGGCCTTAAAATTCCTTACTCCTTCCATGACATCGCGATATACAGATGAAAATCGACAGGACTTGAAAAGAATGACTAAGTATTGAACCATTTATAATAGATATCTCGGAAATGACTGATGGCACTAAATGATATGTGAAATAAATTATGTGTTTTAAAGAGATCTACACTTTTTGTGTAGTACGTTTTCGACTATCGTGTAACATTTATCGGTTATACAAGATTATACAACATTCCTTCCGAATGAAGAGGCGCACACAGGCTATTCCCAGATAATTCAAGATTTGCATTTTATTTTTCATGTATATATGTATAGTATACGGTATTTTAAACAAAATAGTTGTCATTTTTTATAAAATCAAAAAAATCGAAAAATGTTTCATGTAAAGGGTACATGGGTGTGAGGGTATTTTCTTGAAAATCTTCAAGTCCCATCTTTGGAAGATTCTGAACTTGAGTACCAAGTTTGGTATTTATCCGACTTTTCCTTTTTAGTTATGCTGATCGCAGACACTCACAGACACATTACACATATGGACTTTCCCTAAAAACCTTGTTGGTTGTTTAAGGGGTCTCAAAACATATATTTGTGACCAAATCTCGGTATCGAATTTCTGTGTGGAATGCAATAACTTTTCTACCGACTATGTTCGTGGCAGAGAAGGTAAAAATTAGAAAAGTGTGTGTGTGTGGTGTGTGTATGTAATCGACACAATTAAAAAACTAAAAGTCAGATAAACATCAAACTTGGTATTTAAGTTCAAGGACACGACACGGAGTTTTTCAACAAAGTCATCCTTCCACTCACACGGAAAGCATTTCCTTATTTTTGTTTTTCTCAAAAGTGATTAAGGATCTTGATTAAAATACCATGTTTTAGATATTCGATTGACTAATGAAATGTATATTGTGACAAATGAGAGAACCAATTACTGCAAAAAGTTACACTTTACTTCATTAACACAAAGTTACACCATTACACTTTACTTCATTAACACAAAGTTACACCATTGCAATTCATTTATCACTAGGCACTCAACATTACACTTGAGTCACTTTGGCACACACTCGAAATACAATACAACTGATCCGTCGAATCAAATCACCACTGAACTGCTGGATTACACGACTCAAAGTGAAACTCTACCGTCCACTTACACTGTCACTTCTAACAGAACTCCATTCCACTGAATTCAACACTGACGGACTCGTTCATTTCTTCTTCTTCTTCTTTTCTTTCCCAGTGGAGAAGAAAAACACCGTTACGTGATAACCTCAGTCCCGATGGGAGTCAGAGACTGAGAGTGTGGTTCTCGCCAAGAGATGGTCATACTCACTAAAAACTTCTTCACCGGAAAGAAATGAGGAAAGAGGAAAAAGAGGAACTCAAGGTTGAAATTGAGGCAGTACCGGTCGTCCTCCGTGGACTAGTGGTGCCGTGCTAGCCTCTAGTTCCCAAGGTCGCGGGTTCAAACCCGGCGGAGGGCGATGGGTTTTTTTCGGGCGTGAAAATCCTAAGGAAGGGAAGTAAAGCCGGTGGTCCCGTGTCGTAGATTTACGGCACGTAAAAGAACCTCAAGCCTGATAAAGAGGCCTCTGAGCAAAATTACCAGTCTTTCACGCCCAATATGGAGTGGGACGTTAAGAACCATAGTAGTTAAAGAGCGTCCATAAATAAAACTCAATAAAAGAGGCAGTACTGCAGTATGCACCTGCACTATTCGTGTTATGGGTATATTGCCCGGCCACTGGATCTAAGCCAGATGAGAGTAAGGTTCCAGGACTCAAGCATAACCGAGGCCCTGCTTACGTCTTTGGGAATTCAGGGTGAGAAAGCCAGGGAAGTATCGTGAGATGGGGTAGAGTGAAGTATGAGGTGAACTATGGTTGGAGTAAACTAGAATCTCGGACGTCTACGGTGGTAACTCGTCGGAGCTTGTTCTAGTTATCTGGTGTGCTGGTCTTCCAATATCGTCTGGAGGGTTTCAACCTGCTCCTTGATGAGCTTTCTAATTCATAGGAGATGCTCGTCCAGGCTTGTACCGAGGTCCTCTTTGCTGGCAAAGCCAGCAGTGCCCAATTTGGTTGCTATGATTCGCAGTATGGATGTGTGGTACATGATCACGTTGCTGAGCTCCGACAAGATCTCAAACCAAGTTATTTTTGGGGAGATTTGGAGTATCTCTGCCTGTCCTCCAGCTTCTACAGGATCTCCGGCGAAGATTAATTGCGGCTGTCGATGGTTGCCGGCCCCACCTGGGTGGAGTGAGGAGACAATTGAGGAGTAAGAGGTGGGCTCTGCTCTACACTGCCTTGCGGTAGGCGAGTCCGCTGCTGGGGTGCAGGGACTATGGACATCTGCAACATGGTTGAGCTCTGACTGCGGGGATGAAACAAGCAACAAGCTTTCTGGGTGAAGTGATCTGTTCCAGCAGGTTGAACAGAAGCGGCGAGAACCAGACAGATCGTCCTGCTGGGTGCGTGACGTTAAGTTCGGTGCACCATAGTAGGGGCACCATGGAGGCGCAGTGCGCAACGGCGGCAGGGTGGAGTCCAGAATGTCCGGCTTCAATTCTCAAGACCTGTCCTAAAATGTCCGGACCTGAAGACAGAACGGCGTCGTAATGGGCCTTGTCTCGGAAGACAAGGCGTGAGCATACAAAGCGGAACCTTCTAGAAAAGGAACGCACGAGAACATTTAGAAATGAACGCTCCAGAGCAAGTAAGCGGCAAAACAAAGGGCTTTTTATACCACACTCCGCCAAAACGTAGCAGGCCCACCAGGAGACCACAGGTACCGCTACGCGCGCGGTCACAATATCTTGGATTTTCTGTAAAGAGCTTATGAAATTCTCTTCGCTCTGAGTAAACTTGATCTACTATCTATTACTGGTAAATCATAAGCGTATAAAGAAAACCTTTGTTGAAAAAAATCTAGATCTCGTTAAATCTCACAATTTAATGCGAAATAATATGTTTGTGTCTTTTCCATTTCCGGAATATTCGTTATTATTTATATTAATTTTCAAATATTTTATTCTTTCTTTTATTTCTCATCATGTGATGCAAAGTTATGGAATTTCAAGCGACTTGTTTTTAAATATTTGACAATCACTTCAGTCTCTGGTATTCTCTTTGTACATACAACGAAATCTGTAATGAAACAATTTCTGCAAACATTTATTTTGATTAAGGTTAGGTAGATAGAAAAGCAATATTTTGTGAGAATATTTTGCAGAACCGATATACTGTATTCCGAGGTCTGTCCACTTCATGATGTCATATTTAGTAGTTTCGCACGGCGAGCCAGTAAATGTGGGGTGTATTTTGCAGAAGTTGTACAAATTTGAATTAGTAAGGAACTGTGCCTCTGTAAATAAATGCATGTATTACAAATATGTGACCTTACAGAAGCAAGCGAGATTCCAACTCAGACATTTTTCCTTAGAAACCAGTTACCCTAAGCACTCACAAAACAGAGCTGGGGTTTTGTAGGTCAAACTGCTAGCAAGATATCTTCAGAGATCTTATTCATGACGAACGGGACGTATTATTATCATCATTATCAACATTATTATCATATTGTGATGCAATACAGAATATAACATCGCCATGTATATTATAAACATTATAACACTATACCAAGTATAGCTGTTCTCACAGACCCAGTTTTTGCTACTCAAGCAATAGAAAGATATGATAGTCCAGATGAATCTTATGATATTAAGCAAGTGAGATCTTATTATAGATTACTCCAAACAAAATCTCAACAGATAATATTACTGTGGATATCAGTACATGTGGGGGTGAATGATACGAGACTGCAGACTTTCTGGCCAAAAAGGGTGCAGTGTTATACGCAAAACCTATAAAGTCTTGTGGAATAGATATGAAACTAAAAAATGTCAAAATTAATGTAGAACAAAAATATCAACATAATATTCAAAAGGAAATTACTAATAAAATTGCTCCAACATAAAAATAAATAGTATAAAAAATAAAAAATGTCTGAAGGAAGGAAGCCGTTGCTCACTTCAGATTAGCCACAAGACATGACTGTCTGGCGGAACATCTACATTGATTTGATTTATGAATGACAAAGCATCTAAGCTTTGCAATGCTGACAAGATTTTTAATGGAGAGCACCTAATAGAACGCCCATAATTGAGGAAAGCTGTACCAGATGGGAAGATACAGAATTTATATTGGCTAGCAAGGGAGAAATTGATGGATCAAAATCCTGCACATTAGACTAACAACACTACACAAAGTATACAATAAAACAATACACAAACGGTATATCAGTTAGGTCGATGTAACAATCAAAGCTAACTGTTACTACATCAAATACACTTTACTCGTACGCGGGGACGGTGTTAGCAATACCAGACCACATTTGTTTAAAATAACTGAAACAGAAGCAGGTAGACCTACGTAATGTAATGATCAAACAGTGGAGATATTTTACCATCCCTGAAGTTGTCATTTGGGCTGCCTATTTGAACAAAGTGGCTAGGGTACACCGCGTATAAAAATAAACGGTAATGGATAGAGGATTTTAATGTAGTATATCATATTGTTTTCTCAATTTTACGTGCCATTAGAAGCCCTTCCCCTTTTGGGAGAATAATTAAAATACCAAATGTTATTCTTGCGTTAGTAAGTAACACACAAACACACGCACACACATAAAATTTTAAACATGTTATTTTTGGCTTCACATTTTCACCATACATATTAGTACTGTGACGAGATCTCTGCTATTTGTCCCGCCTTGGTGGTAGGGCGTGGTTTCTACGGCGGCTGCAGTATCCGTATGCTTTGTCGTCAGAGAGACGGAAGAGGAACCTCAGCCTACTGATTTATTCGGAATCGTCACCACGTGTAGAACTCACCTCCTCGGGCTGCTGGAGTCTGCTCGAGAATACGCCCTTGGAGTATAAAAGCAAGTGATCGCTGACTTGGGAGATTTTGTTAATAGTTCTGTTCTGTAATTTGCCCAGCTAGTTCTTACTACCCACGAGTAGTCGTCTAAGTGAGGAGACAGGGTGATTGTTGAGGTCGACATGTTAGTTATGACCGGAAGAGGCTGGTTTTTACACCGTTAATTGAAATGTTGCCTGCTAAACGGTAATGCGCGACTAGAGACGGAGCGGAAGAAATTACACTATTAATAATTTCGGTTTTATTATACGTGTAGCTTGAGTGGAAGTTCTCCAAAAGGTGTGCTCACATATGATCCTGCGGTATTTCAGAATTTAAATGCTGTGATACTCAACATTTGCCACTAAGTAAAGCCGAAGAAGTGTTTTCTTCCTTCTCTACTCGGGATATGACTTGGTTTTGCCAGCAGTTATCTGTGGACCTACCTCTTTCCCGTTCTCACTCTGCTTATATAAGAAAGTTGGGATAATTTTAAGGAAGATGAGCCAGCCTCTTCAACCCTCAGTCTATAACAATTAGTATATTCCACAACGTTATTTGCCAAAGGGAAAGTTTGAACGGACTGCCTCGTCTTATGCAAATTTAATTACTAATTCAGACTTCTGATGAAAACACACTGCAATCTCTTTCCGCGGTGTTTATAGAAACTATTGCTAATGAATTCTCTCCCCAATATGCCATTTAGCACTAAGAGAATCTCGATAATCATTCTGGTGCAATCTTGCATTAAGGAATAAATTGGCGTAAATTCTTAATTGTAAAATTGCACTATTCTTTCTCTTTTAGTAGAAAATTGCGAAGTAGCGTCTGTGAAATATTAACGTTAACAGTATTACTGACAAAAAGTCTGATGTGTTATATTCACGTGACCTTCTCTATCCTCTATCGCTTATTAGCGAGTATAAAAGCATTCTTACCAAAGTTTATTTTCTTGTCAGCTTAATTTTAATAGAGATAAAACTTAAATAACTGTATTACACATTTCGATAAAGATACAAAGGGAACAGCGGTAGTCAAATTTTCAAGGAGTATACACTGGCCTTAAAATCCTACTTTTTCTATGACAACGCAAGAAACAGCTGAAAATCGACAGGACTCCAAAAGCATGACAAGTACAACGACAAGTTTGTACAATTCGAACCATTAATAACGGATATCTCTGAATGGCTGATACCACCAAAAAAGTATTTGAAACATATTGTGTGTTTTAAGGAGATATACATCTTTTGTGAAGCATGGATTTGTCTATTGCTTAACAATTTAACAGTTTTACAAGATTATACAAAATTCTTTCTGAATAAAGAGTACTTCACCGGCTATTTCCAGAAAATTCAAGATATACATTTTATATTTCATGTAAATATCTTTAATATACGGTATTTTAATCAAAATCATTAGACTTCTTTAGAAAATCAAACATTTCAAAAAGTCTTCCATGTAAAGGGAGTTTGGGATGAGGATTTTGAAAATCCCATGTCACATCCTTGTAAGATACTAAACATCGACTTCTCATTTTTGAGTTATGCTGTTCAAAGGCACACACACACACACACACACACACACACACACAGAGTCCTTTTTTCTTAAAATTTCTGTTTTTTTGTTTAAGAGACCTCAAAATATGTATGAAATCTCGGTATCGGATTTTTAGGTGAAATGCAATTCCTTCTCTACCTAGAGAACATTATTTTCCAAATATTTTATCGTCATTCGTTACCTTACACTTTACATTACTTCTCCACATAGACACCGCCGTTATTTAGGCACTTTTCGTAACGGGAAACCAGTTTTTCTATGTCTTCGGGACGAATGGTGTCACCTGTGATGGAAGCCAAGAAAGCACTTCTTGTTTCACAGCACCATTGTCGTTGAAATCTTTTCCACCAAGGAATTTTTCAGATGAAGAAATAGATGAAAATCGCTTGGTGCCAAATCTGGACTGTAGGAAAGGTGGTCGAATTGCTCCCAGCCAAATGATGCGATCAGATCTTGAGTTTGGTTGTCTCTTTGTGGCTGGTCATTGTTACCCATTATTTTTTCACCATAAACCTCACACAATTGGCGATGGATGTTTGCTGCCGTTGCATTTCTCGCATTCAAAAATGAATCAATGATGTGACTTTACAGTCAGTAGGTCCTTCAATTGTTTTGAACATTTCGAAACGTTCTAACAACAGGAGACTTGCGACATTTCTAGAACCTTCTGGAAGGAATTCGACACATTTTTTGGAGGGGCGGGGCGATAAAGCTTCCAGAAACTTCTAGTTATATCCCGATAGTGCGCTCGGTGTTTATGCTGACAAGTGACGTTATCATTGTTTACTCGGACCGCTCGGCGCCGACACAGATCTCGAAGGCTGTGTTCTGAACATTTTCATACACGGCATATGTCTTCTGAGCAACTTTTATTTTTTTTATTTATTTACTTATTTTTGGACATAATTTTCAATATTTAGTAATGATGAATCATTCCAGATAGAATGTGTGCCTGAGAGGCCCTTACATCTATTCGTCCACCAAAGCGGACATGTGTTTTTTACACATGCTTATTATAAATAATGCAACAATAGTATATAATTGAATTCAAATGCACCTTTAAGGGTATATAAATATAATGAAAATAGAATTTTGTTTAAACTTTTTAAATTTGCGGCACAAAATAGTGCCATATAATTATACCTATTGTAGGTTAATTGTTATGGAACTAAATGACCTAACACGTGTGCTCAGGTTTGCGTCAAACGGCACTCCTGAATTTTTGTTAATGAGCGAATTCCTTATTAAATAACCGTTAACACCCCCCGCATGCATAGGTGCCTAGTCTAACATTCAAACACCAGACTCTGGGCATTCCGTGAAATATTTTTATTTAACAATAACTTTCTGGAGACCAGCCGGGAATCGAACTCGTAACACCTCATATAGCTAGTAGTTTCTCTACCGAATGAGCTCTGAGACTAGCAATAGCAGTTAAAGTGTTCGTTTTCAAGAATTTGTTTCTCATTCAGCGGTTTCTTCGCTCGGTGAGGAGTCCCCTTTCAGTTCTGCTTAGGCAAACATTTTGGCATCCGCGCTATCCCATATAAACTAACTTCAACTAAGGATGGTTTTTGTGACCACCTGGTTATGTATGCAGGTTGAATCACCTAAAGCTTGCACCCAAATATTTCGGAAATGGAAAGTGCTATTGATGTGGAGTTTTCACAGCACTGATTGGTAACCAGGGACTTGTACATTTAGCTTATAAACAGATTGTAATAATACTGAGAAAGTGTATTTATTGAGCAAACATATAATTGTTTTAAATGGAACAATGCCTGGCTACATCAACAGAATAAATGTAGGGCAATTTAGAATGTCAGTGGCGTTTGTTGCAAGATTCTAGTGTAAGTGGTTTACGAGAAATCTTATTTTCAAATTCTTACGCACCGACACTTCTATAACTAAAGAAAAACAAAAGAAAATTACCATACTTCTTTGGATTCTTACAAGTATGGAGAACATAGCCCTTCAAAGATTATGTTCAAAATGACTACCGGCAGCTTCAATATACGCTTCCAGTCTGCTATAGAAAGGCTGCTACACACGTTCTAGCATTTCAACGAAACTTTCAGAGCAGGCAGCAGTAATGCGTCGTTTCATATCGTCTGGTGTGGTTGGTACATCCTATTAGACGGTGTATTTCAGCCTTCCCCACAGAAAAGGGTCTAAAGGGGTCAGATCCGGTGAACGGGCCGGCCAAGGTACACGTTTTCTTCGTTCAATCCAACGATATGGAAACAATCCGTTAAGATCAGCTGTAGTACTTCGTGTACTATGGGATGGACAGCAGGTTCCTCCTAGTCTGAAAAGGAACTTCTTCTAGCATCTGTGGCAGATGGTCTGTAAGGAGGCTGCGATACTTGTGCGAGTTCATTGTTCCTTCTACGAACAAAGGGCTAATGAGCTGACGGTTCACTATTCCACACCATACCTTTAAACTCCATAGACGCTAACGTTCCACCTGACGAAGCCAACGGGGATTGTCAATAGACCAATAGTGCATGTTTCCGCGGTTTACCTGGTCATGATTAGTAAATGTTGCCTCATCACTAAACAAGATGCATGATGTATCTGGAGTATCAAGCCTTAATGCCCATGTACAAAAGTTAACACGATTCTCAAAATCGTTTCCATGCAGTTCTTGATGGAGAGAGATGTGATAGGGATGGAACCTATGTCGATGGAGAATGCGCAGTACACTTGCCTGACTTATGCCACTTCCACGTGCGATTGTGCGGGAACTAATTTGCGGATCTACTGCAACGGCAGCCAAAACATTAATTTCTGCCTCTTCTCCAGTCACTTGTCTGTTTCTGTTACGTTTTATAGGTGTTACAGTACCACTTTCAGGTAATTGTTTGAAGAGGTTGATAAATAATTGCCGAGATGGTTGACGTCTTTTGGGATACGTTTCTGTACAGAACGAACTACATTATTCCTACACTCTCCATACACTATGAGTAAGTCGACTTTTTCTGCACTAGTAAACCCCATCTTTCACTCACGACTTACTGCTTGAACTGTCGCAAATTAACTGACCAGAACGTTGCAATGCAATTAATGAACAGAAAACACAATGCAAACAAACATAGCAACAACATCGTACCTAGCAACTAATCAGGTTGAATGGGACAAACAGTTTTCGGGGTGGAAACTTTTCAAAATACGATTTCTCATAAACCACTTGCACTAGAACCCTGCAACAAAGACCATTGGCATTCTAATTTACCCTACCTTTATTCTGTTCATGTAACTAGGCATTGTTCCACTTAAAAAAATATACTTTTGCTCAAAAAATAAACTTCCTCAGTATTATTTAAATCTGTTTATAGGCTAAATGTACGAGCCCCTGACTACCAATCAATGCTGTGAAAACTGCACATCAATAGCACTTTCTATTTCCGAAATATTTGCGGTGCAAGTTGTATGTATATAGAAGGTGGTAACGTGTCCACCTGATAATGAAGGTGGACATGTTGAACTGCATTAGGCTTTATAAGGTCCTGCTCTGTCCTAATATAACGTTTACTGTGCCTTAGTAGACCAAGAACATTAAAATGTGTTCGGACTTCATGGGGATTCTGTATACTATACACGTTTTGCATTCTCTGCCATCTACATCTCATGTGGATGGCACGTAATGTATTTCACCCAAAAATTGCACATCAAGATTTTATGTCCCCTGTACTCAAAAGCGGGAATTTCAGTAATAGTCCGCGGCTGTGCCTGTGTACGTGTAAACAGCAAAACTCAGAGCCAAATCTCGCATAAATACAAACTTCCTTTTTCATGAAAATCCCCTACCCCAAACTATCTTTCACATGGAAAATGCTTCAGTATTTTTGTTGGCTCCAAATTTGATCAAACTACTTTATGTTTAACACATTTGTATTATATACATACACATATTGAATATCCTGCAAATTGTCTTTGAATTCCTTTTACTCAGAATGTATTTTGTACAGATCTGTATGGATGCTAAACCGTAAAATATTGACGAAAACCTACTGCATGAAAAATGTAGATTTCCTTAAAACACACAATTTATGTACATTAAATAATTTTTGTAGCGCAACCATTTGCGAGATATTGGTTGCTAATTGTTTGGATTTTACAATAACACTGTGTCACTATTCATCTATATCACGTTATGTGTAAAACGTATGGAATTCCAAAACCTTTAATTCTGCCTACTATATAGGGAGGTAGAGGATGTATTGATTCCTCTAAAAAATTCTACATAGATTTGTGTGTGTGAACAGCATAACTTAGAAACGAAACGTCAAATAAATACCAAAGCTGATATTTAATTTCAGCAAGTTCCAAAGATGCAAAAGGAAGTTTTTCAACAATAATTCACTATCCCAAACTACCCTTTACATAGAAAATGTTTCGAAGTTTCTTATACTCTAAAATGGCTCTAACGATGTGAATTAAAATACCATATGTTTAAGATATTTTTAAATAATAAAACCTAAATTTTGAATTTTGTAAAAATATTCCTGAAATTCCTCTTTATTCAGAAAGAATTTTGTATAATTCTGTTTAACTGATATATCTTCAGAGAAAGAAAAAGGATCTTCCTGTACGAAAAACGTGAAATTCGTTAAAGCTTACAATTTATATAAACTAGTTTTTACTTTCGCATTGATTTTGACCAAAAAATTCCATATCAGAATTTAAATGGAAGCTGTTTTAGGTGCTCTGAGTCCAGAAGAGTTATTTTTAGAAATATACCTGTGTGTTTGTGTAAAGAGTCTGTGAACAGCATAATTGTAAAACGAAACATGAATAAATACCAAGCTTGGTTATTTGAAATAAGTTGTGTGTTGTAAACGATCTAACTTTGTATTTATCTGTTACGATGTACAGGTTATACAAAATTATACAAATTTCCTTCAGAATAAATAGGACTACACAGGCTATTCTTAGAGAATGCATCATATGCATTTATTCGTCATGTAAATGTATAAAATATATGATATTCTAATCAAATCGTTAGACGTTAGCATACGCTATATGTGTATGTAACCTATCCTATTTATAAACCAGAAGCAATTTCTAGGGTGCATATAGGAAAGCTAGGGAGTTGAAACAGTGAGGATTGAGATTTCTTCCTTACAACTCTCAGAAATGTAATTTTAGAGAGGCAATAAACGTCCATGCAAAAAGGTAAGAGAGGTAGAGTTATATATAGGGTATTATTTGATAAGGAAGTTACTTCAGCAAGTTCAAAACCGCCCTCTGAATCGTGGAAATGAAGGCGGAGAAATGTTGACGTAAAGAAGTTAAAGGGAGGAGGTAATGGCGGCGGTGGTGGTGACTACTTTATAGGAATATGGAGGGGGTGAAGTGGCAGGGTAAATCAATTCCTCTAGCCCGCTCTTTCCTTTCTTTTAAGGGATGAGAGAAAGGATATGATCTGAAATACGAACTCAGGGTAACACCAAGAAAAGTCCAGAGGCAGTGAAGTAATCTCCTTTATTGAACTTCCACTCTGCTTGAGATTACTCGTAATGAGATATGTACAAGAAACGTTGGTATCACTAGCTCTGAGAATTAGATGGGCCAGTTTCTGCTTTCAAGTGAACTGAGATACGAATGTGTAAAACTTACGATTTTACTATCTGTGCCTTGGTAGAACCATTTGGAGTATAGGTACATAACGGTAGGGGACACATGGTGCGTTGCGATCTACATGAGATCTATTGCGGCTACCCCACCCCCAGGAGGAAGGGATGAAGTAAAGAACTACGAGCCACAGGCAAACAGGCCACAGAAACGCCAGAAGTTCTTAAGAGTCCTGACTGGAATACTCGTCCCATAACTAGAGCTACCTAAGAGAGCGATTTACGACCCGTGCAACCAGACAGCCTTCTAAAGTGCACGGGGAATACCCTTCCGCGCCATTTGTTCGGCCCGCCATACACCATGAAACCTAGAAGCACACGGAATGAAATGGAATGACAGAAAGGAAGTCGTGGTATATGAGAAACCACACCACATTCGCCTACCGTCCAGAGAAAACAACGAAAAAACAGCTTAGAGTCGACGGAAATCGAGCCCTGGACCTCCCGAATGAAAGCCTCACACGTTACAGTGGAGCCATCTCGCTCGATGGTAGAACTAATACTGCAGTCTACCATCGAACGAGATGACTTATGCAGTAGCTTCTGCGGCTGGCATTCTCAAGATCTGGGATCCAAACACTGAGATTTCTGATCAAGGTGGGCTGTGATACACCACGACACTTTCTTTCACTCATTCTCTTCCATTACTTTTCTCTCTTCATTTTCCAGGTTGTGGGGCTGGTACGGGTTATAGCCGTGCAGTTCGAAGAAGAAAAAGTGTCCATTTCCTTATATTGCAATAGCATCATTTGTTCCATAAGGTTTCTACATTTATCTAACCAACACTAGTTTCCACCCAGCCCATATCACGTCTCTCTATGACTGGCTTAAAACAAATATGAACCAATGCGCCATGTTATACTCGGTGTGAAACAAAGAAGTCTACTTTGGTTCGTGTTAAAAAAGTAGATATGGCTAGCCCAATGTAACATGATTAACGATTCAACTTTGTAGAGGGAGTGGTGACTGAGAAAGAGTTACCTGCAGTTGTAGCTGTTCCCTTGCTATGCATCCACTACGTTGATGATGATGATGATGATGGATGCTGTATTGCGTACCTATAGGTCGTTTTGATGCCTGTATTCTTGTGATGTATCTTGAGGTTCTCGTAGGCTGGAATCTGATGATCGTGTATCTGTATTCTTGTGTAAGTGTTAGTGTGTTGTAATTATTATTTTATAATTGTGCCATGGCTGCTGTGTTGATGTCGGAGAGTTCTTTTATCTTATCAGGATTGGGTATGGAGGAGTTTAAAATATTTTGCACAAAAGTATTCTGTTAATTATTTCACCTGTATTTTAAATAAACTACATGTGATATTCACAATTCAGTATTACATTTGTTATATTAAAATGCGTATAACTGGTAGACTTTAAATACGTAGTATTAGTGCCTATTCAGGGACGATTTTATATACTAGCACCCTGCTCGAACACTTACAAGCTCCTGTTAGCGTTCCTTCCAACCGTTTTTCTTAAAGTACGTGTTTGAATTATAGCCATGAATCAATGCACCTGATTGGTGTTACTGTCCACAAATGTCCAATAACAGTTTCTTACACACACACAATAATATATATATATATGTTTAAAGACTTCCATGTCTTAACTATGAATCCAAAGTTCGTTTCTTGCTTACGTAAATACTACTGCATTTCTCATAATTTTATATTACTGGTTATATAGCTAACAATGTTCTTTTCCTCTCATATTATATTCTATATGTTATAACGTTATATACGTGTTCTCCACCATGTGTACATTACAAATATATGAGTTTTTAACATCCTCTTAATTATTATACGTACAATATTATCAAAGAAAATACATAACACGTAAAACTTAGAACAAAAAATATTATAGACAAAAATTATTAATATGTTGATGCTGAGAAGCTGTGAATTGGATATTTTATTACATTTAAGAGTTTTATATTAATTTTTCCGCGAATAGTACTGTATTTTGATTGACACTGCTATCAAACCATTTCTTCTGAAGTAGACATGAAAGATGATAGCAATGAAATACAGGACAGGAGGAGGAATATCAAAGAGGGGCCATCTCACGTGCGACGGATCAAACTTAGAATTCGCATTCAGCTTCAAATACCTGGAAGTAAGGTTACAAACAACTGGAACCACTTACTCTATGCATATACAAGAGCGAATGACAGATGCAATAAAAGCCATTTACAAAATCTCGAAGCTACAAAACTTATCCCTGACAACTTCGATAACGCTGTTCAAACTCAACGTTATGCCAGCTACCACATATAGAATTCAGCTAATGTGGACCTATTTGACGGTAGAAAACCTCTCGAAACTGAAGAGCGTCAAAGGAGAGTTCTGTCAATTTCAAAGTTCACAAGAAATAGCTATGCCTACATGGGAGTGTAGGAATCTTTCTTCATAAAAGACATTAGGCACCGCTTAGAACTACCAGAGACAGTTTTACAAAGTTACCGTCAAGGAGAGATGAAATAAAGTCAATGGCGTACCAAAGGAAATAATGTAAAAAGAAGCGACACCTGTAAAGGAGTGAACTTCCAACATCGCCGTCTGTACACACACGTTTTGCCGCCTATGGTTCCCATGGGAAGATATGCCAAAACGGATCATACAACGACCCCAAAGAGGACTGATCTGTAAACTATGTAACAAACCATGGCACAAGTATCATTTAGTGAAGTGCGAAAACAAAGTCGACCACTAAACACACTAACAAATGACTGGTGAAAGCCACAACTCTTTTGTAACACAAACTATGTGATCAAAAGTGTCCGGACACCCCACAAGCATACGTTTTCCATCTTAGGTGCATTGTGCTGCCACTTACTGCCTGGTACTCATTATCCGTGCCCTCAGTAGTTATCAGACATCGTGAAACAGCACAATGGGACGCTCCGTGGAACTCACAGACTTCGAACGTGTTCAGGTGATTGGGTGTCACTTGTGTCAGAAGTCTGTACGCGAGATTTTCACACTCCTAAACATTCCTAGGTCCACTGTTTCTGATGTGATAGTGAAGTGGAAACGTGAAGGGACATGTACAGCACAAAAGCGAACAGGCCGACCTCGTCTGTTGACTGATAGAGACCGCCGACATTTGAGGATGGTCGTAAAGAGTAATATGCAGACATCTATCCAGACCATCACACAGGAATTCCAAACTGCATCAGGATCCACTCCAAGTACTATGACAGTTTTGGCTTGTGAGCGGCTGCTCACAAGCCACACATCACACAGGAAAATGCCAAACGACGCCTTGCTTGATGTAAGGTGCGTCAACATTACACGATTGAACAGTGGCAAAACGTTGTGCGGAGTGACGAATCACGGTACACAATGTGGCAATTCGATGGCAGGGTGTGGGTATGGCGAATGCCCGGTGAACGTCATCTGCCAGCGTGTGTAGTGCCAACAGTGAAATTCGGAGGTGGTGGTATTATGTTGTGGTCGTGTTTTTACTTGGAGTGGGCTTGCACCCCTTGTTTTTTGCGTGGCACGATCACAGCGCAGACCTACATTGATATTTTAAACACCTTCTTGCTTCCCACTGTTGAAGAGCAATTCGGGGATGGCGATTACATCTTTCAAACACGATCGAGCACCTGTTCATACTGCATGGGCTGTGGCAGAGTGGCTACACGACAATAACATCCCTGTAATGGACTGGCCTGCACGGAGTCCTGATTTTGATCCTATAGAACACCTTTGGGATGTTTTGGAACGCCGACTTCATGCCAGGCCTCTCCGGCCTATATCGATGCCTCTCCTCAGTTCCGCACACCGTGAAGATTGAGCTGCCATTCCTCAGGAAACCTTCCAGCACCTGATTGAAAGTATGCCTGCGAGAGTGAACGCTGTCATCAAGGCTACGGGTGGGCCAACATCATATTGACTTCCAGCATTACCGATGGAGGGCGTCACGATCTTGTGCGTCATTTTCAGCCAGGTGTCCGGCTACCTTTTATGCACACATTATGTTTAATGAAGTTATCATAAAATAAAATGAAACGCTACTGCCGCTATCGAATTATTGCCGTCAAAAAGATATTTTGTCTATGTATTTGCCAAATTCAGTAATTACGTTGATTCATAAGGATTTAGATTTTATTCTGTCATTATTACTCCATAATGACACCGTCTGACTCGTTCCAAATTCAAGATGCCAAAGCTGGTCCTCCATCTGCATAAGGATCATCTGTCCGTATACCTCCTTAGTTGTTAGGAGAATAGAACCTACTGTAATTAGGAATTTATTATTATTATTATTTTTATTATTATTGATGCTGATGATACCTTGGTACTCAAAATGTTGAATACATGTTTTATTATCCTCAGACTTATTAACGTTATTATGGTTGTTATTAACTTAACTGTCCTAAACTAGCAAGAACATAGTTCGTTGGCAGTGTTACTAGCCACCTAAAATTTAAGATGACATAAACAACTTGTAAATTAGTGGCTATAATTACACAAAAGGAGGGTAAGGTTAACTGTTGGAAAGAGCGAAGCTACACATATGTCAGTACGAACTTAAATTCCCTGTTCCGATAAGAACCACTTATGCTAAAAAAATTATTGTTTTATTGTTACATATTTTTTCTATATAATTTTATTGAAAGTTTAAAGGCATTCATTATTGCGTGTGAATATACCGGTAGCTAAATGAGAGCGCCTTTCGACCTATCCATTAATTCATTGCTACTCGATTGTCCAGTAACAGTAAAATTATGCTAACAATTTTGGAATAAAACGGACTTGTCTGGTGCTGCCCTCATATTCCTGCTCCATTTAATTTAGTTTCCATTTTCCTGCCCCGAGCGTGAACTCTTGAACATTCTAGCATAGCCGATGACCTGCAATTAACCTGAAGTTGGTTACTTTAAGGTGGTCAACTTGTTTATTTAGTGAATATACCTGATAGAAGAGGTATAGATGTCATCCTTTAAAGCATTGATAAAGTACATTGAAAACGTTCATAAAGGATTGTTGTATCTTTCATAGATCCACCCTCCTAAAAACGCTTTGAAATGCCGAGGTGTTTGGCAACACCACGCTTTTGCTTGAAGGGCAGTCAGAAATCGCACTCGACGTGAAGGTCAAGACCGCTACAAAGCAGAATGCGCTCCTTATCTCGCATGTAGCTGCGAATCGGTTACTCTACTGCGAGGTTTGCATGTTAAACCCTAATAAAATTGGCTATATCCGATACAAACTTGTTCAATTTTGAATGAATAATAAAAGAAAATATACGTTTTAATGTAAACGCCAAACAGGTGCAGTATCTACTTTGTAACTATCAGATACAGAAAAGCTTGGGTTATCAAGTATTCATTTAAAAGAAATATAAGGGAAAAACATACTTCAAATTAACAGCTTAAGGATATATGTACAATAAAACAAATCAATGATTTTAGATATTTGACAAACGATACTATCACTTAAACGTTCAGAAAATTCAAATAAAAACGAATAACCAAATTTAGATAGAGCGCGTGATAAGCGAGCGATGCCATAGAGGCCTGAGAGTTTGTAGTGGTCAATTATTCAGGCCACCTTTGCAACATCAAATCTCCAACATATAGTCTGTTCACCAGCTTAAGATCTTCGAGGAGGCAAGGTACTTTACATTAATCCTATCCGAAAGTACCTTTGCTATCGTTGTTACCCTGCTAGTTAATGTTGCCAACTTATCAAGTGTTGACAATGTAAGAAGGAATTTGGCATCCATATCAGCACTAATGTCCCGATTCATGCGGATAATATAAACGGGTATCTGGAAAATGCTCTTCTGGTTTACAATTAAAGATAACTACCATGGATAAATGAACACGTGAATTTGAAAAGTCGATACGAAATAAAACAGGTTCCTAATTTGCTCCCTTTTCTGTCGTTCTCTTGGATAATGCTGCATCATCACACTGTAGAGGTGGAAAAACTCCTTTCTGGTAAATTCCGTGAAATCTTCTATGTTATCTATATGTAAATCAGAACTCTAGGTTGATTGAATAAACAAACCTAAAGGTAAGTTGCTCTGCTTTTTATCACACATTATCTATAGTTTGCCTCCATACTTGTTATTAGGATCCCCTAGAAATCATTTTCAGCCAAGGCAAAACGAACACTTAGGAAGAAATAGTAACAGGAAAATTATCGCCGCGATATAACGCTTGAGGCTGTATCTCTTGTGAGTGAAATAGAGTGGCAGGGTTTCTGCAAACATTTAAGTAGATAGAACATGATTATTGGGAGAGGCATGGTAAGTGG
Organism: Deroplatys truncata; assembly: GCA_030765065.1. Taxonomy (NCBI): domain Eukaryota; kingdom Metazoa; phylum Arthropoda; class Insecta; order Mantodea; family Mantidae; genus Deroplatys; species Deroplatys truncata. The sequence goes on along the minus strand of CM060986.1, from coordinate 95,283,525 downwards.
AAAAAGTAATCGACAGCACTGTATTTTCGATGAGAGACGATTCATTTCCCTCTTCCTCCAGTGAAAATGAGTTCCAGCTCTGAAGAGCAGCCACATCACTGATTTAAAGTGAAGTCAACTTATTTATAAGCGAAATATAGTGAACTGGGTGTTGCTGGAATTGTTTGTGGCATGACTCATAAACTTCATTCCTGCAAAATACCATGGGTTGGTGGGCAGACTTGTAGATTATTACGATTTGTACAAAATGAAAACACTAAATTGTGGCGATACGACAAGAGGAGACTAAGGCTGGGTTCATAGTCGAACCTTAAGTGATAACTAAAGCCTTTAAGTTATAAGCGCACATTCACACTGTGTGAATGCTTAAATATGTTTGCAATTCATAGATGACACTTAAGGGCATGTGATCTGTGAACACTTACAACAGTAAAAGACATGGCAACATGTAAAGATCTATGACGTAGTTTCAATTCTCGTATGCCATTGATCATTTGGCGACTAACGCATGTCGATTGTGTAGCGGGAAAACGTTGGCGTTGGGCGTAATTTGTAGTGGGAAATCATTGCTCCTCTGGGTTGATGCTCTCTGCTGCAGAGTTCTGGACTCCGACTATCTCTGATCAGCGGCTGATGATATCTCCATTCCTAATAAATTGCTTATCTAACTAATTTCACTGGTCTCAAGGATTTCGTAGGTGAGGCAAATTAAAATTCACTTCATTTCCCTTAAAATGTGATTTATTATCAATAATATACTTATGGGCGGCTAGCGTTTACCATCTTTAACCATTTCCACCATAATAGTAAATTAGGAACCTAATCTAACTGCACACGTTTCCCAAACGCATACACATACGTGCATCCGTTGTCCAGAGAGTATAACTGAGTGTTGAAGAGATTGTATAAGAGAGTGAAAATCTAGGGCCTGCTTCCCCCTTTTATACCTAAACCTAGTTACGCTCACCTTCGCGCCTTAAAATGTAACGCCATTTCCAATTGGTCCTCAGACCCCGTTACCTTATTATGTATGAAATATTCTGCTCCAAAGCTTTACGCATACGCGCCCTAGTGACGCGCCCGAAAGCAAGCTCAATGTCACTGTCTCTCTGCTTTCTATAACTGTCTTATTCTATTTGTCATTATTCCTTCAAGTTCCTTGCTCATTGGCTTGATGAAAGGTGGTGGACTCTACCTAGAATTACTTTTACCTGGAATTAGCTAACTTATCCAAGTTACAATCCGTTTTGTACATTGAAAACCTAATATATCTTTTCTGCAATGCGGAAAGCATTGTGGGCGTTAAACTCTACATATTCCGCAAACACCTGATCCTTCATTTCGATTGTGTGTTGGTCTGCTAATATATAAACAACCAGATTGACACTCAAGTGCAACTCAAGTGGACTAGCAGGCACCCTAAGGTGTCCCTTAAGTTGCGACTGCGAATTGAATTGCAACCCCTAAGGGCCACTTTCATTTGAGTTCTGACCATGAATATACGTAGCCGTAAATGCTCTGTACTTCAAGGTTAAGTTTACCAAATTCGTGATCGAGTATCTCAGAAACTATTTAAGGCATTAAACGGAAATTTTACAGCATATAGATATATCTGCTTGCGTTAATGATCTGCTTTCATACAATAAGGTAGTTTATTAAGAAAGATATATATTTTTCTTAATTATACAAGCTTTTAATTAAAATCTATCAGCAATTAATTCTTAAAACATAACAAACCAATACCAAAGTAGGTCAGTAATAGCACTGAGGCATTGTTTCTGTCCTATCAAAAATTAATTCAGCTATCTTCAATTTTTCCTGAGGAAACGGGTCATTTATATAAGAAAATGTCATTTAGAGAAAACAGTGTACAAAGTAAAAATGGACCAAAATAACATCACATAATATTTACAAAGCCAAAGTCAATTGATTGAACATGTGAAAGCTGTCATTTGTCGTGGTAGTCTCTCGTGTTATCTTTTTTACTTGGCGCCTGTTATTGTTTTACTATTTTGAATTTTGGGTTCTTTGTCCTCCGGCTAGCTATTATTACTCAGTCGAGCAAATATCTCTGAACAGGGCGTGTAAACGGAAAGGAGTTGTTACTAAAAAGACAACACTGATAAAATAATTTGATTTTTACACTTTTATTGCCGTCACACTTAATTAATAGTTCACATATGTAATGTTTATACACGCCTGACAGAAACTGTTATATTTGCGAATTTAATTGCTGTCGTACGCGTACTTCACATTTTTAAACTAACTTTACGACGCGAGAGATTCTGTAGAATTGCGTTATGTGTACCTCGCGAATGATTCTGTAGAACTGCGCGAAGTTTACCTCGTGAATGACTTCAAGACTGCGTGAAACTTACTTTTGGCTCAAGAATTTATACTCCTTCACCCCGATATGCCTAAACAGTATAATAGAGCTGCTATTTGTTATACTAAATCGCGCCAACAATAGTGTCTGTTTTATAAGCCAATCATAATTACAAACACACATGCTCTAGGGAAGACACTCCCTCCATTTCTAAAGAAAGACACGCTACCCTGATGTCATTTGTTTGTCTCTTCTAAGTGATACAAACTCACCCCATCGCTTCATTGTTACCCACTCCTATTGTCAGTTTCAGTGAGGCCGTGTAAACTTATTTCCTAACAATGCTTATGGCTAACAAACACCTAAAATCATTGTCATACAATAATGTTAGTTTACACTACAATCACTCTGGCATTCACAGTGTTGTGATATAAAATACTGCCTCACATTTCAGATGAGGTACTAATTTGTGGAGCAAAGCTTCCCCTAAGGGATGAGCTAAAATATATCTCTTTCCCCGAAGAGTATAGTTTATATTTTTCTGTGAATTGTTGCAGAATTCAGAACACAAAATGGTAGCTGCACTAACATATCTCAAAATGTATTTAAAATGTAAGCATTGTGCTTACAATGATAATATGTGTATCAAATTAAAGAGAAAGTTTCACTTAATAAGGGTACGCAAAAAGCTAAAATGTCATTTTTCGTAACCTTCGGCAAAAAAAAGGGAAGATAACCAAAAATGTATATTAGTTGCTACTCTATCGCATATTTCAAATCGTCCTCCGTGGTGTAGTGGTTACCAGGCTAGCCTCTAGTTCCCAAGGTCACGGGTTCAAACCTGGCGGAGGGCGATGGATTTTTTCGGGCGTAAGAAACCTTAGTGTGGCTTCCTTCGGAAGGGAAGTAAACCCGGTGGTCACATGTCGTAGATTTAAGGCACGTAAAAGAACCTCAAGCCTAATAAAGAGGCCTGTGATCAAAATTACCAGTCTTTCACGCCCAATATAGAATGGGACGCTAAGGACCTCAGCGTCCATAAATAAAACTCAATTTTAATTTAGCATATTTCAATAAAACTAGTTCTTAAAGGCTCCAAATGCCCTGTAAAGTTCAAAAAGCGTATTTTCTTCTGCTGAAAGCGCTTACTGACTGATATACTAGAACTGTATTGTGTACATGTATGCATACATACACATATATATGTATTATACACACACATAGATACAAACTCCTATACCCTATATCGCCATTTCTTTATAGCCCACTAACATTCCCATAACGTAACCACATACGGTCGCTCAGATGGACAACATTTACGCCGCAACATCTCTCCTACTTTACCACTCGCACTCAAGGTGTTACTTTGATCGCTTACAGGTTGGAGAAAGTTGAAACTCTCTCCGAACTTGGAATATTTACCCAAGTTGTGCCGCACTGCAGCTACTTACTATGCGCTCCCGATGTTCGAACTCGCCACATCCGCAACCACTGAATTGTCCTCTATCTTCCGGTGCTTTCCACGGTTCTTATCTTATTGTGGATCTTTCTTCAACTACGTAAGGATGGAACACAGTGATGTTTGTTCTTCAGGTCACGTGCGCATTTGACTACCTTGTTTACACTAACGCTTTTAATTGTACTACACCAAAGTCTCCCTCATGCCTACTGCTCTATATAGTTTCAGAAACCATTCTAATAAATATATAGCTAAGCCCCTAGTAATAGTCAGATACTTAGAGTTATGAGATTTGGAAAGGCATAAGGTAGAATGTGAAGTAGTTGTATTAATGCTGTTTGCACCACGTATTGCGGGAGATATGTTTCTTGGAGTGTTCGCCCCATGTACGATACAAAGTTTTCGGCGGCTTTCGCCCCACGTTTACTTTCCGGTGGCCATCGCCCCACTTTTAAAAAAATCAAGTTCGTAATTTTAGTGTTTATTTAAATATTATATATGTATGCTTCGGCAGCATCAGTATTAATTTGCAGAAACACGTATCTCTTAGCACGGGGTGGTGCGGCTAAAGAATGAAGGCTAACACAAATTATTATTTTTACTTCGCTCCTTTTTATTAATCTTTCACACGATTAAATAACACTTCACTGACATATCATGCTGTAGAGCTGTAAGATTATTTATTAATTTCACTTTTTCACACGTAAACTTTATTTTTATTCTCGCCGTAATGAAGTCAAGTCTCTGATTGGCTAATCCTACTCCAAAAGAATACTTTTATTTGACTTTCAGCTTTTCTTGTTTTTGATTCGCTATTTATAAACTGTTTTAAATATTACATTATTGTTCCAAGAATTACTAGTAGCATTATTAAACTTTCTAATTTATTTTTGTCTCAAGGTTACCTCATTGTTAGGAACTTTCACCACCTATTCTCACAGCTCCTACGTTGTTAAACTACCTATTACATTCACATAACATTATTATACATGTATATAATAATATAAACATAATACAATGACTGTTACATACATTTTATGTATTATTTATTCACATATTGCTTTAAGGCGGGCTGTTATTTAATTTATATATTATATAATTGGACTGATATCGTTTAAGTGTTAAAAATACTGCCTCAAATGTTGGTAGGAGAATAATTATGTCGGCGTGCGTTAAGTAAAAGAAGGCGGATATCTAAATCAGAGAGTTACTGCCTCTGGTACCGCCAGCGATACGTGCTCGTGTGATATTTTAAGCTCCTGGTGATTCACCTATGTGGGTACCGGCTAAGGTGAGGGATCTTGCCGATAAACGTTTTAGTAACTCACGGCGAGTTACGCTTCTAGTTTCTTTTATTGCCAACCGTAGCTTTGATACTGCAGAAGTTATCAGGCACAATGATTTAGTTGTTACAATTGCTGGTGCTACAATTCATAAACAGTCTTATTTCTTTATCTCAAACGGGAGATATTGGAGATAACGAGAGAAGGTGGCAGCTACATTTTTGCTTCAAATTGTCGTACCATCATCGCGTCCTGTTTCTTCTTCAATATTATATATACCTGTGTGTGTATGTGTGTGTTACATAATATGTTGCATTAACACTGAAGCTTATTACTTTTTCCGCTACTTACGTATAGTAAAAAGAGGAAATATTGCATCCCACCCAAAAATTCGAATCCGAGATCTTACCAGAAATACACATTTTTAATATAACCTCAGTATCTAAATATTTTTTTTAGAAAAAGCTCCGTATGTGGGTGTCTGTGTATGTATGAACTGGATAACTCAAAAAAGGTCGATTAAATACTAAACTTGTCATTTAAGTACAGCATCTTCCAAGGATTCGACACAAGGATTTTAAAGAGAATCTCCCACCCCAAAATATCCTTTATATAGAATACTTTTTGAAAATGTTAATTTTCTCAAAAATGGCTCAAACAATTTTCATTAAAATACAATATGTTTCAGACATTTTGGAAAATGAACTGTATATTTTGCGTTTTTCAGAAATAGTCTATGAAAACCTCTTCATTTTTAAAGACTTTTGTATGATTGATAAACCGTAAGAGATAGACAGCTTACTACACAAAAAAGTTGATCATTCAATGTATGTCCTTTTGTTGTGGAGTTGACTATTTCCGAGATATCCTTTGTCATTAGTTTGAATTTTCAAATGCTTTTCTCAATTTTTCCTTCCTCTGGTAATGAAAAGGGCAAGGAATTTCAAACCGTTATAATCCATTGATACGTCCTTTCAAAATTTAGGTAGCACTTTACGTACTGCATCGTACAATGAAATGTGTAAATGTGAATTGAAAATTTATCTGGATTAAAAATAAGTAGCTAGGATAACAAGATTTTGTAAGAAGAGTTGATAGAGAAAGTCATGTTAATATAGTACATCAATATATATATATATATATATATATATATATATATATATATATATACCGCGTGAGTCTTCTCATTCTGCGGATTCGTAACTAGGCAACCCTGCATTTTACATTCGATGCGAAATGCAGGTGCCGATTAGGGTTACGGTGGTGCTCGTTGTTAACGTGCTTTAGTAGCGCAATGTTTAACATGCTGGAAAGTCATAGTGGAGGACGAAAGTTCAAATTATGCCTCCGAATAGATGAGCTTTTTATTCATTTCTTACATTAATTTATGATGTTCATTAAAGCATGTTCTAACAAGTAACAATTTGTGTTTTAATGGAATTCACATAACTAATCTAATTAAGTGAAACGACACTTCCATGTCAAACTATCAGTTCTGGTTAAATTTACTAAAAATAAAAAGTACTTTCAGTGACAGTATTTGAACCTAGGACCTTCACCACTGAAGGCTAATGCAAACACTGTTGTACTACGAGTGCAAGTCACTACACGGGCAGCAGTGCAAAGCAGTCATTTTCGCCGAAACTGATATGATGAGATGCAGTGGACAGTGTTTACGGCATAACCTAAACAACGCCAGGACGGTATAACTTCTAAATCCGCAGTCTGAGAAGACTCACTCGGTATATGTGTGCATATCTTCAGCAAACGTTTCTAACAAAACCTTATTTTTTCCATTTACTACACTTTATCGAGACAAATATTTACAGAAATGGTTTCATTACACAATTCGTTGTAGGTACAAAGGAAATATATCGGAGGCTGACACGGTAGTGAAATCTTTAAAGGGTGGGTCGCTATAAACTGGTGTTGAAATTCCACTCTTTGCATAAGGACGAGAAATAAACCAATAGCGACTTAGCACTTCAGAAGTGTTTTAAAACTCAAGCTAATAACAAAGAATACCTCAAAAGTAGTTACTGATACAGGTAGTCGAGGTCCTAAGGGACCGCTCCGCTGTTCAAATTCTGTCAGGAATGATGACTGACCTCTCTGATTGAGGATTTTTACACGGTCTCAGTCGTTATAATTGGAAAATGCCAGGGAAGTAAAGTAAATTTAGAGACCTGGAACGTTTGTTTCCCAAATTTCTTTGTCAATTGCCATTTCATGTCATGTATTATCAGTGTCCACCGCCTGTGGTGCCGTATATAGTAAGAACGGGCATTAAATACTACCATCGCAAAAATTCAATGCCGCAAATATAAATAGTACACATAAATCCTGTGTTTTATGAGACTTGCATGCTTGTGTATTAAGTCAATCTCTTACGGTTTATCAGATTCTATCAAAAACGAAAGGTTCTATAAATACAAAACTTGATATTTGAGTTTAGTATCTACAAGGATGTGACATGAGGATTTTGAAGAGAATTTCCCCACCCGAATATCCCTTTACGTGGAACTTTTTCGAAACTTTTGATTTTCCAAAAAAATAGCTCTAACGATTTTGATTTAAATAACATATATAAGAGATATTTACATGACAAATAAATTTTATATCTTGAATTTTCTGGCTATAGCCTAGGAAGTCCACTTCATTCTGAAGGACTTTTATATAGCCTTCTATAACTTGTAAAACTCAAGCGATAGACGAAAAATTACACGCCAAAAGTGCATATCTCTTTAAAACACACAATTTACGCATAAGTTTTTATGGCATAAACCATTTCTGAGATATATGCTATTAAAGGTTTCATTCTTTTGAAATCCATTCGATTTTCAGTTGTTTCTGGCAATTGATGGAAACAGCATGGAATTATAGGGCCAGCATATAGCTCCAGTTCTTATACATTTGACTATCGCTGTTCTGTTTGTACCTATAACGAAATATGCAATGTAGCTATTTTTGTAAAGGTTTATTTGGATTAAAATGTGGGACACTGAAAAAAAAGCTTCAGTAAGAATAGTTTGTATACCCACCAATAAGGGATTGAGGGTCATGTGAATGTATTACATCAGATTTCTTTTTCATAAGCACGTTGATTTAAATACCACATGTTTGAGAAATTTTCATCACTAATAAAATATATATCTTGAACGTTCTAGGAATAGCCTAGGATACCTCTTCATTTTGATTTAAGTTTGTATTATTGTGTATAATTGATAAATCATAAGAGGCAGATGAATACTCACTACATAAAATAATAGATCTATTTAAAACACAATTTATGATAGGAATGTATCTTGTAGCTTTAATTATTTAAAGGATATTCGTTGACATTTTTTTGAATTTTCCCATAATCATATTCTTTGAAGCGCTTTTTTCATCTTCTATTTTTTTTTCTCGTGATGTCATGAAAAAGGTATGACAACATATAGCGCCCCCCTTTAAACATTTAATTCTCGCTTCATTTCTGTATGGCTTTTGTATTTATAACGAGCTATGGAATGGAACCATTTCTGCAAACGCTTTTTCGATTTACATGAACTAAACATAAAAGTAATGTTTCGTAAGAATAATTTTAGAAAAAATAAATAAAAATAAAGGAAGTGGATAGAGAAAAATCATATGAATGCTACAGTAATATTTCTCGGTATATCTTTTTTGTATGCTACATTGTTTTTGTTATCCGTAAATCTGCGCAGAAGATATTAAAGTTTTACGCTGTTTAAGGCGTTCACTTTGAATCCGTATCAATAAAAAAGTTATCGGAAGTGAAACACCAAGAGAGAAAACTTTCTATCTCGACTGCTTCTAGAAGCTTCTGCCGGCACAGTGTTCTCTTTAAAATGTTGAGAAAGGTGGAAAATCTTAAAATCTGCTTATCTACGAGTCGCGCGCGCACACACACCTTTTATAATGCGTACGTACAGATTTACCATCACCATTGATAATAGTGCTACGCAAGTACACAATTCGAATATACACTACCGTTTGTGGAAATTGCAAAACCAAGAAGGAAACATATGAATTCAATGAATTTAATACCACAGGTTGGTTACATGACAAGTAACAAATGATAAACTTTTCAAATCTGTTCATGACCTCTGAGCCCTAATATTCAATATATGGTGTGGCCTCCATGCGCTGCAATTAGAGATGCTACACGCCGTGGCATTGAATAAAAAAGGTGCTAAATAAGTTCCTGAGGGATTTTCCTCCACGTAGTTTGTATTCGAGCCCACAAATCCGTGACACTGGTTACTGGAGGACCGTAACGCACCAGGTGCCGACCAACCAAATCCCAGACATGTTCGATAGGCGATATTTAGACGAACGTGCATGTCAGAGAAGCAGTGGTACCCGTCGCTCTTCGAAGAAGGCTTTTAACATTCCTTGCAATATGTGGCCGGGTATTGTGCTGTTGAAATGTGGTCTGTGGAGATGCCTGAAGCAGGGGGAGTACCTGAGCCTCTACAACCACCGTTAGGTACCAGTTGCTGTTCAAAGTTCCCTCAAACCGTAGGAAGTGAGATAATGGCGCCCCAAACCATCACACTTGGTGTTTGTCCGCTATACCGCTCAACAATGCAGCCCTCCAGGTTACGCTCACCACGGTACCGCCGGATACGTATGCGGCCATCACTGTGGGACACATTGAAGCGGAACTCGTCCGAAAAGACTACATTTTGCCACTCAGCACACCAGTGACGGTGTTCACGTGCCCATTGCAGTCGAAGGAGCTTGTGGTTTCTGGACAATGTAAGCCGACGTAATAGCATGCATGCAACTAGTCCAACCTGCAGCAGACGGCGAAACCGTCGATGCAGACAAGTTCACACCTGTTGCAGTGCTCCAGCGTCGAGCCAACACTGTGGATGAAGCTGTACGGTCCGTTATGGCCATGCGGACAAGATGACGGTTATCCCGTGCTGTGGTCATGTTCCGTGGTACAGTACCAGCTCTTCGCTGCGTACGATCTTCATCTATCCACTGCTTACACACACGCATCACTGTCGTAGCAGCATGCACTGTACGAGCCGAAATGTCACGAATGAGAAACCTGCTTCCCGGAGACCGATCATTCTGCCCCATTCGAACTCGCTCACATGCCGATATGGCTCCCTTTGACGTCGACGAGGCAACATGGCACTCTCTTTATTGTTTCCACCTTGTTTAACAGCTCTACACTGACTACACTGGGCGCAACACTGGATTTGTCGGACCGACACGAGATGGCTCTGCTCGGTCTATGTGTACCCCATCTCTGTGAAAACCTGATCACTTGTTGCCTGCACACTCTTCTACATTTTCACCAAGTTTGGAGTTATTCGGGAAATTCTTTCTTGGCGTTGCAATTTTCACAAACGGCAGTGTACATTTGAACGGCTCTTAGATTCGTAATGAAATGATAGGTGGTAAAATGGTAATGATATTACACAACAGGTTTCTACTGTCTCTACAAACCACCTGGAGTAGGTAAGAAAAATTGTTGTATTCTACCAAAACATTCCGTGTCATATTTCACTGGAAATACATATTTTAGGATTCCCATACCACCCCGGTACAAAAAACTAGGCATGTTGAAAACTGCGCGCGCGTGTTGTGTTTGTATCTATAACTTGGTATTTAAGTTTCGCATCTTTCAAGCATGCCACGTGACGATTTTTCAGGAAAACCGTCCTACTCCAAACTATTCTTTATAATATGGAAAGTGAAGAAGTTCTTATTTTTAGAGGAGGAGTTGTATTATAGTTCCTCTGTTGGGGAGCAAACCTTGATGTAGTAACTGTCCGACGTATGGTACAAAGTTTCCGGTGGCTTTCGCCCCAATGTTCACTTTCCGTGGCCTTCGCGCCAGGTTTACTTTCCGGTGGCCTTCGGTCCAAATTTTAAAAAATTAGCTTTGTTATTTAAATGCTTCTTTAAATATTATATATATATATATATTTATGTTTGCATCGGCTGCGTAAGTACTAATTTTTAAAAACATGTGTATCTCTGCAGCGTGTGATGCGGCTAGAGAATGTAGGCTTACACAGATTGTAATTTTTACTTCACTCCTTTTATTAATCCTTCACACGATTAAATAACGCTTCACTTATATAGAGAGCTATGAGTTTATTTATTAATTGCAATTTTCAACACATAAACTTTATAATATTCGCCGTAATGAATTTTCGTCTCACACTGAATACTATTAAACTTCTTGAGGACGCGTCTCGCGTCCAGTTAGGAACACTGTCTACAAGCAACTGAACTGATTTCTACCGCCTGAATTTGTAAATTTCTGTATTTCAGGTCTCTGATTGGCTAATACTACTCCAATAGAATACCCTCATTTAACTTAAGCTTTTTCTGGTTGTTGATTGGCTAATTTATAAATTGTCACTAAAATTCACATTATTGCTGCTCTAATAATGGCTAGTAGCATTTAAACTTCCTTACTCATTATTGCCTCAAAGTTACCTCATTGTTACTTCATTGTTAGCAACTTTTGACCTTAATTCTAACAACGTCTACATTATTAAATTACATAATACATTATGTAACATTATGAAACATGTACATAATAATATAAACATTAATACAATGACTGTAACATACATTTTATATATTATATTATATACATATTGCTTTATGGCGGGCTGTTATTATATTTTATATTATATAATTAGACTGAAATCATTTAAGTGTTAAAAATACTGCCTCAAAAGAAATTCGTTACTTTTTATTTTCTCAAAAATGGCTATAACTATTTTGGTTAAAGTATTACATATTTAAGATATTTACAGGAAAAATAAAATGTATATCTTCATTTCTATGCAAATAGCTTGTGAGGTTCCCTTCATTTGAAATGCATTTAGTAGGCCTAAGATATTTATAAAAGCTTACAACGCGAAAAAATATATACACTATGTGATTAAAAGTATCCGGACTCTCACACAAACATAGTTCTTTATCTTAGGTGCATTGTGCTATCACTTGCTGCCTGTTACTCATTATCCGCGACCTCAGTAATCATTAGACATCCTGAAACAGCAGAATGGGACGCTCCGTGGAACTCACGGACTTCGAACGTGGTCAGGTGATTGGGTGTCACTTTTATCAGAACCAACCCTAGGTCCACTGTTTCTGATGTGGTAGTAAAGTGCAAACGTGAAGGGACATATACAGCACAAAAGTGTACAGGCCGACCTCGTCTGTTGACTGACAGAGACCGCCGACATTTGAAGAGGATTGTAAAGAGTAATAGGCAGACATCTATCCAGAAAGGAATTCCAAACTGCATCAGGATCCGCTCCAAGTACTATGGCAGTTAGGCGTGAGGTGAGAACCTTGGATTCCATGCTCGAGCGGCTGCTCATAAGACACACATCACGCAGGAAAATGCCAAACGACGCCTCGCTTGGCGTAAGCAGCGTCAATAACACACGATTGAACAGTGGCAAAACGTTGTGTGGAGTGACGAATCACGGTACACAATGCGGCGATCCAATGGCAGGATGTGGGTATGGCGAATGCCCGGTGAACGTCATCTGCCAGCGTGTGTAGTGCCAACAGTGAAATTCGGAGGTGGTGGTGTTATGGTGTGGGCGTGTTTTTCCTGGAGGGGACTTGACCCCTTGTTTTGCGTGGCACGGTCACAGCGCAGACCTACATTGATATTTTAAGCACCTACTTGCTTCCCACTGTTGAAGAGCAATTCGGAAATGGCGATTGCATCTTTCAACACGATCGAGCACCTGTTCATACTGCACGGGCTGTAGCGGAGTGGTTACACGACAATAACATCCCTGCAATGGACTAGTCTGCACAGTGTCCTGAGTTGAATCCTATAGAACACCTTTGTGATGTTTTGGAACGCCGAATTCGTGCCAGGTCTCACCGGCCTACATCGATATCTCTCCTCAGTTCCGCACTCCGTGAAGAATGGTCTGCCATTCCCCAAGAAATCTTCCAGCACCTGATTGAAAGTATGCCTGCGAGAGTGAACGCTGTCATCAAGGCTAAGGGTGGGCCAACACCATATTGACTTCCATCATTGCCGATGGAGGGCGCCACGAACTTGTACGTCATTTTCAGCGAGGTGTCCGGATACTTTTGATCACGTAGTGTATATTGTTTAAACACACAATGTATGTGAAATGAATTTTTATGGTATTAAGTGTATTCAAGATATTTGAATTCTCAAACATTTTCAAGTACTAAGTCATCCTTATTTTTCTCGTGATGTCATGGAAAGAGTATGGAATTTCAAAGCCAATATAGACTATGAACACACAATCTACATCGTACTTAGGTTAATATTAAGAGTTGTTACTGGAAATCTAAGTGAAATCCGATGTGTACGAGAATTAATGGTCGCAGTGCTAACTCTGGAATAGCAGCTCTAAAATAGTTTCCCTTTCCGGGATACCTTAGGCTCTATTATTCATTCATATAGATCCGTCTTTTAAACATTTCAGTATTGGCTCAACTTCTCAGAAAGCGACAGCTCTTCCTAGACTCAATGTTGATTGTTGTCAATACAATATTATTACTCATAATTATTCCATATCGGATTCGCTGTATGTGTGTATATTATGTAGAAATAGCTATATAAGCAATTCGCAATTTATGGTGCAAATAGAGCATAATATGCCAGTCACCCCAATGTGTGTGTGTGTATAATGTAGAAATAGCTATATAAACAATTCGCAATTTATGGTGCAAATAATAGGTACCTAATATGCCATTCACCCCAATCCAATCCAAGTATAAAATGTAGTTTATACTTTGCAAGCGTATCTACTTATGTGAGGATATTATGGCTGCGTTGCATGATAGAAGTTTCGTCAATTTATGAGATTCCCCAATGTTTTATTTACTTTTTTAAACAGTGTGGTCTAAAAGTACAACTTCTAACACAGAGCACACGAGCTAAAAGCTCCATAATCTTCAGCGTGACCAACTTTGGTTTCAAATTCAATCACATGGAAATTATTATTTACACTTATTTAATAACTGGACTTGGTTTGATTAGGTTTTATTTTTTATTATGTCTTATTATCTAGTTAATTTCTCATGGCGCTCGCATTGTCTGTTGACAACACAATTCTTCATACTTCAATTTATCGCAATTCGTTGTAGAGTTACGCTATACGTTACATTGGCAGCTTTCTTAGATATAAATGTTACTGATTTATCTAAACTACATTAAGATTAAGTGACGGAAATTGTGAATTCAGAAGAAATTGAAATGGAAGTGAAATTACAGAAGTAGCAGAAAGAATAACACTATAAATACTTACCCAAAAATCCAGAAAGCATTATGGAATTAATTGTTCTTCCACCCAAGCCGTGTGTTGGACAAGGTTGGAAAGGTAGATTCAGACTACTGAAAAATTAAATGCCGTCTTCCGATTCTACCTTTCCAGAAAGCATTTTGACATAGTATTTAATCCCTTCATTGCCTCGTGTAAGGCAAAACATGGTGAAAATAATTTCATTGAAAATGACTTCTAGTTAATCAACAAAGAAAGCATCTGATATCTCGCTGGACTGGAGCTGCCGGGTCCTCTCCCACTGTGAGGCTTATGCATCCCCTGGGGCACTACGATATAATGCCAGAAACCGTACACAATGCAGGGGACAAAGGTTTCCACAGAGCATCCTTTTTCCCTGCCATGCACACGCCAAGACCTTCCACCGATACCTGCAATCCTGAAAGAAACGAAACAGAGGATGGGTGAAGTGAAATGCAAATGGAGGTAAAATGGTGGACAGGAAATTCGAGGACTTAATTATCCTTCCTAGCATTCGCCCGAAAAAACCCATGGGACAGGAAGGTTGGCCGTGCGGATCGAACCCATGACCTCCCGAATGCGGGCCATAGACTTTGCCCCTGAGCTATCCCACTTGATAAGAATAGTAGATTATGGCACAAGTGTTAGGCCGAGTTTTGCAATCCTACGAGCAAAATAAAACCACTTTTAACAAGTGTGGCATGAATATTTGTTAGACAGCGCTTAAATTTGTAAAATGACAAAAATATTATATTGATTCCTGAAACTAAGAAAAATCACATTCAGAACGAAATCAACCTACGTTTACAGCGAGATTCTTGAAACAAGAGAAATGACGTTAAAAGAGAAAAACTCTCGTATGCAGCGATAAGTCAAATGCTTTGATGTTTTTTTAGATTCGCTAGCAGTCATTTTCAGTGAAATTGCTTTCAACATGGTTTATCTTACATTAGGAAATGAAGCGATTAAATGCTATATCTTTTTGCTTACTGGATTTCTTACGTAAGAAGTTCGAGCATTATTCTTTCTGCTGCTTGTGCAATTTAACCTGGCTCTTTCATTTCAGTTTCCTCTGAATTAATAATTTCCGCTATTTAATCTTTATGTAGGTTACACAAGATAAAAGAATAACATTTAAATCAAAGAGAGCACTAGACTGCCGATATACGGTATAGGTAACTCCACAACGAATTGCTATAAATTGAAGTATGATGATTTGTATTGTAAACAGATAATACAAGCGCCATAATAAATTACTCATGTAAAGAGACACAATGAAAAGTAAATCATAATCAAACCAAGTCGAATTATTAAACATATGCAAATACAAAGTGTAATGCCATATGATTGGACTTGAAACCATAGTTCGTCACAATGGGGTGGTATAAAGATTTTATCGCACTAGCGCGGTAAGGTAAAGCTTTTAGTTCGTGTGCACTATGTTTAACTTCTTCTTTCAGGCCAAGTTGTATAAAAAATAAATGATAAACTGTAGTATAGTATGGGACACCAGTGAAACATGCGATACGTGTCTATCCTAACCAATACCCATGGAAGTTATGAACTATAAAGACATGAATACTGTAACGTCTACTGCAGAGGTGGCGAAAACGTGACTCGCGAGTCATTTTACTCGTAGGCGCCGTTTCCTCTCTGCAACCGTCCCTTTGTTCTTCACATACTGCTGAATGATGTAGTGCGTGTTGCATATTTGGTGACTTGCAGAAGGAAGTCGTTTTCGCCACCCTTGGTCTACTGCATAGTATTGCGTTGTGGTTGTACTTCACCTCTAGCTGATTTATCCACCCTTCCAACCATCAAGTTGCAGTCTATTGCATTATTTCATCGCACTGTTCCAAATGTTTCGGAACCATTAGGCTGCTTCATTTCGGAAAAACTCGGCTATGGATAACTACACTATTTTAATTTTTATTTTAATACCTACCGGCTCTCGTAGCCGTGGACGCTGGAGTGTATAGCTCCGGCGCTCCCCTAAGCTGAGGGTTGCAGGTTTGAATCCCGCCATGGACATGGGTGTTTATGTATGTCTGTGTATTGTGTAATTGCGATAATAAGCGGTAACGAAAACAGTAAATGCACAGTAATTATAAACTGGGTAAAAAAGGAACTTAAAAAGAAAACAAACAAAAAAGACAGTAATTCTTATTTTAAAAAAATACTTTAAATGCCACTTATTTATAGATTTTGGACTTTTGTGCAATTTAGAACATAACTGCTTTCCGAATAAGCAAACAATTACAACATGTTTCATTAGAACGCCGTAACTAAGGGTCTCATCGAGTGAAATGGCTCCCGGTCATGAGGTCCTGACTGCAATTTCTGAGACCGGCCACTCTGACCATTAGTTTTTCATGGTTTTCCGTGGTTGGCAAGGCAAATGCCGGAGTGGTATCTCTTTTACTATAAACTTCCTTTCCCTCCTTTCCTATCATTTCGCTTCCCCTTTCGTGTTTAGGTAGGCTGTGAAGTTTCGGACGGTGATGAACAAATGGTGCAGATGCATGCTTTTTGGAAAGTTCTTATCAGCTCTGCCAGAGTTTGTCTTCTCTGAGTGGGTGAAGTTTTCCTGGTTTCGTCAGAGGGAAGCCTTCTCTGAGCGGCTTGATGGGGTCCTCAAGCTGAAATCATTAGGGACCTCTACGCAGATTTGTCGGCCTGTAGCCCCCTGAAGTTCGTTCACCTCAACTTTTCCAACTGAGTGTGGTAAGCACAAAAGATTCCCCTCCCTCCTCGTTCCCTGGTCATACTCAAAGGTTTAAGGAATCCCCATTTGAAACACACAGGGCCAGATTAAAGGTTTTAAATATACGATTTGACATTACTAAATTGAAACCAGTTCTATGTAAGTTTGAATTTCGATTAACAGTTAGCTTTTAAACCTTTAAACGTTCCATAGAGTCGCTATTAGTTGTCACTTGCTAGAGAAAGTTTATAACTGTTATACTATAGATTTTTATTGTTATCTTCAAAGTTGCTTTCGTTAGATTAAAGAATAATAGCTACATTCTCAAAGTTTAAATTTTTGCTACCTGTTTTTATAAGATTCTAAAAAGGAAAATCGTTAAGGAAAGCACCTCCAGAGTATTAAACTAAAGGAAGATATCGGGTAGCATTCCTTCTGCACAGGATGGGAACATTTCCGATATAGCAGTACCTTCCCATTGCCGTATTTATAGAGGTTTTAATGAAGGCCGTACTCTCTAGCGGGTCGTTTCAAACGACACTTAAATGGCTACGGGATTACAGTGAATTAAAAGTCGATTACAAACAAGGATTTTCCTTTGTTCAATTGGAAATGGTTTTATACGACCCCGGATTTCACGGCAAGAAAACAGAGCTTTGTTCCCTGATAATGCACCAGGATTACCGTCTGTTTTTATTATGAAGCATTTGTTACAGTATTCAATATTCGTTTGCCCACCTGCCACTGCATATGCTTTTTGTCTGATTTCATTTACTGGCTTTTAAAATCTTTAGCCCTGTGCGTTAGTTTTAACATGTACATAACAGGAGTGGTCAGTGTTGCCCTCTAATTATTTATACTAATATTGAACAGCCTTAAAATGTCTTTGTATGCAGTTTTCCTTTTTAGGTGCGTTCGCTATGGTGGAGCACCCTATTGGCAGGGTCCCAATTTGGATGACCTAAAATGTTTGAAAAGAAATCTGATGTGTTACACTCACATGACTTTCTTTACTCTTGTACAAACTATTTTTAAAAAACGCTTATTCTCCATATGCTTCATGTTAATCGAGTTATCGAGATTTTGATCTTATTGCTAATTTTCTTCTAGATTGGCAGTCTTTAAGCAGTAGTCAAATATTTTAAGAGCTGGTTGCTATGTGGAGTATTCCATTCTCGTTGCATTACCAGCACAAAAAAACTGAATAATGAATTCCCATTTGAGAAAAAGAATAAGTATTGGGAAGTTTAAGGGAATAACAAGCAATATCTCGAAAATGGTTAACTCAACAAAAAATGTTAATAACATAAATTGTGTATTTTAACGCGATCTACATTGTTTGTTTGTCTATCTCTTATGGTTTTCCAGTTATGCAAAAGTCGTTCACAATGAAGAATACTTTTGGAGACATTCCCAGAAAATTCGAGATATACATTTCATTTGTCATGAAAATATCTTAAACATGATATTTTAATCAAAATCGTTAGAGCCATTTTTGAGAAAATTAAAATTTTCGAAAAGTGTTCCATGTAAAGGTTAATCTGGGGTGGGGGGATTTTCTTGAAAACCTCCGTGTCGCATCTCTGGAAGATACTGAACCGAAATATCAAGTTTGGTGTTTGTTCGACTATTCGTCTCTGCGTTATGCTGTTCACAGACAGACAGATACATCCACGGAATGTTTCCAAAAATGCTTTTTTTTGGATTCAGGTGGCCTCAAAGCATATATTTCCGGCGAAATCTCGGTATCGAATTTTTGTGTGGAATACAATACTTCCTCTACTTACTAAAGGTAGTAGAGAAAGTAATACCATAATAATTATAAAATATTGCCTAAACCTGAGACTCATTTCTTAAAATTAGTGTATTGAAGGTTAAATGATTCATTTCTAGATGGATATAGCTGTTATGCTGGTAGAAGTAAGTATAAGAACAGTGAGATAATTTAGAAAATTAATTATACATATATATTTATATTTGTTCCATGTTCCTGTTTGATGTATTCGAAAGGATTTTTTTAATAAGTCTTACGAAATCGTAGCAGTAATTCTTTTAAGTTCTCAGGTTATACGAAATTAATTGCAAGTGAAGAGAACTTCATAGCATAGGAGACGACACAAGGACAAAAACATAGCAACCTGAATGTAGGCACTTGTTAGCGCAAAAAGGAAGAACTGGCCTGCCTCATTTTGGGACACAAATTCGTAACAGTAATTTTTCCTGCTCCCATGGAAATAGCCACCTCTATAACCAAAAGCAACCTTTCCTGTCAACCACTAAATAGGAATTATTTTATTTTCAAGAGTGCGAGTGAAAGGTTATATAAAGTTACTCTTATTTATTAATTTAATAGTGAAATTTCTTAATAATATAAACGTCGTATACTCATTGAAACTGCAGGAAAATGACTGAAACAAGACAAAAAAGGTAAGAAAAGAATAAAATAATGAAGTAAAATGCAAACAAATGCCCTTAAATGTAAAATGGCATAAAATGACCAAATATTTCATAACAAATATACATTTTCATAATCTGGGACCCATGATAAGCATTAATGTACAGGTAGCAAGGTCTATGATACGACAATTTAAACATGACATATCATCAGAATCCATGCCCTGCCTATCAGTGTTACTCTTCGTTAGTCACTCCACCCGTCCAACTTGCCAACAACTACAAGTAGGGCGTTGAGATTTTACATATAGAAGTTAGGAGAAAATTTGTCCAATTTAAACATTTGCTTAAAATCGGTATAAAATTAAGGTAATTTAGATGGAGACTTAAAAATGTTCCGCTCTACACGTATAGAGAAGAAATTTTATACAGACCAGTTTGAAAAAAACTTGTCAGCATATTTCAAATGAAATTAAAATCTGTAAAAAAATTAAGGGTAAATTATATACAGAGAGCCTTCCAAGAACATGTCATCTTCCGTGGTTTAGAGGTACCATGCTAGCCTCTGATTCCCGAGGTCGCGGGTTCAAACCCGACGGAGGGTGATGGATCTTTTTTCGGGGTAAAAATCTTTAGCATGCTTCCTTCGGAAAGGAAATAAAGCCGGTGGTCCCGTGTCCTTGACTTACGCACGTAAAAGAACCTCAAGCTGATAAAGAGGCCTTTGAACAAAATTTCCGGTCTTTCACGCCAAATATGGAAAAGGATCTAAGAATCGTTGCAGTTAAAGAGCGTCCATAAATAATAATAATAATAAAAATAAATGATCAAACTTCAAAGAACCAGCCAGAATGCACCATTTACACGCCCGAAAGTTTACGTTACGAATTGAGGTTGCAACTCGAAAGTTTTCTGAACCAAGGAAAGGTTCGTTAGCTAAAAGGACGCTGCATTCAAACATACAAGTAATTTATAAAAAGTCGTCGGGAGGAAATAGATGTGCACATTTATTTAATTTGTGTTGACAGTAGTAGTGGAATGACCATACGTGATACAATCCAGTCCAGCAAAACATTTATAGTTTCACTTCTCAGCAGCACCTTCGTGGTGTAATGGGCACGCGGAAGATTGGAATTGGATTTCTGAACAGTTTTATATATTTTATTGTACCTTGTTAAGTCTTACATGTGGTAAACGTATTATCAATCATCTGCAAATTTGCAGAAGGAAATAATTACACCCTTTGTTTTAAGTTTATCACAATATTTTGCTAACAAGTTACGTCAGTTTGACAATTGTTCTTTCACACTGCACTGTTATTAGAAAGTAAGCTACATTCAGCTTAAAAATATATCTGCCAAATCCGGAGACCCCGAGTTCGACTCGCGTCTGGAGGGTGGGAAATTTTCTTCAGCCAGAATTGTTTTCTATCCCCTCTAAAGTCCGATAGTATGAAAGGGTTTGAATGTGTGTGTGTGAACTTAAAAGACAAACCAAAGATAACGCAAACAGTAAACGAGTGAACAAATTGGTGAAATTTGAACACCATTACCAATTGTGAAATATTAATATTAATAGGAACTTTAATACTAATTCTAATTACTATGCAATGATGACAACGTAAGGATTTATTAATAACTTTATTAAGTTTGAAGTTTATTGTTTTAATATTATTTATTATTTTATATTTTTATCTAACAAAAGCCGGCTATATGACCTATATGTTAATGGTGCCATACAACTGAAATAAAACAAATATATGTCAGGTTTAATATCGTTTTCCCTTGTAAAGTGATTGTTAACACAATACTTGTACATTTGTTTTACTTTAGAGCATACGTTAAAATGTTTTCAATAATTCTAGATTAAATATCGGAATGGACATTAAACTTTCCAAAGACCTTCACCTTCTCGCAAGCGAGGGCAGCGTTGTTTACTTCATTCATATGACAGGCACTGTGACACGTGCTTCTGTCGTACTATTTTGAATTACTAATTACTTCTTTTTGTCGAAATGCTTGGAGATTATATAACATATTTTTACTCTTGGCTTATATTCGTAGTTTAAAAATGGATATCTATGCGCCTTCCAGCCTGTATACTTATATTTATTTACTATTGTAAAATGGACTACTTGTCTCCAAACCTTTCCTTTTTACATATTTACTAAACTACTGCTCACGTTAGCCGTATGGTCCTATTTATGATTTCTATGTATGATCTGATTTATGATTATGAGCTTTCTTTGCTCCTAAAATAGACAGAAAAATAAAACTTATGTGACAACACTTTGTAGCAGGAATATAAGAATAAACGATAGTGGGTAGGGAAAGTCATATGAATTGAGCACATCAGATATTTTCCCAAGGACCTCGGTATTTAACTTTGCATACAACTCTATAAATTGTGGATTTGTTAGATTCTTTATGTATAAATTCAAGCCGGCGGTGGAGCAAAACTTAACACAATAAACACACACTGCTTTGTAGTAAACACTGTAATAAATACAGGCAGCGTCATTTAAAGTTGCTTCCTTATATGCCATAGCATACAACGTTAGACCGAGACTATCTCAGTGAAAGTTGGCTCAGCTACAACAATGGATTATATTTAATCATTTAGGCAGACTACTTAATAACAGGAAGTAAAATGGCAGACAAGGTTTTATATTAATTACTTGTTAGAATAGGAATACAAGTAAATGGCACGGAATGTTATGTTACTGTTTGATATAACCGTTTGCTTATAGTAGAGGAGGATGTCTATATTTTGTCCCCTATTCTAATACTATCAATATAAATGTGGTTAGACATCCAGAGGACAAATCCAGACATTTCTTCAATGGTGCTTCACTGAGTTGTATGTTGAAGTGCTGGATTTGCTTGCAAATTTGTATCAGGAAAGGCGTGTCGTAAGGCCATGCCGCCTCCGAAAGAATAAATTGGTTAACACGCCCCAAAGGAAAGAGGGAAGAATTTCTGGAAGGGTGCGTAGCAGAAATGTGCATCGATAACTCAGAAAACTCTTTCTTTCTTCCAGCCTACGTGAAATATATGGGAGATAGTAGCACTGAAAATGTTCAACTTGGATGTTTCTCGAAAAGGATTCTATGCTCTTCTTGAATCTTCTCCAGAGTATTTTGGTTGACAGGAACGATCTTGTATAGTGTGAGGTGGATATTCCGTTGCACGCGGCTAACCAAGAAAAATATTTCCGCATTCAGAGGTGTTTTCTGCGAATACCGAGGGTCAATCAATCTACTTTTTTGTTTTATTCTTTTGTTGCTAGGCATCAGAAATCTTAATTTTCTTCCTATTGTCATTCATTTGATATGACCAGGCAGAGGGGTTTTAGTAAGTAAACCACCAAGTCAGGAACGCAGCGAGGTTTGGTGGGGAGAGGTGGAAGCTCTTGTGGCCTTTCTCTGTAAATAACTATGACGTACAGTTTGTAGGCAATAAACCCTAATTCAGTAACGGGTAAACCAGAATTAAGCAGTATTAATTAGAAGGTAAAAAAGAAATGTATGTTTAGCTATTGATAGTGTGCAATAAAGTTACATAATGATTTAATTACGGCATTATTATACAGAAATCTGAGTTCCATTGTCTTTTCTTTTACATTGAAATCTGTAAATTTTTTAAAACAGATATCCGCTCTTATTAGCGTTTTGTAGCGTATTATTAATCTTATTGCCATTATCAGACGCACTGTTGTGTTATATTGTTGCTACCAGACGTATGGGACGTCTTAGTTATAATTCGGCTTAACGGTCCTTCGTTTTGACGCGGACCACGCCAAATAGAAATATCTGTTTGAAAATGTCCGGTATGACGTCAGCCCTGTTGGTGAGTACGATAGCGTCACTCGAGTGGAAGTGGTCGTTGGAGCCAGTCGTGTGTGTGGCCGGTCTATGGTCTGCGGCATCTCCTTCCATCCTGTTACTTTTGTTAATTATATAGAGTCGCCAAACGTTTGTAAACAATCCCAGGTATGTAAAGGTAATGTGTGTTATGTAATTCTTCAGTGTAATATAAAAACCCACGCCTTCACATTAAATCTACACACCAAGGTCCCGGACTTTTTGTTGCCAGTGAGTTGCGACCTCATGTGCGTGTTGGGGTGACCTAAATTAATAATTTTCTGGCAACCTTCTTGACCTTGACCCCAACATATAACAGTATGACCAAATTCTGAAAAAAAATACTGATTCATAGTTTGGAGCTGAGGGGGTTGATAGTGCACTTTCGCTAATTGTTTCTTCCTAATGATGCCAAATGTTTCCTGTGTTTCATTGAATTACAGATTGTTTAACATGATGTTTCAAATGTCCCTTGAGCTCTAACGCTACATCTGATGGTTTCGCCATTGATGCTGAAGTGTTCCATGCCACATTCTGCTACAAACGATGCTTATGGTGAATGGTGTTTTTAGTATGAACTCTTCTTTACTTTAGACACATTGCCACAGTTCTCCATGGTTTGTAGGCGGCGAATAAATGGAACGGTCTTAAGGAAAGAGGGGGGAAGGGGGAAGAGTATCCGTCACAATACATGATATCATCCATATTCCGTGCGGTAACATGATTGCTCTGTTTACTTATTAAAGCCTCTCTGTCTGTTTTATAATAAACCAGAAGTATTGTTTATTGTGATGTTGTATAGTATTTAAAGTATGAGTTGGAAAATATTAATTCACATCACATACATGCGCTAGTTGTTACCGTAGGAGCGCTTTCGAGAGATTTGTTTCTCTCATCTTCAGCTGAGACCCAGTTAATATTTTCTAACTCAAACTTTAAATACCTCTCTGTCTGGCTATTACTCAACCCTTTTACGGTCTATGCGATAACAGAATTAGAAACGGCCATTAAGTCACATACAGTTGAAGAGTTAATAAATTGTGAACGGAGCGGCTATGACCCAAGGTTATCGGAAGGTGCGGCGTGAGCAGTAGAGAGGTAAACAGAGATAAGTTGCGCGCTCGCCGCGTAAACATCGGAGGCGCTATCGTCAGATAACCAGAAGCTTCTGGAAGTTTCCTTCTCTCCGCCTCCAGAATGTATGTCCAGAAAGTTCTAAAATGTTCAGTGGAACATTCCATTGGCTAAATAAACGAGCATTCTCGCGAGTCAGTCAGTTTAGCTAGTGAGCGAGTTAGGGAGTGCGTTTCTGATGTTCTAGCAATTTTGTAACGACTGCTGTGACTGCAGTAAGTGCTGCTTCCGCGAAATGTTGGAGAAGTCCTTCTGTTCGACTCTCCAGCGAATGAAGTATCATGAAAAAGGGCTACGTCGTATGTATTTCGTTACGCAGCTACATCACAAAGAAGGTGAAGTGACAGTGAGAACTTAGTGAAATGACAGTTAAATGCTTGACAAAGTCCAATATACACATCCGAAAAATCTGATTTGATACACCCATGCACTGATATAGCTTCGAGATATTTAAAATAGTAAAATATTAATATCAGCTTTCCGACAGCAAACGCACTAACAGCAATTTGGTTTGCCCAAGCTTTAAATCCAGCTATAAATCCACACCAATAAATGTTGGTCATATTAATTTTCCCAAAAAGTTCTTACACAGGTAAGTCGGCATTACTCCAGCCACCTGACATCGTCAAGCTAGTGTGTTTACTTTTTTCCCCTTTTATTTTTTAATTGTTTCACTTATATAGTTCCTTTTATTTTGTGGTCATATCGGGGCCTTTGACTTTAGAAGCAACTAACTCGTTGACTGTAGGTTTTTAAATTGTTGGTTTTTATTGATTTTCATTAGGAAACACACCCAAATTCACTTCCAGTTTCATATTTCCAGACACTGGAAAGGGCAGGGAAGGATTCTACTTAAATATTGAGGCAGTATTTTTAACACTTAAATGATTTTAGTCAAATTGTATAATAAAAAATATAATAACAGCCCACCTTAAAGCAATATGCATATGTAACAATATATAAAAAGTGTATATTACTGTCATTGTATATGTTTATATTATTGTATACATGTACAATAATGCTATCTGCATGTATTACGTAATTTAATAATATAGGAGCTGTGAGAATAATAGGATAAAAGTTGCTAACAATGAGATAACAATTAGGTAACTTTGAGGCAATAATGAGTAAGAATGTTTAATAATGCTACTAGTCATTACTGGAACAAAAATAATGTAATTTTTTGTGACAGTTCATAAAATAGCCAATCAACAACCAGATAAACCTTAAGTTAAATAAAAGTATTCTATTGGATTAGGAATAGCCATCAGAAATTGAAATACAAAAATTTACAAATTTAGACGGAAGAAATCAAGTCAGTTGCTTGTAGACAGTGCTCATAACTGGACGCGTTGCTAGCAGACAGTGTTACTGATCAGACGCGAGATGCGTCCTCGAGATGTATAATACGTTTTCAGTGCGGGATGAAAATAGTTTACGTATCAAAAAGTGCAAGTAATTAATAAAAAAGAATCTCACAGCTCTCTCTCTATATCAGTGAAGTATGATTTAAATCGGGTCAAGCATTAATAAACGGAGTGAAGTAAACATTAAAATCTGTGTAAGCCTACATTCTTCAGTCGCACCACAACCCTGCAAAGAGAAATATGTCTCTAACAAAAATACTGACGCAGCCGAGGCAAACATAAATATAATATTTAAAGAAACAGTAAAAATTACAAAGTTCATATTTTTTAAATATTTGGGGCAAGGATCACCGGAAAGTAAATTTGGGGCGAAGGGAACCGGAAACTGTTTACCATACGTGCGGTTGCAACTACTTCAAGTTCGGCTCCCAACAGTTGAATGACAATAATACATAATCTTCAATAAGAATTCCTCCGTCACAGCTGGGAATCCAGCTCGGAATCTTTGGGTTAAGAGTTAACAACTACTGAAGTTGGCGTTTCTTCCGTTTATGTTTAAAATTCGATATATCCTAGCATTTGTGTTGTGCTTGTGTTTTTATTTGTCAGCCAGTTATTGTCAACAATTATCATTCATCATTGTATAGGTTCAAAATGATAATTCTGGACCTATATATAGACACACGAAGCATTGTATTACATCCTAATATTCAATACAGGTTTTGAAGCCCCTTGATCCTCTCAAATAATTTTTTTAGAAAACAGTCCGTGTGTGTGTCTCATATGAACAGCATAACTCACAATAGGAAAATGTGATTAATACCAAACTAGGTATGGTCAGTATCTTCTAAAGGTGCGACACAAAGAATTTCAGGCTTATCCACCTACCGTAAAATACCTTTGAAGTGTAAAATATTCATTATTTTTTATTTTGTCAAATATGACTGTAACGATGTTGTTTAATTTAGCATGTTTAGGGCATTTAAATAAGTAAAAGATAAACAAAACTGCGTCTTGTATTTTCTAGGAATAGCTATGAAGTCCTCTTCATTTGGAATTTATGTTGAATGAATTTATATTAAACCCTAAGAAGTGCTGAATACAAATCATAATAAAATAATGTGAATACCTTTAAATTACACCATTGATGTCGTAAAAATTGTCTGAAATAGTTTAATATATCGGTTTGAATTTGTTCAGTGCTTTATCAGTTTTGAAATCGTCACCATTAAGTTATTTCTATTAATGTCATAAAAAGATTCAATTTGCTACCTTAAATACCAACTGGAAGATATATACAATTAAATAAAGAAATAACAGTAAGCTAGAGAAATAATTGCAATAAATG
This sequence comes from Deroplatys truncata, assembly GCA_030765065.1. Lineage (NCBI taxonomy): Eukaryota > Metazoa > Arthropoda > Insecta > Mantodea > Mantidae > Deroplatys > Deroplatys truncata. The sequence continues at coordinate 95,256,358 of CM060986.1, read as the reverse complement.
ATTTCCGTATATTAAATTAGTGATAATGTAACAAGTTTGAGTTGAAATGTTTGTCCGGAAAGACGAAGTAATTAGGAGTCAGGTTAACGAAAGTTATTAGTGTGCCCGTAAGAAAGTCATTAGCAACAGCCGAAGGAATGAACACGGTAGTCATAAAAGTTCTGAGAACGCAGTGTAGAGGTAAATTCAGTACGCTTGAACATGCACGTAGGCCAATTCTGGAAATTAGAGAGTTGAAGGAAAGTCTTAGAAAGCGAGCCATCATCTGATAATTGTCCCATACGCTTACTTAAGAGTTTTGAGATTTAGCAATTTATAAGGTAGAATGCTGGTGGGTGAAATTTAATGTGGGCGTGGCTTAAGTAAGGCGTGTAATTAAATTAGAGAGTTATTCTCTCTGGTACCGCCAGCGGTATTATTTTAAGCCCCCAGTGACGCTTGTATGAGTAGCCGCTATCGCGAGGAATCTTATCGGTAAATATTTTAGCAGCTCACGGCAGGTTACTCTTCTAGTATTATTTATTGCGGAAACAGTTATTTCCAACCGTAACTTTGATACTGCAGAAGTTAGCTGATATAATAATTCAGTGGTTACAATTGTAAGTGCTACGTTTCAAACCAGTCTATTTCTTCATCTCAAACGGTCGGCAACTAACTTCAATAACTCAAGTAGTAGTTTACAATAAATTTTTCAATCAATTTAAACTGGTGTTATCCTTCACAATACATACATACATACCCTGAGGGAAAATACTCATAGCTCTGCCATTGGAGCTGCCGGCAGCAGAATCAAGAGCAGATATTGGAGACGAGAAAAGGTGGCAATTACATTCCTATACCAAATTGTCGCACCATCATTGCGGCATCCCGTTTCCGGCTTCACATTTCAAACTAGCATATAGCGACCCGCTTAGAAACATCTGACTCATTCAATCTGTCTATTCCTCTTGAAGCCACAACGAAATGTGTAATGGAAGCATTTCTGCAAAAGTTTACCTCAGATTCTGGCCTTAGGGTTCCAAACGACACAGGCATAATCTGAATTTGGCTAACAATAGAATTATATATCCAAGTTCCTTATTTTTACCATATAAGAATTTGTAATAAAAAGCCTAGATATTGTAGATTATCGACGTAGCTATGACACAAGCTATTCGCCCGGAAGACGGCCAACCGAGACCGGTTAAAGTGATAAGTAAACACCAGAAGCGCTATCGAGAGATAACAAAGTTCTTCTGGAAGTTTCTTCCCTTTGCCTCCCATAAACATTCCAGAAACTCTCAGAATTTTATATACGCGAACGTGTTTGTGAATGAGTGAGCGAGTTAGTGTGTTTCTGATGCGACGGAAAGTGCTGGTAACTCAGTGCGTTCTACGATTGCGTTATGACGACAATTGTGACATGTAGTAAGAGGTGCTACTGCAAAAGTTTAGAGAAGTCTTATCCTCGACGCCCCAGCGAGGGAAGCGGAAGGAAGATAAAGCTGCTTCTCGTGGGTTTTCTTGCGCCACTACATGCGAGAAAAAGTGAAATGACAGTGAAAACTAAACAAACTGCCTGTTACCGCTGAGGCTTTTCAGGATGTGGTGCCTACTTATTTTCTGGTTATAATTAACCAGTTTTCTCCTCCTTGTGAATGAAATCACATGATAAATATTTATCAGGAGCTTACACATATGCACAAACCGATACGCACGCGCACACACATACAAAATACGCAAGCAGATATTTTTTTCTTTTGCGGGGGGGGGGGGAGTTCAGGAGATACTAAAAGGCGTAATTCCGGTGAAATCTATATCTCTGGTAATATTTGGTGACGATGCAGTACTTTATCTATTCAGCACACGCAAATAGAAAAAAGTAATAAACTTGTAAATTAACTCTTTTGTGGAATGGAAATAAAAAAACCCTGAAGTTACATTCACATGCCCTTCTCCACCTTCTATCGTTTATTAGTGGGCATACAAACTATTCTTAGCAAAGCTCGCTTTTCTATGTACTTCACACCCTACACATTTCGTTAGAGATATAAAGGGAATAACGACAGTCAAATATTTAAGAACAGGGAGCTTTATGCTGGCCTAAAAATTCCATACTCCTTCCATGACATGGCGAGAAACAACTGAAAATCAACAGGACCTGAAAAGAATGACGAAAAACGAACAGTCGATCCATTAATAACAGTTATCTTGGAAATGGCTTATGCCAGAAAAAAAAGTAATTTGAAATAAATTGCGTGTTTCAAGAAGATTTACATTCCTTGTGTAGTATGTTTTTGCCTAACGTTTAACGTATACAGTTAAAATAAGATTATACAAAATTCCATCTAAATGAAGAGGACCTCACAGGCTATTTTCAAAAAAATCAACATATACATGTTATTTGTCATGTAAATATTAACATATGTTATTCTATTAAAATCATTAGTCATTTTTTCGAAAACAAAAAATTTTGAAAAGTGTTTCACGTAAAAGTTAGTTGGCATAATCTTCGTGTTGCACCTTTGGGAAATATTGAACTTAAATACCAAGTTTGGCATTTCGGTTTTTAGTTATGCTGTTCACATACACACACATACACATACACGCATTTACCATTCTCTAAAAATGATATTCTTTTTTATTCAGGGAGCCTCAAAACAAGTGTTTCAGATGAAATCTCGACATCGAAATTTAGGGTAGAATACTGCTTAATGTAAGCAAGTAGTACATAAATTAATAAACTGTATGCTTAGAGACAGCCTGAAAATGTTAATACCATTTAGTAAATGTTTCATTCTGGACATAATTGAAATGATTAATATTTAATTCGTCATTTATTTCATTTGCTACTGCTGAAACGAAGTCTTCCATGAGATCTGTGTTGAGTCCTCTTCATTAATAATTAGCATTCACTTGCAAAGGAGGCCAGTGCTAATGAAGAAAACAGTTGCTCTCTACCTGTAGTACTACCAACATCAAAAGCATAGCATTTCGGGAAATATGTCTGACATTATAGGATTCCTGCTCATGTAACACACAGAATTGCTCCCAACAACAGGTGGTCAGCAACAAAAGACGAGAGCACAACCGCAACTGTACAATCAAAGGGAACCTCTCATGCAATAAGAGATGCTGCTATTGTTCACAAACATATCCTCAGAATAGGGCACTTAACGTAGTTAGTGCATCCAACAATGGAATGGGATAGACACGTGTTGTTATGGTAGACACAAACAACCACATATAGAAGTTCAACAGGCAGCAAAGAATTCAAGCTTTCCCTTCTAATTGCTACAGAAAAAACGTCTTATATATTACATTCACGTGAATTTCTCTACTCACCCTTCCACAAATTATTCTTACAAATACTCGTTTTTCTATCTACGTTAATCTATATAAAAATTCGCAAAAATAGCTTCATTACACATTTCTTGTAGCTACAGGGGTCTAAGTAATAGTAAAATATTTAAAAAGTTGCTATATGCTGACTTTCAAATTGTGTACTACTTACACGGCATTGCGGGAAACAAAAGAATGGTGACTTAGCAATGAAGCAATTACTTGATAAAATATTGGCAGATATAAACCACTAGAAAGTGTTTAATGTCACACAAAAAATACACACACACACACATATATATTACACACGAAGGCCTAAAAGTAGAATTTCTACCACAAGCACACGAAACGAAAAGCTTTAGATTATCGCACTAATTTGCACATATAAAACTCTACTTGGTTTGATTAGGTTTTGCTTTTCGTTATGTCTTTTGCGTGATTAATTTCTCATGGCGCTCACATTATCTGTTCATAATACAAATCGTCATACTTCAATTTATCGCTATTCGTTGTAGAGTTAAACTATACTAATATTGCCAGCTTTCTTTGATCTAAAACGCTACTCTTTTATCTGACTTACATATAGATTAAGTAGCGGAAGTTATGAATTCAGAAGAAATAGAAATGTAAGTGAAATTAGAGAAGCAGCAGAAAGAATAATACTAGAAGTACTTACAAAAAAATCCAGAAAGCATTATGATATATCACTTCATTGCCTGGTGTAAGGAAAACATGGTGAAAATATTTTCACTGAAAATGACTGCTGGCGAATCAATAAAACGGCAAAATATCTGACATCTCGCTTTTTAACGCCATTTCTCTTGTATCAAGAACGTGTTCTAAACGTTATCTGTGTTAGTTTCAGAAATCAATATAATAATAATATTGGTGTCTTACAAATTCGAACGCCGTCTAAAAATAGTGTATGCTACATGTGTTAAAAGGGCTTTTATTTTGCTCGTAGGATTAACCGTACGGCCTTCGTTTCGCAAACATTCCTATTCGCAAAAGAAAGCCCTAGTTTTACTCCTTGTATCATAACCTACATGAATAGTTGAGTTTAACAATATTTTCATGTTTCGTGTGGTTTGTGTAGGATGCAGGACGTGTTTATCGGAGGGGGACACCTCGTGCACTGCGACCAGTTTCATCTATTGTGGCTACACCCTCCGGGAGACAGGGGTGAAGTGAAGCAGCCGCAGGATGGACCAGATCTGCAGGCAGACAGGCAGAACTTCCTAACATTAGTTTGAACATCTGCTCACCAGTGACACAGCAACCCTAATGGGCGGAACAGCTCACTCTAGCGTTCACGGGGAGAAATCTTTCCAACGCGCATGCATCCACGCCATCTGCCGAGCATTACCAGCACTACATGACCTGAAAGCACATCTGAAACACAAAATGGGAATGAAATGAGAAGAAATGGGGGAAAGGAGAAATTGTGATAGAATACACAACCCCGAAATTTGCCTTGGTAACTAGCGGAAAACCACGAACATTCCCATGGTCAGAGTGGATGTTCACCGGGCATCGAACCCGGGGCTTTCCAAATGTGGGCCATTGACATTTTCACCTGAGCCATACCGCTCGGTGCGGTTTGTGTATATCTTGTGATATGATAGTTGTTCAGAATTCCTCATAATGAAGAGGACATAGGAACCTATTCCAAGAAAATTCAGCCTATATATTTCATTTGTCATGTATATAGCTTAAAGATTTTTTATTTTAATCAAAATCATTAGAGACATTTTAAAAATAAAAAATTGCGAAAATCTTTCTATGTAGACGGTAGTTTGGGGTGGGAGATTTTATAGAAGATAACACCAAATTTAGTATTTATTCGACATTGGTTATATTTTTCACAAACACACGCATGCGCGCGTATTTTTTTAATTCTTTTAAGGGGGCATTGGTTCTGTATGTGAGAAAAAGAGAAGAACTTAGTGCAACAAATGAAACAATCTTGCTGGCATACTTTTCAAAGCCGGTAATGATTTAAGCGTTTATTCATTACTAATACGGTAAGTAATTTAACAACTTAGATTGTAAGTATTGTTCACCTATTCAGTCTAAAATTACTTTGCGTTCGACACTCCAGTTTGTGTATTCATAAATTAAATGCATGATGGAAATGAATGAGTATATCTTTTGGTAAGGGTTTTGGTTTCCTGAAGAAATATTCAGTGAGGTATAACTCGAAAATGTCAAACGTGCTTTCCAGATCCGAAATTGATAAGTATTATTACTGAGGTTAAGCGGTTAGAAAGGTGGAAGTCAGGATCAGTTGCTGAAAGTGAGCCAATTTTACACCCCAGTGGCGACATGAGAGGTATTTCCTATGATTCAGCCAGATCATAATGTCGTCATCAGGGCTAGAACATGGTAGAACCAACGCCCCCTTAAAAATAGAAAAATACGCGCGCATGTGTGTGTTTGTGAAAAATATAAGTCAAAAACGAATGTCGAATAAATACTAACTGTAACTGTTTGTCCGTGCCCTACCACTGGCTGAAGGAAGACGCGTCAGACACGGGCTTCTGGGCCGAGTATGAGTAGAGACAACAAGGAACCTTTGAATAGAAGCAACTCGACCAACAAAGGAATTACACCGCGGTCCGACTTGGCCGAACCTCTCGGCGAATATATAAATAATATGTATATTATTTTTCGACCTATGCTAAATTTACTTCACAACTTTGGTAAGCTCATTAACAATAATGTTTCCATTACTATTGCTCGTCTAAATTATTTCACGGGGCATAGGAGAAGCATTAACGAAAAAATTGTAATTCTTGAACGTAACTAAAACTCGTGTAATGAAAAGTGCAAACAGAAACCATTTGTCAAGCATTTAAAGCTTGATATTCAATGTTTAAAGTGAAACACAGTCGTACAGATTTATAATACTTATTTACAGTACAATAAATTAAGTAACTTAGCTTTACATTTCATAGTTTCAGCTGGGCTATTCCTCTTTCTTAGGGATTACCATCCAAGGGGATATTAAAGATGATGGAAATAATTTATTACTGCAGCAACTTCCACCGGTATTGCATTTTCTGAAATCATATGATTCAAAGGCTGTATAGGGGAAACAATTGAAGTAAAATAAAAATTAATTTATGTTAAAGAAGTAGTGGCTCACATAACATCTTTTAATATGACTAACTAATACAGTGTTGTTTACTGAACTTTATAGTTCTTATGTTTGAGTGTTGGTATATCTTCACAACAATCCTACTTAAGACAAACCTAGGGTGAAATGTTCAAATGCCTTAATTTTTAACCAGTTGTTTTCAAATTTTAGCCACCTTCTAAGAAGATTATCCTATAGGTGTCTATAGCTTCATGTAGCTAGTGCAAATAATTTAGAAGCTATTACGTATTATTTATGTAAATATTGGTAAACTGACCATTTTCCATCTTTGTTTAACTTAAAAAAATTTTTGCTTCTTTTCTACTCAATAAGTCCACAAAATGTTCACTTATTCGTAATTTGAATAACAGTACATGTTAACCACCCATTTTAAAAAGGGCTATTTGAAGTTTTCATGTGCATAGTCTGTATTTTTTAGAAATATTAGTGAAAAATTGCATCGCGTGAAACATTTTATGTGCTGAAAAATGTGGAAAATTGTGCTTCTTAGAAAATCAGGTTTAAAGATGTATAGGTCATTATTTTGTTTCTGACCGTAATATAGAGTAACAGTGCTTCTGCACAATACTCATAAATTGTCAAAATAGCACGGAATATGTTTCTATAGACTAAAATATTAGAAATTGGAAGAAAAATTGGAAATTTGGAAATTTTAAAGCAAAATCTCACCTAGGTTGCCTTAATGCTACAATTGCATAAAACATGTTTCCAGAAGGAAGTGATATATATTATAATATTTGCCTACGTAAGTGCAGTTATTACCTTCTAGAAAAGCACAATTTTCAGATGTGTGTTGGTCATAACGTCATGTAAACTGTATCGGTCATTTCTACGAAAATACGTATCAACAAATTGAATTTCTAGTTAGAAAATATCAGACGTTGTCAAAGTAATAGATTTAATTGCAAGGCAAGGAATTTTACCAATTGGTTTGTTTTCCTTGTTTATTTATTTATATGGTGACCATTTTTTTATGTTTGTTACGTTTGAATCTATGCTAGTAGAGGCAAATTAACACTCTTCGTCCTAACGTTGGAGTTTAAAATCATTTAGGCTTAGTTTACGAACATGATCCTATCGTCATGTCGTCAATTCAAATAGCTGTGTATTCTTCGAAAACGGATATTTTTATTCTTATATAAATAAAAGTAGAATCTTATTTATTTAAACTTATTCCAGTTCTTGACATAGCTAGCGTAATAATTGCGATAATCGTCAGATTCTCATTGAGAGTAAACAAAATGGTTCACTCATTGTCAAACTATGTTTGATTTAGTGGCTGCCGCAAGTATAAGTGTAATATATAATTTTAAGGCGCGTTGTTTGCTGAGTTTTGTGGTTTTTGCCGCATATATTCACTTGGAATAAGTCAGCACGAACTGTATTCGTCTGTTCAATATTTTGCGCAGAGTTATACATTAAACAGCGCCTTTTAGTACGACATATTAATTCCTTAATGGTTATAATATACTCATTTGTTAACTTTTCCTAAGCATCATTGACACGAGAAATATAAGATCTCATCAGTTTACCAACTGAAGCAAAACCAATAACGAATTATTTATTTTTTAAATCGTTAACATGTGTTAATTCATATGACTTTCTCTACCCTCTATGGTTTATTGAACTTTTCTTCTACAAATTATTCTTACAAAAACTGTGTTTCTACTTCATATTAATTGGGATAAGAATTTTCAGAAATTATTTCATTGTACAGGGTGGCGCAGAAGTCTCTATACAGATGTAGACTCCGGTTCTGTGAGTGGGTTGTTGAAATGCAGGTACAAGACACGGATTTTAGAAAAAACAGTTCTCCTCTCAGATAAGGCTGTGTTTTGCGTCAGCGGAGATGTCAATAGGCAAAACACCCGATATTGGAGTCAGAATAATCCTCATTGCAGCATGGACATTAAGGCAACAGGTGGAGCGGGATTTGGGACATTAACATCATCGGACCAATATTCATCCACTGAAAACTGAACGCCGCAAGGTACAAGGACCTGCTAGAAGATTCTGTAATACCCTTGGTAGCCAAATCTGATTTAACCATCTCATCTTCTTCCAGCAGGATGGAGCCCCTCCACACTTTGGGATTGACGTGCGGCAGTGGCTCGACATTAACTTCCCGGGGCACTGGATCGGGAGACGATGTCCTATCGAGTGGCCACTATATTCTCCTGATATGCCCCAATGGACTTTTATCTGTGGGGTCACATCGAATCCAAGGAGTACGAAAAGAAAATCAGGAACTCATACAGCGCATCGAAGTGGATGGGGACACCCTCCGAAAGGTACAGGATGATTGGATGGATCGGATTAACCTGTGCATGACGTGTGACTGGAGTGACATCGGAAAAAATTCTTTCCAAGAGTATTTAAGTTTCTATGTTATGTACCCGTCAGTAATAATTGCATGTTTTGAATAAATATTCACCATAAACATCAATTACCTGTATGGAGACTCATGCGCCACCCTGTATATTTCGTTGTTCGTAAAAGAGGGAATATATTCAAAGATTAGAGTAAACTCTTCTAGAGTTACTAAAATTCACCAAGGCCTGAAATGGTATCTTACGTTTGAAATAGCATTCAGTCAATTGCAATATTCTGCTCTACCTTAGTTAAGCATTAATGAAGGCAGAATCTGCAGTCCCATTTTTCTGCCAGGAATCAGAAAGGGTGTGATTGATTCCAAACAGGGTTATCTACTAAGCCATGTTTATGCAGAAAGCGCTCCTCAGGCAATAAATGTAGGGGTGGCAAATTTAAACTCCATCAATATGTGCCGTTAAGAAGGCACATCACGTCGTGCACCACGCCCATAGTTCTTCCTTGGTTTCCTCCCTTCATCTGTTGGAGGTGAAATGTCGCGTGAAAATTCGAGGTCCAATATCGCGGCTGTTAAACTTCTCTCGTAAACAATCTCTACCAAGAATATTGCACTCCTTAGCCTTGCTCTCGTCTACAAGATTACTCTGTTGAGATAAATGTTCCAATTTCTTAACAGACACCAAATAAATTATGCATAGCATGATTCTCTGTTAATATAGACTGGCGGGCGACAAGCATGCACTTTAGCATTCCCCTTACTGGCAGCACAATACTGTGCTATTATCTCACTCATCCTTTTCAAGCTGTTCAGATGCAATGCTACATATTAGGATGAACATGACAATTAAACACATAAGCGAGTAATACAGATTTAAAAGACTATATTCTTATAAGGCTCGGTGGAAGACAGATGTGTATCATGTGATCATAATTTGTTTATAAAACCATGTCCAGAAACTCTTTGTTTACGTGCTGGAGCTTCTGAAACGGGAGGAAGTATGACTGTAAAAAAACCGTAGACTCCACAACAAGTAGCAGACGTCCCATTCATTAGATAACAGTAATTGCTTTTGTTTACCAATAGCACTGCATCAGCTATTACATGATGTACAGCATTCGTTCACCATACCTACAGCTAATGATAGTGTTTACGTATTATTCAGTTTAATTGTTTCACACTTTACAATATCCATTCGTGAGGCTATCCTGAAGTAGGAATGAACATTACAGGTATAATGCAGGGTACACAGATATGCTTCTTATCTACGGAGAAGCCCATAGGTGTCCAGGAGAAGCTTGCCGGCTCTATCAGCAGCGTTACCCCAGCAGGTGTCGCCCAACCCACACCATGTTTCCAATGCGTTTACGTGAAACAACAAACACCCCTGTAGTGTCCGCGGACACCGTACACCAGAGTTTTAACTTGTTATCGAACTTTCAAAAGTTCGACATCACTAAGACCTAGAACTTGGGATCTTGTGTGCCCTGCAATCAACAGGGGCTACAGTGTAACGTAAACAAAGCTAACATCACGTGTACTCGTAACAGTACCTGTTTTGGTAGGAAGTGCTTATTGACATTGAATACCGGTCACTTAGCCACACCAGGTCCCAACTTCCGAGCCTTAGACATATAAACAGATGATGCACAAAAGGTGAAGCTGGCAGCAGCCATTGAGTGCCTTAAATGCTGATTAAAATGTTATATGTATGGTATTTCAGTTTTGCTCTTTTATTTACTTCATATCTTTTGTGATCCGTACTGCCTAGTCCTCCTCCATATTTCACAAACTCTAGCACATAAACAAAGCATTTCTGGACATGCATTAATATAAAAAAGTGTGATCGCATGATACCCATCTACCTACCACCTTGTACATATACTTAATTAAACTGAGTCTCCGTCAGGAACGAAGGCGGTAAATGACAGTTGCCAGGAGGGGCATTGTGGTCACAAGCACTTGCCGGTATCACGTAAAAAGGGTGATGGATTGTTTTACTGTTAAGTTTTATCTTATTGCTCATCGATGAATTCTCCATCAGAGTCCATATCCCGAAACTATCCTCAAAATGACGTCGATTTATAACTTGGAACTATCAAATTTCACTACTAAAAAGCAAGACGTTTCACACAAACCGCTCTAAAACAACCTATAGGCAATTGGGTAGAATTCACACGACTGTGACACGACTATGATGACGCAAGTATTTTGCTACTGCGCAATCGCATCGGTTCATGACGTAGATACACTAACAATAAGAGGTTAAACTTCTTCCCCCCAAAACAATTTACTTTATAATTATATAAATCGATTTACCTATCGTTAAAAACTACATATTTATAATGTTTTATACATAATGTTTTATGCTATTTGTGTTAATATATTTTGACACGATCGCGTATGTTCTTGGAATCTAACTCTAATGTTTAAAAACCAATTTCCCATAACCATGATTGTTTAATAGATATGTACTGACAGTTCACAAACAATTATATAACGATAAACAGTTTATGTGTTTGGTATGTTTTTTTATATCTTGTCAATATTTAATTTTAAAAAATCTTGTGTTACACTCACACGGTTTTCATTACATATGATCATATATGTGTTACGAATTATTCACATAAAAGTCTCACTTTTATCTTTACTTCACGTTAATCTAGATAAACATTTGAAGAAATGGTTTGAATATACATTCTATTGCAGTCATGCAGGAGCAGGAGGAGACTAAGAGGACAGACAAAGGTTTATAAACGAATTCGTAGGAAACGTGTCTAACTCACATTCGAGTTCGAATCTCGATTAGGGTGATTTACATAGAAACGTTTTTTTCCGGGATTTTCCTTTGTAGCGGTTCCTCCTTGGTAGGACCCCACTACGTTGATGATGATGATGATGATGATGGATGTTGTATTACGTACCTGTAGGCCGTCTTGATGCCCGTACTCTTGTGGTGTATCTTGAGGTTGTCGTAGACTGGAATCTGATGATCATGTATCTGTATTCCTGATGTGTTAGTATGTTGTAATTATTATTTTATAAGTATACCACAACTGCTGTATTTTGTGTTGGAAAGCAATTGTGTCTTGTCAGGGTTAGGTATGGAGAAGGTTAAAATATTTTACACAAACATATTCTGTTAATTATTTCACTTGTATTTCAGATAAACCACACATTATATTCGCAATTCACTGTTATCTTTGTCATGTTAAAATATGTATGACTGGTAGACATTAAATGCGCAGCTTTAGCGTCTATTTAGAGACGAGCGTATACACTACCTTCCTGCTCGAACACTGACAAGCTTCTGTTAGCGTTCCTTTCAACCGTTCTTCTTAACGTACATATTTGAATTATAGGCATGCATCAACATACCTGATTGGTGCTACTATCCAATAACATCCATTAACTGTTTATGTTACATATATGTATATATATTTATATTTATATGTTTACGGACTTCCATCGTCTTAATTATGAACCCAAGGTTTCTTATATACTTACGTAGATACTACTGCATTTCTCGTAAATTTATATTGCTGGTTATATAGCTAACAATGACCTTTCCCTCGTATATTATATTTTATATGTTATAATGTTATTTGCGTGTTCTCTACCATATGTATATTATGAATATATGTGTTTTTATCATCCTCTTAATTGTTATACGCACAATATTCCAAAAAATACATAACACGTAAAACTTAGAAAAAAATATTAAATAAATAAATCATTAATGTGTTGATGCTGAGAAGCTGTGATTAGATAACTGATGAGTTATCGTATTAGTTTGTCCGTGGCAATTACTGTATGTTACTTCGCCTTATTCTGAGAAGAAGCGTCCGGTAACTCTAGTTGGAGCCACCCCGGGCTCATTGGAGTATCATTTTAACCATTTCGTTCATTCACCGTCCGATATGTCTTGCCTGGTTAAAGGATGTATGCTGTGCACTAAAGTTTCATTGTATTTATCGCGCTAAAGTCTCACCTTATGTTTTCTATTTCGGCCGATCATGAAGATGTGGCAGTCGCGTTGGTTATTGGGTGCCCTGTGAGGCGGCGCGGTTATCGCGTTTTGCTGTAGAGAGGTGGTGGAAAAATTCTGCAGCAAAAAATGAGTTAGTTGGTGTAGTGCACGTGGTGGTCATCCTTAAGGTAGGATATCCGGTTTTTCTTATATGATTTTAATTGTGGATTTGAAGTGTGACTGTATTCTGATGACTTGCCTGGCTTTTTTTGGGGGGGGGGTGAGGTGAATAGTTCGAGAGACTTTGGCTGCTTAGTTGTATGTGTGACCACAGGAAGAAAAATTGGGCTGACCTATTTTATTTTATTTTTGATTCTCTTTAATCTTTTTGCCATTGTGTTAGATATCATACGTGCGCTTTGGGCTAGCAAGCGTTTTACCATTTGGATACAATATATTTTTAGTACAATTATTGAGGTATTTAGAAGTACAATTTAGAAGGTAACCACAAATACTCAGCTACAACTGAAAAGGGAATTATTATTCTTAAGATAATTTAGTTTTTGCATTGGGATTGCGATTTTGTATTTGGAAAAAGGGTTTAGTTGTGCATACTGAGTTTACGGCACGTTTGCAAATATAATTGCAAAAGGGCTTTATTTTCTTAAAGTAACGTACCTATGGCAGGTTTGTTTGTGATAATTGATTTGTTCCTTGCCCAGATAATGCGCCGTGTTTGGGAAACTCAAATGAGAACAGATAATAATAATTAGTTATTTTGGGTGAGCTATTGCCTGTTTTACTTTATTTAATATGGTGGTTATTTGCGCTTTTGTTATTATTAAAGTGGCGTAATTATGTTTTGATATTTTTAATATAATTTTGTCCCCATTTGAAGTTTATTATTAGTCGGTTGGGGCAATGTTTGCATTTTGAATTATTTAGTAACATTAGGTGCTTTGTTCATTCTTCTTATGCGTTCCTTTTAATTGTTTTAATATATATTATTATTATTTGTAAAAGGAATTATTGAAAAGCCTTATTTATATATATATATATTTGAGTTTTGCGTATTTACCTTTTTCTGTTTTATGTGATTATGGCCGTGCACATCCTCCTAGCTGTGGTTTTACCTTGGCTTTTGCCTTGTTATATTATTATATATATATATAATATAATACGGTTGCTTTTTTCAGATATTTTTGCCCTCAATCTTTATCGGGTATATGGAAGGAACAGTAGTTGTAAATTTGCGGTTTAATTTGAAGTTTTGTTTTACTGTTTAGTTTTAGTTTTTCAGCTTAGTTTCCAAAATGATAGTGAAATTGTATAATTACGAAAATAAATACAGCAGCGTGGTGTTATCTTTGTTTTAATACACATATTCGGCTGGCGTTAATTAGTTATTTATTTTATTAATCCGAAATGATAATTATTCAGTGAATTGGTCATTATTTTGTGATAGCCTTTTGTTCAGTTATTTAATATTATTGCCCTTGATTCTTATTATGCATCAGATTATTGCAGTTATTCTTAGTTTTGTGTTTTTTTATTAGTTTTGTTATCTTATTTGCAAAGAATTATTACTGTTTTTATTAGAAATTTTAAAATGCATTTACACAGTTTATACATGGTAGCCTAGGGTTGGGTCATTGAGGGATTTTATACTTCATGAATACCTCCTGCTGCTTTGTAAAATCATTTTTGCAGCATGCATATGATTGGTGTAATTTAAAAATGTAAATGGTAAGGCAAGGTGTGATCTGAGTTGGTCATTATTATTGTTTGTTTGCTTCTATTATTAATAAATTTGTTAAATAATTTTGGCCTGGACTTATCTTGTTTTGCCCTTCGTCAAATAGTTCGTCGGACCTCTGCCCTTCCTGATTTTGAAACGGTCCTTACTGTTTTAGGTGATATCACGCCCTTATGCATTTATAAAGTGGGTCATTGTTGATCCGTGCTTAAAGATTTACACTTTTGCAGTTCTTATGCAATTTGTATGATTTAAAATTGAGGTATATAAATCTATAACAGACGTTAAAATTAATAATAAAAAACGGTTACACTGCTGGCTTTGAACATTGCATTCAAATCGCACAACCGCACGAGAAACAAAATAATGTTGGCTTGGCACGTCAAAATGTATAATATGTTAAGTTCACATGACTTTCTCTATTCACTATAATTTATTTTTATATTGCTATAAAATTAATCTTACATAACGTCCTTTCCTCTCCATTTTTTTTCATTTCTTTTGTTTTTTATTTACAAGTGTACACCAGTTAACTGGAGTTTCCGGAGCTTCATCTCCAAGAAAAAAATTAGTAATTTAGGAAAAGAGACCAAATATAAGGTATCATTTATAAGGATGATACAAGTCCAGTAAGATATAAGCCATCTTAAATACCAAATGACATAAGGAAATCAACAGTCAACGCTTGGCTTGAACTAGAATCAAGGCTAGCCTTTACAACCGCTTCAGCGCTTGTGAAGCACCACATCATTCCAAAGACAGCCATATACTAACTTCAGATTTTGACAGCTATACGCATGTGCAAATCTGCATGTGATAAGCCACATCACACTTTTTACTTTCTCTAATACGTATAGTAAGTAGGGGAAGTATTGTATTTTACCCAAAAATTCAATACCGAGATTTCACCGGAAATACGTGTTTTGAGATCCCCTGAATGCAAAAAAAAAAACATTTTTGGAAACATGTCCGTGTGTGTCTGTGTATGTGTGTATGTCTGTTTACAGCATATCTCAGAAACGAACAGTTGGATAAACGCCAAACTTGGTATTTAGGTTCAGTATCTTCCAGAGATGCGACACAAAGGTTTTCAAGAAAATCCCCCAACCCTAGATTACCCTTTACACGAAAGATTTTTCGAAAATTTTAATTTTCTCAAAAACGGCTCTAACGATTTTGGTTAAAATATCATATGTTTAAGATATTTTCATGACAAATAAAATGTATATCTCGAATTTTCTGGGAATGTCTCCAAAAGTATTCTTCATTGTGAATGAATTTTGCATAACTGGTAAACCATAAGAGATAGACAAAATTTTACTACACAAAAAATGTAGATCGCGTAGAAATACACAATTTATGTCATATACTTTTTTTTTGAGTGTATCATTTTCAAAATATTGCTTGTTATTCCCGTGAATTTTCCAATACTTATACTTTTTCTCAAATGGAAATTCGTTATTATTTTTATGCCCTGTACATACAAAGAGAATGCAATGCTCCACATAGTGACCAGTTCTTAAAATATTTGACTATCCCTTAAAGCCTACCATATTTCCCTTGCAACTACAAGAAAATTAGCAATAAGATTAACATCTCCATTAACATGAAGCATATGGAGAATAAGCGTTTGTAAAAGTTGTTTATAAAGAGCAGAGAAAGTCATGTGAGTGTAACACATCAGAATTTTTTTAATATATACATATTTTTTAAAGGAATTTCTCCCTGGCGTCGATTGGACCGCTGACGGACCCGCCTCTTGATGGTCTTTTGTCTCCATTTCATGCTAATCGAGAGAAACGCTTGAAGAAATTGTTGCAGTACTTACTTATTTGTCGACAAAAGGAAGATGAAAGGAGGCTGAAGATTAGTTAAATATTTAATACGCTCTACGTATGCCAATATTTCGTACTATGTAGTAGTTAGAGGATGTAAAGACAGCAAAATATTCACCTTGTTTTCATCAGTCAACTGGCTTTTATAAGCTTATTTTTGAACTCTTACTTATGGTTACATTAGAACAATGATTCCGCGTATAAGGTCTTTCAAGAGCTTTAATATTCACTACAATAAATTAGAAGCATCATATCCACAATATTGCATTTAGTGGGAGAATTAAGTGGTACGACATTGCCTCTTACAACCTGTGCAGTGAAGGTTTATTTAAACTCCGTGCGGCTTTGAACCCGTAAGCTGTTTCATACTTATGCACGTCTATGAACCAAAAAAAAGGTAATCCCCAGATTCCATGTGACGATCGTAGGGTTTCGTGAGCTTCGTAACAGCTGTATTCACAATGCACATACAAGAACTGTAGAATGGTCTGTGTCTGTGAGCGAATGGTCACCTTATAACTACTGAAAACAGAGTGTGGAGCAATGTTTCGTTGGCCTTGAGGTTGAGAAGGCACTGCTTGTACTCATAAGCTCCTCGGTTCAAATCTCACATTAGTTATTGTTATTTTGTTGTTATTAATTTTATGACTGGATGTGTAGAACATAGCATTGAATTAATAAACTTTATAATTTTAAGTTTTAGACATATCTAGGCACAAAAAATTTAATTCTACTAAACCGCTCGTTTTAAATAACTAAATAAATAAATGCATGCAAAGCAACACCTTCTAAACCTAAAACACACAAAAATGAAACAAAATTAATATCGAGTATATCGCCTTTAGCAGTATAAGTGTTCTCAATTTTTGGGTTATAGATAAATCCATTTAGTAACATGGACGAGAAGCTACAACACCCCAGGCTTCTTTAATTTGTGTCCAGGAGCCATTACTTGTACTTTGTGCATCTACAGGGAAATTTGAGCGCAGCTCCTTCTTCACCTCAGCCCACACATTTTTCATTAGGATTCAAATCTGGTGAACAGGAAGGGAGGCAGTCTATCACTCCACCTCTCTGAAAACCAATTTTAAACCTTTAGCGTTCCAGATTTGACTAATTCTTTTTGTCCACGGGTGTACCAACATGTGTACAGGATATGTACTGGTTAACCAAGGAATATGACGATTTTCAGAACGCTGCCGTTATAGCGATTTAGCGTTACAGTTATGGTATTGGTTGATATGTATCCTTCCATAGATGCAGTTTATTGTGTTTGTTAGTAAACAACAGCATGGAAATTCGACAGTTCAAAAACGTGTATACTTATTACAAGATTTATTGAATCTAAGTCAATCTCCTTCGTTCAGAGAATATTTTAGAATTTAATCTACCACGACATGGTAGAATTACATTCTGCAAGACCATTCTGCAGGGGGTGAGTAAATTTAATGCCAAAGTTTTGTGATAAGTTCGTTAGTAGAGCGCGCAGAGTATGTAAGTCTAAAAATGTTGCAGTAGCAAGAGAAGCAGAAATTGAAGAAGGAGGCTAGAAGTCCAACCTGGTTGCTAGGCGTCATTCAATTATTTTTAATCTGTCGCAAACAGGCATTCACCGGGCTGACCTCAAGCATTTATTCACAACAGTCAAATTCGGATATACTAGTTTTAATTAACAAATTCTTGCCATAGAGCAATATACATGATCATATCCAGCATGAACACACAAAATTTCCATACTCAGAAGTTCTCAGAAATTATTAGCCTATGTTGTTATACCAATTCACACAAATGATGTAATTAATGCAGAAGGAGAGATAAGGTAAATTATCTTAACATAAATGCAAAACAGATTTGCCTCATTTAGGTTGATCTCTACAGCTTCTTCACCTCACGCCTGCCCGCCCCGACCACGATTATGACACAACTCCTGTAATGCCGCAAAGTAAGTCCCTCACAAAATACAGGTAAACAGATAAACTTTGAAGACATTAAAAATGTAAATAAACTCTGAAAAAACTAACAAATTAGATAATAACTGCACAAATTAACTATTTAAATAATCTTTTAAAAAACAGAAGAATTAAAGACAATTAAATATTACCTAAAATGGCCAAAGGAATTCGCACACTACATTTAAAAATCAAATGACCAGGCCAAAACAAAGACGATACAAAGTTAATAATTACAAGGCGCGTCCATAATAGTAAGTTTCCCACTTGTGCCACAGCTGATAAACCATCTTCTGTGAGCATCATTCTCGATCATGATTTTACCGCGGTAAAATATTGACTTAACCGCGGTGAACGATCATTTGTGCTGCATCGACGTCGGTAAAAGTCTATCGGGGATTTTACCTCGGTTTACGTAGAGTATTTCCAACTTTACTTGTGCTGAAATGTTAAAATGGCGGAACACTATAGATTTGAATTCCAAAGAATATGATACGCTCCATTTTCGCCAACGAATACATTACTTTGTAACTTTTAAGGCTTTTTGCGCAACAGATGCCTTAAATATCCTGACCCAAGCCGTAACGAAAATACACACAATCACGGCGATACATATCATAATTATATTAGTTGAAGCATAGTTCCAAGAACAAGGCAGAAATAAGGGGAGTAATGAATGAATTTGGTGCAATTAGTACATTTTCAGAAATATTAGGTACATTAATTGCACAGAAATAGGAATCCGATAACCTGAAGAGGTCAGTGCTGATGTCTGATCTGAGATTGTTATCGTGGTGTTGAGGTAGTGTATACTCTTCCTATTCAACAGGTTCCGATTTCAAATCTTGTCTGGGAATATATCTTTTTCCTTTCTATTTTCTTCCTGTCTTTCAGTAACTGAATATCGACTAACCTAACTGGAATTTAGTCGGTGTGGAAAGAAAGGAAAAAAGTCTATAAAAGTCCATTACTTTTTCTAATAAATTGTAAGGCCAGCTCTAAAGTTATTGCTTCTACTCTGTACTTTCTATCCTTTCTTAAGAATTGCATGTTAAATTTAATAACATAATTAAGAAACTTGGATTTGGTATATTGCAAGCTGAAGTACATGCAGGCGTTTCAGCAAAGAGGTAGAACAAGTGAAAAACAGATAACATGATGTACATTTGGGTGCGTTCAGTAGAGTTTACCTGCCAGGAACAGTGCGCTCAACCAAAGCGAGCGCCTGCCAGGTAACCACGGTCACCTAAGCTGCGGTGAACATTGGTGCACCGCTGTGTTTGATGAATACCCCGGTCAAATTCTTACCGCGGTAAGCTGAAGGTGCCTGAAAGGTTTGTTTAACGAGGATGGTGCACACGACCACATATATTGCGCGAAGCGACAGCGTGTACATATTAAGAGTAATGACGTAGCATGACGCATGCGCTAGCGGAACTTCCCAAGGTCTCACTACTGTCCATTCCAAACCAGAGTTCCCTCTGATGTAAACATAAGCACGTGCTTCTGCTTGTCACGAACCCAAGAACACAGTCTTACGCCAAACTAAATAGTTCCTTAACACATGTATTATATTATGAAATATTAGAGTAGGAAATGTATAGAACAGCACATTTTATTGCGGTTATTATAAGAACTCATTGTTAAGAGTAATGTATATATACTAGCTGTTAAGAGATTACAAAATATGATTTTCGTCTGTTATTGCGCTAACGCCGAGAGCATCTTGCTTCTTAATACCAACGTATACATGACTGCCACTCTCTTCATATACAAGAAATGCGGCAATGAATTCCCAGAGATGCTATCTGAGTATCGAATAAACATTTTGACTAACACAGGAAGTATGATAAGCGAACAGTCATTCATAATACGGTAACACACATATGCTCAGATCAAATCTTGTGATTTAACAGTTGGTATTTGAGTTCACGTGGCAGAGGAAGGTGCGTGTAGTGCAAATAAACTGTTCAAACACAAAAGTGGGAAACAGTTAAAAAGTGGCGAAAAACAAACAATACTTCATATATTCAACTCAGTATTAAAAAATACCCGACGCTTGCATTAGTGCATATTACGAAACTAATATCGGATTTTACAGGCCTGTCAGTGAGAAGTGTAACCAAAGCGAGCTGGGAATATAAACAGACATAATAAAACATAGAAGAGGATAAAATTTGCGAACTTGTTTTAAGTGCGAAAGTGCTGTGCAATTGTGGATAAGCTTGTCATTATTTTGGAGAGTGGTTTTGATTCCAATACGGCATCTGAGTCATCTTCGGAGTTGGGTGTTGCACTTTTGCCCGGGGATTGTGATTCACGTAAGTAAAATGTTTATTGCTGTATGCTTATAAAATCGATTGTTACCTCAAGTTGCATTTTGAACTATGATTCTCACACAGGGCGCGTTTTTATAGATTTAAACAAGCACATGACAGTGGAACAAGCAGCCATTAGGGTAGGCGATTGCGAACTACTTTCGCGCGGATAATACAAAGAGTTTGTTTTCAGTGAAAGGCACTCTGGTTTGGAATGGACAGTAGCTTCGTAGCAGCGGTTGAAAATGGAGGCTCGTATTCCTGCTCCCGCCGCGTGTGAAGTGCGGTCGTTGATAAAGTGTTTGAATGCACACACAAAGCATAGCGCCGATTAAAATTTGTCAGCTGTGCCAGGTCTATGGGCCTAACGTCATGAGCAAGCAGATGGTGCGTCGGTGGCGCAATCTTTGAAGCAGGTCGCCAAAATGTTCATGATGAGGAACGCAGCGGGAGGCCATCCATCATTAAAGCCTGCAATGACCTACTGCAGGGTCTCTGCACCAGCGACACATCATCTGCTTGCTCACGACGTTAACCCCATAGACCTTGCACAGCTGACGATGAAGTTCAATCGGCGCTGTGCATTCAAAAACCTTATCACCGACCGCACTTCACTCGCGGGAAAGGAATATTGAAAATGGAATATGAGTCTCCATTTTCAACCGCTGCTACAAAGCTACTGTGAGACCTCGCGAAGTTCCACTAGCGCATGCGTTATGCCACGTCATTACTATACCACGTGCATGCAAACACTTCGCTCAACATATGGTTTGTTAACTGTGGGATGAAACTTACTCGTATAAAACTCGTCTATGGCTCTGTAAAACAACTACATTTTAATGCCGAAATGTAAGCTTACTGAAAGGTGGCCACGGACAAAGCTGGATGAACAATTCGGTCAGTAAGCCTACCGGGAATTCTAAAATTAGCTATACAAGAAACTCATCAAGGAATAGATATGTCCTTTCACATTGACCAAAAACAACCGACACGCCACATGGATAAATAATATGAATACAGTCGGTAAACAACACATTCCAATGTCAGCTAGCGAAATTATGTGGAATACATTAGCTGAAATGACCCCTCAAAAAAAATTGCGGTCAGCACAGTGCGTCGACTTAAAGACACTGATACACTTGCTTGATTAGTGTTTAACATTGCAAGGAACATGGTAGTTCTTGCAATGTTAGATGACAATCCAGATATATTGAACAAGCTAATTATGTCAGACGAGGTTGATTTACATTTGTCTAGGTTCGTAAACTAAGGAAGATGGCTGCGCGGTAACGAGTGAGACTCGCAATCAAAAATCCCGGGTTCAATTCCCATCGGACCGGCCACTCGGCCCATGGCTTTTTTGTGCTTTTCCCGGGAGAATGCTGGGTGGATTACCCTTTTACCATGAATTCTCATTGGCCATCATTTCGTTTCATATATTTCGCCTCATCCGTCTCAGGGTTGTAGGACCAGTTGACGGTGGTAGGTGTGTTGTGGCAGAACGGTAAAGTTTACGCTATGTAAAGATTTCTCCCTAGCGCTTGGCGCGGTTGCTGAGGTCCACTTCATTCCTGGGAGTATCTTCGCTACACCCGGGATCCCCACGTTGCGGGTGGCCAATACAGGACTAGTCGGCGTCTGGATTGGTGTAAAGTTGGAATTGTTAGGGACCCCGTCCTCGTTAGCGCACATCTTGGTCCGGATCTGGTCACCCTTCTGGTCTCTTCTTCATCCCTTCCTCCCAGGGGTCACTTGGAATCACAAAGGGCCTACTTTTTTTTATAAATCCTGCTACAGGCCAAAAGAGAACTTTGTTTTGAAATAATACCTATAATCTGTAACACAAACTAAAATTCTCACAATTATAGCTACACTGCTAAAGGATGTTCAGATTAAATCCAAACACAACATCCATTAGCTTATTTTGTAATCGTACGTCCACGATTTTTATGACAGAATAAAATGAAGCAAAGTAACTTCGAAGGGCGCTCAATTGGCTAGCCAAATTACTGCACCTAAAAAAGTTGAAATGTAGCAGAATGAGAATGCATAATGCATGACAGAGAATCCCACGAAGTATTCAAATGAGATAGCTTTTGCAACTTCTTTGAAAGTCAATACAGACGGAGAAACAAAAGTAACTGCTTACTGAGATAACAAAAGAAAGAGAGTTTAGTGATGCAGTCAAATTCTAATCTAAAACCTCAAATTACCATACGTCGCCTATACTTCATTGTAATTGTATTTCAGTGTCTCGAACTGCACTTATGTCGGCTTCAACTTTTAATTACTGTGGTCCATTTGATAATGGAGAAAAATAAGACGAAGTTTTCAATTAAATGCATGATTTAACAAATTTAAGTGCCGCACAAACATCTTAGAACAGGCATGTGCAGACTTGACTTGCCAGAGTGTATAAG
This sequence comes from Deroplatys truncata, assembly GCA_030765065.1. Taxonomy (NCBI): domain Eukaryota; kingdom Metazoa; phylum Arthropoda; class Insecta; order Mantodea; family Mantidae; genus Deroplatys; species Deroplatys truncata. Next base: position 95,233,300 of record CM060986.1, on the reverse strand, counting down.
ATTTAAGTTGAAACATGACCATTTTGACGCTACCTGACCGGTCTAGAAGGAGGCTTGCGCTAATGACGGTCTGAGAAGTCTGTCAGTATCAGCTGTAGTGTTGTTGGCAGTTGCACTTTTGCAGTGAAATATGTAAATATCCTGATATCTTTCGTCCTTGTTTCGGTGACCTTTGTATTGTTACACGCCGATGTTGGTTGTTCTCTTCTAAATTTCATGTTTCAAACTAAGTATAGATTTTAAATAGTATGTTTCAACAGTAAAGTGTTAAGATTAGGCAGTTAAGGATTACCAAATCCCGTGTGCTATAGTGCTATTTTTTCTAGTTTCCATTTTTCAACTTAAACCAAATACACTATATAGTAGTCCAAGAACAGCTACCGTCAGTACGCTAGCGATGACCTTAGGACTGGCAGTAACAATAGGTTACCCTTTCAAACTTTCTTTTCATTCTACTGTTCTCACACTACCATAAATATAATTGCTATCTGAAATAATAAATCAGTTTAATCTAGTTAAAAGAAAGGTTATTATTTTGTAATTTTATAACTTATCCAAATAGGGAACAACTGTATACACAAGTCCTTTAAACTAGATAACAGAATCAAAGCGTAAGGAAAATTTGTTGAATAATAAGTTCTATATGATATATATTAATTATGTTTGGTATAGCTGATTTTTCACAATGAAAGATTCTCTTAGGGCTGCAAGACCGAGCCGGCGGTAACGTTTGTGGCTTGCATTCAGGAGGTCATGAGTTCATTCCCGTGGCCGATCTTCCTGACCCATGGGTTGTTTCGGGGTTTCCCCGGGTCGCTAGGTGAATGCTGGGAAGGATCCTTACATCCCCGGATTTTCTGTCCTTCTATTTCACCTCCATTCTCATTCTACTTCGCCTTTCATCTGGTTGGTTTCTTTCAGAGTTACAAGTGTTGGCGGGAGATCTTGGTGTGTGTATGACAGGGGAACAGGATGCTCTGAGTAAACCTTCGCCTCGAATTGCGAGTAGTCTCCGGGTCCCGCACCCCACCTCGGGGATATAAGCCCACAGGGTAGAAGGAGAGCCGGCTGCACCAGCCACCATCCAGGGAGTTAAAATCTGTAAACGATAGGGACCTTGTCTTCTGCCTGTCATGCCTCCTGATCCGGCCGCCCTCTGTCTCCTCATCTTTTCCCTCCCGGGGACGCCCCAGCAGAGGGTTAGACAAAAGATATGCGTAGGTCAGGTGCTAAGTCCCAATACGTTTGGTATAGATAGTTTTTCACAACAAAAGGTTCACTTGGTTGCAAGAGAAATTATAACATCACCGTTAATAACATAAAAGAAAATACACAGCTTTTATGAATAGATAGACACCTTTGCTATTAACTGCATTTTTCAGGGGTAGTTTCTCCTCTGATATGTTTTGAGCGGAATGTCTCGTAGAATATCTTTAAAGTTCAGATCTGATAGTTATTTCTGTTCTTTTCACACTGATAAGAGCCGTTCACAGAAGTACAGCGATCTAAGGATAATCAACCTCCATCCAGCTGACTATGAAGACGTGGAATTCCAGCACGAGGGGAAATTGTAACAGAAGCCTAATAGTTATGTCCTTCTCATCTTTCAAGTGTACTTCTAAGTTTCGTGGTGGACAGATGGTTGGGATGCTTCCTCCCCTCGGACACAAGAGCTGCCTGGTTGGACGGCTAGGAACTGTTAGGAACTTCCGCGCGTCTCTGTGACATGTCCTTCTGCGGCCTTTAGCCTCCTGTGGTTCCTTCACTTTATTCCTTCCTACTGAGATATCGTAGCCATAATGCATCTCGAGTAGGACGTGTGCGTGAGGTGTCCCCCACCGTTGTATGTCATATACTCGAACCTTCTGACCAAACGTGTCTTTGAAGATAGAGGAACCATTGAATATGTGGCTGGGAATGTTCAATCTGGAAAAGTTATGGACCCCGCTGCGCTGCGTTTGCCGCCATCTGGTCTGGTCGCCATTAGTGCTCTCTTTCCTCAATCCTTCCTCCCGGAGGTTTATTTACCACAATAGCCCTGCCATGGCCGCGATACTGAAATTTTTCGTTTTTAATCCCTACCCCTGTTGCTCAAAGCATATTGCTTCCTGTTTATATTAGAGCCTTTTTATCTTCAGATATATATATTGCTCAGATAACCAGTTTATACAGGAATAATAATTCTTCATCGATCTGTAGTCCTAATCTAACCTTTCCTGATTTTCGTGACTGTCCACGTTCAGAAAACTAACCACTAAAACAAGCCGAGCAGCTGTAATTAAAGTTATTCTGCAGAAACAAATTGGTGGGGTTTAATTTGACGGTCGTGACGTCAGAGCATAACCGGCAGTATAATTTACAGTATGAACACCTCGCATGCCGGAATTACACAGGATGCGTAAGCCATTCTTGCAGAAAGTAGCAAAATCGCCGCTTTTGAGAAAATATGAGAGGCAATTTACCTTCCCTGTCCTCCTCTTTTGTCTCTGTCATCAGGTTCTACTTCCCTTATCTTCCACCTTTTCCTCATTTCCCTTTTCGATTCCCAAAGACTCCGTACTCAAGTTTTTCTCGATTCTGCCGGAATTACTGCATGTTTTACAAAATCCATTTTGTAGTGGCCATGAAGGGTCTAAGTAACGTGTTTTGGGCTGCAGGATGAAGAACGCCGGGTGCATTAACCCTCTTCCACTAACGTCACGAGGCAGCGTGTAAATTTCTCATGTGACAAACCATGTAAATGGCAGTTCACATAAAAATCCAACCTTACTCGGTCATGTAACAACGTGCAACATGCGCACAATAAGTTTGATAAATAATGCAGATTATCAACAATGGTCGGAAAAGTTCCAGATGTGTCAAGAAATACGCATTTTTCTTCTCTCTCTCTCTTTCTCTCTCTCTCTCTCTCTCTCTCTCTCTCTCTCTTTACGTTCCTTTGGCACTCTTGCAGAGAAAGAGGGTCATTAAATAAAATGGCTAAAGGAAACAATAAGAATGCAAAGGATTTGTATTGATTGACTTTCTGCTTTCTGTACCACGTACCTATAGAGTATATTGGTTATCAAACATTCACTGTAAACATGTGCTTTGAGGTCCCCGAATTCAAAACAAATATATTTAGAAAAAGGGCCCATGAGTGTGTAAACAGCATAATCCAAAAACGAAATGTCCCATAAACACAACATTTTGTATTTAAGTTTAGTATCTTCCAAAGATGCGATATGAAGATGTTCAAGAAAATCGCTCACCCCAAACTACTCTCTGCATGAAAGACTTTTCAAAATTGTTCAGTTTTCTCAAAAATGATTCTAATATTTTAATTAAAATATCGTCCTGGTCTCTAATGCTCCCTATGACAACCGGGGTTACCTCATTCCACCAAGCGATGGCTGGATTCATATCTGAGGTGAAGGAACCCAGAAGGCGGAATCCGTTACCTCCAAGGTAGGTGATGAGGATAGCGGTGGAATGAAAGGACCTAGGGGAGGAAAGGGTAATGGCGCTCACTTAAGGAAAATTGCTAAGAATTTCTCAAAATATATTTAAACATAAAGGTTGCTGGCAAAACACAATTATTGAGCACCCTTTTTAAATAAATGAACAAATTTTATTTGAAAAAACATTATAGGAACTAAAAAATAAATAGCAAAACTATGCAATGAGAGGGATTGCGCGATACTTAGGGGTAATTGCGCTCAGTGTTATTTGATCAATGGATGCATAAATCAAATTTATAATTTTGTGGTTTATCATCTCCACTACAAATCTTTATGGGCCCAATTGGTACAAATGGTACACAGGAACCACATTTCACCGTTTCGACCAAACTCTCCACACACCACACAGATATTTTCATTTTCATTCTCTTCACAATCAACAAATGCGTTTGGCATGATGTCGTCTAGTTCATCGTTATCTTCTTCATCCATCTTCTTCTGAAAAACTTTCAAACAACTGGCTTTTTGCTCTTTTGGATTTCTTTACCCTACCATTTGATGAAGCGGCCATTGCTCACCTGAGCGTCTGCATGGCCATGTTGGAATTGTTTACCTACAGTGAAGAAGTTATACAGTTTTAGATGTTGTTTAATATATTAATGGGAAGCTGTATGCATCCTCTAATCAACGTGATAACTGTCAAGTGCAAAAAATAATAGATAATCACATACCTTTCGTTTTCTTCACGTTGATTTCTATAAGAAATTCCTGCTGGAAATATTTTGCACGTTTACAACAGAACCTCTCCCTCCGGATCCACCATTAAACTATTGCGAAATTATAAAGACTGCCACACAAATTGAGCACCTCTTGGGCAGGTGAAACTCTCACCCAAACCGAAATACTTACATGAGAGTCATTGCCCGCTGAGCAGCAATGCCCTCCGTTTCCCTAAGCTTTTATCGTGGGCTTTGAACCACGTTGGGCCTTGAGGATACTTTCCATGAAGAGTCAGAGCTGAAGGCCGACTTAGAATCGCTACCCCAGAACTAGGAATCGAATGCTGGATCCTTAGTACGAGAACCGTTAGCGAAACCACTGTGCTATCCCGGCATCTCTGATTAGAATATAAAATGTTAAAATATTTACGTGATAAATGAATTTTCTGGGAATAACTTTTTCAACTTTGTAAAACTAGTAAACCGTGGGAGATAGACAGGACGTACTAAACTAAACTTGTAGATCTCTTTATAAAACACAAGTTATTTCAAATAACGTTTTTATAGCATTAGTCATTTTCGAGATACGCACTGTTATTGGTTTGCATTTCTCAATACCTTGTCATATTTTTGAAATGTGTCGCTATTCAGTTGTTTCTTGCGATTTTCATGGAAAGGGTATGGAATTTTGTGGCGAGGATTTAGCGACTCTAATTCAAATATATGGCTATCAATTCGGTTTCCTTTATCGGCCGTGTACCTTCAATGTGTAATGAAAGTATTTCTGCAAAGGTTTATCTCGAATATCATGAATAGATAGAAAAATAAGATATTGTAAGAATAGTTTGCAGAAACGATGTGTTACATACACATGGTTTTCTCCACCTACTTCTCTGCAAATTATTCTTAAAAAAGTTTATTCTACTGTCTACTTCATGTTTACTGAGATGACATAATTGAAGTGACGCTGATGTTACATTCACATGACTTTCTCTACCCACTTCGGTAATAAATCTGTTCCAACGTGGGAGGGCTGAGGAGATTTCGCCGGTTTGTTGCTCTGTCGGCTTCGATGGTTTCCTTCCTTTGTGCCTACCTGCTCAGATGTGTTAAGTAAGTTCAGTAGTGAAGTGTAGGAAGGAGTGGCAAATGTCTCTTCTCAGACTCACAATTGTTACGTATGTGAAATCACTTTTGAAGTAGATACTATCTTTACGTTATTTACACCACGCTTTGGGCGTCAATTTGAAGTAGGTTGTATTGAAGGAGTTGTTTATATTTCAACTGTTGGGGAGCCGAACTTGAAGTAGTTGTAACCGCACGTATGGTACCCGCTTTCCGGTAGCCTTCGCCCTAAGTTTAAAAAAATATTAACTTTGTAATTTAATTGTTTCTTTAAATATTTAATATTCATGTTTGCCTTGGATGCGTCACTATTTATTTTTTAGAGATATGGATGTCTTGTGGTGCGACTAAGAATGTAGGCTTACATAGATTATAATTTTACTTCACTCTTTTTATTAATGCTTGACACGATTTAAATAGCGCTTCGCTGATAGAGAGCTGTGAATTTTACGAATTACTTGCACTTTTTAACACGTAAACTATTTTTCGTCTCACACGAATACGTATTAAATCCCTCGAGGACGCATCTCGCATCCGGTTACAAACACTGTCTGCAGGCAACTGAATTGATTTCAACCGTCTAAATTTTGTAAATTTCTGTATTTTAAGTCTCTGATTGGCTATTCCTAATCCAATAAAATACCTTCACTAAACTAAAGCTTTTTCTGGTTGTTGATTGGCTATTTTTATAAACTGTCACTAAAATTACATTGTTGCTTCCAAGAATCACAAGTAACACTATTAAACTCTTAAACTCATTATTGCCTCGAGGTTACCTCATAGTTACCTCATTGTAAGCAACTTTTAACCTATTATTCTCACAGCTCCTACATTATCAAATTACGTAATATATTCACATAACATTATTACACATGGATACAATAATACAAACATATACAATGACTGTTACATACATTTTTATATATTGTTACATACACATATTGCTTTAAGACGGGCTGTTATTTAATTTATATATTATATAATTAGACTGAAATCATTTTAGTGTTAAAAATACTGCGTCACTTTAAATATCTCCTCTATTTAATTCCCGTCTTTGTCACACTACCGCAGTTATGTCTTTGGAGATAATTACCGAATTTAACAAATTCCCTTATCAGTCGCGAACTATTACTATTTCAGCCCTAGGTAATGGTACTCTTAGGCGGGTGTCCACTGCCTCAACAATCAACAAAACATGTTGATTCAACACGTTGAGCTCAACATGTCGGCGGTAAATGAGGTCTCCATGACCAACAAGTCTTGCGTAGCATGTTGATGCAACATATCTTGGTTAAACAAAACTGTTTTCCAGCAATAGTGGAAAACATGCTGAATCGGAGATGTATTCGGCTTACTTCGTGCAGACCCGACGAACGTCGGCCATACATGATACTGACAACTGGCCCATGCATATTATTCATTGCTTACTAACGTGCAAAATAGAGTGGACAAAAGTAAAGACTATACAGCTTTGCGATTCATGCAAGACTCGTCATCTGGGATGTATTCCATAAAGATTATGGAAATAAAACGTGTTTAAATGGCCTTTCCCGTGTTTTTATGACATAAAAACGAAAAAAAGAAGGATGTTAAGCCTAATCTCAGTTCAGCTGATAAGTCTGCTATGAAATTCGCCTCCTTTTTTGCAGTTGCTGGTGTGACCATAGACAGAAACAAACAAATCTTTTTTCGACATGTCCTCCGTGGTCTAGGGGAAGGGAAATACAGCAGGTGGTCCCGTGTCGTAGATTTACGGCACGTAAAAGAACCTCAAGCCTGATAAAGTGGCCTCTGAGCAACATTTCCAGTCTTTCATACCCAATATAGAATGGGACGCTAAGAATCATAGTAATTAAAGAGCGTTCATAAATAAAACTGATTCCCAATTACCGAATGTACCCTCAACTTTCAGTTCAGACAAAATGCATTTGCAGTGTTTCTATTGCTTAGAAAAGGGCGTACCCGTAACTTTTTTCTTTCTTTGTTTTTCTTGCGCATCTTTCACAAAGGGCACATTGCGACTACAAACACTAAATATTCGTAATCAGAATCCATGTGATCATTGATATTATGAAACTCAACGTGTTTACACTTTGCCTCACTTGTCAATGCTTTGGAGACGGATTGTAGATTAAAATTCCAGATGTCTCATTCGCTATGGTGATTTTAGAGTAACTCAAAATTTCCCCTTCTAAGAGTTGGACTTCATGGAGCGCACAATCATCTGTCTTTCTGGCCCCGTCCATCTCGGCTAAGAGGGTGCGTAAGAAAAATTCTTTGTGCGTTTGAACTTGTACAAAGAGCGCCAAAGAAAAGTTCACTGCACCTCCCGTCTATATCACATTTTCACCGTTATACGTGAGCTTGCGAAGCCATGGCCATTTGATTGGTTGCTTTAGACCACGGTGCAAGAGTGCGCCACTACTTCTGCTAAACAGTTACACCAATAACCACAACAAAGGTTACAAAATGGCGTAGAAACGAAATATATGTTGACGCTCTCGATCGTATTGGCTGAAATAGAAAGAGGTAGAGTGAGTGCATTCAGCTTGTCATACAGACCTCTTCTTGCGATTGGTAGCGCATACCTTATTGGCTAGGGCAGGACACATCTTTGAAAGGGTTAAAAGCTAGGGAAAAACCCACTGAAACACCGGCAATTGCAGCCGCAACCGCCGGGCAGCAGAGTGAGACATCACCGGTGAGCGCAGCAGGCAGCAGTGCCGACTCGCTCCCCCCTCCGCCGCAGCCTACCGCTGTGGCCGGCCCGGCCAATCAGCAGCCAGGAACCTCCAGTCAGGCCCCTGCGACTGCTGCAACAACACAAAACCACCAGTCCTCTTCCACCTGGGAGGAAGTAATATCCGCAGACGACATGGCTGAATTCCAGGAGCTGTCAGCCTGGTTTGCGGACCTTATTCAGCGTTCCCTCCCCATCCTTAGGCGCTGCAGGGAACAACTGACAAACCCCCGCCTATCTGCCATGCAGAAACACCAAATCATGCATCAGACGGCCCGACAACTCTTCCCTGACTCCAGCTCGTAATGGCGGCGAGAAGAACTCGACGACCATTCAGGGCTGCGTTCTGGAACGCAAATGGAGTCCGGGAGCAGAGGCCGGGCATCTTAGAGTTTGTAGATGATCACGGAATCGACATTCTGATGGTCTGCGAAACGCATCTGCACGCTGGTGTACAGTTCAACCTGCCAAGTTACACCGTCCATCGGTCGGATAGAGCCGGCCGACAGGGCGGGGGTACAGCAATCTTCATCAAAAACCACCTTACCCACACCCCTGTTCCCATTCCACCCCTACAGCATCTAGAGGCGACCGCCATAAGGCTTTCCTTAGGCGGAACCGACCTGGTGCTCGTAGCGGTATATGACCCGCCGGACAACCGCTTCTACGAAGCGGACATCACGGCGCTCCTAAACCTTCACCACAGAGTATGCATTGCAGGCGACTTTAACGCGAAACATCCAAGCTGGAACAGCCGCAACCAGAACAGGAAGGGACGCGGGCTCCACCGCTTCATTAGCGGAGACCCGGCCCTCTTCGCGCACGGCCCGAGAGCACCCACGTTTTTCCCGCCACGCGGCGCGGCGGATGTCATAGATTTCATAATCACCAAAAACATACCATTTCATCTGGATCTCTCGGTAGTGAACGCATTGGATTCCGATCACAACCCAGTTGTGGTCGACTCCGACGTAGCACTCACAGCTCTGGTCACCCCAGACTGGTTTGAAGAAGTCGACTGGGATGCTGCTGTCCAAAACATACAAAACTGCGTGGATCCGCGCCCTCGAATTGACTCGATAGAGGCACTAGAGGAAGCGGCTGCGCAGTTCTCCACCACAGTCCTAAGTGCGGTCCGTGCTCACACACACCGTATTCCCTTTGATCCGCCTAACCCCTCTATCATTCCTCCTCCAATCAGGCAACTCATAAAAGCCAAAAACGCCGTCAGAAAGCTGTGGCAGCGATTTCGCCATCCCAGGATAGGAGAAGTTCACCAGAGGTTCAAAACCCTGGTGAGACGGCTCCTAAGAGCACACCGCCAAGAGGCCTGGGAAAACAAGTTAAGGCATGTAAATCTCCAGGAGAGGAAACCGTGGCGAATAGTCCGTGGCCTGCGGAAAGACAAAACAGCACACCAGCATCCCATTCATAGCCCCCGAGGACAACTCGTCTTTGAGCCTCGGGAGAAAGCAGATGCGTTAGCAGACTACTTGGAGGGTCAATTCCAGCCCAGAGAAGAGCCACAGGACGACGACCAAACTGACCACGTGGAACAGGTGGTGGGGGACTTCCTGGAAACCCACCCCGCAGACCACGAGGATTTCCACATTCCCATAGCTACACCCAGTGAGGTAGCATCAGTTCTCAAACACCTAAAATCCAAAAAAGCCCCTGGACAGGACCGTGTAACAGCGGAAATGCTCCAGCACCTCCCCCGAAAAGCCGTGATTCACTTGACCCGAATTTATAACGCATGTCTGCATATGCGCCACTTCCCCGCAGCGTGGAAGGAAGCGCGTGTGGTCTGCGTTCTGAAGCCGGGGAAAAATCCGGTTTTCCCGTCTAGCTACAGATCCATCAGCCTCCTGCCAGTTGTCTCGAAAGTCTTCGAGAAACTGCTCCTAGCCCGCCTCACCCCTCACCTAGAGGAAAGAGGCTTCCTACCGGAACATCAGTTTGGTTTTCGATCTGGACATTCCACGACCGAGCAATTGCTGCGAGTAGCCGAAAAGACTTCCCTGGCTTTCCAGGAAAGGTCTAAAACGGTGGCGGTATTGCTCGACGTGGAAAAAGCCTTCTCTACAACTTGGCACGAAGGGCTCATCTATAAACTCATACAGAATGACATCCCCTCTCCATACATTTCCTTGGTAGCCGGTTTTCTACAAAACCGCAGCTTCCGAGTAAAAGTGGAGGGGGAACTTTCCACAGAGCGGCCCATTGGCGCGGGAGTCCCGGAAGGCAGTGTACTGTCGCCGGCGCTCTTTGCAGCTTACATGGCCGACATCCCAACCCACCACAACACCCACACTTGTCAGTATGCGGACGATCTCATGATCTTCGCAATAAACAGGAATGCCCGCTACAGCTATCGGCAGCTACAAACCCAGCTCCGCGCCATTGGCAGATGGAGCGAGAAATGGCGAATGGCCATTAACCCGGAGAAAAGCTCTGCGATTCTCCTGGCGAAAACCAGAGCCAACCGACTCCAACAAAACTTCGTGCTGCGACGCCGTCGAATCCCCTGGGTGAACACGGCGAAGTATCTCGGGGTGACGTTGGACCGGAAACTAACTTTCGTCCATCATGTCAGAGGCAAGGTGTCCCAGGGTCACGGAGCTCTCCGGCAGTTATATCCCATCCTGAGCTCAAAGAGCATGCCCCTACGCCTGAAACTCCAGCTATATCGTGCGATAGTGCCGCCCTTAGTTCTGTATGGCTGTGAGATCTGGGGAACGGTGGCTAATTACACCCTCATCAGACTCCAGACTTTGCAGAACAGGGCACTCAGGACAATCTACGGTACCGGCTGGAGATTCCCATCTCACATTCTCCACGAACATTCTGGCATCCCGTACATTATCGACGTCATCAGATCGAGGGCCCGATCAATGTACATCAAAACCAATTCCCACCCAAATCAGCTGGTCAACACTCTGGGAAATTACAATCAGAGAGAGCCACGTCGCTTGCCATCATACAAACTGCCAAGGGACGCCATTGGTCCGCTCGGCTAAGCCACGCCCCCATTCACCAAAATCGATCAAAAGGCATCGATTCTTGGTAACAATGGACAAGCGACATATCACCCGTAATCAAGACGGGGTTAATTAACTAGTACCTCGGTCACCACCAAATTGAGTGACCGATTAAACAAATTAGGCGGGAGGAAAACGCGCGGCCATCTGATTGGCCCGCGCGCCTACCCGTGGGCGTGTCCCATCTATCCAAACTGCACACAAAACCCAAAATTTTACATTCCATCTCGCAAACACAACCTCAAAACAAAAATTCCTGCAGAACATATACATCCTAGTGCTCATTTCGCAGGTTAAGCCGCAAAGCGGCTCGGTACTGCGGCAACTGACACACGACCGGGGCAAAGTCCCCGATCGTCCTGACATTCCTCTGGCCTCCTCCTCTGATGAGCGCAGATTAGCGAAATGTAAAATGTGGTGTGAGAAGATTTTCATGGGGTGCAAATTAAAGCTTGAATGGTGTTCATTAAATACATAGGAAGGCAGCACTTTATAACAAAAAATAAACAGAACTGTATTCTCACAGTGATATTGAGGCAGTATTTTATATCACAGCATTGTAAATGCCAGAGTGATTGTAGTGTAAATTAGCATTATTGTATGACAATGATTTGAGATGTTTGTTAATTATAAGCACTGTTAGGAAATAAGTTTACACAGCCTCACTGAAACTGACAATAGGAGCGGGTAACAATGTAGCGAGGGGGTGAGTTGTTTATCAATTAGAAGAAACAAACAAATGACGTCAGAGTAGCGCGCTTTTCTTTAGAAATGGAGGTAATATCTTCCCTACAGCATATGTGTTCTTAATTTTGATTGGATATAAAAATAGACGCTAATGTTGGCGCGCTTTATTAACCAATAGCAGCTCTGTTATAATGTTTAGGCATATCGGGGTGAGAGAGTATAAATTCTAAAGCCAGAGGTATCGTTCAGTTCAACAGTATCATTCACGGGTTACACGTCGCGCAGTTCAACAGAATCATTCACGGGTTACACGTCGCACAGTTCAACAGAATCATTCACGCGTTGCACATCGCACAGTTCAACAGAATCATTCACGGGTTACACGTTACGAAATTCTACAGAATTTCCCGCGTCGTAAAGCTAGTTACAAAAGTGTGAAATACTCGAATTAATAATGCGCGGCAAATAAGTGATTACAGTTACATTCGAAAATATAAAAGTTTCAGTCAGGCGTGTATCAAGAGTAATTATGTGAAATTAATAAAGTGTGACGGCAATAAAAGTGTAAAACAAATTCTTTTATCAGTGTTATCTTTTAGTAACAACTCCTTTCCGTTTACACACCCTGTTCAAGAGATTTGCTCGACTGAGTAATAATAGCTAGAACCCAAAATTCAAAAAATAGTAAAACAATAACAGGCGCTCAGCAAATAACACGAAAGATACCGCGACAATATCAACGCGTGTTGCTGAATAGAAGCAAACATACCTAAATAATAAATGAATAAAGTGGCATGTTTTCGCTCTAATTCAAACTATATTTGGTTAATATACTTTTATTAACATACTGGTGGTCATAGAAATACAATAGGATTATAGACAAAATATAACCCAATTTTATTGCCATAATATGTATGTCACATTCGGTAAACCATATATGTATATAGAATATAGATCAGTCAATTATAACAGAGTAATTTTCGTTTAGTAACGAATATCATCATCTGCGAATGTTTTACGGGGAGTATCCACTTTCTGACAAGTATGTAGACCGTCTTCCCCACTTTCCTGGAATACTGTATCCTGTAATTTACTATAAAAACACTTTTATGCACTACCGTTGCAATGTGCGACCAGCCTCCCACATACCCCGATACGTTCACGAGCAATTTTGCTAGTATACGGCATGACTGGTTCTGAGGCAATAAACATGTTTTGGTTTCAATAACATCAGAAAAAGCAGACATCAACCTACCCCTCTCACACCTCACTATATCAGTGAAGTGATATTTAAATCGTATCAAGCATTAATAAAAGGAGTGAAGTAAAACTATAATCTGTGTAAGCCTACATTCTTCAGTCGCACCACCTTCTTCTAAGACATTAATATCTCTAACAATAATACTGACGCAGCAGAGGCAAACAAATATATAATATTTGAAGAAACAGTCAAATTAAAAAGTTAATATTTTTAAATTCGGTACGAAGGCTACCGGGTACCATACGTGCGGTTGCAACTACTTCCAAGTTCGGCTCCCCAACAGTTGAACTACAATACATATTTTTCAAATCTGCTTTCCACACGTAGAAGCAACAAACAAACCTTTCTCAAATTGGCGCCCAGCTGCGTGGGGCTCGAACAGATAAGAATTTGCAAGCGAAAAGGAAGGTCCGAAACTACAGGGTAACTCCAGGGCTATGTCAGTCAAACTGCGTACGACTTTCAGTATGCGATTAATTAAAATATCCAACATTGGCATTAAAAGATAAAACGAAACAATACATCAACTTCACTGCACATTTCATTTCATCATTTTAACCTTATTTATTCTGAATATTTTCCTGCTTTCTCCATATATTCATTTGATCTTGTATTTAAAATCTTCCTAACTTTTGACGCAGTAATTTTAAAAATAGACGCTAATGTTGGCGCGTTTTATTAACCAATAGGAGCTCGGTTATAATCTTTAGGCATATCGGGGTGTAGGAGAATAAAAAGGGCTAAGTCAGAGTCAAATTCAGTCCAGTCCATTGGAAACATTTGTACATTACACGTCGGCTTCAGTCCATCGGAAACATTTGTGCATTACACGTCGCCGAGTTCAACAGAAAAAGTCATGGTGAATACATAGCATAGTTTAACGATTTGCAGTGTACGCGTAGCAAAGTTATGAAAAATCTCAAGTGTCGTAAAGTTAATTACACAAAAAGTTGAAATACGCGAATTAATAATGAGCAGTAAATAAGTTATTATAACAGTTTCAGTTTGGCGAGTGTCACGATTAATATGTGAAAGTCAATAATGTGTTAAGACAATAAAAAGTGTAAAATAAATTCCTTATATCAGTGTTATCTTTGGATAAAAACTCCTTTCCGTTTACACACCCGTATAAGATAAGTGCTCAACCAAAAAGATCATAGCTAGCCGGAGGACAGTGAACCCAAAAATTAAACACAATAACAGGCGCTCAGTAAAAGATAACACGAAGTGACCGCGACAAATTGTCTTTTATACATGCGGCAAATAAACAGTAGCATCTTTCAAACAAACACTAATACCATCGCAAATTGGCTACCACAACGTGGAGCTAACAAACCTAACAAAGAATACCGCCACACTTTTAGCTCTATTCGTAAATTTTCAATTTCTCTAATATTAGATTCTCTCTTCCTATATCCCTGTCCTCTCATTCCAGACTATAATGCTAATTGTCAAGCAATCCATTAAATTTAGTAGCCTCCCCCCTTATTCTCCCTGTTAAACCACTTATATTCATTACACCTGTCCGTGCCCATGCATACCTCATTCTGACCTCTTTGTAGCATACTTCGGAATATTTTTCTTTTTCCCATCCCGTTTGAAAATATTTATAATCTATTAGCAACCTTTTTTCCTTGAAACTGCTTATAATTTCTTGCTTTTCAATATCCTCCACTCTTGTTATAATTTCTTCTCAGAAACCCATACTTTTTTTGTTTCTTTCTGATATGTTTCTCCCATTCCCATTTCTTCCAATGTTGTTTGTATCTGTGTATCCAAGTTTCTTTTTCCCCCATTTTCTCATGTACAACCAAGCATTGCTTTAGAGTATAATTTCCTCTAATAGCTTTATTCTGAACCAGTGTTTGTTTGCCCTTTCTACCATTTTTCCTTTTGCCTCCACGCTCCTTTGTTCTGCTTGTGCTACTCCATTCGGTGAACTTCTTGGTAATCCCAGGCTTATTTTATAAAAATTCTTATGTATAGCATCTACATTTACCCAGGCTTTTACCAGCCCCCATACCTCTGTTGCTTATAGCATCCTTGCTTCCACCACCATGCTATATATCCTTTCTAGCCACGTAATTTGCATTTCTGATATTTTTCACACATGCTCTGATTACCTGGATTGCTTGTTTTCCCTTTTCTGTTACTTTTTTCTTCTGTTGTCCCCAATCACTTACAATATTGAGCCTAGATAGTCAATTTTCCTCACTACTTCCAACTTCATTCCTTCCTAATTGCAATTTTCGGCCTTTCTTAGTTTATTTCTTAAATATCATGATTTTCGATTTATTTTTGTTTATTCGCAGTCCCCAATCTTTACAGCATTTGTCAATTACTTCATTACCTTTACTTAGCCACACAACTGAAATGGTATCTGCCACTAGATCGTCCGAAAACATAATCCTGGCATTTCCCTATTATTAATAATTGCTGAATGCTTATTAAATTTTGTATATTTTCTATATCATCATCATCATCTATAAATAGGTTAAATAGCAATGGACTAAATTTGCACCCTTGTGTAAACCTCGAATTATTCGCGTTCTCTTAAGTAATCCTTCTGTTGGCTATTTTTATACAGCACTCATTATTTGCATATAAATGCCTTATATTCTTTATAAATGATTCGCTCACTGGCTTTATGTCGAACAGGCGCCAGCTAGTTAGCTTCCTGTACGTCGTTCTCATATAGGGACACCCTAGCAGTATTTTCTGTAAACAAATAAGTTTTCTACAGTCATTGGTTCCACCAACAGGCACGCATGGCGACATGATTGGCCCACCGCACATAAGTAGTGCCAGGCGAGAGATGCAGGATGATACGGGTGTGAAATTGCCAATAATTTTGATCAGCAACCTTCTCTTTCAAGATACGAGATTCTCTTACATGAAACAAACTTTAGAAAAGGTTCAAATGGTATCCTGCCTGAAAGAAGTGATAAAAGTTGCCATTCTTTCCTGAACATGCAGATTTATGAGGGTTATTTTGACTGCAGATTTCATTCCATGGAACAAAGACACGTCCGCATTTACAGCCTATAACAAGGAAGCAGCATGATACGTGGCTTGTTTGCGTTTATGGCCTCTTACAAAGAAGCAACATGTCGTTTGTACCTTTTCTGGTTTTGCAAGAAGTATACACGGAGACAAAATCTTTACTTCCTTTCGCTTTTCGTTTAACGAAATGTAAACTTATAAGAAAGTATAATACATATGGGTTTAATAAACATTGGATTATCCTATATTAGGGTGCACATCCTAGTTCTGAAGATTGGTTATATATCTACATATTTTATGGTTTCTAAAATCTGTAGATATATACTCGTTTCTTTGTTAGCTGTTAAATCACATCACAAGCTATGGAAAAACGTTTCGAGTGACTACCTCTGATGAAAATATCAAAGCCGGAAACGTAGGTAGAATAAAATGGTGAACATAAAATGCCGGCAGAGGATGAATTGTTCGCTTTCAGAATGTATTCAGCAGGCGTGTTTTCTTAATGACGTATGATGTCCTTTTTAAACTTCCGCACAAAAATCCAGGTAACAGAACAATGGGAGCTCGGAACAAAAGCTTTCCGGACTTCATTATTTGTTGACGAAACGTTGCACAGTTCTTGAAAGAAATTGTCACGCTTGGATGCAATACCATAAAGCAAGCCGCGATTTTTGTCCATTCTTGCGTCACAATCGAAATACACAACTGCGCCTTATGATAGTGGCATCTCAAAAAGAAAGCAAGAATATTGAAGTTGGGAATTATTTTACTAAATTCCATATTTTTGAAAAGATAAAGGATGTACAAATGTGGAAAACTATACCATAGTAATTTCAGAAAACAATACAGAATTTCCTGCTATTGTTATCTGATTTTAACTGGTATTTTTTAATGGGAACGATATCATTAAAAAGCAAAAACTGCTGTAATTTTTGCAGGTGCCCGAAAAAGCGGTTGTAACCTTCTGCTCCATGAAAAAAAAATCCAAATTATAGAAAATATATTTTGAAGAGAAAAAGACCAGGACTTGCTGTGAAAATATGATC
Organism: Deroplatys truncata; assembly: GCA_030765065.1. Classification (NCBI taxonomy): domain Eukaryota; kingdom Metazoa; phylum Arthropoda; class Insecta; order Mantodea; family Mantidae; genus Deroplatys; species Deroplatys truncata. The sequence continues at coordinate 95,216,238 of CM060986.1, read as the reverse complement.
TGTATTAATATAATAAACATACAAAATGTATGTGGGTTCCTGTGTGTACCTTTTCAAGTATGAATGGCCAAATTGATTAGTATGAACTTGGTATATAACGTACCTTAGATTCCACTTAGTAAATAGGCCATATGGCGTCTTAATTACTTTCCCCAAAGCAGGTAGGAAGTTTCTAATGGGATGCAAAATAAAAAAATCTGAACTCCGTGCTTATTATTCCAATTTTTGAAAACCCTTATGTAATAAACATTTATAAGCATAATATTTCCGATCCTGGATTTCCTAGGCATGTGCTCTTGAGGAGTACTCTGCCATTTGTTTGTAAATGTGTTGGTTGTCTACATCTGGTCTTCTCTCTAATAACTAGAAACAGGTAAAATATAAAGGAAAGTTTGCCAAAATATGAATTTTCTTGCTAAAATATGAAGAAAAGGCCCATAATTATTATGAAATATGTATTTTAAAGTCAAACATCTAATACTTTAAGGGTTTGGAGCTGGTTAACTTGATTAATTTAAAAAACTAAAATATTAAATGAAATACAACAAATTACAGGAAGTTTATGAATTTCAATCATTGTGAAATCCTTAAAGCTATAAACAAAGAAAAAGAAGTTACTGGCTGCTTTGTCCTCACTTAATAGTAATTACAATATGCCACTTAATCGCTTCGAGAAAATAAAAACCCCTCAGGAATAGAGGGTGTTAATGTCCCACATGACGTCACACAGAGCTAATCGTGGCTAACGAGATAGACCGGCTACTGCGCGAATTAGAGTTAATTAGTAACGGTAGTCTTATACACTGAGTAGCTTTACGATATAAAGCGCCTTTTCCATGCATTTAACGAGCAATTTATTTGTTTGTTTAGAATGTGGATATATTAGGCGACTGTAATTTCTCTTCATCGGGTCATGATTAAACTAGCAGTATGAGTATCAGCTGATTTCAGGTCACGCCGTAGCCGGTCTATCTCGTTAGCCACGGAGTAAATGCTATATTTTCTCAACTGCACCTAACTTTTTGGAAAGTATTAGATGTGTTAGATGTGTTTTTATAAAACTACCCGAAAAACACGAAAGCACGGTTTATTGTTAACGGAAACTGTTTAAAAGCGAAAAATGGTAAATCTTGGTAAATGGTAAAATATGACGAATTATGACAATTCTCCTAAAATGAAGGGTTTAACAAAACATTTGAAATATGAAATTTGTTGTGACTTTCAGTGAATTTTACACACTGCAGAACGTAAAAACACCCATTCCTATAATGATAGCAAGCATGGTTTACAGCAGGTATCGGTAAGCCGCGTGTCACAAACAGAAGGATAGGTCGTAAGAGATACCGTGATGTAATGTAGCTACTTCTCTTTTGAAGCAGTGGCTTAATGCGATTCTTAATTTTGAAAACCTACAAATGCCTATTTGTTAAAATATAAGGTATGCATTAAATGGCAAAACAAAACAAAGTGTCTTATTCATTATTATTCATGCAATAAAGGTTTAAAACTCAAAGTATCTCATACCACTTATCAAATTGAAGAATTAAATATAATGTAGCTTATAAACATGCAGGAAAAATGAAGAAACAACACACAATGGGTATAATTTTTACAGTAAATAAATATTTTGCTTCATGGCGATATTAGCTTATTAATTGGAGCCAGGGGTACCATCCCATGCTTATTGTATCATTTTGCAGAACATATAAATTAAAAAAATCAGTTATTAAAGCAGTGGTCCTTAGGTATTAAAGGGCCGGTAGCTATATTCAAAATAATTGGTATGGTGAATAAACTAATTTATTCTTATATACAGGTTTGTTTGTTTGTTTTAGATAAGGGCTATTTCTATATGCAGTATAATTATTTTCAGTTAGTGTTTTATATGTTGCAACTTTATTAACAGTTATTTTTATTGTTTACAATTTCAATTATGTGTTTATACCCTTTTGTTGTTTAGTGTGCTTTATTTATGGCAGCCTCCAATTGGGAGAAGCTGAATTTGTTAATATATTTTGCATACAGTATATATACACAGTACATTGTAGCACCTTTGTATGCTACAAAATATGAAAGAGCCCATTCTTCCCCAAATGTTTGACCAACTCTTGAGGAATGCATCTCGTAATTGCATACAGCAGTTTCTGTTACTGGGTCCTAAGTTAGAGACTGGGTTAGAAGGCTGCTGTGCGTTGCAAACAACAGACGAGAAGATGAGTGAGGGTTGGAGGTCGCTTGACACGGGTAGCACGCGACGTCAAGAATGCCATGCTATATTCATATTTTGCCTGTCTCTACTAATAGCACTCCACCATATTTCCATATCCTGCGCCGTTTCTTTGAATTTTGCCCATTTGAATCCAGTGTCTTGTTTCACTTCATCGAAGCAGCGTGCTTTTGGTTTCCCTTGCTTTCTTAATTCTTCACTTATCTTATTTTATTAAGTATTTTAGATGTTAAACAAAATGTTTCGATACCATTATTCGTGTATACTTGCTTGCTTAAAAGTGGCCCATAACGAATAGAGCTGTTTAGGTTCGTACTGACAAAATCTAGCCACACCTATCAACGTAACCACCTGTTTTTCTAGGATCCACTGAATTGGTAGGGTACTTTACCTCCACAAAGATGGGTATGGCCGAGCTGCTGAGTGTTGAAAACACATTACAACTTAAAACTTTATCAAAATTGAAAAAAAGACTATTTTGACAGTGAAGAAGTCAATTGATAAAGTAAATGAGTCGAATGATATTAAAAGCCTTCACTTACATCATGATGGTAAAATCTGGACGATCGTTTCGAGACCTTGAAGTCTTGAAACGATCGCCCATCTTTTACCATCAAGATGTAAGTGAAGGCTTTTAATATCGTTCGACTCATTTATTTTATCAACTTAAACCTTATATTTTCATGTTACATTACTGTTTTCTCAATGCCGGTTTTCTTATTGCTGTTTAGCAGCAAAAACTTAACCTTCGTCTCCATATCGCTGATGAAACCTGTCATATAAGTGTTGTAGCTGTCTTTCAGTTTAACTACACATGCAAATGATTCTTCAACCTAGAAGGCCGAATCATTTTTAATCGGTTTAGACTTTTCTTGAGTACCAATCGTAGCAAAACTATTTTAAATAGTGTCTGAACCACCCTTTCATTCCTCATAGATTACAAGCATCGTACATTGGTTAGTTTTTACCGCTGAATTGTTTTTCAGGCTAGCCACATAGAGAACTGATACTGACCGGACGGAGTCAAAAGTTGATTACCTGAAGGTGGAAACCTTATGGAGACAAAATACCGTGGCGACCTAGGGTAATGGTCTACTTTTTATACACGACAGTGTTCGTAAACCTGTAACCAATCGTCTTCCAATCATAAGAAAAAAGCACAGTTTGTCCATATACTGTTGAACTCTTCACTTATGGTTTAGTTTATATTATCATAGAACAAGCAATTTTATACCGATTTTCAAAACTTACCTGACACGTGCAATAAAGTGCGCAAACGTGACGATGCTTTTGGATTCCTATAGTGCTTTTCTTTATTTAATGTTGGTAGAAATGTTGAATGAGCAAATCTCTTTTGGTTTGAAGAATGAATAAACGTCAGCCTAGGTGAGCGATGAAAGGGAAGGAGTATGCAAACATTTCACCTGAGTGGTTGAAAGGCATGCTTCGCAACGACGGTTCGCACCAGGTCCTGAACGAGTCCGGCTCGTATTGGTTTGATGCCAAATGTCTGGCACTCAAACTTTAACCTATGAACTCAAGTGGTATTGGATTTAGGAGCGAAGGAAAAGGGGAAGTAAGGCAAGCATTAATTGAAATTGCTAGAAGCAGGTAAGATGTGCGGATTGGGCATGGCAGAGGCGATCTATTATTACCTTACCAGCAAAACCACCGGACGATTCCATGAACTGGACTGTATATTGCACTGAGGGAGAAACTGAGAGGTGTCCGAGGGGTAATTCAAGATAGGATAGAAAAGGAGAGAGAAGCAACACAGAGTAGTATCTTCTAAGTTAGCATATTAATGCGAGAAGAGCTACGGGTTCTTCAAACGGAGAACATATTCATAGATAGTAGTAATATTTTTGGTGGAATTACCAGTATAATATTCTGGTAGTTAATTGTTTTTTCACACAAGCCGTGTGAAGATTGGAAAGGTAGATTCAGTCTGAAAAATTCAATGTCATAGCTGGGATTTGAAACATGGATCTTCCGGTTTCTCTAACCAACTAACCTAACATGATAACATTCCGTCACGACAATAAGTTGGTTGGAGCAACCGGACGGAAATCGGAAGATCTGTGGTTCAAATTCCAATTGTCACTGAATTTTCGGTCTGATTCTACCTTTCCAATTTTAACCTACGCACGTCTTTTGTGAAAGAACAATTGATTACCACTGATTGACCTAATAGTTGTTTAAACTATGAAGCTCGGGACTTAAAGTGCTTACAACATTATAAGTTGTTATTGGGGTATGCCATCTCAAATGAATTTGTGATCTCCTTGTGGTTTACGGAAAAATGCGAGTAATTTGGGGAGTTTAGTATCATGTCGGCTTTTTGACATGGTAGTTCAGTGGTTAGAGCAACCGGCGGAAACCAGAAGATACGTGGTTCTAATCCCGGCTAGGTTATTAAATGTTGTCTGTTTCTACCTTTCCAGTATAATCCTATGCCTATTCCGCATTCCATGTAAAGCTTGTACACCACTTTGTCTTTATCGCAGCACTGAAGATTTAAAACTACTTTGACTGTCACAAAGTGTTTTTACGCTGGAAGTTTTCTCTTAGTTCAAAACAAACAAAAGACACAAGGAACTAGATATATATTTCCTAGTTAAAACAAAAGATATCCTGAGGACTGCATAGCTTCTACCAATGTTTGTCAACCAAATTCCCCACCTTTTCATCCCTAGCATTTTCTTGATTCCTTTGCCACATACCTACACACATCTCCGCACTACTTATTTCCCACTTTATTCAAGTAGCTACTTCCCCACCTCCACCGCATTTTTATCACTCCCCATCTTTTATCCTCCGCAAAAACGTACGCCCCATATTTCACCCTTCCCCACTTGAAGCATGCAGTCCTTGAATGCTTTCCCATGCTCGCATCTGTTATCCTTGCCCTGCATGCTAACACCACCTCCTCGTACTTTAAAGCTACTTAACTACTCTTCATTAACAAGTCTACAGCCTCTTAGTTTACAACCTACAGCTCTAGTACTGACTGTCAGCTATGTATCACTTGTACATGCATGTCCATAAACGGTCGGGCAATATAAAACATTCAACTAAATTTCACCTGCTGTAAGCACAGCTAAGGTTTGTTCACCAAATCATGGTCCGTGGCAACAATGCAACTATATAAGTAAACACTTCCATGTCTGATCTGAGCTCGCTTTTCTAGCTACTCTCAAAGCATTGTGCCAACTTTGGGATATGTATCCTGATTAATGAAAGCTAAGATGTCCCTAGATGACTGCAAAATTTAAAGTTAACGGTTATTTATTTCGTTGTACTATACTTAGCTTATAAACAAGACACACTCATCTGAAACAAGTGATGTAGACAGCTGTTTGCAGCTTGTCTCATTGCCACTAGAGGGGGAAGATGAAAATGAAGATTCACTGCTGTCATCTCCCAGTGGAACGACAATCTGTCGATGACATTTTCCAACACACCATTCTTATCCCAGTGATTGCTTTTTACTTTCTCTACTTTTTGCTAGCCTGTTTCGGTCACAAGCGAAGTATCCTTAAACGTTATATCAGGGTGATAAGTTTCCTATTACTTTTCTTTCCCTAACCATTAGTTTCACTTTGGCCCAAGCTGGTTCTATGGGAATCAGAAGACACATATGTGGGGGAGTGAACGACGGTATGACGCAAAGAAAGCAAAAATTCGTCGACTTTAAACACCTCTTTAGGTTTGTTTATTTGAACCAGTTTGTGCAATTCCGATTTACACAGAGAACTGTGACTCTGAACCTCTTTGTTTTGCAATATAATATCGTAGCAGATTTCACGGAACCGCTAGAAGAGGGTTTTATTGTATAAAACTATCTGGGACTACAACAGGAGGAGACAAATTGGGAGCCACTTTTCTTTCGAATCCACTTTTTGAAATTCACATGCTTCATTTGTCCCTGACAGCCAATTTTAGTTGTCCCGTTTTGTAAACAAGAAGCGAATTTTTCAGAAACCCGTTCATACTATCCGCAATTTTTGGGTAGTCTTTAACGCCCATTCTTACTCCATACGGCATCACAGGCATCAACACTGATGATATATAAACGAAATTATAATTTGGAGAGAAAATCTGAGAAGCAAACGTTTCAGGCCTAAGTTTAGGAATTTGTCGTTTATGAGGACTGAGGAAAACCTCGAGAAACCATCAGTCAGGGAGGACGGTCCTGATAGGATTTGAATGACAGACCTCCCATTCACGAGTCTATGTCTTTACGATTCGGCTAACCGTGTCGGTTAATACCCGAATGCATTATGAATCTGTTCCCATGTATTAGTGTTGATATAAATATCAAATTATTCTTTAGTTGCCGAATACTTACATTAGTTGCTAGTAAGAAGTTACAGCTGAAACTGAGAGGTATCGGTCAATTTTTTCGACCTGACACGCTTTTCTATATGCGCAGTAGCTGGACAAGCCCATTATCTTCTGGAGGGGTGTTGGTTCTGTAGTAACGGAATAGCAGGCGAGTACACAACGTGGGATAAAGTGACAGCACCACGAGTTCCAAGTGCCACGCAAGGAGAATATTGCCAGCCGTTCTCCCCACACCCTAGACTACCTTCCCCTCCTCCTCTGCGTTTCTACCGTGTCAAGTCGAAAAAATCGACCTGTATCGGTTATGATTATGAATGGCAACATTAAGCAACAGCACCATAACACTGATAGCAGACTGTTTAACAACCCTTGGATAAGATTAACGCGAATGCCTCTCTTCACCCTTCCATTCCCCAGCGACCTTAAACTGATTGATATAAGAGCTCGGAAGCACCTAGTTTCCTATAGTGTTTTCCTTTATTTAATGTCGGCATCGATAACATTTGCTTTCCACTCTATCTACGGCATTTTAAGTAAACTCCAGCACAAAATAATGATATACAAACTACTTCATGGTGATAAGTGAAAGGAAAAGCGTAAGGAAGAACTTAACCTGAGTGGCTGGAAAGCTCCGACTTGTAAATGCTGTCATGTACCCTAATGTATATGTCATTTAATGAAGTGAACATGGCCAGAACACCAAAAACTATTAATCAAGTTGAACAAATGCCGGGAACATGCTAACCTAATTTATCGATAAAATTGTGCTATAGTTTTAAACATTTAACTGTCCTGTGTGAGAAAAGTCGGCGTGTGAATAGTGTAGCTCAAAAATAAAATGTCAGATATTTATGTTCAGCATCTTTTTAGAAATTCCCCCACCCCAAACTACTATCTGTATGGAAAACTTTTGCTGATATTTTTATTTTTTCAAAACTGGCTCAAACAATTTTTATTAAAAGAATAAAACATCTGGATTACTAGTATAAAGTATATATTATATTTTCCAGGAATAATCCGCGAAGTCCTCTATATTCTGAATGAATTCTGTATAATTTGAATGCATATATAGCAAACCGTAAGAAATAAAATAGCACTACCAACAAATTGAAGTCTGCTTAAAACACACAAATTTATGACGAATAATTGTTTTGGTGGTACTGGCTATTTCCGAGATATTCGCCGTTATTGTTCTGATTGTTCAATACTTGTTCGAACTGCTAAGCTGTCATTCATTTGTTTCTCACGGCCATACAAACAGAGTGGAATTTCAACCCATTATATACTGACGGACTTTTAAAGGATTATACTATTGCCTCAGTTCCCCGGATCCCCCCTCTAACTGTAACAAAATGTGTAATAAAACTATTTCTGCAAAATTTATCTCGCTCAAAATGAAACAAACAGAAGAGTAAACATTTGTAAAAATATTTTATAGAATACTGGTTAGAAAAGTCATGTGACTGTGATACATCTGATTTTTGTATGGATAATCCGTGGTGACGTAGAAAGCAGCGTTATATCGGTCGTTGTGTATAGGTAACTTGAGAATAAATGTAAAAGGATGGTCCGATAATTCCTCATACATACCTAGAAGATGAAATATAGCCCTCATTCCACTATTAGATAGGTTTTTGTTTGTAATTTGTTTACTTTATACGAGAGCACGTTTGTTTGTTTTTGTTTGGGAAAGTCATTCGGTGTTATCGTGCCTATGGTACACCGCAAATTTACTGGACATTTATTTATGGCTTGTGTATGCAACATCCAAGATTAAGAGTGTCTTAGTGGCCATGTTTCTGAAGTTTGCTCGCGGTCCGTATTTGTAGCATGTAGATTCATTTTCATAAGAATTTTCCTATCGAAATTCTCGGTGAAAAATCCATCAAACACGCCTTCAGTTGAAACTGAAATCATTGAACTGGTCTCGACATTATTAATATGTAAAACTAATATAGTAAATGAACTCTGATATGTCACAATGGCTCTGTGACACATTGCAACTTAACCCAATTTTTTATATTTATTGTAAACGTATGAAAAGTGACTCCTTTATTCGTGTCACATATTTACGATTATGTATATTTAACTATAAATTACCTGAAATTAAGCAATATGGAGTTAGTTGCATGCGCAACATGGAAACGTAATACAACTGTTTGCATACAGCAATAATTATTAAACTTAAAAAAGTTTTCGCTCCTCCATGCGGGGAAATAAAAAAATTCCCTAAGATGATTTATAGACTTAGTATGACAGGCCAAAGGTGAAACCTTCAAGATGTAACATAGAATATTTAAAATATAGCTAATGTCACATTTTTTAATAAATTATATATCTGCAAATCAAATATTGTAATTAAACACAATCATAAATCATAAGGTTCATAGATAAAAGTAAAGCACGCTCACAAACTGCAAAATTAAAAATGTATTGTTATATAGAGTTCCCCTCGTATTATCATTGATTATTGGTATAAAATAATAAACAAAATTAAAACAATGAATTACAACCTCTATATTAGTTTTGCAGTAATAAGTTCTTCTTTATTCTTTACGATTTTCTACTTCTACAAAATTTATATTACACATGAACATGTAATATATTGCAATATAAATACATCTTATCTTATATATAATGAAGAGGATTTCACGGGCTCATTATTGAAAATTCAGGGTATGCATTTAACTTGTCACAACAATACCCAAAATACAGGTGTAAAAGATGTCCTACAAGACTTGGTGGTATTGTGTTCCTCCCACGAGGATGTCTCTGTAAGGAATGTGTTGACATCAACAATTCTAACACTATGTAAGAATTACGGCTCTATTTTTAACATATAAACAAGACCTTCCTTTCTTACTGGGCATTGTAAATAACTTTATAAATCACTTGAAAAGACACACTTCCCCAAGGGACACGCTGGAATAGCAATGTTGCGCGATGTTTTTAATGTAGATGATAGATCTATTTATGACATCATGGTGAAGTACCACGTGGTATTATACCCCCCCTCACTCTTCCGGAGAGTAGAACACCCCGCAAATGTTTTATCGTCAGAGGCCGACAGTAAAGTGCACAATTTAGTCATGTTTTGTTTATAAATCCAGGTCAGACAACTCGTTGTTTACGCGTTAGAGCGTCCTAAAGGGAAAGCGGATGTAGACTTCGCAACAAGCAGTAGACGCCGTATTCATTAGTTAAATATTTGTTATCAGCTGTTGCGTGATGCATAGAAGTCCTTCGCCATACCTACAGCCAACGGTAATGTTTGCGGTATCATTCTGTTTAGTAGCTTCATACATCATAGTGTTCATTTGTGTGGCTATGGTCTAGAGGGAATCAACAATGTGGCCTTCTACACAAAAGTAGAGTACACCGAGATACTTCTGATCTATGGGGAATGTAAGAGAGGCTTGCTGGCTCTATCAACAACATTAGACCAACAGGCCCCACCCAGCCCACACCTTGTTTCCAATATTACAGAGGCGTAAAGTGAAACAGGCATTTACGTCCTAACAAACATCCCTGTGAATGCGCCGTAAATCAGAATTTCCAATAGTTCCACATTATATAAGCAAGAGATACATAAAATATATCGAAGTTGGCGGCAGCTAAGCATTTTGAGCACCTTCAGTAGTTGATTAAAATGTTATCTGTTTACTTATAGTTTTTCAGTTTTCTTTTTAAATTCGTTCCTATCTTTAGTACTTCGTACTGCCTACGTCTTCCTGCACATTTCAGAGACTCTACCACGTAAACATACGACTTTTTGGGCCTAGGTTTGTAAACAAATGTGACCAAATGGTACCCATCTACTTAGCGCCGAAGCTTGTAACATATACTTATTTATATTCTGTATATAGTGTTTTTATTTTGCTGTTTCCAAACATTTCGCCTAGTACGGTGATTTACTGTTTTTGCGGTAGCTGCTTGAATAACTGTTCTTGTTAGAAAGCGGCTTCTTTTGAGGAATAGCACAGCCTAAGGATTTAATCGTCTGTGTGCCAATCTACCCAGAAGACTATAGATTTAAAGCTGTCTTTACAAATCCAATCACGATTTTATGTTACTTTTACATGGCGTTCCCTACACATTCTTCTGAAACATATTTTTATAAAAGCTTGCTTTCTAATTACTTCGTATTTATCGTGATTAACGTTTGTAGATGTACCTTCATTATAGGCTGAAGTGATATCATGTCTTTAAAAAGCGGATCGTTATACGCTGTCTTTGAAATTCCATACTCTTTGTACCACATCACCGATATAAAAGAATTATGACCAAGCACTTCAAGAGCATAAAGTACTAAAAAACTCAAACCAAGAGAAACGAATATCTCCGTCAAGGTTAATGGAAAAAATGTATTTCATATACACTGTATAATATATATATATAATATATATTATATAATATATATAATATACACTGTATATTGCATATACACGTGATCTAAATTGTTCATACTGTAAGGTGTATCTATTTGTTATTCGTTGCACACAATTATACAAAATTAATTTAGATCGACGGGGACTACTCCCAGGAAATTCAAGGTATATACGGCCCTCGTAGCCGTGGCTGCTGGAGTGTATAGCTTCGGTGCTCCACCAAGCTGAGGTTCGTGGGATTGAATCTCGCCATGGGCATCGGTGTTTGTGTGTGTATGTGTGTCTGTGAATTGTGTAATTCTAGTAATAAGCGATAAAGAATACAGTTTACCCAGTTTATTATTACTGTGTTTTTTACTGTATTCTTATATATATATATATGTATATATAAGTTTTCTTTGCCATATAAAATATCTTAAACATAAGGTATTTTAATCAAAGTGGTTAGAGCCGTTTTTGAGAAAATTAAACATTACGAAAATGTCTCCATATGAATTGTATTTTAGTTTGGGAATTTCCCTGAAAATGTTCGTATGGCAATACCCAGTTTAGTACTTTTCGACATTTTGTTTTTGAGTTATGCTGTTCACACACATTTCAAAAATACTTTTTTATTAATTTCGGAAGTTTCAAAATGTGTGTTGCTGGTGAAATCTCAGTATCGTATACTTGGGTGGAATACAATACTTTCTCTGCTTACAATTGGTGATAAGCAGAGAAAGTAAGAAACAGAATTTGTAGTATTAATAGCTGCGAGTGAATCTATCCTAAAATTAGGGATGGAATAGTCCCAGTATTAAAGGTAGAGCTATAGAGACAAATCACGGAGGGGATTTCGAAAACGGAACAGAGCACCGCAAGTAGGCCGCAATAGCACTTATGGCTTTTAACATTTGCTTTTCAGTCAGTGTGATGAATATAGTCTGAAAAATATTAACAACAGTATATTATAAAAGCACGTAATCTAATCCGTACGATGTATGAGTTTGAACATGTAAAATGTTTGAGACCAATAAACACACCTCTCTACTCTACTTTATGGCGTATCACTGCTCCACATAAATTAGTAAATTGAATAATATAAAATGTTTAATGAAACCTGATGTAAGCTATAGAGATATCTGGACTATTCAGTAGTAACACAGGACTCCACGTTTTACCCTAGAGTGTTCAAGGAAAATATTTTATTAGAGATGCAAATATCTTAAACATATTATGTATTTTAGTCAAGATAATTAGTCGTTTTTGAAAACGTAAATACACAACAACAATGGTCATGTAAAGGATTTTTAGGTTGGGGTTGGTTCTTCAAAATTTTTGTGTGCACTCTTGGAAATTGCTGAAATTATAGGTATTTATGCTTTGAGTTAAGCTGCTCATACACGAACACAAACGAGGTTTATTCTAAAAATCGATTGTTACATGACTTTATCTACCTATTCTGCTATAACTATTCTTACCGAGGTTATTCTTTTGTTTATTCCATTTTAAGCCAGAACGTTTGCAGAAATTGCTTCATTACACATTTTGTTGTAGGTACAAGAGGAATAGAGGTGGCTGAAGTAGGTCCCTATGTATTACTTTCAAATTCCTCTCCTTGCATGACCATGATAAATAAGAGTGCTAACTTAGTGCTTCAAAAAACATACGATAGCATATTAGGACATTTAAACGTATATTCTGGTAGTGCGTAATGCCATAAACATTTATTTCACATAAATTGTGTATTTTTACTGAATCATTTTGGTTTTACTCGTCTCTTATGGCTTATCAGTTATACAAAATTATATAAAATTCATTAAGAATGAAGCGGTCTTCATTGTGTATTTATAGAAACATCAAAATATGTATTGTATTAATCGTGCAAGCATCTTAAGCTTAATTGGCCTGCTTTTACCAAAATGTTGTAAAAACGCATTTAAGAAGCATTTTCATTTAAAGTCTTGTCAGGAGGATTTTATGTGCCGTATCTTCGTAAAATTATTATGGCATTGTGACAAATAAAAACACTAGTTGTTCCTAACCGCACTTTATTTGTTACTTAGGTGCTTTGCACTTATGACATTTTTGGCATGCACTCAGAACAGAAAAAAACTGATCCGTCGAATCGAATCACAACTGAACTGCTATTACAACTGAATAGCACTCGGCACTGTCCAAACTCTTCGACTTCTTAACAGCACCTAACTAAAAACATTCTACACACGGACCAGGTACATAGGCCCGTACAAAGCAGAAATCAAATGTTCTAGAAAGGGAACCTACTCGAAATTTCAAAAGGAATCCTTTAGAGCGGGGAAATGGCACATAATGGGCTATTATTCCACACGACTATTTTCGCGCACGCGGTCCGGTATTTATTCACAATTTCTTTTTTGAGTCCTGCTATTTATAGCACATTATTTAATTTTTGGGTGGAATATAACTGTTCTGTGCCAACCATAGTTAGGCGGTTGAGAAACTAAACTTTTAGAATTATCGAAAAAGTATAGAAGATTTATTTCAAACTCTCACATATTCTTCGAGGGCGGTATCTAGGCCCTCTCTCTGCTGAATAGTCTTAATGTTTTGACATGTACCCTGTTTTCCTACATTGTTTTTGGCTAAATTTTCGCAAGAACAGCGGTGGCAGCAAACAAGAGGAAAAGTTTTAGATAGCCCCGAGTCTGCAGAAAGTGGCTTGTTTTTCCCTTCCATGTTATTACGCAAATGAATGAGAGATGAATTCTCATTTGTGGGGGGTTGAGAAAAGGCTACGCAAGACCCTCTATCTCGTCTTAGGGTCAAAACGATATAAATCTTGGATGAGAAGTACTGTATATATAAAATCCTAAGTGGGTTCTCACAAGAGAAAAATGTAAATGAACGGATGAAAGACGAGCGAAAGTTTTAATTGGATTTGTGAACAAAGTGGCTACAAATGCTTAATTCTCTTTCTGTATAATAAATACGGCCACCGTGACGGAAACCAAAGCAAAGGAATTCATGATTGCGTTAAATACCACAGTGATTATCAGCTTCTTTCATCTTTTGAATAAAAATTCTTTAATATGCCAACAGTTTGTAAACGCTTTTCATTTCTGATTTACAAATCTTTAAAGTTCGCTGGCAGTGACATAAATGTTAGAATACACTTTAAAGGATTTTTAAAGAATATTCGAACATAAAGAAGAAAATGTGTTGGGCGGAAGGATAAAGGGCCTTAAACTCCAAAAACTGCTGACATAATTAGAGGTAGGTAAAGCACGTCACTTTTTTATTCCAAAAAAGGCTGTTAGCTGTTTGAAAACAAGGATTCTTAGCATTTTTAGTGTGCAATAGAGATAGGAAAGAGTGAAATCGTTACAAAAATTACCTTTGGTCAAACTATATAGTTCCAAATAAGATAATTGATTATTATTCTTTCTACCACTTGCAATAGGGAAAGTGTATTCTACTCAAACATTTTATTTTGATATTTCGCTGGAATCTACGTTTTGATGTACCCAAAATTCCTCCAATTCAAAACACATTTAGAAACAAAATGCTGTGTGTGTGAACAATGCAATTCAAAAATCGAATGTCAGACAGATAAGAAACTTGGTATTTAATTTTGGTATCATACAACGATGCGACATGAAGATTTTCAATAAAAGCTTTCCTCAAAAGTAGCTGTAATGATTTTGGTTAAAATACTATATATGTTATTTTCATGAAAAATAAAATACATATCGTGAATTTTCAGCAAACGGACTCTGAAGTCCTCTTCATTCTGAATTACATTTGTATAATTGGTAAACCGTACGAAACAGACAAAACCTTACGACACAACATATGTGCATGTACTTAAAGTACACATTTATGCCATTACCTTTTTATGCTGTTAAGGATTTACGATATATTCCTTGTTATAGGTTTTTATTTTAAAATACTTACAATTTTCTCATCTGGGAAGGCGTTCTTTTTTTCCCGTGCTCATGCAAAGAGCATGGAAACTCAAAGCCATTAAATAGCGACACGCTCTTCAAACATGTGGCTTTTGCTTTATGTAATGTAAATGTGTAAACGTGAATTTAATTTTTAGTTGGATTAATAAGAATAAATAAAAGAATACGTGTTTTAAAATATTTTGTTGAAGAATGAGTAAAGACAGACATGTGATGTGAGCACAAAGCATACAATTTATTTTAAAATTGTGACCCACTGTTTTATTACTTAAGATCTAAATACCACCTTCCACAATTTTGGTCACGTTCCACGCATGCATAATTTTAAACAATGCCGCATTTCAATAAATTGCAAATATGATATAGGAAGAGAAAAGAATATAATGAACACCCTATAGGCTTGCTCAAGGTATAAGGCCATTTCAGAAGAAGATGAGAAACAGGAAGAAAACAGTGAATCATCCGAACCCCAATCTTAGCCCTTTCTTATCTGAGGGTTGTTTTGCCCGGCAGCAGATAAATTGAGGTCATTTTGACAGGAGTATCATGTTTACGGCGACCAGAGCCAGAAAATGGGGGAATCTTCTAGCAAATGTAAAACGAAAAAGGCTCTGTTACTTGCTGGCAGGAAAGGTCATTATATCTGTTGCTCGAAGAGTAGCTATTTATTTATTTATTGCTTTACATTTGCGCTGAATATCTCTTTAGCGTTAACGTCCGGAAAAAACAGCATAAAATGTTGTACTCTGTTATCATAGACGTTAAAAACATTGATGTGTTACATTCACTCATTTTTCTCTACCAATCACAAATTCACATACATCCGTTATATTATATTTTTCATGTAAAAGGTGATTCATATATTTATTTTGCGTCACGATGTATAGTCAAATTTCTCTTAACCGAAACCGAATAAAAATAAAAGAGTGAAAGAAAGAGAAACTGGATGAACGAAGAAACAGGACATACTCAGATTTGCGCTGGCAATGTTTCTGCGACAATTGACAATGTTCTTTTGTTCTAACCCTAATGTCATTACAGGTACAATACAGCACTTGGTAGTGTATGCAGTTAGTCCTCAGTCCATACACCACATTCCAAGAAGTATTGTACTGTTATAATAATGCACACGCATTCAATGTGAAAGCCCACTATTATTTTACTGTTGGTGTTGTTCGGTGTGGTTTATTATGTTTAAAATATCAGCTAAAAGATGAAGGAGGAATTGTATTGCTAGATCACGTATGGTACAAAGTTTCCGGTGACCTTCGCCCCAAGTTGTATTGCTATATTTGTTTGCCTCGGCTGCGTCAGTATTCATTCTGTAGAAACGTTTTTCTCTTAACAGGGTGTGATACGGCTAAAGAATGTAGGCTTACAAAGATTATAATTTTTACTTTACACCTTTTATTAATCCTTCACACTATTAAATAACACTTCACTTATGTAGAGAGCTATGAGATTATTTATTAATTACTTGCACTTTTTAAACACGTAAACTTAATAATATCCTTGCCGTAATTAATTTTTGTCTCACACTGGATACGTGTGAGACAAGGACGCGTTTCGCGTCCAGTTAGGAACGCTGTCTACAAGCAACTGTCTTCTGAATTGGTACAATTTGCTCTATTTCAATTTCTGATTGGCTAATTCTACTCCAATAGAATACTTTTATTTAACTGAAGATTTTTCTGGTTGTTGATCGGCTATTTATAAACTGTCTCAAAAATTGCATTATTGTTGCTTCAAGAATTACTAGTAGCATTATTAAACATTCCAATTCATTATTGCCTCAAGGTTACCTCATTGTTGGCAACTTTTGACCTATATTCTCACAGCTCCTACATTATTAAGTTACGTAGTACATTCACATAACATTATTAAACATGTACATAATAATATAAAGATTAATACAATGACAGTTACATACATTTTATACACATATTGATTTAAGGGGGCTGTTATTATATTTTATATTATATAATTAGGCTGAAATCATTTAAGTGCCTCAAAGAAAGCGTATTGTAATAAGCATAGAACAGAAACTCGAAGCTGTTAGCGACAAAGTCACAGCGGAGGAGAGATTCAAAACATTCAAGCTAGAAAAGACTGCAAATTCGCACTCAAATATTAACGTAAAATATTGAACTAAGGCACTGTCAGTAACACAAAACTTTTCGGTTTTAGGTTCTCTTCCACTTTGTGGAACGAAGCAACCCACAGACATGATGCTTATCAAACGGTGGCGTGCTATAGCTGCTCGCAAATTTTGCGTGAAGTAAGCTAGGAAAAACTGATTTTATGAAATACTCTTTGTAAATACTATAATGCATACTTAAATTCTGGTAATCGTTGCATCGATTAACCGAAAAAAAAGGTATTCGAAACGGCCCTGCCCCTATAATTCGGTTAAGCGAGGTTCTACTATATAGTTTCGCTGAAGACTTATTTCAAAATAAGCAATCAATTCTTAGATATAAATGACACTATACTGAAAGAGCATTTAAATTTAATTCGCAGTGACAAGCTCTTGCAATGTCAAGAATGACAGAGGGAGTGAGATCGAAAGCTCACAGGCATGTTTCTTTAGATGACGTATCGGCGCTTGAGAAAGGAAATTGCAATATGAAATACTTCGAAACAGTTAACACTACGAAAAACGTGATGTGTTTATTATTATTCTTACAAAATTTATTCTTACGAAAAAGTATTTATTCTCACGAAAATTAATTTGTAATTCTACCTCATTTTATCGAGATAAATCTCTACAGAAATAGCTACGACACATTTTTCGTTACCGTACAAAGGAAATAACGATAGCCAAATGTTTAAGAACTGGACATTGTTTCAGAACTGCCTTAAAATTCCATACCCTTTCCATGCAATCGCAAGAAACAAGAAAATTAATACGATCTGAAAAGAATGACAAAGTATTGATTAAGTCGAACCATTAACAACGGATATCTTGGAAATGGATGATGCCACAAAAAAGGTTATTTAAAATAAATTGTGTGTTTTAAAGAGATCTGCACTTTTTGTGTAACGTGTTTTCGTTCTATCACTTAACCTTTATCAGCCACACAAGGTTATACAAAACTCCTTTCGAATTAAGAGGACATCAGAGGCTATTCCCAGAGTACATCATGTATAAAACAATACAGTGGCACAAGAGCGTATGCTTACTAGCCTTGTTGATACGAGGGTCGTCCAATAAGTAAGTTTCCCTATTTTATAAAAAACATTACACACAATTGATCATGTTGAATTAATTTTATTTATATTGTACAATCCCTCTGTTACTTTTCTACATAGTCAACATGTTTTTCCCAAGCACTTTTGGGGACGCGACACAAGTTTTTCCAAGCCAGTGTTGTACCAGATCGGTCCTGTGCTCGTAACCACTGAACACTCCTGATTGATGTTCGTCACGGTGTTAGTGTTTAGCTCCATGATGACCTTTGAGTCAGAGGAACATGTGAAAATCACTTAGAAAAATATCTGGTGAATATGGAGGATGCGAGAAAACTTCCCAGTTGAATCTTCTGAGCTCCGCCTGGATCAAGATTCAACTTGGAAGTTTTCTCGTATCCTCCGTATTCACCGGAGCTTGCCCCAAGTGAGTTTCATGTACCTCCAACTCAAAGGTAAGCACTTTTAACACCGATGATGAAGTGAAATCAGTGAACAGCTGGTTGCGAGCACAGGACCCGACCTGGTATAACACCGGCTTAGAAAACTTGTGTTACGTCCCCCAAAATGCTTTCAAAAACATGTTGACTATGTAGAAGAGTAACAGAATGATTTTGCAATATAAATAAAATTAATTCAAAATGATCAATTTCTGTAGTATGTTTTTTATAAAATAGGGAACTTACTTATTGGACGCCCCTCATATATAGGAATCTGAGCTCTTCTATTACTATAGTTGCTGATTCTACAAATTCCTCTCAGAGAAGTTCTCGTGAATGAAGCACAGAGCACAGTCGCCCTGATAGTTAGCTCATTCTCATGCCCCTCACTTTTCGAAAGCAGAAAAAGCACTAATTATGCAACATTTCAGTTTAAATATAAGAAGTTTGCCCATTATCCTTCCACCTGCTACATTTCATAACTCGGCTTCACTCGGAAGAATTTCTCTTCGAATTAAACAAAATTATGTTCTAGTAAAAGACGATATTTGCGTATTTTTCATATAGAGAATTCAAAGTGATAATGGAAAAGATTAATTCAAATTAAAAAGTCATTTATCTTTCAAATATATTAAATATATAGTATTTTAATAAAAAATATTACAGCCATTTTTGAGAAAATAAAGAATAACATTAACGTTTTCACGTAAAGAGGAGTTTGGCCTGGGGGAACATTCTTAAAAATTTTCGTGTCGCATTCTTTGAAGCTTTACTTAAAAACCAAGTTACACGCACACATACACTTCTTCTAAAATGTGTCTTTTATCAGTGAACTTCAAAACATGCATTTCCAGTAAAATTCTAATATAGAAGTTTTGGGTGGAAAGCAGCACTTTTCCTACTTATTATAAGCAGCTACTAGAGAAAGTAAAAATCACAATTATCTACTAAGGAAGTTTATAGCCATTCTAATATCTATACAGGATGGAAATCAAATCATTAAACTACTCTCAACTACTTTCCCTCTGTTGATTTTAGAGATAAATTTTATAAGAATAGTTTAAGAACATTAAAAAGAAACAGATTTAAAAAGCAGCAAGCTTATCTTTTGCTTATTTTACATAAAATACTATTTAGCAGCGTTTATTAATTCTTTACAATATTAATTTTATTTCATTATGTGGGTAAGTTTTTAATAAATGAAAATCATAATATCAAAAGCAGAATATGTAATCTTAGATTACTCACCTATTTGTCATAGAAATTAATTAAAGTGTCAACATTGTAATGAATCATTGCTACTAAGAACTGTTAATATTGTATTCTGATTCACTTTTTAACTCTTCTCACAATAGACTTCTAAGTTCCTTCTTGATAATTAATGAGAGAGTATTAGAAGAAAACTAATATCTCATGTCAAATTCGTATGTTCAGTTCTTTAAATTCCAAACTGTATATTAAAGTACTATCTGGTTTTGGTATATGTCAACCAAATTGCAGTTATTTAAATACTAGTAATCTTTGTTACTTTACACTAGGTTCTTTATTTCAAGGATTATTTATATATGTATTACTCTACATATAAAAAGTAGTTCTAAGCTGTTGAAGCAAAAATGTAAAATTATAATGCATAAATTTCCTATAACCTTCAACTTCGAAATCACAAGGGCTCCTGGAGACTAACTCAGGGAATATCTCAGCACAATTTTTTCCAACAACGAAGAGAGAGTAGGGTCTTAAATAAAAGACCGAAGAAGCAATCCGAGATTGTCCTCAAATGTCCATTTCTCTGCGACAGAAGGAAATTGACTGAAAAAACGCTGGAGTGAGGAAGACCTAATCTTATCAAAGAGGAAAAAATAAAGGAATCGGTGGCCTTTGCTGCTGGACGACGTAAATGTAATCGGATCCAAACGAATGTGATTTGTTTTCAGAGGACTCGGCAGCTCTTTTGTTTCGGCTTACGGATCATGGATCACATGTCCATGGATTTAATTATGCTTTTCTTCTTAATTAATCAGTGTGACGGAATATGTGGCAAACTCGTGAATTGCGATATTCCTTGAAGATTTGAAGTGTTATTTTTGTGTATTCCAAGCTTAAACGTAACTAAGTACAAATAAATAATTAAAATATGAATATACTATCCCAGCACCTTGGTTACTACATCGGAACATACATTCAAACTTTACATTTATTCTCATAACACATTTACATTTTATATTACATCCAATTTTTTTCAGATAAAATAACTACTAAATACACAATGTCTGCAATATAGTAATATAAAATAACATAATAAATGAAAATAAAAGAAAGCAAGAGAATAGAAGGTATTAGATTAGAGTAAATGCGTAAAAAAACTTAATTACAATTAATTATAAATTCTATATTTATCTAGGTACACTTGCTGGAAAGCAGCAAACTTAGCAACTGGTAAACAGCTACTATGCTCCTATTTAACTATATTCACTGGAAACCAAGGGAAATGTACTGGTGGCCAGCACGAAAGCTTCTACTAAACTACTAATGATTTTAATAAGTTTATTTATATTTTATTTAACAATTGCCTTAATTAAAATTTCTTTTATGAAGTTAAACTTATTTATTTATAACATTCCATTGTTTTCACGGTAATTTTTAATTTATAGTATTTCGATATTTTATTAAATTCATTTATATATTTGTTTATGCAGTTATGTTTCTTTATTCATTTGCCTTATAACATTTTATTTAATATCCATGTTAATTTTCCATTATCGTCCTCATAATTTACTTTATATTTCAATTTTTAAGTTTAATCACTATATATTAAAACTTTTGTCTCTTTTAACCAAATTCTAAAGCTTCTTTCTTCTATCACTCCTCATCTGCTCACTTTACTTCACAAGATTTCACTTCATTCACATCCTCCATTTTATTCTAACACCAATTCCAACCTACATAAACCCAAATTTCCCCTCCTATTAATAACAATAATAAATTCACGGCTCCATGCATCTTACATCACCATAACTCTACTCACTATCCCTCCCAAACCACATTAACTACTACTCCAATGACAAAACTGCTCCTCCAAATTAAGTACAGTCATTATTTTTGTGCAACAGAAAAAAATGTAGTTGAATAAAAAGCGTGCATAAGTTAAAACCAATCACTAGTGTAAGTGCTTTATGCCATTTTCATTTACAGTTCTTTCCGCAGCCACATTATATTATTTTTACTTGTTCTACCATTCCCTTAGAGTCCATCCCAAAATTATTTACTTTTAGGATTAGGCAGTATTTTTAACACTTAAATGATTTCAGTCAAATTATATAATATAAAGTATAATGACAGCCCGCCTTAAAGCAAAATGTGTATAAATAACATATAAAATGTATGTAACAGTCATTTTATTCATGTTTATATTCTTGGTGCATTTTTTAATAATGTTATGTGAAGGTATTACATAATTTAATAATGTAGGAGCTGTGAGAATATAGGTCAAAAGTTGCTAACAATGAGGTAGTCTTGAGGCAATAATGAATTAGAAAGTTTAATAATGCTACTAGGAATTCTTGGAAACAATAATGCAATATTTTTAAAACAGTTTATAAATAACCAGAAAAACGCTTTAGTTAAATAAAAGTATTCTATTGGAGTAGGAATAGCCAATCAGAGACTTGAAACACAGAAATTTACAAATTCAGGCGGTAGAAATCAGTAGCTAGTAGACAGTGTTCCTAACCGGACGCGAGACCCGTTCCCGAGGATTTAAATACGTATTCCGTTTGAGACATACAAAATTCATAACGGCGAGAATATTATACAGTTTACGTGTTTAAAAAAGTGCAAGTAATTAATAAATAATTCACAGCTCTCTATATCAGTGAAGTGATATTTAATCTAGTGAAGGATTAATAAAAGGAGTGAAGTAAAAATTATAATTTGTGTAATTTTTTAGCCGCACCACCCCCTATTAAGAGAAACATGTTTCTACAAATTAATACTGACGCAGCCGAGACAAACCTAAACATATATAATATTTAAAGAAAACATAAACTTGGGGCAAATACCGCCGGAAAGTGAACATTGGGGCGAAGGCTACCGGAAACTTTGTACCATACGTGGGGCAGTTACTTCATTAAGTTCGGCTCTCCAACTGCAGCAATACAATACAACTCCTCCTTCAATCTCCAATGGCAAAAAAGCTCCTCCAAAAAAGTACAGTCATTATTTTTGTGCAACAGAAAAAATGAAGTTGAATAAAAAGCGTGCATAAGTCAAAACCAATCATTAATGTAAGTGCTTTATGTCATTTTCATTTACAGTTCTTTTCGCAGCCACATTCTATTATTTTTACTTTTTCTACCATTCTCTTATACTCCATCCTAAAATTATTTACTTTTAGGAAAAGATCCATGTATATATGTGAACGGGATAATTCAACAGCATATTTGGTAACTAAATTCAGCATCTATCAAGGGTGTGACACGAATATTTCCAAGAAAATGTTAAATTTAGTCACTGTATATTAAAACGTTTGCCTGTTTTAATCAAACTCTAAACCTTCTTTCTTCTATCACTCCACATCTACTCACTTTACCTCACAAGATTTCACTTCACTCACATCCTCCATTTTATTCTAACACCAACTCCACCTCCAACCTACATAAACTCAAATTTCCCCTCCTATTAATAACAATAATAAATTTACGCCTTCAAGCATCTTACATTACCATAACTATACTCACTATCCCTCCCAAACCACATTAAGTACTATTCCAATGGCAAAACTGCTCCTCCAAACTAAGTACAGTCATTATTTTTGTGCAACAGAAAAAAATGAAGTTGAATAAAAAGCGTGCATAAGTTAAAAACAATCATTAATATAAGTGCTTTATGCGATTTTCATTTACTGTTCTTTCCGCAGCCACATTCTATTATTTTTACCTTTTCTACCATTGTCTTACTTACTTTTAGGAAAAGGTCCATGTATATCTGTGAACAGCATAATTCAACAGAATAGTTGGTAACTAAATTGAGCATCTATCAAGGGTGTGACACGAATATTTCCAAGAAAATGTCTTTAAATCAAATTACTTGCACTTTTAAAAGAGCATTTATTTCGCATGTTTATTTGGTCAAAAGTGTCTGAAATGGTTTCGGTTAAAATATTTATTTTATTTAAGACATTTGCAATAGTAATACACCGACACGGGTGGCCGATGTCTTTAAGGTACAAACTGAACGTAAGCTCACGGTTCAAATCCCGCCAGGACCGTTCTACGTTTTTACAAGTTTTCTTCACTCCTTATTACTGGAAAATGCCAGTTAGGTGCCCTAGAATTAGGCTTGAAACGTTTTGATCCCAAATTTGCTTTCCAAATTATTGTTTCATTTCATGAATCATTAGCATCCACCGTCTGTGGTGTCTTATGTGGTAGGAACCGGCTTTAAACACTATTAAAATAACCTAAAGCTAAACTCCATGGTACTACGACCCGTGTAAGGCCTTGGCCTGCCAGCCTAAAGCCCACATACGCACAGCAGAGGTGGATAATCATCCAACAAATACGGGGAGGGATGTCAAATATCCCCAGCCGGAATGTTGCACACTACCTATCGCAGGTTCTCACTTTCCTCACGATGCAGAGTGGGCATCGAACTTAAAATCCGCACCCCCATGGGTGGGATCGAACCCGGGCACATTCCGTGGCTGTGAACCCAGCACACAATCCTGCCTACTGCACCACGTTGCAGGACATTTCAAATAACCCATTAATATATTTAATCTTGTGTGAATAAACAGAAGTCCTCTTCATTTAAATGAAGTTTATAAAGTTTTGTATAAGCGGTAAACAATAAGCGATAGACAAAAATGTACTACACCGAAACTGCAAATCTCGCTAAACAAACGATTTATGCCAAAACGTTTGCAGCATAATTTCGTTTCGTGTTTTCAAATCTTTCCCCGACACTATTATTAACCAGTTATCATCGTAATTGTCTATAACTACAATAATATGCCATTTATGATACAAATATTAAGAATAAAGAATGCGGTATACCACTAAAGACGCAGACTTGCGCTCAAGGAAAGAGCAGGCATGCTAGATGTTAAACACTCTGTAGTTGCAATGCTTCCGTGAATGTTTCTGAACACACCAAGCAGGATTACAAAAACAAAATTTCAAAATAGCTTTAAACTGTGTAATACAATTAGGAGCGAATTCAGAAATTGCTTTACAGATCTATGAAATAAAAGATATTAGTAAAGTTCTATAACATTCTAGAAACACACACACACACACACACACAAACACACATTAACTACCACTGCTAAATTCCCATTAGTGCACAAACACAGCTGTTTGCAGTTGAGAGTAGAAAAACCGAAAGAGCGAACATTTGGAATTACCCTGCTGAGTAGAAAGATCAATACGAATCGGTTTCTCCTGCATGCCTTTAAAGAAGCAATACGAATGCCTGACTACCCCGAGAACAATCGTGGAATACATTATCTGCTTCCTTAGAATAATGTTATCACAATGATGAATGCTGGGAAGCCACGTATCGATTCATCTTCACACACAGATGGGTTGGAAGAGTTACTCCTTTCTTTACGGTAAAGTGATTGTTGATAGTTAAAGGGTAACGTTTTTCTTTATTTCTGAAACGTTTGCCATCGTCAGAGATGCAGTAATTAGCAGGAAAAAATTAGAAAACTTTCCTACTAACTTACAATAGCTGCCAGGCTGTCCCCGCAGCGTTACTGGCTGTGGTGCAACAAAACCCGGTCCTGGGAATTTTTTCAGTGTTAGAATTCCTGGTACGGGGCGCACTCAGCCTCATAAAGTCCTTGGGGATAATTTTTGAGAAGCTGTTTGATTGAAAAATAGCGGCTTTGGTCTCAGAAAATTTGCCAAAGCTGCTAAGGGGAGAGCTGCGTGCTAACCATCCGTCACCCCATTACTGCATTAAGCCCATGTCCTGTGGAGACGGAGGCAGAGGATGCTGCAGCCATGCGGTACGTCTTGTAGCGATCATAATGGTGAATAACTAAAGCTATAACTTTTTCACTATAAGCTGAAAGGAGAAGTAAACAAAACCACTTAACAAGACAGCACCTCATTGGCTGGTGGACTAATTACAACCTTTCCCGCTTAGCATGTCGTCTCTTCCTCTACAAAAAAAACAGTTCGGTTCATATCGTAACGCTTTGTTGTTATTCTCGTGCAGAGAAATTTAAAAAACTGATTATTGCAACAGTTAAATTTATGAAAGCAAATATGTTTCTTCGGATTCAGCTATAACTAAATGAAGCGTTACAGCAGAGGGTTTAAGAGGCTATGCGCAGGCGCTGCAGTTCTTTTCCGGTTTCCGGCTGAGAATCTGCTGCCACTGTGAAAAATAAAACGAGGGAAATGGAAAGAACACAGTTACGTTAAATGCTTTTAAAAAATTTTGTGAAAAGTACCCAGCTTTAATCAACAATGAATATGGTTGGCCATGTTTAGCAATAATTGATTTTTTGTTAGTGTGCAGAATTGTTGCTCGGATAGGTTGGGTCGCGTTTGTTTTCTGTTGTGTTTTAACCTATATTCCTAAGTATTATTTAACTTGTTGACTCTTAAAAGGTTAAACAAAGGTGGTATACTGATATTAATGATTAAATTAATGATTTCTAAAGCCTGAAGCTAAGAACAGTTTAATCCAGCAGCTTTAGTGACAGATGCCGAACTATTCAGGTACAACTTTTATTTATCTACTCTTAGTATTGTGTGTTAGAAGTTTAGGATTTAAGGCAAAATACAGGAATAAGAGAATGTTTAAAAGCTAATGATTCCCAAGATGCGCAATATGCTGTATTCGCATTCTGTCTGAAGCAATATCGTCTCACGGGTCTTAGTCCCGTCATCCTCCATGTGGTACAGCCATGTTCTCGGAGGAGTGATACATTTAAGTTTTGTTTACTTCTCCTTTCAGCTTATAGTGAAAAAGGTATACTGTAGTATTCTTGAAGCAAGGGAAATTCAGACGCTTTTGCCGTGAAGCAATTATACACATAACAGTTTTGATACGTCCAAGTAACGCAATCATTCATAGTCAACTACGCTTCCTCGTGTGGTTGCTCTCTATAGCTCAACATACGGCTGGAAGGTGATAGATAAATCAAAAAGCTAAGAAGATTAACAATTATGAATATAAATGCGTAGGACCGGGAAGTCGAGACAAGCCGGAGGAGTCTAGGGCTGACAACAACCTGTCTTCAAAACATCTAATCATCCAGGTTAGCCTTTGTATGCCAATAGTCACGCCTGCAACTGCCAAACTAGGTTAAGTTATTACTTTTATATAGTTTAGAAGGTTATCTCGGAATAGAAATGGACATAGGTATAGCCATAGGTTATCCAACGAAGGGGGACACCACGCGCGCTGCAACCTGCATACATCTATTGCGTTGCCACTCCAAGATGAAGGGTTGAGGTGAAGGAACCATAGGAGGCTGCAGGCGCGGAAGTTGCTAACATTTCCAATCTCGCAGACACGTCCCACCGAGCCACCAAAGAGGGCGACGAACCACTCACCAATCAAGCAGCCCTCTGGTATCCGCTGGAAATATTTACTCTTCCCATTGGGCATGTATCCACGCTATTTGTGCAGCATCGTCACTTGTAATGAAACCTTAAGGCGCACCTGAAGTATCAAAGCCCCGGAATGAAAGGGAATATATCCGACCCGGGGAAGCACAAAAAACCATGGGTTGGAGTGGACGGTCGAAACCCGGATCTTCTGAATGCGAGTCGCACACGTTACCGCGGCGCCATCTCGTGTGGTTAGAAATAGACATAAAATCACTATGTTTGTGTCTAACAATAATAGTTTCCTTAGGCCCGCTCTATTTCTAAGTGCATGCCCTCTCCCGTTGCATATACAGTGCCTTCGTTTTATGCCAAGGCGGCGGGTCCTGCGAATGCGTTCTCCGCACAGTCTGCTAAACTGCGGGGTTTTCCGTTCCGTAACTCCGCGTTACTTACGAGTGTTAGTGACATACAGGATGTATCTTTATTGGTGTCATATATTTGGGGGATGCTCCTGACATCAAAGCAGTAAAACATTTCCATATGTACATGGGTCCGAAAATCAACCGTTTCTTTGTTATAGGTCAAAGAGGATGTATTCCAGGAGTGAACAAACGGATATGCACTACATGTATGGCCGTGCAGATGGCAGAAAGGTACCCTGATAGACCGTTACCGTGTGCAAGAACATTCGCACGAATTCACCAACGCTTGAGAGAGAATGGCGCATTTGAGAGGAATACTAGGGATGTTCGGAGACCAAGAGCGGAACGAGGCATTGTGCTTGAACGAGTTCTTCGTACTGTGGATGCAGACCCATCACAAAGCACAAGACGTATGACTGTAAAGGAAAGAGTTAGCCATATGACTATCTGGAGAATTCTGCATGAAAATCTTCTGTACCTGTATCACCTTCAACGTGTGCAAGGATTAAATGAGGCGGGCTTTGGGCCAAGAAGACGTTTCTGTCAACGCATGTTACAACAGTGCGCTGTGTTCATCAATTTTCTAGTTTGTATCTTATTCACGGATGAGGCTGGCTTTAATCGCGACGGCATCTTCAATTTTCATAACACTCATAACTGGGCATTTCAAAATCCTAATGAAGTACGACAGATAACCATCAACAGGGGTTCTCTCTCAACGTTTGGGGTGGAATCATTCATGATCAGCTTATTGGTCCCTACTACTTTCCTCCGCGTACAAAACTATCTCCAGTTTCTCAGAAATGAGTTGCATCACTTAACTGATAATGTGCATCTGGACATCATCCGACGTATGTGGTTTTTACACGATGATGCTCTATCTCATTTCAGTGTGATAGTTCGTAAGTTTTTGAATGATCGATTACCGGAAAGATGGATTCGTCGAGGGGGGTCCATTGCATGGCCTGATCGATCGCCTGATTTGAATCCAATGGATTTCTTCGTCTGGGAACATTTGAAGTCCTTGGTTTATGTGACTCCTGAACCTGATTTAGACATTTTGAGAGGACGTATTCAAACTGTATTTGACCAAATACGAAACACATCAGGAATTTTCAAGAGTACACCAGAGCATGGAACGCAGGCTTACTGTATGAAACGAGGCAAGAGGAAGCCACTTCGAGCAATTTTCTTAACTTTCAATTTTGTGTTGTAACTCTGAAATAAATGATTTTCAGACCCATGTTTATATGAACGTTTTATACTGTTTTGGTGTTAGGAACACGTCCCCGAAATATATCACACCAATAAAGATACATTCTGTATATGTAACGAGTACTACCCTTGTTATAAGTGTTATTGGGAGTGGTGTCCATCTGTGCGAAGACATTCTTGACATAATCGGATTAAATTACCATTCACACGCATAAGTTCTTGCGTAAGTTCGTATTTTCTGCTTATATATTGTCCTATGTATATTGTATATTGTTCCTGCGTGGTGTGGGAATTGTTTCTATAAACTTCTAGCGTTTAGCGACCTCATTGCCCTAAATTTATTAACAAACATCTCACAGTGTGTCTACCTGGAACTGGATAACCAGAAAATTGCTGCTAAAGTTGTCTACACACTTGTCTACATGATACAGTTCTCAGGTATGCATCTACATAAAAATACGCTGTTCAAGTGTGAATTTGTTGGCAGGCGTTTCCGTGGACTAATAAGAGAATAACATTCTTAAGGAAATCTCACGCAACACACGTATTGTCGAAACACTTCACAACTCGAAGACAAGGCGACGATTGAGACAGTTCACGGCTGATACACGTATCCTTGACACGCGCTGCTGCGCAGTAGTATAATTGGAGATCATTGCCGTCTCGGCCGATACGCATATAAGGCGGTTGTACCCTAGGCATAAAACGAAGGCACTGTAGATTCTCTGGGGTTATTGTTACAGCTTTGGTACAATAGGGCTGTCGTTCAGGAATACAGGTCGAAAATAGTCATTTTTCCGTAACAGTTACAATTTCTCAATTCTAACAAGAATGCTATATTCCAATTAACGTTCCAAAATAAAAGTGTAATACGTCCACGAATATTTACGCAAAACCGTATATTATTTGTCCACTGCAATGTATATTATTTGGGTTGTTTTGCATTAAGTGGAACATTTCATTATGTGGTTGTAGTTTTTTGCTTTCTGCCTTTTCCCAAATGTGTATTAACAATATTGAAATGTTCAATGAGCCATCATTTGAAACCATAATTTATATCCTGTCTGTCTTTGCTACTTATTCATTATGTACTTCTGAAGACGTGATCCAATTTTGAATAAATATGTTGTTCTTGATCCTCATAGGCATATTCATAACTCTAATTAAAGTTTTTCTTTAATGCTGCTTGTTTTGACAAAACTAATTCTTAATCATAGAAAATCTATAAACTTTCATTGAAAAAATATGAAGATAAGAAAAATAAGTAACATCTGGGTAATAAAGACCTGATTATTGAACCACAATTATTAGTATTCTTTTAATTTTTAAAACGAAGAAAGCTGTTGAATCAAACTTAATGTTGTAAGGAGTCTTTAATGTTGCATGAAGTCTTAAATGTTCCATCAACATTTTGTAGTGCAAGTACAAAGATAGTTGGAAAGCAACTATCATAATAAACTGAAATTTTGAATCTAAGTTACTTCAATCACAAGAAAAATATGTAAAAGCTTTAAAATAAATAAAAAATTACAGAAAACAATAGATTCGTTTCCTATACCTTAAAAGCAATTTTAGTGGAAATAACCTTTTCTTAGAAATAGTTTGCAGAACAGATATGAATATGAATGAAGGTGGGTACAGGAAGTCGTGTGGTTATAATGCATTACTTTATTTTTCAGAGGCATAAACTATTGTGATAAAGCTGCAGATTCTCTGAAAAATTTAATGGTTGGTATTATTTAGACGGCGCTTTTTAAACATTGTCTCCTCTGAAGCTTAATCTGTCACATCCAAACTGAAATGTGTGTAGCGGATACAGCTTTGACAACCTCTACTTGTTGCCCCCACCATAAAAAACAAATTAACACCACACAGGCGTTGACTGATTCCATTAACGAGGGGCTATCAGGAATTCCGAATTAATGGAACTTTTCGATAGGCCGTAAGTAATTATTAACACCCGCATGTAGACCAGATTAGGCATCCTTTGGCTTTTGTGTTCCCCAGGGATGGGGAATTGTTATTCCTGATGGGTGTATAATTGTGCAGTCAATTTGAAACGCTGTGGTGAGCCTAGCGTAGAGAGGCTATGTGTAATTGCATATCCTGGCGATAGCGCGTGTTCGCTAAGATGGATCGTTAATATGCGTTCTTTACGTGAAGTGCGCATTAAACATTTAACTAGACTCTGGCAAATTGCTGCGAGTGTATGCAGTCAAATTACAGATCTACCGAATGTAGAGAACACGTTAAATATACTACACTGCTGTAGTATACTAGTAGTGCTTACTTTACACAGCAGAGTTCCCTTTCCCTCAAGGAGTGAGATGACTGGAGATGCTGATTGGGATCACAACTCTCCACATAGGGATGAAGGCAGAAGCCATAATCGCGTATCACCGTATTTGTCGCCAAACCAAAGTGTCTAATACTGGACATGTTAATCATCTCAAGCTTCCTTGGGAGAAGAGTGTACAACAGATACTCAACATGAGGACTACATTCTTGAACCAAGATTCCAGTTTGAATTGAAATTTACGGTCTCCTATCCACAGCGAATTGAATGGGAAAGACTGGTAAAACCTCATAATAACAAAGGCCCAATCTGGTACACTGATGGTTCTAGAACCAAATCAGGAAAGTGGGCTGGGTTTGACGGTAATGGCACCAAGATTTCTTATAGTCTGGGTACCTTAGCTACAGTTTTCCAGGCTGAGGTTTATGCAATCCTAGCCAGTGTCATGGAAAGCGTTAAAAGGAGATATAAGAATAGAAGTGTTCTTATACACTCAGACAGTCCAGCTGCTCTTAAAGCACTTGAATCACCATCAATAAAATCAAAGTTCGTCTCAGAATGCCGGGAATGCTTAATGACAGTGGCTGAACACAATAAGGTTTAACTTATGTGGGTGCCAAGACACACAGGTATACCAGGCAATGAGAAAGCAGATGAAGCAGCCAAGATTGGCAGTGAAATCCCATTTTTAGGTCCGGAGCCTGTACTGGGGGTGTCCTGCAGACCAGCGAAACTGGCTATTAAGTGCTGGGCTCAAGCAGAACACAAGAACTACTGGAACTCCATTGAGGGTTGTAGACATTCCAAGCTGTTTAACAGCCGGGCAAAGTACTTGCGCGGCCTTAGTAGAAGAAGACTTGCACGTGCAACAGGATTCATTAGAGGACACTGTGCCCTATAGTTTAATCTATACAGAATGGGATTGTTTAACAACCCTGCCTGTAGTAGATGCCTAGAAGGAGATGAGACTGTTACTCATCTGCTATATGATTGCCCTGCTCTTGCGAATCAAAGAGCAAGTGTTTTGGCAATCACTTTCCAAAGGTATATGAACTATCGAAAACCTCAGTTAACAGTCTGCGTAAGTTCATATCAAGCAACAGACTACATAACTGATGAAAGGGGGGATTCGCAATAGATCTTAAGGTCGCAGTGCTTGGGCACAAAAAACCCCTTTGCAAACTAGAGCTAGAACTAGAGATGATTCCGCGGTAGCATGCGAGACTTGCATTTGAGAGGTTTCGCTGAGCATGTTTTTTTCGTGGCTTTTTCCGATCGGTAGCAAAACTCTGGGTAGGTTCACCTTCTACCCCAAATTTTCTGTCGTTATTTTATTTCATTTGTTTTATCTCATCTATTTCAGGTTGTAAGACCAGGCGATGACGATTAGTGCGTTACAGCAGAACGGTGGAATTTGCACTATCGAGTAATATCCCCCTTTGTATGTAGGAACTCCTGTTTACCCCAGCTTCCTGGGAGTGTCTTGTCAACACCCGGAACCCCCAGGCTGCAGATGGTTTAGGCAGGGCTAACCGGTGTCAGTATCAGTTCCTGTTGAAATGCTAGGAACCCAGGCCTTGCTAGCGCACATCGTCGTTCGGATCTAGTGTCTTTCGGGACTTCCCTTCATCCTTTCCTCCTAAGGGCTAAGTTGGAAGCACAAAGGATCCACTATGACCTACGTGTATGCTGTGTTCTAGTTACAGGAAGCCCCTATGTCTGACTACTCCTATAACTTCCTTACACTTCCTCTCATTATCGCTACTCGTGCAATCCGTATCGTTAGTGTTAGAATTCTCTTTACATGTTTTCGTTTGTTTTACCCTCATGGATTCTCATGGATTTTTGCTAATCTTCGGGAAGATCTCACCTGTTATTATACATGGTAGAAACCGTGTGGTTAACATATCCGAGCTTCACATTAATTAAAAAGTGGTTTGCTTAACTAGAAATGAAAATATTATATGTTGTGATACTTTGAGTACAATTGATTTATACACATTTGCCTTAAGGATATTCAATCGTAAAATTTCAACATTTAAAAAAAGAAACTATTTTAATTATTAATGGAAAACCCCTCAAACATCATAGAACTGGGATTCGGCAATTTAAATGACCAAGCGTCACGTTTAAAGGGATGGACACGTAGTCTATATAAAGCATTTACTGCATTCACTTGACATTCTCTATGCACTATAGTTTACTTTTCTATGAACTATTCCTGATAAATGTTTCCTTTTTCTATCCACTTCGTCTTAATAAGATAAGCGTTTGTAGAAATTGTTTTATTACACACTTCGTTATAGGTAAGAAGGGACACCGGAGATTGAAGCTAGTCAAATCTTTAAAAAGCGGGTCGTTGCTGATGGCTTTGAGGTTTCATACTATTTCCATGTCACTGCGAGAAACAACTGAATGGTGACAGCGCTTCAGAAATGAATTCGTATCAAAGTATTCAACACAATGACTATGATTATATGTGGAATTGTTAATGATACAAAAACATTTTCTTTCTACTGGCTCTTCACATTTATCCGTCCGTTGCCACCAATGAGTAGTGTGTGTATGATGTCAATACTTTGAGGCGAGTTTATCAACAGCGCCTCTAGCAGAGGATTAGCGAAAGATGAATAGAAGGGGTGGATGTGATCATTTTCGAGGTCACCTTGGTGAAATGGGTCTTGTATCGTATCTTTCCAGTACTTACATTTTGAAAATATTTCCCTTACGTCTCGTAAACTCGCAATCCCAGCACGTATGCTGATTTGCGGGTTCAAACCCGACGGAGGGCGATGATATTTTCGCGCGTAAAAATTATTAGCATGGCTTCCTTCGGAATGGAAGTAAAGCTGGTGCCCGTGTCTTAGATTTACCGTACGTAAAGGAACTTTAAACCTGATAAAAGAAGCCTCTGAGGAGAATTTCCGGTCTTTCACACTCAATATGTAATAGAACGTTAACAACCATAGTAGTTAAAAAGCGTCCATAAAAACAACTCAATTTAGTTTTTGATAGGTAAATCAAATAAATGGACACACTCTATATCTTATAGCGTCTGTGGCAAAAATGCCTTCCTTCCGCGAGTCACTAAATATGCAACACGCACTGCATCACTCAGTAGCATGTGAACAACAAAGGGACAGTGGCAGAGAGGGAACAGCGCTTACGAGTCAAAATGACTCGCGAGTCCCGTTTTCGCCACCTCTGTCTTATAGTGTCTCGGTTTTAATGGTTAACTTTAAGTTTTTAATAAAAAAATGCAATACTCTATAAATAATTTCAACAGTTTTAAATCTTTTAAACACTTTAGTTTCTCCTTTTTTGTTATTAATAAAGCACCTTTTTGTGTTTTTATCATGTTTTGTCTCGGGACATGAAATTCTGGGCAAGAACGGAAAAAATAATTCACGCAGTGGCCAATATCGTAACGACAAGCTCCCCCTTGTATCCACCAATTCGGAAGTAGTACTCAACCATGCAAATTC
Organism: Deroplatys truncata; assembly: GCA_030765065.1. Classification (NCBI taxonomy): domain Eukaryota; kingdom Metazoa; phylum Arthropoda; class Insecta; order Mantodea; family Mantidae; genus Deroplatys; species Deroplatys truncata. Next base: position 95,181,733 of record CM060986.1, on the reverse strand, counting down.
TATTATCGGTGGTCTCGCGTGCAAAAGACGCAAAAATGCTCTAGTGAAAAGAGGTTCTGCACCGCCGCAGTACATCAACCTGTTTCCGAAGTCGGAAACGCAATTCCGTACCTCCCCTCTGAGACAAGGGGCTTGCTGAAATAATAATGACGACATTCATTTAAACCGACGGGTGGTAAAGGCCGAATAAATCTGAAGACCCGTTATAAAGAGTTTATTACAACAAGATCTACATTTTTGTGTCGTAAGATTTTATACATCTCTTATGGTTTACCAGTTTACAAAGCTATACAAAATTAATTTCGAATGAAGAGGGCTTCACAGGATATTCACAGAAATTTCGGGATTTACTATTTATATCACGGAAATATTTTTAAGATTTCGTAATTTGGCCAAAATTTTTCGAATCAATTTTGAGAAGATCAAAAATAAAGATTTGGATAGTTTGTGGTTGAAGGATTTTCCTGAAAATCTTCCTTCAATTGCTGAAGTTTGGCATCTATCCCAAAGTTTGAGTTATGCCGTTCACCCCCACACACGCACACAAACATTCAAGCTTTTCTAAAAATCTTTTTTATTCATGAGACCTCAAAACATGTAATTTGGTTGAAATCTTTATGTAGACTTTTTGGATAAATACAATACATCCCCTGTCTACCAGAGAAAGGAAAAGCGGAAACATCTTTAGCCTGGATTCGAAACAGTTCGATTATGTACGAGATCAATCAAATTGTGGTGTATCTCAAAATTTTAATTTGATCTTAGTATTCTATTGCATATAATAATTTAAACACTTTTCATATGAGCTAAAGGCCTATAATTGCTTCAGAGATCCCCCTTTATTCTGAGCACTAGAATTCCATTTACAATATAGGATTCAGCTTTCGCTTCATGTTAAGCTGGCCTTTAGACAAGCTATGAAGATTGATCTCTCGTAATTTTACTGGCATTTATTGGGAGATGAAGGTTTAAAAACAGCCCTATAGATTTTCAGATATTTTCTAATAATTCTGTAAAGAAATTCTCTTTGAATTTTTCCAATTTTCTTTGACTACAGCTCTTTTTTAGGAATCCTAGCAGCGTGATATAAAAGAGGAGATGATATTAAAAATACGTTTGATTTGATTAAAACGCGTACACATACCTACGCAACAGTTGACAAAAGCTAAACTATGCAAGAGGTAATTCATAATAAATTGAAATGGAAAACAAATAGGATCTCTGTTCTCTCTTCGAACGTTGCTTTGTGTTCTTCAGATCCTTACAATGGATAATAGCAGTTCATTCCTGAAAGATGGATTTACACGCAGAGGTAATATTTTCTATTATCATAAATTATTAGGTTTTACTACGGCAGTAAAAATACATATCCTACCAGGAAAATGGCTCGGGAAGATGCCAAGACTTGCATTTGGTGGAAATCAACTATAAACTCCTTATTGCATCCAACTTAAAGGTTTCTCATGGTTTTCTGTTCTCACGCAGATGCAAATTACATTAAATTGAGTTTTATTTATGAACGCTCTCTAACTACTGTGGTTCTTAGCGTCTTCTATATTGAGTTGAAAGCCCGGAAATTACCTCAGAGCCCTCTTTATGAGGCATGAGGTTCTTTTACGTGCCATAAATCTACGAACACGGGACCACAGGCTTTACTTCCCTTTCGAAGGAAGCCATGCTAAGGATCTTTACGCCCGCTCTAGACCATGGAGGACGACCCCACGCAGATGGATGATGAATTGGTAACTGCATAATTTCCACCATATTCAAAGTCTACGTTACGGCAAAAATCTGCTAAAACCAGTTGTAGAGTACCTCAGAGAGAAACGCAAAGACTGAGTTTCTTTTCCCCGCACGCTTCCAGATAGTTGAATGTATTATGGAAGAATCCATTTGCTATATAAGCAGCGTTCTTGCGATAACAGTCACACAAAGTTAAGTTAGTGAGCTAGTTAGCGATTGCGGTTCTGGTGTAACATCAAGTGCGGATCTAAAAGTAAGTTGGTGATAACTGCTGTGACGTGCAGTGAGTGCCGCTGTTGCAGGAGAGATTGAGCAAGTCTTGTGTTCACCTCCCCAGAGAGTGAACCGTCCGGAAGTAGAGGTTACGTCACGAAGAAGTGTGACGGGGAAGCAATAAGTAAGTCCTGGTGAAAGTTTACTACTGCGACAATACTGCCAAGACGTGTTTGCTATAGAGGAAACACTCGATGTTAAAGTAAGCTTTATAAGTACATAAAAATGTTTGTTCTAATATTCTGGTAAATTTAAACTGCTTGCCATATTCACTTTGTGACCTAGATGCAAGTGCATAAACTTAACTATATAAGCTCGTTCAGATTTTTAACCCAGCAGTTTCCGCAGTACCTAACGAATTTTATCCACTCGTTGCTTGTAGCAACCACGAAAACAATATGAAGCACAAATTCATATGGCTGATACAATGCATTATCGGTATACTTTAATAGGTGGTCTGGATAAGACATTTAATTTAAAGATTTCACCAATAAAGTTAAGCTAAAGTATAACAAAAGAATAATGCAAATATCCCCATAGAGGACGTTTCCGAAATAAGATTCGAGATTTAGCAATAATAATAATATTAACATTGGACATTGCTCAAGTCCAATGGTCCGAATGAAAGGAAGCACGACCCTGATATCTACCGTCTTACCTCTTCAGGTTCCAAGGAAATCCTAGGAAACACATCTATGCATAGCGAAACATTCCCATTTGCATAGTATATACTGTGAGGTCTCAAAATCCTTCACACACTCCCGATATGAAGGGTTTTGCATAAGTCCCATTCTGTGGGTATAAATGTGTGAGTAAAGTCTTATGGCCTATAAGATAGCCCACTGCTCCTCTGAGCTTAGACCTAGGCAAATCCAGAGAAACTCGCTCACTTTCCTTCCAGGCCCCGATATAAAAACATGGACCTGCCTGGCGGTAGTTTGCATGCTCCAGATTTCAAGATGAGTCCTCGGCGTGGCCTGGGTTATTTCATACCTGACAGTTCTATACGAAACATCACAGAACTGCTCGGGCCCAGTAAAATCAAGCCCCGATCCCCTCTTTGCAGGAATGTTTGCTAATTAATTTTCTCTAATACCAGTATTCCCAGGAAACCAAAGAATTGAGTGTAACTGGTCATTGAACAGGTGATAGAATCCATCCAACATCCTCTAGTTTTCGTGTATGGGTGTGTCAAACATGAGGGTGTGTCCCTCATCAACTATTCGAGCCTTAAGCAAGAAGGATGTTGGATGAGAAGTCAAACATCCCTGGGCCTGCAGTAGGATTGTCTACCTGGCTTAGGTATAAACCACGCCTTGGCGTACCTCCAGATGCAAACAATATACTTCATAGCAAGACAGGCCCTACATATTTCTCAGGCGTGAAGAAACGATCTCCCATTCCTCCTGCAGAAAGGCCGGGAAGACCAAATCCGCACCCATGCTTTTATAGGACTCAAAAACAAAAAATGGTCCATTTAACTTTTTTAAAACTAACAAACCCGATTTCCACTAACCAACCTTCTTGTGAAGACTTGCTTGTCCTAACTAAGGTTAGTTCTTGATCTGTTATGCGGGTCTCCCGAAAGTGGGTCTCAAGCAGCAGCATCAAGGTCTCCCCTTCCGACTGCGCCATAGCATCAGAGGGGTCCTCAAACCTGGCCCTATCTCCGGAGACCAGCAATTTCTAAAAACGAGCAGGATTCGACTGTTTCTGTATATTTTTACGAAGTGCCTCCAAGATTTCTTGGAGGCCTTATTGATTTCCTTTTTATACATCCTTGGGATTCCCTATATGAATCCCAAATTGCCTAGCACATATTAGCCATGTAGCATTATGGAGCGTGCGTAGCTATGTTCTTTATTAATCTTAAACAGAATTCCATATATGTTTATCTTTATCCCAAACTTCATGTATGACGAGCAAATTCTTTCAAAAGCAGAGACCAGGGTTTACATGTAAAACCCACATACCACTCCAGGACCTCTGCATTTTTACACGATCTGGGGCCCATTCTTACGCCGCCATCCAGATCCCATTAAAGTAATCCCAATTGGTCCTGCTAGGGTTCCTGTATAGGCGATCATTTCCTTTTCCCTCAAGATGCATCTTCATATCACCGGGAGTCACAGTTCCCAGCTCTATTTGTTCACACTGTGGAGCAGGGTCCCCTTGCGTGGTCCTAGCCACCGCGCTTTTAGTTATAATACTCCCGGAGTGTCTACACGGAACTTCCTGTTTTGGAGACAGTGCCTGTCTCACCACATCTCCAGGAGTCACAGTTTCCGTCTCCCATTGCTAAGTCTTGGTGGCAGGGTCTCATTTCGAGGCCCCAGCTACCTCAACTTTCGTCTTGGAGTCCCATACTGGAGCCCTCCGGTTTAGTGGAGTTAAAACATCAATTCCCTCGTTTAGCTGGGGATACCTGAGGTTCGCCCAAGCAGAACCCCGCATTCCTGAGTATGACTAAATATTCTGAGAAGTGATCAATTATCTCAGAGGCTCCGTTAGCAACACATCTCTCATGAGCCATGCACCCCTTCGGCAAGGGGCGCGTAACACTGTGGGGTTGGGGAGATATTTCGCATGTGCTATTGGTTATTTAGAGATATGCATGTCCGGCGTGTTGGTAGTCAGCTGACACCCCTGTTCAGGTTCTCGACTAATTTCTGCCAACCCGTCTGGTACCCACTTGCGGGCTGTTTGGCCACTCCAGAGGCCCCTCATTGCGAAGTTTAAGAGTAGTAGCCAAGCACCACCTCCCAAAAATCCCCGCTCTAACTCACTCAACTATTCTTCCAAAAAGTTTATTTTTCCGTCTATATCATGTTAATTAGCATAAACTTTTGCATAAACACTAAGTGTCCATTTCAAAGCGGCCATAACATGCTGTTTGGCATAATTTATATAGCCGCTGAACCTAAAATTAATTCCGCCTAATACTTCCACACATGCGTATGACTCGTCTGTTGGAGTAGTTGTCTACCAAGCCAGGCGTTCAGCCTGAGTGCGAGAACCTTCCACGCCGCAGCAACAAACGGCGGTTTGTATGGTATCTATCTTACTAAAACCTATTTTTCGTTGAATTTTGTTTGGTCGATAATAAAGGGCGTGAAATTTGTAAGTGGAGTACTAGTAATCATTGCTAGCGTAAAACAACATGGATTTGTCAGCTGCGGGTTTCTTCTGCGAATGTAATTAAAAGCATTATCTGTGCGGAAAGAAGGTTGATAGGATTATGCCAGAAAGATATAAATTTTGTTTGTTTATTCGCTTTATGCTTCTACAAGTGGCATTGTGAGGTTCTTTATTTTGCCAACATTTTATGATTAATTTTATTAGCTTATCTATTATTACTAATCTGATGGACGCTCGGCTATCTAGGTAACTTCTCCTAATATTTTTATGACGCCATTGTCTTTCCCCTTAGAACTGACACTCGCTTTAGAAATTGACCCAAAACAATGACGTCATGAGACACTTAAGATAAAAACTCAGTATTTTGTTAGACACAAGTTGAAACTGTAAAGTGGATACTGGAGGCTGAAGTGATAGTCAAATCTTTAAAAACGGCTCATTATTATACTGACTTATAAATACTCTTCACATGACATTTCGAAAAACAGTTGCATGGTAACAACACATAAAAAATCTGATGCATTACACTCACATGACATTCTCTACTCTCGTACAAACTATTTTCACAAACTCTTATTCTCTATCTACTTCATATTAATCGAGATAAACATTTGCAGAAACGATCTTTTGAGATGCAAAGAGAATTACATTTTACACATAGCGACTAGTTCTAAAATATTTGACTATTGCTTAAGGCTTACTATGTTCCCCTTGTTTTGGATTTGCAACGGCAATATAAAAATACAGTAGCCTTTAAGTACATACATATCTCTTAATAGCTGGTTGTTATGTGCAGCACCATTCTCTTTGCCACTCTTTGCATATCCAAGACAAAAAAATGAATAACGAATTTCCATTTGAGAAAATAAGTATTGAAAAATTTTAGGGAATAACAAGCAATATCTCGAAAATGGTTCACTCAACAAAAAAATGTATGTGACATAAATTGTGTATTTTAACGCGATCTATATTTTTTGTGTAGTAAAACTTTGTTTATCTCTTATGGTTTACCAGTTATGCAAAAGTCGTTCACAATGAAGAATACTTTTGGAGACATTCCCAGAAAAATCAATATACTCAGTTTACTTGTCATAAGAATATCTTAAACATATGAGAAAATTTTTGAGGAAATTAAAATGTTCGAAAAATGTTCCATGTAAAGTGTAATCTGGGGTGGGGGGATTTTCTTGAAAACCTTCGTGTCGCATCTCTGAAAGATACTGAAACTAAATACCAAGTTTGATGTTTATCCGACTGTTCGTTTATGAGTTATCTGTTCACAGGCACACAGACACACACCGACATGTTTCCAAAAATGCTTTTTTGGATTCAGTGGGTCTCAGAACATATATTTCCGGTGAAAACTCGCTATCGAATTTTTGAGTGGAATACAATATTCCCCTACTTACTATACGTAGTAGAGAAAGTAAAAAGATAATTATGGATAAACGCAAACCTATACCAGTAAATATCTTGGAATGGCTTTTGCAGCAAAGAGTTATTTGAAGTAAAACCTACTTCAAAGAGATCTACATTTTTTACTTTTAACTTCTTGTCAAATTCGTATGATTTACCAGTTACGCAATATTATACGCAGTTCATTCCGAATGAATAGAACATCACTGAGAATTTCCAGAACATTCAAGATATTCATTTTATTTGTCATTTGAATATTTTAAATATGTTGAGTTTTAGACAAATACATTAGAGCCATTTTTGAGAAAATAAAAAATTACAAAGGTGTTCCACGTAAATGTAATTTAAATTATAGGATTTTCTTGATAATCTGCTGTAGTATCGTTGGAAGTTGCAGATCTAAAATACGAACTTTGGTGTTTACCCGATTTTTATTTTTCAGTTATGTTGTTTAGCACATTTATAGGCAGAAGAATTGCTTTTTATGATGAATAATATGGTACGAGGGCGGATGGAAAGGTAACGCACAATAATGTTTTTTCTGCCTTAGTATTGCAGCTGGAATGTTGCAATTTCACACAGATATAGCGTGAAGTATTCAATACAGAGGAAACTTTTTGTTTCATGTGCAGCTCTAGCGGAAGAAGCGTGAACTACGCAACAAGGATGGCGCATGTTACTGTGTCCATGTGTGAAGAGCAGAGAGTTGTGGTTCGATATTTGTGGGCCAAAGGGCATAAACCGAGTGATATTCACAGGGACATGGGGATAATTGTATGGACCGTAGCAATGTCTCCAGGTGGTGTGCATTCTTCCTAGAGGGCCGTGTGAACCTTAGTGATTCGCCACGCTCCAGGATTCCGGTAACAGCTGCCCTTTGTGACAAACGCCACAACATGAATGCTGAGGTAGTCAAAATTCTTCATGACAATGCTGCTGTTTGTCAAAAAATCGCCAAATTTGGTTGGGAGGTGCTCCAGCAACCACCATACAGCCCGAACCTTGCACCGTCAGACTTTCGCCTGTTTGGTCCCATGAAGAAATTCCTGGCCGGCCAACGCTTTGCGACAGATGCGGAAGTGAAATCAGCAGTCCGCAGATGGCTATGCTCCAAGGAAAGGGACTTCTACTGACAGGGTATATTGAAACTTGTATCACTATGGGAGAAATCTGTTGAGAAACTTGGTGACTGTGTCGAAAAGTAGATAAAAGGTTTAAGTTCATTTGCAATTTTTGTTGTTTTTTAACTATTACACTTTTTTGTAAAAAAAAAAAATTATTCTGCGTTGCTTTTCGATCTGCCCTCGTATATATGCGATGCTCGTGAATAAGCAGAGAAAGTGGTCACATCAGTTTTTTGTTCTTTTGGTTATGTTTCTCATCTACAAACAATTGACCATCACTTTGAAACACCTGGTTAATGTGCCTCTGTAACTCATACTCACTAGTATAAGAAGCTGATAATAATGTTCCATTTTCCATCTTTAAAATTCAAACTTTTGCTGCGATTTGTTAACATCCAAAGCCAAAGAAAGACAGATATAACAAAAGAGCAAACAAACAATAGCTTTAAATATGCAGAATAAGACGACAGAAGCAACGGAAACTGTCAGTCTTTAGGATTTTAAAGCATCGAGACGTTTGTTCCTCAAGATGCAGAAAAAGAAGATTTAAAACCATTGGAACGTCGGGTAAAACTTTTTCTTTTATTCTTTACTTCAGCTAGAAGATCTCAAAGTCCTGAGCACAAGATGAGTAAAAACTAAACACCCGAAATGTTTAAATTCAGCATCTTTCAAATATTTGAAGCGAATATTTTCAAGAAAGAACCCACAAACAAAGCTGCACCTTATAATGTCGTTTTCGATTATCTCAAAAATGGCTGTAACGACTTTGGTTACAACGTTATTTACCATATTCACATTATAAATAAAATGCATACCTATCGTGAATTTTCCCTGAATATCCTGAGATATTACCTTTGTTTGATTAGTAATTTGTAATTTTGTATAAACTAAACCTCAACGAGGAACAAAGTCTTTAGCGGAGACTAAATGGCGAAAATTGCCTAAAAATTGCCTATTTTTGTAGATTTATAAATTGGAATTTCCTCTTTCATTTTGCATTAAAGAATCATACAGTACTATCCACGGACAATCCAATACAATAATTCATTAATGTAATAAGATATATAATTCACAGCTTCTAAGCATCAACACATTAATAATTTCTTTCTTTAATATTTTTTGTTTTACGTGTTATGTATTTTCTTGCTAATATTCTACGTATAATAATTAAGAGGCTGTTAAAACACATATATACATAATGTAAACATGGTAGGGAACAAGTATATAACGTATAACTTATAGAATATAATATAAGAGGGAAAGGCCATTGTTAGCTATATAACCAGTAATATAAAATTACGAGAAATGCAGTAGCATTTACGTAAGCATGTAACGAGCCTTGGATTCATAATTACGATGGTGGAAGTCTGTAAGCACATGTATGTAACATAAACTGTTATTGTGTATTATTGGATAGTATCATAATTCAGGTACATTGATACATGCCTATAATTCACATACGCACGTTAAGAAGAACGGTTGAAGGAACGCTAACAGAGGCTTGTCAGTGTTCGAGCAGGAAGGTAGTGTATAAACTCATCTCTAAATAGACGCTAAAACTACGTATTTAAAGTCTACCAGTTATACATATTTTAACATGACAAAGGTAATAGTTAATTGTGAATATCATATGTGGTTTATCTAAAATACAAGTGAAATAATTAACAAAATACGTGTATGCAACATATTTGAACATTATCCATACCCAACCCTGACAAGACAAAAATTGCCCACCGACACAAAATACAGCAGCCGTGGTACAATTATAAAATAATCATTAAAACATAAACACTCACAATAATACAGATACACGATCATCAGTTTCCAGTCTACGAGAACCTCAAGATACATCACAAGAGTACGGGCATCAAGATGACCTACAGGTACTGATAGACCACGAGAAGAAGGCATGCGAGAGGAATGTGTAACATCAACACTTTCCTGCGTCCGTATCACATTTACGCTCGCCGTGTGGATACGATAAGCATGTTAGGGGGTTATAAACTACTACACAGTGTTGTCAAGTACTCACCCATGGCAAGAACCAATGCATTAACACCCATTACGGCGGTTGCTGTTCTACTAGTATCAGATCTGGCAGCATGAGTGGTTCATTTGCACACATAAACACATTTCGTGGTAAACGTAATAAGCAAGCGACAGTACGTGAGCAGATAAACAGTTATAGAACCCCGCTCGCCTTCTTCTCGTTGTCCAACCGTACGTAACACAGCATCCATCATCATCAACATAGTGGGGTTCCACCAAGGGAACCCCTACAATATATGTTTTATTATTCTAGGCACAGTACTTATATTTTAAACTTATTTTTAAAACTTTTACTGCATCTGCCTTTTTACACTGTGAATTTTGCACCTCTTCATAAAAAACTCCTACACACTTAAAGAAGAGAGATGTACTTTAACCCATATTTTAGGGAAAGTTTTACTCTGCAAATTGGTACTACTCTGAAGTATGGCAGTTTCTTCTTGCGCAAGTCATGTGGCATCTTTCTTTATAATTATATGGGAGTTTCTTTTCTCTGCATTAGCTTTAAACACCTTTTTGTGTGAATGAAATTTCTGATATAAACGACACGCTTTCTATGAAATTATTGAAGATAGCTAAATCGTACTTCAGAATTATAATATCAACTTCTAAGTGCTGTTGTGGAACTTTGGTGTTAATAATATGGTTGGTTATCTGAAAAATAATTTCTGAATTTAAAATAACTTAAAAATATTTTATTCACTGATGACATAATAAATAAAATAACCCTATCTTCCTTGAAAATAAACTTAGTTTATGAAACTAGAACAGTGAATATAGAACACATTCATTTAAATACTGTAAATATTTCAGTCCAATGTCTTAAATAGTTTCCAAGATAATGGGTGATAATTCAACAAATTTCTAATATTGTTGAGGTAGGGATTTCAATTGACACTTCATGCAGAAAATGTGTAGAAACCATTATAATACACCATTTTTGTCATACATTTTGTTTCTACAGCGATCTCCATTTTCGAAATATTGGATGTTTCTTTTTATAAGGTTACTTCGGTTAACCATTTCCCCCTTGTTTTCTGTACATTTCAAGTGCTTTACAACCAATAAAATTTGAATGCTTTTGCCGCAAGTTATAACTAAGCACTTCTTGTTTAATTTGAAACCATTCCTAAACAAACCTTTATTGTGGAAAGAAGAAGAACATTTCATATAAATACTATAATGTATTTCTCGTGGTAGAGAAAGCCCTGTGAATATATAACATCAGATTTAAATACCATTAGTCATCATAATTTTTCGTGGTTTAAGCCCTTGGCTTATTCCTATCTCATCATATAACTGTTTTGACCATCTTCTTTTAGGTCTGCCATGTTTCTTTGGCCGTTTGGTGAATATCTTAAAACCAACTTCGTATAACGGTTATCATCCATCCTCACCACATGTTGTTTCCAGCTGTTTTGATTGTATTTAATTATTTCTAGTAATTTGAAAATTCTTAATCCTTTACGTATGTCTTCACTTCTCATTGTGTCTTTTAATGTATATCCTGCTACATGTATTAAAAGGCGCATCTCTACTGCTTCTATCTTTCTTTCCGTTCATTTGGTCATTGTTGGCTCCAAAATTATTGAAATTACTTCAGTAATACCACGAGCGCTCATAGTTTTTCGTTAATTGAATTGATGTATACGAATAATTATCAAGGCACGATATTGAAAGCTCAATTAAATTAAGAAAAGTTACAAGTGAGAGAGTGATTTTGTAAGATAATTACAATGTGACAGCAATACTATTTTTTGGTTTGTTTTTGTTTATTTTAGTATAGTAATTGAAGTGCCTTACCTGTTTTACCTCCTATCATCCGTTGTTAGATCTTGCACAGATTTTTTATATTTTGAGTTCGTAGATCACCAAACCTCGTTATATTTACAGTTTGTATCAACCGCAAATAGGAAAATGTATCGGAATAGCCTTCCTAAATGCCCAGTCGAATCGAAGTAGAGATTATAGAAATAAAAAATCAATGTAACAGAAGAAATGATAAAAAATTAGCAGGCATAGGAATGCTTAAACAGTTGGGATCAAGTTGTCTGTACTCAAACTATATGTCAATACACAGAACGTAAAGAACAGCGGCCATCATTTGTTACACAATGAAAACAGTACTACATTTTTAGGCCTCCTTCTCGTTAGTAAATACAACTGCAACTACCGATAATTTCTTACCTGACTGTCCTTCCGATGTTGCGCACACTTTGTCAGTGACTGTTTAACTCCTCTTTCCGCCGAGCGCACTCATATTGTGGTTGATTAATACACACGGTCTGGTGAGTGGTGTATGCAAGCGCCAACTGACTCTACGTGGTATGGGGGTGGTGAGACATCCCTGCCTAAAGCCCAGTATCAATTCAACATTATTGTAATATGGTGAGTCGCAGAACTCTAATAAAACGGACTTAATATACTATAAATTTACATACCATCCTGTGATGTTTAGATATTTTGAAAAATTATTCAGAAAATTTAATATCCTGCGCCTCAGCAAGTGTATAATTTGAGAAATATGCTGAATACACCTTTGAATAATACAATAGGTAATACCAAAAATCAGGTATGTATCAAATTCAATGTCAAGATTGCCAAGGTTCATATCTTGGTAGAACAAAAAGAAATTTAAAATACGTTTGAGTGAACATCAAATAAATATAAAATTAAAACAAACAGATAAATCAGCAATCGCATACAATTTTTGGACTCTTAATCATGAAATAGGACGAGAGATAAAATTATTAAAACCTATACAGACTTCTTCACAACTATCAATCATATTGCAAGAGAGAAGATAAATGAATTCCCAATCTTCACCACAATTGGCAGTAACTTCAAGACAACTAGATTACAACCTTTCCCAAAAGAGGACAGAAAAATCACCAGCTGATTTATTTCTTGGGGATCAGTGAAGTGAGCAAAAAGTCAATCGCATTTTAGCTGAAGATGGGTGAAAGACGTTTCCCGAAAGCGCTATTCAGATTACACCAAGCGCAGATGTGATTGAAATTAACACGTAGCGACTCACTATATTATAATATGATAACATCATAATTATTAATACTTCTGTCAATCATAAAGTTCAACTTTATTTTCGTTCTTCCTGGCTTTAGTGCTCAGAAATTTCTATGACTGGTTATTAGTTTTGAGCACCGTGCTTAATAAGTATGGATTAAGTTCAATTCTGATTAATGAATAAGGCATCAATGAGACTATATTGGCTGAAAGGTGCTCGCGTGTAATTATTGCAGAAGTGATCAAGCAGGATGACTGGCGTTTGGCCACTTTGACCTTTGGTTGTTTTCGTGGTGTTCTCAGGTCAGTAGGTAAATGCTTCGGCGGATTCTATACTAACACGGATTTTCCTGCCCCTCAATTCCTCTCATTCCATTTCCTTTCTCTTTTAAGAGTTGCAAGGCGGCGACGGTGTGCAGCCTATGTGGTTGATGTGTGTTGATGAAATAAATATTTCGTCCCTAGCACCAAACCTTCCACAGGGACCCCGCTCGTTTCGCTGCCACCACCGGATCAGGTCATCTATCGTACTCTCTCGCCTCATTCCGGAAGTTTATAGTAAACGCAAAAGGCCTTGCCTTGGCTTGAGGGTTGAAAACTTCCCCTTCTAAACCCTAACACTGTCATAGAAGTCAACAGAGACGTCCTAGATGTTTCTTGGTCTTTAGAAAGCGACATCCGTGTTACGTAACTAATGCCACGTCCGTCTTTGATGTATAAAAGAAATGAATGCCTTTATGCGACAGTTCTTTCAGAAGGATTTCTGGAATTGTATATGCTATGACTCGTCGATAACTTCATATGCTTCACTCTAGACCTCGAAGTCATAAAGATGTACTCAAAGTTAAGTAAGCTATGTATATACGTGAAAACACTGTAGTATACACAGCTTTGAGAATTTAATAAGAGGATTAATAAAAGTCAGAGAGCTCATATGCCGGAAGGCGGTACGCCACATGCCCATATGCACGCAAACCTTTAAGATTTCAGTTCATAAGATATGTCCTTGTTGCATGGACATACGCGACGGATTCCTGACGTTCGCTCCAGTAAGGAATTCTGCGAGTAACCCCAGACCGTGTTTATATTCCACATTCCAGACAAAACAAGCTAGGGGTGAGCTTTAGTGCAACGAAACTCCACTAGGGTGCAGCAGCAACATACACTTCTCTTTCCTTACACATTTTTTCTAAAGAGTGGCCCCGCTTATGAGAGAAAAATTCATATGAGTAGGAATACATCAAAGGGCTCATATGTAGTTGAGTTGCTACTCTTGAAAGATATATCTGAGGCGTTACTGTGAACGAGAGTTGGTAAAAACTGCATAAGGGCCTATGAACCTCTTTCTAAATGTTCTCGCGTAATGAAATAGCCGCTGCAGAATACTCAACTGGCTTGCACGCAAAAAGTGATTATGATGCTCCGACCTTTAAGGGTTCGTAATGAAACCGCAGTTACCAGGTAACGTTTAGTTTTGAGATGAAAACGAGTAAACAGCAAGACACACTGTTGGGCTTCCACTACATTGCTAACTGCTGAGGTCTTTCCTTCATTTCCTCTTTCGCACAGTTTGTTTCTTTTATGGAGATGAGAAAACAAGGCTATTGTACTGGTTCTTACCTAATTAAAACTCGAGCTTGAACCAAACCGGCCTACTTTTAAGGGAAGATTGTAAGCCATATTCCGCTAATGTCGTCGTTTCTAATGGTCTATTACCTTCGTGGGAATATCTCAATCCACCAAGCGATGACTGAAACAATTTCTAAGGTGAGGGTAGTCAGCAGGCAGAATCTATTGCCTCCGATGGTACAGTAATGATGAGGATGGCGGTTGAATGAGAGGACCTACAGCTTTTACCGTGGATTCCGAATCACATTGGGCTTTGGGAATTCGTACTTCAAATGAGCAAGTTAGAGGTGAAGACACAGAGAAGGCGAATTAAACCCCCCACCCCAGATTTAGGGATGGAAATCGAACCCCAGACCCTTAGTACGAGACTATAGGATGCTACCCCGGCACCCCCTATCCCACCAAGATTAAATTTGCTAAATGCATGACCCCGTTATATCAGAAACTATTTAACATATACTTGACATTTGAAAGACTGAAAGTTTTAGAGCCTTCTGAGCTCACTGATCTACTAGCCAACAAGTTTTTTGTTTAAGGAAGAAAAAGGGCTTTTAATTATACGATCCTGAGACAGAATGTGCCGGAATGAATTTTATGTGCTAATTTATTCAGTGTTTAATTTAATCAATAAATTATATATGTGTACAATTTGAAAACAACGTAAATAGTAATTTTTGTATAATGTAATATTTGTCGTGTACATAATGTTCCTGTTTCACTAGGTTTAGAACGTCTTGAAAGCTGCAGTTAGGATAGAAACGTGATGTTCACATGGTCAGCAAAAACGGGATCTTTTGTGTATGAATAGAAGAGTAAAGTTTTATGACTCTGTTTCCGCTCCGGATGTATGGAGCGAGGCAAATATAATATAACGGCAGTTTTACAGTTGACTTTTAGGGTAAACAGTGCATAATTGACATTCAGTAGAAGACAGAATTCAGTAGAAGGCAGTGCACATTAGAAGACAGTACACAGGGGAAGACAGTGGTGATATGTGAACAGGAACATTTATGTAGTGTTAGAGTAAGGAAATAGCAATAAATAGCCATAAACCAAACATTACAGTGTGTAGTCAATTCTTCTCTAAGCTCCCGTACCACAACTGAGATCGACGAGCTTATCAAATATCATGATAGGCAGAGTCCATGCTAAAATCACCGCTGAGAACCAACTAGCCAGGGTAACAACGAGAAGGACTACAAGACGAAGCCACGTTGGATAGAGAAAAAGGTACAGTGAATTTTAACATTAATTTTATCTCTACCACTATACAGCGTTCGACTCCAACCCGAGCGGGCATCGAACCTGGGATTGCCACCAACGGCGCAGTCGTAGAAACATATGCAGGGGTAACCGACGCAATCCTTTGATTAAAATGTATCAGAAATTATTTTTTTAAACAACCAACCACCTTTTTAATACCAAAGTAGATCCACAATAACACTTGGAGATTGTTTTTATCATCCGAAAATGTAATTGAACTCTTTTCAACAGTTTTGAGAACATTTCATTCATGGCAATCAATAGCTGTTCAAAGCAAACATTAAGAAACCAAACTCGCGTATATTAGCAAAAAATAAAGAAGAAAAAAAGCCACATATTTTGATCACATAGAAGCTAAATAAGTATAACAGCAGTATCAATTTGTAGACTAAAACCTCATGTAAATGATGACCGAAGTTTATCTCTCTACTCCAAAGAATGCAGAAACTGTTATTTTTTCTGTGAAGTGGTGCAGAATTTACGGTTCAAAATGGTAGATGCAGCACCATATTTAAAAAATATTTAAAATATACATATTGCGCCTAAAATGACATATAATATAACATTGAACAGAAAATTCCAGTTAGTAAGAATTGATATCGTAATTATTGACCGAAGATATAAATAATTAAATAAATAAATGGTAATAAGATAAAAAATAATAGTAATAAATAATTTCTATATAGTAAATCAATGTATAATGTAACAAGTTTGATTTGAAATATTTGTCGAGAATATGGTAATTAGGAAGTCAGGTTAACAAAAGTATTAGTTTCAGCTGAAGATGGAGAAAGAGTTAGCGTTTAAAGTTCCTGCAACGCAGATTATAAGTTTAGAGTTAAATTCAGAGTCACGTAGTCCAATTCTGCAAAAAGAGAAAGGTAGATGAAATTCCCAGAATTAGGGGAGACCCTCTAGCAACAAGTAACAGAAACACACGCAAGATTTTAAGTATTCGCTCGGACGTGAAATAACGTTCGTGGGAGTAGTTCTAATGTACGCGGAGCTTAAGCAATAAAGGCGTGTTATTCTAAATCTGATAGTTGCTCTCCTATCGGTACGGATACTGATAGACATTCGTCCGTGACGACTCGTGTGTTATTTTAAGTGCTTGGTGACGCGCTTGTGTGAGAAAGATTTTGCGGCAATCGCGAGAAACCTTTCCGAGGAAATTTTAGCGACTTACGGCAACTTACGTACCTAGTTTCTTTTAGCGGAAACAGTTATTTAAAACAATTATTCATTCTACAAATGTTAGCAGGTATAAAAAGCCATTTGTTATAGTTTCGAGTACTGCGATTCATAATTAGTATCATTCTTTATCTTCAAACGGTCGGCAACTCACTTCAGTAGTTGAAGTATTAGATCAAATTCAATTTTTCAGTCAAAAGAATACTTGATAGAGATCTGGGTTCAAAAAATTGATCTTTTTTTGTCGCGATGGATTATATATAAATGATAGGTATGTTACATAGCTATGTAATTTCTTTTTGTTATTTGGACTTTTAAACAGCTCTTATAGTCCCTAGATGTTATAGTATATTCATTGTAACAATGTGCTTACCGTATTTTTTTTTTGCCATTTCCCGTAAGCTTTATTTTTTTAAGCTTCAGGCCCACTTTTCTCAAAACCCGTTTAATTTAAAAGTTTGAAATTTGCTCCCGTTGCACAGAATATTCAGCTCATTAGTAAGTTAAAGATTTTGAACCTAAATTACATGATTTCCAGAGAAAAAATTATAAATATAAAAGAATTAACCAAAACTTTCTTCTTGTGACTATGTTTTTAAAATTAAATTAGTCTCTCAAATGGACAAATAGTTAACCGACTATCTTAAGCTACTTATACCAAGTCATAATAAAAATTGGCGAAATTCTAATCCTTATTTTCAGAGAAAAATGTACCTATAAATGAAGTAAATTTTTTTTAGAAATAGTTTTACAATGCTTAATATTTTTATAATTAAAAGTTTTAAAGCTAGCTAAAAACTCTTGATGCTAGCTGATGATGCTCAGAAAACTTATTTAACAAGCAATAGAAAGTTCATTGTCCTAGATGATGTAACTCGAGAGAAACCCGGTTTTCTTTCAATTGCGAAAAAACGTAAAAATACCCTGCAATATCCACCAGGTGTCCACTGGTGTAGTCCTTTCACATTACACTCATGCGTATCCTGAGAAAGTACTCATAGCTCTACCACTGGAGCAGCTGGCGCAAGAGACAACAGAACGAGCTACGAGAGAAGAACAAAATCAGAAGCAGGTAAATTGTGGCTTCAAAAGTGCTGATGATTGTTCCTGTATCAGAACGCATAAAAAACTAAACCTGTAAATTTGCTTTGCAATGTTTGTCCCTTAGCCTCTTTTTAAGGGTTTGATGCATATTTACATGCCGTGGGAGCTTATCGACATAAATAAACCAAATTATAAATACTCCTGAGAATATACTTTATGGACTTAAAACTAAAAGATTCCACTATTTGTTTATCTATCACCCATTTATATAATTGGTAGTGGAATTATTGCATTTCCACCCAAAAATTCGATATCACAATTTCACGGGAACTACATATTTTGAGGTCTCCTGAATAAAAAAGAACCATTTTATAAAAAGGTCCACACGTGTATGTCTGTAAATACTACAACTCAAAACCGAAAAGGCAACTAAGTACCACTTTTTTATTTTACTTCAGCATTTTCCTAAGCTGCAACATAAAGTTTTTCAAGAACATACGTGGTAGTTATAACAAGCACTGGATTTCATCCAAAAATATATCATTTGAGGCCCGTGAAAAAGATATCCGCACGCGTGTATGTACAGTATAACTCAAAAACGAAATGTTCGATAAATTCCAAGCTTGGCATAAAATTTCAGTTTTTTCCAAAGATGAGACATGAAGATTAACACGTAGATTCCCCTACCCCAAACTAGCCCTTACATGGAAAGCATTTAAAGTTTGTTATTTTATCAAGAATGGGTCTAACGATTTGGATTAACTCGCCATATATTTAAGATATTTACATGACAAATAAAATGTATATCTTGAAGATTCTGGAAATAGCCTGTGATGTCTGAAACCGAGTGTTGGTTCATCACATTTGAAGCCGTACCCTTTGCTTCAATATCTGATGTTGATCCCGCTGCCGACTGTAACAATGGTTGGCTACGAGATCTTTCTCTCAGATTATGCGTGGGCGTAGTGAAAAGATAACACCAGTTTAAATTGACTGAGAAATTTAATGTGATCTAATAATTGAAGCGAATTGTCGGTAGTTAGAAGATAAAATGAAACTTATTAGAATCTTAGCACTCGAAAAGATAACAATTGAATTATTATACCCACTAATTTCTGCAACATCAATTTTACGGTGTGAAATACCTATTTCCGCAATAAAAGAAATTAGAAGTGTAACTTGCCGCGAACCGCTAAAATGTTTACCGGCAAAATACGTTGCGATGACCGCTAAATCTTATTCACACAAGCGCTTAAAATAACCCATGAGTAATCACCAGATCAAGTGACTAATTCTCAAGAGAGAATGTGTGCAAAAACGAATGTAAATATTTCTTATCAGAATGCACGCCCTTATGTTAACTCAAGCTCTGTCTACATATTACTTCCCCACCAAAGTTACTTGAAATAGCTCCAATCTCAAAACTCCTACGTATGCGTACGTGACGCTGTTACTAGGCGGTACCTTCCCGACTCTCAGAATTTCATGTCCTTTCTCTTTTTCAGAATTTCTGCCTATATGATTGTTCAAACGTATTGAACTTATAACCTAACTATATTCCAAGAATCTTTAAGCAAATGCTTTCGCTCCTTACACTGTTGCTAATGACTTTAGTGAACATGACCGACTAAGTATCTTTTCTTCGGACAAATCTTTCAACAGAAGCTTATTATATTATACGTTGATTTAATATACGGAAATTATTTATAGGAATTATTTCTTTACCTTACTGCCATTTCTTTATTTAATTATTTATATCTCCCCTTCAGTAATTACGGTATCAAGTCATCCTCATTCTGAAGGGATTCTATACAATTTTACTCGGGTAGACTATTGTGTCTTCAGCCGTTTGCAGGATATCCATTGTTAATAGTTTGAAATTTCAATAATTTGTCATTTTTGAAGTGCTATCCTATTCAGTCGTTTCTCACGAATACGAAATTTCAAGGCCAGCAAATAGCGACCCGCTTTTACTCATGAGCTTCCTCTATGCCCCTTTTACCTACAACAAATTGTATAATGAAACAATCTCGATTAATATGAAATAGATAAGAAATAAGCTTTTGTAGAAGTATAATTAAACATTAAGCGATACTGAGTGGAAAAAGCTACTTGAATGTGACACATCAGCACGTTTTGGATTACGGGGGGACTCAAAACTTGTATTATAAAAATTGCTTTTCACACGTTCAAACGGCACATTCCTGAGGACCATAGGTACAGGTATAGATTATAAAACGGAGCAATGCGACCTACATTGCGGCTACCACTCCCAGAAGGAGGGGATGAGTGAAGGAACCACATGAGGCTACAGGCCGCAGGCAGATAGACCAAAGAGGCGCGCAGAAGTGCCTAAATAGCTCGAAAACCCGTCCCACTGCTGGAGCTACATGGAAAGTTCGATGAACGACCTGTGGACTAAGTAGCTCTCTGGTGTCTATGGGGAGTACTCTATCCATTCAGCACGCATCTGCCCTATCTGTCCGGTGCTATCATATGCTACAAAACCTAAAAGCACAAAATAAATAAGATAAAAATCTCCAATATCACAACCTGGTACGTAATTTCTAAAACCAGGATATACATTCCAAACTCTTATGCAACTTATTAATTATATCAATTTCAGTACATTACTTTTACATATATATACATATATAACTGCACTAGTACATAAAACTGCAAAATACAACCAGAACATAATACACAACGTAAAATAAATAAATAACAGAATAAAACAGCAAAATACAACCAGAACATAATACACAATGTAAAATAAATGAATAACAAAATAAAACAGCACACTCACGTTCCGTAAGTGTTTTATTGCTTCAGTATAAATTTTCCATTAAGGTACCTTTATATATATATATATATATATATATAATTACTTTATTTAATATATTCATTAATTTTTAATTATTTAAATTATTCCCTCCCATTTTAATGATTAGATAACATAAATAATATTATATTATAGTAATTGTGTTACAGTATAATATATTTAAGAGTAGTAAATATATTTAATATATTATTATATTAGTATAATGAATATATTAATTCATTCTGTAAATGACAAAATAAAGTAATACAGAGAAAAATGGAGAAAACGTTTGCAGAGAAGGACGAAACCCAATATCCAAAATGACATACCAATATCATGCATATTGGAGGACCGTTGAGAAGATGGAAAAAGGCATGAGGCGAAACAGGAGATATCTCCTAATCCATGAAGAGTTGATGTTGCTATTATTTAATTTAATATTTAATACATAATAATTTAATAATTACATTTTTATTATTTTAAAAAGAAATGTTATAAAATTTCCCTCTCACATTCATAGACAAAATAAAATAACTATTTACAATAATGGTATCCAGTTTTAAAGTCGATAAATTTCTACTCTATAAACATCTAACATCCGCGGAGCTAGACGGCAAACTATTTGTATTTGTAGCCAGTACATCTACTTTCCCAAATTTACTAATACATATTATACAGTGAATAAACACTTTTCTATAACCTAGAAGCACATCTGAAACATAAGAAGGAAATGGATGAAGCAACATACACTACTAGCCACGGACAAACTAATACGGTAACTCATGAATGTAATAAGATATCTAATTCACAGCTTCTCAGCATCAACACATTAATAACTTCTTTCTTTAATATTTTCGTTCTATGTTTTACGTATTATGTATTTTTTGCTAATATTGTAGGTACAATAATTAAGAGGATGTTAAAAAATACATGTATATAATGTACACATTTTAGAGAACAAATAACGTTATAATATATAAAATATAATGTACGAGGGAAAGGCCATTGTTATTATATATATATAACCAGTAATATAAAATTATGAGAAATGCAGTAGTATCTACGTAAGCATGTAACGAACCCTGGATTCATAATTAAGACGATGGAAGTTTGTAACACAAACTGTTATTGGATAGTAGCACCAATCAGGTACATTGATACATGCTTATAATGCAAATACGTACGATAAGAAAAAGGTTGGAAGGAACGCTAACAGAGGCTTGTCAGTGTTCGAGCAGGAAGGTAGTGTATAACCTCGTCTCGAAATAGACGCTAAAACTACGTATTTAAAGTCTACCAGCTATACGTATTTTAACATGACAAGATAATAGTTAATTGTGAATATCATATGTGGTTTATCTAAAACACAAGTGAAATAATTCACAAAATACGTGTGTATAACATATTTTAGCATTCTCCATACCCAACCCTGACAAGACACAATTGCCCACCGACACAAAATACAGCAGCCGTGGTACAATTATAAAATAATCATTACAACATAAACACTCACAATAATACAGATACACGATCATCAGTTTTCAGTCTACGAGAACCTCAAGATACAACACAAGAGTACGGACATCAAGACGACCTACAGGCACGTAACGCAGCATCCAAGTGGGAGCCTACCAAGGAGGAACTGTTACAAGGAATAAAAGGGAAATGATGGAAAGGAAGTCGTGGTAGAGCAGAAACCACTCCAGCATTCGCCTGTCGACCGGGGAAACTATGAAAAAGTATAGGTCAGAGTGGGCGGTCCCCGAGGATCGAACCCGGCATCTCCTGAATGTGAGCCGCACACGTTACCGCGCGCCATCTCGCTAGGTTCCCAGTGATAATAGTTTTAATGCCAAAGCCACCACAACATAAGGGAAAAGAAGATTACAGCAGTGCTTGGTATCAATGTTGAGCAAGTTAAACTCTTGAGTATAAAAGAACGCGTTGCAATATTAGCTCAGCTTTAATAAGCGAAGACTGCACTCACTGTTCAAACATCTCTTTATATTGCTATTCTATTGACTAAGGAAGGAATAAAAATGGGATACGACGGAGCACTTTTACTTTAGGAAACGAAGGATCAAAATAAAAAATATTATCTATAGATACAGAAGCAAATATCTGCAACAGCGCAGAAAGAAAATTGAAAGAACGAATCGAAGAATAAACTCTACAGTACACCTACATTCCAAGAAACGTACATATAACTGCTGTACCCTTAATATATTGTTACATGCTGGGTAAGGCCTAAAGATTCACATGAAAATTAAATTAATTTCTAATACCTAGCACGCACACTGAGGGGACGTATACCGACTTGGCTGCGGAGGACCGAAACGTGGTGTGGAGGTTAAGAGGAAGGCGTACAAAATTCTTTACAAAATTCATAACACAAATCCACTTACATATTCTGTGTGGCAGTAATTTGTATCACAATAATGTAAATGCCAGAGTGATTGTAGTGTAAATAAGCATTATTGTATGACATTGATTTGAGATGTTTGTTAATTATAAGTATTGTTAGGAAATAAGTTTACACGGCCTCACTGAAACTGACAATAGGAGCGGATAACAATGTGCGAGGGGGTGATTTGAATATTAATTAGAAGAGACAAACAAATGACGTCAGGTTGGCGCGCTCTTCTTAGAAATAGCGGGAATATTTTCCCTAGAGCATATGTTTTCGTAATTTTTGATTGGATATAAAAATAGACGCTAATGTTGGCGCGTTTTATTAACCAATAGCAGCTCGGTTATAATCTTTAGGCATATCGGGGTGTGGGAGTATAAAAAGCTAAAGTCAGAGGCAGATTTTGTCAGTCCAACAGAAGCAATCGCGTGTAATACGTCGATCAGTTCAACATAAGTATTCGTGAGTTATGCGTCGCGTAGTTCAACGGAAGCATATATAAAGTACACGTTACGCAATTCTACAGAATCTCTCGCGTCTTAAAGTTTGTTATAAATGTGAAACACGCAAATTAATAATGTGCAGTAAATAAGTGATTATAGTGATATCAGAAAATATAACAGTTTCAGTCTGGCGTGTATGACGAGCCAATATGTGAACTTAATTAATTGTGACGGTAATAAAAGTGTAAAAACAAATTCTTTTATCAGTGTTATCTTTGAGTAACAAATCCTTTCCGTTTACACACCTTGATCAAGAGAAACAATAGCTAGCCGGAGGACAATGAACCCAACATTCAAAGTAGTAATACAATAACAGGCCCCCAGTAAAAGATAACACGAAGTGACCGCGACAAATTGGCTTCCATACGTTGTGCAGATAACCATGAAGCATCTACCAACTACTAACAAATAATCCACTTCAAATTGGCACCTAAACGTGGGACTAACAAACCATACACTTCATCTTAGATTTATTTCCCAACAGTTTGGGGTTCCTACATTATTAAATATGAAAGATGAGAGGAGATGTCAACTGATCCAAAAGTCGGCTTGCACACACAATCCGCTTCTCACGGAATCCTAACTAAGACAGCCACTATATCCGCCACCATTCATTGCTAGCAAAGCTACCAGCCAAGAGTGACGCTAACAACAATGTAGAAAAACAATACGCCTGGCAATGATAATGACAATGTAACCCCCCAATTATTATTACGCCACAATGTTATTCTTCATTGTTTCAACGGTGTGAGACTGCCTAACGTTTTCCCTCTCTCTAGTCTTACTTTGTGCTTCCCTTTTTCAAAGGCTTACTAGTAAATTTTTATGGATACTCGACGCAGCATTTGGAAAAAAATCGCGTATTCAAAATTATATTGGCATGCGAAAAAATCCTCAAACTTAACCCATTTACATTTTCTATTTTAACATTGATTTCACGCTCATATTCACACTCTCAGTCATAATTTCAGAGAGGATGGAGAATAATCCTAACTAAAGAAAAATTTCCATCCCCACTAGGGAATCGAACCCAGGAAATCTGGAATTGAAAACTGGCATGCTAACCACAAAACTACAGAAACGGTCTCCTATAATCTTGTTTTATTACGTCTTTGTCAATTTATCCATGATGCACTTTTGTTTAATTTCTTTCAGAGCTTCAATTTACTTTATTTGAAGACTGAAGAAAAGATTTAATTATCCTTTTCTTGATAGTAAGCATAGTTTTTGATTTGGGATGTTAATAATTTAATAAATGACTATTTTTTTAGAAAACAAGGGTTGTGTAATTTTAATATCAGACAAAATATAATCTTTAATTGTAACAAACAATGTTTGAGGTATAACAGACAAAACTTAGAACTTTAAACTTTCCAAATTTATATTCATATATGATTAAGTTTTCACTGTTGTTTTTTAAACCTTTCTTATAAAGCTAGGTAGTGTGCCGTTATATGCATGTATATCAATACTATACTATTTAATACATACGCCATAATATTCATTCATTCATTATCTGTTTACCCTCCTCTGAAGTAGGACTTACACCCCCAGGACTTACAGGCGGATGCCTGGGGTCAGAGGCCCGTCGAGGAGCAGACACTAATGGATCAGACAGAATATCCAGAATGGGTGATCAGCCCGATGCCTGGTATGGGAGGAAGGAAGGAGATGAAACGAAATGACGGTGAAATGGATGAAAGGAAAGGTGATGATGGAGCAGTCGGTGGAATAAATGGAGGGGGAAACGGAGAACCCGGAGAAAACCCGCCCAGACACCGCTTCGTCCACCACAAATCCCACATGCAGGTCCCTGGGATTGAACCCGGGCCGCCTCGGTGGGAGGCGAGCGTCTAACCGCTCGGCCACGGCGCCGCCCACATACGCCATAATACCCGCTGGAAAATTTGCGATGTTAGTCCCGCGACATCTGTATGTTGGTTCAGTGCCTTCTACATGTTTCTCGATTTTCCCACTAGGCCGCGTGTAAATAGCTCTTCACCTTGTGTTCGCCTTAAGCCATTGTTTGTGAGAAAGACGGTGGTCGGTGTGCTGGAAGCCGGGGCTTTCGAGTCTTCTTCAGGGGAGTTCTCTGAAATTTTTATTTATTGGTGGTGTGTAGAAGCAGTAATTTACCGGAGACATGAATGTTTGAAGTCGCTATTTTCTAGATGTTCAGATTTGTCATTTTTGTTCCGTTGACCGTATTTTTAAAAAGGTAATGGCATATATGCACTCTATGTTTTGTTATTTTGTAAATTTGTAGTATCAGTGCTGCAAGTTTCTGATTGATCGTTTAACTGAGAGCAAACCTGATTTTTCATTCGCAAGCGTAAGCAGTTGAATATTCCTCTGCTAGTTAAATTCTAATACGGCTTATTTAACTTTCCTGCTTGAAATTAAAGTCCATGTAATTACAACTTACTGGTGAATGCGCTAATTTTTATTTCTTCTGTGTAATTTAATTTCTATTACTATCTACATTTTTTTAACAAAAAGGTGAAATAGCCGGCATACAATATATATATATATATATATATATATATATAGTTATCAGAACCTACACTTCTAAATTTCCGTGCGAATAAATATGTATGTGCACGCGCGCGCGTATGTGTGTGTGTACGTGAGAGAGAGAGAGAGAGAGAGAGAGAGCCTGAGACTGAGAGTCAGTATTGTCATAATTTGTGCCAAATTATATTTTTTGTATGTGTGCTAGGCGAGTCCAAGTTTTATGGGTGTTCCATTTTACCTTTATCTTGTTTGTAACAATTATGTAATGAAAGTTGGTTGTAAGGGAAGGTGAAGTCATATTGGGCAGCATGAGTTATACTTACTGTAGCTCTTTAATGTGTAAACCTATTATTTAATATTGAGGTCTTACGTAGCACTGAGTTTAGCTTAGTTTTCTGCTTATTTAAGTGAACCCTTTACAACATCATAGTGTGAACTTAATAATTTCTTTAAGTAGTTCAGAATTTGTGCCTACCAACTATTTAAAATTATTTAGTAACGCATTCACGTTTACTCAAGAGTCGTGGCCTATTCAAGATATTTTCTTGAATATAATTAATATATAGATATTGCCTGGATACGACCCTTGGTTTCTTGTTCAAGCTGTACATCATTCCATGGGGGTGCTTTTAGATTTTCTTATAATGTCACTTCTAAAATTTCTCTTTGAACTTTATATAAATGACGAGTTAATTCCACTTTATTGAAATTCCACTCAATAGAAAATAAAGTGAATGGTTTTCATTATTTTATATTTTTCCACCTTACTAGAGGGATACTTGCATTAATTATGCATTGTTAATAAACTTAGGGTTCTTGATATGAAAGAGGTAATATCATGGTGTGTGGAGCTTTCACTTTCTTTACTTATTTAAATGTCTTTCTCTACATTAACACAGTGTTCCATTGTATAGTGATATACGTCTTTAAACATAAAGAAGGTGACTGCATAATTTTTGAACCTTTGATCAACTTTTTAAAAATATATTAGCCTGCTTTAAGAACTAACTTTTATCTTGGTGTCTATAAATTGCTCTATAGCATATACTTGTGTTTCTAAGGTTTTGTAACAGAGTTAAGGTATTGAAGTTCTGCCATGCTTTACATTTCTATATGAATGTGTTGAAAGCCTTAAGTTTCACTTCGTTTCATTAAATTGCCCAAATTGATTGGTTCCATTTAGGGAGTCTTGTTTGTACAGATAGTATTCTTGTGTTATTATTTATTTGCACTCAACAATAAGAATTATATTTTTGGTCTTTATTTCAGCATAGCAGCTATTCATAAGCTTGATTATCATTCATTATCTCAATACAAGGAAGTTTCTTAACAAGCCCCAAATTATTTAAGTGTCAGTGAAAATTAAATTAACACCAGTTAATCATGCTAGCTCAAGTAACTATTATTACTAGTTCAGGCACATTTCCTCATTATTTGGTTTCAAATTAGGTGCAGTGTGTGTGTGTGTGTGTGAGAGTGTGTGTGTGTGAGAGTGTTGTGTGTGAGAGTGTGAGAGTGTGAGAGTGTGAGAGAGTGAGAGAGTGAGAGTGTGAGAGTGTGAGAGTGTGAGAGTGAGAGTGTGAGAGTGTGAGAGAGTGAGAGTGTGAGAGTGTGAGAGTGTGAGTGTGTGAGTGTGTGAGTGTGTGAGTGTGTGAGTGTGTGAGTGTGTGAGTGTGTGAGTGTGTGAGTGTGTGAGTGAGTGAGTGAGTGAGTGAGTGAGTGAGTGAGTGTGTGTGTGTGTGTGAGTGAGTGTGTGTGTGTGTTTTTTTATACAGTGGTGAGAGACAGTACGGAACTCTATTTTCTTATTGCTTGTGTTATACTTTGGTACCACGTTATTTAGACAAGGTACTAATACCTTTCTTACCTTAACGCTTTCAAACCATAAACTTATTAGTTTTAAGGATAGCGAAAGGAGTGGAATTCTTCCCTGGTGTAACTCATTCATTGCAGTGCAGAGTTTGAGCTGGTTTATTCTCCCTTTATTATTAATTGTTCTTATATGAGATTTATTTTATAATTGTTAATAAAATAAGCCACTAAAATTTTATCTGGACTGCTTTGAGTTTCCCAGTAGCCGCGGCTCCCACGTCCTCTAGAGTTAGTCTATTCTTCTTTTAATTAAGTTATTAACAATTAACAGGAACGCTTCTCAGTAGATAGCACCATAAAAGTTACATTTAAGGTATAATTATGTTGAACAAATCTGCGGTAAAATGCTAAGAAATAAGCAATTAGTACCGATAAACCTTAAGAAAATTGAGACATTTTAATGGCGGTCTTCCTGCTTCTCTCGTTGCATAAAACGTATCAATGAGTGACCTTTTCATATACATTATAATTATATGTTGTAAAGATATGTTCCAGCCATCTCAATCCTTTAGTCTTTAATCACTTTAGTTAAAAATGAAAGCTTATACAAACTCTATTTTCAGGATTGTAACCGATTCTTCAGATACCTCAATTCACAAACCCATATATCTTCCCAAGCATATTTTCTCCTCCTATTTGAAGTCCAAGCTTTTGTTTCATATATAAGAGAGCAGTCTTAAATCAGTTTTATATAATTTATATTTTCCGTTTTATTATTTTTTATTATTCTATCAGTTTACAATGTTATTCAAATCTTCTGACAGCCAAACATCTATTTAGAATCATTTATAAACGTCTCTCACTACACTAAACCATTTTACTCTGTCCAACCATTGTTCTTCTTTTAACTTTTTTCCTCTCCATTGCTTCCATAATCCTCATTTTCCATGTCTTCATTGGCTTTTCTCTTTCCCTACATCTTGATGGAATGCACTCATATGTCACTCTTGGTAACCTTTCTTCACTCATTCTTAATACATGTCCATACCGTTTTAGTTGTCTTGTTATATCGTCTACAATGTTGATTTCTACTACCATCCTATGTCTAGATTATTTCTTATTCTCTCTGGACCTGAAAATAATTGCTTATCTGATAAATAATCCATTTCCATTATTAACATTTATTACCTTCTCTGCTACCTATAGTAAGTAGGGGAAGTATTGTATTCCACCCAAAAAATCGATACCGAGATTTCACCGGAAATATATGTTTTGAGGCCCCCTGGATTCAAAAAAAGAATGTTTGGAAACATGTCCGTGTGTCTGTGTTTGTGTGTCTGTGTGTGTGTGTGTGTGCGCGCGTGCGTGCGTGCGTGTCTGTCTGCGTATGAAAAGCATAACTCAGAAGCGAACAGTCGGATTAACACCAAACTTGGTATTTAGGTTCAGTATCTTCCAGAGATGCGACACGAAGGCTTTCAAGAAAATTTCCCCATCCCAGATTACCCTTTATATGGAACATTTTTCGAAAATTTTAATTTTCTCAAAATGGCTCTAATGATTTTGATTAAAGTATCATATATTTAAGATAATTTTATGGTACATAAAATGTATCTTGAATTTTCTGGGAATTTCTACAAAGCATTCTTCATTGTGAACGACTTTTGCATAACTGGTAAAGCATAAGAGACAGACAAACTTTTACTACACAAAAACTGTAGATTGCGTTAAAATACACAATTTATGTCATATACAATTTTTTTGTTGAGTGAAACGTTTTCGAGATATTGCTTGTTATTCCCTTAAACTTTCTGATACTTACGCTTTTTCTCAAGTTGGAAATTCGTTATTCATTTTTTCTTGTCCTGGTAAGGTAAAGAGAATGGAATACTCGACATAGCAACTAGCTCTTAAAATATTTTACTATAGCTTAAAGCCTACCAATTCCCCTTATATCTACAAGAAAATTAGCAATAAGATTAACATGTCGATATATCGATTAACATGAAGCATATGAAGAATAAGTGTTTGTAAAGTGTAAAGTGTTTGTACTAAGAGTAGAGAAAGTCATGCGAGTGTAACACATCAGGTTTTTTTAAGTCTTTTTTTGGCAAATTGCTGTCCAAATAAACACGTAATTCTTATAATTCATTTACAAATATGATGCTTGGTTTCATTGTAATATTTTATCCCATAACATCGCACTCAAGTTACTATTGCGCATTTTCCTACCTTAGAACGTTCTTTAGTTTATGTATGATTTCTTCCGATAAAACCTAATTAGTTATATTTGATTGAATGTGTAACAATTTCCTTTTTCAAGTTTTCCCCTTTTGTTTTGTATTACGTCTTGATTTTATAGTAATATAATATATACTATACTATTATAATAATTTTAGCCATCTTTAACTCTAGATTTTATTTCTGTTGTATTGTTACATTTGTGATAATAGCTTTAAGACATGAACACTGAGATTTTCTTTTATTCTGTGTATTGTTGATTATAAATACTTATTTGTCTTTCATTGATTGCAAGTCCCATCTTCTTTGCAACCTTGTTTAATTTGCTTCTCTTACAAGTCGTTTCAGATGCAGCAGTTATATGTGTCTACCTCATGTTCGTATCCAGATTTATGGAATATAATGCCTCGATGTGGTTAAAATGCCATATGTTAAAGGTATTTGAATTTTCTGTGAAAATTCTGGGAATTCCTCCTGAATTGAAAGACTTCTACATACTTTTGTGTAACTGTAAACCATAAGGGACAAACAAATATTAGAATTCAGAAATAGCTGTAATCAATACGCACAAATTATTGTTATTATTTGTTTGAATCTTTAAATAGATATACCTTTCTGAACCGCTATGTTGTATACCATTCGTTCCTTTCTATTAACCATGAGAAGAGTACAACATCTCAAAGTAGTAGTGTCATTAAGTTCGTGGACTGGGGCCTGGAGTCTAAGGCGTCAGTTAGCGGCGAAGGTCTACCAGAGCAAGACCCGAAGACCAAGCCCCGCTTCTATACCCAGGGTGTGCAGCCGAGTGACTCTCCACTCCGTGGACTTTTCCGTGAGGGCAATACCTTGAATCTAAAAAGCCCCCCCCCCCGCTTACGCGAGGATGGAATTGGATACGCTACTTACGCGTGTCATCCCAGGAAATAACTACCGAAAATCTCGGTAGGGCCGACAGCAATCTAGCATACTGTCTACCGGCTATCCAGCTCGGTACCGGAGGACAAGAGGCGTTTCACATCCCCGCCTGTACGAAAACCGCACAGACGTATCCAATCTCCCACGGGTCTCGGGAACCACTGCCCCGCCGAGTTCAACTCAATACAAACGATACCTCTACGTGTGGAGCTCGGACGTTTGGCCTGGCATACTTCTAGTAACGTCAGAAGTACCACGAGTGCTCGGGGTCCGCAATGCCCGCACCACGGCAGCTGGAGGGGTCGATCCCCCCTTACGGGAAGTGTAAGGCGACAGCAGAATCCACATTGTTTACCAACGCACAACTCAGTGTTAATTTATACAAATCTACACACTCCTCCAAAATAGTCGCCGTTGGCCGCTGTGCACATCTGTCTACATTGGTATAGCTGCTGCTGGAAGCACTGCTCAAAGATATTGGCAGAAAAGTCCCCTGCGGCTTTTCTTAGTCATGATGTGCTCGGACTAATGAAATATGCCCCAAGTAGCTTTTCTTTCAAGCTAAGCTCTAGGAAAGAAGAAAAAACCTCACGGTGTGGGGTCAAATGATTACGAAGGGTGACCTTTGAGAAATGTCACATCGTCAGCAATACTGTTAGATCACTTCAACAAATTTAATTTTGGCGTTGGCCTTGCGCTAACGCTTCAAGTACACTGTTGGGTAGCACGCGACACGTTCAGGTTATCAGGCCGAATTTTCTGGCAGGTTCTATGGCTGAACCCTGCTGCTGCGACATCGTTCCCCCCACCAAAAAAAAAACAAAAAACATTGCAACCTCTTCGTTCTGGCTTAAGTTCGATTCGTCCGTGGCCAATCAGTACGCTCATTCCTCTTGACTGTGTCAAATCTACGAAAAAACGCTGGAGCTATTTAAACACAGCACTGCGGCCGTCACTATAAAGAACTCGATGTTTGCTCGTTGCTGCGACATTGTTGAGCTCCGATGGGCGCATTCAAATCATCTTAGCAACCGTAGTTATGTTACACTGTCACCACACAACTAACTCTTGCTGCGACGAGAGAGTAACTGACATGACCCATATTCCGGCGCCATCTATCCTCCCTAATACACTACAGTGTCAGTATACCCCAGTTTACGAACTTGATGAATGTGGTAGTAGGGACTTGCAGTTTTACTTTCCTTGTACATACATAGTAGGCAGAGAAGGTATTACATTCCACCCAAAAATTTCGATACCGAGATTTCGCCGGAAATACACGTTTCGAGACTCATGAATGAATAAACAAAATCATTTTTAGAAAAACTTCCTCGTATGTATGTGTGTGCGTGTGTGCGTGCGTGTGCGTGCGTGTGCGTGCGTGTGTGCGCGCGTGTGCGTGTGTGTGTATGCGTGTGTGTGCGTGTGTGTGTTGTGTGTGTGAACAGCATAACTCAAAAACGAAAAGTTAGATAAATATCAAAGTTAATATTTAGGTTCAGTACCTTCCAAAGATGCGACACGAAGAGTTTAAGTAAAATCCCTCCAACACAACACACCATTTACATGGATCATTTTTCGAAATGTTCGATTTTATAAAAATGGCCCTAACGATTTTGTTTAAAATATCATTAATTAAAGATATCAGCAGAACAAATAAAATGCCTATCCTTCATTCGGAAGAAATTTTGTATAACCTTGTATAACTGGTAAACGTTAAGCCATTGACGAAAACGTACCTATTGTACAAGAACTGTAGATCTCTTAAAACACACTATTTATTTCAAATAAGTTTTTGTGGTATAAGCTATTTCTGAGATATCCGTTATTAAAAGTTGGAATTGTTCATTTCTCTTGAAGTCCTTTCAACATTCAGTTGTTTTACGCGATTGTATGGAAACGGTATGAAATTTTAAGACTAGCATATAGAGTCCAGTTCTTAAACATTTGACTCTTTGTATTTATAAAGAAATGTATAATGCAACTATTTCTGCAAAGGTTTATTTAGATTAAATTGTAGTGGATAGAAAAAATAAGCTTTAGTAGAAATAGTTTGAATACCCACTAATACAGTTAGAGGGCAGAGAAAGTAATGTGAATGTAACAAGCACTTTTTTAAGATTTTGATTATCGCTATGGCCCATTATACCCTCTTTTACCTGCAACGAAGTGTGTAAACCTATTTCAAGCGTTTACCTGGTTTAAAGTGAAGTAGAAAGATAAATAAGCTTTTATAAGAATAGCTTGTAGAGGAGTAGGTGGACAGCCATGCAGATGCAACACATACTTTTTTATTCCTTTGTGCTAAAATGTGAAATAATTACATGAGTGAAAAGAGTCGCCAATGAGCCAGACAGATGTTCATCTATGTTTTCCGGCAATGTGATTTTAATTATTCTGCCGAAGCGTGTCGTTAACTGTGACAACAAACAAAAAACGAACACAACGCGATTAGTGAAGGGACGCAATTGTTAATTATCCTGCAACTATGGAGCATTGATCAGAAATTAATTCAGATTACGGATACACAAGCCTGCCCTGTGGCGGGTGATACACAAAAATAAACAAGCGACGCCAGATAGACAAATACCGATGTTACGGTAGAAGTAGCATGAACAAAACAGGCAAAACAAAGGTCTGCCGACCCTCTCTTAACTTCCTGTTGACTCTTGCAGCATACTAGGTGACATTATAAGAAATTTACTTACATTGGAATTAATTGTTCTTCCACATAAGCCGTATGTTAGACATGGTTGGAAAGGTAGGTTCAAATTCCAGCGACGGCATTGAATTTTTCAATTGTCCGATTCCATCTTTCCTTAGTTGTGTACAACCTTAAATAATTATGTGACTTTATCCAGTTCCTCAACTGTCACACTGTCGTTGTATTGTTTTATCTAATTCACTTCATTGACACTTTCACTTCACTAAGATTCTCCGTTTCTTCACTTACTTCGTGATGTAACTTCTTCACACCGGAAGATTCACTTCATTCGGGAGTCGAACACATGAACTCCACAATCCGTCACTCCGTAGTAGCACTGATGCCGCACCATTCGCGCGCCTCGCACTCGATAACTCGCTTGCTCACTGACTGGCTCAACAATTCTACTCACCTTGCATTGATAACTCCCGCGAAAGCGCTCGCTTATATAGTCGATGGGATTCTTCCACAAGGTTCTCGAACGATCTAGAAGTATTCCGACACTTTCTGTAGGAGAGGGAAGAAACTTCCAGAATCCTTTAGCGTTATCTGCCTATAACGCACCCGGTGTTTACTCTGGCGAATGGCATTATCGTTGTTCACCCGACCGCCCGGCGCCGACCTCCCGATAACTTTGGACCATAACCACTGCGTCACAATTACCTGTTCTTATTCGTCGTCCATAGAGTATTTTAGTCGTTAGCCAATCATTTAAACGTTTTTTGGAATGTGAGCAGGAATCCAATCTAAGTTAAGGGGACATAAAAGCCGTGTCCCACGAATGTTAAACCTTCTAAACTTAAGATCCACTAGCTCAAAAACTATGTAACATATCAAAATAAGATACATGCCTTCTAAGTTTAATGCTCTGTTTTATACAAAAGTCTGTTTCTCAAGAAAGATGAGATGTTTATCCCAAACATACGCTCCTTTATTAAAATTTTTAAGTAATGGTGTGGCGTATTAATAATTTGGGGGCTTCATTGACATTACCAGACATGTTGTTGTTTTCGTCGCTTTGATATTGACGTCACTCCTGGCTGGCAGTTTTTGCTTGCCACGAATAGTGGGGATATAGCGTCTATCTTACTGAGGATTCCAAGAGAAGCGGATTGCGCGTTCAAGTCGAGTTTTGGATCGATGGTCATCTCCCCTCACCTTTCATATTTAATAATGTAGGAACCCCAAACGGTTAGGAAATAAATCTGAATCTGCAAGTAGATTTGTGTTATGGATTTTGTACAGTGAAAACCCACGCCTTCCTCTTAAACTCCACACCACGTTTCCGTCTTCCATAGCCAAGTGAGTATGCGTTCCCTCAATGTACGTGCTGGGTACTAATAATTAGTTTAATTTTTCATGTGAATCTTTAGGCCTCTACAATATGATTTTACCGAGCGAGATGGCTCCGCTGTAACATGTGAGACTCGCACTCGTGAGGTGCCAGCTTCAATTCCGGTGGTCGCCCTAACCATGTGTTTTTCATGGTTTTCACTGGTTGTCCAAAGCTGGAGTGCTGCATTCTACCACGGATTTCTTCTCTCCCCCATTTCCTCTCATTTCATTTACCTTTATGCTTCAGGTTGAATCTGGGGCTGTGGTTCCGTCGGTGTAGGATAGATGGCGCAGAGGTTTGCGATTTGGAACTACTCCTCGGGCCTGCTAGAGGAGCACCCTCCTATGACCGGGTGGTCAAGCCTGGAACTGTTAGGGAAGTCTGCGTGTCTGTGCCGACTTGCGCCGGCCAACTATACAACCGTCTCCTGCAGTTCCCTCGCTCATTCATTGCTCCCGGGTGTGCACGTACAAAAGATGCATTGGGGGTCGAGGTGCTGCGTGGTCCCTCCGTTAACTAGTCGTATCCCTACCTAAATATATTTTTAAAAAGTCACCACCATGTAACTGGAGGGTAGATCCACAACAGCACTTAGAGGTTGTTCTATCATCCTAAAATTTAGTTCACTATCTTCAATAGTTACTGAGAAAACGAGTCATTTATACCAGGAAATAGCATTCAAAGAGAAGCTGTTTAAAACATAAATGGCGAAAATAAGCTCTCGTGCATTTTTAAAGAAAGAAACCATATGTCTTGTTCACACAGAAGGTGTCATACTAAGAGTAGTACCAATTTCTAGAACACAACTCCCTCTAAACAATCGGCTATTGTTTACTATTGTAGTCCAAAAATTCAGTAGTTATGACTTTTTCTGATAAGTGATGCAGAATTCAACTTACAAAATGGCAAATGCAGTACAATTTTTTAAATATCTGAAATGATACACTCACATGACTTTCTCAACCTGCGCTGGTTCGTGCCTAAATGTACATAAATTACTGTTGAGTGCCACTGTTTATACAAATAATAAACAGAGTTTAAGTAATGGTAATATATACTATGAATTTATTTGAATTATGCCTCTTATCACAAAGTTGCGGCTAGCTAGTATGTTAGGTCCAGCAAGTATCTCTTAATAGGGTGTGAAAACGTGAAAGAAGTGGAGTTGATAAATTATAAAATCGGCAAGTAAATTTAGATGGCAGTCTTTAATATATCTGGTTCAAGATCTACCAAAAATATAGGAGTAAGCTGTTGTGATTGCCGTAAAATTTACTTAGTCCGTTTCTACACTTTAGAACATCACTCGCACATAAAATTTAGTTCAGTATGAATTTCTTGACTTCCCCCTACCACCTGTAATAGCTAAGTTGCCTTTCCTATACAATTACAGGATATTGTTAATACACTTTGCGCGAGCACATTTCACAGTGACCTACACCTTCTCATATCTGAGCTTGCACTGTCTATTCCAGTTTATAGCGTGGCTTCATCAACTTATGTTTAATATTTCAAACCTTTTGCTTACATGTTTCTGACTTGCTGTCTAAAATAATTAAAATCTACCTCCTAGCTTTACCATTAGCTATTTCGAATATCACATGATTCTTGTTACAGTTACTAAACCGCGTTCCCTGACACCCGTCGCCTCTGTTATCTTTTTTTCTTTTTTGTGGCCCTCACACATTTTTCCCTAGGCCATTAAATTTAATGTATTTCGTCTGGCTTTGGTCCTCAACAGCGAATTCCCTTGCAAAAAAAGTTATAATATTTCTCTTAATTTAAATATAAATACTGCTAACTACTATATAAACAATAAAACTGCAAGAAAATTAATTTATCTGTAGGTCATTGACATTGATAACTATTGCTTGGACTGAGGCTTTGTTTAATTAATGTATATGTGTGAAAAATTCTGCTTCATACCCTCTATCGTTTATTAGTGTGTGCAAACTATTCTTACCAAAGCTTATTTTCTATTCACTACACTTTACTCCAAATAAACCCTGACAGAAATAGCTACATTACTCATTTCGCTATAGATACAAAGGGAACAGCGAAAATCACATGTTAAGAACCGGTGCTATATGCTGGCCTGTTTACATGCAATCGCGAGAAACAACTGAATGTTGACAGAACTTAAAGAGAGACCAAGAAATGAACAATTCGAAGCTTTAATAATGCATATCTCAGAAATGGCTTATGCCACAAAGTATTTGAAATAAATTTTATGTTTAAAATAGATCTACATTCTCTTTGTGGTACGTTTTTGTCCATCGCCTAACGTTTACCCGTTCTAAAACTTCCTTCCAAATGAAGAGGACTTCATTGGCTATTCCCAGAAAATTCAAGATATACACTTTATTTGTCACATAATTATGTTTAATTATGGTATATAAATCAAAATCGGTGAAACCATTTTTATAACATTTTCGAAAAATGTTCAATGTAAAAGGTAGTTTGGGGTGGAGGAGGGGTTTACTTGAAAATTTTATTGTCGAATTTTGGGAAGGTACCGAACCTAAATAACAAGGCCTTTTCATTTTTGAGTTATGCTGTTCACAGACAGACACACACGCGGATATTTTTCTAAAAATGCTTTTTGTGGATTCAGGGGTCTCGTAATAAATATTTCCGGTGAAATCTCGACATCAAATTTTTGGGTGGAATGCAATACCTTCTCTACCTACTATGTACGTGGTGAAAAAAGTAAAAATATATTTCAAATAAATTCTTTTATGGTTTAGTTTGTTATAGTCGCCTAAACATTAAACACACATCGCGACTACCATAAATTTTAAAAGTTACAATATTTTAAAACAAATTACCTAGAATTATACAATTTTATTTATTTTACAAAATTTAATAGGTTATGGCAGACCTTTGGATCACTCATGGCCACCGTAGGATGAGCAGGAACATTGCACTAAAGCCGATGAACATTTTAGAAAGGGTAGTCTAACTATATTCTGAACTGTGAGAATGGAATGACATAACTACATGTAGGCTGCTGATCGTTTGCAAGGAGATATGAATGGGTAATTGTACCATGTCCAGTATGTAGCCTAATGAGAAATGTTGTCACAAATTACAAAATACATACCAATTAAAGAGGAAGCCCAATTTTGAGGGCCCCACAAAAACACTAAAACTTTAATTTTTTGGCAATTTTATCCCTTTAGTCTCTCCTTAAACACAACATACTGAAACAAATGAGACCACCAGGTACTGAGGAACACACTTTATTTATCACTTATGTACTCGGCGTGGCACAAACGTTACACTTGACACACTGTTGACACACACTGAGAACAAAACACAACTGATCCGTCGAATCGAACCACAATTGAACTGCGGAGTCATAACTCACAACTGGGCTGTGCTCGGCACTATCCACTTTTCACTTTGTAACTTCTTAGCTAAATGAACTCTGGGCAAAACATCCCCTTATGTACTGAGGCTGTATTTTTAAGATTTAAATAATATCAGTCTGGTTGTATAATATAAAATATAATAACAGACCGCCTTAAAGCAATATGTGTATACCATAATATATAAAAATGTATGTAACAGTCATTGTATTATGTTTATATTATTATGTGTATATATACATATATATAATGTTATGTGAATGTATTAAGCAATTTAACAATGTACAAACTGTGAGAATAGAAGCCGAAAATTGCTAACAATGATGTAACAATGAGGTAATCTTGAGGGAACAATAAATTAGAAAGTTTAATAATGCTATAATAATTCTTGGAACAATAATGTAATATTTAAAACATTTTTAATAAATAGCCAATCAACAACTATAAAAAGCTTAAGTTAAATAAAAGTATTCCATTGGAGTAGGATTAGCCATTCAGGGACTTGAAATAGAGAAATGTACAAATTTAAGCGGTAAACGCCAGACGCTAGAAGATAGCGTACCTGAGCAGTTTGTTCGCTCGGTACATTCAGTGAGAGACATAAAAAAATTCATTACGACGTGAATAATATAAAGTTTACGTGTTAAAAAGTACAAATAACAATAATATCACGGCTCTACAGTAGGATATATCAGTGAAGTCTTATTTATTCTTGTGAAAGATTAATAAAACGAAGTTAAATACCATTATAATTTGTGTAAGCCTTCATTCTTTAGCCGCATCAACCCCTGCTAAGAGATACGTGTTTTCTGCAAAAATACTGACGCAGCCAGGCAATCATACATATATAATATTTAAAGAAACGTAAAAAATACAAATTTGATATTTTTAAAAGTGGGGCGAAGGCCACCGGAAAGTGAACGTGGGCGAGGCCACCGGAAACTTTGTACCGTACGTGGGGCTGCAACTACTTCAAGTTTTGGCTCCCCAAAAGTGGAACTACCCTCTGCATATACAATACACCTTCAGTACAAAGCAGAAAGTTCTCGAAAAAGAGGTTACTAGAACCTGACGAAAGGAATCTTCCGGAACAGTAATTACGCAAACTATAGGAAGTGGCACATAATGAGCAACTATTGTCTGAAAGGCCGGTCGAAGGCCCGCCAAAGTGCCAGGTCGGGATGCGCTTACCGACGACCTGCAGATAGCTTTGCGCGCGCGATCACAGCACAAAGAAACAATTAGTCAAAATATAAGACTGCAATCTTAAATCCCGATCAATACGGAATACAGAGCAGAACATTGAGTGATTTGTAGACAACGTAAACTGAGTCGTAAGCGCTTGCCAAAATATCTTTTGTACGCTCAAATCACACTCGGGGCTGATTGAAACCTGGTCTATGCCAGTTATTTGTTTTACTCTCAAATGTCTTACAATCTGTAATTCAGATATACAAAGGGTCACGCTCGCCCACGTGCAATCCTTACACAGGTATACAGAAAAACTTTATGTGGTGTAAGATAACGTAACTTCCCTTAAACTAACCAGTGAGTATTTTCATAATTAAAATATTAGGGAATCCGTTTACAAAATATCACAACTGCATAGTTGGTTTACTCAGTCGGACGAGTTTTCTACTTTCTCCATTACCTACCTATAGAATGTATAGAAAGTATTACATTCCATCGAAAAATTCGATATCGAGATATCACCGGAAATAGAGGGTTCTGTGTGTATCTAGGAGGACGGATCGAAAAGTAACGCACAATAATTTTTTTACAAAATACTTTAATAGTTAAAACTACAACAAAAATCACAAATGAACCTACACCTACCTACTTCACGACATAGTCACCAAGTTTCTCAGCACATTTCTCCCATTGTGTTACCAGCTTCAGTATGCCCTGTTCGTAGAAGTCCGTTTCCTTGTAGTATAGCCATCTGCGGACTTCTGATTTCAATTCCGCATTTGTCGCAAAGCGTTGGCCGCCAGGAATTTCTTCATGGGACCAAACAGATGAACGACGGTGCAAGGTCCGGACTGTATGGTGGATGCTGGAGCACCTCCCAACCAAATTTCCAGATATTCTGACGAACAGCAGCAGCAATATGGGTGCTAGCATTGTCATGAAGAATTTTGACATTTTCAGTATTCATATTTGTCACGAAGGACACGATGCAACTTCACCAAACTTTCCATGTAGGCTGAGGCATTCACAGTGGTCACGTGTGCAGCAAAGTCCACCAATACAACACCATGCATATCCCAGAACATAGTTACAAGCACTTTCTTAGCAGATTGAGTCCCTTTGAATATTTCCTTCACTGGGGAACCTGCATGTTTCCAATCCATACTTGCCTGCTTGGTTTCGGGGGAGTAGTAATATGCCCACAACTCGTCAACAGTAACGATTTCTTTCAGAAAGTCATGCCCTTCTGCGGTGTTCCGCGTTAGGTGATCCAATCTCGTCATCATTCGGTGGCCTTTATGGTTGTCTGTCAGGTTCTTAGATACCCAGCGAGAACTAAGTTTTTGACATTTCAGCGTGTCATGAACAATACTGTACACTACACCATAGGAAATGTTGAACTGTTAAGATAATATTAGCAGTTGCACACGCCGGTCGTTCAAAATTGCCGCCTCAATGCCTCTGACATTCTGCGGGATTGCAGCTGTTACCGACCTCCCGGAGCGTGGCGAATCACTGAGGATCACACGGCCCTCTAGGAAGAATGCATACCACCTGGAGACATTGCTGCGGTCCCTACAATCATCCCCATACACGCCACGTATGTCCCTGTGAATATCACTCGGTTTATGTCCTTTGGCCCACAACCACACCTCTCTGCTCTTTACACGTGGACGACAGTAACATGCGCGCCATCCTTTTTGCTTAGTTCACGCTTTTCTCGCTAGAGCTGCACATGAAAAAAATACCCTCTGTAGTGAAAACTTCAAACTATATGTGTGAAATTGCAACATTCCAGCTGCAATACCAGGGCATAAACATCATTTTTGAGCGTTACTTTTCGATTCGCCCTCGTATGTATCTGTGTTTGTAAGTACCTATCTGTCTGTTTGTTGTGAACAGCAAAACTGAAAAATGAAATATTCCATAAATACAAAACTTAGTATTTTAGTTCAATATCTTCCAAAGATACGAAGATTTTCAAGAAAATCCCTCCACACCAAACTTCTTCTTAGGTATGTAACATTTTCGATATTTTTTATCTCTTCTGAAATAGCTCTTAACGATATTTCCTGGTACGTAAGCGAATGTCTACCACGAACACCCTTCCACCATCTCATCTACCATGATTTCCTTTCTATCATTTTCCTTTCAATCCGTATCTTTCTCATGTTTCTGGTGTGCTGCTAGGTTTCGTGGCATAAGGCAATGGCCGGACAAATGGGACGGGTATTTGCTCAAAGGAAAGAATGCCCCCTCCCGTCGGCATTAGAGGGCTGCTGGGTTGACGGGTCGTGTATTACGCATCTCCAACAGTGGGACGAGTCTCCGAGCCAGCAACTAATAGGTACTTCCGCGCGATTCTGTGGCATGTCCGCATGCGGTCTGTAGCCTTTTGTGGTCCCTTTACTTCATCCTTTCCTACCGGATGGTAGGCGCAATGCACGAGGTGTGCCCCTATTGTGTAACCTGCCAGAGATTATTTTTTGAGGTAATAAACGCACCCTCACATTTACTTCAGTATTTCTATGATACCCTAATTATTGACAGGAATATATAAATAATTAAATTAATAAATTATAGTAATCTAAAAAATAATTACAGTAACTAATTTCCGTATATTAATCAACGTGTTATGTTACAAGCTTGAGTTGAACAGATTTGCACGAGAAGAACGTAATTAGCGAGCCATTTAACGAACGTCATTAGTATTAGCCGAATAGAGAACACATTAGCTTAAGGATTTCTAATATTGCAGTTAGGTTATAAGTTCAGTATGCTTACACAGTCACGTAGGCAGGCATTCTGAAAAAGAGAAGTGAAAGGTATTTCCGAGATTTTAGCCAGGTCCCTTAGTAACTAAACTCAGAGAAGTGCATAAAATGGTGAATATTGTCCCGGGCGTGAAATTGGTGGAACTGGTTCTATTTAGGCGTGGCTTAAGCAATATAGAGGCGGGCATCTGAATCAAAAAGTTACTCTCTTGCTGGTACCTTCAGCCGTGCTTATGTCTGTGATTTTATGCGTCTAGGAAGTGCTTGTGAGAGTAATATTTCGCGGCTATCGAAAGAGATCTTTTCGATGAACATTTTAGCGACTCAGGACAGGTTATGCTTCTAGTTTCTACTATTGCGGAAACAGTTATTTCCCCCCTATAAATTTATCAAGTACAGTAATTCAATTGTTGTTGTTTCGAGTACCACAATTTAGAGTTGGTCCATTTCCTCATTTCAAATGGTCGCCAACTCCATTAAAGAACTCAAATGTTAGTTCACAATAAGTTTCTCAGTCAATTTAAACTTGTACTGACCTTAATAATACATATATGCACACCCTGAGGAAAATACTCATAGCTCAACCACTGCAGCAGAATCAGCATTAGATATTTGAGACAAGGAGAAAAGGTGGCAACTACTTTCCTTATTCAAACTGGCGCACCACCATCGCGACATCATTGTTACTGCTTCATGTGTTACAGTCTGTATATTACCTTGACAGTATGTATAACGTAATGAACTGGTTTCTCTGTTATAAGAGTGTGCAAAGAAGTACCTTTGGGTATGAAGTAACATCTGTAACTAATTCCCAACTTTTTGTATAACATTCGGCAGGAAAATCCAAACTTTCAGAACTAGTTTCTTGGCTTAATAGCAACGTGGCTTTGCAGCAAATAGGCTGTTATAGTAGAGAGAGGAGAATATCGCGGTGGGTAAGGTAATTCTTGAAAATCGCTAACAAATATCGAGGCGAAGCGAGTTGACAAACAATAATAATGGTGGTTACACGCTTTTGTTGAGACCGGCTTAAGAGCTTCTGTCTTACTCTCCCCACTTTTGGTTTGTTTCCAAAAACTTTCTCCTCTCCTGATGCTGTTTTATACCAAACTTTGCTCTCTCGCACACCGCAGTCGCAAGTTCGAACACTAACAAGTAGAAAACTCCAACCAGAGGCGACCCAAACTCTCATTTCAAACGGTAGATATTCCTATTACACGGAATAGGGAGTTTGTATTCCTTTTCAGCATCACTGAAACCCCTAGGAAAATCTAAATACCTGCGCTACTGTTTATAAAACTCTCTGAACGGAATTTCTGATGTCCCGTTGTATTAAAAGTAAAAAAGGCAGACTTTGATGTTGTACCCTCATGAAACATTTTCGATTACATATATACAGGGCTTTCATTTTAAAACTTCCCAGTCTAAATTTAAACAAGTAATTTCAGTTTAAAGAAAGAAAGCATGTCAGTTTAGATATTTAAGGGGAAGATTAAAAATGTGTTTTACATTCATGACTTTCTTTCCACCCACTATTATTTGTTTTTATAAATCTTATACAAACTATTCTTAGAAAACCTTATTTTTCTATCTGCATAAAACCAATTGCCATAAACGTTTGCATAAATAGTTTAATTACACAGATAGTGAGAAGAGCAATAGTCAAATGTTTACAAACTACTCTATATACCGGCCCTAAAATTCCATGCTCTTTTCAGGATATTTCGAAAAACAGCTAAAAGTTGCCTGCCAGTACTTCAAAAAATTATATTAAAAATTTTAACCCATTAACATCATAACGGACACGGAAATAGTTGACGGCACAAAAAAGTTTATTGCAATAAATTGTGTGTTTTAAAGATAACGATATATATATATACACAAATAATTAAGCTTTGTTTATCTCTTATGGTTTACTGGTTACAAAATTGTATAAAAATTCCTTCCGATTGAAAAGG
Source organism: Deroplatys truncata (assembly GCA_030765065.1). Lineage (NCBI taxonomy): Eukaryota > Metazoa > Arthropoda > Insecta > Mantodea > Mantidae > Deroplatys > Deroplatys truncata. Next base: position 95,137,286 of record CM060986.1, on the reverse strand, counting down.
TCTTCACAGGCTATTCCCAGAAAGTTCAATAAATACATTTTATTTGACACGCAAATAGCTTACATATTTCGTAATTTATTAAAAATGCTAGAGGCATTTTCGAGTACATTAAAACTGTTGAAACATTTTCCATGCAAACGATAGTTTGAGATGAGAATGTTTTCCTGAAAAATCTTTAAGCATTTTTCGAAGATGCTGAACTTAAATAAAAAAATATTTATCTGAAATTTCGTTTTTCAGTTATGCACATATACAAACACGCAGACTTTTTGTTTTCCAAAAATTATTTTACTGATTTCAGATAACCTTAAAACATATATATTCTATGGAATTACGGCATCGATATGTGGTAGAAAAAGTAAAAATACGGTTAAATGCAATTTATGTTTCAGTTCCTCTCAAATGACACCCCGGGTTATTATGGTTATTTTTTTGAAAGAGCATTCACTAGTTAGTACACCACATTAGTTTCTCTTCATTTTTACTTTCTCTAGCACCTATCTATAAGAGTTAGAGGAAGTATTGCGTTCCACCCAGAAATTTAAAATGTAGATTCCAAACACAAGTTGTGAAGTCCCTGAAACTAAAATAGCATTTATAAAAGGGGATCCGTGAGCAAGTGTGTGTTTATTTAAATTGTAGTAGTTCCCTTGGTAGACCCCCACTACGTTGATGATGATGGACGCTGTATTACGTACCTGTAGGTCTTGATGCCCGTACTCGTGTAACGTATTTCGACGTTCTCATCGAGTGTAATCTGATGATCGTGTATCTGTATTCCTGTGTGTGTTAGTATGTTATAATTATTATTTTACAATTGTGCCACGGGTATCGTATTGTGTCGGATAGCACTTGTGGCTTGTCAGGGTTTGGTATGGAGAAGGTTAAAATATTTTACACACACGTATTCAGTTAAGTATTTCACTTGTATTTTAGATAAACCACATACGATATTCACAATTCACGATTACATTTGTTATGTTAAAATATGTATAACTGGTATACTTTAAATACATAGTCTTAGCGTCCATTCAGAGACGAGTTTATACACTACCTTCTTGCTTGAACACTGACAAGCTTCTGTTAGCGTTCCTTCCAACCGTTCTTCTTAACGTACGTATATATGTATGTGTGTGTTTATAGACTTCCATCATCTTAATTATGAATCCAAAGTTCTACATGCTTACGTAGATACTACTACATTTCTCGTAATTTTATATTACTGGTTATATAGGTAACAATGATCTTTACCCCCTCATGTTATATGTTATTGCGTTATATACTTGTTCTATACCATGAGTACTTTATGAATATACGTGTTTTAACATCCTCTTAATTATTATACTACAATATTAGCAAAGAGAATACATAACACGTAAAACTTAGATCAAGAATATTAAAGAAAGAAATTATTAATGTGTTGATGCTAAGATGCTGTGAATTTGATATCTTATTATATTAGTGAGCTATTGTATTAGTTTGTCCGTGGCTAGTGCTGTATGTTGCTTCAAAATGTAGTATTTTCTAAGAATGCGACCGTCGATTGAGAAGTAACTTCCGGACTTTAGACCACCCCTTACTTGGGAAAATATTAGCAGTTTTTTATTTTCTTCAAAATGACTTTTTAATTAAACCCCGTATGTATTAGGTACCCATACAGGATGACCGGAAAAATGTTCAAATTTTCATAGAGGAAGTAGTATGCAAAAAGCAGTTCCTATAAGCATTAATCGTAAACTTAACATCTGCTGAGTTATCGTCTACTACACTACCATCGGTGAATACCATTTATTTTATCTACTCTTCATAATAGATGCTCGATGCGGCCACCATCCATTGCAATGCGGCTTCCACCCTGTGTCTCATGGAATCACGCAATTTTTGGAACACTTCTAAATGTTGCCGGATTGCGTCACAGGCATTTAACACGGTTCTCGCAGTCTCCCACATCATTTATGGGGACTACATACACCATGGTCTTTGAAGCCAAAATTCTAAAGGGTTAAGATCAGGAAAACGGGAAGTACAAGATATTGGCGACCGCTCCATCGCTCATGAAAGACGTTAGCTATTGCCTAAACCTGTTATTAAAATGGGCCAGTGCCTAGGTCCAGAGAAGGAAAAGAAAATAAGTTACAATACTGCAGTGTCACAAAAAAACATGCGCATTTGAGAACTGCTGTACAGTAGATGTAAATAACACATCTGACTGTATAGCAATACGTATGTAGCATGCAGTGGAATACTATAGGTTGACTATTCGTGTGCTGTTCTTGCTTAATACATCATATTAAAATACCATGTGCTGCATAGTAACAAACTTCTACGTACAGTGTGTTCTCATTCGTTTCGTGACAAAACGCCGGAGTGAAAGATATGCTTCTCGTACACAATACACCATAACAAAAAAGATATTAGGTTTATGACCAATGTTTATAAGAACTGTTTTTCTTCTTTTTTTGTATACTATCTCCTCTGGAAATATTGGAACCTTTTTTTCGGACACCCAGTATATCTAATAAAGTGGGTACATTTCATTTTCTGCACATAGCATGTGAAATGCAGTATAAGTTGTAAAACCATGAGATAGATATAGACTTGCTGAAACAAAATATAAAGAGGGCTGGTCAAGTAACTCAGTCGGTAGAGCACCGCATGGTGTGCGAGGGATCCCGTATTCGATACTCGATTGGGGATTGAGAATTTTTCTCTAGATAAGATTACTCCCTATCCTCCTCAGAGTCTGGAAGTATGAATGGGAGAGAGAGAGAGAGAGTATGTATGTATGTATGTGTGGTCTGATGTATAAAAGCCAAATGAAAAAACAGAAATTTAGCGACAATTGTATAAGAGTTAAAACCATTGCAATGTGTTCCAAAATTAAAAGGCCGCGGATATGACCATTGCAGATATGACATAAATAGAACAATAATAGAAAATGTAGACATATTTTAACATAATTCATTTCGAATAACTATCTGTAGCATCAGCCTTCTTCAAGATATTCGATTTTATAAATTTGATTTTTACTCTACGTATACACTCTACTCTACACTCTACGTATAGCAAGTAGGAGAAGTATTGCATTCGAATCCAAAAATTCGATATCGAGATTTCACCGGAAATGCATGTTTTCAGGCCCGCTGAATCCAAAAAGAAGCATTTTTAGAAAAAGGTCCTTGTGTGTGTCTGTGTCTCTGAACAGCATAATTCAAAAACGAAAAGTCAGATAAATACCAATTTTGGCATTAGTGTCTTTCAGAAATGCGACACGAAGATTTTCAAGAAAATACCCCAACCCAGACTACCTAATGATAGATAATTTTTAAGAAAATTTTGATTTTCTCAAAAATGACTAACCATTTTGATTAAAACATCATATGCATAAGATAATTTCATGACATATGAAAATGTAAATCTTAAATTTTCTGGGAATGTCTCCAAAAGTATTCTTCATTGTGAACGAGTTTTGCATAACTGGTAAACCATAAAAGAGATAGACAAAATTTTACTACACAGAAAATGTGGATTGCGTTAAAATATACAATTTATGTCATATACATCTTTTTTGTTGAGTGAGCCATTTTCTAGATATTGCTTGTTATTCCCTTAAACTTTCCAATGCTTATACGTTTTCTTAAATGAGAATTCGTTATTCATATTTTTGACCCGGTAATGCAAAGAGAATGAAATACTCCACATAGCAACCAACCAGTTCTTAAAACATTTGACTATCGCTTAAAGCCTACCATATTCCCATTGCATATACAATGAAATTAGCAATAACAATAACATCTCGATTAACATGAAGCATATGGAGAATTAGCGTTTATAAAAATAGTTTCTACAAGAGTAGAGAAAATCATGTAAGTGTAACACATCAGACTTTTTTATGTCCTGGGCATGCAAATAGATTGGAATACTCTACATAGGAAACAGTTCTTAAAAGAGTTTACCATCATTTAAACCCTACCATATTCCCCATGTGTCTATAAGAAAATTAGCAATACAATAGTTTCTGCAAATTTTTATATCGATTAACGTGAAGTAGATAAGTAGATAGAGAATAAGGGTCTGTGAAAATAGTTTCTACAAGAGTAGAGAAAGTCATGTGAATGCATCACATCAAATTTCAATACTTTATCAATTTTGAATTGCCATCACCGTTCAATTGTCATGCTAAGACAACTAAGCATTTTAAAGCTAACAAATAGCGATCGCCTTTTTAAAGAGTTTATTATCACTTCATTCTCCTGTATTCGCTTGTACTTAAATGAAATATGTGATGAATATTTCTATAAATGCTCACCTCGATTAACTAGAAATAGATAGAAAAATGAGCTTTTATAGAATAGCTTTGGAAGAGAGAAACTATAGAGAGAAAATCATGAGAGTGTAAAGTATACTATTCTTGCTGTCGTGCTGATAGTCAGCAATTATTTGAATTTTTAAAGAGTGAATAGAGACAAAAATATGGACAAACGAAGGGGTCCGGAAAGAGGAGAAGAGCACCGCAAGTAGGCTACAACGGCCCTTTTTGTCTCTAACATGATCCCTGGAAGGGAAGGATGAGGAATGAGACCCAAAGGGCGACCAGATCCGAATGATGATGGACGCAAGCATAGGCGGGATCCCTAACGTTTCCAGATCGAACATATACGCTGCCAGCGTTTGACCTGTCCTTTAGCTGCTTTTCTTGCTTTTAGTGTGTTTTAGACCCATTATTTTTTGCTCCCTTGTTTTTAGCTTCGCGTTCTACAGTCCCTGATACTGCTTGTTTTATTATTTCTAGTCTAGTTTTAACCTGACCTTCTATAGCTTTCAGTAGTTTATTTTAGGCCTTTTTATTTTTCTGGTTTTTATAATAAATACATATGTACGTGTATTACAATATTCTTTTTATTAATCTTTGATAAGACATACATATTATTAAATTTATTATTATATACTAAAGTATTTCCCTTACAAGTAGATAGATAACTTATCTGTTAACTTACCTGTATTTTATCTGTGAAGGTGCTAATGACTTTTTTGGTTTTGAGCCTTTAATCCCCCCACTCCTTCCTTACATCCGCTGCCATCCGGGCCAGAAGCCCTAATCCCGAAAGGCCTCCGAAGGGCGCCCGTGCAAGAGCACCCGGGGATGGGTTCTAACTGAGCAGTTTCGCAACGTCGCCAGGACGCCTCTACAGAGCGCACATCCATCACCCAGCCGCAACCCTCCGAAAACTGGTTGCCTGGTCCTATAATCCTGAAGTAGATGATAAAGAAGATGATAGTGCAGGAAATGAGAGACAGAAAGGTCGTGGTAGAAAATGTACCACCCCAGGATTCGTCTGCCAACCCGGGTAAACCACGAAAAACCCATGGGTTATAGAGGGCGGTCGCCACGGATCGAGCCTGGGTCTTCCCCCGAACGCGAGTCGCACAGGTGTCCGCGGCGCCACTCGGTAAAAGAGTGAATAAGTAAACCGTAAGGAAACGTGATTTTAGCTAAGTGTTCAATTATAGTTGAATAAATTTATTACATTAAAACCGTAAAATGCCCTCAATTGTGCCTAGAAAATAATTCCGGCAATTTCGGACCACCTTCCGAGAAATCCGAAATGTTTCTTTTCTAATCCGCCCACATAATCGGTGTATTCTATTTTTCAGCATTTGGATACTTGAAAACGGAGGAATATAAACATCTTATTCTAAATAACCTATTAAAGTCCAGAGTCTCATATCTGGTGATCTTGCTGACTATTCCAGAACCTCAGACCAATCCATTTTCCTTGATATCTTCTGTCTAGCTATTGTCTCAAATGTACGCATAGTGTGAGGCAGCGCCATCCTGTTGAAAATCCAACTTTTTAAATCCAGCCGTATAATGCCATCAAGTCGTTTCTAACGCTCCCGATATGGCCTATTACCTTCGGGTTATATCTCATTCCACCAAACGATAAGTGGACCAATTTCTGAGGTGGAGGCACCCAGTAGGTGGAATCCGTTATCACCATTGTTAGGGTGATGAGGATGGCGGTGGAATGAGAGGACCTATAGCTTTTACCATGGACCTTTAACCAGTTTAAGCCTTAAAGATACTTTACATGAGCACGTCGGAGGTGAAGGCGTGCGGAGAGCCGACATAAAATCATCGAATTGAAAATCGAACCCAAGATCCTCAGTACCAGACCCGGAAGCAAAACCACTGCGCTACCCCGGCGCCCGGGTTTTTAAAGTTGTTTATTTGTTTGTTTACACAGAGCCGTTTCTTCTAATTTCTACTAAATCTATCAACACACCAAGGGCTTAAATTTTTCTAAGGATGTCTTTCGTTGACAAGACCGGCAGTTTTACCAGCACAGCGACTTTTACTACCATAAATAATGTTTGTTGCTATTCTTTCTTGAAGAGTATATACCATTTGAAATAATTTAACCTCAAAAACAAATAGTCTAATAAATGATTTTGTGGTTCTAATGTATTCAAATATAATCAATTGTAACAATAATCCAGGTTGCAAAGAGGACAGAAAAAATGAGAATAAATTAATGAGATGTACTAATAAATGAAGCTTTAAAAAAAACAGTATAATAATCCAGGAGGTTGGGGTTACAACCTAAATTGCAATTAATACTATTTTAATCCTCCCCCTCAATATCTGCATTGACGTTTTTGTTTAAATTAAATTACAATTATATATTCGTTTATTTGGACTGGGAAATTTTATGCTGAAGGGTGTGTATCGTATATCTAACTAATTATTCTACCCACTTTAGCTTTTTGAGGATGAACTTTTGGTCTAAAAAAGATTTTAACTTAGGTTTTATGTACTTTATTACATTTATTTCTCATACTTAAACCGAGTGTGAGGCTCGCATTCAGGAGGTCCCGAGTTCAACCCCGTCAGGACTGCCATTCCGAACATTGCCCTTTTTTTTAGTGGTTTCCCGGGTCGGATTTCATCTGTTTCAAGGTTGTAGGACCAGGCGAAGGCGGTTGGGTGTTGCGGCAAGACGTGAAATTTGCGCTCTGGAAAGCGTTATCCCTGACGTTTGGCGGTACTGTTGGGGTCCCCTTTCTAGGAGCTATCTTGTCTGCTGCGGGACTCCGTGTTGCGAGATAATGGGCCTCAGGAAGGTGCCATGCTCAAATCATTTGGGACTTCGTCCTTACTGGTGCACATCGTCGACCGGATCTGGTCGCCCTTCGGATCTCCCCTTCATCCCTACCTCCGAAAGGTCACGAAAACAAAAAGCGTCCACTTGGCCTACTGTAATGCTGTGCTCCAGTTCCTGGAGGTCCCTCCGTGTGCCTGCTCCTCCATAGTTATAGGTAGTATGTACAAATTACAACTACTTATTTCATAAAACAAGTTTTTCTGCTGCTTACCTAGAGTATGACGTATGACATGACCAGGAGCGGAGCGAGACTTAGCACCTCGACCTAAGGAGATATTTTGTGCCTAGACCCCTAGCGGAGTGCCCCTAGGAGGGAAAGTTGATTTAGAGAAGGGATACGGGAAAGACAGAGCCCCTACATTTTCCAGATTGAAAATCTCTGGATAGCATCTGGTACAACCGACTCCCCTGCCCCCCCTACAGGCTAACACATACCACTGGGGACCGGGATTCGGAGACTACCCCATTCCGGAGATGAAGTGTTGCAGAGAGCATCCTATTTCCTGCCATACAACGCGGGTTCCAGCCAACACCTGAAACCCTGAAACAACCAAGCAAATGAAAGGTGAAGCGAAATGAGAAAGGAGGTAAAATGGAGGAACAAGAAATTCAGGAGACACAATGAACCTTTCCAGCATTCGCCTAGAGACCTGGGGAAACCCCGAGAAAAACCCATGGTCTGGAAGGTCGGCCACGGGAATTAAACCTACCTCCCGAATGCGAGTACATATAGGAAGCATTGTATTCCATACAAAAATTCGATATCCACATTTTCTGAAAATAAATGTTTCGAAGTCCCTGAATCTAAAAATTAAATAAGAGTCCAATGAGTATGTCTGTCTTTCCTGTATCTGTCTGCGAACAGTGTAACTCAAAAACAAAAGGAGGGTTACATTGAAAACTTCATATTTAAGTCAAGCATGAAATATTCATTTATGGAATATTTAGGAAACGGCTATCACAAGAGAAAATGCATATCATACGAACTGTGTGAGTTATGAACTGAACGTTTATGTGGTAAGTTTTTGTATACCTTTTAAGGTTTCCTTACTATAACAATTTTATCAAATAGGACTTCACAGGCTATTCGCAGAAAATTCAAGATATATATTTTATTTCTGCTGTAAATATATTAAACTCGTGACAGTTTAATCAAAATTGTTTTAGCTGTTTTTGAAAATATAAAAATAAGGAAATGTATCTCATGCAAAGGAATGTTTTGGATGAAGGGATTTTTCTTAAAATCGTCGTTTTATATCCTTGGAGGATGCTAAACTTCAATACAAATTTCGGAGTTCATTCGACCTTTGGTTTTTGAATTATAGAGCTATGAATCACATGGACCGTTTTTTTTTTAAATTCTTTTACTCTGCTTATAGGAGCTCAAATCATGAAATTTCAATATCAAAATTTTAGGCGGAATACAATGCTTCCTCTTTCCGGCAACATGCATGATCCGCCAATGACAGAGGACCATAGACATCATTAAAGAGACCACTCTACTGTGTCTATGTGAGTAATCCGTAAAGCCAGGATATTAAGAAAGCTCTGTGATATGCGTCAACAACTGTCCCTCGGAGTGTGTCATTAAATATTTGATTAGCGTGAATCCACTCTCCCCCAACCCTTCTGCTCCCCATATGTCTTGAATAAATGTTTATTGTGTGTGGACTGCAAACATTGTCACATATGTGCACTTGGCGAGCAGACCCGTTCTTAAAATGTATATGGCACCACTGCAATTACTGGCGAACACATAATTTTGCATAGTGCTTGGTTACAAGTAAATGATATAGATATTTATTTCACATTACCTGCCTAAAAACATTTTAATTTCTCTAATTATAAACAAAGAACTGAATCCAATTCCGCATATAATATTATCAGCGTTTCATGGGTGGCGCTTTAAATCTAAAATAAGGATTTAATTAATTTCATTTACCCTCTTATCAAATTACAATATAATTATTTAAATTAAGCGTTATTTCACTCTCTCTACTACGTATAGTAAGTAGGGCAAGTATTGTATTCTACCCAAAAATTGGATGCACAGATTTCACCGGAAATATATGTTTTGAGGCCACCTGAATCCAAAAAAGCATTTTTAGAAAAAGGTCCGTTTATATGTTAGTGTGTGTGTGTGTCTGTCTGTAAAAGTCGGAAAAGTACCAAACTTGGAATTTTAGTTCAGTATCCTCCCAGAATGCGACACGAAGATTTTCAAGAACATCCCCCACCCCTAACCATACTTCATATAAAACATTTTTTTGAAAATTTTGATTTTGTAAAAAAATGGCTATAACGATTTTAATTAAAATACTACATATGAAGGATATTTACATGAAAAATAAAACGTATATCTTGAATTTTCTGAAAATAGTCTTTGAAGTCCTCTTCATTCGGAAGGAATTTGGTATAATCTTGTATAGCTGGTAAGCGATAGACAAAAACGTACTATGGAGGAAATGTAGATCTCTGTAAAACACAGTTTATTTTAAATAACTTTTTGTGGCATAAGCCATTTATGACATATCTGTTATTAATGGTTCAAATTGTGTATCCATATTTATGTATTTTGGCAATTTTTGGCGTCTTGTAACAAATGCACAAGATGGCACCCCCTGTTCGGGCGCCAAAAATCTGAGGCAGTATTTTTAACACTTAAATGACTTTAGTCTAATTATACAATATAAAATATAATAACAGTTCGCCTTAAAGCAATATGTGTATAAATAACATGAAATGTATGTAACAGTCATTGTATTAATATTTATATTATTGTATACATGTATAATAATGTTATATGGGAGCTGTAAGAATATAAGTCAAAAGTTGCTGACAACGAGGTAACCTTGAGGCAATAGTGAATTAGAAAGCTTAATAATGCTAATAGTAATTTTTGGAGCAACAAGGATGTAATTTTTAAAACAGTTTATAAATAGCCAATAAACAACCAGAAAAAGCTTAAGTTAAATAAAAGTATTCAATTGGATTAGGATTAGCCAATCAGAAACTGAAATGGAGCAAATTGTAAAAATTCAGAAGTCAGTTGCTAGTAGACAGCGTTCCTAACTGGACGCGAGACACGTCCTTGAGAAGTTTAATACGTATTTAGTGTGAGACCAAAATAGTTTACGTGTTAAAAAGTACAAGTAATTAATAAATAATCCCACAGCTCTCTATATCAGTGAAGTGCTATTTACTCGTGTCAAGGATTAATAAATGGAGTGAAGTGAATATTATAATTTGTGTAAGTCTACATTCTTTAGCCGTATCACACTCTGTTAAGAGAAATAAGTTTGTACAAATTAATACTGACGCAGCCGAGGCAAACATAAATATAAGTAATATTTAAAGAAACATTCAAAATACAAAATTATTTTTTTAAACTTGGGGCAAAGGCCACCGGAAAGAAAAGTTGGAGCGAAGGCCACCGAAAAGTAAAGTTGGGGCGAAGGCCACCGGAAGTTTGTACCATACGTGGAACAATACAACTCCTCCTAAAATACACCTCCTTCCACAAATTGACTTTCCAGACGTGAAGCTAAACCCTTCATCACCTTAATACAATCGCACCAAGCTTCTAAAATAAATAGGGATACAAATTAAACCGTGCTGTACTAACAAAACTGCTCATTACTGAAAGAGAAATATAAATCAAACGCTTTTTCCACAGAGTTATGACGTAAACATCTGAAGAAAAAGCGCTAGCATCAAAGTAATTTCTGTAGATTTAAAGAAACGACTTCCCATTAAAAAATCAAAGGATTTTTAATAAGATTTAAATAATTCGCATGCAGCATCAAAATGGAAACAGGTAAATTAACGTTTACATTTTTACAAAGTCCATATTCTGTTATCTCTACGAAATAATGGAATCATGAAATAAACGAAGTGTCAGAATACAGAGTAATTGAAATAAATGTCCTGTTTTCATTAATGATAGCAAGGGTCATAATAGTATGACCAAGGTCATAATTTACACGTTTCTTAAATCGGCCAATATCATTAAGATGCTGGAAATGTTTTTGGTGGCTTACTTTTTTCCGTTGCTTCTAAATGAAATAAATAATAACACTGCATCCTTATTCCTTAATTTAAATAATTATCTTTCTCTAGCACCTACCTTATTATGGTAAGTAGAGAAAGTATTTCATTGCACCCAAACTTTCTATACCGAAATTTGTGTTTGCGGAAATCTATGCGTTGAGTTCCCCTGAATAAAAGCAACATTTTCAGAGAAAGGTGTTTCTGTGTGTGAGCAGCATAATTAAAAAATTAGATAAATCAATAACTTAGTCAATAACAGTCCAACTCAAAAGTTGCATAAATATCAAACTTCATATTTTAGTTCACCATAGGTACAACATGAAGAGTTTTTAAAAATTCTCCATCCCAAACTCAGCTTTTTGAAACCTTTTGGTTAATATTAATTTTTTTTTTAAATTGGCTCTTAACAATTTTTATAGACTAACATATGTTAATACCTGCATCATTAATAAAATGTGTATTTACAATTTTAGCGAATAATCTTGAAGTCCTCGTTGTGACCGAGTATCTGGATCCGCGGTAACGTGCGAGGCTTGCATTCGGGAGGTCCTGGTTTGACTCCAGGCTACCGCTCACTCTAACCATGGGGCTTTTGTGGTTTCCCCAGTTCGGTAGTCAAATGTTGGGGTAGTTTCTGTTCTACCACTACTTCCCTGTCCCTCATTTCCTTACCCGTCACCTCCACAATCACCATAATCTATTTCAGGGTGAAGGGCCAGGCTATGATGTCCGGCATGTTGCGGCTGGGTGGTGGAGGTGAAGTTTGTGAAAGCTTCTCCCTGTCGTCGGTCGGACTGCTCAGATAGTCCCGCCTCCGGGTGCTCTCAGAGGGTGCTAACCTTTAGAGGACTCCCTGGGGGGTCAGGCGCTTTTGGGGGCTTGAGCGACGTCGGATGCGTTTAAACTTGAAACATTAGGGACCCCGTTCATGCTTGCGCACGTCGTCTCCCGGATCTGGTCGCCCTTCGGGTCTTTTCCCTCATCCTTCCCTCCCAGGAATCAAGTTCAAAACAAAAAAGGGACTTTGCGGCCCGCTCCCGGTTCTCTCACCTTTCAAGCTTTCAATCTCCTCATTGTGTATGAGTTCTGTACAATTTTATATTATTGTAAAACCGTAAGGAAAGGATAAGAACTTACTACATAAAAATTTAGATTTAAATTCATTTTAAACTTTTTCTTTTTGTGACATGAATCATTTCCAATATTTTCATTGTTATTCATTTGAATGTTTGCATACCTTTTATTTTTTAATGTGCTGCAATGAGATCAAACTATGGTTTTCAACGTGTCCGCGAAGGATTACAGATTGTTAGGAGGTAAGCAGTCCGTTTCAGTCAAACTCCTCTCTAATCTTGAAAACATGGTGTGGGCTGGGTGGTGTCTGTTAGTAAAATTGCTAATAGAACCGGAAAGCCTCTGTTACATTCCTTCGGACATCCCTGTATGTAAAGAGCTTCTCGGTGTACTCTGTATTTGTGTACAAGGCCACCAGATCATTCCCACTTGATAATAGCTACACAAATAAATACTGTAAAAGTATGAAACTACTAAATAAAAATCCGATGTCATACATTGACATAACTTTTTGTACCCTCTATTCTTTATTAGTGGGTATACAAATTATACTTATTCAAGCTTAGTTTTCTATATAATCTAAATAAACTCTCGCAGAATTAGCTGTGTTACACATTTCATTATAGATACAAAGAGAAGACAGAAGACAGTTAGATGTTTAAGAACTGGATGCTATATGCTGGCCTTAAAATTCTATATTCTTCCATGCAACCGCAAGAAACAACTAAGTGTATAACGGACTAAGAAAATGACCAAGAAATGAACAATTCGAACCTTTAACAACGCGTATCTCAGAAACGGCTTATACCACAAAAAACTTATTTGAAATACATTCTATGCTTTAAAGGGATCTACATTTTTTGTGAAGTACGTTTTCGTCTGTCACTAACGTTTACCAATACAAAATTTCTCCCAAATGAAGTGGCGTTCACAGGCTATTCCTAGAAAATTTAAAATATACATTTTATTCTCATTTAAATATTTTAGTATATATTATTTTAATTAAAATCGTTAGGGCCATTTTTTAGAAAATCAAGATTTTCAAAACAATCTTACATTTTAAAGTCTAGTCTGGGCTGGGGTAATTTTGTTAAATATCTTCGTGTCCCATCCTTGGAAGGTACTGAACTTAAATACCAAGTTTGGTGTAGATCCGACTTTTGTTTTTGAGTTAACTGTTCAACACACACACGCACACGGACCCTTTTCTAAAAAGAAATTTATTCTGTGGGCCTCAAAACATGTATTTCAATGAAATCTCAAAATCGAATTTTTGAGTGGATTACAATATTTCCCCTATTTACTATACGTAGTACAGAAAATAAAAAAAATGCTGTGAACACTACGTTTGGTTGCAGGTAAGGTGAAGCACCGCTGTGAAGCATGTAACAGCCAATGCAGTAACATTGGCAATCAAACTCTTAACTAATGACTTAATGAGTATTACGTTTACTGCTTTTCACGAAGTCTGCAGTTTGTTTAGCTGCAGTCAACCCCTTTCCCGTTTCGGAGGCTCTAGCACGTAAGCAAACAGTGACGTGGGTTTATCAACAAAGTATGACTACATTATTTCCTATTACTAATAACAAGTCTCTACGGTATTTCGAACATTGTCAACGTAAGAATAATAAATACGCCAAAATTGCTTTGATACATTGAGTGACCATACAACGGTGTTCGAATATTAGAGTTTCTGCATAAAATGTAATATTGTGTTGAGTACTTTTGATTTAATTCAATACACAGGCAGCTGATATATGAAATGTCAGTTCTTCTCTCTCTTCTTCATATTTTAAATCATTTAAAAAAACTATTATTACTGGTTGTTAAAGCATCAAATATAAGCTTCACTGAGAGAAGAATAGGCTTAGTGGAAGAGTAGGAGTATAGGCTTAGTGTTGGAAAGGTGGTGAAAATGAAAAAAAAATGAGAGGTGCAGACTGAGAGAGATATAGGAAGAGAAAGATGGATAGAGAAAGGAGTGTGAGAATGCGATAGAGACAACCTTTTCCAGTCTAGCAATTAAATAAGGAAAGTGATTTTTTCAAGAATGCAAGAGAATAACTTCCGCATTTAACACAGAAATAGAAACAGAGTTGCGACTTCTATTACATTTTACTTTCCTTACCGCGTACCTAGGTAGAGATGGTATTGCATTCCACCCAAAAATTAGATACTGAGATGTCACCAGAAATTATGTTTTGAGGCCCCTGAATAGAGAAAAATTTTTAGAAAAAGGTCCGTGTGTGTGTGTCTGTGTACAGCACAACTCAAAAACGAAAAGTTTCGTAAATACCAAGTTGGTATTTACGTAGTGCCTTCCAAAGATGCGACACAAACGTTTTCAAGAAATCCCCCACCCCAGACTAACCGTTACATGCAAGAGTTTTCAAAATGTTTGTCTTTCTAAAAATGGCTAGCGATTTTTATTAAAATACTATACATTAAAGATATTTACATTACAACCAAAATGTATATCTTGAATTTTCTGAGAAAAGCCTGTGGATTCCTTTGCATTTGCATGAAATTTTGTATAATATTGTATAGCTGGTAAACCCTAAAGATAGACGAAAACGTACTACAAAAAAATGTACACAATTTATTTCAAATAATTTTTTGCGGAATAAACCAATTCTGGGATATCTGTTATTATAAGTTCGAGTTGTTCATTTCTTGGTCATTTTCTTAAGGTTCTGTCAGTTGTTTCTCGTGATAGCATGGAAACGGTACGGAATCTACTGCGTCCAGTTCTTAAACATTTGACTGTCGCTGTTCTCTTTGCATCTATAACGAAATTTATGATGTAGCTGTTTCTGCAAAGGTTTATTTTGATTAAAATGCAGTAAGACAGAGAAGTAAGCGTCCGTAAGAATAGTTTGTAATCAATTAATGAACAATAGAAGGTAGATAGTCATGTATGCATGACATCAGATTTTTTGTATACTTCTTTCATGTAAGTAAATTGCATTCCCTAAATAAATAACTGCAACAGTATTGTCATTAGAACCACACACTGTAATTTTATAACGCCCATACATAACAATGCATTATCTTACAGTATTAGATTCTCCTATTTCCACCGTTTCAAATTAAATATTCAAAACGCATCCCTCCAATGGTTTTAATGCTTTTGCGTGTAAAATACTGCATCCCAAAATAGTATATAAAGATTTTAATAATGCAAATTCACATTTTAAGGTACTTGTAAATGAAAAACACTTTTAGGATAAAAAAGCGTGTGCTTACGCGTGCGTGTGTGTGAGACAAACCAGAATTTTCTCCAAAGCAAAGCTATTTCAATTATTACATACTGAGATGATCAAATGAGATCTAAAATATTGATCATGAATTTCAAATGAACAACCCATGAAAGTACTCATCCTGCACCCCGGTGTAGTGGGTTGAAATGTGACCCTCCGGTTCCCAGCCACAGAATACACGTGGTTTCGAGTCAATGAGGAGTGCGGATTTTTCCTACTAACCATCGTGAGGAATTTGAGGAGGGTCTATAGGTAACCATAGCAAAATTCCGGCTGGTAGAAGCATGATATTGTCCACACCTCTCCGTAACGTCTGGATGATCGTCCAACTTTGCCATGCACATGTGGGCATGAGATCGGCAGGCTGTCTGGTGGGCCTGGGCCCTAAAGAGCTGTTGATTATCCTTATGAAGTCCTCTTCACATTTATTCAGTTTTATACAATTTAGGAATCATAAGAGATAGGAAGAAACTTACTGCAGAGAATATACACATTAAAATATACAATTAAGATAAAAACGCTTTACCTTAACCGTTTCCGAAATATCGGTTGTTACATCTCTATAGATTTCCCAGGTTGAAATATGACTCGTATATGAAACGATTCTTTTTATTCTCCGCATGATCTCATTAGTAACAAAAATTGAATTGTGATCGAAACAGTAGTTTATCTCACATTGACTATGAAATAAAGTAAGTTTTTATGCTTTGAAGTCGTTTATAGGCAATAATTTATCGTCATTAACCTGGAGTACTAAGAGGAATTACTTTTTATATGAAAAAATATAATATTATGACTCCGTCCGCTCTTTTTGTAGTCAGTATTTAGTTTTTGTCCACGTAGCGCTTTAATTCGCAGGTGCACAACTTTGCCTCTTCTCTCTTCCGGTCGCTTGCTAACTCTTCGATCTCAGCACTCTCCTCTCTACTTTCTCCTCAGATAGAGAACTGCTACCTTCCGGCAAGCAGAACTCGATGAGGAAACAGCGAGCAGAGCTGAATCGAATCGTTGTATCGATTCCTTTTGTATCCGAGCGGCAACGTCTTCCAGAAGTTTTCGGAAGGCCGGAGTAGAGGGGGAATTCTAGAAGTTTCTACGCAGGTTCCGATAAGAGTTTCAGGCAGTTCGAAATTGAGAGAACCTGACCCCTCCCTCTCTCTAACCAACACACACCAGCCGGCGCCGAAGCCAGTCCCTGCCCAAGAAGTGACAAACACCTAGAAGCACCCTAACAGTATATAAAAGATACCTGTCAAATGTAATAGACAGAGAGATTTGTGTTAGTGCATTACATCAGTTTTACAATTGCGGATAATTTCGAATAGGTCTCATCTGCTGTTTTCTTCTGCCCAAGTGTAATAAATATTGTACCTGGGCTAGGGTGAACGATTACTGCTAAGTTAGGATGAAGATCACTGCTTAATCTGTTTGTTACTACAGATTGCATCTATTAACAATCTATTTCTTTATCTAGCGACTTACCGTCTTGCTATTTGTGTGCAATGGGAACGCTCTCAAAGAACGAAAGTATTGCAAATATGACAGCTCTTGATCAAAGCTAGATAGTTGCTGTTTCCAATTTCTTGAGATACAATTTTTTTCCCAAAGGGACTGTCAAACAGTCCAACTACAGAAGATGTCTTTCCCCATTCTACCCTTTGTTGTGAAGTTGTTGCTTGCCTACTGAAGCGGTTCATTTCCACCGGAATGTCTTTCGTTTCCTTTTGTTCACTCCCCTTTGTCGCCACATATTTCTTTTGCTTGGCGTTCCAGCAAACCCATACGATAAACAATTGAAGATGAACAGGAATGCATTCCGAGAAGGAAAAAAGGTCTAATATGATACATTCACACGACCTTCTTCACAAATGACCTCGCATTAATTTATTATATATTATACTAAAAAGTTATTTTCTATCCTGACTAGTTATTCGCGATATATTTTTACCTAGCAATTGTTTCAAATTAAGTAAGAAAGTATTTACATGCGGAAATATCATTCAAAGTTTATTCGTGGTAAACGACTTTCGTGATGGAAAAAAAAAGAATGGGGCAGCAGGAATGCCAAGGTTTCAATATCTCTTTTAGAGGACATTTAGGGAAGGTATAACATACAACATGAAATATTTAAAAAACATCATAACGCTACCAAAAATTTATTTGATACAAATGTTGTATTTTATTAAGCCCTAAATTATTCCTGTAGCAAGTTCCGTAAGTCAAACTTTTACAAAATTTAGTAAAATAAAAGGAAGTTTACGGGAGCATCACAGAAAATTTAAAACATATACTTTACTTCTCATGTCAGTATATTAAACATTGGATATGTTAATCAAAACTGTGTTATTTTTGTTCTTTCGAAAACGTCTCTAACAAAGTTTTACATGTAACGAATAGTTTGAGGTGGAAGGATTCTCATTAAAATATTTGTGCATACCCTTGGAAGATCATAAATCTCTTTCCAAAACTGCTTTATTTGAATTCAGAGGGCTCAATCCACGCATTTCTGCGAAATCTTGTGTTGATTTTGTGTTGGAATGCAATGCATACTACTTCTACGTAAGTAGGTGGAGAAAGAAGAATTTGATGACTCAGAAGACTTCGCCTATCCATTTGCGTATTACAGATATGGTGAATATATTCTGTATAATTTATATTGATTCTTCTAATCGCAATACTTTATCAAATTACGAAAGTTTTCAAATGAAGGAATACGGATTTTATGCAAGATGAGGAACTAACGTTCAACTAATTTAAACACTATTTCATTATGCCAACGGGCGCCATTATATCAACTACATCAGTAGTTATGCGCGAGGCTCTCTTGACGTTTGTGGTTCGATTACCTGCTCAGGGAATCTCTGAAGTGGCGATTTTAAGTAACCCCTCTCCAAGTCTTCACCTCTTGTAGGCTCATGTGGAGTATTCTCAAGGCCAAAGTGGTTCGACGTCTACGGTAAAAACTGTAGGTTCCCTCGTTTTATCGCCATTCTTATTTACGTCCTAACATAGGACACTGCTAGCTGGGTACCTCCGACAGTAAATGAGTCTAGCCACCACCAATTGATATCATTGATCTTCATTACCTGTTGGGAAAAAATAGAATATTTAATTTTTATACGTTCTTGTTTAACAACCATGGGAACTTTAGCTTAGATATCTTTGGACACTCATGTTTGTTCTTTTTTGACCACTCACTTGTAGTTTGTAGAGGAATTATTGTATTCTCCTCAAAATTTCGTTATCGATATATTTGCATGACTGATAAAGCATATAATTTGAACAAAGCTTCGCTTTCTATCCATAAAGATGACAATTTTGTATTTTCGGATTTTTGTGTCCGAGTAGAGTCTGATCAAATGCACAATGCATTTTGCTAAAATTTCTACTCTGCAAAGGGAGCTACTTGAGAATATACATTTCTGGTAAGAGCTCGATATCAATTGTTTAAAAGAATACATTTCCTATACTGCTAAATTCGGTGGTGGAGAAAGTGAAATATACTCATGAGGGAATAATTTTTAAATAAATTTAGTGCGCAATATCAACATGTCTTTCCCTTTTCACTGTCATTTATTTTCATATTTTCTAGACATAATTCTTACAAAAGCTTAGATTTATCTGCATCGTGTTAATCCAGATATAGTTGCGATATATTCGTCAACTATTCCTCCCAAAAGGGATACAAGAGGCAGTAGCCATTGTCCAAATATTTAAAAGTCGGATAACTATATGCTGCTTTGAAATTCCAATTTGCTTACATGTTTTAACAGCCTATAGTAAAGTGGGGATTTGTTAGGAATGGTGACAGCAATAATTTCTGTATGTATTCAAGCTTACACTTATTATGTGACGCCGTTTAAGGAAAACAACACAATAACTGCTATCGGCTCTGTAGTAAACATAACTACATATAATTAACATACGGTTTCACATAATATTATTCCCACTATACGAGTGTATATCATGCCAAACAATGTTAGGCCAAAATGCAAATGTCATTACCCTCTGTGGCGCGTGAGGTAATTCAACCCGATTCAGTTATCAATGGGATCCGACTTCTGTCAGCTGCGTCGTTTAAGATAAACCGTAGAGTTATGTTATATATTTTAATCATGTTTTATCAGAATTTTCATGTATTTGCATTTGTTAATTTGTGATTTGCGTATGTATGCTTTACAAACACAAGCCTCAGTTTAGAAGAGACAAGAGTTTTCAGTACATTCCTTCATAAAGATGTCCTGTAAATGTCATGAAAACGAAACGCCTTTTTCGGGGAGTGCAAAAACAAGTTAACTCTTATTGTGACGCGCAATTACAGTCGGAAGCACACACGACGGCGAGTGAGGGCAGGTTACGCAGTAGCATTACTCTGAGCCACGTGACGTTCCAGCGCATTTTCCCCCACACAAATTGTAGAAATCAAAGTAAACTCTGTTATAGTGTATCACAACAGCGACCGTCCTACGTATTCTTTCACCCCTTCCACTTGTAGGGGAACACACCCAACAGGGCGAGCGACGTAAATAACATGAATCAACAATTAAGATAGGAGTATAACCAATAATGTAATATAATATTGTGAAATAACTTGCATGATAAAATGTAGGCATGTATAAGGAAACATTGTAATTATCCAGGAAGCGATAATTAGCAGCATGGTTAAAAGCCCACCAACAAATACATTCTAAGCAACACAGGATTAGGTAGAATTGCGTCAAGCTAAGAAAGAGGTCCGAAGAGAGACAGGACAGAGATAGGGGACAATTCCAGGAAAGTCAAGGGAGTTGGATAAGAAATCATCAATTAGAAAGAGAAACAAGAGTTGTGAGCGAGACAGAGGTAGCGGGTTCTATCCAAGTAGTCATACGGAAGCTTAACTTCTAAAATTACGATTTCGTATTTTCATATCACGCCAAGTAAATCACCAATAAGATCTAAAGGGTGCGAATGTTAGTATCATAGCAGCGGGGTGTAAAAGGAAGGTTTGCCCCGGATTTCCACACTTAGTCACTCTCAATCTTACTTGTTGATATATCTAATATGAGCTGTGTGCGTGTTATGTAGATAGCTAGCCCACTTCAACATCTAAAGTAGTGGGGAGATGTAAAGCACAGCTTATAGATAACTTAATTATTATTCAAAGAGGAACTTTTGCTAGCCGCTTCGATAATTTATTGTGTTAGAATAAAGCAAATCATTAAAGGAGCCCAGCTTATTGATTGCCTTCTCCCACAATATCCTGATATTCACCAAAGGTAGGTAGGTAGCTAAAATAGGCATTTATTCACAGCTCTACTGACTGGCAGCCCAGGCAGAGAACTTTCATCTTGAGACATCATATAGGTGAGATAGCATGTGCATACGTGGAAGCGCAACATCCCGGCCCGCTACACACTGTACACAACTGACGCAGCCTGATAATATACTAGCGTCATATCCTGATGTAATTTTAAAAAATTTAACCTCCTTGACTACAATACTCCATTTTACTAATTTTCTTAGACTCCTTCCCATTAAATACATTATCATTTACACCTCCATATAATCAAGGAACAGGCAAGTGCACTTAAGTGTCATTTTATTTATCGCGCCACTGTTTCTCCTTATGACTTTTAGTCCGGCCATTCGTGAACAGGTTGCAGTCGCGTTGGTTCTTGGGTCTCTGGTGTGGCGGCGTAGCTATTGCGTTTGCTGTTGTATAATGGTTGAAAAATT
Organism: Deroplatys truncata; assembly: GCA_030765065.1. Lineage (NCBI taxonomy): Eukaryota > Metazoa > Arthropoda > Insecta > Mantodea > Mantidae > Deroplatys > Deroplatys truncata. Next base: position 95,116,018 of record CM060986.1, on the reverse strand, counting down.
TTGTGGGGACGAAGGCTAGTTTTGTTCAGGTGGTGCATGTGGTGATCATCCGTAAGTTAAGATCTCCGACTTTTCGGTTGTTCTATAATTTAACTTCTGGATTTAAAGTGTGGCGTATTCTGATCGCTTGCTTTTTGTCTTTGTTTCTTTTTGTTTTCTTTTTTTGGAGAGACTTTGGCGTTTTAATTATTTGTATGACCACAGGAAGCAAAATTGGGCTGACCTAGTTTACCTTTTTTTTATTCTCGTTAATCTCCTCGTCATTGTGTTAAAATATCGTACATGTGCTTTAGGTTAACAAATGCTTTGTGTTTTGAATACCATACATTTTGTAAAATTATGCAGTGTTTACCAATTAGAGGGTAATTGCGAATATACAATTGTTGTGGAGCTGTGGTAAGGTTACAACTTAAAAGAATATTATTATTTTCAAGATAATTTAGTTTTTGCGTTAGATTTGTGATTTCGTATCTGAAAAGTCGTCTAGTGGGCCATATTGAGTTTATTTCATTTACAGACATAATTGGATAAAAGTTTTGTTTTCTTAAAGTGACGTACCGTTAGTAGTTTTGGATGTATGACTGGATTTATGGTTTGCCCAGGTAATGTGTCGTGTTGGGGAAAGCTGATTGAGTACAGGTAATAATTATTGGATATTTGCAGTGAATTTTATTTCGCTTTATTTTATTTAAACCGGTTGATATTGGCGATTTTATTAGCACTAAAATGGCGTAATTATCTTTGGGATATTTTTGGTAATGCAATCTCCGTCCACATTTGAATCTTATTATTTGTCAGATGGGGCAAGATTTGTATTTTAGATTATTAATTAATATGAGGTATTTTGTTCTATTTATTCCTTCTTTTAATTGCGTTAATATATTATTATTGAAAGGAGTTATTGAAAATTTCTAAATATACGTGAGTTTTACTTATTTACCTTTTCTAATTTTTTTGTGATTATTGTCTTATATATCCTTCTAATTGCGGTTTTACTTTGGCTTTTGCCCGTTATATTATTACTGCGGGATATATTATATTATATATGTATTGTATTATACACAATATGTGATCAAAGGTATCCGGACACCCCCACAAACATACGTTTTTCATCTTAGGTGCATTGTGCTGCCACCTACAGCCTGGTACTCATTATGCGCAACCTCAGTAGTCATTAGACATCGTGAAACAGCAGAATGGGACGCTCCGTGGAACTCACGGACTTCGAACGTGGTCAGGTGATTGGGTGTCACTTGTGTCAGAAGTCTGTACGCGAGATTTTCACACTTCTAAACATCCCTAGGTCCACTGTTTTTGATGTAATAGTGAAGTGAAAACGTGAAGGGACATGAATAGCACAAACGCGTACAGTTCGACCTCGTCTGTTGACTGACAGAGACCGCCGGCATTCGAAGAGGGTCGTAAAGAGTAATAGGCAGACATCTATCCAAAACATCTCACAGGAATTCCAAACTGCATCAGGATCCACTCCAAGTACTATGACAGTTAGGCGTGAGGTGAGAATCCTTGGATTCCATGGTCAAGCGAATGCGCATAAGCCGCACATCACGTAGGAAAATGCCAAACAACGCCTCGCTTGGTGTAAGGAGCGTTAACATTACACGATTAAACAGTGGCAAACGTTGTGTGGAGTGACGAATCACGGTACACAATGTGGCGATCCGATGGCAGGGTGTGGGTATGACTGGTAGATGACGTACACCGGGTACGTCATCTGCCAGCGTGTGTAGTGCCAATAGTGAAATTCGGAGGTGGTGGTGTTATGGTGTGGACGTGTTTTTCCTGGAGGGGGCTTGCACCCCTTGTTGTTTTTGCGTGGCACGATCACAGCGCAGACTTACATTGATATTTTAAGCACCTTCGTGCTTCCCACTGTTGAAGAGCAATTCCGGGATGGCGATTGCATCTTTTAACACGATCGAGTACCTGTTCATACTGCACGGGCTGTGGCGGAGTGGTTACACGACAATAACATCCCTGTAATGGACTGGCCTGCACAGAGTTCTGACTTGAATGCTATAGAGCACCTTTGGGATGTTTTGGAACGCCGACTTCGTGCCAGGCCTCACCTACCTACATCGATACCTCTCCTCAGTTCCGCACTCCGTGAAGAATGGGCTGCCACTCCCCAAGAAATCTTCCAGCACCTGATTGAAAGTATGCCTACGAGAGTGAACACTGTCTTCAAGGCTAAGGGTGGCCCAACATCAGCATTACTGATGGAGGGCGCCACGAACTTGCACTTCATTTTCAGCCACGTGTCCGGATACCTTTGATCACGCAGTGTATATATAGTACAACATCATTTAGTTTTTTGGAGCCCACTTTATAAAGTGATAGTGAAATTGTACAGTTACTAATATAATTGCAGCAGTGTGGTTATTTTGTTTCAATATACATATTCAGTTTTGTTAAATTTTGTATTTATTATAAGGGATAATTATTTGGTAAATTTTTCATTATTTCATAATACTTTTGTTAAGTTATTCAAGATGTTTTTGTTGATTTTTTTATTTAGTATAAGATTGCTGCAGTTATTCTTAGTTTCTTGTTTAATTTGGCGTAGTTTATGGTGATTGGCTAAGAAATAATTTTGTTTTATTACAAATTTTAAAATGCATTAAACACACACACACACATATATATGTATATATGCTAGCCTAGGGTGGGCTCATTGACGGATTTTATATTTTATAAACCCTTTCTGTTGTTTTTTTAATTTTAAATCATATACTTGGTATACGTTAAAATTTTAAATACTATATAGTAAGCCAAGGGACGTCATTATGATCTGAACTGCTCTCTGTTGCTGTTTGTTTGCTTTTATTCTTAATAAAGTTGTTAAATAACTTTGACCTTACCTTATTCTGCCCTGTATCAGATAGTTGGTCAATCTCTGTTATTTCTATTTTTTTAAAACGGTCTGTACTGTTCTAGGTGGTATCACGCTCTGATGCATTTATAAAGGGGCTATTCACTTAAAGATTTTAGGATTTTCTAGTTCCTATATAATCTGTATGATTTAAAATTAAACCATATAAAACATTATAATAGTACACCATTAAAGAATACAATTACAAAATAAATTGTATGCAATCCTACCATTGTAAACAGGTTTTGCTGTATTCAGTTTGTGCATAATTGGCTCACGATGGCACGTGTACCAATAATGCGATGACATGTATCCTATAGCATATGACGTAATACCGGTATTCCAAATTCCGTGGTTTATAGAGAGAAAATTAAACCATTTTGTGATATTATTTTCTCTGAACAAATAACATCCAAATACCTTTAAACATCATTCATATGTAATAATGCGCGCTGATAACAGGCTGCATCACAGTCCGTAACATCTGCTCACTTCTCTCCCAGCAACGGAATGCAAGTGACTCTTATTTATATCTTCAATACGGCATGTAATACAAATGAAATGCAAGGGAGAGAAGCTAGCATCTCCTAAGATAAATTATTCAATGATTTATTTCCTCCAATTTGTAATGCTAATATTGTACAAAATGATGTATCCAATTCGTATATAAACTTAATATGACATTCGAGAAAATTGTCGCAACTCACTGCTCGTGCCATAATTACCAAGATTGTCTATTTTTTGTATGAATTACAAGTAAATGTCATTGAAACAGAATTCTCATTACCTTAGTTCGTTTTCACTGGATTTTGATACTGTTTCGCGGACGTTTTAAGTTTTAGTTTCTTCCTTTGTGTTAAAATTATTCTAAAAATATGCTTTTGCTACCCATCCGCGTAAAAGCATGTCTTTATTTATTTTTTAAACACTAGGGAAAAGCTTGCTAGAGATAACAAGCGGGACATTTTCAGGAACGTTTTATGACGTCATTCGTCTCTGAATAAGACCACGTGGTTCTTAATCGCCAAGACGCGGAGATAAAATTTAACATGTGAAGTCGTAAACCTGCCGCGCTTGTAGTTTCGTATTTGTCGTGCGTTTAAAACACAAGCAGTGGAGAAATACCCAGCTGTGAGATTCTTTACTACAGACACGATGCATGTACATATATCAGCTCTAAGTACGCCTTTGTTTCACTTTTTGCGTAATGTTTATTTGAAATACACACTAAAATTTATTTTGATATGCATTTATTTCTGTTATTGCACTAATTGCAAAGGTACTCGTTTCTACCACCGTGTTTCTCTCTCTCCCTCTCGTACTCTCCTCTCCCCTTCCCATTATCTCTCTCAGTGCAGTAATTTGTTTTATTATAGATGTGTTCAACATAATTACAATATAAAATTAATTTTCATGGTTATGTACCTAACTTTGCAAAAGAAAAACGAAACCTCTAAGTATGAAAATTGAATTAGGTAATAAAAATGGTCGAGTTTTTAATTTTGCAGCTTATTTAAGAATACAGTTGTCTAAAATCAAACATTAAATATCTTGTAACATTAAATGTTGTTAGAAAAATATTAAACTATTTAGTTTTTAAGTTTATAACATGCAATAACGTATTAAATTATTAAAATCCTAAATTCTAATTACTTTTGATAAAAATAAAAGGTTCTTTGAATTTATTCTTACAAATTCAAAGAACGTATTTCGAAATTTTGAAAGACATTGAACGAAATATAATATAAATGAACATTTTAAAGTGACATAGGCAAAATCCAAGATTAGAATAAAATTAACTTTTGAAATTCAAAGCACTATTTTCACAACCCGGAGTACTTCCATTTAATAATCATGTTTAGGTATTTAAATGACGATAAGGGCGAAACTGCAATAATTATATCCTGATTCTACAATTTTGAAAATTGTTTATAAGAGCATTTTAAAAGCTGACGTTTTTCTCCAAATGTTGTCAAAAATCAGTACCTATTCAGGAAATGTACAGGAAAAAGGGATGAAAAATCCGAAATTTCATATTATGTATACCCGACATCCACACACAATTATGTTTCCTATTTTCTTCCCCCCTTTGGATTTTAACGTCCTGTAATCTGAATGTGAGGCAGGCACACCAACCCCACACCACGGAGGCGGACCCTATTTGCCATTAGTTTTATATTTTTGGCCATTTAAATGGCATCAAGCCATTAAACGCCAGAATGCTGCTAGTTTTATTTTGTCAATAATAAACAACTTCTAAACTTTTATAAGAAAATTTAAATTACTTCCATTTAAATGACTTTGTATGTCCAATATTGTTTACTTTTATATTACTGCTACAAATTATTCTCACGATTTTTCTATCTACTTCATGGTAATTGAGAAGATACAGTTTCATTACACATTTTGCTGTATTTTCAAGGGAAACACAGGCATCCAATCTATACTCGTATGTTTAAAAGCAGGTCCCAATATACTGGTTTTAAAGTTCCATGACGCACCAAAATCGCAAGAAACACCTGAATAGGACAGCAGTTTTAAAAATGACAAATTATTCAAAATTTCAAACCGATAATAGCGGATAACTCGGAAATGGCTGATGCAATAAAAGTTTTTTAAACTTTATAAACTTATTGTAAAGAGAGATGCTTTTTTTGTTTTTTGTTTTTAGTAGTAAGTTTTTGTCTGTCTCTTATGGTCTACCCCTAACGCAAAATTAATTCCGAATAGAGAGCATTTAAAGAAAAAAATTCATGATATACATCTTAATTGTCATTAAATATAAATGTATGTTATTTTACTCAAAATCGTATGAGCAAATTTTGGGAACGTCGAAGCATCAAAGTGTTTCCAAGTAATAGGTAGTTTGGTGTGGGAGGATTTTCTCAAAAACCTTCTCTCAGGGAATATGGAGTAAAAAATAAGCTTCTCTAAGAATAATATTTTGCAGAAGCCATATAAAAATAAACATAGCGTGTGTAAAATTTTGTGTCTTTATACTGCCCGCGTACTTCAGGAGAGGGTTGTGTGTGTGTGTGTGTGTGTGTGTATGTGTGTGTGTGTGTGTGTGTGTGTGTGTGTGTGTGTGTGTGTGTGTGTGTGTGTGTGTGTGCAGTATGAACGCGCTCTGGTCGTCACTTGTTGGGCTAGCGTCTTTGTCGTTTACAGAGTGACAGTGTAGTGTAGTGACAGTGCTAGACAGTGTAGTGGTCTAGCTAAGTGACTTAGATTTCGGACCTTAGCTTGTTTGCTCCTGTTGATATAGCCTTGGTGAGTTATTTGTCAACATGTAGTTATTATTAATCCGCGTACCTGCACTAGTGTTTGTTCTGGTGGTTTATTTTGCTTTTCGTTTACGGGTCACAGCTGGAGAGCTAGGTATTTTGATGAATCCCAATTGTTATTTGGCGCTAGATTTTAAAGGGAATGTTTTGCACATTTAATGAATATTGTGGTGATTTGTGCCATTTTACCCTTCGGTTGTGTTTGGTAGTCGTTAAGTTTGTTGGTAAACGGGATACGTTTTTAATTTCCAGCTCATATTTTGGTTTTTAATGTGTTTGAATTGCAATTATTGGCAATTAAAGTAAAGGCTATATGTATACTGCTATTGAGGAATAAGCATTTTACAGTACGTCATGTTGTACTCGTTCACAGTGTGAAGTAGGTTTTTTTGTTGTATTGACATTTGGCCCACGTTTTGGGAGCCAATTTGAAGTATGTAGTTGTATTGTATTTCTTATGTTGGGGAGCGGAACTTGAAGTAGTTGCAACCGCACGTATGGTAAAAAGTTTCCGGTAGCCTTCGCCCTAAATGTACTTTCCGATGGCCTTTGACCAAAACTTTGTAATTTTGACTATTTCTTTAAATATTATATATTTATGTTTGCCTCAGCTGCGTCAGTATTTATTTTTAGAGACATGAATGTCTTAGCAGGGAGTGGTGCGACTGAAGAACGTAGGCTTACACAGATTATAATTTTACTTCACTCCATTTATCAATATTTGACACGATTTAAATAACACTTCACTGATAGAGAGAGAGAGAGAGCTGTGAGATTTTTTTTATTAATTACTTGCACTTTTTAACACGTAAACTATTTTTCGTCTCACACTGAATACGTATTGAATTTCTCGAGGACGCAACTCGCGTCCGGTTAGGAACACTGTCTACAACCAATTTTGCTATATTTCAGTTTCTGATTAGCTAATCCTACTCCAATAGAATACTTTCATTTAACTAAAGCTTTTTCTGATTGTTGATTGGCTATTTATAAACTGTCTCAAAATTTACATTATTGTTGCTCCAATAATGACTAGTAGCATTATTAAACTTTCTTACTCATTATTGCCTCAAGGTTACCTCATTGTTACCTCATTGTTAGCAAATTTTGACCAATTTCTCACAGCTCCTACATTATTAAATTACGTAATATATTCACATAACATTGTGGAACATGTATATAATATAAACATATACAATGACTGTAATATGCACTTTTTATATATTCTTACATACGCATATTGCTCTAAGGCGGGCTGTTATTTAGTTTATATATTATATAATTAGACTGAAATAATTTAAGTCTTAAAAAATACTGCCTCAAGTGCTATTCTTCCACACTACGGCCACCGCATGCCTGCTCGCACGCCGGTCGCCTCAGCTCAACGCAACCGCCTCAAGTTCTCATATTCACAATTACATTTGCAATGATAATAAGCACGCACCTTGTAAGAGATACTAGAAATGTTTCATTTTTATCCACGCATTTCTGGATCTTTTCGGAAATTTTCAGTTAGAATCGAGAGTTACAATCGAGAGAGAATTGGGAAATTGAGTGAATTTCCTAATTGATGTTTTCTTTTAATTCTTCCAATGTATGGGGTTCCTTGCATACACCTTATTTTTAAAGTTCCTCTATAAATGAAAGCCGATGCAGTTAGATCAGGGTATTTTGAGCTCCACAAACCCGTACTGACAACCCTATCTTCAAAAATTTCCTGAATTAAACTTAATGATTCATAAGCTGTATGCGCGGAAGTAACGTCTTGTTGGAAATACACAGACTGACATTTAAAGTCATTCAGCTGTTGAAAAAACGGTGTAAGCCATTTCTTTATCTCCCTGCACTTATTATTTGTTCAGAAAATATAGGTGGTGTTACTCTGTATGCATTTACTGCACACTGTGCACAAATTTTCGCATTATGCCAGGGAATTCCGTGCGTAAAGTTGGATTTCTCTGTTCTTCAGTATCTTTTATACCACGGAACGTAACCATGTAAATACAATCATGCTTCGTCAGAGAAGAATGCTAAGTGTGGATCACTGACATTTCGCAAAATCTAATTACAGAAATTTACCCGACTCTGATGATCAAGTGAAGAATAAAGTCTATGCAATAAACCCCATACATTGGAAGAACTAAAAGAAAACTTCAGACTAAAAATTAATTCAGTTTTAGATAGTGAAGTTTCCAGTGTAAAGGAACATTTCCTAAGAAGGTGCCAGAAATGTGTGTATAGAGTAATTAAGAGAGCGCGGATACTATAACTATTTCGACGGGAGTCCGAACTGTAGCGGCCGGTGCACAAGCTGCCGTGCGGTGGCCGCAATGTGAAAGAAAAGCACTGTTGAGGTGTAATTTGTGTGTGAAAGAATTAAGCATTGCACATCGCACTATGCCAAAATACAATATAGTGTGAAGAAATTTACCTGAAGATAAATTTTGTAAATGTTGAACCCGAGTGAACCAGTTATGTAGTTGTATCATTGCTTCAATTTGTTAATGTTAATTAAATGGGGACAAGTTCTTGTCAAAAAGTTAACTTTGTTGACCCTATCATTTGACCTTTCTGGAACCTCCGCCCACATTCAAACTTACCCAGAGCAGTAAAAGAATATAGAAATAGAACTTGGAGGTCACTTCAGTATATGTGTAGCGAAACACTCATAAATGCAACGTATCAGATGTTTTATGCCTCTCGTGAAAAATCAGCGAATTTCAGCGAAATCAGCGCTGTATCTCATTTACTCGGTATTCACTCAAACCACAATCTGAAGGACTATGCACTTACTAAACACATACATTTTTCGCAGCATTAGGCTTTTTTGAAATACTTAATGCTTTATGTTTATATTTTTCCAGCGTCAACTGACTGAAGATGCTTGAGGATTTACGATTCTTCTTTTTTCTTTTCCTTTGCTAGAGGTTGTTGCTGTGAGTTCTGTATTTATTATGCAATGCTTCTGCTAAACAGTTGAACGCTGTTTCTGCGTGTTGTATTAACCAAGTCCCTATACCTTAATTTTAAACCATTTCTAAACAAAGGGGAGCGTATATAGCGTAAAGTAGATAGAAAAAATCACTTTTTTAATGAATGCTTAAAGATATGTATGTGTTTCTGTAATGGGGAGAAAAAGTTGTATTTGCATACCATATCAGTTTTACTTAGAGCATTAAAGCTGGAATCAACGTTATGAAAATATAATTCCATAAGGACACATTTTTGTTTCGTTCAAGTGGAGCAGACGTATATCCTGGGTTCCTTAACTAGTTACGCCTCTATATGAACTTGTCAATTTAGTGTGCCCTTCAGTACGAATGTTATAATTACTGAAACAAATGCAATGCAAGCTCATCTGTGTATTTAAAATTCATATAATGAGCTTGAATTCTCAAAAACGAAACAAAAAATAAAATGAATGCTACTCAACTGGAATATTGGAGGCTCGTGACGTATTCTGAGGATGTATTCGAGCGCCGCTATTAACATAACGATTTTTTGCTTTCAGAGCGTTGTCTCTATTGAAGGCTCTTACGTGACGTATAATTCATATACAGCTAAGTGTTCTTACTATTGACGTCATTCTGAAGCTCTGAACTTAAATACTCTGTTTTATATGCTTTACTACAGAGAGAGCCAAACTTTATGAAAGTGTGTTTGAAAACAGGATTATTAGTATAGATTTGGGACCCCCTGGGTCCCCCGACCTAACTCCCTGCAATTTCTATCTCAGGGGTAACTTAAAACATAAAGTGTACAAGACAAATCCACACACCCTGAAAGAATTAAAACAAAATATCCGCCAGGAAATGGCCAGCATTTCTCAACGTGAACTATGGCGAGTGATGGATAGTTTCCTAAAGAGGTGTCAAAAATGTATGGACAATGACGGTGGCCAGTTTCAGCATCTCCTTTCATAAAGTTGATAAGTAAAGCCTTTAAAAGTAGTTTTAAAAATGTTGTATGGTTTCATCCGCGCCTTTCTATGGTAGCGGCAGACAACGAGCGCAGAGGACGCGGACAGGAAACACCGCGTAGCCGGTTCGTAGTATTTTGGCTCTCTCTGTAGTGAATTCTTCTGAAGCAATCTTGTATGCCGTCAACTTGGTTTAGTAATTGGGGGGATATATGATACATATTATTCTGCGTGAGAAGGCGTCTTACACCTTAACATAAGAGTGTTAAAAATCGGAAATTTGACACCCACACAACTCTCGTCACTCGTTAACAGCTCAACTGCATTCCTTATATTGTTCTATTCATAAACATTTATTCTTCTAAAAGCTTTACGCTTCATTACTTCTGATACGGTGGTAGATATTTAATTTGGGCTTGGGATATTGTTATTTTTTTATTTGAAATATTTTTAAGAGCAGAAATTGGCCCAAACCATCTATGGACAATGAACAATGTTCAGAAATTTGCTGTGCAAATCTTATGTAATCACATTTTACCCATTCTAATCGAAAGCGCAACAAACGACTAGTTCTTCAACATATTATCCTCCTCTTTGTAGGATTTATATCAACACTTGAAAGACAATGCCTGGAGTCAATAGCCTGTCGGGGATCAAGCAAACTCTGGGTCATAGCATATCTAGGATGGGTGATCAGCCCAATGTCTTGTATGGCGGCGAAGAAGAAAATGAAATGTAGTAATGAAAGGGATGATAGGGAAATTCGTAAATCAAATTCACCTAGCGACGAGGAAAATTGGGAAAAACCATTCGACCAGATTAGTCGGTGAACCCGGGAGCTCCCGGTGCCAACCGCAGACCTTACCTCCTGAGCCATCCCGCTCGGTACAACAACGTCTTCTTCAACTGAATTTCAAACACGTCTGAACCAAAAGCTGCCTGAAAAGCATTAAACATTTAAAACCCAATACTAATCTTAATCCAACATCAAAGTCACAATCTGTTTTTGGGATATGAATTCTCAGAAAGAGGTATGCTGTTATCTCTAAGCTAATTTAATCTTTTAATCATATAACTTTATAGATCAAAACCTTTATGTATCAATAAAGTGTTTTTTATTCTGCACAAATATTTCCGAACACGGTGCAAAACATGTTAACAAATCAATCAGCAACACGAGACGATTTGTCACTTTATTTAATTTGCACAAAGAACATTAAATTTATCTGTTTCTTTTACCACAGAATTAAGTATTATTCTGTGAATAGGGTTAAAATATTTTTATTTCTAATTTACATTCCTTGTCGCTTACCAGTGACAGGTGTAGGAAATATTGATTTTCAGCCAAGAAGTCCATATGAGATTTCAGAAGAAGTACACCTTCGGGGACGTCTGAATTCAAAAACACACATTTAAAAACAGTTCCATGCGCTCAAAAAGATATGTCACATAAACAACAAATTTCAATTTGAGTAAAAACTCCCAGATGAAGATTTTTAAGAAATTCTTCTATCTATCCCAAACTACCCTTTGAGGCAGTATTTTATATTATAACATGCTGTGAATGCCAAAGTGATTGTAGTGTAAATTAATATTATTGTATGTACAGGATTTTAGATGTTTGTTAGCCATAAGTATTGTTAGGAAATAAGTTTACACGGCCTCACTGAAACTGACAATAGAAATGGGTAACAATAAACCGAGGGGATGAGATGTTTATCACTAAGAAGAGAGAAACAAATGACGTCAGGGTAGCGTACGTTTTAGAAATGTAAAGTACGTGAAATAATTGGTGCGCGGCAACTAAAACGACGTAGTTACATTCGGAAATATCACAATTTCAGTCAGGAGTGTATAAAGATTAAATATGTCAATTATTAATTAAGTGTGACGGCAATAAAAGTCTAGATTCAATTTCTTATTATCAGTGTTATCTTTTAGCAACAACTCCTTTCCGTTTACGCGCCCTGCTTAGAGACACTTGCTCGACTGAGTTATAACAGCTAGCCGGAGGACTATGAACCCAAATTTAAAATAATAAAACAAGAGGCGCCCAGTAAATAAGATAACATGAGCCATGAGAACGGCGATACTTTATATGGAAAATTTTCGCACTGTTTGTGTGTGTGTGTGTGTGTGTGTGTGTGTGTGTGTGTTCGTGCGGTATGCATCTGAATAACTTTAACTCAGAAATAAATATTGAATGAACAACAAACTTGGTATTTAAATGACCATTTTCCAAGGTTACGACACGAAGATTGTCAAGAAAATCCCTGTACCAAACTATATGGAAACGTTTTCGTTATTTTTAATTTTCTTATAAATGGCTGTATCGATTTTGAGTAAAACACTACGTGTTATAGATAGTTACATTATTTTAAACGTATATTTAGAACTTTTTTGCTAATAGTCTGTGAAGTTGTCTTCATTCTGAAGTAATTTTATATTATTCTTGTAGAATGGTAACATATACAAAAACTTACTACTCAAAAAACTTAGCTCGCATTGAAACACAATTTCAAATACATGTTTCTAGTTTTTGCCAATTCCGAGATGTTCTTTTTTTTATAGGTTTGAGTTTTTGCTCTTCGTTTTCTTCTTTGTTTTTCTTTGGTCGAGCAAGAGTGGAACTTCAGAGCCATCATGTAGTGATCCGTGTTTTAAAGATTTGACTAACGCTTCAGCCTTCTTTCTGCAATTTTATATTATCTATAATGTCGCTGTTCTCAATGGCTAGTATTATTTTGTTTGTTGGGCGCTTATTGTTTAATTTTTTTTAAATTTGGGTTCTTTGTCCTCCGGCTAGCTATTATAACTCAGTCGAGCAAGTATCTCTAAGCAGGGTGTGTAAACGGAAAGGAGTTGTTACTAAAAGATAACGCTGATAAAAAATTTGAATCTATAATTTTATTCCCGTCACGCATAATTAATAATTGATATATTTAATCCTTATACACGCCTGACTGAAACTGTGATATTTACGAATGTAACTACAGTCGTTTTAGTTGCCGCGCACCAATTATTTCACGTACTTTACATTTTTGTAACTAACTCTGCGACGTGCACCTCATGAGAGATTCTTCCGAACTGTGTGACGTGCACCTCGTGAGAGACTCTTCAGAACTGTGTGACGTGCACCTCGTGAGAGACTCTTCAAAATTGTGCGACACTTGCTTATTGTTCGAGAATATATGCTCCTTCACCTCAAATTGCCTAAACATTATAATATAGCTGCTATTGGTTACCAAATTGCGCCCACTTTAGCGTCTGTTTTGATCAGCCAATCACTACTACTAACATTTATGCTCTAGGGAAGATATTCCCTCCATTTCTAAAAACGGCACGCTGACGTCATTTGTTTATCTCGTCTTAGTGATAAACAACTCATCCCCTCGGTTTATTGTTACTGACTTCTATTGTCAGTTTCAGTTAGGCCGTGTAAACTTATTTCCTAACAATACTTATGGCTAACAAACATATAAAATCCTGTACATACAATAATATTAATTTACACTACAATCACTCTGGCATTCACAGTATGTTATGATATAAAATATTGACTCAACAAGAACTACATGTGTAATGAAATCATTTCTGTAGACGCCTATAGCATGCAACAGATAAAAGTATATGCTTTTGTAAAACTAGTTTGTAGAGGCTATATATAAATAAACAGCAATTGCTCTAGAAAGTTACGTGAATGTACCCGAGTGAGATGGCTCTACAATAACGTGCGAGTCCCGGGTTCGATTTCCGTAGAGCTGCCACTCCGATCTTGGGCATTTCCACAGTTTTCCACAGGTTGGTAACCAAATTTCGGGCTGATTTCTGCAATGTTGCAAACTTCCCTGTCCCCCATTTCCTGTCATGTTTCAATGTCGGAGATCAGGCGAGTAGAAGGCCTAGAGAGAGTGTGGTAATTGAATGTGCTTTGAGTACTGTCTGTCCTGGCATCCGTTGTCTAACGGACCCTAGTGAAGCCTCTCCTTAGGAAGGGAGGCTTATATGGGCGGTCCCACCGGCGTCAGTATCTTACACCTGGGAACGTTAGGGACCTCAATTGAGTTCGAGCCTGCTACTCCGGATCTGGTTGCCCTCTGAGTCCTCCACTTCACCCCTTCCTCCCGGATGCAGTAAGTACAATAGGCCGAAATCATCCTCTGCAACTAATTTAATCTCTGTGAATGTAACATTTGAGTTGTTTTGATAACTTTAACTATCTTTTAATTCGATTCACTTAAATGTTGGACACGCTGCACATTTAGACACCGTACTTGCTGTGACAGCGCGTTGTGCTGTTGGAAAGTTTGCCATTGAGCACTTAGGATTTGAAAGTACAACCGTTTCTCAAAACTTAGTGCATACCACATTCATAAGTGTTGCCTTCTGCTAAATTAATGCAGACAGTAATCCAGAAATAAACGACAATTTGGCTTTATTAAGTTTGAAAAACAAATTTTTAAAAAAAATCATACCACTTATAAAATTATTATCCCCTCCATTATGTGCAGAATAGGACGCTTTTCTGAACGTGCTCATGACGTAGCTACGTGGTACGTTAATATTCTGTCGCCGCACATGAATACAAACAAAAATAGGACAAACGCTATATATGGATTCGCTTGACGGTGTAACCCCCTGGAGATAGAACTATCTTCAAGTGGGGCAAGGTGGTGTTCTTGTTTCGATAACTCTCGGTTAAAAACCTTATTTCTAAATTAGGACAAATTACTGCTCCCACTCCCTTTGGAGGCAATCCTACTACACACCAAGAAACATTACAATTCTAAAATAACTACCACGTTTAAATGTACTTTTATAAAATAGTGGATTTCTGATGTCGGAGATTTCTAACAGAGGCAACCATGGAAAATGTTCATTAGATGTGGTTCTCCGTGTGCTAAAAGCGTTAATGTGTACATAAAGCAATTCTTTTCGAAGCAAGAGAGATTGTATTAAAGTACAAAGGAGGTTACTACTCTTAACATTGTGACGATTATTTTATCATCACATAAATGAAACAAAGCCAGTATTACATCCCATGTGATAACAAATACAAAAATTGGTGCCGCCACTGACTCTCGAAGTGAATGGCTCCGCGAAGGGATATTAGGGTTTAAGAAACTTAACCCGCGGTACCCAGCGATACGCGTGATAGCGAGTATAGTTGACTCTTCGCTTGCATGCAGTACAGTGTAGTTTTCGCTTGCATGCCTCAAAATATTTAACGACAGATAGAATATTATTTGCCTGCAGATAGAACAAGATTGACCAGCATACCATATATATATGGTATCATATATATATATTAAATGGTTAAACTTGAATGTGCTATTGAGTTTCTCTTCAGAAGTCAAATCCCACGTCCTCTGGTAAAAGTAGAAAGAAACGCAAAGTTCTTATGTGTCTCTTGTCATAAAGTAAAGACTATCAAAGAGAAACCAAACGTTGCAGCATGATACTTTTAAAATTATTATAGATTTTTATTCCTTATTTTGAGAGTATTTAAAATTGCAAGTGTTCTAAAATTGTTACTTGTATTGTTACTTGCACCTCTTTACGATTCATGGCACTCTAGGGCTTATTTCTATACATACCTTCCACACATTTCCTTTACTTGACTATTTTACGGTGGAAAGGCAATACATGTAGCTATACATTCTGCTTCTATAGATTATAATTGCGAAGTGGTACATGTAGAAAGAAAAGAGAAAGAGGTGGAAAATTTTAAAAGTGGGAAGGGACGTTACAATTATTTAAACATTTTTCACATCTGATCACAAGCTTTAGAAGTCGCTGTTATAGTCGGCTTCCACTAGCCCAATAAGCCAAAAAGTTTCGACACAATTTTACCAAACAAAGAACGAGAAATGTTTCGGAAATAAATCTGTAACTTGTATAGGGTTACGTGTTTGTCTTCGCTATTTTGTCATCACTCTGTGATTTGTGACGGACGTCCAGGTCGAGATTCGTCATGCACATTTGTTAGTCTATTATTGCACATTTCACGCCACTTTCTCTCATTCACTTTTCATTCATTAGCGTATCACCACACACTTCCCTTAGTTGGCGTAAATTTCTACAAGTTTCAACTTCAGAACATTCATAATACTTCTCACCTCAGAGTCGGCGCAACTTTGTATCAAGCAATTTTGAACAATCACAGACTGCACAATGACAGCTTGTTTGAACTGGCACTCACACAACATTGAGAAAGGATGTAGCGCCATTAAACCTAGAATAGAAGCCCGATAGCATCTGCGCAGTAAGAATGAGCAAACGCTCTTTACTTCGTAGATTCCCCTTATACTAAGAATACTCGTCACAAAAGATGAAAGTTCTAAACACCAAAAGAAACGTATACGTAATTACATAAGTATTTCTGCGCCACCCTGTATTTTATACAAGAATGTTTGGCTTCGTTGCAATTTTCGCATCTCTTATACTATAAGGAGCCGTATCCTAGCAGGAGGCGAATCCTTGAAGGATTCATGAACTCTAGTAATGACGTAGCCAGCACCTCATACATCTCGGTGCACATTAAGGCTGTATCAGAAAGACAATAGGAAAGAGAGCCCATGAATTTCACTTAGAAACTGTAAGTTATAGGAGAGAGAGATAAAAGGAAGGACGAGGGTAAAGCAGAAATCTGGAATTAACTGGCTGCGGCTGAATATTGAATTCGAGGCTCCCACAGACGATCACATTCATGAGCTCTGAAAGCTTTATGGCTGCATTACCTCGTTACCCCGCAAGTGAGTAATAACCTGCTCGGCTTCTGCGTCAGTCTCCAAACTTTGATCTTCTTCATCAAGATAAATGTTCACCGCTGCTAGAAGCATTAAAAATTCATAGTTCTGAAACCGTTTTAATGAACGTAATGATAAGAGCAAGGTTAATCACTTCATGAGGCCAATGTTTCTAACTAGGAAATAATTGTGTAAAAAATAGCAGTAGCTATTAATCGTCCTCCGTGGTCTATGGGTACCATGCTAGCCTCTGGTTCACAAGGTCGCGGGTTCAAGCCCGCGGAGGGCGGTGATTTTTTTCGGGCGTAAAAATCCTTACCATGGCTTCCTTCGGAAGGGAAGTAAAGCCGGTGGTCCCGTGTCGTAGATTTCCGGCACGTAAAACATCCTCAAGCCTGATAAAGTAACCTCTGAGCAAAATTTCCGGTCTTTCTTGGCCAATATAGAATGGGATGCTAAGAAACAGCAATTAAATAGCGTCCATAAATAAAACACAAATGAATTTTACTGAACTACGTATACGAGTATCGATCTTTATTCGTTTTAAAAGTAATGAGTTTCATTTCTAAAAATAAATGTGTTATTTTCACACCACTTTATCTAATCACCACAGCTGTAGATTACCACCAGAATCAGATAAGTAAGGTAAATAATATGGTATATTTTTGTATTGATTGCATGTAATTTTAAGAAGGCAATTGAGACGTATTTTGACAACATAAATAACTTTAGGTTATGCATTATATTACAAGGATCACTTATGTATGTATATGCATGTACGAGGACAGTCCCAGAAGTACCCAACCTGACGTATATATATATAGCGGCTGTTGTTTAAACAAATGACTATGGTAGAAAGTACCACCCATATAAAGCTTAAGTTGAAGTTTGACAATGCTACGTTCTTTAGTAATTGTTTGGCAGCCATTAATACTGAACTCCCTCAGCGAATTTGTAAACGTGGATAAAACTGGCCATCGTTATGAGATACAACACTTTCATCTGACAGGTCGCAGTCCTACTAATATTAAAGCTGAGCTAGATTCTATTCTGGGGGAGTCTGCTCCTTCTTTTACAACAGTAAATATTGGGTGGCAGAGTTTAAGCGAGACCGTACTCGCTGCCAAGTCGAACATCGCAGTGGTCGACCAAATAAGATAACCACGCCAGAAATTGTAAAGAAAATCCACAAAATGGTATTGGATGGCCGTCGACTGAAATTGCGCGAGCTAGCAGACATCGTAGGCATTTCAAAAAGTGCTGTACATCGCACACATTTAGACTGAAAAGTTGTGCGCAAGATGGGTGCCGCGTTTACTCACAATGGAACAAAGGCAGCGCGTGAGGATGTTTCAGTCAAGCGATGTTTCGTTGCAATAAAGCATAGTTTTGCGTCAATTCATAACCATGGATGAAACATGGGTCCATCATTTCACACCTGAGACGAAGGAACAGTCAAAACAGTGGATTGAAAGGGGAGAATCGACTCCAGAGAAGGCAGAAGACAGTTCCATCTGCACGCAAGGTCATGGCGTCAGTTTTTTGGGATGCGCGTGGGTTAACTTTCATTGATTATCTTCAAAAAGAACAATCAATCAATGACGAGAATTATTGCAACGTCTGAATGATGAGATCAAGCAAAACCAGCCGCATTTATCGAAAACGACAGTTCTGTTTCATCAAGACAATGCACCAATTCACGCATTCATTATCGCCACGGCCAAAATCATTGAGTTAAAGTTCGATTGCTTGCTCAAGTACCCTATTCACCAGACTTCAGGGTATCGAAGCTATTGAATATCGCTGGGAATAGTGCATGTAGCTGAAAGGAGGCTATGTAGAGAAATAACGATTTTTTCCCCAAAATTGGTTTTCTTTGTTAGTTCGGGTACTTCTGAGACAGCTCTCGTAATATGCTATTGTTAAAGAGCAACAATACTTGTGGATTTTTCTCACTTTAAATATCGCCCATGTTATAATGTCCCTGGTTTTTCAAGGCAGGATGTCTTAAAAATGTGTGTAGTGAACGTAGAAGTGAGAATTTATAGTGTTGCTCCCTTGAAGTTCTTTGTGTTTAAGCGAAGGGGAGAATTTATTCTTCTATTGTTAACATCAGAACATGCAGAGTTTGTGAGGCAGAAGGCGAAATGTTGTGGGGAAAAGGGAAGTCCCAGATTACGTAATGTAAATAGTCACGTGATTGAGCACTTATACCAATAAAAATAAGGATAAAATTACGTCATTGAAGACCGACGCGGTAATCTTGCTGCCAGCTCTCTCCCTTTTGCTACGTCACGGTACACAGTCAACCTTTGAGAATGAAAACTCCCTGAAATTACGCCAAATGTGTGTTACGTAATAGGAGTGTTGTTGGTTGGCAATACGTAATTCATGCCACAGAGAGGAAGAAGGCGAGAAGAGAGCCTTTGTTCATGTACCACATAACCTCAAAGAACCATTATATCATAACCTCGTGCAATTCCGCTACAGGAACATAACCTTAAAATGTTAATACATTTCGCAACGGGATATTAGTTAGTTGATTTCTGTTGAAATCAACTTAAGCTAATGCATCTACCACAAGCCTATTAAATCATAACCTCTGCATCTACCACAAAACTATTAAACAATGACCTCGCGCAATTCCGCAAACATAAATAACCTTAATATGTTAATACATATTTACGCAATATGCAATTATTTAACCATCATATACTTCCATGTGCTAGTAGATTGACAAACGGTATGCTTTAAATATCCTATATTATCGAAATTAATTTCAGCAAATTATTGGGGATTAAAAGGGAATTGCAAATGCACGATAACTATTAATGCCTTTTATTTTGCGTAAAATCAAAATCGCACGCCCGCTTTTACCACTGCATTTTAATTGGCTGCTTAATCACCTGCCCTACGTCCGTTTCAGTTCCATTTGCGGTCCTCTCCGCAAATACAAGTTCCCTTCATACGTCACTTCCGTTCCCCTATGGAACTCGGGCTTACATTCCTTCTTGCCAAACCCACATATCTTCCCCGCGAATTTCGTTCTCCAACGTTGGTATGGTTTAGCTGCGTAACGTAGCTAAGGGAGAGGCTGGCAACAAGATTACCTTGACACTACCAACGTCGCAAAATTGTGACCAATATGCATTTAGTTTAGTTATGCTCCCAGCGTGGGGTAGTTAAGTATATGTATATACTTATCAGTGCCCCAGTATCGACATGTAGCTTACGACGAATCCACGCTAGAAACTTCGCGCGTAAATATTCCGCGGACATTGAGAATGCCGATGCTTAAATTCCGGCGAAATTAGCGTTAAAACCCAAAGGTGCTGATAGGGATCACACGTTATGTTTAAATATGTATTAATGTATAAATCAGAATGTTACGCGAGTATTAATTATAATGAGAGTCCGTTGAGCGATATAAAAGACTATGTTCACAACGCCAGCAATATTCTTAACAATGGAACGTGTTTTGTGAAAGTGTAAAACGGGAATACTACAAGGATTTATACCGAGTGACAACAAAAGTTCAATTACAGTTTAAATTCAAATTTTATACGTCTCGTAAACATTTTATTCTAAGCGGAACAGACTTGCGCGTATCAATGCACGCTAGTATCATATATGGAAAGTTAAGAGTTAAGAATAACGTGTCTTATCTTGTTATCGTATCATTTCACTTTAGTAGGGGGTTTCTGTAGTATTTTCCGACCAAAAGAAGAAGTACATTTATTGTAAAGAAATACGTTGAACGAATCACGTTCGTTTCGATATTAAAGAAATGTGTCGCATCACTTATAAGGGACCATTATCACGTTGAAGTTATAGATTGAGCTAGGATATTTTCTGGTGAAAATAGTTCGAAAATAAAAATTCCCGTCTCTCGGCTTTCTCTCCCATAGGTCAAATCTTGATGAAAAATGCAGAATGGTTCACTAATAATGTCTAATTCCGGACATATAACGGTGTTAAAAAGTATTAAACGAGAGCACTAACAAAAATGTGAAAGTTTTATCTGCTCAGTTGTTTTCTTTCTTTCTTTTTTTGAAGGCACCAATCGCTGGAAAGAAATAAACCTGCGGCCGACTTTTTCTTCGCTACATGAAATCTTGATTGTAAGTTATCTTTAGTGCGGTCTTCTTGGGCGGAGATACTTCTATTCCCTGTGCGGGGCGTCTCGTCTGCTGTTACACTGACAAAGGAATACAGTTATTTTCTTTCCATTAGATCTATGTCTCCATGCAGCGTGCGTTATTTCTCCCCAAACATTAATTGGAGAATCAATGCATTTATTATGAATGATCCAACAGCTGGAACGTCTGAATATATATGTTATGTTAGTATGTCCACATCAGTTTAATAGTACTCCATTGGGTTATAAAGATGTGTTATAAAGATGTCTCTAAGCTTGTTTTCGAAATAAACTATATTTTAAATAATTTTATGAAGTTAGGAACAATATGAAAGGTATTTGTAATAAAACCTCTTATGTTCAAATTGTGCCTATGTTCTCATGTGGAAACTGTTTAAACATACGTAATATTATGTTTTTAATTCATGCGGGTTACCCAATTCGCTCGTCAGTTTCAATTCAATAATCCGATTCCTGAGAAATACGAATTTACTGCAGATTGGCATCTTATTGAAAGGGGGTACATTATACATATATAGAAACCGTACATATGAAAGGGGAACCATACATATAAGAATTGTTCAGTAATACTTTAATTCAGTAACATGTTAAAATATTCAACATCTAACTTTTGTACAGAGCTGATTGTAAGAAACGGGCGAGCTAGCAGAATTCCAAGAAAGCATAATCCTAAGTAGAGCGTACCTTTCACCAAGCCAACAGGAAGGGAACCAGTAACGGTACGGAGAAATAGAAAGAGACAGATTCAGAAAAGAAAGAGACGGAGATATAGAACTGGCTCCACAACGCTACAAGATGGCGCTTAACCGCACGGATCTGAAGCCACACATTCTCATACATGTTAAGGTAACGCGGTCTGAGGACAAATAGGGAACGTCGTTACATTTTTAAACGCAGAGGTGAGCGTCACTAGGCTCTCGTATATAAGGGCAGGCAAGGCCTCAGAGCCCACTCTCTCTCTCTCTCTCTCTCTCTCTCTCTCTAACTCATCTTCAAGAATTCATGTCGACACGAGGTGCTACAGATGTACGTGGGTGCACAAGGGTGGGAGTGCGTGTGCAGATAGCTAGGCTATCTGCACACGCACATTTATTCACATCTAATTTAAAGTGGTGGGATTATAATAATGGGAAAAGCTAGCCGCCCATAATTATTTCAATAGTGAATAAACTTCATTTATTGAGGGAAAATTGCAGTGTATTTCTTAAACTTCCCTCACCCACTATGATCTGAGAATTAATAATTAGATATAGTTAGGAATGGAATACGCAACAACCGACGAGCATCAATAGCCGAGAAAGAACACTGCCGAAGACCACATCAACCCAAGGATCGACGATTTCCCGCTACAAATGTCGCCCAACGACGATTTCCCGCTATATTATCAGGCAGCTGATCGTTGATGGAAGACAGATCTAAAAGCCAGCCGTTATAACTTGAAACCTTATAATTTTTTTTACCGGGAAATAGGGGCTCTATGGAAGAGAAAACCGACAAGGGCGCTTTTGCGTTTGAGTATTTTCACTACAAATCAGTGTCACAATGGCTCCTTGGTGGGAGAAAGGAAACATTATATGACAAAATCGTACATCCACGAGTAAAAACACTCGTGATATGGATGTCCGCAAAGAAGGACATCCGAGATAATGCTATAACAGTAATGTTATTGTATCGGGCATGTGATCTGGAAAATGTGTACCTGGCAATAAAGGAGATTCCGTCCGAAAATTTCGCGAGTTAGGCCTCAGCGCAATGGGCGGGCTATTTTAAAGGTTATAGCACAATATATTCTTTATAATGGCACTATTATTATTATTATTATTATTATTATTATTATTATTATTATTATTAGAAACATATGTGTTCCTGCCCTGAAGATGCGCACCTGTCGTAGAGTGAGAGAGAGAGAGAGGAGAGTGATAGATCCGTAAAAGAGGGTTCCAAACAATTGAGTGACAGTAAATTTTACTAGCTTTTGATATCCTTACACGTCCGTCCAAGCTGTCCTAATAAAACAATACTCTTGAGGCGTGCCGCTGACACATAACGCGGAACTTAAGGTAACATCAGACATTCCTGTACAGCGATACATGATCTACTCTATAGCAGTGTTTGTACGTATAAGCAGGCACCGACCGTAGTGCTAAAATTGCATTCTTTTAAATATTTGTTACCTTCGACGATAATTTCACTTATTTATTAATTTTCAGATATTTTGATGTCTGTCTATTACAGTATTATAGAGACTTGGTAGTATTTAAAATAGTAATTTTGCCAAATCAGCCAAAAGAAATAATATTTTGCCATCTGGAGTTTTATTTGGTAACCTTTATGTATTCCTTGGTAACCGTTGGGACTAATGGCGGAAGGAAATACGTACTGGTTCATTAAATACCAGTATATGGATCCAAATTATAACGAAATGTAACGATTTAAATCTACTTAGCGAAGTTAAATAATCGCTATTAATAAGGTCGTTCCACTTCGTTTCGCCTCTTTAATCTACATTGTTATAATCGTAGTCAGTAAACGGATTGTATTTCTGGATATGAATGATTTTACATATTTTTGTAGTTGTGTAAATATATAGCGAACATAAAAATAAATAATGGTAGTAAAACCGTTATTCTAATGGCCTAGAGTGTAGGTTCAATGGAATCCCTTTGTGTGGGTTTTTTATCAGTAATAAAAATCCCCTCCAACGCTAATTGGTTTTTTTTTTTAAATTGTAAACTGAATATACGCCAACAACTTCAGCTCCGACGTTTGCTTCCTGGAAGTATACTACTGGCCAGGAGGATTGTTATCTAACTGTGCATTCAGATACTCAAATAGAGAGCAAAACCTTCGGAATTTCCAATGCAGAATCGCTTACGGGGAAGTGTTCAAATGAGATAGAAAGAAATAAAGTACTTCTACAACTTATAACTAAAGATTCTCAAGGTTGAATTTCTCGAAGCTGCATGTTAGTGTGACACGAATCTCCCCGAAGAAAGGACCTGCAATGGCCTTGAAACATAAGACTGACATCATACTTTCATAAAGCAGTTTTAATTAAATTATTCTACTTGGTTTTACTTGTACACCTGCTGGGTTTGCTTACGCCTTTATACATAAATGTTAAGATGCCGCATCTTTTTTCGACGTGTCATATTTCCGTACACCCACATCCACGATTTATTTTCTTGTTTCACAGCTACGTATATAAATATCGTAGTAGCTGTTCAGCCATTAAGTTCGTGGATCGGGTATTAGTGCCGCTGTGCTGCACTACAACGGAAGATAATGCCGTGGTATTGTGTCCTGTCATTTATTCTACCGTCTCAGCAAAAGGCAGTTGGTGCTGACAGTTTAAGTAGAACAACGGTTCTGTTGTAAAGGTGACTTGATTAAGTCCAGGGCTTGAAAATTTAAAGTTTGCCACAGAGGAAAACAAAGTTATTCCAAAAATTAGAATAATTCCCCAGGTCATAAGATAAGTATAAGGTGACGATTCTTTGGGCTGCATGTTGTGTGGCACCAATGTTTTTCGCAGGAAGAGACAGTTTGGAGAATGATGAGCGTACTGCCGGCCACGAATCCTCAAAATGAGACATAAGATTAAACAAGTGGGTATGTTGGTGCGTATCAACTGCACCCAATCGGTAGACGATCTCGCTGCAGCATCAGGGATCAACCATGGTACGTGTCCGAAAATTCTAAGGGCCTGAATATGTCGCTTATTACTCGGCACCCTGTGCCACACGTATGACGCAAGACCAAGGTTGTGATCGCATTTGCGGTAACGATCAGTAGTGCTGACGATTATGCGACATTTCCCAACACCTCACCATTCTGCTACACCTGATCTCATTTCATTCGATTTCTTCACCCTTTCCCGCTTGAAATAAGCGCTATGTGGGCTCAGATTTCGTTAGTTCGAGAACATCATGAGTGTCACAAAATAAGTCGCTAGGGATTTTGCTGCCAATGTCTTTGAGCAGTGCTTTCAGCAGCAGCTATACAAAGGTTGGCAGTAGTACATAGCGGCCCAGAAGGGGCGATTTCGATCCGTGTAAATGAACGCCGCGTTTCGTGGCAGCTAATAAGACATCTGGTTTCTACTTTTCGCCCACACTCTAGGCGCCAGTATACAAATTTAATGGCCCAGCAGCGTATGTACTGCCATGAACGTTTAAGATGAGTTGGGTGATATGAGTACAAACTTTAGGTTTCCTCTTAGACATTCCTTTCCCGAAATCAATTCTGTGCATGTCTCTTGAGAGAGACGCTATCCGTCGCGGGTGCACTGGTGTCATATCAAAGATCTTCTCTTACAATACAGTACATAGGATAGAAAGGCAGCAAATAATTGCTCCACATTTCTGTACAAACAGTGGGTAGTTTTGCAGCCCTGCGCCACGTTCTCCTTCAGAATGTTCCCGATAACATACGGACTGTATTCTCCGCCTCCGTTAGCCGTAGCTATCGTCGGTACCATCACAGTACAGCTTTCTGATGGATTATCTCTATCATTAGGCTCCAAAACGGTTGCCTTTTCAGGGCAGCGCCCTCGGTTGCTGCTAACCAAAACGTATTAGTTTTTAATTGTTGAGGATTAGTTGGGGATAGGACTGCTTGCATTCAACTTACGTAGCTGCTGGTTAGTTTAGTATCACTGTTATCTGGAGTGGATCTGACAAGGGTGTTCTCAGGATGTGTAATGTTTTAGTCCGGCGCCTGATTAAATTATACATAAAGATGCCGAAGTTTCATATAGTAACTGTTTGAGTAGATGTACCAGAGACCTCAATCTGCTATAGACAGAGAAGCCTCACAGGCATAGATCATCAAAAATGTTATCAGAGATACAGCTTTAGATGGACAGGTATGGTGGGACAAAAGACCGGATACTGTCTCTGTAGTCATTTGGTCAGCTTCTGGCTTTTCACTCCGATAACCGTGGTTCGATTTCCGGCCTGACAGAGGAATTTTCCTTTAATTAGACTTATTCCCTACCCTCCGCAGAAGCATGAACATGGGAGAGAATATGAGTATTCTTCCTAATGAAAATCAGTAAAAACAAGCATCCCAATACCTCAGTTAACGAGTTAGTTGTTTCTCAAGTGAAAACCCCCTATATGACCACAGAAGTTGACAGGGCTATAAAATGAAACAATAAAAACAGATCGGATACAAAAACAAGCAATATCTCGAAAACGGTTCACTCAACAAAAGAAATGTATATGACATAAATTGTGTATTTTAACGCGATCTACATTTTTTGTAGAGTAAAATTTTGCCTATCTCTTATAGTTTACCAGTTATGCAAAAGTCGTTCACAATGAACAATACTTTTGGAGACATTCCCAGAAACTTCTAGATATACATTTTATTTGTAATGAAAATACTTTAAACATACGATATTTTAATAAAAATCGTTAGAGCCATTTGTGAGAAAATTAAAATTTTCGAAAAATGTTCCATGTAAAGGGTAGTCTGGGGTGGGGGGATTTTCTTGAAAACCTTCGTGTCACATCTCTGGAAGATACTGAACCTAAATACCAAGTTTGGTGTTTATGCGACTGTTCGTTTCTGAGTTATGCTGTTCACAGACACACAGACACAGACACACAGACACACACACACAGACACACACACGGACATGTTTCTAAAAATGCTTTTTTTGGATTCAGGGAGTCTCAAAACATGTATTTCCGGTGAAATCTCGGTATCGAATTTTTGGGTGGAATTCAAAAATATCGCCCCCTTAGCCCAGTCCACCGTTCCATGCATAACCTTCACGATTATTGAGGAAAGGATCTACGTTCGTATATATACCTAATGTTAATACTAATATATTCCCGTCTCGAAAGTTCAAGGTTGCTTCAACCTACGTCAACGATGGATGTTAAGCTCTATATGCTCTGGGCGCTAACATTTGCAATAAACATTTGCGAAACTTGGGCACAAGGTATTGTAACATTCTCTCGGTATTATGGGAGTTTCTTTAAGATCTGTAACGGAATTGTCACTGGATTTCCTTGTTAGCAGACTGTTACACAAGACGCTTGGTTTAGTTCAGTAGTTTTTATGGCGAAACAAGACAAAAAGAAATGTAATATAAATATGTATCTCCGTTCGTTAAGCAAACTCGTGTACTGGCTGCAGGAAGAGAATAAACTCAAAACCAAAGTTATCTCGAGAAGTCGGTCCATTTCTCCAGCGTGTATCGGGGTGATATATCCCTAGGGCATGTAAGAATTGAGTAAAACCAGTCGATTCCCAACAGAAAAGGAAAGCCAAAGATACATTTTTCTTCCGTTCTTTGCGTCTCTTTCTGCATCACCCCATTTTTCCTATTATTTTCTTGTAATCCGGAAAAGGAGGATAGTTCCCAGCTACAAGCCTTAAGCAACTTTTTTTCTTGTTCGCTTCCACTTACTCAGAACTGCAAATTAAATACCCACTTTATGATTTTCTTTTCAGCGCAGTACCTTAAAGCAATATTTGTTATCATTCTTTTCGCGTTATTTGCAGAATTTCTTTGTCTTATCTCGGTTAGTATGCCTGTATAGCAAGCACCTAATTTTCGCTAATGAGGCATTTTTAATAAACCTCTATGCTTATTGTCTGTTTTATTGAAGGAATACTTCTTTCCTTGCACGTTATAATGTACGTATACATCCAAGCTGCTGACTTCTTGCAGAGCTGTCTTTCCTTGGAGAAAAATAAATTATTGTAGTTTCGCAGAACAAAATGTTCAACAGTTACATGTTACTTAATACCAGTTATCTTAAGAATCCCTCAAATTTGTCACGTAAAAGCACATTTTTGCCCCTTGTTAGAGCAAATGTGACAACACAACTCAAAAAATAAAGAAAGAAAAAGAAAGGAAAACGAAAAGTACGATAAATTCAAAAGTTTGCATTTGAGTTCAGCATGTTCTAAGGACGCAACACTCATGGAATTGCAAGGATTTCAAGAACTGCCTACTAAGGGACTGCTCAGGAGGAAAATATTTTAGGGAATTAAATGAAGGAAAGCATAATAAAGCACAACAGATTGCTGTCCAAAGAGCATTTATTAACCTCCCTTGAGAACTTTCACGAAAAATTTATCCCAAACTGTCCTTTATATGAAAGAATGTTGGTTACTTTTACTGTCTCAAAAATGTTTCTAACAACATTGATTAAAGTGCCACATGTTTAAAATATTTAATTAAAATGCTCATCATGAATTTTCTGCGAATAGCATAAACTCCTCTTCAATCAGAACCAATTGTGTATAACTTGTAAAACACAAGATATACGAGGGGCGTCCAATAAGTAAGTTTTCCTATTTTATAAAAAAATTGAACACAATTGATCATGCTGAATTAATTTGATTTATATTGCACTATCCTTCTGTTACTTTTCTACATAGCCAACATATTTTTCCAAACATTTTTGGGGACGTGACACAAGTTTTTCCAAGCCAGTGTTGTACCAATCCTGTACTCACAACCCGCTGCTCACTGATTTGACTTCATCATCGGTGTCTTTGAGTTGGAGGAACACGTGAAAATCACTTGGGAAAAGATCTGGTGAATATGGAGGATGCGAGAAAAATTCCAAGTTGAATCTTCACCCAGGCGGAGCTCAGAAGATTCAACTGGGAAGTTTTCTCGCAACCTCCATATTCACCAGATCTTTTCCCAAGTGATTTTCACATGTTCCTCTGACTCAAAGGTCATCATGGAGTTAAATACTTTAACACCGTGACGAAGATCAATCAGAAGTCAACAGTTGATTATGAGCACAGGACCCGACTACTGGTTAACTTCTGATTCATCTTTGTCATGATGTTAAAGTTTTCACCTCCAAGATGACCTTTGAGTCAGGGGAACATATGAAAATCACTTGGAAAAAGATCTGGTGAATATGGAGGATGCGAGAAAATTCCCAGTTGAATCATCTGAGCTGCACCTGAGTCTAGATTCAACTTAGAAGTTTTCTCGTATCCTCCGTATTCACCGGAGCTTGCCCAAGTGATTTTCACATGTTCCTCCAACTCAAAGGTAAGCACTTTTAACACCGATTATGAAGTCAAATTAGCTGGTTGCGAGCACAGGTCCCAACCTGGTACAACACTGGCTTCGAAAATCTTGTGTCACGTCTCCAAAAATGCTTGGAAAAACATTTTGACTACGTAGAAAAGTAACAAGGATTGTAGAATATAAAAAAAATTAATTCAAAGTGATCAACTGTGTGTAATTATAAAATATTGAAACTTACTAACTTGACGAACCTCGTAGATAAAAGCTTGCTGCGGAATATGTAGATGTCAATAAAACACTTTTTTCTTTTCAAATAACCACTTGTGGCATCAGCTATTTCTGAAGTAGTATTATTTCTGCCTTCAATCTTCAATGTTTTTGTCATTGTTTTAACTGCATCACCATTCAGGGCTTTTTGCGATATCTACCATCCTTACGAAAGGGTTAGAAAGGTAGAATCAAGCGACTGAAAAATTCAATGTCATAGCCGGGATTTGAACCACGGATCTCCCAGTCTCCGTGGTTCAAATCCTGGCTATAGCATTGAATTTTTCAGTCGCTTGATTCTACCTATCTAACCCTGTCCAACACACGGCTTGTGTGGAAGAACAATTAATTCCATCCTTACGAAAGTTTATTTTCCTATCTTCGCTTTAAGCGACATAAATCTTTCCGGAAATAGCTGCATTACACATTTCGTTATACATACAAAGGGAATAGCAACATTCAAATGTTTAAGAACTGGACGTTATATGCGTGTCTTAAAATTTCATGCTTTTTCCACTCTTTCCACTCACGAGAAGCAGCTGAAAATTGACAGGACGTTGAAGGAATGACTAACTATTGAACATGAGGCAGTATTTTTAACACTTAAATGATTTCAGTCTAATTATATAATATATAATTCAATAACAGCCCGCCTTAAAGAAATATGTGTATGTAACTATATATAAAAAGTGTATATTACAATCATTGTAAATGTGTATATTATTGAATCCCTGTTTAATAATGTTATGTGAATGTATTTCGTAATTTAATAATGTAGGAGCTGTAAGAATAATAGGTTAAACGTTCCTAACAATGAGGTAACAATGAGGTAACCTTGTGACAATAATGAGTTTGAGAGTTTAACAATACTACTTCTGATTCTTGGAAGCAATAATTTAATTTTAGTGACAGTTTATAAAATAGCCAATCAACAACCAGAAATAGCTTTAGTTAAAATGAAGGTATTCTAATTGGAGTAGGATTAGCCAAGCAGAAACTGAAAAGGAGAAAATTTTACAAATTTAGAGTTCAGTTGCCCGCAGACAGCGTTACTAACCAGACGCAAAAAGTGTCCTCAAGAGATTTAATACGTATTCGTGTGAGACGAAAATAGTTTACGTGTTAAAAAAGTGCAAGTAATTCATAAAAGAATCTCACAGCTCTCTATCAGTGAAGTGTTATTTAAATCGTGTCGAGCATTAATAAAAGGAGTGAAGTAAAATTATAATCTGTATAAGCCTACATTCTTGTCTCACCATAACCCTACACAGAGAAACATGTCTCTAACAATAATACTGACGCAGCCGAGGCAAACATAAATATTTAGTACTTAAAGAAACAGTCAAATTACAAAGTTTAGGTTTTTAAATTTGGGGCAAAGGCCACCTGAAAGTACATTTGGGGCGAAGGCTCCCGGAAACTGTTTACTATACGTGCGGTTGCAACTACTTCAAGTTCGGCTCCCCAACAGTTGAAATATAATACAACTCCTTATATACAACCTACTTCAAATTGACGCCCAAAGCGTGGCGATAATAAATAACAATACAAACCATTTCTCAAACATTCGAACCGTTAATAACGGATATCTTGCGAATGACTTGATGCCACGAAAATATTAAAATAAGTAATGTTTTAAAGAGATCTACATTTTCTATGTGGTGTGTTTTTGTCTATCGTTTAGCAGTTATGTAAGATTATACAGAATTCCTTCCGAATAAAGCAGACTTCACAGGCTATTCCTAGAAAATTCAATATATGCATTTTATTTACCATGTAAATATATTTAATGTATACTAATTTACTCTCTAAAAATGTTTCATATCAAGAGTAGTTGGGGTGGTGACACTTTCTAAAACATTACTCTTTGACAGATACTGAACTGTATAGGTACCAAGTTTATTATCTATCCGACTTTTCGTTTTAAGCTATGCTGTTCACAAACACACATACACACCAACCTTTTCTAAAAACGCCTATTTTTTTCTGCATTCAGGAAGTTTCGGAATATATCTTCCGGTGAAATCTCGGTAGGTATGGAATTTTTGGTGGAATGCTATACCTTTACCTACTGTGTACGTGGTAGAGAAATTAAAAAGCTCTTGTAAAATAGTTTGTGGAATCAATAACAAAATAAACGATAGTGGCATTACAAGTCATGATTTTGTTATTGTTAGGGTTTGCGACGGACCTCCTCGTGGCGTCGCCTTCCTTCCTTCTTGGAGCTGTTGATGGCTGGTTCCTGTAATTGAAGCCTAGCACACTTGTGTGTTGCCCTATTTCTAGACTCTTTTCAGGGTGTGGTGACGGTAGACAAATGAAACTCCATATGACTCGAACTTTAATTTATTGCATTGTAATGATACTGTTTTGTGTCGCCGCTAGCCGTGTTTTAAAACCTGTAAGTACTGCAAAGGGGCCTATCTTCAACAATTTACCTCCCCAAGCTAGCTATGTCTCCTATATCTAACTTCACACGCATCGCCACAAATATGGCGTGAAACGTTATCTCTTCAGATGCAAAACGAATAGACGCGTGGACTTTTTTTTTTTTTTTTTTTTTTTTTTTTTTTTTTTTTTTTTTTTTTAGTGGGGGCGGCCCCACACCCGCCGCCCCCGGTGACGATCATCCTCTGAGGCTACATCGTCTCCCCATGCACATGCCGTTAGTAAGCTAATCATGCAGGATGCAGGGGGGTGCTTTGTTAGTGTAGTTGCAAGGTGTTAGTCGGGTTCCGCGGAAGCACCCCGGTTAGTATCGGTGAATGAAATGCCGGCATGCAAGGATGCGAGCGCGTCAGTGATGTTTCCAGGGGTCCACACATGACCGAAGCCCTGTGTGAATCGCTGGGAGTAAATGAAAGGTGGCGTGAATATGCGTAGTGATGAGAAGGTCGGTGTCCGTGGTCAGGTTAATGTTAGTTTGTGGGGATCTAGAGGTTAGTAACTATTCATGCTTCAACGTATGTACAGGGTGGGGGCAGGCGTCGTCAAAGCTTACCGTTCGTGATGTGAGTGGTTGGTTCTCTGCTGATTCGCGTGGCCTTGCAGGGTGACTGGAGTTCCTGAAACTAGAGAGCAGTTAGTTCTTAAGGTATGTAGCCAGTGATGCGCGCCAGATGTACGCGTGCGTCAATGGCATCGGTGCTGGGTGTGATAGTTCGGTCAAAAAGTGAAAGGGGGCGGTTGTGTTTGTCGTGGGTGTGGTCGTATGAGCCTAGTTCGTGTATGAGCGGATTGGTATTATACGGTATTTTGGCATACAGGTCGGCTGTTAGTTTCTTGATAAATTCTTCGATGGAATGGATACTAAGTTCGGTGTGGAGCCTGTCGGCAGGGGCTGTTCGAGGAACCTTGGCGATCTTGCGTAGTGTTTTATTTTGAAGTGTCTGGAGGGATGTAATATGACTGGCCGCGGCATACCCCCACACGGGGGCTGCGTAGGTCAGGATTGGGCGGATAAGGGATTTGTATAGTGTAAGGCCGGTGTCCAATTGTAGGGAGTTGCTGTGATTTAGTAGTGGGTACAGTTTCCATAGGATTGCAATTGCCTTGTTGCGCGCTAGGCGAATGTTGTCCTTCCACGTAAGTCCTTGGTCGAGGGTAAGTCCCAGATAGGTAACCGTGGGAGTCCACGGAATGTTCTCGCCAAACATTGTGAGCGGTGCAAGTTGGTGTCCGGGGTAGCGGTGAGTAATGCGGCGAGTGAAAATTATCGCTTGTGTCTTTGAGGGATTGACTTTGATGCGCCAGTTTATGAGCCAGGCTGTAAGTGTATCTAGTGCATTTTGCAGGTAGCGGCGGATGAACTGCGGTTTTGTAGAGTGAGTCAGGAAGGCAGTGTCGTCTGCATAAAGGAGTTTCATAGTGAACGGTGAGCTGGGTATGTCGTTCATATAGATGTTAAACAGCGCCGGTCCGAGCAAACTGCCCTGGGGGACCCCTGCTAGGATGGGGCGCGGAGTGGAGTGAGCGTAGTTCACTACCGAACAGAAATGGCGGCCTGTGAGATAGTTTGCAATGAGTTTAATAAGCGTATCAGAGAAGTTGAGATCAGCTAGCTTGCGCAGGAGACCTGGGTGCCACACTCGGTCGAATGCGCGTTCGATATCAAGGAACACAGCTCCGGTAGAGCGGTTGGTGTTGAAACCCCGCGTGATGAATTCAGTTGCGCGTAGGAGCTGGAGAGTGGTGGAGTGGTTTTTACGGAAGCCGAACTGCTCGTGTATGAGAATATTATGTCTGAAAATGTGTCGGTTGAGTCGTTTGAGGATGATTTTCTCTAGCAACTTGCTGAGTGAGTTTAATAAGCTGATTGGTCGATAGCTGTGAGGGTTTGCGTGATTCTTGTTCTTCTTTGGGAAGTGCCGCACCAGGGCAGTCTTCCAGGTGTTGGGAAAGATACCGTGCAGTAGAACGTAATTAAAAATCTGTTCCAAGGCTTTTAGGGCGTCAGGTGGCAAATGTTTGAGCACGATGTTCGGGATTTTGTCGGGGCCCGGTGCCTTGCGGTTGGGCAGATGTTGGATGAGCCAATTGATTTCGTGTGTGCTGGTCTTTCGTATCCGGTCATGAGTTATGCGGTCGCCGAAGTGGCGAGTGAGGTTTTCGGTTTCAAGGGAGAAAGCAATTGAGGAGGGCACTTCGTTGGGCCTAAGCGTGCTGCAAAGCGCATCGGCAAGTGCTTCTGCTTTTTCAGTGTCAGTGGAGGCGGTGTGCTGATTATGTTGCAGCGGAGGAATAATGTGGGCTTCTTTAGTTAAGCATTTAGCTATTCGCCAGAGGGAGGCATGTTCGAGGTTGAGATTCTGGAGTGTTTGGTTCCATTGTTGGTTGAGTACTGCGGATGTGGCCTGCTGGAGGTGCTGGTGATGCCTGCGGTAGCTGTCAAGATCTGCGGGGTGACGGGACCTCTGCCACCGGCGCCGCGCTCGGTTCCGTGATTGGCTGAGTACCTTGATGTCCTTGGGCAAGGGTTGTTGGGTGGGACGTGGTTGCGTTACGGGTACTGAGGCTGCGATAGCTTGTCTAATGGTGGTTTCAAGGTGTGTAGTGGCCTCTTCGAGGTCGTTGTGAGTAGCAAGCTGGTTTATGTTGAGGTTAGAGGTGAGAGACTCCTGGAACCGCGTCCAGTCGGCCTTGTTATAATTACGGCGGAGAGGGAACTGTGTACTGGCCAAAGAGCCTTCGAGATTGATTAGGAGGGGCAAATGGTCAGAGCTGAGGTCATTAATGACTGTGAGGCGGGCCCGGTGTGTTAGATTGCGGATCAATGCTATGTCGAGTATGCTGGGACTTGCGTTAGGTCGCGATGGAATGTATGTGGGTTCGTCGGGGGCACAGATGATATAATCGGAGTGGTTCTCGTGGGCAAGTAGCTTAATCCCGGCGGTATTACTAGAATTGCAGTTCCAGATAACATGTTTAGCGTTGAGGTCGCCGGCTAGGAGCACCTGTTGGTCGAGATGCAGAAGGATTTCTATGTCCGCGGGGTCTAAGTCGTTGGGGCGGTTATAGGCTGAGATGACCGTAGCGTTAAGCTGGTCGATTGAGACTCGAATAGCGGTGGCTTCAAGGCGGGCAAGAGGCGGAATGGCTACTTGATGGTGGGCGATGCACGGCTTGACGGCAATGGCTGTGCCGCCTCCGCGGCCGTCGCGGTCTGTGCGATAAACGACATACCCAGGAAGCTGGAACCTTATCTGTGGGCGTAGGTGAGTTTCGGTGATCAGTGCAATATCAATTTGGTGGCGTATAAGAAAGTCAGAGAGTTCAGCCTTGCGGCGACGTGCCCCGTTCGCATTCCATGTCATCACCTTAATCATGCGGTTGTCCATTGTGAGCGGCTGGAGAGGCGTGTCCATGTTCGGTGCATTGGTCGTCGTCTTTACTGGTATTGGATCGCCCCAGGCACTGTAAAGAGTGCAAAGAACTGAGCATACTGACTCAGAATCTGGGGCGCATCCAATGGCTTAAGTAGGAGCCAGTTCAAAACTTCAGTTGCCATGTCTCGAACTACATCCCACGGCATACTTTTCACCACCATGTTGCTGTGCAGTGCCTTCGTATATGGAAGCTGTGGCAAAGGCACTTGCACAACAGTCGGCAGGAGGTTGAATGCCGCCGGCGTCTCTGGTTGGCTCCCAGGATCTGGTGTACCCTCAGTGTGAGCCCGAGGAGGGGCGAATGTATCAATCTGGGGTACCGTGTTTTGGGTGTTATCAGATGCTGCCTGCAATCCGGGCGCCTGTGGCCTAGGTTGTGCAGCAGGAGTTGATGCGGAAGGTGGGGCCCGGAAAGGCGCTGCCCTCAAGTTTCCGGGAGCCCTTTGCTGTAGTGGAGAGCTGTCTGCTCTGCGATGCCCTTGTGTTTGTGCTCGGTGGTCGGCGTTGATGCGCAACACATCCAACTGACGCCGGTACTCCGGGCACGCTCTCCAGCGGGCGCCATGTCCACGCTGGCGGCACAGCACGCATCGTCTGTCCTGAAGAGGGGTTTGGCAAGGTGCTGACGCGTGCGGTCCTGCACACTTGGAGCAGGTTTCAGTGCGGTCACGGCACTCGTTAGCCTTGTGTCCCAGTCGCTGGCACTTGTTGCACTGCACAGGAAAGCAAGGTGGGCGAAACTCCTCCACCTTGACCCGGCAGTGCAGCAGTTCTTCAGTGGCCAGCAAGCGGGCTCTGTCGTTCTCTGTCTTGACCTCTACTTTGTATATTGGGAGAGGGGTCCGTTGGCGGTCAAAACGTCGCAGCTGCTGGACTACTTCGGCATGGATATCCCTAGCACGGAGTTGGTCCAGCAGTGCCTCTTCGGCTCCATTCATGTATACGTGTTTTATCACCAGTCGGTGAGTCCGGCTGGTGCTAGAGGCCGTGATGCTGAAATTGGCACCTCGCGCCTCTAGGAATCTAACCAGGTGGTTGTAGTCCCTGGGCGTCCTGGTCCTCACTACATAATCCAGCGACACAGCCGCTCGCGCCACATTGTAACCATTGTTAGGGTGCGCGTTGTCGAAATCGACAAGAATGCGATGGAGGTCACCTTCGTGACTCCGCGCAATGTAGACGGGCGGCTGCAGGGTGGAGGTCACCGCATTGGCATAGCTACTGGGCGCTGCCCGGTTTTCTACAACTGGCGCAGGGCCAGTTGACGTGGAAGCGCCAGCATTTGCGGTCGCTAATGCCACTGCATTGTCGGCAGCAGCCGGCAGAGCAGCATTTGCGTTGTTCGGGACAGTTGTGAGATCAATGACTGGAGGAGGGGCGGGGTTGTGGGAAGAGGTGGATGCGATGGGTTCTAGGGTAGTGGACGGAGACGGAGCCGACGACGAGAGTCGACGGGGGTCCGCGGGGCGAGGGATTCGGGTAGGGGTTGGGTGGGGAGTGGGAGGTTGGTTGACGGGAAGACCTGAGTCCGTGGAGGAGAAGGAGGCATTAGGTGTAGAGGTGGGTGAAGAAGGAGGTGGGGTGTCAAGGGAGTCAGAAGGTGTGCGCGAGCGCGGCGGGCCAGGCGCGGCCTTGCTCCGGGTAGCGGGTGCCATCTGCGCAAAGAGAAAGACCAAGAGGAAGAAGTGCTCAAGGATGGCTCCTTGAGCGGAAGCCTGTAATGGGAGAAGGATAGAAAAGATGAAAGAAAGTGGAAGTAAAAGAGGTAGTCAGCGGTTGCTAAAAGCGTGAGGAACAGCGGGCCGGACACCACTGGGGTGCGCCGTTACTCGTCGCTAGTACGAGGGCTGTGGCCTTGTTCCTCGACCGGCAGAGCTACAGCGGTCGCCTAGAGAAGGCTGCGCGTGAGCGATAGCGGCGCTTGAAGGTCTCGCCGGCTGGTCAGGCAGAGCGGTCGGATACCGGTCTGCCGCTGGCGCTACGTCGTTGGTCCGCAGTGAACAGGCTGGCTTCTCTGCAACAGGCCAAAAGAGGCTGGAAGAGATCTTCTCGCCTGTTCACCCTCCAGAGTCCGGAGCGTGAATGCCTGCGTGCGCGTCGCCACGCCACGCGTGGACTCTGCACGTGTGTGCTTTTATACTCGCTTGGGAGGACGCTAAGTTCGCCTAGCTCTTTTCTAATCTATTCTGTTATTGGTTCTCCCCTAAGCGTGCTATGAGAACATTTGCCTCCAAATCTGCAGTCTTGACAAGTTTGGGATTTCCAGGGTGTCAACATCTCTCTCCCTCTCTTTCCATCTTATTGCTATCTCCCTCTGTGCCTGTGACTGTTTAGCTGTGTTGCCAGCTCTAAACTCTTTTGTACCTGCCTGTTTCTCTTCTCACGGCTAGCTAGCTGCACATTTTACATATATGTTACAATCTTAACTTATTCCTATTACATTTGTGTTCCCTCTATATCATAGTTCCCGCTATAGGTTAAATGACCAGTAGTTATATAAGTATGCTTGTGCGCTGTTGCATTGGAACCGCATTTGCCAAGTGATGTAAAAGTTCCAAGCAGTACATTGGATGATTATTATTATTAAAACAACTCCAAACATCTCTAAGTGGCGGTGAAAAGCATAGTAACAGTATCAGTCACTAGGTGGAGCTAGTTACGATGTAACTAATATTTAACCCTGCACATCCATCAAAGGAGGTGAAGTGTGGTACCTAGCAAGGGACCAGGGATACTCATCAAGGTCCGCAGCAAAACAATGTTAAGTCCCAGGGACTTAATTCCGCCTACTTGGGCAGATTATATTCTCTACGTTATTTATGCGGCCCTATAAATGTCATTAGTGCCTAGGAGGGTGGTGTAAGCGCCAGGAAATATGGCCCGTTTTCTTGAAGCGCTGCATAAATTTCCAGCAGCTACATACACACGTGTACTGCAACTCCCACCCCCCCCCCCGTTGTAAACAACAGCCAGGTCTCGCTTCCTAATTCTCCTGCAACACAACCAATTTACTTTACATTTATAATACCCATATTTTTATTTATATTGACACGTTTTATTATTCATTAATTAGTGGCTTATATTAAAATGGATTCTAATACAGTTAAATGTAAAAAAATGAATGAGTATTGCTTTACTTCTCCGCGTCCAATTTGTGTCGTTTCAGTAACTATATATTGCATAAAGAAAATGATTTGGAGTGAGTAAAAATTTGTTTCTTTGTCTATCTGTGCTGCTCAAATATTGCACTCTCGATCCGAAATGTCGCCCGAAATCAGAAAAACCTGATGGGTTTTCTTACTCACCCTTTTTACGTAAGATTATTTCTTCTACCTCATGCCAAAGGAGATAAAGGTTGATGAAAACATTTTTTTATGCATTTGGTTGCACATATAAAAGGATTCAGGAGACTGAAGCAATTATCAACTCTTGAAAAAGAGGGTCGCTATATGGTGACATTGAAATTCCACTCCCTTTGCATGAACCACAAAAAAATGAAAGGATACAGAGCAAAATGGCTTACGAGGTAGCGTTTGTGGCTTGCGTTCGGGAGGTTGCAAGAGGACTGTTTTTTTTCTTTTATTTTCTCTTCGTAATTTCCCTCAACTACCGTCAGATAGGATATTTAATACTAAGTATCAGAGTTAATTCTAGAAGACAAAAGAAATATAAATCAAAAGTAAACGTTACAACAGGAAAGCTACTATGTTGCTGAGGCCATATACCGTCAGTAGTTTAACGATATTAAAAGTCCATATTCTGTCAAATAGCAACGAATTGAAAGGTACAGGAGGTTGTCCACACGACTGTCTACCGCAAGTTTCTTAAGCGTTTTGCGCAGGAAGGTGACTGCACAACAGGGTCATCTGTCTTGCAAACCAATGAACCTATAGTAAACGTCGCGGTATAACCAAGAAGTTAAAGTGACGTTAAATAATAACAAAGGAATAATGACTTAGCACATCAAAAAATTTAGTATATTGGAAAATTCAAAACCAATAATGATTATCTTAGAAATGATTATTGCCACAAAATGTATGTTCTACATAAATTTTATGTTAACGAGAGCTACCTGTATCGTGTAGAAGGTTTTGTCTTATGGTTTTACAGCTATGCAACAGCATACAAAAGTCATTCTAAATGGTGATAACTTTAAAGGCTATTCGCAAAAACTTCAAGGTATAAATTTTATTAGTCATATAAGTATTGTAAATATCTGCATTTTTTTAAATCCTTAGAGACATTTTAAGAAAATCAAAACACAACGAACATTTTTCCGTGTAAGTGGTATTTTCTTAAATTTAATGGGAGTTTCTTAAAACTATTCATGCCGGTCCTTGGAAAATTCTGAACTTAAATATTGAAATTTCGTTTTGAGTTAGACGTTCTTCTAAATGTTTTTGATTACCTCAAAATGCACATTTCCAGTGAAATCTATTTATATGGATGAGATATACTGTTTCTCTACTATTCGTAGATAGTAGAAAATGAAAAAGAGTAAGTCGAATAAGAACAAAGTTTTAAAATGAAATACGCATTTAATTTAAGGATGCAAGACGAAAATTGTCAAGAACCGCCTTAAAAAAATAATTTTTATAAAATTGTATAAAATTCAAACAAATTGGAGTAGATTTCACAAGATATTGGTAGAAAATTCAAGGTATCTACTCTTCGTAATGTCAATATCTCAAACTATGATTTGAATGAAAATCGTTACTCGGTAAATCAGTCTACAGAGTTAAAAGATGCTGCACTTAAGTACGGGTGCTATATATACACTTTTGGTTTTTTAATCGTGCTCATGCAGACGCAGGCACGCGCGGATTTTTTCATACAACTGTTCTTTTCTCGATTATGGTAATCTCAGGAATAGTATTTCTGGTGAGTTTTGGATAGACTTTTTTATTGAAATACAAGATTCCCTCTATCCACAATAGTTAAACAGTAGAGAAAGTGAAGGAGGATACTTTATTTGTATTGATATGTTGAATATTTCTTTAAATTTTGTAGCGGGAAAACGTTGTACATCATTTGTAGCAGAAAATGTTCCTCTGGCTGATGCCCTCTACTGCGGTATTCTTGTTTCCAGCTGTTGCTGCTCGTCGGCTGCTGTTTTCTCCATTCCTACTCAATTACCTATCTAACTAATTTCACGGGTCTCAGGGTTTTCGTAGATGCGGCAAATTAAAATACACTGCATTTCCCTTAAAAAATGTGTTTTGTTATCAAAAAATATTTATGGGCGGCTAGCTTTTCCCATTGTAACAAATCCTACCATTACAATACATTAGGAACCTAATCTAACTGCACACGCTTCCTACACCTGTGCCCACACGTGCATCTGTCGTCCAGAGAGTATCATTGTGTGTCGACGAGATTCTAAAAGAGAGTGGAAATCTGGGGCTTACTTCCCCTTTTTATACCCAAGCTTAGTGACGCTTACTTTTGCACCTCAAAATGTAACGACACTTTTAATTGGTCCTCAGACCGCGTTACCGTATTATATATGAAAATATTCTGCTGCAAAGTTTTTCGCATACGCGTCCTAGTGACGCGCCCTAATGACGCGTCCGGAAGCAGATTCAATATCTCTGTCTCTTTCCTTTCTATATCTGTCTCTTTCTAGTTCTCCTTATTTTTACCAGTTTCTTGTTCATTAGCTTGGTGAAAAGTGGGTTCTACCTAGAATTATCTTTTACTGAGAATAAGCTAGTTCGACCGTTCCTTACTTATATAAGTTACAATCTGCTCTTTACATTTATTGACTGCTAAATATTTTAACATCTTTCTTTATTCATTATATTATTATGTATAGTTCTTGTTTAATATTGATTTATATGTATATGTGTGTATGTAATATATATATGTGTGTGTGGTATATCCCCTTTAATTTCCTCTTAAATAGGACTGAAATCATCTTGTATGCCAAATTTGAATACTCTTAATTATACTTTAAAGGAAAACTACAGATTATTTGTTGATATATACCAGAGATATGTTTGGGAAATTTCTTTATGAAATATTGAGCCTTTAGTTGAAAGCTTTAATTTACATATAAATTTAGCTTTCTTATAGTATCTGGTTCATTGCAAATTAAAAGCTATATAAATATTACGGATAGAAAACGAAAAATAACAAAGATGTTGCAATTGAATGGCGTATTTTAGTGGGGGAATTTTCTTGTATCTTTTCACCCGGAATGCTTAAGGTTATTCGTATCAAATAATAAATTTGGTGTTATGCGGTTTCTTGTTTTTGAGTTACAGTGTTTGAGTTCAGTGATTTCTGGATACTGAACTTTTGGATGGAATACATTACTTCCTATAACTATTTTATGAAAATAGTATGTTCGGTATAAATCATATGTATACGTTTGACTTACTGTATCATTTTTGTTTTACAAAAAATCTAGAAATGTATATTTTTGTCTATTCTGGCTAAGTAGATCCTAGCTTATAGCTTTGCATCGAGCGTGTAGAAGAGGTTGTGAAGTATTTCCATCAATACTACAGAAGCTCCTTGAGCGAAGGTGTAAGGCAGAGAAATCCCTAGGGACAATAAGGAACATGTACACAAACACACACATCATATTCTGGTCCTATGCCGTAAGAAGCTTAAGTGTCATAAATTTCAACGCTACTCTACCTGATGTAAAAGGTCATAACTTAGACGGACACGTGTGTGTGCGTGTGTGTGTGTGTACGTGGCGAAATATTGCTACGTCCTAGTGACGTATAGTGTTTGTTTTCTTTGGAGGCGTCAGGCACCAAGGAAATCGCAAGTTACAAAAACTGAGAAGGCGGACAAAAGAGTCCTTTCTTGATGTAATAATGCAGGATAGAGGGCAGGCAGTTCATACCACCAGAGGGCTCTTACATCGACTACGTGATGGACATAGTGAAACAGCCTATTCTCTTCGTAATAGCATTATATTTCCCCCTTCTACTGGTTCAGTTTGTTTCAATGCTGTTTCTGGTACAGTTGCGAACTTTAGTATCGCGGCTTGGCTCAATGCTCGAAAAAAATATTTTCATTCCACCAGTATTAGTGCTATTGAGGAGTTATTCCTTTTAATGCAATGTAACACTGAAATTTAATAAAGAAATTAAGAATGTTTGCCTTTTTAAATCAATATACCTTCTATTTTCACTCTACAATGTTGTTTTCATAGCGTTTAAGTTTCAAGTAAAGTACTACACATTTACTCAACTACTTTTCTTATTAAAATGCTCTGCATAATACAGTTTTTAATTTAAATGCTTAAAATTTTGAAGTGTGAACATGGATTTATAAATTATTGTGCAGCATTTGCTAAAACCACATATTTGCAATTAAACTTCTTCCACAACTGAGGTTTGTAAAATTGAACAATTACTGAAACATACACAAACCATCTACATTTAATAGGTAGAGGAAGTGTTGTATTCCATCCAAAATTTTAATCTCGATATTTGACGGAAAATAATGATCTAATGCTCTCTGAATAAATAATAATAAAAAATAAAAACTTTGTGTGTATGTTTGAACAGCATAATCCAGAACCAAAAATTCGGATAGATATCTAGCTTGGCAGTTCATTTCAGAATTTTCCAAGGATGCGACGCTTACATTTTCAAGAAAATACCCCTAATTGGAATTTTTTTCGTCATTATTTACATTGATTTTTTCAAAAATGGCTCAATTTTCATTAAAGAACTATAAATTTAGATATTTGCACTACTAGTAAATGTATACGTTTAGTTTTTTGTGAACCGTTTTCCGGATTAAATTTTGTGTAATATAATATATTTGTATATTATTTGGTATTGATTTTAGGAAAATCTAAAAGATAGGCAAAAACTTACTTCAGTAAAATGTGGAGGTCATTAAAATACACACTGTTGTTAAAATGGATTTTTTTGCAGCGTTAGCAACTTTCAAAATGTTTCATGGTTCAAGGGCTACACTTTCCAAACTGAAAGCTTGCGAGTTTTCTTTTTTACTTTCTCTACCATGTACCTATTATATAGAGAAGGCACACATGTTTTGAGGTCCCCTAAATAGAAAAAGCATTGTTAGAAAAAGGTCTGCGCGCGCCTCTCTCCCCCTCTCTCTGCCTGCCCGCCTGCCTTTGTGAGCGTCTGTAAACAGCATAACTCAACAAGGTAAAGCCGTATAAATACCCAACTTGCTACTTAAGTTCAGGATCTTCAGGATCTTAAGTTCAGGAGATTCTTAGAAAATGTCCCACTTCCATTTACGCTTCACATGGACCCTTTTTCGAAATTTATTTCCTAAAAATGGCTCTAAGGATTTTTATTACAATACCACATATTAAAGATGTTTACATGACAAATAAAATATGTATCTTGAAATTTATGGGAATACCCTGTGAGGTATTCTTCATTCGGAAGTAATTTTGTATAATATTGTATAACTGGTAAACGTTAAGCTATAAATGAAAACATACTACACAAAAAATGGATCTGTTTATAAAACACAGTTTATTTCAAATAACTATTTTAACGGTATCAGCCATTTCCGAGGTATCCGTCCTTAATGTTTGAATAGTTCAATTATTTTGCATTCTTTTAAAATTGAAAGAAAAGAGTATGGAATTTTAAGGCCAGCTTATAGTGCCCAGTTCTTAAACATTTGACTATCGCTATTTCCTTTAAATTTATAACGAAACTTTTGGGTTTGTCTCGATTAAAAGGAAGTAGACAGACAAATAAGCTTTCCTAAGAACAGTTTTTATACCCTTAATAAGCGATAAGAGAAGACTATGTGAATGTAATCAGAGTTTTTTATTTACATTACAATAGCCCATTCCGTTACTGGAAGTTTTTTACCGAATTACCTTCTTTTCCAATTGTATGACCCATTGCTTCCACATCCTTCATATTCACCGGAATTGGCTCTCAGCGATTATTTGTTCCAAGACCTGTAGAAATAACTGAACAGTTAAGTGAATCTTTGGATTAAGTGTATTGATTTACAAGGTGATTATGATGGAAAAAAGAACCATCTAGATATCGTCTTTTCTTGGTCAAACTCAGAGCTGTGGAATAGTTGG
Organism: Deroplatys truncata; assembly: GCA_030765065.1. NCBI lineage: Eukaryota > Metazoa > Arthropoda > Insecta > Mantodea > Mantidae > Deroplatys > Deroplatys truncata. The sequence continues at coordinate 95,071,790 of CM060986.1, read as the reverse complement.
ATACAGAACAACAACAGTAAACTTCACAAAGTGTGCCATACTTCTACTGCAGAGTATCCAGTTAAAAACCTCAAACGTAGAAACCAAATTACATTAACCCTCCTACGAATTGGACACACCAGAATTACACGCTCCTACCTTTTAAACAGAAGTCCTCCACCGGCCTGCGATAAGTGTCAAACAGCACTAACAGTAGAGCATATTATACTGAGATGTTCAAAGTTTCAATAGCAGAGAAAGAAATTTGATATACCAATAAACCTTCATGCAGCACTAACTGAACCCTCTCACTGTGGAAATATTATCAGCTTCATTAAAGCAATTGAATTATATAACGATATTTAATCAAAAGAATTAAGAATTTTTTTTAATCATGAAAAATTGTCATTCTAAAATTACTGTAATATTCATTGTGTATTAATTGTTCTTCTAAAGCACCGTTATGTTCAACTAATTGTAAGAATATCTTTATTTTTAATGTGAATTGTCATGTTTTTGTAAAACCATGTAAGAAATTCTTTTTAAAATTGTTATACTGAACCTAAATCAGTCGCGATTAGACCAAAATGATTAAAGCGACCTTAAACAAATAAATTAAAGAAAATAGTGACGAGTACGGAATTTTCCTGAACAAAACACTGGAGATGCAGCAAATGGATTGCGCTCCGGTTGCATCGTATATTCATGGTAAATAAAGTACACATTGAAAGTTTTGAATTAATGGTAGATACCCTGTTTATACGTAATTATATTTCCTGACAACATTAATTATATTACATGCTGCTGCACAGTTATTAGTTTAATAATTGACATAGGAAACACAGCGGTTTAATGTACCTGATTCAATTGGGAGTGATAATAATTCTCGCTGGTCACTATTTGTTTTGTCTTTGCCAAAGCCACGCTAGCATTACAGCGCTATGGGCAATACATATGGACCGTTACACAAGTATCCTGGCCATATCATTAGATCATTCCGTTTTACTCTGTAGCCGAGAGGTTGGTAAACACTGATTCAACCTGCCAACTTATGCTCCGCACACGGCTAGTGTGAAAGAAGAATTTTCAAAACGGAAATTAAATTTCATATGGATTAACCATAAAATGCAGGAAATTAAAAGCACTTACAATATTCGTCGACTATTTGACATTTCTTTTAGATTTATCGGGATACTTGAATCAGATAAGAAGATCTAATGCGTTTATATCAAGTCGCCATGGTAGCTCAAATGGCAAGAGCATCGGCATGGGGAGCCAAAGATCCGTGGTTTGAGTCCCAATCATGGCACTGAATTTTTCAAATCTGTTTTAAGTTCTATCTCAAAAGATATTATTTGAGCACTCACATCATAACGATTGTGGTTAGCAATAAACATTTAGATCTCTTAAAGATAACAATACTTTTTCTCACAGTTAATCAGTAAAATACAGATATCAATGTTATATTCTTTGCCTATGCCATCATAATTAACAAATATACTGACAAATGATAATTATCATATTTACTGATTATTTATTTTTACTTTTAAAGCAAGCAACTTCATATTTTACATTCACCCGACTTTCTTTAACCCTCGTTAGATTCATCTTTGAGAAAATAAGAAATAACGAAAAAATGTCCATATAAAAGGTAAGCATATTTGGAAGATGCTTCTTTGGAGAATCTTCTTCCTCCGGCGTGTAACGGTCCCATGTTCCTTCTCCCTGGTCTATAATTTAACGCCATTTTCGTTGGAGATGTTCTCTCCAATTACATTAAGATTTTATTGTATTGCATAAATATTTAATCTTTCTGTTATTTGTTCATATGCTATTCTCTCTCTTCCAATATATTCTCTAAAATCTTGTAGAAATTTCATTTCAGCTACTCGAGGGGTTTTCAGCCATTGGGCGGGGATGCTGCACTTAAATAACAAGTTTAGATTTATTTAAATGCTCCTTTTTAAATTATGCTATGTGGGCAAACAAACACATGGACATATACACGCTTTTTTTTCTAAAATAGCTCTTTTGGGGCGGACCAATTCGGAGGCCTCAAAACCTGCACTTCCGAAAAATTTCAATATGGAATTTTAGTGGTGAATTGTGCTCCTCTTTCTACTACAAGATGATGCTAGAAAATATAAGTTTAGATTTTTTCATAAAATTTCTCGAAACCTACTCTACTCATACACACCCTTAAATGACTTTGCTGTAAAACAATACCTGTTCTTTCACTTTCGACTGTTCTTCTATTTAGATATGAATTATCTCATTTTCACCTCTAGTTTTCTTATTAGAGTACGATGTATGGATTTGTGTAAATAAAACAAACCCACTGCTAGAATATCAAGTTACATAACAATTGACAAATTAAGCTTTCGGGTAAACTGAACGTAAACGCAATATCAATTCTGTAACACTATTGATCTGTATATGTGCCTAACAAACTAAAGCAAATATACGATGACTAATATATTGTAGGTGTTAAACGCCAGAAACAGTGTAAAACAGCAATACGATTTGTTGGGGATCGAGCGAAATAGCTTAATGTGCAAATAAATAAGCAGGCCATTGAATAAACAATGGATCGTAGGGAACAATGGTAGAACAATTGAATTTACGATTGACTGAGCAAAACAGAGCATCAGCAGCTGTAAACAAACAAAATGGGAGCAATGTTGAAATGTAAATTGTTTCTGCCATAATGTAGGAAAAAATAATGTAACTGAAAGTGTATTGTCCCTCTAGACAAGTTAAGAGGTAATCTAGACTCCTGTAAATACGATTATTGTAGGTAATTAACTGAGGAAATGTTTGGTTTGTCACAACACTAACTCTTTTTAATTATTGTTTATCTTCCCTTATTGGGACTTCTATAAACACTTGTACATGTAATTCAGGATACAGTGAGTGGTTACAAATGGCACAATAGGTATAGATATACATTGGTTATTCAACGGATGGGGACATCTCGCGCGCTGCAGTCTGCAGGTATCTATTACGGTTATCATCCCCCCCCAGAGAGAAAGGAATGGAGTGAAGGAGCCACAGGAGAGTATAGATCGTAGGCAGACATGCTACAGAGGCGTGCGGAAGTACCTAACACTTCCAAGCTCGAAAACGTGTTCCATTGCTGGAGCTGCCTAGAGAGGGCTATGAACGACCTACCAACCAAGCAGCCCTCTGGTGTCCACGGGTAGTACTCTTTCCTTTGGGCATGCATCCGCGCTATCTGGCTGGCACTGCACGAAACCTTGAAGCACACCTAAAAGATGAGAAGGAAACGAAGTGGAAGGGAAATTATGGAAAGGGAATCGTGCTAGAGAAGAAATTACTCCGGGAAAACCATGAAAAATCTATAGGTCACAGTGAACGGTAGTCGGGAATCGAATTCGTGACTGTGGTGCCACCACGCTCGGTAATGGCATAATACTACCAGGCGAGGTGGCTCCGCAGTAACGTGTGGGGCTCGCATTCTGGAGGTCCCTGGTTCGATTCCCGTTGGGATTTTCGCGATTTTCCCTGGTCGGTAGGCGAATGCTGGGGTAGCTTCCCATCAATCTCTATTTCATTTCCATTTCCCTTTCATTCCGTTTCCTTCTCATGTTTCAGGTGCGCTTTTGATTTCATGGCGTATGGCGGTGCCGGACAGATAACGCAGATTCTTGCTCAAAGGAAAAAGTATTCCCGTGTATACTAGAGGGCTGTTTAATTGCTGGGTCGTTCATCGTCCTATCCAATAGGACTTCAAAGTACACAATTTATTTCGAGCGAGGAACTGTTTTGGACTTCCTCGCTCTCTATGGCCTATCTACTTGTGACCTGTAGCCTCCTGTGGTTTCTTCACTTCATTCCTGTGGAATGGCAGTCGCAATAGATATCTTGTATGTCGCAGTGAGCGAGGTGTCATCCTACATTTTATACCTATACCCTCTGGTGTAATCCTACTATTTCTGTATTTTCTACTTCCTCTATTACTTATGTATAGTAAGTAGGTAGAGGAAGTATTCCATTAGAACATTCAATTATGAGGTTTCACTTGAATTACAGTTTTGAGGCGCACTGAATTAAAAATAAAGTATTTTTAGATAACGCTAAATAGCTCAAGAGATGACTTTAAATGAAACCTTACTAATTTGAAATAGCTAACACTTTAGATTATTCTCAAATCAACGGTTTAGTATGCACTGTCATTAGTATGGTCAAGAATGGAATAGGGTGTAGGATGTGATTAGCGGAGGGGAACACTTCGCGCACTGCAAACCAGCTTGATCTATTGAAGCTATACCCCCAGGAGGCAGGGATGGGGGTGAGGAGCCATAGGATATTTCAGGTTCGCGAGCGTATATGCCCACAGAGACGCGCAGATGTAACTAATATTTCCAGTTTGAACACCCTTGCACCAGTGGAGCGAAGAATCCAGAGAGAGGGCAACGAAGTGAGCCTAACAACGCGGGACAATGCACCCTGGCGTTCACGGGGAGAAATCTTTCCAATCCGCATGCATCTACGCTATCTGCCACACACCGTGGGACTTGAAAGCAACCTGAAATACGAAAGGGAGAAATGAAATAAGACGAAATAGGGGAAAGGACAAATTGTGGTTGAATACACCACCCCGACATTCGCCTAGGCGACCAGGTAAAAATCACAAAAAAGCTCATTGTCAGTTGGGCGGTCACCGGGAATCGAACCCGGGACCTCTCAGATGCTGCCACCTGAGCCATCCCGCTCGGTAAAAATGGTGTAAGAATTGTCTCTCTAAATCTCATTTTTCCTCCATGTGTGTTTTTAGCAGTGTTTAACGCGCGTTCTTACTACATGCAGTACCACACGCGGTGGACATTGATTGTGATGATGCATGCAATGAAATAATATGTATTTGGGAAAGAAACGTTTAGGGTACCTCCCCGCCATTTGTCAGTTATGAAGACAGGAAACCTGGGAAAAGAAAAGGCTCAGTCAGGGAGGACGGTACTGACAGTGTCTGAAGCGCGAACTTTCCGAAAACGAGCATTACGAGGGGCACTATTTATATTTTAAGCCTAATAATTAAAACAAAGTAATTTCTGATTGAAAACAGGTTTATTGTTTTTCAAAATATTCTCCTTTATGATCAATACACTTTTGCATCCGTTTGTCAAAACATTTATGCCAGTCTTCTTGAGACACCTCCAAAACATGGTTTTTGAAGGCATCAACGGCTTCTTCTGCCAACGAAAATCGTTGTCCACGCAATTTATTCTTGATGTTTTAGAACAAAAAGAATTGGGTGCCATATCAGGACTGTATGGCGGATGACCCTTCAATTCGATTTTTTGAGCCTTCAAATACTCTGTTGTTAGACGAGATGTGTGTGCGCTCTCATTGTCTTGATGAAGAACAATCCTACGGTTCTTATTGGTTTTCCTTACTTCACCGAAGACTTCCGGCAAACAAATGGCCGTGTACCATTCGGCATTGACGTTTTATGTTCCTCTAAAGGCACTGTTGCCACATGGCCAGTTTTTCTGAAAAAGCAGGCGACCATTTGATTCGAAGTGTTGGATTTGCTTCATCTTGAAACACCCATACAGTCGACTGCTGTTTACGTTCCACCTCATACGCATAGATCCATGATTCGTCACCTGTAACAATCTTATATACGTCCTTTGAGGCACCGCCATTGTATTTCTTGAGCATTTTTATACACCAATTGACACGAGGATCTTTTTTAGATTTCGTCAAATTATGTGGGATCCAACGAGAGCAAACCTTTTTCACGGCTAAATAATCATGCAATATTTTATATACGCTAGTGGAACTAATGCCAAGGGTTGCCTCAATCTCACAATATGTTGCCTGATGATATTTCATTATTAGTTTTTGCACAGCATCAATGTTTTCTGGCACAACAAATCATTTTGGACGACCTTCACGAACTTCACCATTGAGCGAACGGCAGCCAAGTATAAATTCGTTATACCAGCGTTTCACAGTGGCAAAGGATGGAGCTTTGTCGCCAAATGTGGAAGTTAGTTGATTGATGCACTCTTGTCTTGATAATCCACGTCGAAAGTCGAAATAAATCATTGCACGAACATTTTCACGAGTTAAATCCATGCTTTTGTTGACACACAATTTTCAAGTTAGTGTAAACAAAACAATGACGCTCTATTGATTAAATGTTTGAACTAGATTATGGTCAAAATGTCAAACTTTCCACTAGAAACGTCAGATAGCACCTAAAACATTCAGGGTTGCCAAGGCTCAAAATATAAATAGTGCCCCTCGAACACGTTACGGCAGAACTCACTCGAACCTCACTAGTGAGTGAGTGAGTGAGTGAGTGAGTGAGTGAGTGAGTGAGTGAGTGAGTGAGTGAGTGAGTGAGTGAGTGAGAACAGCATAACTAAAAAAAGAAGTTCAACATTTTATAAGGAAATGACATGCTGATTTTCAACAAATCTCGCCCAAAATTACCATTTACATGCAATAAATATTGTATTTTATTTTTGTAGCTTTTCTCAAAAATGGCCCAACACAGGAACATTTTGATTTAAATACCAGATTAAATACAGTATTTAGTAGTAAAATACATAAGTATCTATCTTGAATTCTCTGGGAATAGCCTTTGAAGTCCTCTTCATTTGCATAAATTGTGTATGTTTTTGTATAACTGGTAAAATATAATAAATATACAAGATATTACTAAACAGAAAATTTAGATCTTTTTACAGCACAAATTTATTTCCAATATATTGTTCGTGGCATCAGCCAGTTCTGAGATATGTCATTATTAATTTAATGTTTTTAATTCTTTATAGTTTAGTCAAATGCTAAGCATACATTAATTTTTATTTTCTCTAATACCTACCCAATCTACCCAAATAGAGGAATTATTTCATTGCCTATGAAAATTGGATACAAAACATTTACAGGAAATCCATGCTGGAGGCCATATTGTCAGAAAACCATCTGTGTGTGTATGTGTATGGGTGTGTGTGTGTGTGTGTGTGTGTGTGCGCGCGCGTGTGCGTGTTTAAAAATGAAACATGTGATAAATCATCAAACGAGTATTTAAGTCCAGCGTCTTCAAAAATAAAATAAATTGAGGTTTATTTATGGACGTTGTTTAACTGCTATAGTTCTGAGCGTCCCATTCTATTGGGCGTTGAAGTCCGGAAATTTCGTTCAGAGGCCTCTTTATCAGGCTTGAGGTTCTTTTACGTGCCATAAATCTACCACACGGGACCCCCGGCTTTACTTCCCTTCCGAAGGAAGCCATGCTAAGAATTTTTACGCTCGGAAACCCACAAACTCGGGAACTAGGTGGTACCGTTTGACCACGGAGGACGACAGAAGATCTCCCAACCCAAAATTATCTTTTAAATGGAAAGGTTTTCGTTATTTTTATTTTCTCAAAAATGACCGTAAATATTTTGAATCAAATACCACATGTTTAAGGCATTTGCATGTCTCGAAATTTCTGGTAATAGCCAGCGAGGTCTTCTTCGTCGTGAATGACTTCGTGTAATTGGTGTTAACCATTTCAGGGATATTTTTTTTTCTTATTAGTTTAAATTTTCATAGGTTTTACTTCTTCAGTGCAATGCCACTATTAGTCATTTTTTCTCTCGTTAATAAAAGGACTGAAATTTCAAAGTTACTACCTAGCGACACGTTTTTTAAAATAATTTATTGTTGCTTTATCCTCCCCTATCCTTGTACCTACCACGAAATGTGTAATAAATAAAATCGGAAAAGTTTTAAAATTAAGTAAATAGAAGAATATTTTTTGTAAGAATAGTTTTTATAAGAGGAGCAAAAATAAACGATAGTGTACTAAGTCACTACTCACTTTTTTTCTCGTGGCCATACAAGAAACGTGAATTTCAAAGTCATCGCATAGCGATCCGCTTTTTAAAGATTAGACTAGTGATTAAACCTACTGAATCCCTCTTTTACTTACATCGAAATCCATAATAAAAGGACTTGTGCAAACTTTTAACATAAAATATATGGAAGAATAAGCCCTTGAATGAATACCTTGTAGAAAAGTGGATACAGATTGTCTTATGTATGTATCACTTTAGAACTTTTACTTTCTCTGCCTCGTGCATAATAGGTACAGAAGGGATTACATTTCACCCAAAAAATTTATACCGGGATTTCACCGGAAATACACATTTCGAGACCCCTCGGAAACCAAAAAATGTTTAAAAAGGTCCATACATGTGTTATGTGTGCTTCTGAACAGCATAACTCGTAAAGCAATATTCGGATAAATGCCAAATATGTTTTAGTTCAGCATCTTTCAAAGATGCGACACATTTTTTCAAGAAAATCCCGCACCCCAACTTCTGTTTACATGAAACATTTTTCGAAACTTTTGATATACTCAAAAATATCTAACAATTTTTATTACAATTTCATAACGATATTTACATAGCAAATAAAATGCATATCCTGAATTTTCTTGGAATAGCCTGTAAACTCCTCTTCATTTCGAAGAAATTTTATATAATCTTGTATAACTGGTAAACGTTAAGTGATAGACGAAACCGTACCATATAAAAATGTATATCTCTTTAAGGTACAAAATTATATTTCAAATGCTCCTTTTGTGGCAGCAGCCTTTTTCAAGATCCGTTATTAATAGTCTGATATGTGAGGCAATATTTTTAAACTTAAATGATATCAGTCTAATTATATAATAAAAAATATAATAACAGCCCGCCTTAAAGCAATATGTATATCTAATGATATATAAAATGTATGTAACAGTCATTGCATTATGTTTATATTATTATAAACATGTATAATAATGTTATGTGAATGTACAGTGCGATCCCTCAGATATCTGGCCGGTAATCTCAATGCGTGTTCCGTGTGCTATATTCAGTGTATCTGTTTATTATTCTCGTTATTGATACGGATATGGGGCCTATTATCCGTTCTGCTGCTACAGTACACCATACACCAATTTTTTCATCATATAAAGCAACCTCGTGAATTAAATGTGGATTTTTAGCACACCAATATCTATTGTTTTGTGAAGCAACATGGCCAGTCAAATAAAACCACGCCTCATCTGAAAAAATATTATATGTGTGCCAACAGTACCAGCAGCAATATTTTGTAACATCCAGTTACAGAAATTTTCACGGGCTTCATCAACACGCGGTCGTAATTGATGGTCAATAGTCACTGTGTATGGTTTTAATTTCAACAGTTTCGTAGACCTATGCACTAAGGCTTTTGAAACACTGACTTGTTGTACTACATGTCGTAAAGATTTATTCGGAGACCGTTCAAATGCTTCGCCAATTTCATCAAGTTTTTCTTCCCTTAGAACCCTTCGTTTCTTTTTACAACTTACAACATTAAATGATCCCGTTCTCTTCACTTTATGCACTAGATATCTAACTGTTTCTCTACTGGAACTGGAACACAATGAAATTTATCGTGAAATTGCCTACATACCTGTCTACATGAGTCGGTTTTCACATACGTGTCATACATAAAAGGTCTTTGTTCAAGCGATAATTTGAGTACCATTTCTGGGTTGTGATAATCCGATAATTCAATTGCACACAAATACACACGCGTCTCAGTCTATACACAAGAAGCATAACAGCTGACTGAAGCCCGCTGCCACATGTCCGATAAGTGGAAGGGCCCGTCGCCTTGAGTTCATTCAGACGTATCGCACAAGACAGCCGTGCAATTCCCGGCCAAAGCGCTGAGGGACCGCTCAGTATTATGTAATTTAACAGAATAGAAGCCGAAAGCTGCTAACAATGAGGTAATAATAAGGTAACCTTGAGACAACAATAAATTAGAAAGTTTAATAATGCTACTAATTCTTGGAATAATAATGTAATATTTAAAACAGTTTATAAATAGCCAGTCAACAATTAGAAAGGCTAAAAGTTAAAAGTATTCTATTGGAGTAGGATTAGCCAATCAGAAATTGAAATAGAGTAAATATACGAATTTAGGCGGCAGACGCTAGTAGACAGAGTTCCCGAGCAGTTCGCTCGCTACGTATTCAGTGTGAGACAAAAAAAATTGATTACGGCGTGAATAATATAAAGTTTACGTGTTAAAAAGTGCAAATAACCAAACAATCTCACAGCTCTAAAGTAGGATTCATCAGTGAAGTGTTACTTATTCGTATGAATGATAAATAAAACAAAGTATAATACAATTATAATTTGTGTAAGCCTCATTCTTTAGCCGTTCCAGCTCTGCTGAGAGATACGTGTTTCTGTAAATTACTACTGACGCAGCCGAGGCGCACATATATAATGTTTAAATAAACATTAAAATACAAGTTGATTTTTTAAACGTGGGGGCGAAGGCCACCGGAAAAGAAAACGTTGGGGCGAAGGCCACCGGAAACTTTGTATCGTACGTTGGGCTAACACTCCAAGAAACATATCTCCCGCAATACCAGCGTGGGTTTAAACTATCTCAAGTTTGGCTACCAACGTAGAAACAATAACGCTCCCACGTGTTAAATTACTTGCCATTCCTTTAAACTCTTGTCGACATTCAGTTGTTTCTCGGATTGCATGGAAATAGTATGGAACTTTAAGCAGATATTCCTAAGCATTTGACTATTACTATGTGTAACCAGTTCTGCAAAATTTGCGGCGAATAAAATGAAGTGGATAGAAAAATAAACTTTCGTAAAAATACTTTTTATACCCATTAATAAATGATAGAGGTTAGAGAAAGTCAGACAAACGAAACAGACTAGAACTTTTTTAGGTGGAATACAGTACTTTTACTGCCTGCTATAGGGTAGAGAAAGTAAAAGAGATAATATGCGAAGTGGGGTGTTAAGGTAGTATTCCTTCTTCCTGCAAGGAAAACCTTGATCTATAAGTATAAACGCTTTGGTTATCATAATATGCTAAACAGAAACCATTACACGAAGGCATCTCCAATTTGCCGTAAAGGGAAATTGTGTCGATCTGCATAAGCTTCACGCAATGGTCCGCAGATTACACGCTGAAGGACGCATTCTCGGTCAGAGGTCAATCTTGCGGGATTAGGCAAACCGTGTTTATGTCGGCAGTAAGCCTTGAAGATTTCCCTCAGGGAATCTGACATGACTTTATCGGTAATACGGCAACAGCGTTCCACAGAGGGCGTAAACGTTGTCTTGGAAACCTAAGGGTGACACAAATATTTTATGGCCCACGAAACACTTACATCGGCCTGTGTGTCTTTTCGCATGAAACACCTGATAAACCCCCGTGCACATTAAATAGTGATTGAAGTCAACATTTTTAGATTTCTAAGACCTCCGAAATGGCCATACACCTGGTAAAATTTTAAGAATACCCATAGCTGAAATTTTTATGTTCAAAACTACTTAACCTTCAGCTTAAATTAATTCTATGCCTGCTGCTCTCTTAGCCCTTTAAAGCTTCAACACGTGACCATTTAAACACCCAAGACCACACGGGCTAATGGCCTGTGTTTACTTCCAATGCCTTTTACTCCACTTTGATTTTTCTGACACGTTTGCGCATTAAAAATGTTCCACAGGATGTGGTTGTGGTTATAACCAATCTTCAGTTGAAGTTCGGAGATAATCAGCTTACAAATTATTATATCGTTTTTCTACACTTTAAATTGCTCAAAATGACAATTAATTCAGCCACTATAGATAAATTGTTTAAAAAACTATATTAAAGGTTTAATTTGTTTTCTGAATCAACCACAAGAATAAATTAAATTAAATATGCCAGTTTTGTATACCGATATTTACATAACATGACAGTGATTTTATTTTTCAAAATTACGATTTTTACATCGTATGGAACCGCTGATTAATTACCATAATAAAAGTAAAATAATTTTTGTTCTCAAAAAATATCAAAGATCACTGCATGGTATTTAAAACACGCATTTAGATAAAAGCTTAAAGATTTAGAAATGTCACATATGAGTCCCTTAATCTGATCTGTAAAACTAAAATACATATCTGTATTAAAATCTAAAAGGAGAACATTTTATATGTTGGTATGCTTATGTAGGGTCATATAAAAAACCACTCAATCGATTTTGATCATTCTTTCACCATTTAAAACGCAAAGTCTCTCTGATGGACATGGGGCTATAAAGCAGCGTCTAGTTTCATTTCATTTCAGAATTTACTAAAATATTAAAAATAGTTTACAAAGTATTGGTGCTTGAATACAAACTCATTGACATTATAAAAGAACATGCTTGCTAAGAAGGCCTTGACCTTTAATTGAGAATGCCATTGTGTAAAATTAGTTGCTACTCCACAAAATATGCATATAAAATTAGACATTGTTCGCGGATACTTCATTCCAAGCAATACATAGTGTGGACCATTTAAGTGGAGACTGTACAATATCTCAAAATTAAGAGTTATAGAAAGAAATGTCTTGACTAAAAGTTACTTTATGTTATGGGGAAATTAAATGACATTAGTCATGTTTTGTTTGGAGGACATTATGATGGTAATTTTAGCGTCAATTTAATTTGTTTAAATCTGAACCTACATTTTGTATGTTTTCTCATTAGAAAATGGTTTATAAAAAGGTTTTGTATGTTTTCTCATGGTTCATAAAAAGCTATTTCTTTTGTGATGAGAAATAAGGGAAAAAATAAAAAAGGTTGGTTTCCAATTACGAACGTGACTTGACCCCAATGAACATTCATGGATGGTCCAACCATTCATTGCGCTCTCCGTACAGAGCCATTCAGAATTTTCGTACAAACTAATGGCGTTTACTTTGCCCTATAATATCGAGCAACTTTTATTCAATACATTTATCTTTACAACGCTTAGTTTTGGAGATATTGTACAATCTCAACTTAAATGGTTCACTCTGTATATTTTAAAGAGTACTGGTGATAGGCAACATCCCTGTAATAGTCCCTTATGGTATAAAATTCTCTGAATACATAAGAACACAATTTTACTTTGCACAATACGTAATCATAAGTTCAGGTCTTAATTATTCTATATTTAATACTGTAAAGAGGCTTTTGCATCCTTACTGTTCAAAGAGCAGGCATTCATAAAATGGTCTTTTCTTCACTTTATAAGGCACCACAAATTCAAATACGGGTATTATGTCATTGCTATTGTTGCTACGCGTGCCATACTCTACCTATTATGCACGATATTGAATACAGAAAAAACTTATTTATAATAGGAAGATTGCTTAGAAGTATTTACTTACGCACCTGTATAGCTTGGAAGACAATCAGAAATGAGCGTTTCTGTATACGGATTTCGATCGAGCGGTGCGCCAGATTTTGACTTCAGTGCCAATGTTGTGGGAATGGATGTTTGCCTTGTTATAATTTTGCGGGTTGGACAATGACAAAGGGCGTTAATGAAGGTTTCTGCAGCGATACATAGTCTCATGATTGATGACATAATATGTTTCCAGTGTGCGACACAAACATGGACATATATGGCAAGTGTGGTTCATGTTGTTAATTACAGCCTGGCGAATCAAATTACAATTTTAAAGTTTTTCCTCTGCAGCTTTGTTCATACTGTTTAGAAGTGCATCAGAAGAGCTTTCTGCTAAAGATTCTTGAACCCCTAAAATTTTCTAAGCGAAAATAACTATTTTAAGATCATGAAGGAAAATGTATACCACTTTGGGCATAGAAACACTTTGTTATACAAATTTATTATGAATTTTGATGAACACACTTATGTTTATGTTCAAAGAAGACGATCATAAGCAGTTGGGTTCGAGTTTTCTTCTAGTCGACTATGATGCGAGTGCGTTCGGTGGGAAGAGGAACTAAACTGTTACAGAACAAGAGGGTTCTGAGTACCATATACTAGCGGCTGAGGCCTGAAAATGTAGTACTGTTTTCATTGTGCAGCTGTACATTCCTCTATCGCTTGTCCCTCACTCTCCTCAGATCCCCCCCAGGGGCTCACCTTTTGTGAGTACGGGTTAGGCGCACCCGGGGTACCCGAGCCATCCATAGTCATTTTCACCCTTTCATCCCCGTCCGGTCGAGGTGGGTTCGTTCTCGTGACAGGGGGACTCAAGGTAGGCTCTCGTGCGTTCTGTGCATATCATTACATCTCGCCCCTCGCCATCGCTTCTGTCTTCTCTTTTATTTATGCACATTTCGCCCCACGCACATTCATTTACACGTCTCTTTTACTTCTTCGCCGGCCTACCTTGAGTGCGAAATGCCCACACACTTTTAGTTCCTTTTAACCTTTTATGTTAATCCTCCGTGGACACAGCCTGACGGATACCCGCGCACTGGGTGCGCAGCTGGGTGAATGGGTAATGGCGTCATCCCCACCACCCGGGGTCGTCATGTAGGGTATGTGTTCGTATCCGCTGTTCAACTGCAGTCCCGCGGGGGGGCCATTGCATGAGCTGCTGGCTTCCGACGGCGATTGGGTCCCTCTGTCTATGTTCTGGGAGGTGTGACCCTGGGGTGAGTCTGGTATCGATAGGCCACTCACCCAAGCCGGGGTAACGCCCGGGAAGTCAGAGCCCGAGGTCGGAGACGGTTGCAATGGTGGAGGATTTATCTCGCTATGGAGCACCCTCCCTCCATTAATACAAACAAGCGCCGAAAAACTTTTGTAACAGAAGTAGCACCACCGTCATCTGGTTGTTACTTGGTCATTTCAAGAACAGAAGTAGGACAAAACTTTGAGAAGGTGAACCCTTTTATAATTCAGAAGGGCATAGATGCTATTGCTGCTGCGGTTCAATCCTGCACTCGTTTACGGAATGGATCCTTATTGACACAAACTAAGTCCGATCAGCAAAGTAAGACCTTGTTGCGCGCTACGCTTCTCCACGGTTATCCCATCCGTGTCGAGAAGCACCGCACATTGAACTCCTGTCGGGGCGTCGTTACCACCCATAGCCTCGATGGTATATCGGACGAGGATCTAGTAGAATATCTATCCGATCAAAAGGTGACTGCAGTGCATCGAGTGCAGGCCAAACGCGACGGTGTATTGGTACCCACTCGTACCCTGTTTATTACATTTGATGGCGTCGATCTGCCTACGAGCATTTCCGCAGGATAAGAAAGGATTTCTGTGAGGCCTTATATACCTAGACCTCTGCGTTGTTTTAAATGCCAACGTTTTGGGCATACGCAAATCTCGTGTAAGAGTGCCGTTAACATCTGTGCAACATGTAGCCAGCCCTCACACGAAGGTACCTGTTCAACAGCCCCGTCTGCGTTAATTGTAAAGGGTCTCATTCTGCTTCGTTTGCCGACTGTCCGCGGTACTTGGACGAGAAGGCGATCCAGGAGATCCGGGTAAAGGAAAAACTCTCCTTCGCTGAAGCCCGGAGGCGTTACCATGCGCGCCAACCTTCACTCCTGCGATCTGGCACATTTAGTTCTGTTGTTGCCTCGCCAATACCACGAGTAGATGCCGAAACTCAGACCTGGACCATGACTGGATTAACCGCCACTACCATCCGGCCGTCCATTAAGGCTACAGTTACCAAGCCGTATAAACCTCGTCCCAAGTCAATGAAGTCGCAAGCCGTTGAAAAGAAATCCAAGCAGAAATTTCGTAGGGAAGATTTTTTGAAAGACCCTCCGCGTGCGCGCGGTAACAAAAGTTCACCTTCTCCTCCTCGGAGGTCGCTGTCCCAGGAAGGTCCTGGGACAAGCCGCGCTCAGCGGCACCCCTCACCCATCACCACCCAGAACCGATTCACGGCGCTTGAATCGGTTTCTGGCACTGAGCGCGTGGGCCCTCCATCCGAGGAAGCTATGGAGTCTGACCAACTCCATACAAACAGCCCGAGCCCAAAGGTTAAGCAAAAGATTCTTTTAAGCCGCCCTTCTAAGTAGATAGTTTATCCCTTTTATTCATGGCTATCCTGACCTGGAATGTACGTGGTGTTCGATCGCATAGGGCGGAACTGCAACTTTTATTGCGTTCCCATTCGCCTATGGTCATATGTTTGCAGGAGACTAAGCTTCGCCCTCATGATCCTTTTGATCTCCGAGGATATACTCCGGTTCGCTACGACCTTGAACCGGAGGAGGGTACTCCTGCTCATGGTGGTGTCATGATTTTGGTGCGTAATGACGTTCATTTTAAAACTATCACACTTACGTCCGACTTGCAAGCTGTTGCCATTAGACTGCAGTTACCCGGTTTCTTCTTTTCTGTTTATTCTGTGTATTCACTTCCATTGTCTCCCCTCGCTCCCGCGGACATTCGAGCTCTTCTGTCCGCTCTCCCAACACCAGTTCTTCTGTTGGGAGATTTTAATGCCCATCACCCACTATGGGGTTCGCCAAGGGCTTGTGCGAGGGGAACTCTTCTTTCCGACATTTTTTACCAGTTCAATCTTTCAATCCTCAATACAGGTGAGCCTACTTTTATCTCTGATTCTTCTGGTACATTCTCTCACCTGGACCTTGCCATTTGCTCACTCCAGCTTGCTCATCGTCTTCAGTGGAACGTCGTCGCTGACACCTACTCCAGCGACCATTACCCCTGCATCGTTTCTCTTTTGTCGCACCACGTACAGCATTCCAGAGTACCTACCTGGATATTCGCAAAAGCCGACTGGAGCTTGTATTCCAGCCTCGTGCATTTTGACGACCAGCCCTTCTCCAAAATTAACCAACTAGTGCAGCACCTTACGTCTATTATTTTCGCTGCCGCCGAACGCGCAATACCCCGTTCATCCTCTCAACCTCGGCGGCCACCTGTTCCGTGGTGGAACGAGGATTGTCGGGACGCCGTTCGTGCCCGTAGAACTGCGCTTAGGGTGTTTCGGCGACACCCTACAATTGATAATTTGGTGACTTTTAAACAATCGCGCGCCAGGGCTCGTCGCATTATTCAGGATAGCAAGAAGGCGTCGTGGGCTCGTTTTGTCGAGTCTTTTAATCGCTTTACGCCTTCATCTGTTGTTTGGGATAAACTTCGTCGCTTCTCAGGTAAAGTGTCGCATTGTACTGTTTCTGGCCTTCAGGTTTCCAATGCCACTATAGTGGATCCGGCTGCCATCGCTAACACTCTGGGTGCTGCCTTTGAGGCGGTATCCAGTTCAGACCATTATTCCCCCAGCTTTCGCTCTATCAAAGACCGGCTGGATTCCGACACCTTTAATTTTCCGTCTGCTAATACTGAGTGTTATAATGAACTTTTCACAATGAGGGAGCTGGAGCACGCTCTTCATTGCTCTAGGCACTCCGCTCCTGGGCCGGACGGCATTCATGTCCTGATGTTAAAGCACCTTTCAGCCGACAGGAAACTCTTTCTCTTACAGGTCTATAACCGTATTTGGCAAGACGGCATTTTTCCTTCCGTTTGGCGCGAAGCCACCATTGTCCCTATTCTTAAGCCTGGGAAGGATCGCCAACTACCTTCCAGCTACCGCCCTATCTCCCTCACCAGTTGCATTTGCAAGGTGATGGAGCGCATGATCAACGGGCGCTTGACATGGTGGCTTGAGTCTCAGAAACTTTTAGCGAACACTCAGTGCGGATTTCGTCGCTATCGCTCTACCGTCGACCATCTGGTGTCCCTGTCGACGCATGTTATGAATGGATTTCTGAGAAAGTGTCAAACCGTGGCTGTGTTTTTTGACCTGGAGAAAGCTTATGACACTTGTTGGAGGGGCGGCATTTTACGTACACTTCACGCATGGAATATCCGCGGTCGTCTTCCCATATTTCTTCGGGAGTTCATGACGGACCGCGTCTTTCGTGTACGTGTGGGCTCGGTTTTATCTAGTCGTTTTATTCAAGAGAACGGAGTACCGCAGGGCTCTGTACTCAGTGTCACACTTTTTGCAATTGCTATCAACCCCATTGTTGATTGTATTCCACCTGGCATTTCATCGTTCCTTTTTGTTGACGATTTCGCTATTTATTGCAGTTCACGGCGGACCTGTCTACTCGAACGCCGTCTCCAGAGCAGTATCGACCGTCTCTACGCCTGGAGTAACGCCAACGGCTTTAATTTCTCCGCCGAGAAATCCGTCTGCATCAACTTCTGGCGCCGGAAGTATTTCCCTCCGCCCTCTCTCCATCTAGGGCCAGGGATGCTTCCGTTTGCAGACGAGGCGAAATTTTTGGGGTTGATCTTTGATAGAAAGTTGTGTTGGACCTCACACATTTCTTTTTTAAAAGTAAAGTGTGACCGTTGTCTTAATGTTTTACGTGTTTTAAGTGGCACATCCTGGGGAACTGATCGGACCATCCTTCTGCGTCTATATCGCTCTTTGGTCCGATCCAAACTTGATTACGGGTGTATTGTCTTTTCATCGGCACGTCCATCTGTGTTACGTCGCTTGGATCCCATTCATCATCGTGGTATTAGAGTCGCTTCAGGGGCCTTTCCAACTAGCCCCGTGCCCAGTCTTTACGCTGAAGCTGCAGAGCCTCCGCTGTCCTCCAGGCTTGAGATGCTCTTGTGCAGCTATGCCTGTCGACTCTCCAGCTTGCCTGACCACCCGTCTTTCTCGGCATTTTTCGAGGATTCACTTGACCGGCAATATTTAGTTAGCTCCTCTGCATTGCTCCCTCCAGGGGTTCGATTTCGACTGCTACTTCGGCATTTGGACATTACGCCAGCGCCGGCCCTTCCAAGGGGGGAAACGCGTTTTCCTCCATAGGTCGCGCGCTGAGGCCCTCTGTCACCTTGGGTTATCGTCAATGCCGAAGAATGAGACCCCTTCTTCAATCTTTAGATCAGCGTTCTTAGAACTTCAGTCGCAATTCGGGGACTTGCCTTTTATCTTTACTGATGGATCTAAGACTGATGCTGGAGTAGGATGTGCCTTTTTTGTGGTGGAAATAGTTTTACCTTTCGTTTACCAGAGCAATGTTCGATTTTTACCGCCGAAACTTTTAGCATTTATCAGTCTCTTTTATATATTCAGCGGCACTGTTTTATTTGTTCCGACTCCCTGAGTGCTCTTCAAAGTATTAGCTCGCTGTACAGTTACCACCCGCTCGTACAGCGCATTCATGACCTGCTCCACTCGCTTGGTGTCTCTGGCATCAGCGTCTCCTTCATGTGGATTCCAGGTCATGTGGGCATCTCAGGTAATGAGTCTGCCGACGCCGCTGCGAAATCGGCGATTTTATTACCCAGATTTTTTACCTCTGTTGTTCCCTCGTCAGATTCGTGTGTTATTTTACGTCGCCGCATCCTCTCGCGCTGGCGCGATGAGTGGACGGCCCTCCGGGGGAACAAGTTGCGGGAGGTTAAGCCTCTCCCGTTAATCTGGGGTACCTCTTCTCGTTCTTCACGTCGGGAAGAGGTACTTTTAGCCCGTTTACGAATTGGACGTTGCCGTTTTAGTCATTGTTACCTGCTCAGTGGTGATCCCGCTCCACTGTGTCAGCAGTGTGACGTGCCCTTAACGGTGCGTCACATTTTAACTGAGTGTCAAGTTTTAGATCCACTGCGCGTTCGCGTGGGTCTGCCTGTTGGCATAGCCAACGTTTTGGCAGACGACGCGCATGCTGTAGAATGTCTTTTACGTTTTATAAGTGACATTGGTTTTGATCGTCGCATTTGATGCGCTGAGCGTCTTTTAGCTTTGTTATTTTATTCTGTATGTTTTAATAGGGACTTACTCCCCAGTGGACCTATGGCGCTCATGTCCCTCGCATTCTTCAGTTCTTGACACGTTTTACTCCTTTATTGCTTATGCTTTTAGTGTGTTAGTTTTTTGCGATTGTGGTCTTGTTGTTTTTAGCTTTTGGACATAGGGATTTGTGCCCCGTTTTAATTATGCGGTTCTTTTATATTTTTGACTCTCTATTTTACACATTGTAAGGGCGCTGATGACCTTAGTAGTTTAGCGCCCTTAAACCGCATCTCATCATCATCATCATCATCTCCTCAGATCCATAGAGTTGATGACCTCATGTATTACCAACAAAAACAGCAGTGCCCTCCTGTAAGGGCACTCATATCGTAGTCGATTAGTACATCAAATCATATTCAATACAAGGAATGTAAACAACGACTAACGTTCGCTGACGGCAGGTAAACATTGTCTGGCTAGTGCTGTCTGCAAACGCCAATACGAGGGATAGAGGATGACTTGTTACCTGTGACGTACCAGCTTATAGTCCAATAACAGTTCAAATTTATTTGCTTTTGCTCTGGCTTTGATGTTTAGAAATTCATATTACTAATAAGTTACTTCTCTGAGATTTTGTTTATATCATTCAATGATATGTTTCTGTTCTATTTTATTTCATTTTGCTTTTTTGACTTCCTTGTCAACAATTCGGACCACACCTATCTATTTTATAATCAGCAGTGCTTTTGCATTACTTGGTTGAAATATAGAGATTCTCTCTCTCTCTCTCACTCACTTTCTTTGTTGCCCGCGTCTTACCTCTCCCTTTCTGGTGAATGTGCATGTTAGGATAACATAGCTAATAAAACTGCTTTTTCAGGGTTGCCGATACAATAATGTAACGTGGACATTCATCATTTTCTATATCCATTAAAACTTCATATATAACTTGTATACCATAGTGTTAATACAAAAGCTTATTCTTCTATCCATGTTATGTTATTCACTATGTGCTTAGCTACATAAAACATAAAGAAACAGCATTTAAATGCTAAACTTACAGAACAAATTTAGAATGACAGTAACGAGCAGGTCAATGATGCACCTGTGAGAACTTAAACGTGTAATATTTAAAAACGGTTAAAAGTATGGGGGAAAATCTTATGTGTTACATTCACGTGGCTTTCTCTATGCTCTATCGTTTATTAGACGGAAATAAAACTGGTCTTACAAAAGCTTATTTTTCTATCCACTTCATTTCATTCGAGACAAACCTTTGAAGAAATAGCTACATTACACATTTCGTTATAGATACAAAGAGAACAGCGGTAGTCAAATGTTTAAAAACTGGACGCTAGCTGTATAGTGGCTTTAAAATTCCATATACTTTCCATGCAATCTCGTGAAGCAGTTGAAAATGGACAGCAAGGAAATGACAAACTAATGAAACATTAAAATATTAATAAACGATGTCTTGGAAATGGCTTATGTCACAAAAAGGTTATTTCAAATAGATTGACAGATTAAAGAGTGTAGTACGTTTTTGTGTATCGCTTAATTCGTACCAGTTGTACAACATTATACAACAGTCCTGAATGAAGCGAGTTCAGAGACTATTCCCAGAAAATCCAAGATATACTTACATTTTGTTGGTGTTTTAATCATATAATTTTAATTAGACGTTTTTTGACAATCAAACATTCGAAACATCTTATATGTAAAGGGTAGTTGAGGGTGGGGTGTATTTTCTTGAACATCTTCGCGTGGCATCTTTGCAAAATAATAAACTTAAATACCAAGTTTGGTATTTATTCGACTTATTTTTTTGAGTTATGCTTTCATAGAGAGAGAGACTAAATTATTTTTATGTAGGGTGCCTCAAAGCATGCATTTGCGGCAAAATCTATGTATCAGATACTTGGGTGGAATGTAGTACCTTCTGTGCCTATTATGTACGTGATAGATAAATTAAAGGATACTTTATACAGATTGGTGTTTAATAATCTCCACATGTATCCTCTCTATGCTTGTTTATTCCTTTCGTAATTTATTATAAGATAGCTTTAGTTACGTAGTCGCCTTTCTACACTCTATTTTATTTTATTTACACTGCTCTGCATCGGAATTTTGGATTGTGGTACTGTAAACTCAATCATATATTTACCTTGAACCCACGTCTTTCCGAATGTGAACCACAGATGCTACCATCTGAATCATGAGTGAAGTTATAGATTTGCTTTCATCAACCATTATGACAGCTGTTGATAATAATAAAGGGAACAATTGAATATCACGGCTTACGAGTAAAAGAGCCGTCATGGGTTAAACTCTCCCAACCATGTTAAATTGATATGTTTTACAATTTCACAGATTTTGTTCCCAAGAAGGTAGGTTTTTACGAAATTCTATAAACTTGGCATTTGTTTAAATAAGGATATTTATGAAAGTCAGAAATATTATCTGTTAGCTGCTAACATACTCATTTGTTTTTGCTGTTATGATATTTCAAATAAATTGTTGCTTGTCTTGTCTTAACTTAATTCAATTTCTCGGGTTGTAATTGACCTATTGCGATGCAGTAAATGCCATTCCTAATGTTTGCCTTTATATCAAGTAGGACAAGAAATAATGCTCGGTTTATATAAAATAGCATACGTTTATGTGTTGAAAATCATATTTGCTTAATTTTTGTGCGGCCCATTTCATCTATTTTAATGAGCCCCTGCCTGTTAAAGTCGTTTTTCAATTTCCATTTTCTTCCAGAGATGTTTGCTTGGTATTTTAGGTGATATCCTGTATTTCGCTGTAACGAAATGCATTTATGCAGCGTCATAAAGCAGTGGCAGCAAAACATGGTGAAAATTTGCCAAAATATGAAGAAACTATTACAAAATATTGTGAAATACATATTTTAACCCCGAAACATTGGCTAAAGGGTGTGAGCAGGATCACTTCTTAGATTAAAAAATAGATTGATTTTGCGCACTTTGCACAATTTTGCAGATTTTGTGTATATATATAATAATAATAAAACATCAAATAAAACAATTTACACAAACTTATGGATATTAATCATTACGAAACCCTCAATCTTAAAAACAGAAAACAAGTTAATGGTTACTTTTTCCTTGCTTAATAGTAATTACAATATGCCAGTATAAACTCCGGTTCCGAGAATAAGAAATCTTCAAGAATAGAAGGCGTTTAACTTTGCACGTGGTGCCGCAGAGAAGAAATCTTATTTTTCCCAAATGAACTAGTTGAGTACGATATGAATGCGTTTGGAGGAAGGCGCCACTCTTTGTGCTGACAATGTGAATATTATCAGGGATAGGGATCAGAGGAGAATAAGGGGCAAGGCACAGTTGCACAGTGAAAACAGTACTATATTTGCCGACCTCGCTAATACATGCAACTCTGAACTGCGGATGTTTTCCTTTCCTGGCTTAACTTCCGATGCCCTGCCCATTTGTTTGGCAATTGTCTAATTCTTCTTCCCCCGCAAACACTCATATTGTGGTCGACTATACCTGACTTGTTGGAAAGAGTGGCTTGACTTTTCTAAATGTGTTTCACCATATTTAGAAAGCCCAGTTCACTGATATCGGAAATTACTTTAAAAGCGAAAAATCGTAATACTTACAAAATATGAATAAATATGAAGATTTCATCAATTTGAAGCCTTTTGTAAAATGTGAAGATTTTATAAAAATATTATAACATGAACTTTCTTGTTATATGCATTGAATTTTACAGATTACAAAACGTGGTAATATTTGTTCCTATTATGATAGCAAGCGTGGTTTAGAATATGAAGTTTCGTACTTTGCTTGTTTCTACAGGGTGCGGCACAAGTAGCTTGACACTCGTTATTTCCTTATTTATAGGAACTAAATAGTGTTGGCGGGTAATTACAGTGTGGAGAATAAAAAGTGAGTCCTCAAAGAGTATTAGAAGTGTGGAAATGAAGCGACAGTGCTGGTTCGCTGGCGAGAAATATTCAACAGACGTGCCCCCAGTTGTCAGGCCATCTACTTAATTCGTACTAAGTTCGATGAAAAGGATCCGTTCGCAACGCCCCAAAATCTGGTCGACTCCGATCTGTATGCAAGAAAAAGTGGGATGTTGGTTGCACAGATGTTTATAGCAAGTCCGAAGAAATCCCCGATCCGTAGAGTCTCCTTTGAGTTAAGAATTTTGAACAGGTCTCTGCGCAGGATGTAGAAGACACTTCACATGAAGCCATATCACCCACGACTACTCCATGGCTTACTGGAGGACGACCCCGCAAGACGCCTGTAGTTTTGTGAATTTCTACTAAATGAATAACAGTACAACACAGACATGTTGCGCAAAATCATCTGGTTCGATGAAGCATGCTTCAACTTGTTCGGACGTTCAACGAACACAATTGTGTGATTTGGGTTGACAGCAATCCAAACATAATCATGGAGACTGCATTAAACATCCCGGTGTTACAGTCTGGGGCACGATTTTCATGTGACAGAATTATCGGTCTTGTTTTCTTGGGCACACCGTCACGGGCGAAAATTACTTGTATATGTTACAAAGTACAGTCGTGCAGATCTACAGGCGAGATGACGCTCAAGCTGGTTTTTCCAACAGGATGGTGGGCCGCTTCATTTTTCATTGGCTGTCCGTGAGCACCTGGATCAGATAACCTGAATTGTTCTAATTGGCGGACCTGGATTGGCCGGCGTGGACAAATTGAGTGGCCTCCTCGTTCTCCTGACCTCACCCAAATGGAACTTTTCTTCTGGGATTTGTGAAAAGAAACTTCTCCAGAAAACCAGTTACTGTTCCAATGATATGCCAGTACAGCACACAGGTATTTTAGGAAGTAGACGCTAATAAGACATTATGTCAGAGTGCGTATCTGAGTGTTGCAGACCATTTGTGGTTGTGTGTAAATGCTGAGGGAGGAAACTTTGAACATTTATAGAAGTAAAACAATAATATCTGTAAGGGACACATCAAAAATACTCCATTTAATTTAATTTGTTAATTAAAACATGAGTCTGTAAGTGCCAAGCTACTTATGCCACACCCTGTAGTTATAGAGCAACTGTCCAGGAAATGAAAAAACACGCGTTTCAAATATATCAATAATATAGTGGATTTTAACCAGTAAAATACATCGACTGTCTTGTAGAAGCGTTATAGATTCGCAGGTTCCCTCCGTACCTAGATTTTATTGTGAGAGCCACAATGCTTGCGAATTCTCGACAACTCTCTCCCTCCCTGGTTCCAAGAGATAATCAGCTTACAGCTGGCTCAAGCATGAAGCGACATTTCACAGATGTAACTGACGTCTGACAGTTCACCATGCATATGTAAAGTAGTGAAAGTGTACCTTCTGACCTAACTGTGGAGGTGCAAAAATGAAAAATTTACTTCTTATGCTGTGCAAAGCACATAAAATGCAAAAGTGAAGTCCTAATCCTGATGAGAAATTTAGGTACATTTCGGAATCAGGGTCAACTGAAATAGGTTTAGAAGTTCATTTAGAATGCACTTTCTCTTTCGGAACCTGTTATACTTAACAGTCACATTTTAGTTTCTCTACAACGTATATATTAGGTAGAGAAGGCCACCTAAAAGTTCGATATCGACATTTCACTGAAATATATGTTTTGAGGTTCCTGAATCCAAAGATAGTATTTTTAGAAAAATTTCCGGTTGTGTGTGTCTGTGAACAGCAAAACTCGAAAACCATAAGTCGGATAAGTACGAAACTGGGTATTTAAGTTCAGTATCTTCAAAAGAAGCATCAAGAATATTCTCAAGAAAATCCTCAAACCAAAATACTTTTAGAATCTTTTGATTTTCTAAGAAATACCTCTAACAATTTTGATTAAAAGAACATAAAGTATTAAAGATATTTACATTACAAATGAAATTATATCTTGAATTTTCTTCGAATAGCCTGTGAACTGCACTTCATTCGCAAGGAATTTTGTATAAACATGTATAGCTGGTAAATGTTAAGAAAAAGTCAAAAACATACTACATACTACACAAAAATGTAGATCCGATTAAAACTCAGTTTATTTCAAATACCTTTTTTATGGCATTAGCCATTTCCGATATATCCGTTATTAATGGTTCGAACTGTTTAATAATTTTGTCATTATTTTCAAGTGCTTTCGATATTGAGTTGTTTCTCGTGATTGCACGCAAAAAGTATGGGATTTCATGGCCAGCATATAACGTCTGGTTCTTAAACTTTCCACTATTGCTATTCCCTTTGCATCTATAACGAAATATGCAATGCAGCTATTTTCGGAAGGGTTTATCTCGATTAAAGTGAAGTAGATAGGAAAATAAACTTTCGTAAGAACAGTCTGTGTACTTATTAATAAGCGAAAGAGGGTAGAGAAAGTTGTGTGAGTGTAACATAAGATTTTTCATTCATAGTATTGCGCTCGAACTAAAGAAAGTCTTACGTGTTGCATTCACATAACCTTTTTTACTCACTCTTCACCAAAGGAATATCCTTTTATCTATTTCTTATTAATAAAGATAAACTTTCATTACTCATTACACATTTTATTGTATATATATAAGAAGAATACAGTAAGTTAAGTCGATAGTCAAGTCTTTTCAAAGTTGGTCTATATGTCTTTGAAATGATTTCCTTTACCTTTAATATGAAAAGGAAAAGAAAAAATTCTGTGATGCATTCACATGACTTTCTCTATCCTCTATGATTTATTAATGGGTATACAAAATAGTTTTACTAAAGCTTATTTTTCTGTCTACTACATTTTGATGAATGAAAGAGAGTGAGTGTCTGTGTGTGTGAATTTATGAGAAATATGACATCCTGATGGCTAACCAAAGATCAAAGTATAGCACTTTTTAGTTACGAGAAGTACGAGTATAGAGTATTTGACAGTTCAAACGTATAATGAAGAATATCTCAGAAATTCTTAAGGCCACAAAGGTGTTTGACTTAAATTGTGCGATTAAGCGAGATCTACGTATTTTGTATAGTAAGCTTTTGTCTATCTCGTACAGTTTAGAATTTATAAAAAATTAATTCCGAATGAATACAATTTCACAGGCTATTCCCAGAAAATACAAGATATTCATTTTATTTGTCTTGCAAATAATTCATTATAGTATTTTAATTAAAATCGTTTGAGCCGTTTTTAGAAAATCAAAATAAAGAAGATTTTTCCACGTAAAGATGTTTTTGGAGAGCAGGGATTTTCTTGAAGACCTTCGTGTCGCAACCTTGGGGAGTACTGAACTTAAATATGAAGTTTGGTATTTAACCGACTTTCGTTTTCGAGTTGTGTATTTACAGACACACACATGGATACACACACACTCGCGGACCTATTTGTTAAAAACTCCTTTATGGATTCAATGGACCTCAAAATTTATATTTCTGGTAAAGTCTTGTTATGGAATTTTTTGGGTGGAATGAAACACCTTCTATACTTATTATAATTACGCATTGGTGAAAGTAAAAATCTGAGTTTTACTCACATTACTTTTGTACTCATCCTTCTACAAACCACTCTTACAAGAACTTATTTTGCTATCTAAAATACATTTATTATACGTTTAGTTGTAGATTCAAGAGTTATACAGAAGCTAGAGTCGATGCAATAGTCAAATGTTTTAAAACCATGTGTGATGCCTTAAAAAGTCCAGGTTTCTTGCATGACCACGAAAAGAAAATAGCAACTTAACAATTGAAGAAAATAATTTGGAATTTAAAACCAACAACAAACAAATTTGATGTGTTACATCCATATGACTTTCTCTTCTCTATATCGTTAATTAGTATATGTAAATATTCCCATCAAAGTTTATTTCCTATCTATTTTATTTTGAGATAAACCTTTGCATAAATAGCTACATTGTACATTTCGTTATAGATACAAAGGGAACAGCGATAGTTAAATGTTTAAGAACTGAACGCTACACGCGGCCTTAAAATTACATATTCTTTCAATGCAACCCGACAAACAACTCAGTATTCACAGGGCTTTAAAAGAAAGAAAAAGTATTGAACAATTTGAATCAGTAATAACTGATGTCACAAAAAAGTTATTTGAAATAAATTGAATGTTTTAAAGATATACACCTACATTTTTATGAATTGCATTTTCGTCTATCGCTTAAAGTTTACAAGTTATACAGGATTATATAAAGTTTCTTCCGAATGAAGAGGACTTCGGAAGCTATTCCCTGGAAATTTAAGATAAACATTTTATTTTTAATGTAAATATGCTTAATATGCGGTATTGTAATAAAAGTCATTACAGCCATTTTGGAAAACAGCAACATTTTCGAAAACTTTTACAAGTAAAGTGTAGTTTCAGATAGGAGGATGTTATTTAAAGTCTTCATGTTGTATTCCTGGAAGATACTGAACTTAAATACTAAGTTTGGTGTTTAATCCACTTTTTGTTTTCTAGTTAACTGTTCAGAGACAAACACGGATCTTTTCTAAGAGTGGTTTTTGGGGGAGGTTTTCAGGGGGCCTTAAAGCATATATCTCCAGTGAAATACGATACTTGCTCTACTTATATACGAGTAGAGAAAGTAAAAATATCTCGAAAATGGTTAATGCCACTGAAAATAATATTGGCAAATTTTAACGAGAACTAAATTATTTGTGTTCCTCTTAAATTCCCTACACGTAACACAATTGCACTAATGTATCCTTCTTAACATTGTATTACTAAACTGAAGCGTACGTGATTAAATAAAATATGTAATTGAAGTCGTCTGACTTTATTCATATATCGTAGTGCTCGTTCCTATTATTTAATTGTATAAACAGTCCAGTATTGCTGGAGATATGTTTTGTTTTACTACTCTAAGGGCAACTTCCAAGTGCTGAAATGGTGCAAACAAAGTTATTATCCTTACTACAACGTCCACTATTGTTTTGTGGCAGTTTATGTGGTTTATTTCTATCTCCACCGAACCGACACTCGGGCGCTATTAAACACATATGAATAGAGCAGGTAAAATCTAAGCCAATATCTCTGAAGTTGATTATAGTGTGGTGGGGGTGGGGTGTGTGGGTGTGTGCACGTGCGTACCTATATTTAGTAATCAAATTAGGGGCAGGGAAAAATGCTAATGGGTACATTCACATGTATTTCTCTACGCACTATGGTTTACAGCTGCTACAAACTATTCTTACGAAATATTACCTTCTCTACCACGTACATAGTAGATAGAGAAGGCATTGCATTCCATCTAGAAGTCCGATACCGAGATTTCATCGGAAATACATGTTCTGAGGTCCCGTGAAACCAAAAAGGAGCACTTTTAGAAATATTCCTGTTTGTGTCTGCGTCGGTGAACAGCATAACTCAAAAACGAAACTTTGGAGATGTACCAAACTTGGTATTCAAGTTCAATATCTTCCAAGGATGCGCCATAAGGATTTTTAAGAAACTCCCCCCCAACTACCCCTTAAATGTTACATTTTTCGAAAATTTTGACTTTATAAAAAATTGTTCTAACGATTTTGATTAAAATCCAATATGTTAAAGATATTTACATGACAAATAAGATGTATATGTTGCATTTTCTAGGAATAGCCTGTGAAGTCCTCTTCATTTGGAAGGAATTTTGTATAATGTTGTATAACTGGTAGACGTTAAGCAATAGCTGGAAACGTATATGTAAATCTCTTTAAAAAATTATTTTAAATAAGCTTTTTCGTGGTACAAGCCATTTTTATATCCGTTATTAATGGTTCGAATTCTTCGTTACTTGGTCCTGTTCACTTGTTTTTCGCGATTGCATGGAAACGCTATGTAATTTTTAAGGCCAGCGTATAGCATCCAATTCTTAAACATTTGAGTATCGCTGTTCCCTTTGTATCTATATCGAAATGTATAATTAGGTATTTCTGTAAAAGTTTATTTGGATTAAATTGTAGTAGATAAAAGGGTAAACTTTAGTAAGAATGGTTTGTAATCCTACTAATAAACATAGAGGGTAAAGGACATATGAATGCATCACAGAAAAAATTCTTTTCTATGTCCGTGATAATAGAGCTTAACGTTTACAGAAATAGTTTTACTATATATTTCACTATAGGTTAAAAAAGATAGGATGCTGAAGCGATAGCGATCCTAAAACACGGTTTGAAATTTCACACTCGTTCTATGACCTCTTTGAGAAACAACCAAACGGTGACAGAACTTTACAATTCATTACGAACAAGAGGACTTCAGAGGCTAATTCCAGAAGATGCAAGATGTGCATTTTATTAATAGAAGTATCTTAAACATTAGGTATTAAAATCAAAATCGTTATATAGTTTTCCAGTAAAATATAAAACTATCCAAATTTTCCACGTAAAAGTTAAATTGGTTTGGAGGATGCTTTGAAAATGTTGGTATTGCGCTCTGGAATGTGCTGTATTTAAAACAAAAAATAGATGCTGAACTTCAACATTTGGGTTAATCCGTTCACACACACCGTTCACCGGAAATACATGTTTTGAGACCCCCTGAATCCAATTTTTTTTTTGGAAACATGTCCGTGTGTGTCTGTGTGTCTGTGCGTCTGTGAACAGCATAACTCAGAAACGAACAGTCAGATAAACACCAAACTTGGTATTTAGGTTCAATATCTTCCAGAGATGCGACACGAAGTTTTTCAAGAAAAACCTCCGACCCCAGGTTACCCTTTACATGGAACATTTTTCGAAAATTTTAATTTTTTCAAAAACGGCTCTAACGATTTTTATTAAAGTATCATATGTTTAAGATATTTTTGTGACAAATGAAATGTATATCTTGAATTTTCTGGGAATGTCTCCAAAATTATTCTTCATTGTGAACGACTTTTGCATAACTGGTAAACCATAAGAGATAGATAAAATTTTACAACACATAAAATGTGAATCGCTTTAAAATACACAATTTATGTCATATACATTTTTTTTGTTGAGTGAACCATTTTCAGATATTGCTTGTTATTTCCTTAAATTTTCAAATGCTTATATAATTTTTCTCAAATTCGTTATTCATTTTTTTATGTCCTGGACATGCAAAGAGAATGGAATGCGCCACATAGCAACCAGCGCTTAAAAGATTTGACTATCGCTTAAAACCCACCATATTCCCCTTGCACCTACAAGAAAATTAGCAATAAGATTAACATCCCGATTAACATGAAGCATATGGAGAACAAGCGTTTGTAAAAATAGTTTGCACAGAGTAGAGAAAGTCATGTGAGTGTAATATATCAGATTTTTTTTAGTTAAGATCGTTTTTACTCGCCCCAATTGTTTAAGGATTTCATAGTTCCTATGTGTAAAGTTTCGTGACCTGTTTTCAACTCACTGCAGCCTAGTGTCACTTCACTTATCTACTTGACTCAATTTTGTGGGTACCGTTGTACGACACAAAGGGACAAGTGAAGTAACCACACGACTATGCGGAAACTTCTATTGTGGATTCTACGAAACCCAATAATTTCGCAAGAAAGATGAAGAATAGTAATTGTTTTGATAGGTCTTGCACAATAAAGACACCATAGAGTTGTGGAAATGTATGATTCAGCTATCTGTTAACTGGATGCGCGCAGTTATCTCCTAGAAAGGTATCGAGCAGGTATCCACGAAGAAAGAAATTGCCTCCTAGACCTCGAAGGAAGCGGACTCCAACTCAATGAGGTCAGATCATTTCATGATGTATAGATCGCGGGCATTTGAAAGTGTTTCGGTGTAACAAATATCCTTCTAAATTCCAAATTATTCTTCGTAATATGAAAACTCTAACCTAGGTATGGTTGTGAATAACTTAAAAATTGTAAGATGAATGACAATTTGATAAAATAATTATCGTAATATAATATATATATTCATTATTTTAAATCTTTAATTTCTAGTACATTTAATATTACCAAATGCAGCTCATGTTTCGCATATTAATCCAGAATGTTTCCAAAATAAAACCTGAGGTAACCAATTTGAAAGGAAGGAGCAAGGAAATATAGAGAATATGAATTAGATTTGTGCAACACTGGAACAGTTCATTACAAAGTCCAGGAGCAAAATAAATTTAAGAAGTATTACTTGCTAAGAAATAAAAGCTACTATAACATTTCATTTAATATATCATTTTATCAAAACTATTTTAAACTAATCACTAATTACTGCAAGTAAAACTAGTTTTAAAAGTGGAGTTACTTATGTTGTTGCATTTCCTTTAAGCACTGATTTTTTTAAATTTCCCTACTTTAATTAAAATTATACTCCATAATGCAATATTTCTTTGGGTTTATATAACTATATTTTCAGTGTCGTTCTGTTCAACTGCTTACCACCTTTTTCCCCACAAGTTGTGTACTGCGTGGCTGCTGAGACAAGAATTGCACGGCGCAGGTTGTTTATGTCTCTTGAGGTTCTACCATGCAATTGAGGTTCTACCATTTGTTATTGGAATTCATGGCCTGTATACATTATGTAATATTAAGTTTTAGACATTTCAATAGTATTGAGAAATGCCCCGGGTTATTTAGGTTTTTTTTCGTAGTTTAGTAATTAAATGCTAGATTTTTCTTTACATATTCACGGAGGAGATGTATTCATTTCAAATTAATATACATTTTTTTCAATAAAAGCTTTCTGCAAGCCTTTTCCATTAAATGCCGTAGGGATCATCTATATTACCGTGGCAGGCCGGCTTTGAAGTTCATGTTAATATTCAGCGTTAAAACTCCGCGCACAGTTGATTAGTTTCACCGCCAGGGTAAGTACAGCACAGTTCACCTTTAATATGTGCACATTACTCATGCATAATAGCTGATACCTTCCTGGACTATGAACACAGGATATAAAGGTAAATAATAAGCTGCTTTAATACGTTCAGTTCATACATAAAGCACAAAGCTTTAGAGTTATAACCAATGACATCTTAGCAAAACGTTGAAAGAATGTTTACCTGTTGAATTGGGGTAAATAGGCGTATCTACTTAACTTAGGAATAAAGGAAATATCAGGAATAGCATGGTTTAGACTAGGAGGCTGGAGTGCACACAAATGGCTGACGATTCTGGCAGGATGAAGACTAGTACATATTTTGGTGGACTTTGTACAGTGGGAGAACCAGCGTAGAATTAATCTCAAAGAAAATTTTCTAAGTTGTGCTAGAAGGATTTTGGTATTTTGGGATCTATTGGCGAACCAGACGAACTGGCAAACATGGGCAATTTCCTGGCTAAGACGCGTGAAACCAAGCCAAATTTGTTTAGTTAGAGGCAATTTAGCTTTTTTTTCTTCTTTTCTTTATTTATTTATTTATTGTTTCTTTCTCGTTTCTTTGTTTTCTTGGTACCTTACTTTGTATCTTAAATATGCATTTACGGTCAATGAACCATTGCACTAAGTATTTGTGTAATAACTTATAATTTGAAATCAACCTACCTACCTACCTACCTTCCTATTTGTTGTGACGCAGCTAAGTGCCTCAGTTATCGTATAGAAGGCGTCCGTTTGGGTGAAAAGATAACCAGACAGGATAGCACTCTCACCCAGCTTAAACACAGTAGCGTAACGAGAGAAAGAGAAACGATTTTTTCTGGAATCTTCTTTCTCCCCACCTCTCGAACATTCTAGAACACACTCGCAAAGTCCAACGTCCTCGTGAGTGAGTGAGTGAGCAAGTGACTTTACCGATACTTTATAGTTAGTCTAATGTGTTTACGTCAGATGGATATGAAAGCATTAATTGCCTACTCATCGAATTTCAAATTATATTGAATTGCACAGTAATAACTTTCAGTGTAAATGAAAATCCTTACCTTTAAGTTTAATTTGCTTAAGTTTCTTTCTAGCCGTTGTCCAGTGGGCTTGGTTTTCTTTAGAGTTGAGTCAAGTGGGCTGCTGCGCTTGGTAGGCTGGGTGAGAGTTGTTCTTGATGTGATTCAAAATGATGGTTATTCAGTGCATTCTCCGAGTGAGGTTGCGACGATAGCTGTAACTAGAGGGTGTGCTGCTACCACGAGAGATTAGAGGGGTCTTGTGTTTCACCCCCAACGATTGAAGCAGATGGAAAAGCAGGTTGTTTCGCGCGTATTTCCTTACGCCGTTCCTTCACGAAGAAAAGTCAAATGATAGGTAAAATTGAACCAGATCACATTATTGAAGGGATAAAACTTAGCTAATGACAGGAAAAACTAGATAAAGTCACAATTTAAAAAGGAATAGTGATAATTACCGAATTATTGGATATACATATAACATACAATACAAAAAGTGTAACAAAGTTTGCTGCTCTATTTGTTGTAAGATTACAGCAATGTTTTATTTATTATTGGATAGTAAAAATTCTGAAAGAAACAATGATTAATAAACAAGCCATTAACCGGAATGCATGTCTTAAAGTTTGCATTGATATTCATTACTGTATATTTTCTAACGATCTAATAAGTGTTATAACATCTTCAATGTTTACTATGGTTATTGCCGTTTTACGGTAAAACGAGATTAAACTGAAAATTAGTACTTAAACACTATAGTTAATATAAAATTAAAATCTAAATTTCCTATTTTAATTATTGTTTTAATAAAGCCAACTTTAAACTCTGCAAATAATTTACGTTTTGGGTTTCAGTTTAACTGGCTGCTAGAATCACTTTACAGGTTAAAACTATTCTTTTTTTCTTCCAATTCACGGATATTGATTGTAGAATGCTCACTCGTATCTTCTTGAAGAAATGTCTACCTTTTTTGACAGAAAGAAACCAATTTTGACACCCCACGTCATAATCTCCCCTCAGCAATTTCTCACACCCGTTACAAAATTTACTTTGACTTACAAAAAGGGGGAAGTGAACACAGTCTAAGCATATATGCAGCGCTAAATCAACAGTCAAATCTATAACTGCATAAGTTAAGTTCTCAATCTCCTATCTAATAGACGTTTATGTTGCCACGTCATTCAAAATATTCTTTTAAATATTTTAACTGACGTGACAATATATGGAATATTATTTTACAAAGAAAACGTGGAATCCGAACTATTTATACTGGATTTGCAAGTCAATATTTAAAACTTATGCCGTCGTAATCTTATGTAAACTACAGCTTTTACAAACTAGGATAAGAAACGAAAAACCTGCACTAACCTAACAAATATACGAGTACCAGGTGATTCAGCTGCCACTACCTTTGCACTTTTATAAAATCCGAAATTTAAACTTCAACATTAAAACTTCGGCTCCTACGGTAGGATCTACCCAAGTGTGCAACAGGGATATCTTTGGTTGCACACTTAACGTAATTACTAATAATATAACCGATGTTGTAGCATTGCCTTTGAATGCACTTGTAATTAGACAGCTGACGTTTGCACAAATGTATACTAGAGCAAGCAAATGCTGCATATTATATTAAACCGACTATGCATCTCTTATGTTTCTGGATAGCTCATTTGGAACGCGCATTATTAAATAATCCATCTACAGTATAGGTGGTTCCATCACTTGCATGTACAAATTCTTTAACTGTGTTGTAATATTCGTAAATAACCTTGGTTTAAACTAGAATTAAGTTTGACAATATTTTTATACATTTTAATTTGCAATTCTTATTTTAATTTTAATATATTCATATTCTTAGTGTTTTTTACTTTCTGTACTACGTATAGTAAGTAGGGGAAGTATTGTATTCCACCCAAAAATTCGATACCGAGATTTCACCGGAAATAAATGTTTTGAGACCCCCTGAATCCAAAAAAAAAAAAAAAGCATTTTTGGAAACATGTCCGTGTGTGTGTGTCTGTCTGTGAACAGTATAACTCAGAAACTAACAGTCGGATAAACGCCAAACTTGGTATTTAGGTTCAGTATCTTCCAGAGATGCGACACGAAGGTTTTCAAGAAAATCCCCTCACCCCAGATTACCCTTTACATGGAAGATTTTTCGAAAATTTTAATTTTCTCAAAAATGGCTCTAACGATTTTTATTAAAATATCGTATGTTTAAAGTATTTTCATTACAAATAAAATGTATATCTAGAAGTTTCTGGGAATGTCTCCAAAAGTATTCTTCATTGTGAACGACTTTTGCATAACTGGTAAACCATAAGAGATAGACAACATTTTACTCCACAAAAAATGTAGATATCGTTAAAATACACAATTTATATCATATACATTTTTTTTGTTGAGTGAACCATTTTCGAGATATTGCTTGTTATTCCCTTAATTTTTTCAATACTTATTTTCTCAAATGGGAATTCGTTATTCATTTTTTTGTCTTAGATATGCAAAGAGTATTAAACTGTAGCAAAGGGAATGGTGCTGCACCTAGCAGCCAGCAATTAAGAGATATGTATGTACTTAAAGGCTACTGTATTTCTATATTGCCCTTGTAAATATATATCCCCTTACATCTACAAGAATATTAGCAATAAGATAGAGTCTGCAAATGTTTATCTCGATTAACATTAAGTAGATGGAGAATAAGCGCTTGTAAAAATAGTTTGTACAGGAGTAGAGAGAGTCATGTGAGCGTAACACATTAGATTTTTTTCTATCGGTCAACTACATGTAGGTATTTGTTCAAAGCAATGGGTACATTTAATGTAGATGAAATCAGGATTATACACATTTAATCTAAGACAATAAGGAAACACAGTTTAACACGATTCTGTTTTTTGATCAAGCGTACACAAATACATTTTGTTATAATTAGGGTTGCGATATCAGAGTCGCTATATGGAGGAGAGCGTATAGAATAGGGGAAAACAAAAATTGAAATTGATTTTTATTTATGGACGCTCTTTAACTGCTGTGGTCCTTAGAGTCCCATTCTATATAGGACGTGAATATTGCTCAGAGGCCTCTTTATCAGACTTGAGGTTTTTTTATGTGTCGTAAATCTACGACACGGACTACCGGCTATACTTCCATTCCGAAGGAAGCCATACTAAGGACATTACGCCCGAAAAAATCCATTGAACCCGCGATCTCGGTAATTAGAGGTCAGCATGATAACCCTACACATATAGAATAGGAACGTAAGGCTGTAGCGATATTGACCCGCGCGGCACCTTTATACAAGAAGATTTATACATATCCGTGAACACGTATTTTATTTCTGCTTTACTACTTATAACATATACACCTGACTTTGAAGCAGTATTTTTAACACTTAAATAATTTCAGTCTAATTATATAATATATATAATTCAAAAACAGACCGCCTTAAAGCAGTATGTGTATGTAAAAATACATAAAAAGTGTACATTACAGTCACTGTATATGTTTATATTATTGTATGCATGTGTAATAATGTTATGTGAATGTATTACGTAATTCAATAATGTAGGTGCTGTGAGAATAATAGGTTAAAAGCTGCTAACAATGAGGTAACCTTGAGGCAACAATAAATTTGAAAGTTTAACAATACTACTTGTAATTCTTGGAAGAAATAATGTAATGTTTATGACAGTTTATAAAATAGCCAATCCACAACCAGAAAAAGCTTAAGTTAAATAAAAGTATTCTATTGGACTAGGATTAGTCAATCAGAGACTTGAAATACAGAAATTTACAAATTTAGGCGGTAGAAATCAAGTCACTTGCTTGTAGACAGCGCTCATAACTGGACCAGTTGGTTGTAGACAGTGTTCCTAACCGGACGTGAGATGCGTCCTCGAGAAATTTAATACATATTTTGTGTGAGACAGAAAATAGTTTACGTGTTAAAAAGTGCAAGTAATTAATACAAAATCTCACAGCTCTCTCTTTATATCAGTGAAGTGTTATTTAAATCGTGTCAAGCATTAATAAAAGGAATGAAGTAAAATTATAAAATGTGTAAGCCTACATTCTTCAGTCGCACCACTCCCTGCTAAGACATTCATGTCTCTAAAAAAAATATACATACTGACGCAGCCGAGGCAAACATGAATATATAATATTTAAAGAAACAGTTAATATATTTTAACATAGTTAATATATTTTAAACATTTTTAGGACAAAGGTCACCGGAAAGTACATTTGGGGCGAAGACTACCGGAAACTTTTTACCATGCGTGCGGTTGTAACTACTTCAAATTCGGCTCCTCAACCGTTGAACTACAATACAACTCCTACAACAAAATAACTACTACAACTTATATAACTGAATTGTCTTTATTAAATCATTAATGTAAAACGCTACATCACAATGTGCACATGCATAAGATTCTATGTCTATTTATTGCAATGTATTACAACCGACAGCTTGTGTGTTTGTGCGTGTGTGTGTGCTGTAGTTTATATAACGGAATATCGGCAGAAATAAATGTCGCGCATAGTTCATTAAACGCTTGATTTGATGGAGGTGACCCTTGCTGTAGCAGTTTATCCTCACATTTTGCAATACAACACTTGCATGTTTCTGTACTAACATTTCTTCGCACATTACTCGCCCTACTATGCGCAGAAGCAATTGTGCTATTGCACGGATTGCAATAAAGGCTATGGAGAAAACATTTTCCCCATACTCCAAATTATAGTTTTGCAACATTATGGATTTCGTACCCTTTCTTTTGGCATTTCGTCTACGTGAACACTGCGCGGCGATGCTTTTGACTCAACTAATAGGCAACCCTCACGTTGTAAACAGTCGACCACATGACGCCTCTACACAAACATAACGACTCCGATGTCGCAGCCCTAGTTATTTCATCTCGTGTTGGCTTTCATGAGATTACACACACTAATAATATACTCGTACAACGCCCAAACACGAATTCGTGTTTATCGGTGATTAGCGCACAGTATACAGTCAGAAACCCACTAAGCTACTTAGACGCTTGGTTAGAGAGCGTATTCTGGATTTGAATAGAGCATCCAAAATGGCGGGCGGCGGTGTTACAACGGGAATTATCAAAATAGGCTTAAACGATATCTGGCAAAGGGGTAATGAAAATACACACAATGCCATGAAAAAAGTCAAAAAACGACTATGTGATATAAACAGGCAGAAAATAGAGTCTGAATGTAGGCAAAGATCAACATTGGAGCTACAAAAGGAAATAAAAACTAGGTGGGGTAAGGAAACATATATTTTAGAATTAGGTATAAAACAGAGGACGGGAATAGCATGGCTTAGTTTGGGAGGGTGGAAAGCTCGCAAGATTGCTGATGATGGCAGGAGAATTTGCCCATTATGCGGGGAACAAGAAGACTGGATGAATATTTTGGTAGCATGCGTTCAGACGGAGAGTATTAGGAAAACGCCAAGTATTTTTGGCTTCCAACAGGCGGAGGGCAGCATGCTGGGACTTGATTCTAAACAGTCAAAACTGGCCAAGCTTGGGCACATACTTAATGGAAGTACGTGTACTAAGAGATAAGGTGTTCATGTAAATTTTGTTTAAATATATGTGGTGCTTGAGCACTTGTGTGTGTGTGTGTGTGTGTGTGTTTGCGTGTGTGATTCAGAGTGTTTTTCAATTTTATATGTATGTATATAATGTGGTGATTATAAACATAGTTGTTTCTGGTCGATTCTGCAAGTCACCTATAGAGACCACGTATTTTTCTAGAGAGCATATACGGTCTTATGATCCATGCGACTGTGTTATGCAATTAATGTAATACTAATTACTCAATAAATACCATTAATACTAATAAAAGAATATTTTGGATTTAAGCTTATAGTTTCCTTTCCAGGAGCCACACGTGTGTCACCTCGCGAGGTTTCGTGTATATTATAGCCTTTTAAGACAGGTTTTAATCCTTTGTTGGACATTTTAACATTATTATTTAAATGAAATAAGCTATTATGTATCTTATTTGAGATATACGAGACGTAATTTACGCCAAAACTCAAACAAACCGATATATTCGTGTGTCTTTATTGTATAGCGTGCATTGTGGATATAAGTATACCTCTAATTTGTCGTAGTCTATCAAGTCTCTAATTACAAAATTCCACCATTTACTTTTTAGCTGATTTTCATAGTGGACTGATATGTTAGCTACATTTTAACCATGCGTTTACTCAATAGCAAGGTTATGTATACTATAATGTTAAAGTTTGTGAAATCGGCTGGAAATCCGGAATCAGCTCTCAGTAAACGAATCGTGTGTTTCTGATTTGCAGTTTAGTGCGCAGTACTTTGTGTACCTTAAATCGCTTTTCCTCTGAATTTTGAGCTTTGTACACCTAAAAATATCAAGATATAGCTATTTGTAAGCGAAGAAAATGGACTTCAAGCGCAATTGTAGCTTGAAAGGTGGCCTATATTTCAAAAACAGAAGGGGCGGTGACTAACCTGATATAAGGGTGGGCCATTTAGTTGAGACTAAATATCTCCAAAAATAAGCGTTTTAGAAAGAAATGTCTTGAATAAAAGTTGCTTGATATTGTGGATGAAGTAAATGCCATTAGTCATGTTTTATTTTGAGGAAGTTCAGATTGTTATTTTAGGGTCAATTTAATTTTTTTAAATGACTTTGCAATTGTTCTTACACCAACGCAAATAACAACGAAGAGCGCAATGGATGGTCATTTGAGGGCCAAGTTACGTTTCTAATTGGAAACCAATATTTTTTTATTTTTATATCCTTATACCTCATCACAAAATAAGCAGCTTTTCATAAAAATTTTTATAATGAGATAACAACATACAAGATGATGTTCCCATTAAACAAAATAAATTGACCCTAAAATGACGATCATAATGTGGCATATCAGTAAGTTCATTGTCATTACCAGACGCACTGTTGTGTTATATTGTCCCTAATAGAGATGTCATTATTAGGTTCCTTTGATTTTTCGGCTTAGCGATCCCTCCTTTGGCGCGGAACACGCCAAAGAGAGGGCTTTGTTTGAAATTAGTCTAGTATGACGCCAACCCTGGCTGGCGTGACTAGACGCGGTTGGAGAGGGGGTATATATTTGGCATCAGTTGAGTAAGAGCAGTCGTTGCAGCAAGACGTGCGTGTGGTCAGTCCACGGCTTCGGGACATCTCCCTCCATCCTCTCTTCCTAGTTCATAATGTAGTCACCAAACGTTTGTTAATAAATTCCAGGTAATATATGTTACATAATGTTTTTGTGCAATTAAAATCTCACGTCTTCCTTTAAATTTGTATACACCAAGGTCCCGATCTTATTGCTGTAGCAGCTTGCATTCCCCATGTGCGTGCTGGGGTGAACTAAATTTATTAATTTTCTGGAAACCTTTTGGCCCTCATCCCTGCATGTAACAATAACGTACTCCAAACAAAACACATTAATGACATTTACTTAGCCCATAATATCAAGCAACTTTTATTAAAGAAATTTATTTCTACAAGAGTTTTGGAGACATTGTCAGTCTTAACTTAAATGGATCACCTTGTACAGTCGTTCATATTTTCCACTAAATTTATTGAGATTCAAAAACTTCTCCTATTTAAGCTTCCCATGCATTTTTACTTTCTCTAGCGCTTACCTATAGCAAGCAAAGAAAGTATTGTATTCCATCCAAAAATACAAGTTCCCATAATAGCAATAACAGTAAACTTAACAACAACAATAAGAAGAAGAAGAAGAAGAAGAATAGGGAAGAAAAGAAATGCATGAAGGTACTTTTAAGCAGCGTTACTCAAAAAAGAAAATTCAGATAAACACTAAACTTCCCATTTAACTCTAAATGAGCTTCTAGCTGGAAAATGGTTGGTTTGAAACGGACGTTTTTAAGTTATTCATCATCTTCCTCTTCAGGATAAACTGGACAATTTACCTGGTTTGAAAACCTAAAAAAATGTTATGCCGTCAGCAAAGTCTTAGTTCCTATCTATTTAAGTTCAGTACCCTCCAAGGATGCGACATGAGGATGTTAAAGAAATCTTCTCCTCCCTAAATTGTTCTTTACATGGAATTTCGTTTTATTTTTTCAAAAATTCCTCAAACCGTTTGGATTAAAATAATTTATGTATAAAACATTTTTACACATGTATAGTAAATAGTAAATATGGATTTTTCTGCGAATAGCCTATGAGGTCCTCTTCATACGATTTTAATTTTCTATACATTTATACAAATGGCTTGCCAATTGTGTCAAATTTTTGGCTTAAGACAAACAAAATAAGTATGATTATTACAAATTGTTTACTCATATGATAATACCTAGGAAGTCAAGAACTTCTGAACGCAATC
Source organism: Deroplatys truncata (assembly GCA_030765065.1). NCBI lineage: Eukaryota > Metazoa > Arthropoda > Insecta > Mantodea > Mantidae > Deroplatys > Deroplatys truncata. Next base: position 95,030,090 of record CM060986.1, on the reverse strand, counting down.
TCTATTATTAGTTTGAACTTCAAATTTGTAACTTTCCACTAGTTCCATTGGTTCAGCCAAGAACGAAAGGTCTGTTAAACAGATAAGTGTAAGTAACGTATATTAATGGCCAGTATGAGTGTTAAATTTACGGTAACTATAGTTGCCATCGATATTGTATATTTCAATTGTTACTTTATGTATGCCTACAAGATGAAATAGTATATTGTTACATGCTGAGTAGAGGCCTAAAGGTTCACATGAAAAAATTAAATTAGTTTTTAGTACCCAGCACGTACAATGAGGGGACGTATATTCACTTGACCAGGGAGGACCGAAACGTGGTGTGGAGGTTAAGAGGAAGGCGTGGGCTTTTCACTGTACAATATTCATAACTCAAATCTTACACATTTCTAGATTTATTTCCCAAACGTTTGGATTTCCTACATTATTAAATATGAAAGTTGAGGGGAGATGTCCACCGATCCAGAAGCGCGATGCACTTCTCTCGGAATATTCATCAAGACAGACGCTATATCCCCACCACACGTGGCTAGCAAAAACTCCCAGCCAGGAGTGACTTCATCCCATTAAACATAAAAGGAAAACGACAATATATCTGCTAATGACAATGAAACCTCCAAATTATTAATTCGCCACAATGCATGATACAAGATAAACGTTTGATAATTAAGAAAAAAATTTATCGTTGACCTTGACAATGAAAATAAAAAGTAATTAAAAGGGCAGCGTTATACAGTACCTTAGAATACTTGGGTTAAAAGGAATTAGAGGGAATGGTTTAAAACTGTATACGTTTCAACATTTGGGTGTATCTTTATTGGTGTCATATATTTGGGGAACGTGTTACTGACATCCAAGCAGTAAAAAAGTTCATATGTAAATGGGTCTGAAAATCAACCGTTTCGGTGTTATAGGTCAAATAATATGCATTCTATGATTGAACAGACGGATATGCACTGCACGTATGGCCGTGCAGACGGCAATGCAGCACGAGCACGTGAACTTTATGCAGAAAGATACCCTGACAGGCAGTTACAGTGTGCAAGAACATTTTCACGGGTTCATCAACGCTTGAAAGAGATTGGGGCATTTGAGAGGAGTACTAGGGATGTTGGTAGACCAAGAGCTGGAGCTTTTCCATTGAGTTGGAAGAACGAGTTTTTCGTGCTGTGGATATAGACCCATCACAAGGCACAAGACGTATGGCTGCAAGGGGAAGCTTTAGTCATATGACTATCTAGAGAATTCTGCATGAAAATCTTCTGTACCCGTATAACCTTCAACGTGTGCAAGGATTAAATCAGGCGGACTTTGAGCCAAGAAGACGTTTCTGTCAACGCATGTTACAGCAGTGCGCTGTGTTGATCAATTTCCTAGCCTGTATCTTATTCACAGGTGGCGCCGTGGCCGAGTGGTTAGACCGCTCGCCTCCCACCGAGGCGGACCGGGTTCAATCCCAGGGACCTGCATGTGGGATTTGTGGTGGACGAAGCGGCGTCTGGGCGGGTTTTCTCCGGGTTCTCCGGTTTCCCCCGCCATTCATTCCACCAACTGCTCCATCATCACCTTTCCTTTCATCCATTTCACCTACATTTCACTTCATCCACTTCCTTCATCCCATACCAGGCATCGGGCTGATCACCCGATGTTCTGTCTGATCCATGAGTGTCTGCTCCTCGACGGGCCTCTGACCCCAGGCACCCGCCTTAAGTCCTGGGGGGTGTAAGTCCTACATAAGAGGAGGGTAAACAGATAATGAGTGAATAAAATATCTTATTCACGGATGAGGCTGGTTTTACTCGCGATGGCATCTTAAATTTTCATAATACTCATAACTGGGCATTTGAAAATCCTAATGAAGTACGACAGGACAACCATTAACAGGGGTTCTCTCTCAACGTTTGGGTGGAATCATTCATGATTATCTTATTGGTCCCTACTTCTTCCCTCCGAGTCTGGATGGACATACCCATCTCCAATGTCTCAGAAATAAGTTGCATCACTTAACTGATAATGTGCCTCTGGATGTAATCCAACGAATGTGGTTTTTACACGATGGTGCTCCAGCTCATTTCAGTATGATAGTTCCTAAATTTTTAAAGGGTCGATTTCTGCAAAGATGGATTGATCGAGGTGGACCCATTGCATAGCCTGTTTGGTCGCCTGATTTGAATCCAATGGATTTCTTCGTGTGGAGACATTTGAAGTCCTTGGTTTATGTGACTCCTGTGCCTGTTGTTGACATTTTGAGAGGACGTATCCAAACTGGATTTGACCAAATACAAAACACACCAGGAATTTTCAACAGAGTACTCCAGATCATGGAATGCAGGCTTACTGCATGCATCGAAGCAAGAGGAAGCCACTTCGAGCAATTTTTGTAACTTTCGATTTTGTGTTGTAACTCGGAAATAAATGATTTTCAGATCCTTATTCATATGAACGTTTTTTATTGTTTTGATGTCAGGAAAACTTCCCCCAAATATATGACATCAATAAAGATACATTCTGTATTTATTAGGTCATTGTTACTGATAAATTATTAAAACTGCATGGTCGAAGGACCTAATTATGCACGATTTTGAACATATTATTACCGTTATTATGATGCCACTATACCATAAGCGTGATTTATTTAGACAAATTCTAAGATTAAATGCTATCTTTTCTGTAATCCATTCTAATCGTTTGTTCCAAGTGGTGCATTTTTCGCGAAAAGATTCTTGCAAATACTTCAGTTCTCTGGTCTCTTCACAGAATGTCGAATTTCTCCTGGGAATAAAGAGTCAGGATGCAGACCGCTTCATCTCAATTTCGATACTGAGGTCATGACATGCGGTGACCTAGTCTGCTCTCCCGCGGGTCTCTGGTCACATTCGCCGCCAAAGTGAAGCTTTCCACCACTGAATCCAGTTTAAGTTCATTGGCAATTCAAATGTACGTAAAGTACAGCCCGTCTCCTTTGCCTGTTAAAAGTATTCTTTGTAACGTAACCAACAGAGCGCAAATGTAGATAAAACACGAAAAAAATGTCCAAATGCTATAGGTCTAAGCAGTATAGGATGATTCAAGTTGCGTTTTCCACTTCCTGTTACCTATATGCAAAATGTTGAAATTCTTACTTTCAGTGGTGGGATAGGATCAGGAAAGGAGGCGAATTTCGTATTGTGCCTTTGGAATTTCCAAGAGGAAAGGCTGAGGTGAAGGACAAAGAGGGCCACCAGATTCGGCACAGTAGGCTCGAACGTAGGTAGGCTCCCTTAAGATTAGATTAGATTAGATTGGATTGCATTGCATTCTGTGAGTTCACTAGTAGCCACAAAAGCCTGTGAACATAGAACATATCAAGGAAATGTACAAAAATTACTTATAAACATAAATATTACACAGAATATAGAACATTTAAAATAAAGTCATACTATATGCGTGTCAAGGAAATCTACAATTGAGTCACATATATACATAAATATTACATAGAATACAGAACATTTAAAATAAAATAGTCAGGTTTAATAATGTACAAAATCGAATACCTCCCTACCGTTATAAGTTTAACATTATATTTATAGACAAGAACAGTTATCTATACTTTCACTAGGCTTGTAGCCTCTTGTTCGTCTCATCATTTTGTTCTATTTGATTTGTAATGCATAGCATTTACTGTCAGTTCTTAATATATACATTTAAATATCTTCATGAATTCTAGAGCAGGCATCAAATGTAACCGGTAATTGTCATTAATATTTACTATACTACTTAAAGAGCTATATATGTATTATCATCATGATAATTCGTCATTCAGATAATCTTGTATAGAATAATATGCTTTTCAGCATAGGTATTCTTTAACAGCAGTTTTAAAGACATTGAAATTGTCAACTTTTCCCTTAAGATCATTAGGGAGAATATTACATACTATTATGGTCTCATAATATACACCCTTCTGGAAGCAAGAAAGATTTGCACTGGGATGATGGATGTTACCCTTTTGTCTAGTGTTTATCTCATGAATTTCCATGTTTAAGTATCCAGGTATTACATCTTGACGCCGGTGGGACCGCCCACATAGGCCTTCCTCTATTCATGGAGAGGTCTTGCTGGCGTTCTGTCGCACACCGAGTACCAGGCCAGTCAATTCCTCAAAACAGAATCCACCACCCTGCACCTAGTCTGCCATCCACACACTTCATCCTTTGATCCTGAATGCAATCAGGAAATGAAATGATAGGAAAATTCGCAACGTTGTATAATCGTCTATTTAATTGTATATCGTATTGATATAATTGTTATATCGTCATTCGTCTTTAACCAGGGAAAACCGCGAGAAAATTCAAGCTCAGAGTACCTGATCGAATCGACTCCGGGTCTCCAAAATGCGACACTCACATTTTATCGAGAAGTCAACACGCTCGGTTACCTTCAGCGATTCTTACCTGTAGTAAACAAAAGAAGTATTGAGCTCTATATAAAAACTCTGATGTGATACAGCCATTTGACTTTTTCTACCCTCTATCCTAATTGTACGTATACAAACTACTTTTACGGAAGGTTATTTTTCTATCCGCTTCATTTTAATCCAAATGAAGCTTTGCATAAATAGCTACATTACATATTTCGTTATTGATACAAATCGAATAGCGATAGTCGCTATATGCTAGCCTTAAAATTCCATACTGCTTCCATGCAATCGCAAGAAACAACTGAATGTTAAAAGGACTAAGAGAATGACCAAGGAATGAAAAATTCGAACCATTCCTAACGTATATCTCGGAAATAGATGTTAACACATAAAAAGCTTTTGCAATAAAATGTGTGTTTTAAAGAGATCTACATTTCTTGTGAAGTACGTTTTCGTCTATCACTTAACATTTGGTAAACAAGATTAAAGAAAATTCCTTCGGAATGAAGAGGTCTTCAAAGGCTATTTTTTAGAAAATTCAATATATACATTTTATTTGCTCAAGAAAATCATTAACGTATGGTATTTTAATCAAAATCGTTAGAGCAATTTTTTAAAAAATCCAAAATTTTGAAAAATGTTCATGTAAAGAATAGTTTATTGAAAAGATTTTACTGAAAATCTTCGTGTTGAATTTTTGGAATGTACTGAACCTAAATACCAAGTTGGTGTTTATCGGACTTTTCGTTTTCTAGTTATGCTGTTCACAGACGCACGCACACACACATATACGGACAGTTTTCTAAAACTCTGATGTATTACACTCACATGGCTTTCTCTACTCTTGTACAAACTATTTTTACAAACGCTTATTCTGCATCCACTTCACGTTAATCGAGATAAATATTTGCAGAACGTAATTTTCTTATTGCTAATTTTATTGTAGGTGCAAGGGGAATATGGTATGCTTTAAGAGATAGTCAAATATTTTAAGATCTAGTTGCTATGTGGAGCACTCCAATAACGAATGACGATTTCCCATATGAGAAAAATATGTATCGGAAAATTAAAACAAATAACAAGGAGTATCTCGTAAATGGTTCACTAGTCAAAAAAAATTATATTTCATAAATTGTGTGTTTTAACGAGATTTACATGTTTGTGTAGTAAAACTTGGTCTATCTCTTACTGTTTACTAGATATGCAAAAGTCATTCAGGTAAAGAGATCTTTTGGAGCATTCCCATAAAATTCGAGATATACGTTTTTCATACAAAATGTCTTAAACGTATTATACTTTAATCAAAATCATTAGTCATTTTTGAGAAAAAACAAAATTTTCCAAAAAAAGGTTCCATGTAGAGGGTAGCCTGGAGTGAGGGATTTTCTTGAAAATCCTCGTGTCGCATCTGTGAATGATACCGAACCTATATACCAAGTTTGGTATATATCCGACTTTTCGTTTCTGAGTTATGCTGTTCAAAGACACACAGATAGATATACACACGGAAATTTTCTAAAACATTGTTTGTTTTGGATTCAGAGGGTCTCGAAGTAGTAATACTGATGAAATCTCGATATCAAATTTTTGGTGGAATGCAATACCTTCTCTACCTACTATGTTCGTGGTAGAGAAAGTACTAGTTGGATATCGAGACTTCAATGGTAATAGACTTTTGATTTCCCAAAACCTGCTTCTACTTTCTCTACCGCTAATCTGTATAGTGGGACTATTGTATTCAAAGAAATATTTCGTATCGAAATTTCACCGTAAATACCGTGTTAAGGTGCCCTAAATTATAAATCATAAGTTTTAGAAGAAAATGTCCTCATGTGTGTATCTGTGAATGGCACAGCTCAAAAACAAATATCGATTATGTACCAAACTTGATTTTTAATTTCATATTTTCCAAAGATACCGAAGAAATTTCATGAACATTCCCCACCCCAAACTACCCTTTATTTTCGTCAGCTTTTATTTTCTCAAAGTGACTGCAACGATTGTTATTAAGATACCATACATTGTCTGTTCAGTAGCTTCTAGCTAGTGGGGTGGGGGTGAGTTATCTCTCAGGTAAAGCTTTAGCGGTGGACGGGGTAAACAGTATGCTGAGCTCCTGCCGCGCGTGACGCAGCCAACAATCTTTCATCATCGCGCATCAATACCTCTCATTTGCGTCATACCAAATAAACACTACCTCCTTCCAGGAGCTAAGCCCCTACCTGCTTGGACGGGTTCTCCCACTCACTAACTAAAATGTCGCTGAACAGACAGTATTTAAGACATTTACATACCAAATGTCCCGTGAAGTCCTCTTCATTCGTAAAGCATTTTGTATAATTGATAAACCATAGACACAGACAAACACTTACTACAAAGAAATGTTGATCCCTTTAAACCACACATTTCAATACTTATAAAATATACACTACACGTCTTATTTAGGAGTAATGTTTAATATGAGAGTAAACTGGAACAAACATCTATCAGTAACTAACTATAAAGCACGAAGGCAATTAAATGAACTATTAAGTATCTTCTCGCGGATAACGGATGTACCTGTAGATACATTAGAAAAGATGTATAACTCTATGATAGGGCCGGTTTTGTTATACGGAAGTGAAATCTGGGGATGGGAAAGAGCAGAGCATGTAAATAAAACACAGGTAGCATTTTGGAAAAGAATTCTTGGAGTTTCACAAGGTACATCAAATTAGGGGGTATGGAGGGGGGTGGGATGTAATGAAGACACAATACACTGTAAAATAAGAGCAGTGAAGTACTGGTTGAGGCTGATGCAGGGGGGATAACTCCACACTACGATCCAAATGTTATAAATAAGTTTTATAAAAACGTTTAATATTATCTAATACTTGAGCTACTGAAGCGAGATGCCCACCATTTGAAGATAAATAATGAAACTTATTATCCTAGCACTCGAAACTGTAACAACTGCTAACTTCTGCGGTATCAATTTTACGGCTTCAAGCAACTGTTTTCGCAGTAAAAGAAACTAGAAGCATAACTTGCGCGAGTCGCTAAATTTACTTGCTCGCCGAAAAACCCCTCGCGGCTACCGCTAAGTAACTGATAACCCAGCGTTTTAATCACCTTAAAAATCTGTAAGCCCATAAGGCTGCAGACGAAGAAAAGAAAGGTAAGAGGCTAATACACGTTCTTGTATTACTTAAGCTCCGTCTACCTTAGAATTGTCCCACCAAGGTTCTTTCTCGCGAAGAGCCAATCTTAAACTCCTATATATCTACGTGTATTTGGCACTGTTACTATGGGGCATCTCCCCAAATCTAAGAATTTCATTCTCTTTCGCTTTTACAGAATTTCTGTTTACGTGACTCTATAAACGTATGAATTTTTAATCTTAACTGCATTCCAGGTATTTTTTATATCACCGCTTTCACTCCTCAGCTGACTAATCACTTTGCTCTCCAATTACCTTGTTCTCTGGACAAATCTTTACAACTCAAGCTTATTACATTGTACATTGATTTAATACAGGGAAATTATTGCAATTATTTTTCTATCTTATTATTTCTTACGGTAATATTTATATCTTCCTGTCAATACCGCATCATGGAGCATTCAGATTACAAACTGGCTAACATTAAAATCCAATAAGTCTACTAAAATTGTAAAATGTTTATCGAAATAAAGAGAAAAATCGCACTTATAAGACTGCAAGAATTTTCACTTATTGGAAATTTGTGACGTTTAATCTCTCCTAAGACCAGACTATTGCAAGAATACTTCTTCTTCTTCTTCTTCTTCTTCTTCAACTTCCCTGTTCTACCACTATCGAGGTGTCAGGGGTTTGCCTCGGATCCATTTTTTAAACTCCATCCTATCCTTTACCAGTCTATTAAACTGATCCCAAGTCTTTCGTCTTTTAGCCACCGCTCTTTTAATCACTTCTTCCCAGGTTATCCTTGGTCTTCCTTTCGGATTCCTTCCTAATGGTCTTGCTTCTAAAAATTGGCGTACTTTCCGGTCTGTATCCATTCTTTTTACATGTCCATACCATGTAAACTGTCTTTCTTCTATCCTCGTATTTACCGATGGCACTTTGAGTTCATCTCTTATCCTTTCATTCCTTATTCTATCTTGTCGTGTCTTTCTAACTATTCTTCTTAAGCATTTCATTTGCGTTGCATTCACCATGCTTAATTCACTTTTTGTTGTTATCCAGCTTTCACTTCCATAGATAAGTATTGGTTCTATAACTGTTTTATATACTTTAGTTTTTGTCCTCTTATCTACTTCTTCTTTCCCAAAAACACATTTACTTAGTGTATAATACGCTTTAGTAGCTTTCTCTACACGCTTTCTTATTTCTTCTTGTATTTTACCCGTTTGGTTTATCACTGTTCCCAAATACTCATAGCTTTCCACTTGCTCTAACTCTAACTGCCTTCCCTCTTTTTCCATCTTGATCTTCTTTATCTGGTCTTCTGTCCTAGCTACCATCATTACTTTACTCTTATTAAGATTAACCGTCATCCCCCTTTCCTGTAATGTTTCTATCCATTCTATTATTGCTTGTTGTAATTTATTTTCTGAATCTGATATAAGCACGATATCATCTGCATAAGCTAAAGTTTGGCAGTATATAGGTCTACTGCAAGAATACAAGGCTTTTATTTACTAAATTTCCCATCCCAACAAACTCATACATGGAACACATTTCCTTTAATTCTTACAGGGAACTAGAGACGAGTGAGGGAGAGAGGTAGAGGGTAGAATATGAGCGGCTTAGGTCATTTTCTGTCTCCTTTGCGATAGCTATACCATTATTGATACCGGTGATTATCTTTCTCTCGTGATATTTTACTCTCCTCTCTTTATTGAGGATATTTTTAACACAGGCAAATATTTTGACACTTTACGATTTTTTTCCCTTTCTCACTATGCATACTAACTAGAGGAAGTATTGTATTCCATCCAAAAATTCTATGTCGAGATTTCACCGAAAATACACTTTTTAGTTCCCTGAATAAAAAAGGCAGTTTTAGAAAAAGTCTGTTTATGTGTGCCTCTGTGTGTGTCTGTGAACAGCACAACTCAAAAACGAAGAGTCGGATAAATGCCAAACTTGGTATTTAGGTTGAATACCTTCCAAAGATGGTACGTTATTCCAGACTAACCTTTAGATCGAAAGTTTTGGAAATTTTTTATTTTCTAAAAAATGACTCTTGAGAGGGTTGTGTTGTCCCACGTCTGGAGAGCCAAACTTTAAGTTGTTTATTTGTTGTGGTTACACCACGTATTGCGGGAGATATGTTTCTTGGAGTGTTCACCTCACGTACGATACAAACTTTCCGGTGGCCTTCGCCGCACATTTAAAAATCAACTTTGTAATTTTAATGTTTATTTAAATATTATATATGTATGCTTCGGCGGCGTCAGTAGTAATTTTAGAACACGTATCTCCTATCAGGGCTGGTGTGGCTAAAGAACAAGGCTTACACAAATTATAATTGTATTGTACTTTGTTTACTAATCCTTCACACGATTAAATAACACTTCACTGATATATCCTACTGTAGAGCTGTGAGATTATTGTTAATTGTACTTTTTAACACGTAAACTTTATATTATTCTCACCGCAATGAAGTTTTGTGTCTCACATTGAACCTGTATCGTACCGATCGGATACGCAATCTTGTAGCGTTGCTTGGGTACGCTATCTTGTAGCGTCTGCCTCCTGAATTTGTACTTTTTCTCTATTTCAAGTCTCTGGTTGGCTAATCCTACTTCAATACAATACGTTTATTTAACTTAAGCTTTTAATAGTTGATTGGCTATTTATAAACTGTTTTAAATGTTACATTATTGCTCCAAGAATTATTAGTAGCATTATTAAACTTTCTAATTTATTGCTGTCTCAAGGTTACCTCATTGTCATCAACTTTCGGCGTTACTTTATAATTTTGTTTGCTACGAAAGGTAGTTTGCTTATATTGTCGCAGCTCCTACATTGTTAAATTATGTAATACATTCACATAACATTATTATACATGTACATAATAATATAAACGTAATACAGTGACTATTACATACATTTTATATATTATTACACGCATATATTGCTTTAAGGCGGGCTGCTATTATATTTTATATTATATAACTAGATTTATATTATTTAAGTGATAAAAATACTGCCTCACTCTAACGATTTTGATTAAAATACCCAATATTAAAGATATTTATACTAAAAATAAAATGTATATCTTGAAATTTCTGGGAATAGGCTATGTAGTCCACTTCATTTTGAATAAATTTTGCATAATATTATATATCTAGTAAACGTTAAGCGATAGATGAAAAATTACTACAAAAAGTAGATCTCTTTAAAACACAATTTATTTCAAATATTTTTTGCAACATAAGCCATTTCTGGGATATCCGCTATTAAAGGCTCGAATTGTTTTCATTTCTCGGTCATTCTATAATTTCTGTCAACATTCAGTTATTTCTGGCGATTGCATGTAAGCAGTATGGAATTTTAAGGCCAGCATATAGCTCCCAGTTCTTAAACATTTGACTATCACTACTCCCTTTGATTCTATAACGAAATGTGGAGTGTAACTATTTTCGAAAATGTTTAGTTAGACTACAGTGAAGTAGATAGCAAAATAAGCTTTAGTGAGAACAGATTGTATACCCACTAATAAACGATAAAGTGTAGAGAAAGTCATGCAAGTGTATCACATCAGAGTTTTCCTAAAATACTGTAAAGGTATCTGGTAAGCTCTTAGTTCCTTAAAATTATTTAATCAATGAGATAAATTTGCACATTGTTTGAGATAGAGCAAATGCTAGTTAGTCGATTGTGGAAACTTTACATAGAAAGAACCAATTTAGTGATATGTGAGGATTGATAACATTTTCCTCAAAAAGCTAGACTTATGTGCTGAGCATGTTATACAGGATGCACATTTGTTGCCGGGTAACCGGAATATGAACCCGGGCAAGAGTGATTATTAAAAACGTCTGTTTTTGTGTTTGGGTTCTTGAGTTTAAAGTTTTTTGTTCTTGCTGTATAATTTATACAGTTAATTAAGTGATGAATATGCTGGATAAAGTAATTAAGCTGTATCACTGTGACTTTTCACCATCAATAACGTGATACCTGACAGAGGTGCATCTGGATAATGGAGCCCGCCATTAGACATTCCGTAACGTAAATATTAACACTGTGCGTAACGACCTCTCTGATTTACGACGTCAGTCGATGTGTTGTAACTGCGGTTCTCCTTTGGTCCAGGTCGCCATCTCTTAATTACTCCATAGTGCGCATGTCCTTCATGTATGTCTTTCTCTTAGTTCGCTTCACATAGAGGCTGCGATATCAGTCTAAAGGTGTACTATCTATCTATGACGAAAATTTTGAACAATTGATTGTCGAGTTAATTCTCCTACCAGATGAGAATCAGAGCAAATTCAGTATTTCAGTAATTTAAAATCTGAGCCAACCCACACCTAAGAATTGAATTTACAAGACAAAGCTTCGCATTTGCAAAAAATTATCCCCTTTCTTAGGTCAATGTGTTAAAATAAAAAATACTAAATTGATGCTTCAATAACTAAATGAAAAATCTCATGTGTTACATTCACATGACCTTCTCTACCCTGTATCGCTTATAAGAGGGTATACCAACCATTCTTATTAAACCTTATTTTTATATTTACTTCATTTTAATCCTAATATACCTCTGCATATATTACATATTTTATTATAAATTCAAAGTCAATAGCGATATTTAAATGGTTAAGAACTGGACGCTTTATGCTGTACTTAAAATTCCATACAGTTTCCATGCAATCATGAGAAACAACTGAACATCAATGGTACTTACAAAGAATGACTAAGTATTGAACAAATCGAAAGATTAATAACGGATATCTTGGAAATGGATGGTGCCACAAAAAAGTTATTTGAAATAAGTTGTGTATTTTAAATATATCTACATTTGACTAATTTTGAAGAATTAGAAGCTAGTAACAGTGATGTGTCATAATTTAAAATAAAGAGAGATGGGAACAAACCGTCTCCCGAAACGCGTTCAAGTAAGAATATTTTAGTGATGTAGTGTAACAACCCTCAACTCTCTTTATTTTAGATCTACATTTGTTCTATAGTACGTTTTCGTCTATCCCTTAACGTTTATCACCTATACAAAATTCCTCTCGAATGAAGAGGCTATTTCCAGAAAATTCATGATATACATTTTATTTGTCATGTAAGTGTTTTTAATATATGGTATTTTTATCAAAATCGTTAAGCCATTTTTTATAAAATAAACAATTTCGAAATATGTTCCATGTATAGGTTAGTTTGGGGTGGAGAATTTTCTTGAAAATATTATGTCTCATCTTTGGAAGGCTAAATATGAAGTTTGGTATTTATCCGAATTTTCGTTTTTGTGTTATGTTGTTCACAGACACACACACACAAACACACGGACCTTTTTTCTAAAAATGCATTTTTTTTTATTCAAGGGACCTCAAAACATGTGTTTCTGGTAAAATCTCGGTATGGAAATTTTGAGAACGTAATACTTTCTCTACCTACTATATATGGGTAGAGAAAGTAAAAACATGATCCGTTACATTCATCTGACCTTTTCTACCCCCTATTATACAATTTATGCTTAAAAAGGTTTCGTTCTATTAAATTATTTTTAATAAACGTGAACGTTTGTAGAAATGCCTTTGTTGCACATTTCGTTGCAGCTACAAGATGGATATAGTGGGCCCAAAACGATTGCCAAATCTTTTAAAAGCGGGTCGAAATTAGGCCATCAAACCTTGAAGGTCCATTCTTTGCATGACCATGAGAAAAAATGAATAGCGACTTATCACTTAAAAATATCTTAAGTATTACATTTAATTGACTTTATCTATCTGTTATCGTTAATTGTGATATAGCTACAAAGACTTACAAAGACTTCCTTTCGATCTGTTTTATGTTAATCGAGATAAACGCTTACAGGAAAAGCTCCATGATTAGAGGTCGGATTAGAATGATATGGTCCATGACTTCAAGTTATCGATGCAGAGAGCATAATATCTTGGCACGTGTCCCCTGAGTACAGACGGTGGGTAAAGAAATATACCGTAGTAAGCGTGATGTTCCGTTTCGCAAACAAAGCAAATAAATATATCAGACAGTGATATAAGTGTATTATTCGTATGCACCTATTACCTCTTGCGATATCGAAAAAAGTTTCTCATATATAGCTTTTGTTTAAGTGAGAACGGAGAACTTTCACTTCCAATAATCCCCGCAATCCACAGACTATGCAGTATCCACTTTACATACATGTAAAATGTAATGTTCTATAGCGGAATAAAAAATTAACAGTCGCTATGTCAGCATAGTATAAGCATTATTTTAATACAGACTATACAAGTAGGGACGCCCCCGTTGTTTACGTCTGGACCCACCCTTCTCCTTCAACATAAATAGATGACAGTACAATATAAGTTAACATTATAAAAACGACCACTCTGATGCGCCCCATATTCCTTTGCAGGTAGAAGGTGGATGCAATAAAAAGAAGCGATAGTAAATTGTTTAAAAGCGATCAATATAAATGGACTTGGCATTGCGAGAAACACATGATTAGCGACAGCACTTAAAAGGACAAAAGCGTTGAAAAATTCAAAGCAATAATAATGGATATCTCGGAAATAGCAGATGCCACACAAAATGTATTTGAAATAATTGTGTGTTTTAAAAGATTACATTTCTGTGCAGCACATGTATGTCCATATGTCATGGCTATCATTATACATAATTTATTCCAAGAGGACTTCACAGGATGTTTCTAAAAATTCAGGATATGCGTTTTATGTATCATGTAAATGTCTTAAATATATGGTATTTTAATCAACATCTTCCAAGCCATTTTTGAGAACATAAAAAATATGAAACATGTAAAAAGTAGCTTGGGTAGTGGGTACTTTCTTGAACATTTTGGTTTCTCATCTTTGAAAGCTACTGAATTTCGTAATTATCAAAAATTTCGCTTTGGTTTTATGTTGTTCACAGATACGCACATACAGGAACCTTTTTCTATAATTGTTATTTTTATTATAGGGGTATCAAAACATGTATTTCCGGTGCAATATGAACATTAAACTTTTATGAAATACGATGCTTCCTCTGTTCTATAAGGTACGCGATAGAAAAAGTAAAATTCTCATACTTTAAACACTTATATCATGTTCCCTAGGAATTACTAACTTACGCGTATCTCTCATATACTGAACTAGCTCTTACTCAGTATTGCGCAATGCATTATATAAAAAAGAAGTTAAACATAAGAACAGAAGTGATCTTTGAAGGCTGTGAGTGACCTATAATTTCATTCGTAGCTTGTGCGTATGTGTCTAAAGCTTAGATTGGTCAAATTGAGTACATTTCTACATAATGGATTGAAACAATAAGCAGGGTGGTTTTGAAGTTGTAAGTTATACTATAATTTTCGCAAGTCCTATTAAATTAAGTGCATATTTTCGTATTCTGATTGGTCAAACGGTATAGTTTTGTTAAAAGTGGTTGAAATTGAAGTGTAAGGGCAGCTTTTTAAAACTTGAGATCCTATAGTATGTTTGAAAATAAGAAATAATACATAGTTTTTGGAAGTTTGAAAATTATGGGTTTGTGAGCTCCTATAGTATAATTGTACAACATTTTGAACAAATGGGTTAAACATTAAAGGATTTTACATACATGTTTGAAAATACAGTAGACTTTTAAAATTGCAAAATAGCCTACACTTTTTATTGGGTCTTATAAGTTTACAAATGTTTGTCTCTATCAATCTAGCAGTGTTTTATACCTAGGGTTGAATATAAGAATAGTGGAGGTTTTTTGAAACTTGTAACTTATCATTTTTACCGAATTCGGAAACTCAACTTAACTCAAGGTTCACGAAATCGGAAGGTAACTTGGTGATATAAACATGTAGTCCATTTCATGCATGCAATGACTTAATTTCGAGATGTTAGGTCTCCCATTTACCCCTTTGGCCTGAAAGTAATTAAACATTTGATACATTTACAATACACCGAATACACAAAAAATACACTGCCATTTATATTGAACGAAACAGGATTGAAATTAGCTGACTTGAATATTAACTAAGTCCTAAAATCTTCAATTTTAAAAATGTTGGAAGCCCTTTATAGTCTATGTCCGTCCGAAATATTTATCCACATACACGCACGCATGTGTTCTATTTTCTAAAAATTAATTTTTGGGGTTCTGAGGTCCTCTGCACATGTATTTCCGTTGGATTTATTATATAGAATTTTTGCGCGGAATATTATACCTGCTCTTCCTATTATGGATGGGTGCAAGAGAAAGTAAAAGGATTCACTTAGTTTATTCTATACATAATAATGATCATGCAGAAAAAATTAAAATGTGAAGCATTTTCTCCCAATACTATGTGTTGCAATATGAGTATTATGTGTCTACCCGAAATTTTACCTTCACTTTCTAAATCTTGTAGTCTTTTAGCAATTTTTTTCAAAGTTTTTTTCACATGCCACTATATTATATCTAATTAAGAGCATGTTTTAAACTTCACGACGCTATATGTAACAGCTTATAAGAAACACCCATTTTTTATTTTTATCGTGCTAATTAACAAGAAATTACACTTAAGTGTAGGAATCGTAATTATGAAGACGTAAAACACTGCCAGATTATTTTAACGCCTAATATAGAATTGTTGCACTTCTGGTTAATACAGAAAAAAATTTTAAACTTTTAAAAAGATTTATTGCAAGGTATAACTAATGGTCGAATTAATTATAAATCTTGTGCAGTTTTAAAGTATACCAAAAGTCATATAAGACATTTCAAATTCAGCTTTCTTGAGTTCCTGCAGAAAAAATAATAATAATTGAAGATGATAGGTTAAAAACTGCACGGTGTGCAAAAGTGTAAGAAAAATCAAAATCTAGAAAAGATATTTTAAGAAATTACAGGGCATTAGACCACGTTCTCATGGACATGGGTTTTAAAACGCTCCCAACCTAAAGTTGCAAAGTTTTTAAGTTATATTTGACAATAAAGTAATTGAATTTGACAATGTTGGCCAAATATCATCTTTGAGTACACTTAAATAACACAGACATGTTTAATTTTCATTAGCCAGGACTTTGTGTAATAGTTTAGGTAGATTTGAAGACAAGAAAACTACACGAAGCAATTGCAGATTTGTTTACTCCAGTGGCCGCTAGATGGAAGTGGTGCGCTGAGAGTACAGCAAGGACTGCCTGTGGTTATGCAACACTCCTTGCGCTGTGTGCAGCCGAGCAAGTTGTTTCGCCTTGTTTTCAAGTTGGTTGCGTACACAGAGCCAAAACAAACATGAAATAACAAGTCTTTTGTCTGATTTCGTTACAGTTACAGTGCCAGGTGAGCACTCGGTTAATGAAATTTCAGCAGTTCCCCTCTTACCCTGTGGCACGCTGTTTCGAATAACAAAGCGAGGTAAAACTTAGTATTTGTTTAGATACTTTAGTGTTTGCAGTCATTAACTTTACTACAACACATAGTTCACGCTATAAAAATAGGTGAACCGTGAGAATAAATCGCACTATTCCATAAATGGGTGAAAACACTATAAAGGGCATTCATTCATGTTTAAATATTGCACTCGCCTGAGTAACTTTAGTGGCATGGAATATAGAGCTCCAAATGAAACGTGCATATTTATTTTAACGACAGAAATATAATTTAGGATAAAACATCAAATATGCAGGCTCCCATAAGGAGCTGGATAACGTAATATGTAAACGCGAGTTTCTATACCCATTAACATTTCACAAACATCTCTTATATATATATATACATATATAATTATTATTTGTAATACGCACCACTGCTTCATTGACTGAAGGTTTAAAGCCTTCCCTACAATATTCCTTTACTCTATACGTTCTGAGCATACTTTTCAGATCTCTGATTATATCATCTTCCCATCTACTTTTAATTCTGCTTCTAGATTCGAGAGGTGTACATTTATATATTCCTTTATTTGTTATTCTATTTCTATTTGTTATTTGACATTCTATATACATATGTGCTCGACCAAGCAAGATGGCTCCGCAGTAATGTATAGGCTCGCATTCGGAGGGGTCTAGGGTTCGATTCCCGTTCACCGCAATCTCAATTCTTGGGTTTTTTATTGTTTTCCCTGGTAGGTAGCTAAATACTGGGGTAGTTTCTCATCTTACAGTATCTCCTTTCCATCATTTCCGTTTCCTTTTCAGCTTTTAGGTGTCCCTCTAGGTTTCGTGACAAATGGCGATGCCGGACACATGGACCAAATGCTTGTTCAAAGGAAACAGTATTCCGTGTGGAATCTAGAGGGCTGCTTGGTCGACGGGTCGTTTATCTAAGCAACTCCAGTATTGGAGCTGTTAGGGACCTCCGTAAGTCTCTGTGGCCTGTCTGCCTGCGGCGGGTAGCCTCCTGGAATACCTTCACTTCCTCTCTTCCTCCTTGGAAAACCTCCTAATGGTAATATTGATTTTGGTGTTTACCTCTTCGATCCTTAAGAAGCGGGGCTATTCTTTCCATCCTTATTGCTTTTATGGTGTTAATACGACTACGGCAGTTTTGAAGTCCATGTACTGCCATAAAAGAGAACTTGCTAATGCTGATCCATTTACCTTCACAAAAAAGTGAAGTGTATGCTGCTTGTAAGAATCTTCTGGTCTTGAAGATCCTCAACTTATATCATATCCTTAAATCATCTAAATCACAAAATAACCTAAAGTCAGCGCACATATTCATCCACAATCTAAAAAATTCATGAAGATGGAAATTCTTGCCTCAAGATCTTAGAAATAGTGAGCAAATAGCCTACCTGTAAAATATTTAAATAACTACTCTTTTTGCTTTTTTCTAGAACCTGTTAATAGTAAATAGAGTAATTATTGTATTACACTAAAAAATTTAATTTTCAGATTTAATTGAAATATATGTCTGAGGTATCCTGAATCAGAAAAATAACTATAAAAAGCACAAATCAAAACATGAATACCAAGCTTTGTATTTAAGTTTAACGTTTTCCAAGGATACCATATGATTTCAAGAAAATGCCTCACCCCCAAATTAACTTTAGAACTAAAAACATTGGTTAATTTTTATTTTCTAAAGAAGGGCTCCTGTTATTTTGTTTAAAATTCCACATGTTTAAAATATTTGCATGTCAAATAAAATCTATGTCTTGAATTTTCTGGAATAATTGCAGTCCTCTTCATTCTGAATGACTTTTTCATAACTTGCCCGTAAGACAAACACACACATACACAAAAATAGATTTCATTAAAACACACAGTTATGTAAAATAATTTTTGTGCCGTTAATCATATCCGAGATATTGTTTATTACTGTTTTGAATTGTAAAATGATTTTTTTACATGTTTGTTTGTCTTGTAATGCAAAAGAGAACGGGATTTGAAAGCCTTTGTAGCTATGACATGCGTGATAAAACAATTTTGTAAATGTTTATTCTCGATTAACAAGAAGCAGAGAGAAGAATAAAAAGTTTTTGTAATAATACTTTATAGAAGAGTGGGGGAGAAAATCATGTGAATGTAGTAAATCAGCCCTTATTTTTTAGTGTTAACTGACAGGTTTGTTTGTCATGATGACATGGAAAGAGTGTGGAATTTCAAAGCCAGGATATACCGACCTCCTTTTTAAAGATTTGGCTATCGCTTTGTATTGTCAATGTTCCTATAACGATGTGCATGAAACCATTTCTGTAAACATTTTATCTCGACTAACATGAAGTAGAAGAAAGGTAAGCTTCTGTGGAAATACTTTGTTAAACAGATATAAGCATAAATGATAGTGAATAGAGAAAATCATTTGAATCTAACACACAAGATGTCTAAATATTTCAAAAAACTTAATTTTTTGTAGCATTTCTTTTTTATAGATTAGATATTTGAGGGTACGTTCCAAGGAAATTTTATTTGCTCTCCACCTCCAAGTTCTTTAAAAAATTTAAATACATTCTCAGTGCAACTGAGCCACTCCCACTTTCAAACAGGCACCACCTGTGTGTAAATTCTTTTAATTACGCTATCTTAGACAAGATTCATCACAGGCAAGACAGAGCGAGTCCAGCCACGCTCCACCATCAGCATATTTCCAACCGCGAAACGAGGCAGTTCCACACTCAACAAATTACTCAGTTTTCAACCACTATGTATATATCCCTGAGCCAGAACAAAATCAGTCCTTGAGAGTTACGAGTTATGTCGAGTTAAAAATCTTCTGCTGCTTTCAGAGAGTAAATAATCACGCATGTTAGCATATAATAATATGTTTAAGAATCTTATGAGGGAAAATCAGGTTTTAAAATTACAGAACTTAAATAAAACAAAAGAGTAACTCTACTATTTATTCTTAGAGAGAAAACTTTGGAGCAAAATATAAACAATGATTATCCCATCTTGAATGTCATAGTACGCCCTATGTGACATTTTTTTGGTGCAAATACTCACAGGCTAATGCTAAATGTATTATTTTGTGTCGCGCGTTTTATTGCAATTAGTGAATGCTACTGCACATTAATTTATATAAACTACCAAACTCTAAAAACAAAGCAAATATTCTGCATGGATTCTATAAAATGACATTTTTCCACAGAAAGTGAAATTTTTCCCTGAGAATACTTAACTCAGAATAGTAAAACTTAATATCTACTATAAGCACAATACATAATCCTATGCAACAGGTATTTTTATATTTTGATATGTAAGTGTTTATGATTATACACCATTGAATGTAAGTGATTTTTTCAATTTCTTTTATTTAATGATCTAGCAACTTGCTGCTTACGATTTATTATCACTGCATAAGGAATCTTCAGCACAGTTTTATTAGAATTGACTGGTTGAATATTTTAAGAAAATGCAGTGATGACATTTTGATAATTTTTTTTGTCACGATGATCTTAACTTGCCAGGAATGTTTGAAACTTTCAGTATTAGTGATAAATTGTATTTCAAATGCTGATACCAAATTTCATTACATTGTCTTAAAAACGTTATTTGCTATATAACTAATTTTTGTAACCACGTACTTTCCCCTATGTCCTACTTTAAATCTTAATCCATACAACGACTGATTAAAGGGATTCTTTGAAATTATTCTCATCTGAATTTTGAAATAATAATATAATTATATGTACCTATTCCCATTCCTAACAAGCACTAATTATTTTGATTTAATGTTGGAGAAAAATCAAATTTCTGCATAACTATTGCCTGTGTGTGTAGGTATGTTTATAATACGTTTATATATCGATTTTAAACGCCATTAAAGCATGCTACAGTTCCTCAATCTCTTATCAAGTGTACAGTCATCCTATCTCTTAACTATAGATGACCTTTCTTCACAGTATTTTAGAGCATGAGGTTATACAACGGGTTTCCCGTGCAGGACAAAACCCACAGCTTGGTTTTATGCGGACATTCGAGCTACCTTCAGCGGTTTGCTAATTCTGGAACAGTCATCGAGTTACATAAGAAACAGATCAGACTCTGTGGCCGAATATAAAATATCCAGCAAGAAGCTACAGTTCAAAGAACTAGGATTAAACATTGGGCATTTAATCTAGTTCCTGGTGTCGTATAACTTAATGAAATGCATTTATTTATTTCTTTTCAATTGTTTAATTTCGTTTTAACTACTTAGTCTTTTTCTAACCTTTGTATAGTCGCTTTTCCTTCAGTATTATCGTGACTTCGCAATTATTTGTACATTAAAATTGGAATTAGGACAAACCATTATACAGGTGGACCATTTATGTTGAGACTGTACAATATTTCTAAAAGTAAGCGTTGTAGAAAGAAATTTATTTAATAAAAGTTGCTTTATATTATGGGGGAGAGTAAATGATATTAGTCGTGTTTTGTTTGGAGGGCGTTATGACGGTCATTTTAGGGTTAATTTAATATTTTAAATGGTAACCCACAATTAGGGTCAATTTAAATTCACCCTAAATTACCATCACAACAACCTTCAAATAAAACATGACTAATGGCATTTGATTTCTCCCATAATATCGTGCAAGACATTATTCTTATTCAAAACATTTATTTCTCAACCCTTAATTTCGGAGATGTTCTACAGCCTCAACATAAATGGTCTGCCTGTATATGTTTACTTTTTCTACCTAGTAGGTAGAAAAGGTATTGCATTCCATCAAAAACTTCGATACCAAGATTTTATCGGAAATACATGTTTGGAGGCCTCTGAATTTAAAAAAAAGTCTTATATGTGCATGACTTTCTCTACTCTTCCACAAACGCTTATTCTCTATCTACTTCGTGTTAATCGAGATAAACATTTGCAGAAACTATATTCTTGCTAATTTTCCTTTAGGTGGAAGGGGGAATATGGTAGTTTATAAGCGATAGTCAAATCTTTTAAGAGCAAGTTGCTATGTTGAGCGCTGCATTTTCTTCGTATGTCAAGGACATAAGAAAATGAATAACGAATTCCCAGTTGAGAAAAAATATAAGTATTGTAAAATTCAAACAAGTAACAAGGAATATCTCGGAAATGGTTCACTGCACAAAAAGAAAGTATATGTCATAAATTGTGTGTTTTAACGAGATCTATATTTTTGTTCAGTAAAGTTGTGTTCATCTCATACCAGTTATGCGAACGTCATTCAGAATGAAGAAAATTTTTGGGGACATTCCCAGAAAATTCAAGATATACGTTTCATTTGCTATGAAAATGTATTAAACATACGATATTTTAACCATAATCGTTAGAGTCATTTTTGGGCAAATAAAAATGTTCAAAAATGTTCCATGTAAAGGGTAGTCTGGGCAAGGTGATTTTCTTGAAAATCTTTGTGTCGCATCCTTGGAAGATAGGTAACTCAAATACCAAGTTTGATACTTATCGGAGTTTTCGTTTTTGAGTAATGCTGTTCACACCAGACAGACATTTTTCAAAAAATGCTTTATTTGGATTCAAAACATGCATTTCCGGTGATAGCTCGGTACTTACTATACGTAGTACCGAGCGGGATAGCTGAGGCGATTATGTCTGTGGCCCGCATTTGGGAGGTTCCAGAATCGATCTCCGGCGACCGCTCACTCTGATCCATGGATTTTTCGTGGTTTCGTCAGGCGAATGCTGGGGGTTTCATCTTCTACACGACTCTCTTTCCTCTCATTCCCTGGCGACTAATGTCGGGTAAGTTGAAACTCTATAGGCACCTGGCTAATTTGGGTAACATTTCAAACATTTCATTCATCCGATATTACCTACCAGATTAAAAGATGCTAAATTACCCCCTCCCCCAAAAAAAGACGTGGGAAGTGAGTTCCCTTAAGTTGGGAATAGGCAAAATCAAAGAGACGTGAAGAATTCGTGACGCTTAGTTTCTTTTGTTGTTCTTTGATTCCCACGTTTTCTGACAAGGTAAGTGTTAATAGCTTCATACCAAAAGTCATGTCTCGCTGCTGAGAAAATACTTGGAGGGCAAGAATACGTTCGATGGTGCGCCTAACCTCACAAAGATAAAGGAGTAGAACCCTTTCGTCAAGTAACATCTGCAAATTTCTGGGTGGCGACAAAGGAAGGTCCGTCAAGTTCTGAATGGAGAGATATGCTCAAGATGAATGTTATGGTTGCTCCAGTACATCGTTCCCAGGGCGCCCCATCGGCACAAACCTTTGCAGACATGGTTACAATGAATATGAAATCCTTCCATATGTGCTGTGAGGTTGTCCTAGGGGAGAGCTACAGAGAAACAAGAGACACAACACCGACGCTCGATGCTGGCCAATACTCCTCAAATTAAGGTTCTGAAGGTTCATGAAGAGGTTCACTGCTTTGCTGACAACGGTAGTAGTCGTCCAATAGAAATTATCGCGATTAACCCTTCAAAACCTGTACCCCCTTCCTGCCCTATGTAGAGTTAACACATAGTGGAAGAAAATCCCTAAAAGGGCCACAAAGGAAAGGTCGATAAGGTCTACTTACTAGCAAGAGACTGTCCCTATTAATCGATATTCTAAGAATACTAAAACATTCACAAAATACAATAATTTTGAACTAGGTTTAAATGTATAGCTTCCTTCACATCGATGCTAATTTGGATGTTCATATCTTGAAATGTTAACCTAAAGAGCAGTACACACGCACACAAATGGGATTACAGGGCAGGTGCTTTTAATCATTTATATCTAAATGAACCTCCTCTCAGAAAGCACAGCACTGAAATTTAAAATAGAAAAATAAACACTTAAACTACGTCTAATAGGGCAATGTTACAATTAAAAAGCCTCAGAAAACCAGAAAAATTAACACATTAAAATCCCATCACTCTAATAACAGCCGTTACCAGACTCGCATCCCATAATAAACCGTAAAATATAACGAGGGAACACAGAAAATCAAGCGATCAGACGACATATTTATTAATGGTTTGCCCTAGGAAAAACAGTTACACTTGGAAAGCAATTCCCGGTTAATATACAGACATACACATAGTTCAGGACAAGTTCTTTCAACAAATTATTGGACCAGCCAGCTAAACTCGGTAGCTAATTTGAACGTCATCAACCCACAATGATAAATACCAGCCGTAATGAACCCACACGCAAAAAAAATCAAAACTTACAAACCGCCGTAGCAAAATCGGGGCAAGATGAAACTGTAGGATTCGAAATCTCAAACACTACCTGTGGAGGTGGACAAAGAAATGAAAACAATACTTAAGCCTAAAATACCATATGTTTTTTAAACAAGTAGAGCTTACATCACACTAAGCGTCTTTTTCGGTCACGTGGCACGGTTTCAAATTTGTCTAATAAATGCAGGGACACGTCTGTATTATAAAGCATCTAGCTGTCATTCTTCGAAATCGATATGATATTAGAAATTCTTAAAACTACACCTATTTACTGCATGTATTTTCATATTTAAATTATATTCAAATTATAACTTATTTCAGGAATGAACAACTTTTGTATACCTTTTATATGCTTCTTTATCAGCGAAGCTCAATCTGTTTTCTTTTTTCTTTTTTTTTGATTGTTGCTATAAATCCTGATAAAGTAACGTCCTACGTAATATTGCATTTGTCTTGACAAGAAAGTAAAATGAACTGCAGTCATAAAGGAATTTTTATGAGTTGTTTCTAAGCTATTATTCTTAAAGCATCATCAAACTGGATAACTGTAATTTTTTGTTTCTTTTTGTTTTAATTTCATAACTCTGTTTTTATGGTTTTTATGGTTTAAGGATCAGTTAATTCTTCTTTTTTCTTCTTTTTGCAAAAAGTGAAACTTGCAATCCATAGCATTTTTAGGGACTATACCACGTTTTTTTCTCATGTTTTTCATCTATTTATTTTATGTTTATAACAGATGTAGAAGGGTTTGTGTAGGTCATCCCCATCAGTTTGTAACACAGGCCACTTTCTTTTAATATTGGGATTTCGGTACAACAGCATTAATTAGTGACCTCAAAACGTGAGGTAAAGGGCTGCATTGAGCGGATGTATCCGGACTTTATCAGCTTCCACCGTTCCAGTCTCAAGAAACCAAACCATTCCACCCTCTTTGCTACATTGTCGACATTCCGTTTAAAGATCCAGTGTAACGTTCCCGTTACCAACCAAATCACACAGCGTTGGAGGACCATATTCTGAAAGCGAAATTCCAGGCGCTGCAGTTCCTCAAGGCAAGGCGGGGCCCCCGGTTGGCTCCATCTTGACATGTAGCTCCTATGCATTATCCAGATGTCATCAAGCTGCCAACAGAAGGCAATCCGGTGCTCCAAGGTATCAAGTCCTTAGCAGACTGCACACTGATTAGATTGTGTTCGATCGTTTTTCTGCCATCTCGTTTAAGACTTCATAGGTCGTCTCTTGCCAATCATTTGGAACACATTTGCAGAACACATTCTGCCAGATAATCTTCCATCTTCGACTATGCTTCCCTTCAATCCTAGGAGTAAAAGGAAACAAAGCTAACAGGTCATATTGGCTCCGGGTAACTCGAAGACAGAGATTTCATTGCTGATATCTCTTAAGAGCTGAGGTTTAAAGACCATAATTACTCCACCTATTGTGTTTGCAGAGTTTGACAAGCTAAACCAATCAAGTTGCAACCCTTGGTCGCATGAGTGGAAATGAGTGGTAAAGAAAACTTCCTTCATTCCCTATCTTTGTAAGGTTGTTTTTGTTAAGCATTTTTGTATGCTATTCTGTGTCTTTATAGCAAACCCACTTTGGTCAAATTCTTAAACAAATAAAGAAAAGGCCCTAGTAAAAAAGCTGTGTGCAAGGTCTATACATTGAACGGCACTGCAATGTACAGATGGACATCCCTGATTGAAGTGTTGAGTAGATATCTTGTTGCATGACATATCGCTTACCAGGGGCGTCAATTTCAGTCAGTGAATGTGTTGCTTCCCTATAGTACAAATTGTTGCTGTATTTCTAAGCCTGGTGGTAAAAACTGGCAGCTATAACTTTGTATGCAGCTTTTTATGACAAGTCAGGTCTGGCACCAAAACTTCAAAGGCAGGTTTCGGCCGTTGATACTTCCCTTGCGACATTAAATGTGATGTTAAATCGAATTTTCCGTTAACCCGCCCCCACAAAGTAGAACATTATTACTTACTAGCAGAACTAGCAGCCCCCTATCCTGATACATTAACTGCAGAGATATATTCCCTCCCTCTCACTCTTACTGTCTATCCGTCCCTTTGTCTCCCTCTCATCTTCTCTCCCTCACACTTTGTCACTTTTGCCTCTTTCCTATTTGTCTCCCACTCTTCCTCCTTATCTTCGCCCTTCTCTTCTTCCTCTCCTCTTTTCTCTTCCACTATAGCCCCCTTTTCGCCCTCTGGCCTCTCCGCCACTCTCTCTGCGCAACGTATGCCATGTACTGTTTGAGACAGGCAATAAAACTCATTTGTTTTTAGAATTTAATTTTAGTTTACAATTAAAGCATACATAAAAGATTTAACTGTATACAGACTCGTGCTCCTTTCTAACTCTGTTATGTGATCGGACTTCACTGTTTCTCAAGGTAACAAATCCATAATTCAATTGTAGTAACAAAAATATGGTATAACTTCTTAATTATTTATAAAATAGTTCTTACTTTCTATGCCAAGTACACCCAAAAATTCGATACCGAGATTTCACGAAAATAGATGTTTTTAAAACGCTGAATAAAAAAGAAGCATTTTTAGAAAAAGTCCGCATGTGTGTTTTTTTAAAAACATAACTAAAAAACGAAAAGTTGGATAAATACAATGGGTATTTAAGTTTATCTTTTCCAAAGCTGCACATAAAGATTATTCACCCACCCCAACCATACTTTACATGGAACATTTTTTGAAAGTTGATTTCTCAAAAATGGCTGTAATTATATTGATTAAAATACCATATATTAAAATATTTAATCACAAATAAAATGTATATCTTGAATTTTGTTGGAATAGGCTGTGAAGTCCTCTTCATTTGGAATAAATTTTCTATTATTTTGTAAAACTGGTAAACGATAAGCAATAGCCCAAAACGCAATACACAAAAATGTAGACCTCAAAAAAACACAATTTATTTCAAAAAACTTTTTTTGACATCAGCTATTTAATGTTTCCAATTGTCCAATACTTTGTTATTCTTTTGAAGTACTGTTGACATTCAGTTGGTTGTCGTGAGTGCATGGAAAGAGTATGGCATTTTAAGGCCAGTATATATAGTCCAGTTAAACATTTGACTATCACTTTTATTATTATTATTATTATTATTATTATTATTATTATTATTATTATTATTATTATTATTATTATTATTATTATTATTATTATTATTATTATTATTATTATTATTATATATTATATATTATATACTGTCGCTTCAACTTTTAAAG
The DNA here is from genome assembly GCA_030765065.1 of Deroplatys truncata. Classification (NCBI taxonomy): domain Eukaryota; kingdom Metazoa; phylum Arthropoda; class Insecta; order Mantodea; family Mantidae; genus Deroplatys; species Deroplatys truncata. Next base: position 95,002,714 of record CM060986.1, on the reverse strand, counting down.
TCATATTGTGACTACTCTAGAATGCAGAACATGATTACAATGAAAATACAATATTTTAAACAGTAAAGTACATATAACATTAAATTCTCTGGATAGGCGCACTATACTTTGTTATACAATTTTGTCACTTTCATAAAGTTTAAAGTTCCTTATTGTGCTGAATTTAGGGCGTCTGGTAGCTGTTGGGGATGTCACATCTTTCTCTGTGTTGTACATAGCCACGGCAGCCTGTGACGGGATGATAAATTGTGAGGTTAAATCTGCAGAGGTCGTACACAGGAGGAAGGTCACGGTTGAGGTGATGTTTATGTATTATAGAAGTTTGTCTAATACGTAGTCGAGTTAATACAACTTGTTCTTTGCGGTTGAAATGATAGTGTTTAAGTTTCTCAGAAATGTAGACATCGTGTAACTTGCTTCTAGATGTGGCTTTCCATATTTGTCTCCATTGATTAATGCAAGTCTTTTTGATGAAGTTGATGAAGTCCGTGTGTGGGATCTTGATGTCCTGAGGGGGATGTTTGGTGGCTTCTTTGGTTGTCTGATCAGCTGATACATTTCCCAGAATTTCGCGAGACGGAGTTCAGGCGAATGATACTGATTTACCTGGATTATCATTTGGTTGTACAGTTTCTGAAGTTCTTTAACAATATTTTGGGAGGTTGAGGTTTGTTGAAGGGACGTTAATGCACTCAAAAAGCCGGGGAATATTACGTAATTATGTAGGTTATTTTTGTTAAGTATATATTCCAGTGAGAGTTGAATGGCAAACAATTCACAAGAATAGACAGAAAGATAGTTGAGAAGAATATACTGCATGGTGTAATCAGGGAATACCACTGCACATCCATTATGACCATCAAGTCTGGACCCATCGGTGAAGATATGAGTGTGTGTTGAATACAGTGTACACAATTCGTTAAACAGACGTTTCTAAGAAACACTATCTGTTGAAGATTTTCCTTTTCTAGCCGGTGATGTGTCAATAAAGGGGTATGTAAGTCTCCATGGTATATAATCTGAATCTATGAAACAAAGGAACACATTAGGCAGAGTAATGTTAAATTCCTTGAGGTATGACGAGAAAAGAGTTGCAAAATCTGAGGGTTTGCTGATTCTGTGGCATTTTCTATGTTGTTGATTGAAAATATGTGTAAGAGTGGACTAGAGATGATGGTCTCGTTGCAGTACGTGTTGCAGATTTTCCTTCTGCAGCGGAAGTACCTTAGCTTCATTTTGTAGGCACTCTATGGGACTGGTGTAAAATGCTCCTTTGCATTTATAACAAAATGTATAATGTAGCTCCTTCTGAAATGGTTTATTTCGATTGAAACACGGTAGATAGAAAAATAAGCTTTCCTATGATAAGTTTTTGTACTCATTAATACATGATACAGGCCAGAGAAAATTATGTGAATGTAACACACCAGATCTTTATTTCTAAGTGGCCATGTCGCGTCGGATCTGGTAGGAGATACCTTCTGGCTCATGTATGATGGACAGTTAACCTTTTAGTTCTCATCCCCGTATACCATACCAATTTTACTTCAAGTGTCAGTAGAGGTCTTAGTGCTAGGCAACTGTAATCTGCTTCTATACGTGACGGGCAAATGACAGCTTCGACAAGTAGCCTTATGCCAAGCAGCTGTACCTCGGCTTCTGCACGTCCCGGGCATATGGCATTAGGGTGCCTTCCAATCTATCTGCTTTCATTACCCCTGGATAGATGGCAGAGCATTTGCTATTACCATACATTTTCATTTTTATTATTGCTTTAGAATTAAGGTGTAACTTTGGGTCGTAGTATTAAACATCCAGTACTATATTTACCTTGGCGACGATGGAAAACTAGGAAAATACCCCAGTTACACTGGTCGGTCTTCGGAATTTGGACCCGGGACCTGCTGAATGCGGGCCACAGATGTTACCGCCTGAGCCATCGCGCTTGGTTTATAAATGTTCTAAATAACCAAATTTACTAGATATATTTAATTAATAACCCTATAAGTTTAAATTTGCTCAATCTTCTAGTCAGGTAAGTAGTTGGTTTGAAAAGGACGTTTCGATGTTCATTATCTTCTTCAGGATAAATTGATGGAAATGGAAGTCCATGTCTTATTTTAATTAAATTTGGTTATTATGTAGCTTTTATTAAAAACGTCAAAAGAAACATAATGTTCAACTTCTTAATACAGGTAATATATAACCTGTGGTAAACAGAAGAAGTAGGTAGTGTATTCTACCCAAAAATTCGGTATGGAATACTTTACTTAATAGACATTTTGACGTCCCTGAATCCAAAAGAGTGCTTTTAGAAAAATTATAAAAGTGCCTGCCCGATCGTATGCTGTCAGAACAGAATGAATTTTGTATAACCTGTAAGTCGTAAGAGATAAATAAAAACTTACTAAATAAATGTGTAGATCTCCTTAAAAGACGCAATTTATGTCAAAAATTTTGTAGCATTAGCCATCTCCGAGATGTGTTTTATAATTGGCTTGAATTGACAAAATATGCTTTATATTCATTTTTTCTCTGGTCACGTAAACTAACAGAATTTTAAACCTATCACCTAGGGACCCGCTTTTAAAAGGCTTGACCATCGCTTCTATCCCTCTTGTACCTAAAACGAAATGTGTCAGAATAGAATTTCTGCATACTTTAACATGAAGTGGAGGAAAAAAACCAGTTGTAAGAAGAGGGTAGAGAAAGTGCTGTGAACGTAAACCAATATTTTTCACTTCGCATCCTATTACAACTTTCGTCACTTTAGAGAAATTAAGATCACATATACCTTATTATTTTTGTGCCACCTAAAGTAAGCTTTGAACCAATTTCCGTTAACAATCAGTGCAATAATCCTTCAGTTAAAAGGTAATATACACATATAACCAAGCCTAACCATTTTCAATTCTGATGCGCACAATCACATGGACTTTCCCTCCATATAGTTTACATACATCCGTTATAAGTATATTAAAGTACTGATATAAAAACTGATTCTTATATCCATGTTATGTCATTCTTGACATCCTGTTTTTACTTAGAATTTATATTAAACTAAGCAAAAACATGCTTAGTTATATAAAGCATGTGGAAACAATATTCAAATGTATGCGAGGCAAGAAGCTCTTGCGATGGAAAGAAAAGATAAAATTGCACGGAAACCTTCAAACATGTTTTTCAGATGACCTCCTTGGGAAAATGCAAACATTAAGAATATTCTGAAAACTGCTAAGCTATAAGAAAGAAAAAGAAAAATCAGTATAAGAGGTCAAATAAGCTGTATAGTTTTCCTGTAGTACATTTTTGCGTATTTAACTAGTTATATATTTGCGTTTTTTTTTGTTTTGTTCCTCACTATTAAGTATCGCAACCGGTTCTGTCTTCTCTCCAACCATGTCTTCCTAGGTCGCCCTATTTCTCTCTTACTTCTGGGTTATATTTTTTCTTTTTTCATTTCCAATTATTTAAAACTTGTAACCATAGTTGTTTCTGTTCTTGTACACGTTCATTTGTACACGCAATAACAAGATGCCACGATGACGGTGTGACAATTTGAACAGCAATGTAGTTGTCACCTTTTCTCATTGTCTCTGGTATCTGCTGTTGATTCTGCTGTCAGCTGCTCCAGTGGTGGAGCTATGAGTATTTTCTCTCAGGGTGTGCGTGGATGTATTGTGAAGGACAACACGAGTTTAAGTTGAATGAGAAATTTATTGTTAACTAATATTTGAGATATTGAAGTGAGTTGCCAACCCTTCTAGATGAAGAAATAGACTGATTATGAATCATAGCACTCGAAATTGTAATAACAGAATTATTATTCCTGCTAACTTCTTCAGTATCAAGGTTACAGTTGGAAATAACTGCTTCCGCAACAAAAGAAACTAGAATCGTAACCTGTCATGAGTCATTAAATTCTTTACCGGCAAGATCCCTCGCGATAGCCTCTATTCACACAAGCGAATCACTGGGCGTTTAAAATTACACACGAGCAAGAACCGATGGCGGTACCAGAGAGACTAATGTGTGCACAACTGTGCGCACGAATGTCGATCCGTACCAATGACGATACTTGATTGGAGTGGCATTCTGATTTCAATTACACGCCTTTATTTCTTTTCTCACCGCCTACATATTATCTCCCACCAGCGTTATTATTCACGCCGGGTCAATACTTAAAACTCTCCTCATGCGCGTCGGACTTTGTTGCTAACTAAACCTGGCTAAAATTTTGTAAATACCTTTCATTACTCTTTTTTTCACAATTTTGGCCTAAATGACTGTGTAAGCCTACTGAACTTGTAACCTAATTGCTTCCCAGAAATCCTTAAGCTAATGTGCTCGCTACTTCGCTGTCCCTAATGACTTTGGCTAACCTGTCCTTCTAATTACCTTCTCCTTTCCAGGCAAAAATTTTCAACCCAAGCGTGTTACATTATAAATTGATTCAATATACGAACATTATTTATTGCAATTATTTCTCTATTTTACCATTATTTCTTTATTTAATTATTTATATTTTTCTGTCCATAATTACGGTATCAATTAATAGAAAATATATTTAATTCTGCTCTTATTTTTTCATTTTGCATTTGACTCAATATTGCACAATCCGTTACTTTTCCTAAAAGGTTCATCTTAGCAGTTTGTACAGATATTTTGTTGCTCCTCTTTGTATTGCCCATTATTCACTTCCGTAGGTTAAGGATGATAGGAACATTATCTTATAGAATTTTAATTTTGTCTCCTGGCTTTTTTTGTTGTTTAGCTTTCTTTTTATTGCCATACTTAATTTTAAATTTTTTAAGTTTAGTCTATATAATTTTCTCTTTTGTGGTTTATATTGCAATCCAAAATCTTAAAATGAGATACTTATTATATTAATTATCGTATGTTACAGTTCCAGAACATGCAGGGTATTTTCCTTTGAAATGACATGAAGTTTTCTCATGTAATATTTCTCACGTAATGCATTTCAGTAAGCAATTTTCATATAAAACTGATCTAAGGTAGCCTACTCTAAACAAAGCATGCAAGTTGAGAGTCTAAGATGTGGCAGGCCTATCGCCCAAATACTTCTGCACAGCCCTCGTAAGGCAGTCAGCGAATTTTACATTACTGGAAATATTCAGATGCAGCCAGATGGATACAAATTATTAAAATTAAATTATTATATCCATTTCAGAAAATAAAAAAAAAAAACATTTTCTGTGCAGAAGTTAGTTTGGTGTGAGGTTTTCTTTAAAATCTTCTAGGTATAGGAAGATTTTAGAACTGCGACATAGGGTGGGCCTATTGCACCGAATAAATATCCGGGAGGAAGAGATGAGATGAGAAAGCAAGATCTGATGGCGGCAGACGCATCGAGGCCCCATAATGTTTCCAGGTTGCACATTTCGGCCGCCCCCCCAGTCCTCTTGGACAGATTCAGACAGCAGGTCCCTTACCAGTGAAGAATCGGTTTAGAGCACATTTACCGTATTCGCCGTATGCTACCGTCCATCGTCCATGCCCTGCAACTCTGAAAGATAAAAGAAAATGAAATAAGGGGAAATGAAGGACACGAAAATCTGGCAGTATATAATCACTCCTAACACTCACATAGCGACCTAGGAAAACCATGAAATAATCCTGTGGTCAGCGCCGCCAGTCACACGAGAATCGAACCCGAAATCACCTGAATGCCAACAGCAGTCGCTACCGTCATCCTAGTCGATGAATTTGGTTAAACTCGGTATCTAATTTTTGGGTGGCATATAATACCATAGTACATTGAAGAAACATTATTCAATTTTGAGAAATAAAAGCTCGGAGAGTGCCGGAGGGCGAAAGGGAAGCAGGGCAGAAGAGAGGGGCGTTCCGTCAGTTTACAGGATTACACGCGTAGATTTGCAGGTTCTACTAATTGTTTCGCACTCTTCTTTGTAACAACATTGCGTTAATTTAATTCAGTATCTTAGAAAAAGTAATAAATCACTATAATTTCATTTCCGTTATGCATTCCTTTTTCATTTTGCTGCCGGATAACTAAAGCAGATATTTTCAAACGCTGTCATGAAATATTCGCAGTTTTTTCATTCAAGTGGCTTCTTAGAAAGCGCCTGTATGTGTTTGAAAAGCGGCGATATCTCTCATGAATTAAACATATACGGTTTGGAATATTTGCCTACTCATAGCAGAGAGCACGTCTACTCAAGGGGAACTTTAGCACCATATTCAAATATGAACTACATTTTAATTTAACATTTTAAAGCGAAACTGCTGAACGAGGTTACATATATGGATCGTGTAGTAAACGCAAAATGTTCTCCCTATATGAGACTCCAAAGGAGTGTATTACCTTCTCTATTACGTATTTACAGTAAGCAGAGCAAGTATTGCTTCCACCAAAATTTCGATGTCGAGATTTCAACGGATTTCAACATGTTCTGAGGCTCCCTGAACCCCAAAAAAGTGTTTTTAAAAAACGTCCGTGTGTTTGTATTTCTAACTTTGAACAGCATAGCTCAAAAATGAAAATTCAGTTAAATACGAGTCCTCATATTGTTATATACCTGGGTGAGGCCAAAAGGTTTTGCAGCTAGATATTAAATTTAGCTACCCCGGCATAAACGTTGGAGAGCATAGCATCAGTGGCAACGAGAGGACCATGAACCTTAACATTACATTTCAAAGCAGGCGTGGGATATTCATAACAAAATACACATAAATTCACATTTAACACATTACCTGTGGTTTATTATAAATTTTCCTTAGTGCCACTACATCGTACACAAAAATTACAGGACAAAACTTGTTCAAGATATTTGCTTGACAAAGAAAATGTGCATCTTAAAGTTTCTGTGAATAGTCTATGAAGACCTCTTTATACTATTTGAATTTCTCATAATTTTGTGTAACTGGTAAACTGTAAAAGAAAGGTAAAAACTAATAGACAAAAAAGTACTGCAGCAAAACAAGCTACAGAACACAAGATACTAATATCAAAATAGCTCTCTAAGATGCAGTCACACACTTTAATAAGAAAATACACAAAGAATGGCTGTGAATGGCTGAGCAGCTGGATAAACTTCATGATGTACGCGGAAATTCAACTCAAGAATATCCAATAAGACAGCTACAACGGCGAAACCAAATTGTAATGTCCCGACTGCGAATTGGGCATACTAAACTGACACACACTTATTTGTTAAATAGAAGCTCTCCACCAATTTGTGAAACATGTAAAACATAACTAACAGTAGTACATATTATACTAAAATGCCCAAAATTTGAAAATCAACGTAGTCAGGTTGGATGCCAAAAAATATTTCTGCAGTACTCAATGCAACTTTCATCTAGAAAGTAATTATTTTTCTTAATTTAATTAATATCCATCAATAGATTTAACCAAATTGTAACCCTATGTATACATAATGTGTAAGTATTGTACTGTACCAATAATGTAAAAAACTGTACATGGAAGGTCGTGATAAAACCTAGGAAGGTTAAAACGACCCTAAATAAAACCTTTTTTAAAAAATCTAGCGCTCTTTAAGATACACAATTTATTTGAAACAACGTTTTAATGGCATCATGCATTTCTGAGATCAACATATTTTATTATTGGTAAGAATTACTCTGTTTTGTCATGTTTACTTTCTCTACCCCTACCTAGTAGTTAGAGAAGGTATTACATTTTCCAAAAATTCTATACCGGGATTTCAGCAGAAATACACGTTTTGAGACCCTTTGAATAATAAAAAAAGAATCTTTAGAAAAATGTCCACGCGCGCGCAAGTGTGCGTGTGCGTATGTGTGTGTGTGTGTGTGTCCGTGAACAGCATAATTCAAAAATGAAAACTCGGATAAATACCAAATTTGGCATTTAGATTCAATATCTTCAAAAGATCCAAACACGAAGATTTTCAAGGGAATCCCCTTATCCCAAACTACTCTTTACATGGAAGCTTTTACAAATTTTTTATTTTCTAAAACTGACTCATAACAATTTTGATTAAAATACCATATATTAAAGATATTTGCATGACAACTAAAATTTATACCTTGAATTTTCTGGGAATACCTGTGAAGTTGTTTTCATTCGAAAGCAATGTTTTATAAATTTGAATAAAAGTTAAGGAACAGGCGAAAACGGTCTACACAAAAAATAAAGATTTCTTTAATTCACATTTTGTTTCAAATAATTTTTTTTGTTCAATACTTGGCCATTCTTTTGAAGCTCCTCCATTTTTAGTGGTTTCTCGTAACGTCATAGAAGAATTGGTATGAAATTTTATGGCCAGCGTGTAACGTCCGGTTCTAAAACATCTAACTAGCGCTGTTTGCTTTGTATTTTTGGCAAAGTGTATAATGTTGCTATTTCCGGGAAGGTTTATTTCGATTAAATTGAAGTAGATAGGAAAGTAAACTTTCGCAAGAATAATTTGTATATTCTCTAATAATTATTCTCTAATAATTATTATCTAATAATAATTATTAAATAGATATTAATAATATCTATTATCGCTTATAAGCGATAGAGGGTAGAGAATGTCACGTGAGCGTAACATTTAGAATTCTTTTAAAACAAAAAGTTAGTGTTTTTCGGAATATCATGGACAAATCTGATGTGATATATTCACATGACTTTTTCTACCCTTTATTATTTCTGCAATCATTTATATCGATTAGCATGAAGTAGACAGAATAATACATTTCGTAAGTTTGTAGAAACTATAAAAAAGTAAACGACTGTAGAGAATGTCTTGCGAATTTAACACCAGGTAGTTTTTATTTTAAAGATTTCTCAAAATGTGTATTTGGATTGGAAGCTGGATATCGTATTTCTGGCTCAATGCAGCACTTTCTCTGACATAGGTGAACGGCAAAGAAAGTAAACTGCTCTTAAAATTTACACTTGTTACTACGCTACTAAGCAATAAAAAGAAGACCATCACGAAAACGACGGTGTTTTAGTTTACAGAGTTACGTATTCAAAAAGGCCAATACCTGGCCGTTAACGGCGCTGCAAGCTTTACAACGCAGCGCAACATAAAAGCTACATCATAAAATTTAAATTAAGGGGAGGAGATGGCTGCTAAGTGTGTAAAGAAGGAAGAAGGCAAGACAAAATACCATTAGGAGGGAATCATGGGTAATCGAGAGTCTAGAGAAGTGAAGCTGCTATAATGAAATTCTTTCGCACGAATGCGCGATCGGGTACGAGTACGCGAGAAAAGAGAAGATAGAAATGAACAAATTAAGAAAATTAAGGACATACAGAGACATCTGCTGGGATAAAACGGAATTGAACGGAGCTTAAAACGCCGTCACGCACGAGAGCGCCTAAAGCAGAAAGGCTATTGTCTGAAAGAACCGGGGAGGCCCTGGAATTTTCTTGCTCTCCGCCGACTTTGTAGTTTACTATTCATTCAGACGTTTCGTGCTTCCAGTCTTGAGTATAGTCTTTTGGATTTATCGTGCACTCACGAGAATAAAATATTTGATGTGTCTTACGCCTTTCTTTATTCGCTACTCTTTCATGTTTGTAATGGTAATGTTATAAGTAAAATAAATCGTTATTTTCTGAGCTTAAGTGGTAAATCTGCTATTTCTTATGTTTCGGGCTCGATGATGCTAAAGGAAGGTGAAAAATTTGATTTGACACATTTACATCACCTAGTCCCTATGGTTTATTACTTTCTTTACCACGCACTAATAGTTAGAGAAGGTATTGCATTCCACCCAAAAATTCGATACCCAGATTTCACCGAAAATACATGGGCCCTGAATAAAAAAGGGTTCGCATGCGCGCGCGTGAGTGTGTGTGTGAACAGCATAATTAAAAACTGAAAAGTCATATAAACACCAAACTTGGTATTTAAGTTCAGCGACTTCCATATATGTGACGCGAAGATTTTCAAGAAAATCCACCTATCCCAAACTATTCTTTACATGGAACATTTTTCGAATTTTTTTTATTTTCTACAAAATGGTTCTAACAATCTTGATTAAAATACCACAAATTAAAGCTATTTACATGACAAATAAAATGTATATCCTTAATTTACGGGGAAAAGCCTGTAAAATCTTCTCTGTTGGGAAGAAATTTTGAGTAACTCGGTTTTACTGATAACAGCTAAAGGACAAACAAGACAAAAATGTAGGTTTATTTCAAATACGTTTCTGAGATATTCTTTATTAAAGGTTCGAATTGTTCATCTCTTGGCCTTTCTCTTGCAGTCCTGTCAACATTCAGTTATTTCTCGCGATTGCATGCAAACAGTATGGAATTTTAAGGCTGCCGTATAAACTCTTTCTGAAAAGGTATATTTGAATTAAAACGTAGTAGACGGAAAAATAGTTTTAGTAAGAATAGTTTTTATACTCGCTAATAAATTATAGCGGGTAGAGAAAGTCATGTGAATGTAACATATCCTATTTTTTATGCTTCCTACAAAGTATTCTTACAAAAGCTTATTTTTGTACCTACTTCATGTTAACTGCGATAAACGTTCACTTCACATTTTTCGCAGCTACAAAGGGAGTGCAGGAGGCTGGAGCTATAGTCAGATCTTATATGTTGGCGTTAAAACCGCATACTCTTTACACAACATCGCCAGAAATAACTGAATGGTGATCATTCATAAAATGACCAAAGTGTTGAACATTTCAAACAAATAAAAAGGAATATCTCGGAAGTGGTATATGGCTCAAATAGTTGTAAATTCATTTCTGTTTTAAAAATAGTATGCATTTTTATGTGATACGTTTGTGTTTCCCTTATTGTTTAACAGTTATACAAAGTTATATAAAATTCGTTCCAAATTAGAAGGACTGCATTGGCTATAGCCCGAAAATTCAATATACATAAAGATATTTTTATCAATATCTTAAGAGCCATTTTGATAAAATTAAAATACAATGAAACGTTTACCACATAAAGGGGTTGTTTAGGGTAGGTGGATTTTCCTTAAAATCCTCGCGTCGCATCCTTGAAAAATGCTGAATTTAAGTACATACCAAGTTTGGCTGCCCCTGTGGTCCCGGGTTCGTTTCCCGACAACCACCCACTCTAACCGATGGGTTTTTCGTGGTTTTCCCGGATCGGCAGACGAATGCCCCTCATTTCCTGTACCCATCAACTTTCTTATCTGTTTCAGGGTTGTAGCAGCAGGCGACGGTAATCGGCGGGTTGCGGCCGGATGGTGGCTGTTTGCTCTGTAGAGGTCTCTTCCGACGTCGTTTAGGGACCATTCTGTGGATACTCGCTTCTGGGTCCCTTCAGGCAGGTGCTCCTTTGGGAAACATCCCCCTTGGAGACTTGGGATCCAATGGGTGGGCTCGGGGTGTTAGAGGCGTTTAATCTGGAAACATTAGGGACCCTGTCCATGATTGCACCCCTTGTCATTCTGAATCTGGTCGCCTTCAGCTCTCTCCTGTCATCCCTCCCTCCCAGGGGTCACGGTAGAAGCACAAGGGTTCGGATTTCCTGTGTGTGGTACTCTGCCTCGGGTTCGGGTACCCTTTCCGTTCTACAGGAGCAGTACCTCTACTTCCATCTCTAGGTCTGGTGGTTAACAAGCTAGCCTCCAATTACAAAGGTCCTGGGTTCGATCACCGGCTGTAGGGTGGGAATTTTGCTTTAGCAAGAATTATTGCATATCCTCCATAGAGTGTGCATGTATGTGTGAATTTAATGTAATAACTTAAGCAAAAGTAATATTAACCCAAATATTAACACCACTGCAAAACGAGTGAATACCATTGCCACTGAGTAATTGTTCTAAAGGTAAAAAGCTGTCGATATGACCTGAGATGTTAAATTCTGCATATTAATGAAGCAAAAGAAATTAAACATGGAACATGTTAAATCTGGCTGAAATTGGTACAAAACTAACGGTTGACATTTGTAGTTAAATATTACTGAACCAAGTTGGAAACAAACAAATGCGCTGTTTTGTTTGTTTGATTGTTTTTTTACTCCTATTTAATTCTTATTAGCATTAGAAGAGCAGAAGCCCAAACGGTTATCTCATATTCAAACACATACTCTATTATGTAATGATTTGCACTCTCGCGTTTTATGTAGGAGAGCGGGATTTTTATTCCACACCTAATACAATTTCAATTTAACGTATTAATCCTTAAATAGGTTAAACGTATTTGTAATTATTTCAACTAAATTGGACGTTTTAAAGCATCTCATATCCATCGGTATGAGCCTAAAATGCCAGGATGTAACCACAAAATACGATATCACACTGGGAAAATGTAAAGTCGAAACCAAAGATTGTTGACGATTACCAAGAAGCCCTAGAAAGAGGCTGAGGAAATTCAACAGTGTTACCTTCACATGGGTTCCCAGTTACTGTGGTATAGATGGCAACAAATATAGATAAAATAGCTAAGCATAGTCCACAGCTCCGTTTTTAGCGCAAGAGCCTGTATTGGGTATCGTGTTGTATTGGACTGTGAAGCGGAGGGGATTCGGCACCGATCCAGGAATGAGGATATTATACCAAGGTCCCACGAGGAGACACCCCCAGGGGTGAGTGATGAAATGAAGGGAGACACTAGGCGGTCCGAACCAGGAGTGACAGCATAGAGACACTAGGCGGTCCGAACCAGGAGTGACAGCATAGCAATGACAGTATCCCTACGGTTTCTAGATTAAGACGCACCAGCAGTTGCATAGTGTACAATATGTGTGTGCATTGTCGCGTCGGACATATTATTGCTTTGTAGCATGACATTGTTGTGCATAGTTATCTCGGTGGGGCTTTGAATTTCGTCCGACGCGGGATATCTCTCTCTCTCTCCACACCTCCTGGCCAAGGGGTGGAGAGAGGAAAGGGGGTAAAGCGAGCTTTACTGCTCTCTTTGTCTAGTGGCGCCAGTCTAGTAGCCAGTTAGTCTTGTGTGTGTCTTCAGGGCGAGTTTATGTAAGAGTGCATGGATCGTGTGTGTGTGTGTGTGTGTGTGTGTGTGTGTGTGTGTGTGTGTGTGGATTATCTCCCTCCAATGCTCTGCCTGTAATCTGTTGTGAACGATGTAATGACACCAATATAACTATATAATAAATCACGATAAATGTGAAATTAAGTGTATTTTGTTATGAATATCCCACGGTTGCTTTTAAAATGTATAGTTAAGGTTCCTGGTTCTCTCGTTGCCTCTGCAGTTACGCTCCCCAATGTTTATGCCGGGGTAACTAAATTTAATATCTAGCTGCAAAACCTTTGGCCTCACACCGGTATATAACAATAGGCAGGCCGCGGATCACGTCCCACACAAGGCGCAATACCCCTCCCCAAAGGACGGTCCTTATTCCCTGACTACCAGTCGGAGGCAGAGGGACGAAAAAAGTTCAAAGAGAGCATCCTCTTTCTCTGCCACGTTTCACCGAAACACCATTGCCGACACTTCAAACCTTAAATAGACCAAACGGGGTGAAGGAAGAACGAAATGGTTAATGTAACGAAATGAAGGGATAGGAAATTCGAAGGATGAAGGAAACCCTTCCAGAATTCGTCTGACGATGCGGAAAAACTCCCGAAAAAAACCATGGAAACCGCCTGAGCCATCCCGCTCGGTTGTCTTGGGTATTGCTAAGAACCAAACTGCTAAACTAGATTCATAGACTGCCTGCATATTATTGGGTAAAGGTTCCAAAATAAAGACATAGCAAGTTTATGCTGTCCACAGCATGACTAAACAAAAGTACTGCTATCCCGAAATTGGACAGGAAGCAGATGAAATCCAAGGTAGATTTTGGAATGGGAACTTCAAGAAGCATCTGTAAACAATGGGGATTGAGAAAGGGTTCCCAAAGTGTAGGGGATGTGCAACAGGGAAGATGAAACCGTCCTACACCTTATATTCCAATGCGATGCATTGAAAAATAGGCAGCTCAGACCTCAAAGTAAAAGTATCAAGTAAGCATCAAGTTCAGGGAGTCTAGAAGCTCTTTAAGAGAACAGTTTGGCTGAACTGGTACAACTAAGACAGATATCTTCATAAGCCTTCGACTTCAGTACAGGCAACAAGGATAAGACCATCTTGTTTTATCTTCTTTGTAATCAATCAACGGGAAAGCTCCGCTGATGTAAGTAGATTTGCAAAATATTCTAATACCGGTTTTCAGTATTATTTAAATAATGAGAGAACAAGGGAAGGTGATAAATAAAGAGTTCTAACAAATGTTAAGCAAATTTTCATCACTGTAAATTGTTTGATATCGTTAGAAATATAATATAAGGCTTTGTGGGGAGTTCACTAAGAATGTACAAGTTTTAGGATTGTTCTTAAAATGCGTATATTATACTAGAATGAAAGACAAAAAATGTTGCCAACGTATGTATACAGTTAGTATTGTTTTTATGCATACATTTTATACTTTTCAATGTGAGATCTCAGACTCTTTTGATAGAAAAAATACTGAAAAATGTTATTGCATTACTGCAAGCGATTATGATGAACATATTGAAACCTACTCCAGCCCCGCGATGGTTATCAATTTTGACAACAAATTCCCGGTGTCACCTTTTGACGTAGTCTACAATACATTCTGTGATTCTGCTGCAGGCTGCTACAATTACTGGCTGTAAGATCTTTCTCTCGGGGAATGCGTAGGAGGGTTTAAAAGAACAAAACGGGTTTAAATTGACTCAGAAATTTAATGCAATCTAATACTTGAGCTATTGAAGCGAATTTCCGACCGTTTGACGATATAGAATGAAACTGAATATGAATCGTAACACTCAAAGCAATAACAATTGAATTATTATACCTATTAATTTCTGCTGTATCAATTTTACAGTGTGTAATAACTGTTTCCGTAATAAATAATCTAGAAGCGTAATTACCGAGAGCCGCTAAACTGCTTACCGACATGTCCCCTCGCGGTACCGCTAAGTAATTTATAACCCAGCGCGATCTTAGATGCTAGGAACTGCCGATCACCGTAAAAGACTGTAAGCCCCTAAGGCTGTACACGAAAGAAAAGAAAGAACTCTAATTTTAGTAATATACTCTCTTTTGTTACTTAAGCTCCGCCTAACTTAGAACTATCCCACCGTAGTTCCTTCTCGCGCAGGTCCAATCTTAAACTCCTACGTATGCGTCTGTTACCTGTTGTTGCTATGTAGTACCTCATCGAATATCAGGATTTCATTTACCTTTCTCTTTTACAGAATTCTGGCTTACGTGACTGCTCAAACGTACAGAACCGCACTGCACTGCACTTCAGGAAACTTTATACTTAATGCGTTCGTTACTCACGCTATTACTAATGATTTTGCTCGCTAATTACCTTTTTCTTAGGAAAAATCTTTTCAACTGATGGTATTCATATTATACATTGATTTAACATACAGAAACTATGTATTGCAGTCTTTTCCTTAACTTACCATAGTTTCTTTATTTCATTATTTATATCCTCGTGTTAATAATTATGGCATCATCTTAAATGGTAATGGGCGTATTGGGAAAAGTAATCGCACAAAATAGTACTCAACACGTACTTAAGGCGAGTTATTTATACCTCAAGTCCTTACGGTGATCTGCTGGTGGCCATAGGAATTCTTAGGAGGAGTTACGAGTAGCCAGACGCAGCGGCTTCTATTAACTACAGCACAGTACTACACGTAGGCCATATTAGGACTTTTGTGCTTTCAATGTGACCTCTGAGAGGCCCGAAGAGCGACCAGATCCGGACGACGATGTGCACTAGCAAAGTGACACCAATCCTGACGCCGGCTAGACATGTTTTAGCTACCCGCAACACGGGAAGGAAGGGAGCCCCAACAATCCCGCCAAGTGCCAGAGAGAATCTTCGCATAGTGCAATTCCACTGCCCAGATGCAGCAAACCAACCGCCGTCACCTGGTCTTACAACACTGAACAGATGAGATGAAACAAGATGACGGATCATGATGTCAGGAAATTCGTGGTAGAAGGATAACCACCCCATAATTCGCCTACCGACCAGGAGAAACCACGAAATAGCGCATGGTTAGAGTGGCCGACCCGACAGCAATCGGACCCGGGACACACCGAATGCGAGCATCACGCTGCACAATCTCGCTCGTGCAAAGGAATTCCTATTAGATATTCTTTCAGCTTGCAGGCGCCTCAAACTAAATCGTGAAGTTAGTATTGGAAGCTCCCCACAATAAGACTTGGTAAACAAGGTGTATGTCAACACCAGATTAGTTTAGTCATTTCTTATCTCTTGTTGATATCAAAGCTGCAGACTGCCATTGATCAGGGTACAATGTCCCGTCTGGGCCTTTCAAGATAACAAATGTAGTAAACGAAATAATGACAATGCAAACGAACACAAATAATGGTGCCTAGGTTACCTACAAAGAGAGCCAAAAAACTACGAACCGGCTGCGCGGTGTTTTTCCTGTCCGCGTCCTCGGCACTTGTTGCCGTCTGCCGCTATCATAGAAAGGCGCAGATGAAACCATACAACATTTTTTTACTGCTTTTAAATGCTTTAATTACAAACTTTATGAAAGGAGATACTGAAACTGGCCACCGTCATTGTCCATACCTTTTTGGCACCTCTTTAGGAAACTATCCATCACTCGTCGTAGTTCACGTTGAGAAATGCTGGCAATTTCCTGGCAGATATTTTGTTTTAATTCTTCCATGGTGTATGGGTTTGTCTCATACACTTTGTTTTAAGTTACTCCAGAGATAGAAATCGCAGGGGTTTAAAGGGGACCAATCGCAGGGTAATTTTTTTCGAGTCAATAGCCGAAGCCCGTGCATGCGTGAATACAATTTTGCGCCCTGTTTTTAGAAAATTAATAGACAGGGAGTGTGATTTTTGCCTTTTTTCAACACGACTCTGCAACAGCTCATACGGCCAGTATTTCCATGAGAACAATTAAAAGTGTGTTCGAGGACAGAATTATTAGTGGCCGCCTCGGTCCCCCGACCCACGGCGAGTGATGGATAGTTTCCTAAGGAGGTGCCAAAAAAGTGGCCAGTTTCAGCATCTCCTTTCATAAAGTTGGTAAGTAAAGCCTTTAAAAGAAGCTTTAAAATTTTTGTATAGTTTCTTTCGCGCCTTTCTATGATAGCGGCAGTCGGCAACGAGCGCCGAGAACACGGACAGGAAAAACGCCGCGCAGCCGGTTCGTAAAGAGCCGCATTAACCCTCTTTTTTCAGTAATAACTCGAACTAGAGGCTGCAGGTACATTCAATACAGTCTGTTGGGCTGGCGAACTCGACGATTTGCTAAGTTTCAAGTTTGTTATACAATGAAGCGGACAGTCTGTCCGATTGGAAAGACAAGTAGTTTCTAACTTCCAATCCCCCCCCACAAGTTCACCCAATCTATATATTCTGAGCACAGTGGCACTAAAAGGCCTACAGCAGTACCCACGGCAGGACGTAGACAGTGAACATAGATGTAACACGAGGGTTGTTATATAATGCTTATAGCACATCACATTCTAAGGTATTGAGGAAGGTGGGATGTTATGAAGACACAATACACTGTAAAATTAGAGCAGTGAAGTACTTTCTGAAACTGATGCAGGCAGATAATACTACACTATGGACCAAATATTATAAAATATCATCGAGAAAACCTGTCTCTTAAGTTTTCGGCAGCTGATTTGGTAAGGAGTTTGAGGAGAAAAGGCATATGATCAGTATGGCAGAGGTAAAATACGCGACAGAAACATATGGAAGTGGCAAAAGAAGACTAATAGACATCAGCCGACAGGAAATAGAATCGGATTGTAAAATTGGCCTTCTCTAAGTCTTGCAAAAGAAATAAAATTGAATTAGGATAAAGAGACATGTGTACTTAACTTAGGAAGCAAGGAAAGATCAGGAATGGTTTCGACTGGAAGGCCGGAGGGCACAAAAAATGACTGACGATTCTGGCAGGAGAATTTGGCCATTCTGCGGTTTGAATGAAGACTAGGTACATATTTTGGCAGAATGCGCACAGTGGGAGAACCAACGAACAATTAAACTCTAAGAAAAATCCTTAAGTCCTGCTAGAAGAAGATTGACATATTGGAATCTACTTGCGACCAGAGGAGCTAGCGAAACTGGGCAATTTTCTGGTTAAAGTGCGGAAGCCGGGTCAAATTTGTTTAGTTAGTCAGAGGCAATTTATCTCTCTGTTTTCTTTTTTCTCTCTTTTCTCTTTTTCTGTTTTTCTTGTTTTGTTCTTTTACTTTTGTTTCTTTTTGTTACATATAATTTAACTTATACCTTAAATATGCAAGTACAGCCAATGAGCAATGACCCATGCACTATGTATTTGTGTAATAACCTAAATAATTTGAGTTAAATAAAGATATCTTATATATCTACCTATCCATCTAGTGCAAAACCATTTTTTCACGATGTACCAAGTATGAACTTTATGTGTTATACTCTTAGGCATTTCTGTATCCATGATTATTAACTTGTAGATCCCTTCTAAAAATAATTCTTACAAAAGCTAATTTTCTATTTACTCCACGATAACCGAAATAAATGTTTACAGAAATGGTTTTATTGCACATTTTGTTCTAGGTACAAGGGGCATACAGGAGACCAAATTGCAGTGATATGCTGACTTTGAAATTCTATACTATTTGTGTGATATCAGAGCAACAAAAGCGTCGTAGTTTAGTATTTAAAAAAGTATATATATATATATATATATATATATGTTCTCACGATTTTCTATACCCCTTAAGTACAATACGTAATAAGAGTATTGTATCCCAGCCAAAATATCGATATTTTACAAAATCTAATGCGAAACACTGAAACCCAAAAAGTATTTTCAGAAAAAAGATTCTTACGCACGGGCAACTGTCTGAGAGAATTATGACTAAAGGTTAAATATCATGATTAGTAATATAAGTTGAGTATCTTCCAGGGTTGCAACATGAAGATTTTCAGGAAAATCCCCCACCTCATTCTATTGCTTACATGGAAAAGGTTTATTAATTTTTAATTTCTCAAAAACGACTATAACGATTTTGATTAAAATTATGTATGTGTAATATGTTTACGTGAGAAATAACCATGAATATCTGGAATTTTCTGTGAAATTCCTTTTGTTTGACGAATTTAATATAATTGTGTATAAGAAGCAAATCTTAATATATAAATAAAAACGTACTACAGGAAAAATTTAGCACATTAAAAAACACAGTCTGTGTATATTAGTATTTTTTTCTAGCGTTATCAAAATATTCCATGTTGGAAGTTTAGACCTTTTCTAAGGACATCTACAGTACGTAATGTTTAATTTGAAATACGGCCATTTGGACGCTAAACGACCGGTCTAGAGGGCTAATACGGTTCAAGTACTGAGAAACCCTGTCAAAGTCACCCTCCGCTGCCTAGTCCCTCAGTATCAGCTGTAATGTTGTTGCCACTGTACTTTCGGCAGTGAAATAGGATATCCGTCATATCCGTCATTGCTTCGCTGGCTTTCGTAGCGGGTGTTGGTTCTCTTCTTCTAAATTTCATGTTTCATCCTAATCCAGATTTCAAATAGTAAGCTTCAATAATAAAGGTTTTGAAATTAGGCAGTTAAGGATTATTAGCTGTTTTGTGGAACATAGTTCCATGTTTCAACTTAACTCTTTCTGCTTTCCATGTTTCAATTTACACCAAATGCACTATAACGGACGTGTTTGAAAGTTTATGATTCTTACTTCCCTCCCTTCGTCCTTTCTTTTCTTTCCATTACAAGATCTTGTTACTATGATTAAACAGTTGAATGCTGTTTTCGCATGTTGAAACCTTCTTACATAATTTAAAACAATTCCTAGACAAAAATATATCTAAGTAACGTAAAGAGGATAGAGGAATCACTTTTAATATAAATATAACACATAGTTATTTGTGAATTTATCATAGATGTAGAAAGTCGTATGTATAGCATACAAAATTTAAGCGATAGTCAAATGTTTAAAAGGAGCTCGCAATATGCTGGCTTTGAAATTGCATACTATTTGCATGACATTACGAGAAACAAAAGAACACTGACTTAGCATTTAAAAAGGCCATGCAATATATTCACACGAGATTCTATGCGAATTACTAATTCTCACATTCGTATGATATGTTATTCATATAAAATTTGAAATTAGAAGCTGTCTGATTACTTATGTTCGTCAGAAAGAATGCTCGTAAATTGGTTGAGAGGCTTTCAGAATTACCATATACGCACGCATCAATTTTCTCTCTTTACAATATTAATATTTGTATAATAGTTATTTATAATACAAGTGTTAAAAGCGTAGTTCTATTTTGCGAGTAGCAGTCATATTAGCAAAATAAAACCATTTTAACATGTGCTGTCATATGCTATTCGTTAGACAGCCCTGAATATTAAATTATAAAGTATTCAATTAAAATTTATGTGGAAATAGCAGTATACATTCGGAAATGCGCAATGGTGAGCTCTAGTCTGTTGTTGTTTGGCCTTCATTGTCGTTTGACTTTCATAACTCCAGTACTGACAAAATGATAATTTACAAATCTAACACTCTTAATATATAGAAAACTTTGACAGGAATAAATCAATAGAATAGGTGTAAAAACTTTTATTAATAAACATATATTTATTTAACATTATTATTATTTTTATTATGATATAACTGTGATGCTGATTGTACAATTTTTAATATAAATTCCTTGTGTACAGGAAGTAGCACAGCCAATTTCTTTTGCTTCTACTGGATCCATTTCCCAGTCTCTCAAATAATTCCGTCATTACATTAATCGATATAGGCCTCCGTTTAAAAATTTTATAATTTTAATTGCAAAAATCAAGGTGATAACAATGGAGTGTTATAAGAATTTTATTCCGAGTGTTATAAACTTCGATTTATAGTATAAGTGGCTCGTCTTAAAACCTCTACTTTTTGTGTCATCTGTCTAAAAGGTATATTGTAAAAGTAATAAGTGAGGAAATTAAAGTGGTACATAGGTTTCTAGCCCAGAGGCGAAGTGTTAAAGACAGCCTAAAATAAATTCAGTGCGTGTTAGTACAGCGGATGCATGCTCTCTGCGAAACCTGATTATATTCTACTGGGTATCAATTATTTCCTAGTTTCACGTAACAATTTAGTGGTTATGCAAGGCCATGTTCTCCTCCTGCCCTGCTCCTCCTATCTTTCCTCACATTATCTCCCTCCTTTTCGGTATCTGGAAGCTTACTCACGTGAGGCCGTAGATCTCTCTTGACACGGTTCGATGTATCAGTGCAGTGGCAAGGCAAGGCAATCTCTTGATGTGAAATCAACGGACATCTTGAAGTAAGAACTTTCAGTTTTATTCAGCTTTCTCTTCAAGCGCGATACACACTACTAATCTTGTAACGTCTGCAGTTATTTTCATATCTGAACACGGTTTATATTACATATAGCCTTAAATATAGTGTGCCAATTTTCATTTAGCTAAGATGATAGACTTTATATTTAGATGTTTATTTGTCTTTCAAGATAGCGGCAGGCATATTGCAATACTACGTATAACTGAGATTTAGCTACTATTCTTTGTGTAAGACTGCAAAAGCTAGCATCTATCTACTATCAATTGTTTTACGATCTTCACCAATTCTATGGCCTGTGCCATATTAAGAATTTCCCTCCATTTATTAATTATCAGGATTTTGGTGAATACTTCGAAATGACCACCAAACAATATAAAAAAGCATGCTCACGCATAAACCAATCAATGCAATGTACAATATAATAAAGCACATTGAGCAAACGAGCTAACAAATCATAGGCCATCAGCGCAGCTAAAATAAAATTTCATAATCTACAATAGTTTCTGGTTAACGTTTGACATCTATGAATATTCAAAATACAGTGCAATACCTTTATAACATATTTTTCAAATCAAAGAAATACATAGTCATCGAATGTGCGAGAGGTATGGAGACTTAAACATAGAACTTTAGTGGTTTTTGTAAGGGTTGGTAATGACTCAAAAAGGGAATAGACAGAATGCGTTTTATGTTTACGTTTGACAGTAAAGTTCTTCAGAATTTATAGTTTAAAAATTGTTCCTATCTCTAAAACGTAAATAATAGGTAAAAAGGGGTATTGCATACCACCCAAAAACTCGACACGGATATTTAATTGGAAATATGTTTTGCGGCTACCTGAATCCAAAAATAGCATTTACCACCTTCAGTACTGGTTCAGTACCTTCACAAAATGCGACACGAATATTTTCAATAAAATACCTTCACCCCAAACCACCCTTTACATGGAACATTTTTCGAAATTTTTCATTTTCTGAAAAATGGCTCTAACGCTGATTAAAATACCATATATTAAAGATATTTTACATGTATTTATTTAATTTTCTGAGAATAGCTTGTGAAGTGTTTTCATTCATGAGAAATTTTTTATGCTCTTGTGTATCTGGTAAACGTTAAGCGGTAGAGGAAAACGTATTTTACAAGAAATGTAGATCTCTAAAAACATACACTTTCTTTAAACAGTTTTTTCGTATGCGTTAAAAATGGTTCAAATTGATCAATCCTTAGCTATTCTTTTAAAGCCCTGATGATTTTCAACTGTTTCTTGCGGTGTTACGGGGAGAGTATGGAATTTTAAGGCCAGCATATAGCGCCCAGTACTAAAACATTTTAACTGTCACTATTTACTTTGTATCTATAACGAAATGTGTAATGCAGTTATTACCAGAAAGGTTTATCTTGATGAAAATGAAGTAGATAGGAAACTAAATTTTTGTAAGAGTAATGTGTATGTTCACTAATAAGCGATTGAGGGTAGAGAAATTCATGTGAATGTAACACATAAGATCATTTATTGTAAAACAGAGTTTACAGACATTTGCAATCTTTTCCTTGTTATTTGTAAATTAATATATAAATTATTAATATTGTGAAACCGGGTCCAGGTTTGTGAATCTGTGGACATGTTTGATGAATTTTTGTAGTTATACTTACGTAGTGCTTGTGATTATTGAGACGGTGAAACAGCTGAAGTCACATTGACACTGGGAGAATTTCCTGTGGGATGCAGCTGTTGAAAAGTCCGAGCATTCTATAAACATTTTAAAAAGAGACAAAAGGTTTGAGGCCAAAAGTTTGCAGCTAAAATATTAAATTTAGTTTCCCCGGAATAAACATTGGGAGTCGTAGCTACAGAGGCAAACAAGAGGTACCAGGAACTTGCTGCACAAAACTAAAGCGGGCTTGGTATATTTATAAATAATACATGAATTCACATTTAACTCTGGTTTATTATAAAGTTATCTTGGTGTTGCTACATGGTTTCCAAAACGTTACAGACAAACACTGGGGGAGATGCCCCAAACTCACCTTTTTTTAAAGCTCCCTTGTTTTACCTAGTTTATACTGTGTTTTTACTGTTTTCGTTACCACTTATCATCGCAATTACACAACACAAACACCACTGCCCATAGCAGGACTCGAACCCACGACCCTTAGCTTGGTGGAGCGCCGGAGCTATACACTCCAGCGACCACGCTACGAGGGCCGGCTCACTCGGACCATGCACGCTACATACAACCATACATTCTGAAAATATACACTCGACTGACTCTACTGATGACGCCATGCTCTCAGACAAAGAGGTTCTTCC
Organism: Deroplatys truncata; assembly: GCA_030765065.1. Lineage (NCBI taxonomy): Eukaryota > Metazoa > Arthropoda > Insecta > Mantodea > Mantidae > Deroplatys > Deroplatys truncata. The sequence continues at coordinate 94,979,098 of CM060986.1, read as the reverse complement.
CTCAACTTACCTTCACCCCCCTTGACTAGGAATTGGAGGGAAATATGCCGCGCTGGACAAGAATTAAACTCACAAACGAAATATTTAGTTCAACAATAGCATTACACATAGCAATAATGTGTCCGACGCGACAATGTACACACATACGCTACAGTATATGGGATATACTCGGAAACCACTCACTTACACTACAGTTTCACCATTGGAAACCAGTTCTTCCCAACAGATATGAGCTATTAGTAGAGAAAGGAAAATATTTATATTTTGGCCAAAATATGAAGAAAAACTCCAAAAAATTATGAAACAAGTTTTAAAGTCAAACTATTTTATACTTAAGGGTTTGGAGCAGATTACTCCATTGGTTTAAAAAAATTGGCTTTGTAAATTTTTGTATATATTTATTTTAATAATAAAATAACAAATGAAATACAACAAATGACATGCAATTTATAGATTTTAATGATTGTAAAATCCTTACATATAGAAACGAATAAAAAAGCTATTTGTTACTTTATCCGTCCTAATACTAATTATGCTACTAAAGTCACCGGTTCACGAGAGTAAAAACTGTTCAAGAATATGGAGCGTTTAATTTCTCGTTTGACATTCTGCGTTTTCTCAACTGTACCCGACTTGTTGGAAAGAGTGGTGTGGGTTTTCCTAGTCCCTCTTCCTGGAAATTGTTGCTTGGGTTTTCTAAAGGTATTTTTCAAAAGAAAAACGTCCCGCTTCATTACTAACGCAAGTTATTTTAAAAGCAAAAAATCGTAAATCTTAGAAAATATGAAGAAATGTTAAAACGTTCATAAAATATGAAGATCCTGTCAAAATATTATGAAATACGAAATTTTTGTCACGTGCATTTAATTGTATCTACACGTTGCAAACGTAAAAATACTTGTACCCATAATAGTAGCAAGCAACTTTTGAGATATAAAATTTCATTTGCCTGTCTAATTATTAAGACAACTTATAATTTCAACTGCTAAATGATTAAAAAACAAACAATGCCTGGATATTAGAAAGCGAGTATGTTGGAGTCATAAAATAACATGCTAGCAAAGAAGATTTTGTCATTTCTTTGAGAATGTCATGGAGTACTAAAACATCTGATGTGTTGCATTCACATGAATTTCTCTACAGACTCTTCCACAAACAATTCTTACTGAAGATTATACTTAAAATTGCTATTGATCAAATAAAATTAAATTCTCATTCGTGGGAATACAAAATAGAGGTGCTGCACTGCCTTATCAGACCATTATTGTCAGTTATTGCATTTAATGAACTTAAATATAACCAACTTATTGTTGATCTAGATAAATGTTTTCAGAAATGGTTTTATTACACATTTCGCTGTCAGTACAAGAGGGATGCTGTGGGCTGAAGCGATAGTTCTGTGTTTTAAAAGAACATTGTTATACGATGTCTTTGAAGTTCAATGTTCCTTGATCAGGAGAAAAAAAATGATTTAGCATTTGAAAAAGACTATTAAATATTTGAAATTTCAAACAAATAACAAATAATATCGTAACTTTGTCCAGCTTTTTGCTGTCACTTCTCTCGGTTCTCGCCGTCACTTTTTTTTATCTAGTTCAACTTTCACAGGGACTTCAATTAGTTCACACTGTCACATCACTAAGGTGAACTAGTTCAGTTCCCGTCACATCTTCCGTGATGTAATCTCTTCTTCCGGACGGTTCGCTCGCTGGGGAGCCGAATAGGATATCTCGCTCCGTACCAGCACCCCTACACGACACAGCAATCGCCATGAACTCGCTCGGAGAACAGTACCGGAAACTCACCCGCCAACTCGCTCGTCAACTGACTGACTGACAACTTCTGATTCTTCTCGCGAGAACGCTCGCTTATATAGCCAGTGGAATCTTCCACAGACATTCTAGAACTATTTCGACATACGTTCTGCAGAAGGGGGGGGAGGAAACTTTTAAAAGTTCCGATTATACGCCAATAGGCTCCCGGTGTTTATGCTTGCGAGCGCTACTTATCGTTGTTTATTTCACACTGCCTGGCGCCGACCTCCCGACAATCGTGGACCATATCCAAGGAATGTTTAATGCCAAAAAATATATCGAACAGACATTGTGTGTTTAAAGAGTTCTATATTTTTTGTGTAGAAAGTTTGTGTCTATCTCTTATTGTCTACTGTTTATACAACATTTGCAAAGGTCATATAGAATGAAGAGGACTTCACAGGTAATCGCAGAAAATTCAATATATAGATTTTATTTATCATGCCAATGTATCAAATATATGGTAATTTAATCAAAATTGCAGAGCTATTATTGAGAAAATGGTTAAAGGTTTTCCATGCAAAAGATAGATTGGAAGTTTGGTATTTTTGGTGGTCAGTAATCTGCCTCCGAAGATTCTAAATTTAAATAGCAATTTTTATTTTTGCGACATTTTGTTTTTGAGTCATGCTGTTCAGACACACACACACACACACACACACACACACACGGAGCTTTTTTTATAAAAATGTATTTGTTGGATGCAGAGGACGCCAAAACATGTATTTACATCGAAATCTTAACTCATTTTTAATGGAGTACAGTAATTTCTCTACTTAAAATAGGTAAATGGTAAATAAATCCATAGATGTTTATCAACACAGTCTGCAGAGGGTGGAGAAGGAAAAATATACGAGTGTAACATCAGAGTTTTTTTCACCATAATTGTCTGTTACCTTAATTGGTTATTCCTTCAACTGTGCTCCTCTCATGTGAATAACAAAGGATATAAAAAGAAGATTCTTCTCAAGTAGCAAGGTTAAGGCTACGCCTTTATAATAGCTGTTTATAGTGCAATGCCATTAAAAAAAGCAAACAACAAGCTAGTTTTCCTTGACAAAATAATAAACGCAGTAATTTCTTTTATTTAGGAACAATGACGTCTCCTGTAGACCAGGAAGCAATCGAAAGGGTGCGTTCAGAACTTGGTTTGAACGAGGAGACCATCAAGGCAGCTGTGAGGGAATTGAAACAGTGGTTGAGATCAGAACCACATCTTCCAGAAAAATGTGGTAAGATGAATAGGGTTATGTTTCATGACAAAAAGTACTATTCCTAAAAATAACAGAATGGACATTTCTTTTCTATTGTTATAATTGCATAAAACTCTTAATTTTAATAATTAAAAACAGAATTTAATCTTAGCTTTCTCTGCTACGTTTCGTTTATTTAGAATCATAAATGTTTAATGTATGAGAGTCACTGAAAGGAAAACGGATTAGACTGCAAAAGCATACTGAACGCTTGTTGCCTGCAAATATATTTCCCTAAATGTTAACACACCTAACCCATTGGAAGATAAATTAGTCAGTCGTATTTTACTCCCCATCCCTCTCTCTCTCTCTGTCCCTCTCTCTCTCCCCACCTTAAAATTTGATGTCGAAATTTCACCGGAAATACCAATTTTGAGGCTCCCTGAATCCAAAAAACGCATATTTATAGAAACGTCCGCGAATGTGTATGGTTGAATAGCATAAATTAAAATTAAAAGTCGGATAAATAGTAAACTGTAAATTTAAGTTCAGTTTATTCCAAGAATGCGACATGAAAACATTTCTCTTACTACAAACTACCCTATACATGGAAAAAAACTAGTCATTTTTATTTTATCCAAAATGAATATAAAGATTTTGATTAAAATACAATATGTTTAGGATATCTGTATGACAAATAAAATACATACATTGAATATTCTGTAAATAGCTTGTGAAGTCCTTTTCATTCGGAATGATTTTTGCATGTGTTTGTATAACTGGTAGATTGTAACGGATAAATCAATGTTTACCAAAGAAAAAATCTGGAACTCTTTAAAAACACAATCTTTCTCAAATAGTGCTTCATGCTATTGGCGATTTCCGATATTATCTTTGTCATTGGTGGGAATTTTTCAAAACTTTTGTGATGTTTTGAAATACTGTCACCATTCAGTTGACGTTCGTGATGTTCTGTAAAGATATTTTAGCTGTATGAATTCTTCCAATCTTCCTTTGTGCACATCAAAAATGACACCATGATCTCGATGTTATTCCAAAAACGTGTAATTGTCAGGAGTGTTGGGGATTGCGTTGCAAATTCACGCCTCTACCCACGTTGAACTTCAACGACATTTTCAAACTGGAACCACTTGAGCTTCCATTCCTCAATTGTCGTGTCCTGTCCATGTTGATTCCCAATCGTGTCACATATTGGCGATATCTATTGAGAAAAATTAAAGGATGTATACTTTGACGGACTTGTATAGGTATAATGGAAATATGAATTTGTCACTAGTAGAGAAACTCGGCTGAATATATCACAGATTTTTTAGAACCTTTTTGGTCTTTTCTAAAGGATTCACAGTTACGAGCACCCTCTTCAGGTTCAAATTAGTGTCAGCGAATGCCTGTTTTTGTATGAGAATTCGACAGTTTAAACCCTGGCTTTATGACCAAACAAATTACAATCGAAGTCAACTGTCAGGTAAACATGTTTTTTAATTTTTACCGTAGGTTTGCATTTGTAGCTTACACATCCAGCGACATGAAAAAAGAGATCCGTGGACATGAACTTGATATGTATTGGGCAAACTAAAAGATTCTTCAAAAATGAAACTCACCATGAGATAAATGCACTAGCAGATATGGGTATTACTTTTGATGGAATAAATTTTATTGACACTTTGTGGTATCTGTTCGTTTTCATTTGACTGTTCCTTATAATTATTAATAAATTCATATATAAAATTGTAATATAAGGTTATAAAAAGCAATCACTATTTCTAACATAATAGTAAAATTGTCATATAATAAGGCTTGCTTGAAAAGTAAGAGCAATCGTAAAAGAGAGAAATTTATTATTCTGACAGAAAAAACTGACACAATAACTTAAAATGGTAGACATTCAATAAAAAGCATAATATTTATTAATATAAATTAAACAGAAAAATTAACGTATTTTAATTATAAACATATCAGTATACATTATAAATAAGTCTTGTTGAATATTTTGCATCAGGAGTAATATTTTAACAATTCGTAACGCTATAAGATAGTCACATAATCAACAAAGATTTACAGATTAGAAAACTTGTATGGAAACAGAAGGGGAGTGAAAACAACAATTATGGTTAATGTTCTTGTCTCAGACTGTGGTTTTACTTTCAAATTCTGGTTTTTCAAGCTACTCGGCTAGGAATTTTATTCGACATTTTCCGCCAGTCTTTAATACAAATACAAAAGCGCTTTAGCTAGTAGAGACTCATTTTTCTTTGCAATCATTGTGATGTGATGCCAGGTTGAAAGAGATAAAAACAGGAAATAAAACAAACACAAGTCCAAGTTAGTTGTGAAGAATACAGGTATTGCGTTTCCTTAAATAAATGATGAAGATACAAATTTAAATTAACAAAATAATGTATAAGAAGGTCGTACACAATAAAAGATTCGTGTAAATTGTTAGAAAAAAAATTGTAGATCCAGGTGACGAATTCGATAAGTAAACGTGACGTGAAACCATATTCCATGTGTTTTGCTAGGTTTAGTTTCAATTAAAATTGCACTTAATATCTTATTAACATTCAGCTGTTTATCGCGATTGCTTGGAAATTAAGGCCAGCGTATAGCTTCCAGTTCTTAAACATTTGACTTTCTGGATGTTTTCGTGCTAGTCATATTCCCATTTTAGATTACCTGCATAGTTTCCCCAAAATAAGTAACCATAATAATTGAGGAGGAGGAGGAGGAGGAAGAGAAAAAGGAGATTACGATACTCTATATGTGTTTGCTAGCTTAGCTTCGATTATAAATGCGCTTAATATTGAATGGACATTCTCGTACTCGCCACATTTCTTATACATTAGTTAAAATTCACATTTTACATGATCTGTATAGTTACCATAATCATTAAGTAATCATTACACTTGAGGAGGGAAGAAAGGAAGCACATGGCAACGACATTCTATGTGTTTTCTAGCTTTAGCTTGGATTAACAGTGCGCATAATATTGCTAGTATTCAGTGCCATGCTTGTCACATTTCTTATCCACTCGTTAAACTCTCCAGTTTAGATTATCTTTATAGACACACTGGGAGTTCCGTATAAATTATGCGTCATTTTTCAAGTAAAACTAAATATGATTTCATTTCATATATAGTGTCTTTTGTGTTATTGCAGATGAGAAAAGATTGGAGAGATGGTTGATTCGTTGCAAAAATGACCTGGAAAAAACCAAGAACTCTCTGGATATGTATTATACCATCAGAACTGCAGCTCCTGATCTTTTCTGCAAAAGAGACACGTCCAGTGATTGGTTCAAACACATCGTGAGCGTAGGGTAAGGGAATGAATTATCGAATTTAAACATCCATAAATATTCTTAGTCTTACAGAAGTTTTACAGCGAATTACTGTAGCGTTTGGAAACCAGGATGAATGACCTGTAATACAGTATTATAAGGAGGTGAAATCTGTGTATGTAACCATATCGGAAATCACTCAAATTATGTTGATTAACTATTATTAATAATTATTATTACATGTTGATTAACTTATTAACTCTTCAAAAAATCTGTTCTTCCGAATGTCATAGGCTATGAGTCACCTTCTAATTTGAAGAAGTATTGTTCTTCAAATGTTGTAGTTTATTGTAATTGAAGGTTTACCTCACGTTTGGGAAGCCAATTTGAGAAGGTGTTTTGTTGTTGATGTTTGCACCACGCATTGGGCATCAATTTTAAGAAGATTGTTTTGTTACGTAATATGCTGCTACGTATGAGAAGCCGATTTGAAGATGTATTTTTGTTGTTACACTCCAAGTTTAACAAAAATATTAATTCTGTTATTGAACTGCTTCTATAGATATTATTTATGTTTGTTTTTGCCTCGGCTATTTCAGTATTACTTTAGAGACAGTTTCTCTTAATCAGGGCGTGGTGCGACAAGAATGTAGGCTTACACAGGTTTTAAGTTTTAATTCACTTCTTTTTATTATTCTTTGACACAAATTTAATAGCACTACACTGATATCAAGATCTGTGAGGTTCTTTTAATTTAATACTTGCACTTTGTTAACGCGTATACATAATTTTCGTTTCACACAAATACGTAATATTTCTTTAGAGAATACATCTTCCGTCCGGTTACTACCAAGGTATGCAGGCAACTGAACATATTTCAACCGTCCAAACCCGTAAACTTCTGTATTTCAAGTCTCTGATTGGCTAATCCTAGTCCAATAGAATACCTGCATTTAATTAAGGCTTTTTTCTGGCTGTTGATTGGCTATTTTTAAACTGTCATAAAATTTACATTATTGCTGCCCTAATCATGACTAGTAGTATTCAAACGCTCAAGGTTACTTCATTGTTACCTCATTGTTAGCAACTTTAAACTTATTATTCTCACAGCTCTTACACTATTTAATTACGTAATGCATTCACATAACATTATTAAACATGTTTACAATAGTATAAGCATTTGCAATCATTGTTACATACATTTTTACAAATTAATACATACATATTGCTTCATGGCGAGCTGTTATTGAATTTACATATTATATAATTTAATTTAAATTATTCAGGTGTTAAAAATACAGCCTCAAATTCCCAAAATACTAAAAAGGAATTACAAGTTCGGTATACTAGAACATAAATATACTTGTGATGAGGCTTTGATATTACGTTTAGATGGCATAGAATAGAAAATAGTTTTGCTGTTAGTCCACAGAAGTATTGTAAAAAAGACAAAAGACCGATATAATTATAAGCAATGTACAGACGGTAACGATTTAGTAATCAAGAAAAGGGAAGATATAGCAAAACAAATGACAATTATACCCTGTTTATAATGTTATGATATTTGTACGTGGTGATTAATTAAATCTAAAGATTATTTGATTGCTGTATATATGTGCAGGATTTAAGATAAAAACAACTGAATAAATTTAATCCCAATTCTGCAGATTATGTGGTGATATTTCAGAAATTTTTCTGAATGCCAAAACCTTTCAATACCACTTATGTAAGAAGTTTTATTGTGTTTTATCTCCATGTTACAATCAAGTACGTTAACATAATAAATAATTGTATAAAAAGAAAATATGGTGTTCACCATTAACATCAGAAACTACTCATTCGATATATATAATTAACAACGGCGAAGTTTGTTTTCGTATGTGTTTGCAGACTGTGTACCGTTTCTTAAACGTTTTAATTACTTGTCTGATGTTGGAAAATCTTCATATTGATCAACTTTGCTAATATTTCATTGTATAGTGATGTCAGGGGTATATGTATAATGTTTAAACTATAAAGCCATTATGTTGTTAAATAACAATGGGACTAAATGAGGTACAAAGGTTTAAATCTTCATCTATTCTCATTATCTAAAACAATTACTTCACAGTTCCAATAATTCTCTGAACAGTAAAAATACTAACAGGCTGCTAAGCACTTGTAGCATTTTCGTCCCTTATTGGATTATCATGGGTACTTTTATAAAGTGGGTTTGTAAGGTGTGGAGAATCCTGGATCATCGCATAATTCTCATGGCGATATCTAATTCATTGCTTTATATATAAACAAAAAACAAAAAAAAAATTATCTTCTCTATGCTTTTGCGTTACGAAAAGACACACCACATTTTGTTAGTTTTTCGTTGTATGTTTTAATGTAAATTTTTAATATGATAATAAATCACACAGTTGGAAGCAAAGGTTACATCTGTTGACCTCGACATGAGTAATTAAGAGTTACGTTACGCAGGTACATCGTAAGTATATACAGTTATATACACACAACATGGCCAATCCAAATGAAAACAACGAAGCAGGTGCACCCAATAAATATTTGCAGCATTGCATTGTACATGTCTTCCAGCAAATGAAGAACGATTCAGGATTTCTGAGGGTATCCGAGTATCTCTGAGGAGAAGACTAGACAGATGCATTGAAGTGCGTGGTCAGCGTTTTGAACACCTACTGTAAAATTCTTCAGGTAGAATGTACCTTCCTCAATCAAAAACTTCACTACTTTTCAAAGAAAAAAGCTTCTTTTGTTTATGCTCCAATCATGTTTTTTGTGGTATTGAAGGAAACATTATGACTTTTGTCACGTGATTAATAAATTAACTACAATAGCAAAACTGATGTTATTCGTAAACATCCGAACCCATTTTGACTGGAACGTTTTTTGCTTCTCTTCACTTTTAGCTCTTATCCCTAAATTCTTACCATCATTTTAAACACCCGCATAAAGTTGCATAAACTTGTGAAGGACTCGAAGAGAAGTGCAAAGTATACACGGTATAACAGAAATTAAGCAACAACTCAGAGCCAGCGATCAGCATTCCTTTTACATCTGGGCGGCGCCTTTCAGAAGTATCACACCTGGCCAGAAGAGAGGTAAATATCTAGATTTCAATCGCGTGCCGGAAAGTTCGATAACATGGGAGCACATTCCCTCCGTCTCACCAACCAATCAAAGATACACCAGCCGACGAGAAGCCATGTTCTACAAAGTTGGGTAAGCAGCCAGAGGCGCCCGACATTCATGCCTTTGAACTTAATTAATTTATGGAGAAATTGCAAGGTAAAACCAAGCACATAAAAAGAAGTTTTAAGCTTGCTAATAAAATGAGATTAATGAATTGTGACTTCATATTAAATTATTTGTAGTTACATAAGAAGGGCTCTAGATTTATCGATAAATTCATAGGTGACAAATTCCAGTATGCATTTTAATTCCCACTCGATAATAGACAAACAGGTGAGGGTCGGAATTATAATTATTAAGTTTAAAACACATAGAAAATAAAACTATATTGCTCACTCAGGTGATATAATGAAGGTAATAAAATTAAAGAAATACTTTGTCAAGATAAGCAGCTAAATTCATACGAATTCAAACCGTTTCCATGTTGAGTTATTCACTTGAGAATGAATGAAAGTTTCAATGTTATCCTCCTTTTACGTCTTAACACCAGCTTAGATTGCTATTTACTACACTGCAAGTAAGTCTGCATTGTACCTGCTCATAAATTATAATTTCTCTCCTTCTCCACTTTACGGACCATATAATAAGCCCAACCCGGCTTCTTTAGCCTTTCTTAGTCGCCCTCGATATCTTCTTCTCGGGAATAATGAATGCTGCTTTTAGGAATCATTTGTGTTTCATTATTAGAAAATACCCACTTTTGTCAATTATCCATTAATTTTTGCTTAATGATTCTATTTTCAACTCTTCTCTTATATCACCATCCCTTATTTTTATCCACGTTTGTGTATCCTTTCACTCTCCTAAGTAACTTCATTACTGTCGTTTGAATTTTGTTAATTTTCTGTTAAGTAGGTTCACAGGTTTTACTGGCATAAAACAACGTAGGTAAACCTTTTAACTTCTGTGTAATTTTGGTCTCTTTCCTAATTTTGTATTAAATGTACCCTTGTTTATCCCTTAAATGTAACTTGTACCCAAGCTTTGCTTGCAAAATGCTAGCATTTGCACCACTAGGTTTTTCCCATACCCAGAAGTGCTAGCTATTGTAAAAAGGACTATTGCGTAGGAGCTAGAAATTGAAAACAACCACCACCACATATGTTAACAATTTATTATAAGGTTTTGCATTTGTTAAGAATTCCATCAGCTTCCTTAAACATTTTAAGAGTTTTGTGATTTACAATTAATATGCTCGGAGACGACAATGTATACTCTTTCACCTTTTTAGAATTTAAGTTGCCCTAAAAATCGAGAATATTTCTGAAACAGCGACTAATACAATGCAATGTTACACGAAATGAAAAATATAAATGCTTCCCCCGTAAATGTGAATTTAGAAACACCAAGAGTAAAAAGGTTAAATTTGTACCTTACCAAACAGATGAAAATAATTTAGAAAAAGCCAAAAAATTACTCTTGGTGGTTTACGCCAACTCTCGCCGTCACAAAACCAAAACACAAGTCTGGGTGCTAGTCACTCAGTTCCAGGACGAAGAGTAGCTCTGCTACCTGCCCAACTGCTAAAGTTGACCATGAGCGTGATGGCGCTGCCGTTAGTGGCGTGAAGCAAACCAGCCAATGGTGAATCTGCACGATGCTTTGAGTTGTGCATGATATCTTTTTCGAAGCTTCGGATATCACTTCCGAAGCACTGGATCGTTCTTGAGCTGGTTGCAGAAGCCATAGCCAAGGGAAAGCGGAAAATGGTACAATAACCCCCTCCCCCACCAAAAAGAAGCGTAGCTGACGTCTTCTACGCTGGTACTAGAACTCCCCCGGGCAGGAAAACCATGCAAACAAACCAAGCAAGTACATGACAAAGCGAGACAGGCCAGAAGAAAGCAACACACAGGAGACATCGCAAAGTAAACGGCAACATAAACATAGCAAAAGTAAAGTGGCTGATAAAATCAAATTGAAATGCCACACGCAAAATAATGCTTGCAAAAAAAGGAAGAAGAGTTTAAGATATTATATGGGCAATAAGTATATGTATAAAAGCCCAATGAGCATAAGAATGGATAAAAAATAAGTAAATGTATATGCTACATATATAGCATAAATAAGGCTATACGCTAAAACAGCAAGCTGAAAAATATGTAAATATATATATCTCTGAACAATAACAAACAATATATAAAATACTGGCCAAAACAAAATAATACTAACAGCTAATAAACCTAATGGGCCCAGTTAACCCATAAATAAATAATAAACTAAATAAATAATTAAAATATACCCCAGAAAACCACAAACAATAAACATAAAATAGAAACACACTACACCTCGAGGTAAAAAAGAATGTAGCGCTACATCCAAAACTTCCCTGCCTCACATGTGAGGAAAGCAACTGAAGAAAAAATGATGTGGGGATAATAAAAAAATGCTACATGGAAACAAGGGACCGCGTAAGTTTTAAGGATTGACGGCTGTAAGCTGAGAAGCATTAGCACTTGTAATACGCACCGTAACACAATCCTGTATTTGGAAAGAAACTGGATTAACTATATTTATAACTTTAAATGAACCAGTATAATGGGGTGCCAATTTGCTAGCAAAGCCTTTAGAGGCTTGGCTCAACGGATGCGAACGTAACAAAACCAAATCGGTAATTTGAAAAAGCGAAGGTATTCGACCCCGATTATAGCGAGAAGCGCGGCACTGATGATCTTTACACAAAGAAGAAAGCGTTGAACTCCATTGTTTTCGGATTTGATCATCCGTAGCTGCTTCAGAGAGTAAATCAGTTAATTTTCGTTAGTTTGTTAAAGCGCATACGAGAAAAAAACAGAACATTGAATGGAAAGGCTGTTGACCGTGAGCTTCATGCACAGCCGCATTTAAGGCAAATTGAAATTCGCTCACTAAAGAATCCAACTGTGAATGAGAGTGAGAATGGAAAGCAATGAGTAAATTGCGCAAACTTCTATTAACGCGCTCAGCTTAAGATGGACGTGGATGGTAAGGTGAAGTTTGTACAAATGTAATTCCGTATTTGAAAGGAAATTTATAAAAGGCATAATTACGAAATTAAGGAGCGTTATCCGAAACCAAAATTCGCGGTGCTCCAAATGACGCAAAGATGTTTGCCAAAACAAACATAACAGCTACTGCAGTAGCAGCGCGAACTGAGGCCAACCAAATGAACTTAGTAAAGGCATCGAAAGCGATAAACAAATAAGTGTTACTGTTAATGGAACCTAGCAACGGACCAACAAACTCAATAAATAAACATTCGTAGGTGCCGTAGGTAATTTAGGTTGTGACAATCCCAAAGGGGTGGTTTGGAGCGGCTCTAAGCTTTTACAAATATCACAAGAATTCACAAACGCAGTAACATTTTTATACATGCCCCGCCAAACTAAATATTGTCGAAAATCGTCTTCATTTTATAAATGCCTAAATGTTAGGGTGAAGTATAAAAAAATGCAAGATTACCGGACCCAACATTTGCAGTAGAACAGTTTTGTAAAGGCGCGAACGCGGTAAATAAGCAAGCAAAGATCATTCTTAAACATGTAATTGGGAACTGCAATGTCTAACTTACATTGGTTCCAAACCGGACCTAATATCGAATCCTGTCTTTGATGATCAGTAATAGAAGTAAAAACCGCAGGAAAATCACGCAGAAAGGCTGATACTACCGAGCTTACATGCGAGATTTCCGAAGACGTAATATCAGACTCTGAAAACATACGCGATAAGACATCGGAAACCACATTATCTGAACTACGAATGTGACGAACCTGACATTGAAATGCACCGAGTTTAAGAGCCCACCGCGCAAGCTTGCCAGACTTCCTAGCGTGGGATAACACCCAAGTGATAGCCTGATTATCACATTCTAAAAGTAAAGGACGATGTTCTAAGTACTGACGAAACTTGTCACAAGCAGTAAGCATAGCTAAGCCTTCTAATTTTTAGAAAAAAAGACGGCATTTAGCTGCGGTAAGACAACGATAAATATAATAAATAGGTTGCCGCAAACCCTCAGAACCCTGCAAAAGGTCTGCCGCTACTGCAAAACGTGACGCATCAGATTGAAGAATAAAAGGTTGGTCGAAATCGGGCATGGCCAAAACCGGTGGATCCATAATTGTATACTTAAGTTAAGAAACGGCACGTTGATGATCATCTGTCCAAGAAAATTGTACACCTTTACGACGTAAAGCATTTAAAGGTTCGGAAATTTTAGCAAAGATATCTATGCATTTAGAAAAAAATGTAACACACAAAGAAATTATGCCAATTGCTTTAAATTAGTAGGCTCATGATAATTACGAACTGTTAACGTGCGTACCGGATCAATCGAAATACCGTCAGGAGAAATGATATGGCCCAAGATACAGCAAAATCCAAACGCAACTGTTCCAAATGTGTACGGAAATCGGGTGAATAAATGACCACATCATCCAAATAATGAAAAACAAACTTGAATTTGTAGCCATGCAAAACAGAATCTAAAACACGGGATAACGTTTGCGCGCCAGTTGAAATCCCAAAAGGGAAACGGGTAATTGAAATACATTCAGGGATTGGAAAATCTGTTACAGGGCGAGAATGCGCCAGCGAATTTGGTAATACGCTTGATTAAGGTTCAAAGTTGTAAAGACCTTAGCGTTACGAAAATAATGCGCTGAAGAGTTAATATATGGTAAAGACGTAGAGTCAATAGCTATATACTTATGAAGCTTACGATAATCAATAACTCCTCGAGCGTCCCCATTTGGTTTAGGAACCAAGAAACAAGGTCTAGATACGCACTCGTAGAAGACTCGATAACACCTTATCGTAACATAGTATCAATCTTACTACGATATTTACAATTTTGGAAGCGTCAAGCGATAAGTTGACGAACAAACTGGTGTAGCATCTAATAATTGAATAGAATACTGAACATTTTAACCGTATCCAAAGTATCCGTAAAAACATCAGGAAATGTTTGTAATAACTGCAAAATGTGTTTTTGAGCTGAAGGTGTTAAATGCAATAACCCCAAGGAGGGTAGTTCCGAGGTTGCAACCGACGATAAAATGCAAGTTCGTTGTGCGCCCAAAGAAAAACGAAATGTTTGATTAGGGCGAAAAGGAAACGAGACCGTAAGATGCCCAAAGTCCAAGCATAACTGAGTGTGTAACAAAAACGGGGAACCCAATATAACATCATAAGGCAAATTATCCACCAAGTGGAAAGAAACTGGACACGAGAAATTTCCCAATTTGATGTATACACGGGTCACTCCTAATATAGGTAAGTCAGCACCTGCCACTGTAAATGTGCGAATATGTGCTGGAAATAATTTGAATTTAGAAAGCTTTGCGGATTTATTCCAAAAGGCTGCACTAAGTAAGTTTAAGGATGCGCCCGAATCTTGTAAAGCATAAGTGAAGGTATTTAAGCAGGTAACCTGCGAAACTGGCAAAGTCAAAAATGACAATCCATACACGCGTGATAATCGCGAATTAGAATAACCCCTTGATAGTAATAACGGCGCGACCTACTTATTACGTAAATGCTTACGTCGGAGAAAGAAAAAATCGAAAGAATGTCCAATTTCTGTACAATACAAACAAATCAAAGTTCGTCGTGAAGTCGAGGGTGCGGATGCAACACGTTGGAGGGGCAAAGAATGTTGTGTAGATTTTATGTGCGTTCCATTTGACTGAATAACAGTTTGCGGTGTCGAAGAATTTTTAATGCAACTTGCCGGCATTGTATCTAAGTGGTTAATCTGTTGCACCGTGGCTATTACCTTATCCAAAACAGAATATGAGTCGGTGGTGGAACAAAGACACAAGACAACCGTGTCTTTATATTCAAATCCGAAACTATGTCACAGACTTGATGTTCTGAATCGCCCGTACGAAAAATTCGAGTGTACATTTTAACCCTCTGCGAAAATATAAGCAAATCCTCATGCGATTGTTGAGGTGCATAATAAAAAGTTATTGGGAACGTAACCGAAGTGTAAAGAAAGCTCCAGAACCGCAACATGAAAAATTTTTAAAACAAAATTATTTGTTAAGGCATTGCATCCAAAAACTCAATTTTATCCTCGACAGTTGAAAGGAGTAAGGTATAAAATTCTGTAACTGGAAATAAAGGAACTTCACACAAATCCTGTAATCGAAGAAAAAATTTTAGAAATGCAACAGCATGATCAGCATTATTAACTATAATAAGCAGAATATAATAATAATTGTGCTGAACGTGGGATTTTTAAAGCCTTAAATAAAGCATTTCGTCGTTCCCCTTCTAACGCAACAGAATTTAGTAAAACAGAATTTGTAACAAAGATTCGCCACCCAAATTTACTTCCTTTTCCTCTGAACCCGCTGACAATGTCTCCAATATAGAATGTAGTAACTGATTATTAGCGAAGTAAATCCTGAACCTAACCTTGTCCTCCACTAGAAATGGGGACGAAAAACAAATATTGTAATCGTTCGACATAATGAGTAACACTTACCTTAAAGCGACGTAAAATATTGGAAGAAAATGCCCTGGTTTGTTCGGGAATAGCATGACGAAAACCATCGTATTGAAAATAACAAGTTTGCAAAAGAGCAGCAACTTCTTTTTTAATAAAGTAGTTTATATCCGGTCGCACCTGCACGTGATCTTTAAAAGTTGTAAAAATACAGGAACTATATCCGAAGCATTAAATGTTACTCTTCAGAAATAAATATAATGCCTAATACTTCCTTGTGTAATAGTTCTAGATTTTGCAACGACATTATTATTGACCCTGCATGGAAAAACGCGAAAAAAGAGGCAACTGCTCCTCACTTTAATAGTGATAGTGAAAGAGAAAAATTACGAAAAGGTTTTAGAAACAAGCAAGCTGGAAACGCTCAGTTACAGTTGCAACACCGAGCAAACCGAACAAAGAGAAAAAAATACCCTAACAAACATGGAATTATATTACGCAAACTAGCTCCTCCGAGAGACGAAGAAACTGGTAATTCATATAATTTTGTCCACGCTCTAGCTGCCAATTGCACTACTGGGTTTTTCCCATAGCCAGAAGTGTTAACTATTGTGAAAAGGACTATGGCGCAGGAGCTAGGAATTGGAAAGAATCGCCGCCACATATGTTAACAATTGATTATAAAGTTTTGTATTTCTTAATAATTCCATCATTAGCTTTAACATTTTAAAACTTTGTGATTTACAATTAATATGCTTGGAGATGACAATGTAATATAATCTTTCACCTTTTTAGAATTGGTTGCCCTACAAATTGAGAGTCTTTCTGAAACAGCGACTAATACAATGCAATGCTACACGAAGTGAAAAATATAAATGCTTCCCCAGTAAACGTGAATTTAGAAACACCAAGAATAAAATCGTTAAATTTTGAAGCTTACAGTACAATACTAATTTAGAAATAGCCAAAAAGGTTACTCTTGGTGGTTTACGCCAAATTTCGTCGCCACAAATCTAGAACACAAGTCTGGGTGCGGGCCACTCAGTTCCTCGGCGAAGAGTGCCTTTGCTGTCTGCCTAGGAATTGCTGAAGTTGACCACGAGCGTGATGGCGCTGCCGTCAGTGGTGTGAAGCAAACCAGCCAATGGTAACTCTGCACGATGCTTTGAGTTGTGGAATGATGAATTACGTCATGCTTGACTACATCTTTCTCGAAGCTTCGGATATTAACGGTTTCTCTCGATGACCCACGTCATCATTACCGAAGCATTGGGCCATTCTTGAACTGGTTGCATAATCCATGACCAAGAGGGAGAGAAAAGGCATGCTTTGCATTCAATATCTATAATTCTTAAAATATAATGGATATTTAAAACTGAATACCTGCTTCAGAATGTTATTCTGCAGTAAAATATCTGATCCAATTGGACCTTTACCTTTCGAAATCTATTATGTGTGTTTTATTAATTTAAATTTTAAAACTGTAGAATACAAGTATGTTATGTGAAGGATATATAGACTTTTGTAATTTCACTTAATTTTATTGAATTACTGTTTGACCATCCGAAAACATCCTAGCAGTTAATAGAGGGGAGTTTATTCGGGTTGCGAAACCGCACTTTTGGGTACCGAGGCAGCAGCGGAGGCGAGATCGGCGCATATAGTAATGGACTTTTTACTGAAAGCCTAAAATTGTATTGAATATTGATAATAATGATAATTATCACTAACCTGTGCTTTATGAGGCGTGGAAAATGATCATGCGCCTGGAGTTCCGTTCTATTACTGGATGCTAGATGTTATTGTTGCTAGCAGAATAAATCCAGAGTTTAGCATATTCTTAGAAGAAGCTTGGTTCCAATTTAATGGCTGACTTAATTTACAAAATAATTGATGTTTGGCCGTAGAAAAATCCGACTTTGTGCATGAAGTTCCGCTCCATCGGCAAAAAGTGGTGTGTGTGTGTGTGTGTGTGTGTGTGTGTGTGTGTGTGTGTGTGTGTGTGTGTGGACGTGTACAGGATAATGAGGCCAATTTTATTCAAGTTATTATCAGTGGTCAAATGTATGGAAATGACACATTAAAACAAATTTTCAAACGAGCTTTCGTTCTTTCAGCAACACCACTACTACTCGCACTGCTTACGAATTACTTAGATTGAGGAGATTTGTTTAAGATAGAACTATCAGCACTGTGTTTGGCCCTCTCGTAGCTTCGATCTGAAATCCTGTGATTTATATTTTTGGAAAAACTTAAAAGTAAACTGTATAAGAATAACCCGCACACAATAGAAGATCTAAAACAAAATATCACAGTATAAATTGCCAGAAACACATCTTCGGACCTTGTGGATGTTCAGGGAAATTTCACACGCAGATGCTGGAAACGTATTGTTGTTTAGGGAGATCAGTTTTCAATACCAGTGTATGCTTTCAGTATGAACCCACTATTTTATGCGCGGATATACTGTCTTTCCATTACCCGCCGCTGCCGGCTCGGTCCCCCAACGGCCGCGCTCCTACAGCCCGCAACAAACACGAATAACCTCCGTGTATTTCATGATAACCTTTGCGTATAAAATATGCCGTTCTATTAATTTTAAGGATATTTAAACTCTCTCTTCTGAAAAAAATATTTGTCTGTAAATACTTCTACTATTTGGAAAGTCACCTGAATTTTATTTTCTCTCTTTATACAATTATTTAGTATGCCCTGTTAACAAACTTGATTATAAAATAAGTACAAAAGATAAAACTAAACTCTCTTACATAAGGCTACTAAAATATTTTGAGATTGGTATCACATGCATATGGTAGGGTTATAAGCAGATTTGCTTCTCTTTTGTTTTGCTGCAGTTTCTATTTTCTTAGTTGCTAAATCGCAATCAACTCTATGTACAGGAATAAAATATAATTTTCTCGGAATAACAACTATTTTCTACTCCATGGAATCTCAACGGAAATCAAAGCCTTCTTCGCAAGTATGTTCTTTTATAATTCCAATTTTTTTGCGATCTAGTGCATATGCTTTGTAAACATTTTACTCTTGTAGTACTTTGTGAATTGAAATTGGAAGATGTTTTATAGCCCCATGTCTGTCAGTAAGAATATGGATTTTTAATGGTGAAAGAATTGAGGGGTTAGAGATTACCGTACATACTCACACGTACGTACATGCACACAAATGTTCTCTTATTATAATATTAATATAGATACCGATTAGAATACGTAGTTGTATTAGGAGAGTAGATGTAATGTTTACAATGTCTTCTACATAGTGGGGCATAAACATCTGACGTACTTGGTCAAAAATATATTTTAGTCTTTTGTAAGATACACAGTTGCACGAAGTTTCAGATGACATGGTTCTCTGGTGAAAAATAATGTCCTTGAGATGTCCACCCTGATTTTGAACACACTGTTCCATCCTGGTGGGAAGCGAATGATTACTCGCTGTTAGAATTTCCTACTAGAATGTTCTGTAGAATTTCCTGTAGTGCCAGATGAATGCGTTGCTGGAAGCGTTTCATAGATCTTGCTTTTCAAAAATGCCCACAAGAAAAAGTCTGGCACTATTAGATCTGGTGGACAGGTGGCCCTACATGTCATCATACTGTGAGATAGGGCGTCTGGGAAACATCCTTCTGAGTGTCTGCATGCTAATGTGAACTGTGAGAGCGGTGGCTCGATCTCGTTGAAACCAAAACGTGTATCTTTCATACAAAGAGATGTCATGAAGAAATAGCAGTAAAGAAGTCTCTAGCATTGAATATCGTGTAGAATTGGCAGTCACAGACTCAGTATCCTCAGATTAAAAATGAATGACCCGACAATTACATTTGAAGACACTACATACTAAAAATTGCTTTTGCTCTGTACAGTGATTTTCGGTACAGTATTTTCAGTCCGGTAGTGTCAGTTCAAGTATCCATTTAAATGAAAATGAGCTTCTGCTGACATGAAAAATGGATCGAGCGTATCAGGAGTGCGATTGACCAAGATTACAAACTTGTGGAAAATGAAATCTGGCTACTTTATCTCGCTCCCTCAATGCATGAACAATTTGGATTTCGTAGGGATGGAGCCCTAAGTCACAATACAGGATACGACGTAGGCTTCGAGACGTTATGCCTAGTGCCATGGACTGGCACCGAGCTGACTTTGTTGGGCTTCACAAAATGGCAGTTCGTACACCAGTGACATTCTTAGGTGTATGTACCAATCCAAGGCAGCCAGTCGGATTTTGTTTCTGAAAAAAACTTCTTTACGCAATTTTGTAACCCACAGTAACAGAGTGTTCCTAGAGGGTGCTTGCGTTTATCGAAATGTTTCCGAAACTCACGCTGAACAGCTGTAATTGAGTTTACGATACGTTTCGAGAGCATGAATAAGCTCCTGTACGCCAGCGCTTCATCACAACTGAAATCCAAGCAGTGCACTGTAGGGCTATACCATTACTATCAACTTTAACACAAACACTAACAAACAATTTGTCAGTGAACCATACCATCTGAAACCCCGTGCAAGGGGTATATTCCAACATGACCAGAACATATCTTTAGCCAAGCACACGGTGTTCACACTACTTTAAAAACCGGGGTTCTTATGTCTCACCCTATATAAGTGTGTATTTTGCATACAAAGCATTTCTTGTCACACGGTAAGAAAATAGATGCATATAAATATCTACCAGAAATGGTAACATACAGCACCATATAGCAACATAACAAATGTGGACTTTGTCTAGGTATTGCTGCCCGTTACCACAGTTGACCCCGCAGTGCGAGCGTATTATAGCGCTCGGATGTTTAGATCCAGATCCAAGTAACTGTAACGTGCTTCACATCATGAAAATGATGTTCATGGTGCAGGATATAAGGATGTGTGAAGATTACTGCACCTCAGATATCATCATAATGGACTTCCGTAACTTCGCCCTAGGTCACGTGACGCAGGTCTCACTCCCCATCATGAAGAAACTAGAAGTATGCGCTGTGGTAAGTGTTTTCTCTCCTTTGAACGCTCTAATTAACTTTTTACTTGTCTATTTTCCAATCGTGCATAGCATCTACTCATTAGTTCTTAAGACATCTTTTGTTCAAGGCTAATCAGATATGACCTTGAAGTCGAGTAATTGCAGAGAAACAGCTATTATAATGCTTGAAAAAAGAAGTGGCAAATTGACGATTTTACATGTGATAATAGACTATAAGACAAGTCTTAAGTCAAATGCATTTTAGCCAAATTGGTATAAACTATAAGCTGCTTTTGATTTTTAGTAGTTCATGTAAGCGACCACCGGGAAAAGAAATATGTTACATTCACATTACCTTTCCTACCCACTATTCTTTACTTTTATTTTGCAATCTGTTCTTACAAAAGCTCATTACTTTCTTTGCCACTTACTTATAGTAAGTAGAAGTATTGCAGCCCCCCCCCAAAAAAAAAATTCTATATAGATTTTTCACTCAAAGCATACCTTATGAATTCTCCAAAATAATTTTTTTAAAAAAGTCTGTGTCTAACAATGAGCAGCATAACTCAAGAATGAAACGTCGCAAAGATATAAAACTTGGTATTTCAAGTTCAGTATCTTTCAAGGAACATTACATTAAGCAGGAATTAGGTTTACTGGGATAATAGTGAACGAATAGGAAAAACAGAGAAAATATTGCCAAATTTGAACTGTTCTGGCTCCAAAACTTGCTTTTAGAATATAATGTGGTATATAGTCTCTTACTCAATCATTCAGCCATATTTTAATATGTCGAAAATAATTATTAATTCCATAGTTACCTGTATAACATTATTGATTGTCAGGTGGAAAGAAAAATAAACAAGAAAAAAGTTTCATGTATGACTTTTGAACTCATTACTCAAAAAATATTTGGGTTAGAAGGCTGAACATTTGTTTTCTATTTGAGCACACAAATATTTAAACAGTATATCATTATTATTTTATCGGTTAAAGATTTTCACGCAATTTTTTTATGAAATTATGAATTTTAAGTATAGGACATTTTATAATAAAACTCAAAATTTTATTTGCACAAAAGTAATCACAGAAACACTAAGGTACTAGTCTATTTAATATAACTATCCTTGAAGAAGCATCAGTAAAATTTGAAGCTTTTAAACTAATTTTAATTTGAAATGTGGATACAAAAATCATACTCTTTTGTTTCCACCTGATATACATAATGTCTATACAAGTAACTATGGAATTAAAAATCATTTTCCATATACTAAAATATTCTGAATGATCCAGTAAGGGACTGTATAAATAACATTAAATTCTAACAACAACGTTTGGAGGTATAACAGTTCAAATATTGGAACTTTTTTCAGTTTTTCCTATTCGTTCACAAACATTAGGGGAAGCTAAGACTATTTTTAGGGGGTAGATATGGGTGTAATGCAATTTTTGTCTAATAAACGCTTTTAATGAGAAATAAATGTATGAATTGTAGAAATAATTATTCTCCCACATTGGCCGTGTGACAGGAATTGTAAAATTTAACAAAGTTGAAAAATTCATGTTTACGGAAAACGTGTCATCCTTGAAATATTTTGATGGAAAAGCCTTTGGTTACATCAGTTTTTGATAACAGAATATTGTAGGAAATATTTTAAAGAATGAAACATGCATTCAACAAGTTCTCATAAGTCTCGCCTTTATAAGTGACCTATGAAAATGTATGGCACTAATACTAGTTCAAAATTGAATTTTTGTAGTACCATATTTATAGAAAGAATTGTCGCGCATTATAGCCTGTGTATCTAAAGCGTTCTACTTCACGTTTGTTACAATGGATTTCAATAACTGAAATTGGCTGATATATTTCTGAAATATTCATCAATACTCATCAATTTGAAGCAAGGTTGCAAGTATGGGTTTTGCTGGTCTGTTACTGACCACAAAAGCTGAACGCAGCCATTAACTGTTTATCTCGAATATTTCTTAAACTTTAACTTTGGAATTCGTATACTGGATAATGCTAAAGAGCTTAGAGGCGAAATATCTTAATCCAGACAGCTTTATTGTGATATATAAATTAATTAATAAAATGAATACTCATTTAACATTAAAATACATGTTGAATAAGCCCTATTACTCGTACTGCAATATGTTAACAGTAGAGTTATTTCAAAGCACACAAATGTTGGTGTAACTATTTTAATTGATTTTGTTTTCAGAAAGGCTACAGTACGAGAATTAAAGCAATACATCTGATCAACATACCATCCTATGCCTACGTTATAGTGAATATGCTGAAGTATGTAATGCCACCAAAAATAGCAGATCGGGTAAGTTACACCTTTTCTGGTCTTATAAATACTGCACCTATGACAGATACCAAAAGATTCATATAAAAACGAACATGCAGGTTAAATTAGACTTTCCTTAACATCTGCTAGAAAATAGCAACTTTTTTTCAGAAATATTAATGATAACAGATTTGAAATTTTACTTCTCTCACCATCCCCTTTACAAGTCATTTGGAATTTTATAATTTTGAAGTTTATGCTAGTAAAATTCGGGGAACTTCAAGCTTTGTTTTTATTTAGATTTTTACGAAAATAAAATCATGATATGAGCCAATAGTATACAAGTAGTCCTTGTGAATACGCAGGGTTTTAATTGTGAGTTTGAGACAGATTTCAGGTATATGCTTTCAACATTCAAGTAACATGCAAACCAAATTTCTTCCCATTTTGGGAATATTGTCACCAAAATTTAGTAGTAAAACAAATGAAGTGTATAACCTTTTAAAATAGCATACCGTTCTTTTTAACACACAAATGTGTAAACATGGTGAATTAAATGCATAAAATAAATGCTGAAATGAGTCTATGGGAATAAGAGAAAATTCAAGAAAATCTCACTGAGGTAACTCAATCAAAGTTAAATTGAAACTCGGGTCTTAAGGGGACAAGGTAGTCTGAACACATGGAAATTACCCCTTAAGTGTGTTAAATTACCACCGCTCTTAAAGTTCTCAATGGTTTATCCTGACATTTTTATGAATTATTCTATATATCATGAAAATTACTTCAAGTGGATGTTTGCATAGATAGCTTATGTAATTGAGTCGTAAAAATTATTTCATTCAGCAGAGTAATAATAAAATATAAGCTTAAAAAATGTAAATTCATGTACCTTTTTCTCTGATACTACTTGCAATACAGAATCACACTTTTGCATGCTTGTTCTAGTATAATCAGCTATCTTCTGAATCTTAGTTATTTAGTTATGTATATCAGCTCACTAGAAAACGAAAAAAATAACTTGCAAAGTTAAAAAAGTAAAAATGTGGAAAATTTTCAAAGTTGTTGCTTTCGTTATATCACTAATATACATTATAAACTTATTATTTTGGTTCATAAATTTTATGTGTTGTATACATGTGCTGAAAATTTCAGCTCTTTACCTCTCATACCTTCTGAGAAAAAGGTGCATAAGTATTCAAAAATGTTGTTTTGAGAAAACTGAATTTAAAGTTTGAACATTAAAATTCTGAAACACTTCAGTACATTACAGGGTCACAATCGTCTGCATCTTTATTCCTGGATAGCTTCAGCTTTTCTGATTACCTTCTCTTGGCCTCTTTTGATAATTGTTGAACTGCTCGCTGGACATGATATAATCGTTCTTGGTTGAAAGATACAAAAATGTTCTAAAAAAGGGCGTTGCATTACAGCTATAAAGGAATGCAGACTAGCATTTAAATGGTATTTAAATGTCTTAAAAACCTCTTAACTCCCAAAAAGTATATATTTTCTGAAACTGGAAATAATAGAAATTTTATTAGTGCCTAAAACAAAAAACGTGATTTTTGACCATTTGTCCCCTTAAGTGTAGGAAGACTATAATGCTACTCCCACATCAATGAGATTAGCATTTGCGGAATCCTGCCCTTGCTACTGTCATAGATGCAGTTAATTCATTAGTCTAAAAGTAATGCTGTGCTACAATCACACGACTTTCTCTACTCACTCATCTCATGAAAGATAATTATTCTATTTCATGTTAACCGAGATAACAGAAATGTTTTCATAGCACATTTCGTTGTAGGTACAAGAGGTATACAGGAGACTAAAGCGGTTATCAGATCTTTAAAAAGCGGATCACCGGCTTTTAAATTTTACTCTTTGAATGACCTACACAAAAAATAGCTACTTAACATTTCAGGTAGAGGTATTTATAAATTCAAACCAATAACAAAGAATATCTAGTACGAATGAGAATCTCACAAACTATTCCTGAAAAATTAGAAATAAATTTCTTTAGCCACACAATATCCTTAAAATTTGGTAATTTAATAAAAATATTACAGCAATTTGAGAAAATCAAAAATAAGGAAACATCTTTTCATAGAAAGTGTGAATTGGTTAGAGCGGCTTTCTTGAAAATATTCGTGTCGCATTTTTGGAGAATACTGAAGTTAAATAGGTTTTGTTTTTCAACCGACTTTTCGTTTTTGAATTATTCTGTTCACACACATACAATCCTTTGTGGGAACCTTAAAACGTGTATTTTCTGTGAAATCTCAAGATGGATTTTTTGGTTCGATTACAATACATTCTCTACTTATTATGAATAAGCACTAAATGAGGTAAAAATAATTCCTTTTGATTTTTACGGGGCATGAAAACACTGTTTTTGATGAAATATTGATATTGAATATTTTGGTAGAATAAAATATTTATTCCACCTACTCAGGACTTGATATGAGAATTAAAAATGCCACATTAATCAAACTTTGAATTTTGTTGTAAGAATTGAAATATACAGGATGCTTCAGAAGTCTGGAACCATAGGCAAATTACTGAAAATCACAAAATATATTCAATATGTTGCCCTTGTCTTATTATGCACAACTCAAGACGCTTTCTCCAATCATCCATCACACTGCTAAGGATGTTGGGAGTAATGGAAGCACAGCATTCCAAGATATGTCGTCCCAGATGATCCAGGGATCGTATTTTCACCGCATAGACCATAGCTTACAAATGATCCCCCACATAAAATCAAGAGGTGTCAAATCCAGCTTTCTTGGAAGCCACTCCACTGGCCCTCGGCGACCTATACAATGTTCTGGAAATTTCGTGTCCAGCCAATTGCAAACCTGTAAACTCTAATGGCCTGGAGCACCGTCCTGTTGAAAATAAGCGGGATAATGGCCATCAGGGTTCAGTAAGCTGGGAAAAGCTTTCTCCTGGAGCATCCTCAGACAAGTATCTCCATTGACGGTGCCGTCAAAGAAGAATGGACCAATTATTCCATTATTCCACATGCCACACCACACCATAAGGCGTTCGGCATCTTGTTCCCTTAATGCATCGAACCAGTTGAGGTTGGTTGGTGACCAGGATTGCCTGTTTTGCTTGTTCACATCTCTGTTAATGTAAAACTTGGCCTCATCCTACAGAGAACAGGGGTAAGAAACTAGCTATACCTCTCGCATTGTTGTACTGCCCAATCGCAAAATTCTTATCTTCGATCCAGATCGTCCTTTGTTAATTTCTGTAACACTTGCAGTTTGTATGGGTGCCATTTGCTGTTGTGCAATATGCGATGGATGCTGCTTTTCGATATGCCTGTCTCTGCTGACATTCTGCGGATCGATTTTTTAGGGTTTTTCGAAAACGATGCCAGGACATTGCACACTGTCTTCTCGTCAGATGATACTCTCCTCGATTCACTACGCGGTTTGTCTGCGATGGATCTCGTCTCCTTGAATTTTTAAATTAATTTACCCATACAACTGTGTGTAATTGGAGCTCGTTCTGGGTGGAAAACATTAAATTCACGGACAACCTCCCTGTTACTATGGCTGCCAGCAAGCAAGATCACTTGAATACGCCCCTCCGTACTCAAAAACATCACTCAAGCGATCTGTGAACAAAAACAAGAATTGTAAATAATTCCCCTATCGTTCCAGACTTATGAGACACCTATACTCTTCAAAATGTATCAATTGTCACTATACATATTCATCACGGTTAAAATAATGGTATTATGGAATGACAAACTTGAAAGAATATATTGTCTAATAATATTGAGAATATTACTTAAAATAGCATTTTAATCGGTATAAAAACAGCGCAAATTTAATATATCGTAAACTAGCTTGAGTAAGATGTCTACACAATTCTAATTACAGCATTATTGATCAGCCTGAAAAATTTGATGGTCATTGTTTGAAATTTATAGAATGTTTCTAAATTTTCCTAGAATTTGTTAAGAGTTTTAGGTACGAATGTATTAAAATTTGTGTTTATAATGGCAACTAAGGAAGGGATGTATGGGTTTTTCGAGGTTAATAGAGTCATCATCTTTTGAAATATATGTAGCTAAAGCAGGAAATTAAATTCATATATTTTAAAGATAAAGCAGAAGTAGTAAAGCTTTGTTTTCTATCCCCATGATAATAAGTGATAGAAGTTTTATTTTCAGATCCACGTACACGCCAAAGAAGCTACGACTCTTCAGGATCACATCCCTGTAGCACTTCTTCCCAAAGATTATGGTGGCGAAGGTAGCAGCATAGAAGAAACGTGGGGTAAGATTTGTTGTTTCATAAAGCACTAAATAGAACCTGCTTTACTTAGTTTAGTCATTAAAGTGGAAATCCGTATTTATTTGAATGCTTCAACTAGTGTAGGCCAGTACGAAAATGTAGGCAGTATATATGTTTTCTCCTTTTTGGCAAAAATGTTACAGACACAGTGTTAATATTTACTACTGCGAATATTTTGGGAAAATAATCCTAAAAGCCTCAAAGATTACATTCCCATTACTTTCTCTTCTCACTATCGTTTATTTTATGTAGCTCTTGCAAAGCTTACACAAGCTTACTTTCCTGTCTACTTCAAGTAAATCGAGATAAGCGTATGCAGAAATTGTTTCATTGCACATTTCGTTGTCATACTGTACCATTGGGAACTGTATGCTTACAGCTTTTGTTTACCATACCCAGAGGGAAAGGTTACCGGGAAAAGGGACTATTGCTTAGGAGCTATAAAATAGGAAATATTCATCAATACATAGTTTAACAATTTATTTTAAAGTGATATATCCATTCACAATGCTTAAATCAGCTTGCTTTAACATCCGTTTAACAAATTACTATGCTCAATACAATGTGATATTTTCTTTCCCTTTGTACACTTAATGTTACCGCATGTGTTTAAAGTTTTTGTAACAAAGTGACGAATACAATAAAGTGGCATGAAATGCAAATGTGAATACTTCTCCCGTACAAGAAATTAGAAAGGTACCAAGAGTTAAAGGTTAAATTTCAAAGCTTACCGAATAAAGTGTAAAAGATAATTTAGAAAAGGCCAAAACAACTCTTGGTGAATTATGCCGAAAACCTCGCTGTCACGCTAGTTGTTCCGCCTCGGTCCGCCTGGAAAAAGCGACTGCCTGTGTCTGTCTGCCCAGGAGTTGCTGGAACCGTCGGAGAGCGTGAGGGCGCTAGCGTCAGTGGCATGTTGCAAACCGGCCAATGATGAATGTCCATGATGCATTACGCGGTGAGGTGTTCGAAACTTTGGATGTTGCTATCTCTGGTTATGAATGACGTCATCACTCTGAAGCATTGTGACATGCTGGTTGCAGGAACCAAGACCATGGGGGGCAACACGGCACAATACAACTGATAACGGTTGTTTCGGAAATGATTGATGCTACCAAAATATGTATTTCACAAATCGCATGTTTTAACGAGATCTACATCTTTTGAATGGTGAATATTTGTCTGCCTGTTAATGTTTAGAATTATACAACATTATACAAAATTCGTTTTGGATGAAGAGGATTTCATTGGCTATTCCGAGAGAATTCAACAGATATATTTTACTTGTCAAGTATATTTCAAATATATGGTATTTAAGCAATATCATTAGAGCCAGTATGAGAAACTCAAAAACAACCAAACATTTTTCATGTAAAGATATGTTTGGCTTGAGGGATTTTCTTGAAAATCTTCGTGTCGCATCTTTGGCAGATACTTAAGTACCAGGTATGGCATTTATCCGAAATTTCGTTTTTGAGTTACGCTGTTCACAGACACATACATAGAAACACGTACAAACAGAATAAGGGTCGCGGGTTCGTGTCACGCCATGTTTGTGTGATGTGTAATTGCTGAAATAAGCGGTAACGAAAACAGTAAATATAAACTGGGTAAAACAAGCGAACTTTAAAAAATAACAGCCTGTAAAGGTGCTTTTCATTCGAAATGAATTCTATATCGTTTTAACTTGTAAAACGTAAGTGATATATAAAATCTTAATAAATAAAATATGTAGATTCTGTTAAAATACACAATTTATATCAAATAATTTTTTATGGCATTTACCATTTCGGAAATATTCGTTATTGTTGATTTGAATTTTGAAATACTCTTAGTTTTTCTTGAACTGCCAAGTCTCCACTTATATTCTACATGTATTTAATTTTTTATCGTTGGTTACGGAAAGGGAGATTTTACAAAGCCATCACAAAGCAACCCGATTTTTAAGTATTCAACTTCCGCTTAAGTCTACTGTATCTCCCTTTTAGCCACAACGAAATGTGTAATAAAAGCATTTATTTATGTACATAACAAGTAGATAGAAAAACAAGCTTTTATAAGATTAGTTTGTAAATACAAAATAATAAATACAATTAAGACAATAAACTGTAGTCTTAATAAAGTTATCGATACATATTTACATTTAGAAGAAAAACTCGTAAACCACACAAATATAAAATAAAATATTAGAAGAGTGAGTGAAGAAAGTCATGTGAATGTAACGCATACGACAGTTTTCTTCTAAATCGGTTATAAAGACATGCAGTACCCGTAACATGCCGTAAACCGTAATTTATAAAAATCCATGGTCACATTTGTGATGACAATTGTGAAGAAAACTCTATAATGAACTATCAACGAAATCGTGTCTACAAATTTAAACATCGGAATTTATAGAAAATATTTTCTTTAACATTCAAAGTCTCAGCTTTATATTCATCGTCTAAATTTTGTAAATGAAGTTTTTAGGCAACCAAATTAAACGTTTTAACACGTCTAAATAAAGCGTATATAAACAATGCGGATTAGAAATTTATCTGAATGCCATGTAACTGGTAGCTGTTCATTTATTCTTTTTTTTTCAATTTAATGTCACACAAGATGGCTACAATATTGCAGATTAAGAGAGAAAAACTACTACGAGTATCACATCTTAGTTATATAAATGAGCGTGAAGTGTTCGAGCTGTGTTTTAAGTTAATTTTTGCGTACCTGAGGTATGTGATGATAGGAATGTGGAAACGACACCGAATTACTAGAAGGTCAAGCACTATCTGGAACTGTGCCAGAATAATGACCCTTATTATGCATATGGTACCGTATTAACCAGAAATGACAACAACATTTCCATTATTAAACAGCCGCAATTGCCCTGAGGATGCTGGGCAGTTGCATTAAAGGATGCAAAGTCTGCGTTACAAAGTGTGCAGTAACAAAAGAATTTCCACTTTGTTCCGTTTACATCAATAGGCCTGCGATACAACACTTACGCAATTGAATGGATCTTTTACTCATAATGAACGTTTTAACACACTTAAACATGTTAAACATTTTTTAATCACTTCAACACAGCTTAACCCATTCAAAAACAACAAAATGAACAGAAATATCTCTAACGAAAGAAATGTTCCACCATTGGCGTCATACACACACATTGCACCCGAGGCACTATGGAAGCTTTCCTTCTATTGCCAACTTTGTAAATCAAAACGCAGCCAAGATACACCTTTAAGTGGAGCAAATATCTGAAACGGACAAAATTTAACTTGGTTTATGTTTCACGGGAGGTTAGGTTATTTTTTTACATAAACTTAGGTTAATTAGCAACCCATGGGTATAGCAAAGCACGCGAACAAAGCGAGGTGTGTTCCTTAATTATGTTTAAGATTCACTACTTATTTAAGCTTTGGTTTATGCTTTGCGGGAGGTTAGGTTAAGTTAGGTTTACTTTGCGTTATATATAAACACTTGACTTCTGATTCCCAGGAGCGATAGGTTAGGTAAGTTTAGTTTTGTTTTATATATACTTTGGTTTCTGATTTCCAGGAGAGATAGGTTAAGTTAGGATTAGTTTTTTTATATAATCCTTGGTTTTTGATTCCCAGGAGCGATAGGTTAGGTTAGGTTAAGTTTAGTTTAGTTTTTTGTTACGTGCCTGGTTTCCACATCTTTCGCAAAGAATTGCCCTTCGGAGTATACTGTATTGTGTTAATAGCTCCGCTAATTCATCTTCTTTTTCTCAAAATCTGCAAGCTCACTGCCGTCACAATCCATTTTCTTAGTCTGAATCTCAGCTTAAGATTGCTCAGCCTTACGCTACACTTTGCCCGTTTTCTACCCTCATTTCGTTACATTTTCATACACTGGCTGCATTACTTGGCCAATTTCGCTTTATTAAGTTGGCAGAACCTACACCAAAGTGACGACAGATTTGCCTATATAAACAATGCGAACTTTTCGGAGCGGGAGGGCCCCTTTCATTAGTCGAGAACATCTCTTACTATGAATCGATTCCATCAGTATTACACATGTTAGAGGCTTATTGACGTATACGGAACTTCAGAATTTCAAATACCTTTCACTAAATAATGAAATTCTTAGTTAAACATTTTCAGGGTTGGTTTCTCCGAGTTAAATTAAGAACATTAACAAATATCGAAGGTAACTTGTGCAGACTGGTTAAACATTGTACCTGCAAGCTTTAAGGTTGTTTTCCTAAACTGGTAAAACTTTATCAACTTACGTTTACAACTGTAAAATTACTATTGGAATTAGTTAAAAGTTACATTCAGAAAATTAGTAAAATATAAAGCCTACAAATTGCAAAGTTACTTTCATAGCTATAAAATTATTGAAACACACAATTTAAGGTTCCTTTCAGGAAATTAATAAGGTATGAAGCACAAACGCTGCCAAGTTACGTATGACTGCGTAATTATGGGAATATAAATCTTAAAATTACTCTCAAAACACTAGTAGGATATGATGCGTACAAAGGCAAAGTTATTTCCCTAGGAAATCAAAGTTATATTTAGCAGCTAGACAGTTACTATAATTGCCACCTTTAAAGTTCGTTTTCCAAACTAGTATACTGCTTAAATTGCAGAATGCAAAGCAACTCTTACCAAAAGTTTTAATATTTTGGGGAAAATCAAATTACTTTTAGAACTGTACAGTATAATATTGAAAATTTCAATGAACTTCAGAAAACTAGCAATACATGAAGCATTCAAAATGCCAGGTTACTTTTATAACTGTACAACTATTGAGATAGCAAATTCAAAGTTCCTTACGGAAAACTAATAAAGTATGACACATAAAAACTTCCAGTTACTTTTAAAATGGTATTAAAATACTACACCTCCATTCATAAATTGCGGTTATGCAAGTGTAACAAAAACTCTTATGACCTTTAAACCGATTACAAAACATTCACTCAGATGTGGCTAAATCACGGCGACTTAACCTGTAATAATTACTTGACTTGAGCTATGATTACAGAAAGGAAAAGAAAAACAACACGTGCCTTATTATATCCAACTAGAACCATAGGTAATTATGACCGCTAATACACCCGGTTCGCATGAGCGGCGAAACCCGGAGGACAGAGCATAGTAAATAGATTAAAATGATTTAAACTTGCCCTGGTCTTTTTGCGACCATTTTTACAAATAGGGTAACCACAGATTAAATTTTAAAGCAGCTATTCCCAAGGAAACGTGCTTTCAAAAGCAAACGAACACGCACAAGAAAAGTCACACTGCCAAGACTTTGCCAAATTACATAAAACCTAAAATTGTTTAAAATGCTCGAAAGAAGACCGTCCTACCTGCACCACCGCTATGTCGTAGCTTTCAAGTCTTCAAAATTCCAGAACCAGGAACACTTTCACCGTTCGAATCCCGTCGCAACTGCCACGAGACAAAACCAGTTAGTCTCCCCCAGCCCAAACACTACGTCAGACCCAGCACTGACTCAGAGTTTTTATTTATTTATGGACGTTCTTTAACTGCTGTGGTCCTTAGCGTTTCATTCTATATTGGACGTGAAATACCATTAATTTTACTCACAAGCCTCCTTACCCAGCTTGAGGTTCCTTTACGTGCCATAAATCTAAGACACGGGACCACTAACTTTACTTCCCTTCCGAAGGAAGCCATGCTAAGGGTTTGTATGCCCGAAAAAATCCATCGCCCTCCGCCAAGTTTGAACCCTCGATCTCGGGAACTAGAGGTTAGCATGGAAACCACGGAAGATGACACAATCGGTAGAAGTAACACCCATGGCCGCGTGTAGGATTCTCGATCAAGATTTTACTGTGGTAGAATATGGACTTTACTGCGGTAAACGGTCATTTGTGGTGCATCGAGACGGTAAAAGTTTATCGAGGGTTTTAAATCTGACCGGGCATAACGGCCGGTTTTTGTCAATTGTTTCCAACTTGACATGTATTGAAATGTTAAAATGACGGAGTGGTATAGGTTAGAATTCCCAACTAAAATAAACATTCCATTTTTGCCAATAAATCTATACTGATAACATTACTTTGAAGTATTTTGCAATTTTTAATCGCTTAAGGTTTTTTGTGCGAAGGTGTCTTAAATATCCTGACCCAAGATGCAACGAAAATCCACATAATCACCGCATTGAGTGTCAAATATAGTTGAAGCATACTTCTAAGGACAGGCGGAAATAAGGGGAGCAATAAATATATTTAGTGCTATTAGTGCATTTTAAGGAATATTAGGGTATATTAATAGCACAGATATAAGAATCCAGTAAAGAAATCAGTGTTGTCAAAGTCTGAAGTCGTCATCGTGGTATGAGGGTGGCGTGTTCTCCTCATATTTCCGAAGGTTCCAAGATCAAATTTTGCCCAGAGATTATATATATTTAGTTTACTTTTTCCACCTCACTTTCAGCAGGTGAATTTCGACTAAGATAAATGGAACTTAGTCAGGGTGAAAAGGTACCAAAAAAATCTGTAATGCTTCAGCATATTTTTCTAATCAACTGTAAGCCCAGCTTTTCCCAGCGTCCATCGTAAAGCTGTTGCTTCTATCTCTGAACTTTCTAATCTTTTCTTAAGAATTGCATGTTAAATTTAGTAATATTTAGAAATATTTAGAAAATTGGGTCTGCTTTTGCTTTTCTCCATTGCACATTCAACAAGTACATGCACGCGCTTCTGCAAAGAGGTTGAACAAGTCAACAACAGACCACGTGATATACTTCCGAGTGCATTTAGTAGAGGTTACCTGCAATGAACGGTGCGCTCAACCAAGGTGAGCGCCTTCCAACTAACCACGGTCACCTAAACTGCGGTGAACATTGGTGCACCGCTGTGTGATGGTCACCTCGGTCAAACTCTTACCACGGTAAGCTGAAGGTCCCTGAAGGGTTTCTTTAACAAGAATGGTGTATATGGCCAACAAACAAGATAACCACAACGAGAACAAAATTCCCACCGCGCCATCTCTTGTGAGAACATTGAACCCAAGCCCCTAGTGAGAATTTCGAGTCACTAGTTAAAAATACTTGACAGAACGGAATAATATTACGCCACCTGCCTAACAGTTAAAATTCACGAAAACATCGTAAAGTGCCAACGGATGGTTCAAGTACTTCGAACAAGAAAACTGCGTTCTAAATAAAAGCATTAACTACAATTGTTAGAAACTTCAAACGTTGTGCTTCTGCATACTACACACCTATCAGGAAGTTTTAGAACATCATTTTAAAAAAGCTCGTAACTTGCTGATCTTCCTCTTAAGATCTTAATTTTAAATCTTTGTATGTTCATTATTGTGAACATCGTCCAAACGGTTCGGTAATTTCTGCTTTATGAAACTCCCTCCCTTTTTCCTGTTTCACTTCCACGTTTTACTGTATACTACTTAATATTAATGTCACATTACTTGTGTTTTCTGATAAGCAGTATTAACATCACTGTCGTAATTATCTGTGTAAACTGTTTCAGCTGTGTGGATAGCGAAGCTAAAGAGCTATCGAAGTTGGTTTCTAAAGGAGGAGAAATACAAAAGCAACGAAAGAAGGAGACGTGGTGGCCCAGTGGACAGTGGAGAACTGTTTGGTTTTGGAATTATGTCGGGCATTCGCCGTCTGGCATCGAACTTTGCACCTCCTGCATACGGCCCGCAGCAAGACATGAGTTATATGTTGTAGATCGTAAAATACAATGACAACGATATGTGCAAGCGTTTAAGTGTGATTAACCTTACGGTTGAGAAATAAGATAAAAAATTTATAAGCTTATCCTATCTTCACGTACGAAGTTTCCCTTGAATGACGTGACTGGCACTCTGTGATCCCACGCGTTATATTACTCCGTTCGTGCAGCAGCAGTGTCGGACCTACCCGCCGTTTATTCTTCGGATAATGCTAATGATGAGAAACAATATATATATATATATATATATATATATTAGGCTTATCTTTCGTTATAGAAAGTGTTTGAAATTATGTCCCTATACAAGATTGGCGTCTGTTGAACATTTATCGAACCCTACGAATTTCTGTGATCTAAATATTAGAAAACTCATCCCGGACACTCTCTTCTAAATCGTCGAGCTTATGGGGATTCGTTGCATAAAATTTATCTTTAAACATTACCCACAGATAGTGATTACACGAGTTTAGATCTGAGCGAGCAAGCCAATTATTCTGACATCAAAAAGCTACTTCATAGGCAATGATTATCGTGGTCTTCCTTCCATGACAGTTTTTATATCGTCCATTTCTTCATCCAATGGAAATGTTGACTATGTTTGTTTTTGTTTAACAAGGATCTAGGATTTTTAAATTTTTGTAGCAATGTATAAAATGAGGATTTACTAGGGACGTGACACCAGAGAATTTCTGTACAACATGATATTCCGAGAAAAACGTAACACAATAAACACACGCTTTTCTGTATTCAACACCACGATGACTAATCACAGCTTCATAAAGCGTTATTCCCACTATACACTGTGCCAAATAACGTTAAACGTAACTGCAAATACCGTTACCCTCCTTAGGCGTGTAAGCTGGGCTACCGCAGAGGGAGATCATTCAACCTGACACCTGCTATGAATCAAATCGGTTATTGCCTCTAGTTGCGTAATTCAAGTTTAATCTGGTAACAGCTAAGGACATCCCGCCTTATTACTATGACGCTATTGGCAGACCGCAATCCCCGTGACACTCCTGGCTTAATCTGTTCTTGCAAAATATGTGGACTGACAGTGTTTCTTCTCTGATTTAACAAAGATTAGCAACCGTAAACTAGATTAGCTAAACAGGTGTTCAGAATTGACGTTCTCCTTCTTACAGACAATCCCTGCGCATAGTGAACTTTGAGGAAATTCTGCAACAAGAAATATTGCAGAAAACATATCGATTGTCGTCCAGTGTATTAACTTTATACTTCACCACGTTTGACCATTCTCAAATTGGTTTAAATATGTGGAATAATGTTGATTATTCTATCACCAACAACAGCCTGTAATGCCGCTGTATAACGATGCGGGGTTTACAAATGCAGGAACCTACACAGTTTCGGTCTTCAGATGATGGACCTCTGAGGAAAGGACGCAGTACCAGCAATGCACAGGGAGTCATCACGAAATGATCTGGGTTAAACAGGGCGAGGTATGCGAAACATTGCATTATTCGTAGTAAACTTAGTATATGTTGAGAAGTGGACCGAGATGGATCTGCGGTAACGTGTCAGGCTTGCATTCGGGAGATCGGGTTCTATTCCTGTGACTGCTCACTTTGTCTCTTGGTCGGTAGGTGAATGCTGGGATGGTTTCTCATCTCTCATGATTTCCTATCCCTCACGTCTCTTTAATTCCGTTTCCTTTTGATGTTTTAGGTGTGCTTCTAGGTTTCACGGCGTGCCACACAGGTGGCGTGCATGCTTACTACAAGGAAAGACTATTCCCCGTGGACACTAGAGGACTGCTTGGTTAAACCGATCGTTCATCTCCCGGTCAGGGTAGCTCCAGTAGTTGGACGGGCCTTCGAGTCAGTAACTGTTGAGCAAATGCACCTAATTACAAGACAAATAAGCATTTCGAACTTAGCCTTTCGGATGGACATTGCGTTGCTATGTCTACCAATACTTTTCGGGTAATGTGAAGGATAGGTCGTAAATTAGTCGTTCAACCTGAACGCTTCACCCGTATGAACGGGGAACTAGCTATTCAATTTTAGTTCAAAAGTTCAAAAAGCATAACAAAGCAATCTCAGATTACCCTCCCCTTTGACAGACTTACATTCCCCAGGACTTACAAGTCATAGCCTGTGGCCAGATGCCTGTCGGGGAGCTTTGAGTGACAACGAGGGTGGGGGGATCAGCCCGGCGCCGCAATGAGAGCGAAAAAGGAGATGAATGACAGAAAGGTAAAGATGGAGCACCGGTGGAATGATTAATGGCGAGGGAAACCGGAGAAAACTCACCCAGACTCCATTTTGCCCACCGCAAATCCCACATATGGATCCTTGGGATCGAACCGGGTCACCTTGGTGGGAGGCGAGCGATCTACCCACTCGGCCACGGCGCCACTATCGGATAGTTAAAGCTCTTCATAATTCATAAGCGTATAACTTGACTGTCGTTCACTCTTCCGCTTTGCCTCTTTCGTATCAACGTTATTCGTAGTCTTCTCTCCAGTCAAGCAAACATGTCAGCCAGCAAACTAAGGTAAATATTTGTAAATAAGGCACACAGAGAATCAACAGTTAATGACAAATGAGCAATATTTTACGTGTGAGAATGTTGGTCATACAAGTATTTGCGCAGTTAAAGAAAATAGTTGAGAATTATCATAATTTAATACAATCACGTGTATAAACAGCAAATAAGAAATGAATGAATAATTCACTGAAGTACTTAGCCATACACGGGATATAAAGGGTGTGGTTGTCCACCTTCAAACTAGGGACAGAAGGTGTTGAAAGGAGAAAAAGAGTCTACACAACCTTTGGACCATCTCCAAGAACTTCGCCAAAAACGAGTAATTTACATTGCAATGCCTACCAATATGTATTGCAATAGGCCTATTGTAATTGAAAACACCACCGAAGCACATACCACGCTGTCTATCGTGACAGGCCAGTTGTCGCATGAACAAAGTAAACAATACCGCTCTCACACGGAGGAAGGGATAACTTGCATGAAGTGTCCACGCTTTAAATGCATCTACATCTATAAATACAATTGGAATTCTACACCAAACTCATACTGTAAATCAAAGTAAATATTGAAATTGTATATTAAGGAACGTTTTGTCAGTGAAAACTAAATGTAACATGGACAAAAGTTGTTGGCAGAAAGTTCTGAAAATGCACTTATGTACTTTCGGCATGCGCATACTCATGTGAGCACATAGAACTGTGAAAATTGAAAACACATGCGTATCAGGCTTTACCTGTCACTAGTATAGGGTCTTCACTATAAAACCTGACCACTGGCACGAGTTTTGCCTAGTGGCAGCAAGATATGCTAGGTCGGCCCTCTGTCTTCGCTTCTTAAATATGTATTCTTGCGAACCTGTACATAAAATATAACAAAATTAACTCGTACCTAATAGCAAATGCTGCTTGTGCAGAAGTCACTGAAACCGCAACTAGTTGGTCTAACTTCGACAGTAATTTTCATGGCGAACGTTTTCAGCAATTTTGTCTAATGTTAACACTGTACGCTTTCACATGTGTTTATTTTGCACTGAATCAGTAGTCTCAAATTTATTCACAAGATCGTGAATTGAAGTTATGAAAGGACGCAATTAGCCTGGAAATTTCAGGAACGGATGAGTTGATTGATATTTAAAATAACATTTACGTACGAATATACATTGCACTAAAGATAACTTTCCTTCCCATCTTCGCAAATGAAAGTGGAATACTAACGCTAATGACTACGGATAACTAATGGACAGAAAGCCTGTCGTGAGTGCGGATGTGAGGAGTGGATAATCCAACCGACATTGGCTCTCGTTGGCACAATATCATGCGAGTGGTCAGGTTTTATACCGAAGATCCAGTAACCTGTAAACGGTCCTGATGTAATAGTAATTAATACAACCTATCCATAGTTCAAAAACGTATTCTTCAGATAGGCCAAATGTTACAGTGGTTTCGATCACATTTATGGTATGTCCGTAAAACAACTCAATATATATCTGCATCGATACAAATTACTCTTCGATTCCAGATTTTACTTTCTCAGCAGCAAAAGACATTGTTTTTATTTTAAGAATATTTGAATGGTTTTACGGCCCTCCCTTCTGGTTTAACGATTCGCATTTCCCATTTCTACGTTCACCACAAAGAGAGTATCCGAAGAATATGTGATAGACAATTTAAATACATAAATATTAATTACTTCTCAATCTTTCCATATACTTTCTAAGGGTTATCAATGTGTGAAAGCCTTCTTAGATGACATTTTTTACACCGTGCTCTGACCTAATTTCCCCTCGGTACAATGTTCAACTTTAGTCATCTTCTGGAACCCCAATCACAGACAGTGTGCTGAAGGTCAGATTTGAGTAGTGTATGACTGTCTCTTCTTGATGTTTTTAGATATAGTACATCACCCAAAATTTCGATTCTGAGGAAACGTTTATGAAAAGCTGTGCGAAAGGCATTGATTATAAAGATGTTGTAAGGTAAAATAGTATTTTATGATACCAAGGGTAAAACTTGGGATTTATTTCGCAATCCTAAGAGCAAAATAAAACCACTTTTAATACATGTGGCATATACCAATTTTTAGACGCCGCTCGGATTTGTAAAATATCAAAAAATAATATTATATTGATTTCTGAAAGTAACAGAGATCACGTTTGGAACACGTTCTTGAAAGAGAAATTGCGTTAAAAAAGCGAAGTGTCAGATGTTTTGTTGATTCCCTACCATCAATTTATCGTGTTTTGCATCATACAAAGAAGCGATTAAATGTTATATCATATTGCTTTCTGGATTTTTTGGGGGTAAGTACTTCTAGTGTTACTCTTTCTGCTGCTTCTGTAATTTCACCTCTACTTCAGTTTGTTTTGAATTCATAATTTCCACCATTTAATCTTTATGTAGGTTAGATAAATGTGTAACGGTTCAGATCAAAGAAAGCTGACAATATAACGTATAGGTTAACTCTACAAGGAATTGCGATAAATTCAAGTATGACGAGTTGTATTGTGAGCAGATAATGCGAGCGCTATGAGAAATTAATCATGTAAAAAGATATAATGAAAAGTAAAATCTAATCAAACTAATTCGGGTTATTAAACATGTGCAAATACAAAGGGTAATTGCCATGTGATTGGACTTGAAACCAAAGTTAGTTTCAGTGCGATAATCTAAAGCTGTTAGCTCGTGTGTACTGTGTTAGAAGATTTACTTTTAGGCCATGCTGTCTAAAAAAATAATTTTCTTTGTAGCTGTTCCTAGACTAAACCTTTTTATATACTAAAAGGCATCACAGAGTAATGTAATGATAAATTTAGCTACACAAACTATTTCCACGTTCAAGGAAGAAAAAAGCTATTATATTTTATTTAGTGTAGCATGTAGAATCACCAGTTAACCTGTGCACTATAGTCTTTTCATTCTGTGAACAT
Source organism: Deroplatys truncata (assembly GCA_030765065.1). Lineage (NCBI taxonomy): Eukaryota > Metazoa > Arthropoda > Insecta > Mantodea > Mantidae > Deroplatys > Deroplatys truncata. Next base: position 94,938,448 of record CM060986.1, on the reverse strand, counting down.
GTATGCTAGTAGTAAGCATATTCATTTCTCCTTGTATTCAGCTTTAACATTTAATATACGTGGTTGGTAATAATGGTGTTTTATACCAGAGCATTAAACAAGGTACCATGTGCCCTCCTAAAGGGTTCTTCTGTTCCTCCTGTGATCTTGTTTCACAGAACCATCATGAGGAGCTGTAAAACAGCTGAAATGGATGACATCTGAGGTCACAGAGCAATGCAGCGGTTTCTGGTAATCGTTGATAAGTGAAGGAAACGGAAAACAAGGGCAGGCTGACTGCGTCAGTAATGTTCACATACAAAATAAAACATATTCCTGTTAACCTCTAGCCCTTCTCTTATTATAATTTCGCCTTTCCCCTATCCCCACTTCCTCAGATGTGATGTCCTATATCTACGCCGGGAGCAAGAGTGACCTGTTTTCTGACGTCGCTGAGTTCTCAGTTGTTAACATTGAGCTAGAATATTACCAAATATAATGTCACTTTACTTAACGAAATTATAGAAGGAAGTGCTATTAATTAGCAGACTTATCAGCTTAGTGAGTTTGGTTGTATCAGATTTTCTATGCGATATTGATTTAAATTTTTAAAAATATTTGATTCACTATTTAATATAGTTGTGAATAATGTTATTTTTATGCACAGATATTTATCGTGTTTAAATGGCATAAAAGCAGCACAGTGTTTTACATGTTCTGTTATATTTGGCAGCTTGTAACTAATGTATATTACTTAGTTGAAATTCACTTAAAGCTAATAAACCTTAAATAATTAATAAATTATTAAGTATTATATTCACGTCACATTTTTTGCGAAATAGCATTAGTTTCATATATTTTCTACAAACTTTTCTTACAAAAACGCTTCACCTTATCTTCCACGTACCTGATTAGTAGAGGAAGTATGTTACATCTTTAATTTACAAAAGTGAATTAATTGGAGTAGATAGAAGAATGAGCTTTTGCAAGAATACGTTGTAGAAGTGTGGGTAGAGAAAGTAATGTGAATGTAACACAAAGGATTTTTTGTCACTATTTGCTTATTTTTGAGCTGCTCTTGTGTGGACAGCACGTTGAGCAGTTGATGATAGCATGGATGGAACGATTCATTGATTTGGATAACATTTACACATGCAGGTATTAAGAGGACGTTTTTTAATATTATAAAGAGGGACAATTATATTCATGTATGCGCGTGAGTGTGCTTAGAATAATCTTGAAAAAACACTAAACCCGTTTTGATAATTTTTAATATTTAAAATAGTTTTTTTCTGACAGACATAGGATATAAAGTAATTTCTACATTCACTTCCTGACTAAAGATTATTTATATGGTCTGGATTCTATGATAGAAATATGTTGGAGTCATAAATGTGCTATTTACGAGAAAAAGACCTTGACTTTCTCGTCGGGAATGCCATTAAGTAGAATATAGCCTTTGAAACTCCAACAGGAGAAAAGAGCAGACACATCAAAATAAATGACAATCGGACCCTGCTCTTAATGATGCGATATGTGTGTAATATTTATTCTTAATTGATATTTTATTTAAAACTTCGGATATGCCAGGGATTTAGCATCAAAACTTTTATTGTGATTCTAAAGATGTAGGAAATGCCGTTTCTGGATGCCAATACCTTGTAATCGCCCTTATACAAAAGGGTGAGATACAACTTGCGTTTCGTTTGACATCGGAAATTGCTGAACCGATATTTGTAATTAACCCCATCAACACAAAGATTTTTCTGGATGGTATCGGACTATTTCCCATTTCCAAATTGTTTAACTTGGCGGCCTGAAAGCAGGTAACCTTCATATACACCAGCTTGCTTCTGTTTAATTGTACATTGATGTAAGGGATTTCTGTTTTGTAAAAACTGTGGATCATTTATGGAATTAAATAAATGCGGGACCGAAAGAGAAGTTAACATTTCATCTACTGTGGTTATATAGAAATTATTCAATAATTTCTAAATTCTGCTAAAATTACAGACTATACAGCATTTCCAGAATATGAATGACTGTCGGAGGAAGGTTAAAAAAAAATCAGAAGGTCGGGGATTAGCGCTCTGGCTTCTCAACTTACAGGTTTCTGGTTCGATTCCTGGGTAAACAAATCGTTTCTTAGTCGGAATCCCTAACCCACGCTGTTTGGAAGTAAGAATTTGCCAGCGAACATGAATGTGTTTATTAGTAAAATCTGAAAAGTTAACACTAAGAAATCCTGCATTTCAACGAACAATAATACCATCAGCTTTTTCTCAAGCCCAAGCCCCTGATATGAAATAAAAAGTTTAGGAGTTTAACAATCGTCGATATCTCATACTGATTTCCATGAATACCAAGGGATTTTTAATCTGGTATTAGGAATTAGGATATTTCATGAAATTACATTTATATGGGGTGATGGGCACGATTCACAATAAACCCCCCTAAACCCAATTTCTTTTGATCTTGCACTGCTGACTTCTTCCGCGTTTACTTTCCGTTTCTTTTCCCTATTGGCTAGGGCAATCAGATCACATGGGTAAACCTCTACAGTAAACGTCATAATTGCAAGGAACACAAATAAAATCATTCATATAAAGCAATTAAAGTTGTGAAGGCGGCAAAAATAAAAGCTTATAATAAACTCGACTCACACATTTACGGAGATTTCGGTAATGGAATCCTCACATCTCGGAATCTCATTGTGCAATGCCAGATTTACTGTCATTCTATCAAATGTTCCTACGGATGATCACTTTCAGGCCCTAAAGCCCCCAGATAGAATACTTATATCCGTAAGTTCAGAACAGAGCTGCTCGAGTTTTCTCACTGACAAAGAACGGATTATTCTCTGTGAGTGCATTAAACACAATACACCACAATTCGTTCTTTACCGTTCGAAAATTTTTATACTTTCGATGCTTTAGCGAAAACCAACGCTAGATTCCGTCATGATTGAGTTATTACACAACAAAAATCACACAATTCTCTCACTCAATATAATACACCTTGAATAGCAATATATAATAATCAGGCCCTGTGAAATGCAAGATCAGGCGTAAAACCGATAAAAACACTCGGTCATGAAGATGAACGTGCTTTCGTCATCGTGAGAAGCAAGAGTTAAACCGAAGGATCCTCCTACCTATTTGTTGATAAGAATGTACATATATTCCAGATGCATTAACTCTACACAAAGCATATATGATTTATACGTTTATTAAAATGTAAAGTGCACAATTCTGCTTGAATATATTAAGATAAATTATAAGATAAAGAAGTAACTAGTTTGTGTCGCATAGCATCTATTCCAAGACAGCAGACAATGAGAGGTGACAGTGCACGTGATAGTTAAGAGACAAAGTTATATGAAACACGGTTAAACCATTGTGCAATAACATAATAAATAATACGGGGGGAGTTAAGTAGCGCTGTAATTCGAAGTTTAAAAATCTATCGTGAAACCCTGTGTAAGACAACTTTATATGGCATTCAGATCCAATGCAACCCCTCTGTTTATTGATAGAGATCCGGTAGAATGAGTACACAGGAAAGTCTAAATTGCTTACAAAATTATTTGAAGGTGGTACAACATCTTGATTGCAAATTGGTAAATTAAGAACTGAAACTTTGTTGTGTCATATTCAAATTACCGTCTCTAACCGCTCTTCTAGGAACTGTTTTTACAAACGCTTATTCTTCTATCTACTTCTAATTAATTAGATAAACTTTGCAGCGTGTTTTCATTACACATTTCACTTCAGCTAGGAGAATACAGGAAACCTAAGCAACAGTCCTCTTAATGTCGGATCTCTATGTGATGGCTTTGTAACTCAATGCTCATTGCATGATTAAGAGGAAAAAAAATCGTGACTTAGCACTTGAAAAAAATTACGATACATTTTAAAATCCAAACACATCAAGGAACATCTCGAAAATTCTTAATGCACAAATAAAACGTTATGTGACGTGAATTGTTTCTTTTTATGGATATCTAAATTTTTGTACAGTAAATTTTGCCTACTCTGTTAATGTTTACTAGTAATACAGAATTATGCAAAATTAATTCAGAACCAGGATGTCTTCACAGGCGATTTGGAAAAAGATTCAATATGTACATCTTTAAAATATATTGCATTTTAATAAAACTCGTTAGGGATAGTTTGGAGAAAATAAAAAAAAATACCAAAAAGGTTCCATGTAAGAAGTAGTTTAGGATGTGAGGATTTTCTTGAAAATATTTGTCTCTCTCTGGAAATTCCTAAACGTAAATAGCAAGATTTGGCATTTATTAGAATTTTCAGTGTTTGGTTACACTGTTTACAGATATAGGTTCACACACGCGTGCGCACACACACACGCAGACGTGTTACTTCTTATTATTTTTACACATACACACACGCACAGACGAATATGCAGACCTGTTACTTATTTTTTTTTATCTTTTCAGTGGTTAGTTACACTGTTCACAGATACACACAAATATTTATATGTATTACCAAAATATAGACCTGTTTCTTATTATTATTTATCCAGGAATGAAATCTAAAATCGAATTTTCAGTGGTCAGTTACACCACTGTTCACGGATATATGCACACACACAGAGACGAATATATAGACCTGTTTCGTCTTCTTATTGTTTATTCAGGGATGAAATTCAAAATCATATCTTCAACGGATAGTTATACTGTTCAAAGATGTGTAAACACACACAAACAGACCAACACATAGACCTGTTTCTTATTTATTTATTTTTTATCCAGAAGTGAAATTTAGAATCTCATTTTGGAATGGAATATAATAATCCTCTGATTACTTAGTACATGGTAGAGAAAGTAAAGGTTTTCTTCCCTATGGAAAGGGTTTAAGGGAATCCAAAAATGTGTGTTCTGGTGAAACTTCGATATTGAATATTTGGGTGAAATGCAATACTTCCTCTATCTTCTATAAGTAGGTGCCAGAAAGAGTTAAAATTATACTCCATCTCTATTTGTTTACTAACCTTCTAGGAAACTTGAATGAAGAATTTGTTCCTGCGTTTACTTCAAACGTTCTTCACAGAGATAAGGGTGCACTTAATTATTTGAAGCAGGTACTTTGACCTAAATGGAATTAACCTCTCCGCATTCTGTGAGAGTACGAAGCACCTTAAACAAAGGAACTAGTAATTAAGATAATCCCTTGCTAAACAGCCCTTTGATAGATCTCTGTGGTGAACGTAAGTGATTTGTTCCTGAAGAGGTAAAGTCTTTAATGCAATATCAGACGCTATGTCTTATTCGCTTAATTAGATGGCAAAATACTTAGCTTTGTACATCAATTGATGTATAATCCTGATTAAGCAGATTTACGGAAAACTTAGAACACAAAGGAGCATGAAAACATAAAGCAGAAAACCTCATTGTTCTGCTCTTAGGATGAGAAACAAAGTAAAAATCTGATGAGCTACATTCACATGATTTTTCTCGATTACTATTCGGCAAAAGATTATTTTTCTCTTCCTTCATGTTAATCGAGATAAAGGTAGAGTCAAACTTTAAAGGAGAGTGAGTATAGGCTGGCCTAGAAATTCTATACTACAGAGTGAGCCAAAAGATTCCGAACCGCCTGCGTGGTGTTTTTCTTGTCCGCGTCCTTGGCGCTCGTTGCCGTCTCCCGCTGCCATAGAAAGGCGCGGATGAAACCATACAATATTTTGAAAACTACTTTCAAAGGCTTTACTTACCAACTTTACGAAAGGAGATGCTGAAACTGGTCACTGCGTTGTCCATACATTTTTGGCACCTCTTTAGGAAACTATCCATCACTTGCTGTAGTTCACGCTGAGAAATTTCCTGGCAAATATTTTGTTTTAATTCTTCTAGGGTTAGTCTTATACACTTTATATTTTAAGTTACCCGAGGGGTATTTTATGAACAATATACCCGGTTGCGCGGTGTTTTTCCACTGGGCGTGTGGAAATATGATAAATACATGATAACGCACTGCTGCTATAAACAAAGTCGCGCTGTTGTGGTTTTGCTGTGTAGTGTGAAGTGCAGTTTTGGGTTGACGGTGATGTAGTTCAATTATTACGAGTTATTTATTATTTTGTCCTGTACTTAGTCACAAAGTATATTATGGCTCAGTAATGTTTTCTACTGCACAGCGTGTATTTATTTATGATTCGTATGTGTTAACTCGGACAGCTCGCCAAGTGAAAGTACGATTTGCAGAAACATTTGCAGGTGTAAAAGTTCCAGGCCGTACAACAATCCATGAACTTTACAGTAAATTTCAGGCCACAAGAAGTGTTCAGGCTAAGAAATCTAAAAGACGGCGTTCGGTTCTTACCGAAGAAACATTAGACGACATCGGTCATCCTTTGGAAAACTTTTCCCAAAAATTCCATAAGAGATAGTTTCCTAAAGAGGTGCCAAAAATGTATGGACAACGACGGTGGCCTGTTTCAGCATTTCCTTTCATAAAGTCGGTAAGTAAAGCCTTTAAATGTAGTTTTAAAAATGTTGTATGGTTTCATCCGCACCTTTCTATGATAGGGACAGACGGCAACGAGCGCCGAGGACGCGGACAGGAGAAACACCGCGCAGGCGTTTCGGAGTCTTTTGGCTCAAACTGTATTTCCATAACATCGCTGAAATTACTCAGAAATGGCTGATGCCACACGAAGGGTTATATGAAATAAACTACGTATTTAAAGAGATCTTCATTTTGGTGCAGTATATTTTGTCTCTCTCTCTTAATGTTTACCAGCTATACAAACTTACACAAAATTCCTTGTTAATGAAGGCTTAGTAGGCTATTCTCAAAAATTAAACATATACACTTTATTTACATGTCAATATACCACATATTATATGTTACTTTTAATCAAATTCGTTAGAGCCATTTTGGAAACAATGAAAAATTTCGAGTTTTTTTAAATATAATGGATGGCTTAGAGTTGGAGAATAATCTTGTAGATCTTCGTGTCGCATGTTGGTAAAATCCTGAACTTAAACAGAGAGTTTGATAACCATTCGCCATTTCATTACTTTCTCTACCACGTATGTCTTGGAGAAGGTATATATATATTGCATTCCACCCAAGATGTTGATACCGGGATTTAAACGGAATACATGTTTTAGGGCTCCCTGAATCCAAGAAAAGCATTTTTAGAAAAAGGTCCGTGTGTGAACAACATGACTCAAAATCGAAAAGTTGGATAAACACCAAACTTGGTATTTAGTTTCAGTATATTCCAAAGATACGACACGGAGATTTTCAAGAAAACCCACAACCCCAAACTACCCTTTACGTAGAAAAATTTTCAATTTTTTTTTTCTGAAAATGGCTCTAACGTTTTTGATTAAAATATCGTATACATTAAAAACATTGACATGACAAATAAAATTCATATATTGAATTTTCTGAGAATAGCTTGTGAAGTCCTCTTCGTTCGGAGGAAATTTTGTATAATCTTGTACAATTGATAACCGTTAAGCGATAGACAGTTAATTTATATTTTAATTACATTGTATATATAAATTATTAAATGTTTTATGTGCTCCATTATTTTATTTAAAGTTTTAATATTATACTATATTATACTATATGTAAATGTATGTATTATAATTTTCTTAATGAGATTTTATAATTTGATTATGCAGAGAAAGTATTACACAGAAAGCGTAATTTCTTTAAAACACATAATTTATTTTGAATAAGTGTTTTGTGGCATAAGACGTTTCTAAGATATCCGTTATCAAAGGTTCGAATAGTTCAATACTTACCATTCTTTTTAAGAGCCATCGATTTCCAGTGGTTTCTCGCGATTGCATGAAAGCAAACCTTTAAGGCCAATGGATATAAGATTAGATTAGATTAGATTGGATTGCATTCTGTGAGTTCACTAGCAGCCATAAAGGCTTGTGAACATAGAACATGTCAAGGAAATGTACAAAAATTACATATAAACATAAATATTACACAGAATAGAGAACATTTGAAATAAAATAAAGACATACTATATATGCGTGTTCGAAATGTACAATGTAGTTACATATATACATAAATATTACATAGAGTACAGAACTTTTAAAATAAAATAAAGACATATTATATACAAAATGAAACAAATCAAGTGTAATTTTGTACAAAATCGAATACTTCCCTACCGTTATAAGGTTAACATTATATTTATAGACAAGAACAGTTATTTTAACTTTCACTAGGCTTGTGCCTTTGTTCGTCTCATCGTTTTGTTCTATTTGGTTTGTAATGCATAGCATTCACTGTCAGTTCTTAATGTACATAAATTTAACTAGCTTCATTAATTCTAGAGCAGGCAATTGGAAACCTGGCAATTGTCATTAATATTTACTAATATTACTTAGTTATATATGTAATTTGTCATTCAGATAATCTTGTACAGAATAATATTATTTTGAGCATAGGTACTCTTTAACAGCAGTTTCAAAACACATTGAAATTGTCAACTTTTCCCTTAAGATCATTAGGGAGAGTATTAAATATTTTTATGGTCTCATAATATACACCTTTCTGGAAGCAAGAAAGCTTTGCACTGGGATGTTGGATGTTACCCTTTTGAATAGTGTTTATCTCATGAATTCCATGTTTGTAATAAATGTGGTTCGATTGCATACATAGAATTTTAAGATTGAAAATATAGGTATATAGGTATAATAATAGTGCCCAGTTCTTAATCTTTTAAACTATCGCTGTTCCCTTTGTATCTATAACAAAATGTGTAATGTAGCTATTTTGCAAATGTTTATTTGGATTAAAATGTAGTAATAAAAAAAAGCTTTATAAAATGGTTTTATACCCACTAATAAAGATAGAGAGTAGAGAAAGTCATGTGGAAGTAACACATCGGATTTTTATTAATTATGTTGTACACACACACACACACACACACGTATCGTGTAACGGGTTCTGCACACGACTGTAGATTTTTTAAAGTTGTTTTCGGGATTGTAGGTAAGCCCCGAGCCTTAGCTCGAGAACAAGGCAGCTCAGCAAATAAGAAGGCACAAGTTAAAGGTGAGATGAAGTTTATTAGTAAAACTTCAAAGATGTAAGTCCTCGTTGAATACTGACGCCAGCGTTACACAGTGATAATCTAAACTGAAGTAACCACCTTTGCTCTTGAACGGGGGTGTTTTATAACATTTACAATAGCATAGAAGGCGGCGAGGTATTAACTTCCCGGGGTAAGAGCTCTGGCACATACACATAAAGGAAAGAAATAATGTCAAACACCTGGCACATACATTTTAGCTAAGGCATACTATGTTGACTCATCCAACAATTGTTTAAGGTTCTTATACTTATTTATATTTCCTAGTTAACACTAAGTACAAATGCAGCTGTCGAAAATGTTACTAAAGTACCTTCTGGCAGGAAATATCTTTGGTAAACACAGCTGTGGGGGTTGCATTGGCTAGTTGGAGATGCTTAACTTTGTCATGTCATCCTAGGTTGTATCTTTATACGACACGCGCGCGTTTATTTTTGTGAAATTTCGAATCGAACTTTGGGTGGAATAAATAATTCTTCTACTTACTATAGATAAGTCGTAGAGAAGTTAACGAACGCAAGAGTGAATGTGTACATCCAAGTTAACAGCTGTTTCTGAAGGCAAAACTGTTATGACCACAGCGGCTATGGTACTGAAATAAAAAACAAGGTCAGCATTCCCCTTCTATCTCCTACATCGCCTATTCCTTCCTCTCCCCCTGTTTGTTCCACAGCTGCGATAACATACTGTCTACAAGTATGCAGATAACACTTGACATGATTCTACACACCGCCAGCGCAAGTGCATTGCAACCTTGTTGATTCACGTGTACACACCGGACATTTTGAGGTAAGTTCAGCTGTCATTTATTACTATGCGTTTCCATTGTTACCCTTTGTTTACACGAAATGCTAACTTACTATATGAAGTTTTAAAGACTCAAGGACACATCAATGCATCTAATTGTAATAGTCCTACTCCGTTACGAAAAGTGTTATATATCATATATTCATTTTGTAAATGTAAGAATAAATTTAAAAAAAAATCAAAGATAATGGTATTTAAAAAGAGCTATAAATTGAAGAAAGAGGAAAAGTGGTATGTGGAAGGGGAAGAGTTGCAAATAGTAAACAGTTTGATTATTTGTGAGTGAGAATAAGTAATAATGGGAGATGGAATGATCACAAGATAAGTGCCTTAGCTAAGGGAAGATTAGCAATGACTGCTATAAGAATATGCTTAAAGAAAATACCAGATATGCAAATTAAATGGTTGGAAAGGGTTTACAAAGCTGTAGTTGAAGCAAAACTGGTCTATGGATCAGAGATTTGGGGAAGCGACAAAGAATGGGAGATGATTGATAAAGTATATAGATCGTTCTGTATATGTATGTTAGGTTTATCTATTTCATCACCTAATGGAGCAGCGATTTTGGAGTTGGAAAGAGTAGGTAGCAGAAAGTATGCTTAAATAATGGCATAGATTGAAATCATTGTACGAGCATAATATCTTGAGGCAATGTTTAATAATACTACAAAAATCCAGTGATGGGATGAACTGGGCTCAAGGAATAAGGAGAATTTTACAGGAAATAGGAATGAGTAACTTATGGGAGGAGAGAGAGAGGGGTTAGTTAAAGGTTTCTGGAAAGAAGTGAGGAACTGAGTAGAAGATATAGAGAAACAAGAATTATTTGAAAGTCTGGAAGGAAAAAAAAGTTTGGAACTATATAGACAATTAAAGGTGGACTGGGGAAGGGAGAAGTATGTGGATGTAGGTAATAGGTTAGTGAGAGAAGGGTGGGCCTGGTCTAGATTAAGTGCGCATAGGCTAAGGGGAGATAGGAAGGGAGCGAATTTGAATAGGTGTTCTCTTTGTGGAGAGGCAGATAATGATATGCATTATATAATTGAATGTGAAGAAACTAAGTTGTGGAGAGATCAGTTTTTACCTAAACAATGAGAGAATGTTAACAAAGAAGTATTAAAAGTTGGGATAGTGAAAATACAAAAGGAGAGAAATATTAAAAAATAGGAGAATATATGGGGAGAGTAAGAGAAAAATGCTTTAGAAAAATAAAGCAATATGAATTTCTTATGACCCACCATACATAAATAACCACGGTGTTAAAACGCATGATGGACTAAAGAAAGGGAAAAAAATAGCAACTTAAAGTAATGTATTAAAAATTGTAAGAATTTTGTATAGCATTATGGAAATAAATACTATACACACTGTGATCACCGCACGTGGCTCGCGTGTCGGCCACTATAGCTTGGATACTCATCGAAACAGTTTATAGTATCCGGGCAAGCGCCTCACATTCTCATAGTTATAGTCGCAATGTCTCGCCTGACTATTTCTTTGTTCTTTTAATGTATGGGGTTTTTTGCATACCACGTACTTAGTAGGTAGAGAAGGCATTCCATTCCAACCAAAAGCTCAATACCGAGGTTTCACCTGATATACATGTTTTGAGGCGCCCTGAATACAAATAAAGCATTTTTGAAACATCCGTCTGTGTTTCTGTGAACAGCATGACTCAAAAACGTAAAGTTAAATAAATATCAAACTTGGTATTTGAGATCAGTATCTTCCAAGAATGCGACACAAAGATATTCAAGAAAATCACCATCTTTATTTGAAACGTTTTTCAAAATTTTCTATTTTCTAAAAAATGACTAACAGTTTCGATTAAAATACCATATGTTAAAAATATGTATATGAAAAATAAAATGTATATCTTAAATTCTCTGGGAATAGCGAAGGAAGTCCTCTTTATTCGTAAGGAACTTGGTATAATCTTGTATAACTGGTAAACGTTAAGCTATAGATGAAAACGCACTACACAAAAAATGTAGATCTCTTTAAAACACACAATTTATTTACAGTGACGTGTTTTGTAGCATAAGCCGATTCTGAGATATCCCTCATTAAAGGTTCGAATTGTTCAGTACTTGTCATTCCTTTTAAGTGCCATCGATTTTCAGTTGTTTCTCGCAACTGCATGGAAACTGTATGGGATTTTAAGACCAGTATAATATAGTTCTTAAACATTTAACTATCGTTGTTCTCTTAGTATCTATAATGAAATGTGTAATGTAGCTCTTTCAGCAAGGGTTTATTAGATTAAAAGTAATAGATAGAAAAATAAGCTTTAGGAAGAATAGTTTGTATACTCACTAATAAAGATAGAGGGTAGAGGAAGTCATGTCATCACATGGGAAAATATTTTTCACGGGTAAATTTCTGTAATTGGATTTTGTGAAATGCCAAGATAGAGTAATTGGCACACGCTTAATAGGTATTCTTCTCTGACGAAACATGATTCCACTAAGGCACATGGTTATGTTCCTTAGGTTAATAGCTATTGAAGCACAGAGAAAGCCGTTTTTACACAAGAGATCCCCTTGCATGGCGCGAAAATTGGTGCAGTAAATGTATACAAATAATAGGACCTATATTTTCCGAACAAACAATAAATGCAGAGTAATATGGGAATGACTTACATCATTTTTGAATAGCTGAGCGATGTTGAATGACAGTCTGGGTATTTCCAACAAGACTTTGCTACCACGCATATCGCTGATAAGTCGTTAAATTTAATTTCAGGAAATTTTTGATGACCGAGCGAGATGGCTAGGCAGTAACGTCAGTGGCCCACATTCGGGAGGTCCCGAGTTCAAAACCCCGGGGCCGGCCAATCTGACTGAAGTCTTTTTCGCGGTTTGCTCGGTTGGTAGGCAAATGCTACGTTGGATAATTTCATTCGCAAATTTTTATATCATCCCTTTAATTATTACATTTAATTTCCTTCTTCTTCAGCATTGGTATTGAACTGTTCACCCATCCTCGATACGCTATGATCCAGAGTTTGCTTGCTACTTAACAGGCTACTGACCCAAGGCATTGGATTTTAAGTCCTTGGGGGTGTAAGTCCTACAATAAAGAGGGTAACAACTTAAAGGAGAGGACGTTTTAGATGATAGGGTATTTAATAAAGGAGTATGACTCTCAAGATTCCCTGATTTAACTGTATGCTATTTTCATCTAACGGGGAACTTTAAAAATGAAGTGTATACAAAAAGCACAATACATTGGAAGAACTAAAAGAAAACTTCAGTCGATATTTCACTATAGAATTTCAGAATTTTGGAATAGAATTTCGATATTGAACTCTCGAGTGTGAATGAAATTTCCTGAGAATACGTCAGAAATGTGTGGACAGAAAAGGACAACGTTTTCAACATCTCATATGATAATGTATGTGCTTATTATCTATACGTATAATTGTAACTGTGACTATGAAAATGTGAGGCGGATATTGTAACCGTTTTGGCAGAATGCCGAGCTGTAGCGACCGGCGTGTAAGCCGCCATGCGGTGGCCACAATGTGAAAGAAAAGCGTTGTACAAGGTGATTAAGTTATCCATTTACATTAATAGTGACGAATCCAGAGTTCTCTGTGATGGAAGGAGCGCAAGCATTCAGGAGAGGTGTGTGATTTAGGTTATCAAATCATATTTAATACGTGATAATTTATTTTGATTATCACAAAGAAAATAAGTAAAAATATTATAACAATTTTGCGCAATCTATATATACATTGCGTTATTCGAAATATATTTTTGTTCAGGAATCATTTCAAGTAAATCAGTAAAACACTCGGGAAAAGCATTCAAATATTTAGCCGTAAGAACTAGCTCCAGGGATGGAAACAAACAAGAAGAATTGCAAACTTTCAATCATATCGTTTAGTTGACGTATTATGAAAACTATCAACGTTCAAAACAAATACTTCGTAAACAGCTATCGCTGTGGAAACATTTATTTGGCACAAATTCTACATCTTAATCACGTCTTATCTACAGTGTTTTCTTTCCCTGTGTTAAGTTTTTCTTCTTGTACAAAACTATATACAATTCAATGAATTAAATGGAAGTTAGCAACATACAAAAAAGTTCAAGATCTACGGTTTATTTCTCGTGTCAATAATTATTAAACATGTGATATTTTAATCAAAATATTGGAGCCATTTTTATAAAATAAAAAACAACGAAACAGTTTCCATGCAAAAGGATGTTTGTGTTAGGGGAATGGGACTTATTGAACATATTCGTGTCGCATCCTGGAAGATACTGAACTTAAATTGTAAGTTTGATATATATCCTACTTTACGTTTTTGAGTTGTGCTGTTCAGAAACACATGCATGTTTAACTGTCTATAAATTTTTAGTTGAAATCTCGATATTAAATTTTTTGATAATAAAATACAATATATCCATTAACCAATAAGGTGCTCTAGGTATATAAAGGTTGTGAGGAGTACATTAATTATGTTTTTAAGATTTTACACATTCTTCTTTTCACACCCATTCCCATAGTAAAAGTAACAAATTCAAAGCACTTATTTCTTTTGAATCACTAAAGACTATTTCACAGCATCTCATCAATTTAAACCGTGTAAAACTCAGGTAAACGTTTTTCAGTTCTTGAAAGTCAGTTTAGCCCACCCTATTGCATTAGCTCTATATTTCAGGTAACAATGGCATCACCCATAGACCCGGAAACAATTGCAAAGGTACGTTCCCAACTTGGCCTGGACGAGAGCAGCATCAAGAATGGCGTTAAGGAACTCCAAAAATGGCTGAAGTCGCAACCGCATCTACCAGATGAATGTGGTAAGCTAGGTTGTTTTGTAAATAAGTAATTGTATGTTATGAATTGAAACTATTCTTTAACGTTGTAAAATAACTCAACAAGTTCGTCGCATTAGTTTATATTATTAATTGAGCTGTTGTGGAAAAGTAATCTTCCGGAAGCTTTCAGAGTAGTTCAAGTTCCAGGACTGCCCAAAAGGCATATGCTCTCTCTGCCAACAGATGATTATACTAAACAGGCTTTCGACAAATGACAATAGACTGCTATAGACTTATATTTAAATGATTACATAGAATTATTAAGAAATTGGACAATTAATTTTTATTTATTTATGCTAAGCAAATTACATTCGAATATGACATGGCATTTGCCTGCCATATCCTTTTTACATTCTGAAAACTAACACATTTTTAAGATTGATACTATACCGTGGGTAACTATTTGTGTTCTCTTTTTTCCCTGTGCAATTTTAGTTGGTTTTACTTTGTCTAAAAATTGAGCTAATTTATTACTGTCCATACACAACAAACCACATTGCACATATTCTGCCAAATTTAAACAATTTTTCAGATAGAAGTGCTTTTCTCTATATGTCAGTCCCTTTAAACTCGAAAATATGTTCAGCATCAACCCTTCGCCACGTAAGGGGCTTTGGTTCAGGGGAATTCCATTTCTAAATCTTTTTAATCACCAAACACCAGTTCTTACCCAAGGAATGTCCTCTCAGTTCTCTTTGTTTATCTTACGTATAAGTGTTTACCTTGACAATTAGTTAACTATTTCCAACAACATAAGAAATATTTATACTCATATGTAATTTGAAATATAAAACACGTTTAAAAATAAAAGATATTGCTTACTTTACGTATATTTATGGCAGGTAGGGAAAACATTTTGCTCTGTTCGAAAATTATATATAGCTAAATTTCACCGCAAATACACGTTTTGAGGTCTATCAACTCAGGAAATTCATATTAAAAATAATTACCCAACTTGGAATCTAAATCCAGCATCTTTCGAGGATTCTACACGATAATGTTCATGAAACTACCTTATCAGGAAAATTGTTTTCTTTAGTTTTAATTTTTTCAAAGCCGGCTGTTAATACCATATGTTTACAATATATTCCAATACACAAAATATATGTCTTGAATTTTCTACGAATACGCTGCGAAGTCATCTTCATTTTGAACGAATTTTGTACAATTTTGTGTCACTGTTACACCATAAGAGGAAGACAAAGTGTATACTAAACGAAAAATGTAGATCACAAAAAACACAAATATCAAATATTTTACATACTTAAGCTTTCACGGCCAGCGTCAACATTATAAAATTTGTTGTGGATTTATCATTTCCAAGGTCTTCGTTGTTCTACGTTTGAAGTTTTCAATACCTTACTCTTCCGAAGTGCCAAATCACCAAGTTTGTTTATTGTAATGTGTGTAAATGGAATTTGTAAGCCGGCATACAGGACCCACTTTTATAGCATTTAGCTTGACTTCAGCCTCCCATATCCCTCTTTTTATTGTAAAGACTTCATGTCTGCAAACATTTATCACAATTAACGTGGAGTAGATGAGAAAATAATTTTATAAATAGTTTGAAGAACCGAGATAAAAATAAATGAATATGGCTAGAGAAAGTCATGTGAATGCAACGAATCAGGTTTTAATGATAGATAATGGTGCATTTGATCGTAATTTAATCAAACATAAGTCATGACCGGCTTTATCTATCACTGAAGTTTCTGCACTATCTTTGGAATATCATCGTTTATCGCTGGTTTATCCTCTGCAACAAAAAAGTTAAGGCTAGTGATCTTCTAGTATTCTTCAATGTTTTTCCGAAACCGTAGATATGTAAATATTAAGAGTGAAGGTGCATGCCTGTTTTATAAAAGAATATTTAGCATTTTTATTCGTAAATAAGAAAGTCGTGGAATTCTAAAATATCAGATTTAGTTTAGAATGTTACCTGAAAAAGTCAACAACAATTGTTACCAATATTACCGAATTATTTCTGCCAAAAAATGAACGCAACTGAAGGTTAGTGCTATGTATACATACATAATCTTATTTAGCTCCAATAATTTGGTGCTGTTTTAAAAAGTGCGTAATATATAATCATAGTATATGAAGCGTCATGGTAATATATACCATCCTTAACCGTGAATTAAGGGACGAAATATTCGAATCTAAACTGGTTTGTTGCGAAAAGCGGTAGGAGATAAAAATGTGAAATCAACTGAAAGAAAGAAGGAAATAAAGATTTCAAAGGAGTGGGCACACACCTTTTTAAAAACTATTGGAGTAGAAATTATCATTTTTATTTTCATTACCACATATCCACAGTAGGTAGAGGAAGCACAGTATTACACATAAAAATTCGCTATCGAGGTTTTACTGAAAACATGTTTTTGAGGAATTCTGGAGAGAAAAAAAAACATTTTGAGAAAGAGGTCTATGTGTTGAAATAGATTTTGTAGGATTAACAATTAACAAATGAAATGTATATCTTGAATTTTCTGGTAATGTCTCCAAAAACCCTCTTCAGCCTCATGACTTTTGCATAACTGGAAAACTGTTAGAGATAGACAAAATTTTACTGCACAAAAAATATGTAGATCTCGTTAAAACAGACAGTTTATGTCACATACATTGTTTTTGTCCAGTGAAGCATTTCCGAGATATTCTTTGTTGTTTGTTTGAATTTTCCAATACATATATTTTCTCTCAAATGCGATTTTTTTACACTCTCTACTACGTATAGTAGTAGTAGATTCGATACCAATATTTCGCCGGATATACATGTTTTAAGGTGCCCTAAATGCAAATAAAGCATTTTTGGAAACATAACTCAAAAGCGGAAGGTCCGATAAATACCGAATTGGGTGTTAAGGTTCAGTATCTTTCAGGGATTTGGCACGACGATCTTCAAGAAAATCCACCACCCATACTACCTCTTACATGAAAAATTTTTCGAAAAAATTGATTTTCTCAAAAATGGCTGAAACGATTGTGATTAAAATATCATGCATTTAAGATATTTTAATGACAAATAAATTGATTACTTTAATTTTCTGGGAATGCCCTCAAAAGTCGTCTTTCTAAATGAAAGAGATAGCCAAACTTTTCTACACAAAAAATGTAGAGGACGTTAAAATGCACAATTTATGTCATATACATTTTTTGTGGAGTGAACCATTTCCAAGATATTCCTTGTTATTTCCTTGAATTTTCCAATACATATATTTTTTTCTCAAAGGGGAATTCGTTATTCTTTTTTTTATGTCTTGGACATGCAAAGAGGATGAAGTGCTCCACATAGCAACCAGCTCTTAAAAGATTTAACTATCACTTAAAACCTACCATATTTCCCTTGCACCTACAAGAAAATTAGCAATAATATAGGTTTTGCAAATGTTTATCTCGACTAACATAAAGTAGATGGAGAATCAGTGTTTATAAAAATAGTTTATACAAGAGGAGAGATAGTCATGTGAGTGCAACACACCAGCTTTTTTTGTAAGGGCTATGTCTACCTTCGTTTTACTTTTTCTACTACATATAGTAAGTAGGAGAAGTATTTATTCCACCCAAAAATTGGATGTTGAGAGACATCATCTAGATGGCAACCAAAGAACTGACCGAAACGTTGTGTGCAAATAATTTTACCCTTAGACCATGCCTTCCAGTCCGGAAGATTTTTATATTTTATGGATTAACTCCGGCTGTGAAAGTCTTCGCACTTATCTAATACATGCATTTGTTAGAGAAGATATTTATTAATACATGAAGCATAATCCACGCCTACACTGGTTTCCTAATTAATTATTCAATTTTCAAAACTTATGAAATTTAATTTATAGAAAATAAACTGCTCTACAAAGGTATGCAATTTGATTGTGAACACATTACACGTAGGAAGCTCACAAATTGGTAAAATTTTCAGAAAATTGTAATACTCATTTAATGCAAGATGCCAAAAATTGTCGGAATACATAAAAGGAATTATTGCAAGTTTTTTAGTATGTATTAAATTTTTGTTTTCTCAATATTCTGGCTGTTGAAAGTTTTTAAAGTAATGGATGAATACTGACTGTTGTATGTATATTAGGTTAAAAATTATGGGCATTTCTTCTTAGAATTGTGTTTTATGAGATGCATCAGGAAGACATGCTTTCTCCTCGCAAAGCATAAGGAAATAGTCCAATTACATCATACCGGTAGTTCTTCCTACATGACCAGCAATGTGACATAACAGTAGAAGTAGTAGGAGAGGAAGAAGTCATTTAGGTTTCATTGAACGCTTTTTGCAAACACATGGTGGTCGATATGTAATTATACTCATAATCTGAAACAAAGATTTATGTAACTTTGGATATTTTCTTCGTGCTACCTTTATAACTGCTTTTTTTCTTTCTTGCTACTGACCTCGTCAAAAGGCACACAAGGTCGCTGAATCGACAATGCCTTGTTGCGCATACAAAACAGTACGCTCATTAGAAACAGGTTTCGAATACAAATTGTATCGCCGTCGTTTCCAATGTTCCCCATTTGGCCTATGACCTTCGGGGATACCTCATTCCACAATTCCACTTCTGATTGATCTTCGTCACGGTATTAAAGTGCTTACCTCCATGATGATCTTTGAGCCAGGGGAACACGTGAAAATCACTTGGGAAACTCTGGTGAATATGGAGGATACGAGAAAACTTTTCCAGTTGAATCTTCTGAGCTCCGCCTGATCAAGATTCAACTTGGAAGTTTTCTCGTATCCTCCGTATTCACGGGAGCTTGCCCCAAGTGATTTTCACATGTTCCTCCAAGTCAAAGGTAAGAGCTTTTAACACCGATGATGAAGTAAAATCAGTGAACAGCTGGCTGCGAGCACAGGACCCGACCTGGTACAACACTGGTTTGGAAAAACTTGTGTTACGTCCCCAAAAATGCTTGGAAAAACATATTGACTATGTAGAAAAGTAACAGAAGGATTGTCCAATATAAATAACATTAATTAAACATGATAAATTGTGTGTAACGTCTTTTATAAAAAGGGAACTTACTAATTGGACGACCCTCGTATATCCTGACGCTGGCAGGAGCTCGCACAGGCCCACCCTCCTCACGGACAGGTGTCTCTGAGGCCCTTCTCACAACAAAAGCCAGTGCAGGTAGTTCTCCGAAGCAAGGTCCAATGCCATACCCTTTTCGGCCGTCCATTGACCTGATCCTTCGTCCCTGAAATATAAGGGAATTAAATTACAAGTAATGGGGGACAGTAAAATTCGCGGCATTATATAATATACCCCAAATTCGTCTACCAACTCGAAAGAACCGCAAATACCCCAACTAGAATCGAACCCAGAAATCCCGGAACGCCAGCCTCACTTTACTGCTGAGTCATCTCTCGAGTTAGAGAAATAACAACGTAATAATAGATTTTAGAAGAGTAAATAAAGAACGTAATGACAATGCAACACATTTTTTCCTTTATACCTTTACAGACAAAGAATTGCTGGAGAGACGGCTGATTCGCTGCGGAAACAATATGGAGAAAATCAAGACTTCCCTGGATATGTACTACACAGTAAGAACGGCGGCTCCTGATCTTTTCTCTGATAGAGATCCCTGCAGTGATTGGTTTAAACATGTCGCAAAGAAGGGGTAAGACTTTTGTAGCGCAATTAGTAAAGTGTGTCCAGTTTTTGGAATAGGTTTGTAGACTTAGTTCTCCCCTGAAAAAGCCTTACAACTTCGGCCGCCTGTGTCAGTATGTGACCTGAAATTTAATGTTTTGTTATACAAGAATAGAAATTCTTTTATACTGTTTTATTCTGTTCACTATAACGAGTTAGCTTTGTTCAATACACACCTAGTCGTATTTAGCCCTCGTAAACCTGCTGATCTGTTACTTCTTGTGCATGCAATTTTCCTTTCCTGTCTGTCTTTCTAGGACAGTAAACACATCGTGCTTGTATTTGTAGTTTTCTAAGGCTTCTACGTCAAGTTGAGGCTTTCTGGTTCATTTCTCCCCTAGAAATAATTAAATACTTTCGATAGTCCAGAAGCCAATTATTTTGTAAACGACGCTGTAGGTTTGAGATCCAAGCTGGAATCCAAGTTTCTTCCTTCTTTAGGAAAATTTTTCATCTTTACATTCTCCAATCCTTTCGCTGTTATGAAAGATTAGAATGGATTACGTTAGGTTAATTAGATATTGTCAGGGAGATAAACAGGAACTACTTTTCACATACGGAAACATCAGAATTTCTACCTTATACTTCGACGAGTTTCAGGATTACATGAATTAGATTTTCACTGAACAATTTCTTTGTGTCTAAAGTCTCAAACTCATTCTATCTACTTACTTTCAGTGCTTTACATTCGAGTATTAATTGTGAAGCCGTCTCATTCTCTACACCGCACTTCCTACATATGGGATCTGCCTGTGTGCCCCATACATATGTACCGCTGCCAGTCATTCTGCCCACCATAAGTATCATCTGCTTCGTATTTAAATTAAAAACTGCCATATATTTCAAGTCAAGGTTTTAGCATCTTTAGTTTTCCATGCCTTTGTTCCTGAAGACTTTTGGTAGTCTATATGCTGTCTTTTAGTCAATATAATAGATTTATTCTTACATTAGTTTGGTAATTTACAGGATAGGTTCAGGACTTATAAATGGGTCTGTGCTCCCTTTTTGACTAGTCTGCCTGTGTTTTTATTCCCGCTTACACCAATATGGACCAATACACATGCCAGAGTAAGCCTATTACGTTCTTCTAGCTTTTCTAGAGCTACTCGATCGATAGTCCTTGATAGTCTGTGATCTCGTGAAGGATGCGGATGGGCGCCCTCAGTGATGCCGGCTGTCTGAGTATATCCAGATATCGCAGGTTTGCAGTACATGGTCACGCTCTCCTCCACATAGGCCTGTTATGACATATTTCTGCCTGGAATACTGTGGTCAAACTTCCCAAAGGATACCATTTCTCCAGCTTGGGCTGTCTTCCATATATACCAGCTCCTGTTCCACCTTGTTTTAGATCCGTCAGTAAATCACACATTGTCTACTGATCGGTGTTGATGATTAACCTACCACTGCTCCTATCTTGAGTTTTAACATTAAAGGATCAACTGAAGCATAGGAAAGCTTCATAAAGTCTCCTAGTATTTCTGCAACTGGGTATCTCCCTGCAACATACAGAATTCTGGTATGATTTCCTAGATATTTCGCAGGATTGCATTTACCACAAGCCAAGAAAAGAATGAATGTCGTTATTGCAGCTTCAGCCAAAATACCACTAAGCATTCATCAAGGCCATCGAGATGTGCATTTCGAAACAGTATAAGTATGCATGAGTTATGAAATGTGCACTTCACTCCTCTTTTTGTGTCACTATAGAAGTCTATAGTTTCATTGTCTGTTAGACATAGAGGAGCACTTTGTACTTCTGACAGCAACTCCCATAGATCTCCCTTTCATATTTTTAATGCATACATTACTAAATAAATATTTCGAGCAGAATTATCAGCTCTAGAAATTACGATGCTGTGTCGTAGTAGTCTAAAGTGGTTTCCACCATAAATGTCCATTCCTATACTTTATAAAAGTTACATGACAGGCCGTCCTGTTTTCATTCAGTCACAGCTTCAATTCCAGAGCTACTCTCTGTATATTGTTTGTAAACTTTATTTATTTAAAGGCTGTCTTCTGAATAAAAATAAAAATACGGATTTATAATTAGCAAAATACAGGCTGAGCCAAAAAACTACGAACCGCCAGCGCGGTATTTTTCCTGTCCGCGTCCTCGGCGCTCGTTGCCGTCTACCGCTATCATAGAAAGGCGCGGATGAAACCGTACAACATTTTTAAAACTACTTTTAAAGACTTTACTTACCAACTTTATGAAAGGGGATGCTGAAACTGGCCACCGTCATTATGCACATTTTTGGCATCTCTTTAGAAAACCACCCATCTTTCGCCGTAGTTCACGTTGAGAAATGCTGGCAATTTCATGTCGGATATTTTGTTTTAATTCTTCCAGGTTTTGTGGATTTGTCTTGTACACTGGTTTTAAGTTACCCCAGCGATAGAAATCGCAGGGGGTTAGGTCGGGGGGCCGAGGTGGCCACAGATCTCTACTAATAATTCTGTCCTCAAATACACTTTCATAAAGTTGGCAAGTAAAGCCTTTAAAAGTAGTTTTAAAAATGTTGTATGGTTTCATCCGCGCCTTTCTATGGTAGCAGCAAACGGCAACAATGGCCGAAGACGCGGACAGGAGAACATCGCGCAGCCGGTTCGTAGTCTTTTGGCTCTCTCTGTAGTAATGTGGGGATGCAGAAAAGAAACTGTATCCAAATGTTATTAATCTTTTATCGCTTCAATCTATAACACTGATATATTTAACTTCTCTGATTTTAACTTCAATAGATATTGTTGTCCGATGCCACAACTCACCCCAGACTGCGATCGAGTTTCTGCAATCGGATATTGGGACTCGGATGCCAGTAACTATAACGTGGTTCACTTGGTGAAGATGATATTCATGGTGTTGGATTTGCAAATGTGTGAAGATTACAATATATCAGATATTTTCATAATTGACTTCCGTAATGTCGCCATGGGTCACGTGACACAAGTCTCTCTTCCAATGCTGAAGAAGTATGAAGTTTGCGGCCTGGTAAGATTTTAAATATACTTCAAAAGGAGAATATGAGATTTGTACAAAGTAATATAAAACGTCACAGGTTAATAATGCCCTATTTGCGGGTGAATTTCTACAGTAATGATACCCTTCACCCTAGGATACTGTAAAGGAGTCAACTCTTGCAGGTATAGAATAAAATTCAAGGGATATCAATTAAAATGGTAAAAAAATTTATTTCTATATTTTCTTTGATTTTTTTCTCTGATGATTAAATAATATGTCCCCAAAATTTTGTTTCATAAAACCATCAAAAAATGCCTGAAGTTTAATAAAAGTTAATGTTGTTAAAGATATCATTTTACTATTGGCAATGACATTCTGCTATAGGAACCATAGAAAACACTATTGCTATGGTTATATGGAATACCAACAGTGAACAGCTTCTTGTGCTTAAGACAATTTTCTTAAAAAAGCCACCCAAAACTTCTATACTGAGATATCACCGGAAACACACTTTTGAGGCCCCCTGAATCCAAAGAAAAAGTTTTTAGAAAAATGTTCTGTGTGTAGGTGTATCTGTGAACAGCATAACTAAAAAATCTAAAGTTGATAAGCACTAAACTTCATATTTAAGTTCAGTATCTTCCAAGGATATGACAGGAAGATTTTCAAGAAAATTCTCCTACTCCAAATGCCCTTTACATGGAACATTTTAAGAAAAACTTTATTTTCTAAAAGTTCCTATAACGATTATGATTAAAACAACATATTAAAGCTATTTACATTACCAATAAAATGTGTGTATTAAATTTTCTGGGAATAGTGTATAAAGTCCCCTTCATTCAGAAGGACTTTTGTATAATCTTGTATAACTGGTAAACGTTAAGCAATAGCAAAAACGTACCACAAAAATGTGGACCTCTTTAAAACACACAATTTATTTCAAATAAAATTTGTTATGGTATACGCCATTTTGAGATATCCGTTATTAACGGTTCTAATTGTTCCTTACTTGGTTATCCTATAAAGTCCTTTTAACGTTCGGCTGTTTCTCGCGGTTGCATGGAAACAGTATGGAATTTTAAGGCCAGCATATAGCAACCAATTTTTAAACATTTTACTACTGCCGTTAACTTTATATCCTAACGAAATGTGTAGTTTAACTATTCTTGCAAAGGTTTATCTGGATTTAAATTTAAGTAGATATAAAAATAAACCTCCGTGAGAATAGTTTGTATACCCACTAATAAAGGATGAAGGTGAAAAAAGTCATGTGAATGTTACACATGAGATTTGCATATAGCTTCTACAAGGTATATTTTTTAAAAGCCTGTTTTTCTATCACCTTCATGTTAAAAAAGATAAACATTTGCAGAATAGTTTTAATACACATTTCGTTGTAGGCACAAGGTGGATTTTGGAAATTAGGCGATGTCAAAGTTTAAAGCGGAAGACTATATGCTGGTCCTGAAATTTCATATTCTTTTCATTATATCAATGTGGACCAACATCGAATAAAGACAAAGTTATAGCAAAGTTGAAAGTAATATGATTGATGCATCAGAAAGTTATTTGAAATAACTTTTATTGTGTGATTTAAAGAGATCTGCTTTTTTGTGTAGTAAGTGTTTGTACATATTTTATTGTTTACCACCTATACGAAGCTATACAAAATTCCTGCCAAATGCAGAGGGTTTCATAGGCTGTTCCCAGAAAATTTAAGGTATAACTTTTTGCCTTGTAAATATCTTTAGTGTTTCATTTGAGCCATTTTTGAGAAGGTCTTTTAAAAGTTTTCAATGTAAAAAGTAGTTTTGTTGTTGGGGAATTTCCTTAAAAATCTTCGTGTGACATTTTTGGAGATTACTGATATTGAATACAAAGTTTGGTATTTATTCAACAGTTTACCAATGCTGTTCACAGACACGCGGATATTTTTCTATTTTTTGGATTCAGGGAACTTGAAAACATGTATTTTCAATTAAATGTCGAATTTGAATTTTTGAATAGAATACAATACCTTCTCTGCCTTCCAAATAAAAACTCCATGTTGCTCTGCTCTCTTGGAAGCTGTGGATGTTATAGTTCTCACTAACTTGTCCGAGAAAGTTAAAATAGTGTTTTACACAAGATGACATTAAATATTGCTATTTTTTTACCCACAAAAAGAGAACTATGCATATGGGTAAACGACAAATGTCAAATATGTTTAAGGATGATATGATAAAGTCATATCAGTGTGAATTCTTTTGTACACTAAAATACCATCGCCCTAATTTGGGCATGGGTCAGCGCTCAACCGAGTGTGCCATCGAGGGTGATTTGAAGTGTACAATGCTTCATCAGATATTTCAGCAGTTTGACATAGCAAGAAACAGGGGTTAGATTCCCTAAAGACTCATTACTCCATTTTAAAACTCCCAAGTGCATCCTAAATTGTCAAAGGCTATTATAACTTGTATACGATGTTTTATATTGCTGTGTCAAAATGACAATAAATTAAGAAAGAACACAGAATTCGTTTTAAATCATAAACGATGAAAATACGTCATCAAGTATTTAAAATAATAGAATATCTCCAAGACGGACTAAGAAACCCTCATCAAACTTCGAACTATACATTTTAACCTCATTTCTTCTATGGATAATTTGGCATCCTTGAATTAAATCTTAAACATAGGTCTTAGTTGTATGAAACAAAATCCCTGTGCTACTTTCACAATTATGCTTTATACATAAAAATATATTTATTTTCAGAAAGGCTATAGTTTGAAAATCAAAGCCCTACACGTGATCAACATGCCGCCCTTTGCCAACATTATTGTTACTATGCTGAAAAAAGTTCTGCCATCGGATTTGGGAGATAGGGTAAGTTGTTATTTCTATGTAATATAGAACTTTTGTACTTAGTAAAAATAGGTAACAGTATCTCTAAAAGTCACTGCATACTTTAAACCATTACAAACACTGGGTCAGGAAATCAAACTTTCACTGATTTGGACAAACTGAAATTTTTTTCATCTCTTTCTTTTTTTGATCCCATAATTACCATTTTGTTGACCAGGCTGTAGCGTCACATTCGGAATACCTGTTCGATTCTCCTTGGACCCAGATCTTGACTTTTTTCGTGGTTTTCCCAAGTCTGTAGAAAAAGGCTGGGGTAGGTTACATAACACCACCACTTTTATTGTTACTAATTTCATTTGCTTGCATCTTGCAGGGTAACAGGGTTAGGCGCGGTGGAGGGTGGTATGTTGCGTAAGTGGTGAATGCGATTTGAGGAGATCGGTGTTTCTTCCCTGGTATATAACCGTGTGTCCGAACCTGTTGGGTGTGGGGCATATAAAGATCCATTCAGTCTTGAAAGGCTAGGGACTGCCTGCGCTGCCACCATACGATCTGGCCGCCGTTCGTACCTCTCACTTCACCCTTTCCTCATGCAGGTTAAGTAGGCACAGTAGGCCTAGTCTTAACCGTGCTGCTCAAATCCTCCTTCGTTTGTTGAACAAATACATTAATAATTTGTAAGTTGCAAGGCATGAGAGTTACTAAATTTTCTAATGCACATGATGCAATACTATTGTGAAAACAATAGGAATCTTTCTCAAGGTCTGAAGAAATTTAATACTTAATTATTAAGAGCAGACCGATGATCAATTCTTAACTATAGGGAATTGATTGACTATTGAGACACAAATAGGCAACTTCAAATGGGCTTACGCGATCTTCAGATCTCGATTCGGTTTTTGGTTGTAGAGTTACCTTAAACAACGAGTTTTTTTGGAAGGATCAACAACAAAAATGCCATATTTGCAAAATGTTGCAGAACGAACGGTGTAACTATGAATGATAAAAATACAAATTCCTTAATTGTCCAACCGTGAATTCTTATTTTTTTGTTTCCAGTATGACATTTTATAATTTTAAAAGTACTTTAGCTTTGAATGACTTTTAAAACACGCCATAATTTGGAGTACTGCTTAGTCCTATAATGTAAATGAACTGAATTTTAAATAAGATTTATGGGGTTTTGTGAAGTAATTTCAAATTCTAAAATCATTACGCATTATTTATTTTTAACAGCCTGTTAACCACTTAATCCTCTCAAAACAATACATTTAAATGTACTCGATACTGGATTTTCGAGAAAATTTGTAAAAGAAAAAACATTTTTTTTAAATTCTTCCCAGAAAAATTCTCAAACATTGTTGAATCACGATTTATTTTCGGTTATTTAAATACCAAAACGCAATGTTTAAATGAAAGCGCGCTGATCACATGATCAGAATATCACATGAAATTTGAAAACTTGATTTTGTCGAATTCCGAGTTCTTTACTTTTAAACGTTCGCGATGATACAATTTTTTGGCAATTTCTTGCAAACTTTAAGTATACTTTCTTTGGAAACGAATGTGGAAATCAATAACGCTCTTTTTTACATCAATACTAGTTTTTTATTTACGGTTTTAATAATTTAATATCTTACATACTGGAGTGAGGGCCAAAAGGTTTCCAGTCAAGTATTAAATTTTAATCACCCCAACATGCACATGGGGAAACGTAGCTACATATACAGGGAGAGGAGCAGGACCTTGATGTTCACATTCAGCTGAAGGCGTGGGTATTTTTATAACAAAATACATAAATTTCACATTATTCACATTACCAGTGATTTATTCAATAAAAGAAACGGTGTTCCTACATCACACACAAAACAGATAAAGAAAGAATTGAGGGAAGATACCTCACACACGATCTACATCTACGCTCCTTCACACACAAACTCCCATACTAGACTGACGACTCGCACACTCAAAAAAGGTAACGCTAAACTATTCCCCCTCTCCAACCCGCTAGAGATGGCGAGTTGTCGTGCCTGACGGAGCCTCAAACCCAAAGCCGAAATAAATTACCCGAACAATGCTGTCGCCAATACTCGCAACAATGTGTCTGGCATGACAATAGCTACTCATACGCCACATATATGGTTAAGTTTTAGAAAAATAAAGTGCTACAATCTTATTTACTTCCAAGGAAAGTTTAAATCTTAAACAAAATCATGTCTGATTGTAAACAACCACTTTTGAGAATAAGGAAAATTTCAAAGTAAAAATTTGTTATCTGTCATCAGGTGGGTTATTTTACACAATTCAGTTTTCTTTTATGAAAAATTTGGTGACATTCAAAAAGCAGATCTACTAAAATTAGCATTACTGGCGAGCGAGGTCAGACTACTTCTCATTTTAATAGAGAAGTGTAATTGCAGACTTGGAGAAGGTGGCCATACTACAGAAGGACAAATAGTTGGACATTTGGGGCTTTATAAATTTTATATCTGAGAATATATCATACAATATACCTATATTGTATTTTAGGAAGAAGTAGCACGTCTACGTGGTGTGGTATGGCGTGGCGTGTTTGTCTTACAATCGGAAGGGTCTGAGTTCCATTTCGGTTGGCGTGAATTCTCCGGAGAAGAATTTGCGATAGTTTTTCATTAATCTTTATGAAAAAGTTATCTCAGCTCAGTAGATCGCTGCCTCGTTTGTGTATCATCCCATTCATTTGAACCATTGTCTTTACTCTGGGAACTTAAATTGTATACTAGTTGTTATATGCCCCTTCTTGTGGTTCCGGTCACAGAACGCCCTGGGTTTGATCCCACCCATGGGATGATCCGGATGCAGTCCCAGTATTAAAACCGGTGCCCACTCAGTATTGTGAGGACAGTGAGCAGTTGGATAGGCAGCGACTCCAGCCACGGAGGCCAACATTCTGGCTGTTGGATGCGTGAAGCTGGCCACATCATCTCCCTATATAGGTTGGATGATCGTCCACCTCTGCCGTGCCTAAGTAAGCGTGAGGCATGCAGTCTGGTTGGCAAGACAAGGCTCTTCATGGATTGTTGCGCCACGGGATTATTAGTATTATTGTTATCATTATTATATGTTCCATGCTCAACAGAATCCCGTTTTAAAGCTTAAAACTTCAAGTATAAACATAACCTTCTAAAAGTTTAATGAAATTTCTTAGATTTTAAAATAAAAAACAAACTAATGTATTACACTCACGACTTTCTACACTCCTATACAACTATCCTTACAAAATCTTATTCTTCTATCTAAATTTTGTTAATCAAGATCAACATTTGCAGAAAAGATTTCATTGCACGCTTGGTTGTGGGTGTAAGAGGGTTATAGTAGGCATGAGCGATAAACATATGTTTAGAAAGCGGGTCTGTATGTTGTGTTCTTTGATATTTAACTTTTCGCTCCACCACGAGCAAAATCGAATAGTGACTTAGCATTAGAAAAAACTATGTGCTTGAAAATTCAAAAAGAATAAAAAATAAATAAATCATCATATCTCGGAAATGATAAGTACAGAAAAAGAAGGCAAATAAATTGTTTCTTTTAACGTAATTAGGTTTTCTGTGTAGCAAACTTCTAATGGTTTACAAATTACATAAAGTCATGCAACATTTATTCAGAATGAAGAGAAGTTTACAGGCAATTTGCTGAAAGCACAAATTATACAATTCATTTACCATTTGAATGCATATCAAAGACATATGATATTTCAATCAAAGTCGTTAGAGCCACTTTGAGAAAATTTGAAATTTACGTGAACTGTAATTTGGGGTGATGGGATTTTCTTGAAAATCTTCATATCGCATCTTTGGAAGGCGTAGAACTTAAAAGCCAGGTTTGGTATTTAACACACATAGGCATGAACTTTTTTCTAAAAACCTTTCCCTCTATTCAGGGACGCCAAAATGTGTATTTGCGATGAAATATCGATACTACCTACAAGTTACATGGCAGAGGAAATAAATCATATTGGAGTTCGATCCACGGACGGAGAGTTGTATCAGATTGCATTAAGTTTGGAAAAGTATAGGAGGAGCTAGCTTTGAGGACATCAAGTTGCTTAGTTGTCTTTTAGGATCATATTTATTGACCACGAAAGTGTGTCAACCCTCGCAATCCGCTTCACGACTCGTAATGACGCAGAGATCACGTCCGTTAAGCCTCTGAGCCCCAACCCAATAAGTTAATCCTTGCCACTGTGCCATTTTCCAGATCTCCGAGAGCGGTAGCATTACGTTCTTGTACGACCACCCACTGCTCTGAGGGGCCCCCTATGTTATTCTAATTTATTTAGAGAATATAGTCATTAGGTTTACAGAATTCCTGATATTTAACAGCCCCTTTCCACGAGCACCTTCATGGAGCCCTGCACCCCGGTCCCGACCTCTACCGTCCAAACTCCCCCCGTAGTAAGTAACCCCCAGCGGTAACTGCCCTAAGGGCCGCTTCAATATATAGAAAGTCATTCTGATTAATATTCTTAAAACTCAACGCAAAAATTAACGAACTCTTGTATTCATAAGAATGGTTTCAGGGTCCAGTCAAATAAAAGCCTACGTTCTTTAAACTGTGGGTTGAAAACTATTATCTAACAGTCAACACGATTATTGTAATAAAAAATCCATTATCATAGCACTTTATCAAATACTGTAAGGTGTTTACACAAGCAGTGACTCGCGTCCTTTCTATTCGATTGTAATGAATAATGATCCTTAATCCAGGAGAATTTCATTGTCTTCCGTATCTGGGTCTTATTGAACAAAGTGCTCTGCAGCACGTGATTAGATAAGGAAGCTAATCTGAATGGTTTCCTGATTCCACAGAATATTATGTAGCCATCACTTTTTTAAATTTATCTACCGTGTACGCTATAAGTAGAAAATCCACCCAAATATTCTATACCAAGATTTTGCCGCAGATACACGTTTTGATATCGCTGAATCCGAAAAAGCATTTATAGGAAAAGGTCAGGGTGTGTGTGAGCAGCTCAAATCAAAAACGAAAAACCGGATAAATACAAAACTGGGTATTTAAGTTCAGCATCTTCTAGGAACTGACGCGAAGATTTTCCAGAAAATTCCCCATCCAAAATTACTTTCTATGGACAAAAAAATCGTTATTTTTTAATTTCTGAAAATTGTAGTTCACAATTTTTATTAAGCTATATGTTTAAAGTCCTGAATTACAAAATATGTATGATGCATTTTCTGGAATAGCCTGTCAAGTGTTCTTTATTTTTAATATTTTTGTATAATTAGTAAACAGCAGTAGACAATGTATATTACGCAAAAATGCGGATCTCGTCAGAGAACGTTATTTATGTGAAATTTTGTGGCGTTAATCGCTTACAGAATATTCTTTGTTGCTGGTTTGAACTTTTAAACACTTAAACATTTTTCAAGAGATAAGTCCGCTATTCGTTTATTCTCAAAGCCATGACATAGCTATTGCTATTGCTTTAGCCTGCTGCATCCTTATACTTACAACGAAATGAGAAAATGTATAATGAAAGTTAATCTTCATTAATAAGAAGTAGATAAAGGAATAGACTTTTTAAGAAACGTTTGTAAAGGACTTGAGAAAGTCATGTGAAATAAACATCATTTTTTCTTTTTTCTTCTTTTTTTCTTACTTTCAGATCTATGTTCATGCTAAAGATTCCACAACGCTCCATGAACACATTCCTATCGCAGTCCTTCCCAAAGACTATGGAGGTGAAGGAAAAAGCCTAGAGGAAACATGGGGTAAGAATAAGTACTTAGACTTTGTAGTTCTCTTGACTTAACAAATCACACACACACACACACACACACACACACACACACACACACACACACACACACACATATATATATATATATATATATATATATATATATATATATATATATATATATCACCTACAACTTGAACAATATTTCGGAAATGGAAAGTTCTATTGATGTGCAGTTTTCACAGCATTGATTGGTAGTCAGGGGCTCGTACATTTAGTCTATAAACAGATCTTAATAATACTGATATATATATATATATATATATATATATATATATATATATATATATATATATATATATATCAGTATTGCCTTCACTAAAACAAATCATCAGGTCTCAGCACTACCGTTATGTGTTTTGGGACAAAATGTTTATTAATTTCTCTACCATTTACCTATGAAAGGAAAAGGAACTATTGTGTTCCCTGGATGAATTCCAAACTTAGTATTCAGGTTTACATCTACCAAAGATGCAACACAAAGCTTTTCAAGAAAATACCACTACCCCAAATAACCCTTTGCATGCAAGATTTCGCATTAATTTTTATCATTTAAAAGCAGTTATAACGATTTTTATTAAAATCTCACATGTCTAAAGCTTTTGGCTTAACTAAAATTTTGTTTATACTTAATTATTAGCGAATAGCCTAAAAAGTCCTGATCATTCGGAATGAATTTTGTGGTAAACCGTAAGAGATAAGAAAAAAAACTACAGCAAAACTGAATAGACTGTCTGTGATAGATATACCTTAGAACACTAGAATGGGTGGCCTAATCTTGCAAGCTGCAGGGGCCCTCATTTTAAGTTTGTTTTTTGCTGCATGTTTCTGCAGAAGGATTAGTTAAGCGAGATAAAGTTTTCTTCTCAGTTTTTTTAATACACAATATAAGGATGCAGCCATAAATTTTAATTTTCGAAACAAGTACATACGTTATTTATCCTATTTTTATTTACCCTGACCAAATGAAGGTTGCTATCAACCAATTTTGTTTTTCTTATACCGATTCCCTATTCTTCGAGTTTTAAAGGCCTGAGGCAGTACTTTTAACACTTAAAAGATTTCAGTCAAATTATATAATATAAAATATAATAACAGCCCGCGTTAAAGAAATATGTGTATGTAACAAGATATAAAAAGTGTATATTGCAGTCATTGATATGTTATATTATTGTATACATGTGTAGTAATGTTATGTGAATGTATTACGAAATTTAATAATGTAGGAGCTGTGGGAATAATAGGTTAAAAGTTGCTCACAAACAGGTCACAATGAGGTAACCTTGAGGCAATAATGAATTTAAAAGTTCAATGATTCTTGGAAGCAATAATGTAATTTTTGTGACAGTTCATAAAATAGCCAATCAGCAAGCAGAAAAAGCTTTAGTTAAATGAAGGTATTTTATTGGACTAAGATTAGCCAATCAGAAACTAAAATGGAGCAAAATTTACAAATTCAGAAGTCAGTTGGTTGTAGACAGCGTTTCTAACCGAACGCGAGATGCGTCCTCGAGAAATTTAATGAAATTTTGTGTGAGACAAAAATATTTTACGTGTAAAAAGTGCAAGTAATTAACAAAAAAAATCTCACAGCTCTCTCTATATCAGTGAAATGTTATTTAAATATTGCCAAGCATTAATAAAAGGAGTGAAGTAAAATTATAATCTGTGTAAGCCTACTTTCTTCAGTTCCTGTAAGATATTCATGTCTCTAAAAAATATAAATAGTGACGCAGCCGAGGCAAACATAAATATATAATATTTAAAGAAACAGTCAAATTACAAAGTTAATATTTTTAAACTTG
This sequence comes from Deroplatys truncata, assembly GCA_030765065.1. Taxonomy (NCBI): domain Eukaryota; kingdom Metazoa; phylum Arthropoda; class Insecta; order Mantodea; family Mantidae; genus Deroplatys; species Deroplatys truncata. Next base: position 94,904,666 of record CM060986.1, on the reverse strand, counting down.
GGGCGAAGGCTACCGGAAACCTTTTTCCATACGTGCGGTTGCTACTACTTCAAGTTCGGGTCCCCAACAGTCAAAATATAATACATCTTCTTCAAACTGACTTTCCATACGTAGCAACAACAAACCTAATTCATCCTTTGATGCCTATCTATAATAGAAAGCCATGAAAGTGGATAATCTGTTCTTATAAAGCCTTGATAGTGTAGGTTTAATACATCTGCATTAACACGCTAAATAACTTAAAGCTTCTCTGTCTTTTGAGGGGATAAAGACTTCTCTTTTACTTCTTCTAGGGAAATTACAAAAATACAAGAACTAAAGATCCATTTCTACGATATTGTGATTATAATAAAAGTGCAGGGTCTAATCGAGTAGACCACCCATTCTACTTCTCATTATCTATGCGAGATAGTTGCGGCAATATTTTATATCATAATATGCTGTGAATGCCAGAGTGATTGTAGTGTAAATTAATATTACTGTATATACAGGATTTTAGATGTCTGTTAGCCATAAGTATTGTTAGGAAATAAGTTTAAAGGCCTCACTGAAACTGACAATGGAAGTGGGTAACAATAAACCGAGGGGGTGAATTGTTTATCACTAAGAAGAGATAAACAAATGACGTCAGGGCAGCGTGCCTTTTTTATAAATGGAGGGAGTATCTTCCCTAGAGCATATATATTAGTAGTAGTGATTGGCTGACCAAAACAGACGGTAAAGTGGGCGTAATTTGGTAACCAATACGAGCTATATTATATGTTTAGGCAATTCGAGGTGAAGGAGTATATATTCTCGAGCCATAATCAAGTGTCACACAGTTCTGAAGAATCTCTCACGAGGTGCATGTCGCAGAGTTAGATACAAAGCTGTAAAGTACGCGAAGTAATTGGTGCGCGGCAACTAAAACGACTGTAGATACATTCATAAATATCACAGTTTCAGTCAGGCGTGTATAAAGATTAAATATGTCAATTATTAATTAAGCGTGACGGCAATAAAGGTATAGATTCAGTTTTTTATCAGTGATATCTTTAGCAACAACTCCTTTCCGTTTGTACACTCTGCTTAGAGACACGTGCTCGACTGAGTTATAATAGCTAGCCGGAGGACAAAGAACCCAAATTTAAGAAAATAATAAAACAATTAGCGCCCAACAAATAAGATAACACAAATCATCTGAGAACTGCGACATAGTTTGTATATCCCCTTGAAACACACATGTGAAAAATGTTTTCTTTCTTCTTATTATTAACAATTTCCGAGTTATTTTCTGGCATTATTGCGGGTTTTCTGCTAATTAACATGATATTCTGAAGTGTCAAGTGTCATTTGTTTGTTTGTTGCGATCATGCATAGAATTTCATAGCCAGCCAATAGCTAACCACTTCTTAAACATTTGACAATCGCTTCAGCTTCCTGTATCTGTCTTGTATCTATAATGAAATGTCTAGTGAAAGGATTTCTGAAAACGTTCACCTCGATTAACACAAATAGATAGAGAAATAAGCTTTTATAAGTATAGTTCTTAGAACAGATATAAAATGTAGAAGTGCGTAGAGAAAGTCATGTGAATTTAACTCATGTTTTTATAAAAGGAACGTTTGAGTGTGTGTGTGTGTGTGTGTGTGTGTGTGTGTGTGTGTGTGAACCGCTTAGTTCAAAAATGAAATTATATAAAATTAACAACCTTCAAGGATGAAACAAGAAGGTTTTAACGAAATTCATTCCATACCAAACTATATTTTACCTGGAAAATGCATCACTTTTTAATAAAACAAGGCTGTAACGTCATTGATTAAAAGGTTGTGTGTTTCAGATATTAATATGAAGAATAAATAGTACATCTTTATTTACTTAATTATTTATTTCTTGTTTATTTTGTTTTTCTTCTTTGCGAAGGGGCTATGAAGTCGTCTTAATTCAAAACAAATATTGTCTAATCTGTTTTTACGAAAGCTTAAATGCGGGGTGTTTGAGTCATGCTGCTTACGCACACACTCACACCATGTATTTTTTTTATTATTTTAGGTATGTTAGAGCACTTGTACAATACCAGTATTATAGGGAGCTTCATGAATAAATATATTGGCTCTATAAATTATATGTGATTTTTTTCAGGCAACTACATGGAGAAGATAAGCAGTTATCAAAGCTGGTTTCTAAAGGAAGAGAAACAAAAAAGCAACGAAAGAAAACGACCTGGAGGACCAGTGGACAGTGGTGAACTGTTTGGTTTCGGAGTTATGAGGAGCATCCGTCGGTTAGCATCGAACCTAACTACTCCTGCATCTGATACGCAGGCCGATATGCCTTACATGATGTAGGCCCCATAGAATGATTTCCTCAGGATGTTTTAATTCGTGCAAAAGGAGGGATGTCAATTGCAACTTTATGAGCCTACAAGTTGAAATGCAATCTTGGGATTGTCAGTAGGTGCTACAGCGGTCAGATTTGTGCATAATGTGCCGTAAAGCACGCAATAAACATTTGTAAATCATTTTTTAAGGCTCGCAACTTGTGACGCTGTGTGCCCTGCGGTTACTGCGACTACAGGTATACAGTAAATGAAGTTAACACGTGCGCTCATTGAGGATACCTTTGTATTGGGGTAGAGTTTGTTGACATGAATACGGATAATTTAGGCACACAAGGTCCCATCTTCCGAGCTTTAGTTATATCAGACATAGGAAATTCTAAATATTAAATCCAGGAAGGAAGGAAGGAAGGAAGGAAGCAAGCAAGCAAGGAAATAACAAATGTGCTGTTACTGGATCATAGGCGGATACGCCGCAGGCTTCCCTCCGATCCTCGTACAGTCTTTCGACGTTTGCAGAAACCACTGAGACTGTTTTTACCTGCCTGTCAGTGACCCTTAGCCACTGTTGCTTTGCATTCTTTGTAGCGATAATGATTTGCGTGTGGATAAATTGTAGTCAATTGCTTAAGAATTCCTTTCTGGTTGTCACAATTTGGCAAAGCAATCTAAAAGATGGCAAAGCGTAAGATCTCCCACAATTTCGTCTTTCATATTAAGTGGCATGACTATTCGAAATATAGTTTTTATTATAGGTTACATACAGATTTATATGTAACTTGTATGTAATGCAAATATACCCTAAACTTTGACTCTCGCCATAATTACAGTATTAAATTTAATTAACTATTTTAGTAGATGCTCTCTAAAACAGTTGCTTGTTTGACTTTAATAGGCCAAGGCCGCTAAAGTTCTCATAGCAGCCTTTAGTAATGTTGCAAACAAAATCAAAAGCAGCCTTTCCGATTCAGTGATTCTGGCCCGGTTTGAAGTTTCCTCACAATTATCACTTCTCAGATTTTAACAGAAGTAGACAAATCCTTTGAAAATAAATGCTTCCTATGTACCGTTGCTTATAAACAAAATGTCTGTTTATATGTAGCTTATAAACATGAAATAAACCACTATTTAATGTAAAAACCACATTGTTCTTTACGTTTGTTATTACACAACATAGGGCCGGTTGTACAAACTTAGAATAAACTCTTGTTTGGCGTTATTCCGTGGTTAGTCACTTATCTGTATTGTAAGATACCAGAATAGAGCTTATCAAGGGTATAACCATGGAATAAGTCATGCCATGCTTTCATGCGGTTATAACTGGCAGGACAAAACGTTTTCCGAAATAAACGACGAATTTCATTATAATATAATTCTGAGAAACAGAAAACTTAAGGCAGTACTTCGTAGAGGTGTTCCGATAAATAAACGTGAAAGATTTAAGTTCAATAAGGATACCGCGATGAGAATATTTGGTGACTATTTAGAACATAATTATGACAGACAGATAAATAAAACGGAGATAAAATAAAATAATTATTTAAAATAGATTAACGTGCCTAAAATATCAGCTTAAAGTTTCTGGAAACAGTGAGGTTAAATATTGTCTAAAATAAACAAAAATACAGTCTAAGAATCCATACTGTGGTGCGTAGCGATTTAAATAGTTGTTATTGACAAAGTACTTTTAAAGTAAACATCTATAAGGGATAAAACGTTGCGCAGAAGGGGAGATTATATCTGTTGTTTTCTTCTACAGGAATCATAAGGTGTCGTTCATTAATCAGCCACTTCTTCAAAGAATCACACTTTATCGGAAGCTCCTCAGCGCTTCTGTTGGCAGTCGTCTGAGCTTTAAATAATATATATATACTTATTTACTCCTATACTCTCACTATAAACAAGCTTCTGTCTCTTTTGTATTTTCTACCAGATGCTTGTATTTTTAAATAACGTACCTGCAGAATTAATAATTTTGCGTTCGAACAAAACAAACTAATTACTTCACAGCAGAGAAAACAGTTCAAATAAGAAGCAATACTTAAGAACAGCTGATTGTGAAAATAATAACAAATATCACACAAGCAGCAAAACAGCTTAAAGCCAGCCGCGATTACGTATCAAGCCGGCCATGAATGACTCGAATATAGCCAGTATTGGTTTTAAATCTGCTAATAGTGCTAATGCTGTCTAAGGAATAGAAGTGTGGTATAATTCCACGCCTCGTTTATACTCTAGTTAGGATATTCCGATTTTAACTATTCCAAGATACATTCCGAGTTCGTATAGAGTAATAAATGTAATAAATAGACTATGGTTATTAACTGACTCAGTCATTTGTTTCATATATACACATGCTAAAACTAAATTTAGAATATCTAGCATATAACTTTAATTGCTCATATAAATTACAGAGCTCTTACTAAAAACTGTTGTATACAAAAGTCTTAATGGACTCGTGACTTACTTCTGGCTTGGCTTATGTCTCGTCCAGAGGCATTGTATTTGCTTACTTAAGTCTTATTTTGCCTACTGATATACAAATATCCATTATGTCACTCTAACTATCCATATAGCCTAAGGCTTCGAGGCAGGAAACAACTGAAAAGAACTGGCCAATCAATTTAAATTAGTTCCTGTAATCCACGACACCTTAAACTGATTGTAAAGTTACTATAATAGGATGTGTAACGAAATCTTTATCAGGAAATTAATATATTTTCTCGCTTATTTTTGGTTTTCTATAGTTTATTTAAGGCATACTATGCTTAAATTTCTAATTTATTGAATTATTAATCAGTTATTCTTAACTTTTAGACAAATGCTTGGAAGATTATTACAAAGTAACAGAAACCGGTTGCGCTGTTAATGTTATTGCGTTAAATTCAGAGATTCTTCTATGTCTCCCACTATCTCTCCTTTTCTCCCCATGTATCGCTTTACCTACATCTCCGCGTATGTTTTCCCCCTGTTTTCTACATTATCATTACCTCCTCTCTCCTCTCTGCATATCATATTATTTTATGAAAACCGGCATAATAACTCAGTTCTTTTTTCTAGGAAGTTAATAAAAATTAGAAAAGCATTTAGTGATTCGCCAATATTCCTACATCCCTTAAATTATTTACTTTTCATTTTCTCCTTCTTCACCGCCATACCACTCATTGGGTTGATCACCCATTGTGAAATTTACATGAATGATACATACGTTTAGTGTAAATATAAAACTTGTGATTATATTTTAAATAATTTTGAAATAGCATAGAAAACATACCTTTAAGTTGTTATAAACACATTAGGAAGATAAGCATAAATGAATTATTAAATCACCTGATTTACCTGCAGATGAACAAAGGATATAAAAAAGTCCATAATTGCACGCTGCAGGCCTTAATGAGCAAAAATAGCAATGCTCATATTATGATTATTAATATCATCTAAATTAAATGAACTAGGAGTATGGAATGCTGCATGTCATTTGTATATACAATATAAAACTGTAAGAAAAATTTTGGTAATTTTTATGCTGAATGAAAAAGTATGCAAAATGCTACACCGAACTTAAAAAAATCTCTTTTTACTTTCTGTACTACGTATAGTAAGTAGGGGAGGTATTCTATTCCACCCAAAATTTCGATACCAAGATATCACCGAAAATATATTTTGAGGCCCCTTCAATCCAAAAAAAGCATTTTTGGAAACATGTCCGTGTGTGTGTCTGTCTGTGAACAGCATAACTCAGAAAAAAACAGTCGGATAAACACCAAACTTGGTATTTAGGTTCGGTATCTTCCAGAGATGCGACACGAAGGTTTTCAAGAAAATCCCCCACCCCAGATTACGCTTTACATGGACCATTTTTCGAAAAATTTTAATTTTCTCAAAGATGGCTCTAACAATTTTAATTAAAATATCATATATTTATGATACTTTCATGACAAATAAAATGTATATTTTGAATTTTCTAGGAATGTCTCCAAAAGTATTCTTCATCGTGAACATTTTTGCATAACTGGTAAACCATAAGAGACAGACAAAATTTTACTATACAAAAAATGTAGATCGCGTTAAAATACACAATTTATGTCATATACATTTTTTATTGAGTGATCCATTTTCGAGATATTGCTTGTTATTCCCTTAAATTTTCCAATACTTATACTTCTTCTCAAATGGGATTTCGTTATTCATTTTTATTTTTTTATGTCCTGAACATGCAAAGAGAATGGAATGCGCCACATAGCAACCAGCTCGTAAAAGATTTGACTATCGCTTAAAGCGTACAATATTCCCCTTGCATCTACGAGAAAATTAGCAATAAGATTAATATCTCGATTAACATGAAGCATATGGAGAATATGTGTTTGAAAAATAGTTTATACAAGATTAGAGAAAGTCATGTGAGTGCAACACATCATATTTTTTTGTCCTGGACATGCAAAGAGAATGGAATACTCCACATATTGCGGCGATCACCTCCTTCGTCCGTTGCTGTTTGGGCTTACCTTGATGCTTCTCCCGTTGGTTCCAGAAGTTCTCAGTGTGTTGGTTCTCTTCAATTTTATTCAAGTTTAACATAAATCGCGGCTTTTCCTACATTTACCGTTAGGCTATCTGTCTCGCTCACTTGGTCACGGCGAATTATCAAATAAAAGGACAAAGGCGTTACACCCTCGCTGTAGGAATAATGGCACTGCGACCGAAGAGATGTCATAAACCTAGGTTTTCTGCCTTCGAAAGCACTATTCCTGTAGCTAAAACATTTCATCGTGGACAGTATTTTAACATAGCGCTTAAATTATTTATATTAAACCATTTATAACTCTACTAATATTAGTAACCTAGATAGATACATAACGTTAAATCACCCTTCTTAAAATATACAAGCAGTATGAGAAAAAGATATTTACATATTACGATTTAACATCAATAAAAGTTATTTAATAAATTATCTATAATTACAGTTCTCGGGCCCGGCCTAGAGTTGCCGTTTCAAATTGCCCTGTTCTGGAAAAGAATAAATTTTTCAACACTTGATACAATTTTCTTTTCCAGAATAATTCCTCTGATTATGGTCTTTGTTGGTTTGCTTTGTTTACATAGACCCTACGCTATACCTGTTCCTCCACAAGGGTTCTGCCAAACCAGTGGTGTTTACACTTGGGTCATTCACTCTTACACTTTGCTATGGTTGACCCTCTCTCCCTTTTAAAAACAGGTTTTCCGAGAGGCATTCTTACGCACAATACATTTCACGCACACGAATAACTTGTGGTGGAGAGAAATACGCTAATACCCAAATTAAGTTCTAAAAATTAAATCTATTTACATACATATTGGTACATAACTATTAGGCATTTATTTATTTCTTTACATTCTTATTTATCGGGTGTATTACCTTTACTATTTGTTCATAGGGTTGCTACCTCATTTCGAGTAAAACTAATCTGATTATTTTCATTACACGCTTCACCCTTCTCATTCTCTAAACATTTGTACGGTTTGAGCAACTGTTTATGATATCTCCCTACGATCTTGGAATTCTTTATTTCTTGTAACTCAAATGTATCCGAGCCAAAAATGTTAATCATCCTGTATGGACCCTTAAATAAATTTTCCATTCTATGATAACTTTTCTTTTTTTTTTGAATGCTAGACCTTTTTTTTTTGAATGCTGGACTTTTTTTTATACCAATACTAATTCTCCAAGTTCGATCAACCATTTCTTTCGCTTCTTTGTTTTAAATTCCTCCTTTCTTTTCTGCGCCCTCTTTGACATTCTTTCAAAAGCTTTCTTAAACGTCTCTTCTCCCGTTAGTGTTTTCGGATCTTTAGGTTCTAGTGTCTGTGGTAATTTCCCTTCAAGTGTTTCTATTAACTTCCCCTTCATCAGCTCAGCTAATTTCCCCTCTAAACTCTTATTTTGTTCACTTAAGTTTCTTTCTAAGTCCTTACTCTGCTCATTTACGATTCTTTCTAAGTCCTTACTCTGCTCATTTGATTTTCCTTCTAAATTCTTACCTTGTTCCCTTACGATTCTTTCTAAGTCCTTACTCTGCTTACTTACGATTCTTTCTAAGTCCCTATTATGCTCATTTGATTCCCCTTCTAAATTCTTATCTTGTTCACTTACGACTCTTTCTAAGCCCTTACTCTGCTTATTTACGATTCTTTCTAAGTCCTTACTCTGCTCATTTGATTTCCCTTCTAAATTTTTATCTTGTTCCCTTACGATTCTTTCTAAGTCTTTACTCTGCTTATTTACGATTCTTTCTAAGTCCTTATTATGCTCGTTTGATTCCCCTTCTAAATTCTTATCTTGTTCACTTACGATTCTTTCTAAGTCTTTACTCTGCTTATCTGCGATTCTTCTAAGTCCTTACTCTGCTCATTTGATTTCCCTTCTAAATTCTTATCTTGTTCCCTTACGACTCTTTCTAAGCCCTTACTCTGCTTACTTACGATTCTTTCTAAGTCCTTATTATGCTCATTTGATTCCCCTTCTAAATTCTTATCTTGTTCACTTACGACTCTTTCTAAGCCCTTACTCTGCTTATTTACGATTCTTTCTAAGTCCTTACTCTGCTCATTTGATTTCCCTTCTAAATTTTTATCTTGTTCCCTTACGATTCTTTCTAAGTCTTTACTCTGCTTATTTACGATTCTTTCTAAGTCCTTATTATGCTCGTTTGATTCCCCTTCTAAATTCTTATCTTGTTCACTTACGATTCTTTCTAAGTCTTTACTCTGCTTATCTGCGTATCTTTCTAAGTCCTTACTCTGCTCATTTGATTTCCCTTCTAAATTCTTATCTTGTTCCCTTACGACTCTTTCTAAGCCCTTACTCTGCTTACTTACGATTCTTTCTAAGCCCTTATTATGCTCATTTGATTTCCCTTCTAAATTCTTTACTTGTTCACTTACGATACTTTCTAAGTCCTTAATCTGCTCATTTGATTCCCCTACTAAATTCTTATCTAGTTCACTTACGATTCTTTCTAAGTCATTACTCTGCTTACTTACGATTCTTTCTAAGTCCTTATTATGCTCATTTGATTTCCCTTCTAAATTCTTATCTAGTTCACTTACGATTCTTTCTAAGCCCTTACTCTGCTTACTTACGATTCTTTCTACGTCCATATTATGCTCATTTGATACCCCTTCTAAATTCTTATCTAGTTCACTTACGACTCTTTCTAAGTCTTTACTATGTTCATTGAATATGCTTTCTAAGTTCTTACCCCGCTCATCTACTATGCTTTCTAACTTTTTACTCTGCTCATTGAATATGCTTTCTAAGTTCTTACTCTGCTCATCTAAGATTCTTTCTAAGTTTTTACTTTGTTCACTTAAATTTCTTTTTGACTCCTTAACCATCTCGTCTATCTTTGTGCTCAAATGTTGGAGGAATATCATCAGCTGGTTCTGACCTGCGTCAATGACCTGCTCAATTGGTGATTGCCTTTCCAGCCTAACTTCTACCTCTGGTGCACCCATATTTTCTCCATCTGGTGTTATGCTGACAATAGCCTCCCCATTCAGTTCTTTCAAATCTTCCCTTGACCTACTCATGGTTCCGTTAGCAAGTTCTACCTCCCTAGTAATGACTTTACCCCCTCTCAATAACATGTGTTCACAAAACTGAGTCACTACTCTGCATGCCTTTTTGTTTGATTTTGTATAAATGTTCTAACCTGTACTTTCTCCTATGTTAATTGATGCGTTCCGGGTTCGAATCCTGGTGAATTTCTAGAAGCGATGCTCTCAGCTGTTTTGTTGTCCCACGTAGGTAGACTAGAAGTTCGCGTTGTAATTTTGTTCTGCTGTGCCCCTTTCCTCTGAAGATTCTTCGTCTATTCGTTGTTTTCTAGTCCTCCGTTTGTGCTGGTCTTCCCTTCGAGCTGGTCTTCCCTTCGAGCTCCACGTTATGACGCAAGTTTGCGGCGAACACCTCCTTCGTCCGTTGCTGTTTGGGCTTACCTTGATGCTTCTCCCGTTGGTTCCAGAAGTTCTCAGTGTGTTGGTTCTCTTCAATTTTATCCTCGGCTAGCTGCAGTAGTTTTCTTTAACCTATATAGGAGCATGGACTTATCCTCGGTAAAGGAAGCGTAGATCTCGGGTGGTGATATAGGAAGACATAGACGTGCTTTTTTATGAAAAGATGACACTGCCGTTTCTCTTTATTTAATTAACACTCGTAGTATACAACACTGGTATTGTCGCCGTAAGATACTGTCCACCGCTGTTAAACTACGGCGCGGATATGACACGAAGTTTAAATATGCTTATTATCTCTTTACGGGTAGCGGATCTTAGGTGTGTTTCTAAAACTATCTTGATTCCATGTTTTGGCGCGATATCTCACACATCCTGCAGCATCTCTCCCTGACCATACATGACAAAAACTGTCGAACAAACTGCAATGCTAAACGGACATGACAAAACTCTCTTGCTTAAACTGCCTTGACAAAACTGACGACAAAAACTGTCTTGATTCCCTTTTTGGCGCAATGTCTCACACATCCTGCAGCATCTTTCCCTGACCACACATTACAAAAACTGCCTCGAATTTGCTCCAAACAGATCCATTTTTAGTCTCAGGCTTCTGAGGCTGCTTCCTTTCCTATTGGTCCGGTTTTTAGCGCCACTCGACGCGTCTAACTATTTTGAATAAACTTCCAGGGATCTCATTGGTCCAAGTTTAATATAAATCGCGGCTTTTCCCACATTTACCGTTAGGCTATCTGTCTCGCTCACTTGGTCACGGCGAATTATCAAATAAAGGGACAAAGGCGTTACACCTTCGCTGTAGGAATAATGGCACTGCGACCGAAGAGATGTCATAAACCTAGGTTTTCTGCCTTCGAAAGCACTATTCCTGTAGCTAAAACATTTCGTCGTTGATAGTATTTTAACATAGCGCTTAAATTATTTATATTAAACCATTTATAACTCTACTAATATTAGTAACCTAGATAGATACATAACGTTAAATCACCCTTCTTAAAATATACAAGCAGTATGAGAAAAAGATGTTTACATAGTACGATTTAACATCAATAAAAGTTATTTAATAAATTATCTACAGTTCTCGGGCCCGGCCTAGAGTTGCCGTTTCAATATCAACCATCTCTTAAAAGATTTGACTATCGCTTAAAGCCTACCAATTCCCCTTGCATCTACAAGAAAATTAGCAATAAGATTAACTAACATCTCTATATTGCTATTAACATGAAGCTTATGGAGAATAAGCGTTTGTAAAAATAGTTTGTACATTAGTAGAAAAAGTAATGTGAGTGTAACACATCAGATTTTTTAAATTATTGTTTGAATGTGTTTTGCCTTTTCACACAAAAATGGCCAAAGGAGATTGTTGCGAAACTTGGTATAAACCATATTTTAGGCTCCATTTTGAAAATAGGTTATATGGTATCTTAATTACCTGTCCCAAAGAAGAGGGTTCTTAAGGAGCTTGCTCCTCGACAGGCTAATGGCCCCAAGGCATTGGATTGTAAGTCCTTGGTAGCGAAGGCCCTCCAAAGAGAACGGTAATCCAAAGAAGTAGTACACAAGTTTGTGTATCTACCTTGTGCTTGCAATGCGATCGGAAGCGTACTGCTTCTTATGAAACTACCGAAATAATAATGGAGAAAAAAAATGTTATATCGTTCTAAACGCTCATTCCTTCAAAATTTGGTAAAACCTTTCTATTGCCAACAATTTTCAATAATCTGAAACAATAGGCTAGACATTTGAATGTTATTCATTTTATGCTCCATAAGAACCTTCCTCTTTGGTGCAAGTAATTAAGATACCATATAACCTATTTTCAAAATGGAGCCTAAGATATGGTTTATACCAAGTTTCGTAACAATCTCTTTGGCCATTTTGGTCTGAAAAGGTAAAAAACCACATTCAAATAACAATTAAAAAAGAGTTTTTTTAAGTTCAGTATAGCAATTTGCATACTTTTTCATTCCGCATAAAAATTACCAAATAATTTCGGTTACAGTTTTATATTGTGTATACAAATGATATGCAGCATTCCATACTTATATTCCATTTAATTTAGATGATATTAGTAATTATAATATGTGCGTTAGTATTTTTGCTCATTAAAGCCTGTATAACGGACTTTTTTTATATCGTTTGTTTCTTCTGCAAGTAAATCAGATGATTTAATAATTCATTTTTGCTTTTCTTCCTAATGTGATTACAACAACCTAAAAGGGTGTTTTCTCTGTTATTTAAGACTATTTAGAATATAAATAGTACAACTTATGTATCATTCATGTATATTCCACAAAATAAGGTATTGTACGAATTCTGAACTTTTATGAAACACACATTTTTGCGTACAGTTTACAAGTTATGCACAACTGCATATAATTCATTCAGAATGAAAGAACTTCAGAGGCTAACCGCATAAAATTCAACACATACATTTTATTTGTCATTCAAATATTTTAATTGAAATCGTTTGAGCCATTTTTTAGAAAATACAAAATCCGAATGGTTCTCCATATAAATGGTAGTTTGAAGTGGGGATATTTACTTGAAAATCTTCGTGTTGCATTTTTAGAAGACACTGATCTTAAATAAGAAGTTTAGTATTCATCTAGCTTTTTGTTTTTGAGTTATGCTGTTCACAGTTACACACACGCTGACCCTTTTTCTAAAACTTACTATAGGTAAGTAGTAGGGAAGGTAAAAACGTAGAAAATGTTATTTTCTTTGAGAACATAAATATGTTGTTACAAATTCAAACATCAATTAGTGCCTAGAAACTTAATACATTCACGTGATATCCCGGCAAAGCACCGAATGGAAAACATGGAGATGTTAACAGCTATAAACTACACAAAAAAAATGCGTGAGTCTTCGGCCAATACTTGCAACATAACAGTTCCATAAATGATGTTTAGTGAAGTAAGTTAGAAGTTTTTCTCAAACATTCGTAACGATTTGAGTTTTCATGTTCTTGAAGGTAGAGTAATCAGTTTCATGACCAATAGTTTGTGCACGAGTACACAAATATAATAATTTATAGTTGTACTTTATTGTACCATTAAATATAGATATACGTAGTTTGTTTCTAGAAACAGTCAGAGTTTGTTTCGAAACCCTTTCGTTACACAATTCTTTACTTCCATTAGCTATGCCAGTGATTTATTTGATATATACTGAACTTATTTATGTTAAAATTACATATACGAGGCGTGTTTATAAAGTAAGTACCAATAATTTTTAAAAAAATAACACATTATTTTCCAAATGCTTTATGATTCAGTACCTTACACCTTACACTACTTCTCCACATAGTCACCGCCATTATTCAGGAACTCGTGGTAACGGCAGACCAGTTTTTGTATGCCTTCGTCAAAGAATGATGCCGCCTGCGATGAAAAACAAGTCTGCACTTCTTGTTTGATAACATCATCGTCATTAAAATGTTTTCCACCAAGCAATTTCTTCAGATGAAGAAAAAATGAAAATTGCTTGGTCCAAATCCGTACTGTAAGGAGGGTGGTCGAATTGTTTCCAACCAAATGATGGAATCAGATCTTGAGTTTGTTTGGTTGTGTGTGTGTGTGTGGCCGAGCATTGCCATTCATTATTGTTTCCTCACAAACCTCACACAATTGAAGATGAATGTTTGCTGGCGTAATATTTCTCGCATTCAAAAAGCGAATCATCGATCTAACTTCACAGTCGGCGGCTCATTCGATTGTTTTGAACACTTCGAAACGCTATAACTACAGGAAAATACAACGTGACGATCGCTCATAGCTGCGTCTGGCTTCCAAATGGATTGTGAAAGTGACAGCGCATGCTCAAAATCGCGACTGCAGCACTTTGGCGGTAAAATATTATTAAAACGGTACTCAAAAAAAAAAGAAAAGACTCAGTTTTTGGACACATCCAAATGACTCACTCAAAAGTTGCAACTACGTCACAGCTACAGCCTCGATTCGAAGACTCCTTATCTTACTAACGTTAATTTTGTACTGATTTCAACCAAATTTGAAATTTTATAGAAAATTTTGTTCTCTCTCTTTCTCATACACACACATACACAGTTGAAAAAGATAATTTTGATTGTTAGCAGAGTCTGAAAAATAAAGTAACACATTTGTCAGATTTTTTGTCAGGTAACCTACCTTTCGAAAAATTATATCTGAAGTATGAAAATTGCAATTTCCCTTCAGCTTCAGCGCTACTTTTACCCATTAGGCTAATAAAAATGTCCAATGAAACTATCTGAAGGTGAAAAAAACATTGTTGCGTCGCATTGTCGGCGGTATTATTGGGGTTATTTGTTATTTCTTTCGGCTTGTTGGAAGTTCGTCTGGTGTGACACTCGCTAGCTCTGGCCGGTGTGCCTAGCTAAGGTTGGAGAGGGGGGACAGATGATAGCGTTACTTCTTTGTGTGTTTGAGCGTCACTTGTTGAGTAAGTGTGTAAGGAGTAGGTTGCGTGTGCGAGGCATCTCCCCTCAATCTTTATTCCCTGTGTGTAATGTAGAGCCACTAATTGTTTTGTTAATAAACTAAAGGTAATGTGAATGATGTGAAATTTGTGTATAATTTGCTAAAAACCCCAGGCCTTCATCGAAATGTAGTCACCAAGGTACTAGTCCTCTCGCAGTTTCTGTGATACGTTTCCCCCATGAGCGTGTTGGGGTAATTAAAATTTAATAGTTTGCTGGGAACTTTTGGCCTTCGCTCCAGTATATAATTATATATATTCAACTTTTAACCTCCTTTAATCTGGTAGGTCATATCGGACGATGAATGAAATGCTTGAAATAATGCTCAAATGAGCTCGCGGTTCTTAAAGCTTAGAGTTACTCAATTCGTCCTTTCAGGATAGGGAAAAACACCCTGAAGACCTCACCCAAAGGAAGTTCGAATTCGGGACCTCTTAAATAGAGGCAGTCATAGTATCCTTATCCGGCAAAGGTAGGCATTAAAGAGTTCTTGCGAATGTGATGTGGGCTTTTCCAAGAATAGGATTAGGAAAGAGTAGGAGTTTGAAGATGTGCAACAAATATAAAAACCTGATGTGTTACAGTCATGTGACGTTCTACGTCAAACTTTTTTACATTTTTTATCTCTCTTCTATAAGCTGTTTCTACGAGCTTATTTTTGTTACTGCTTCATGTAAATGTAAAACGCTTGCAGAAATAGTTTCATTACACATTTTTTTGCAGATACGAGGGGAGATACAGGAGACTAAAGTTATACGCAAGTATTTTAAAACCGAATGGCTATAAGTTGGCTTTTGCATGCTCTTTCCTTGAAACTACAAGAAAAAACTGCATGTGCCGACTGTAGTTAAAAAATGATGCAGTATTGAATAATTTAAATCAATAAAGAATACCTCTGAAATGGTAATAATACAAAGAAGTTATTGGAAATAAATTGTGTGATTTATAGAGATCCAAATCGTTATGTGCTAAGTATTTATCTGTCAGTTATACAAAATTGTACAAAATTCATTCAGAATGAAGAGGACTTCACAAGCACGCTATTTGGAAAAACCTCTGGATGTACATTCTACGATTATTCATATGTCGTAAACACGCGATATTTTAATTATTGCATCAGAACTATTTTGAGAAAATCAAAATAGTTTGAAGTGAGGGCAATCTCTTGAAAATCTTCGCGTTTTATCTTCAGTTTGGTGTTTATCCGATACTTCATTTTTGAGTTACGGTCTCTACACTTAGACACACACACAAACGGAAGAGTTTCTATTA
The DNA here is from genome assembly GCA_030765065.1 of Deroplatys truncata. NCBI lineage: Eukaryota > Metazoa > Arthropoda > Insecta > Mantodea > Mantidae > Deroplatys > Deroplatys truncata. Next base: position 94,888,587 of record CM060986.1, on the reverse strand, counting down.
TAATTAAGTAAAAATAATCCCATACGAAGTGGGTAAATTCGCTGGTGTAGGTATACCATTCGATAAATGCAAGAATCAAATACCTAATCTAAATAATCTGTGTTACACTCACATGACTTTTTCTACTCTTGTACAAACTATCTTTACAAACGCTTATTTTCCACCTGCGTCATGTTAATCCAGATAAATACTTGCAGAAAGTATCTTATTGCTAATTTTCTTGTAGATACAAGGGGAATATGGTAGGCTTTAAGAGATAGTCAAATTTTTACAGAGCTGATTGCTATGTGGAGCATGTCCACACAAGAAATAAATAAAAAAAAAACAATAACGAATTCCCATTTGAGAAAAAAAGTAACAAAGAATATCTCGAAAATGGTTTACTCCACAAAAAACATGTACATGTCATAAATTGTGTATTTTAAGGCGATTCACGTTTTTTGTGTAGATACATTTTGTCTATCTCATACAGCTTACCAGTTATGCCAAAGCCATCCAGAATGAAGAGGACTTTTGGGGAAATTCCCAGAAAATTAAAGATATCATTTCATTTTTTCATGAAAATATATTAAATATATGATATTTTAATCAAAATCGTTAGACCATTTTGAGGAAATCAAAACTTTCGAAAAATGCTCCATGTAATGGGTAGTCTTGATGAGGGGATTTTCTGTAAAATCTTCCTGTCGCATTTTTGAAAGGTACTGAACTTAAATACCAAGTTTGATATTTATCCAACTTTTCGATTTTGAGTTATACTGTTAACAGACACTCATTCTCACATACACACACCGACCTTTTTCTAAAAATACTTTTTTTGTATTCAGAGAGCCTCAAAACATGTATTTCCGGTGAAATTTCCGTATAGTAGTTTTGGGTGGAATGCAATACTTCTCCTACTTACTATACATAGTGGAGAAAGTAAAAAGGACATACGAGGTGCCATAGAGTCGCAATATATTCTCATGTCCCTGATCTGCTACAACCCCATTACATATATTAGGATAGAGTAAGACCGTATAAAGCCTAATGCACTCCAACATGTCCACCTTCATTATCAACTCACTGTTCCTATCGCGTTGTGGTTATACGGAACACGCGCCGTAAGATTTGAGTGATTATTAGCAAACTGTGGCAGTAATTTGTATCATAATAATGTAAATGCCAGAGTGATTGGAGTGTAAATAAGCATTATTGTATGACATTGATTTGAGATGATTGTTAATTATAAGCATTGTTAGGAAATAAGTTTACACGGCCTCACTGAAACTGACAATAAGAGCGGATAACAATGAGCGAGGGGGTGAGTTGAATATTAATTAGAAGAGACAAACAAATGACGTCAGATTGGCGCGCTTTTCTTAGAAATAGCGGGAATATTTTCCCTAGAGCATTTGTGTTCGTAATTTTGATTGGATATCAAAAATAGACGCTAATGTTGGCGCGTTTTATTAACCAATAGCAGCTCGGTTATAATCTTTAGGCATATCGGGGTGTGGGAGTATAAAAAGCTAAAGACAGAGGCAAGTATTGTTCAGTCCAACAAAAGCATTCGCGGGTAATACGTCACTCAGTCCAGAAGAAGCATTCGCGTGTAATACGTCGATCAGTTCAACATAAGTATTCGTGAGTTATACGTCACGTAGTTTAACGGAAGCATACATCAAGTACACGTTACGCAATTCTACAGAATCTCTCGCATCTTAAAGTTTGTTATAAATGTGAAACACGCGAACTAATAATGTGCAGTAAATAAGTGATTATAGTGATATTAGAAAATATAACAGTTTCAGTCTGGCGTGTATCAAGAGGTAATATGTGAACTTAATTAATTGTGACGGTAATAAAAGTGTAAAAACAAATTATTTTATCAGTGTTATCTGTGAGTAACAAATCCTTTCCGTTTACACACCCTGTTCAAGAGATTTGCTTGACCGAGAAATAATAGCTAGCCGGAGGAGAATGAACCCAACATTCAAAGTATTAATACAATAACGGGCGCCCAACAAAAGATAACACGAAGTGACCGCGACAAATTGGCTCCCATACGTTGTGCAAATAAACATGAAGCATCTTCCAACTACCAACAAATATCCCACTTCAAAACATACTGGTCTTATTCGTTGAAGTCAAGAGGAGTGACGTTGGGGATGGGAAGTCCACTTGGGATCCGCCGCTCTTCCAATCCACGGTTGGAAAAGGTCTCATTCAGGTAGTTCCGCGCAATGTTTGTATAGTGGGGTGGTGTTCCATCTTGTTGATAAATGACAAAGGCAAGGATACCACCCTGCCCAACTGTGACTCCAGGAACAACTGCAGCATGTCCAGGTATATTGTCCGGTGCGGTGGTTCCCGTGTGTGTGTGTGTGTTAATAAAGTTTTTGTAATGAATTTTGATTTTCAATTAATTGTGATTTTTTTATTTAATATTAGGCCTCGGCTGCGTCAGTTATATCTGGTAGAGCAAGTATATCGTAACAAGGGTGGTACGACTGTAGAATAGTTTCACACACTTTACACAAGTTATAGTTTTAAATGCTTAATTCTTTATCACCTCTTGAGGGCAGTTGAATGGTATATCAACTAATAACAAATTACTGAAGTATTTACGTATGGAACTGTAAGATATTACGTTCTATATGTGTGCTAACGAAGTGCAGTTTACAGAGAATTTAAGTTCTTTATTCGCATTAAAAGTTATAAAGCATACAAATTTATATACCTGCGAATATTATTAAATGAAATGTATTTTACGGTTGTAGTAATTATCTGTTCCTAACTACATTTTTAAAGGTCAAAATTTATCTTCTCCCTGCACTAAAATTTCACATCTGCACAATCTGAGCTTCGTTTACTTGGTTTGGGTACGCTACCTCTTAGCGCCCACAGCTTAACATTTTAAATTTAATGTTTCTATTTTCTGGTTGGCTAAGCCTACTTTAACCGAACACTGTTGGTTTGACATTGATTGCCTTTATCCACCCACGTGACTATTTACAAACTTTTTGACGTTACTTCAGTGTTTTTCCATCGATTGTTGGTGGCCTTCCTTGGCTTTCTAAGTTATTGTTCTGCCAACGTTACAGCTTATTGTTAACCACCCCCTGCTTTCCACTTTGACACTTTTGCTACAGAAAACAGCTTGCTTCTACCCTCACAGCTCCTACGTTTATAAACTAAGAAATTCATTCATATAATATTTTATACATATATACAACAAATAAGCATAATACAATGGCTGTAATATACACTTTATAGCAATTACTGATTGCTTGTAGGCGGGCTATTATTTTTATTATATAATTCAATTGATAGCAGTTAAGGGATGAAAAATACTGCCTCACCCGGTGATGTCTTGTGTTGATAATTAAACTTAATTATCATGGTAAACTGCATTAGGTTTTTCTAAGATCTTACTTTACTGTATTGTAGCAGATAAAGGCGGTTATATAGACACAGGAGGGATAATAATAATAATAATAATAATAATAATAATAATAATAATAATAATAGTAATAATAATAATAATAATAATAATAATATACAACATAACGACAAAAATGTGCTGAAAAGAGATAAAGGTTATAAAGAAAATCAATTTATAAAATAAAAAGACGCCCGCTCTATAAATTCATACTAGGAATGGGTTTTGTTCAAAAGGCAGAAAAACAATTTTTGTTTTCCTCGAAACGAAAGCAGATGTATCTACCTGATATCGGCGACAAAAAGTCTACCGGAAGTTTCGCTTCTGTACTTTGGCTTGGACGTGTAGTTTACAATGGTTTCAAAGCTTAGCAGGGTCAGGAAGTATACGTGCCTTATCTACGATCTAAGAATATTCCTGGGAAGATTTTAAAACTCAAAATAAGCTGTAAGAAGCAGACGTGAAAGTTGTCAAAGTGGGGGTAGCCAATAATAAAATCATAAAACAAAAATGATAGCCAATCAAAGATCGCGTATACATCACATGATACGTTTGAACTTAAAACGGAACGAAACATAAGAAACGTGGAGGAAAATTCTAAGTTTGGGGAAAGGCGTGAAAAAAGAAAAGAAACGCCGAAACACATTCCGGTACAAACTAACCACGAGGATGGTTGATGAAACAAAATAAGAAGAAAATAATCAGAAAGTTTATAGTGTGAAAATGAAGTTGTGAAATCTAGGCAATTCGAGGGCTAGTCGGAGGAACACAAAAGTAGCGACTTCGAAAGTGACGACAATAATAGCAGTGGTTTTGACGACGAAGGTGGCGGGTCGACCAGATAGGAATATTCGTAACAAAATAAAGAAATAACTCAATCTTCACCGGCAGTATTATTAATATCAACAAGGCAGTGTCACCACCCCTGAAAACCAGAACGTCAGCGCTACCAGAACAAGTTCCTAATCCCTGCCATCTAAAAATCGAACCCCGGACTCTGAATCTCCTGAAGCGACAGCAAGGAACAACACACATGTGTCAGAGGTCAGCGTCACAGACTAAGAGCATGTAGATGTATTGGGACTTTATGGGCAGCCTGTATGTGCGTCAGTGTGTTTAATGATCGGATATATTATTTCCAAGGTCACAAATAACTCCGTAATTATATACTAAGGATTTTACACAACCCGGCAATGTTGAAATCCTATCGCTAACAAGATGTTTTGCTGTTATTAATTTCTATAATTTCGTTTTGCAGATGACGATATGCTGTTTTGCATAATATCGTCATGACCCAATTTCGTGTTCGTATGTTTCATGGTATTGCCTTGTACTATTTACTATGGTGTAACTTATAAGATACCGGAAAATTTTCCTAAAATAGGATCCCTTATCAAAAATCAGATATGTCACACTTATTTTATTTACCATTACAACCTCACACAATACCACATAAATGTTAAAATGTTTACAGCAAAGGTGATAGGAATATTTTACAATAAAAATAATCTGAAATTAAGCCATTGGTCAAGTACAGTACGAAAAACAAAACACAACTGCTTGCATATCAATTAATTGTTCTTCCACGCTGACATGTGTGTAGGAGGTTGGAAAGTAGAATCAGAAACCGGGAGATCCGTGGTTCAAATTCCGGCTATGGCATTCAATTGTTCAGTCTTCTGATTCTATTTTTCCAACCTTGTCCAACACAAATGGCTAGTGTGGAAGAACAATTAAGTCATTAATTGGCCTGATAAGGGGCTAAACTAATGAAACCCGGGACTTAAAAGTACTTACGGCGTTTAAGTTGCCATTGGTGTATGTCATCTCAAAATAGTTTGAGATCTCCTTGAGGTTTACCGGAAAAATGGGAGTTAGCTGGAGAATTTAATGTCTTACCGGCATTTTACCATAGTAGCTCACTGGTTAAGGCAACTGGGCAGAAACCGGGAGATCCTTGGCTCAAATCCCGGCTAGGCATTTAGTTTTTCAGTCCTCTGATTCTACCTTTCCATGCTTGCATATCACTTTTCATTTCTCTACAACTTACCAACCTGTAGAAAGCAGAAAGTATTGGATTCCAAACAAAATTTCTATTTCGAGATTTCACTGGAAATATACGTTTTGAGGTTCCATGAATAAACAAATCAATTTCATAAAACGTTTGTCTGTCTGTCTTGTAAAGCATAACTGAAAAAGGATATTTCGGAAAGATACCAAACTTGGTATTTGAGTTCTGCATCTTCCAATTATGCTGCACGAAGGTGTTCAAGAACATCTTCCCGTTCCAAACTGCCCTTTAATGAAAATAATGTCGTTATTTTTTATTTTCTCATAAATGACTAACGTGTATGTTTATAAAATGTATACCTTTAATTCTCTACGAGTGGTCTGTGAAGCCCTCTTCATTCTGAATGACTTCTCTTAAATCGCAATTGATTTTATCTAAAATGGCTCTAACGGTTTTGATTAAAATATGATATATTTTAAGATATTTTCACGACAAATACAATGTATATCTTGAATTTTCTCTTCTTTCTGAATGGATTTTCCATAACTGGTAAACCCTAAGAGGTAGACAACAGTATTCTGCACAACAAATGTAGATCTCGTTAAAACACATAATTTATGTCACATACATTTTTTTGCCGAGTTTACCATTTCCGAGATATTCCTTGTTATTTTATTCCAATACTTAGACTTTTTCTTAAATGGGAATTCGTTATTTTTTATGTCCTAGAAATGCAAAGAGAATCTAAAGCTTCACATAACAACCAGCTCTTAAAATTTTTGACTATCGCTTAAAGCCTACCATATTCCCCATGCATCTACAAGAAAATTAGCAATAAGATTAACATCTCGATATCTCAATTAACATTAAGTAGATGGAGAATAAGCTTATGTAAAAATAGTTTGTCCAAGAGCCGAGAAAGTCATGGGACATAATTTTCTTGTTAACTATCTTCCAGGCGCTATTAATTATTTTCTTCAGTTAGTCAATCAAAGAGTGGCAATTTTAAAACTATTACATTGCGACCCGCTTTTTAGAGGACTGCTATGTACTCACAAGATATTAACTATCAGTAAGGCAGCTGATTATTCCGTCCTCAATATGACCTACAGAACCCTAATTTGAAAGAAAATGGATGATGGATCCACAATTTACAACTACGCCAGAACACATTTAAAGCTGATTAATGTTATTCATACAATAGCACTACAAATAATTCTTGGTACTCATCGCACAAGTCCTAACGAAAGCAGATGAATCGCCAATCAAAGTAAGACTAAAGCAATTAGTAAATTCTTGTATATTTGCTTAATTCCGTCTACAAATAAAACAAAGTTCCGGATATTTTATACAGGAAAACAGAATTAATGATTTAAAACTGATAACATAAAAGACTAGGATTATCTGTTCTGTTTTTAATAAGATCGACATTAACAATGATATCCCAACATAAAGACTTACAATCCCAAGATTAAATTTGGATATATCTCGCTATGCCAAGAATCAAGTTCCCTGTCTGTTAATTCTCTAAAAACACGGGCAAAATTGTATTCACTTATGCACGGGCTTCAAGTATTGATTCGAAAATAATTGGTGCCAAAAAAGTATGGACAACGACGGTGGCCGGTTTCAGCATCTCCTTTCATAAAGTTGGTAAGTAAAGACGCGGACAGGAAAAACACCGCGCAGCCGGTTCGTGGTTTGTTGGCTGTCTCTGTAACTCATATACTCTTATGGTTTATCAGTAGTACAAAATTATAAGAATTTTACGCTCAAACTTTCTGTTTTTACAAATCACTTTTGCTTTAAAAATCAATAAATTTATCATTTCTCTCAACAAGCAATGTATATAACGGACGGTAGTAATTGTGTGAATTTTCTAAATGTGCATGAAAGTTTTCAGAGGAACTGATGAAAACTCCACTTTGAATGTGTGATGTTAATTTAAAGAAATTAAAAGCTCCAATTTCAGGTAATTTTAAATCCAAATCCTTGTCTTTTGGTATATAAGGTAAACATTCACAATATAAAAAGTGAAAGTGAACTTAAATTGTAGTAGTACATATATTTCCCTTTCTTTTTTTCTGAATGCACGATCCTAATGTTCATCTCCTTGAAATTCTCAATTAAATTAGTTGTACACTCCCTTTAAATTTTATTAACAATCCATAAAAAGCTGTTTTATTGCTGTTTTTGACTAATTTGGAAAGATTAATTAAGATTAATTAAGGGGGAGATAAGGTGGAAACGAAGAAAAAAGAAAAAGGAGGGATAGAGACGCGAAATTAAGGGAGAGAAGGAGGCGGAAGAGGAGAGAAAGCGTGAAAGAAAGTGAGAAAGAAGTTAGACGAAGAAGCTTCGTATTTTACGCATTGGCTATTAGACCTGCAGGTTCTGCTAATATTATACACGTGTTTCTGAATCCCCGTCCACTTCTTGAGGTTATATCCCGTATTTGCAAACGGGCGCCGGTAATGTTGGTTGAGCATTGCAGTATTTTCAGAGGTGACACGAACTTTAATCAATTATGAGTTATGGCTCCTCACATACATGTATACGTAAAGTACTAAATGTATAACGGATATAAATCTCTGCAGACGGGACCGAACGGGACCAAGATTCGAACTTGGAACCTTTTCGTTACGCACCCTTTGCTCTAATCACTCTTACAGTAAGTACGCTGTGAATATGTAGGTCTAATATAAATTCTCAGATGCCTGATTGGGTCTCGCTGTGAATTACTACAAAATCCTAGCAAAATTCTGTTAGAAATGGAGGTAATATGAAATTCCTATAATATCTAAGAAATGAGATAAGTTAGTTCCTACTATTTTGTAGGAGTATTCGGAGCAACCTTGGCGTTACAATACTACACGAAGCATACAGTTAATGACACACAAGCAATATGTGTTTAGATCTATGGGTCTTGCGTAATGCAACAATAAAACAATAGAAATATTTTACCGCTCTTGATATTATCTGGACTGCCTATTCAACGTGGACGGCAATTCGGGAACACCTTGTACTCGTTTAAATGCGAAAACAAAGAGAAACGCGAGGGGAATGGAAGGGACTTGACTGAATTGAATGACCTATCCTTGAGCAGAAAATAACGACACATACTTGGTCCCTCCCCCCAAACGTGAAGCTATAAAGTTTCGAAGCAGAAAATATTTAATTCTAGCCAATAAATCGCAGAATAAAACTTTGTTATTTATGGAAAATGTTGTTGTAAAATAAAAGTTACGTAAGCGTGTGAGTCAATTAATGTGAATCTAATTTGTAGTATCACATGACGTGTGAGACACACGCACTAATGACGTGAGAACTTCCTTTAGACGTTGCGTGGACAAATTAGTTAAGTACATTGAGGTTCTCAAACAGGTTGTTAAGTCCTTCAGCGAACGATAACATTATGGGGAAGTGAAGCCAACATAACGTTCAGTTATTCCCAAGTGTATTGGACAGTTCACTTCAAACTTCTGTGGGAACCACAAGAAAAAAGGGAAATTGGTGAGTACTGAGTGTATCACTGAATGTTGACGATCAGTACTCTTCGTAAAACTCATTATAACTTAGCTACTAGTTATAACAAATAACGTTTCGTTGCAGAGATAGAGGGTTTAATTTTCCACTTGAATAGTTTGTTTGGATTACGTGGAGGAGATATTGTAGTTTCAAACATTTTATATCAAAATTCCATGTAAGTGTATTTGTGGGGCACATGCAATCCAAAGAAAATCTAATTTTAGAAAACAATTCAGCGTGCGGATATGTCTCTTTCTATGAACCGCATAAATTTATATTGAAAAACTTTATCTCTAATGATTTGATTAAAATATTATATAGTTAAAATATTTGCATGATTAATAAAATGTCCATGAAGTTTTCCATGGACATGTTGCCAAGTTCCTTTCATTCTGAATGAATTTAAGACTGTTAAACAATAAGATATACGCAACATATTACTTCATATAACGTAGAGCTCATTAAATATATCCATAACCGTTATTGTTACATTAAAAGTTTTCAAAATATTGTTATTTCCAAAGGTTATGCACAGCTTGCTTCAAATTATTACTACACATAACATACTAATTTATTTTAATGTGCCTCTCACCTCACTTCATGCCTGTGAAAGTTGTTCAGTTCGTACACTTGTTTCGGAGATAGTTTTTGTAGAGCAAGCAGGTTGTGGGTGCCTCATCTTGTGTATAAAACTACTCCGGTTATAAAGGAGGTTTTGCATTTCACAAACCTTCTTTGGTACTGTTTACTTTTGATATTCAAGCTTTAACATTAGATTCTTAGTTACTGTGAAATATATGTATACCGGTATGGCTGAAAGGTAGCCCATAATGGAAAGCAGCTGCTTATGTTGATACTAACAAATCTAACCTCCCCGTCCGCCAGCGTGGTCATCTCTTTTCCCCGAGTATAATGGCCGAATTACCGAATTGATTAAATTGAGTATTTTTATTTATGGACGCTCTTTAACTGCTGTGGTTCTTAGCGTCTCTATCTATATTGGGCGTGAAAGATCGGTAATTTTGCTCAGAGGCCTCTTTATGAGGCTTGAGGTTCTTTTACGTGCCGTAAATATACGACACGGGACCACCAGCTTTACTTCCCTTCCAAAGGAAGCCATGCTAAGGATTTTTACGCCCGAAAAAATCCATCGCCCTCCGCCGGGTTTGAACCCGCGACCTCGGGAACTAGAGGCCGCATGGTAACCACTAAACCACGGAGGACGACTAAATTTACCGAAGGATAAGATTATAAGCTAGTTGACAATGTTCTCACTAGCGAAATACCTTTAAGGGAATGCTTCTTTGAATTTTGGCACAAAAATATAACATAATAAACTGTAGAAATAAAGAAGAAAGTTAAACCCTCTGTTTTCATACTACACTACCGTTTTCTTAACGGCAGTTTTCTTATTCCCATTCGATGTCGGTAAAAACTTTAATCTTCGTCTTCATGTCTCTGATGAAAGCCCTCATATAAATTCTTCACCACTTCCTCTAGAAAGTCGAAGTATGTTAAGTTGGTTGGTTTAGCTTTCTTTGTGTGCAGTCTTAGTAAAACTGTTTCATAGAGGCGGTAACCCAATCACCCCTTCATTTCGCATCGATTATAATACCATTAAGTGGTTCATTTTTGTTGTGCAGGAATTGTTTTTAAGGCCGATCACATAGGGAATTCATGCCGACTGACTGGAGTCGAAGGTTGGTTACGGAGGGTAAAAATAATATTGCGATCTAGGGGAATGGGTCACCTTTTATGCACGTCAATGTACGCTGACTTTCGACTCACACTTCCACATTCTGCAGAGAGTAGGGGATTTCTCTAAAGAAAGGAAAATATTCACAGCAATCGAAACCGGGGCCTCTTGGACAAGCAGCCAGCATGCTTATTATTCCATCGGAGATGCAGACATAACCAAATTGAATAGTTGCCCTTGGGTGATCATATTTATGCAAAACTATAGAATTCAGTACATGTGAACTTAGTTGTAATTGTATATGAGAAAAATATTTGAAAGGTTTAATATAGGCAGTGCAGAGACCAAGTTCAATTACCCCTTAATAGTCATGATATTCGATATTGGCAGCTAAGGTGTAAACTTTTACCCACCTCGAGTACTGAGTGAAACTGCTACCTCACAAGACAATTAACAGCTATTATCTCATGGCCTTGATCAAAGTCGGTGTAAAAATGACAACTGCTGGCTTCTTATCTGTACTGATAATGACGGTACCTTATTCCTTCAGCTTATGTTACCAACTTGTTTTAAAGGAAAACATTAAATTAAATTGAGTTTTATTTATAGACTCTTTAACTCTGTGGTTCATTCTATATTGGGGGTGAAAGACAGGACATTTGCACCGGCCGTCCCGTAAATCTACGGCACGGAACCACCGGCTTTACTTCCCTTCCTAAGGAAGCCTACGTCCGAAAAAATCCATCGTCCTGCACCGACTTTGAACCCACGACCTCGGAACTAGAGGCTAGCATGGTAACCCTAGACCAGGGAAACGACGTCCTTAAGGAGATCTGTATAAATGATTACTAATGTGTTTGAAGTTCAAATATACTACCCCCGTTTTAAATCTTCGATGTAATTAAAGCTGTAGTATTTAAATATGATTGCGAAAGTGCGCATACTGTCACGTTTTAGTCGTGTTCGCAACATTTTGATTTCTGGTACATAGCATACATTCAAGGAAAGAATCCTTTAAATCTAAATACTGAGCGAACATCTCCTAAAAATTACGCTTATCTACTTCCATTTTAAACAAATTACATCCATGAATATTCGGTAGTATTTGTTAGCTACCTTTATTTAATACATTCACTTGTATTCTCGTTATTTAAATAATATTAGCATACCGATGTTATTTCATTGCATATATCAGTAAGTAATTCTAATTTTGCAAATCTACCTATATGATTGGGGGTTTATCATTGCTTTGTGTGATACAATGTTTTGAAAAATCTATGAAATTCTCCAAGTAATATGTATAGTATTGTTTTATGTCGTGAAAACCCCTAAGGGGTGCCCATGTTGGGCGCATATCAATGGATTTGGAATGTTTTTAAAATATAGTCATTTCAGGACAATAAGTTTAAAATACAAACCATAGTTACTTCCTTCAGCCAGGTTGTAAGCAATTTAAAATGTTGTTAGTCCATTTAAGTTTCATTAAGTACAATAAAACGTGCAAGCTCTGCTAAAAATCAAACCGCCGCCATCCACAGGCGAAAACCTTTACCCCACGGAGATTCTGACACTGAGTCTATAAATGTGTAAACTCCGTTTCGACATGTTGCAACCCCGTTGCATCATGTTTGTGATCTGCACCTAATGACAGTAATCATGAAATAAAGGAGTGTATTTATTTTCTCCTGTTAGATTTAGTCAATTACATATATCTTGATTGTAGTAATTATCGTTAGCCTCGGATCGGAAAATTTCTTGAGAAATCCCATGCGCTCCTTTATTTCTTTTTTGATTATTTTTAGGCAGCTTATTATACGACTTTTAGTTATAACTTTGTACTATTTTAATCAAATTTTAAATAGATCGATACATTTTGCTCATCAAGTTTTAATCCCATGTTTAAAGCGTTTGGCGAATTGTGCCAAGCGTACTGACGGACAGACGGACGAAGCGACGCTATAAGGTGTCCTGAAGTAGTGAACGAACCTAAAACGATGTATTTCGATATTTTTAAATGATAATACTATAACGGCTTCATTTAATTTGCGGCTGCAACTTGAAAAATATATTCTGATATTCTGGTCGTTAGCGTCTTACAACCCTGTCTGAGCGTCACCGCCCAGTCGTACTCAAATTCCCATTGGTATCGAGAACCACTGCTCCGTCAAGTTCAACCCAAGCCTAACAACTCCCGTTCGGGAGGGTCTCAGATGATCGGCCCTATGCACTTCTACAGAGAGAGCTAAAAGTCTACGAACCGGCCGCACGGTGTTTTTCCTGTCCGCGTCCTTGGCGATCGTGGCCGTCTGCCGCTATCATAGAAAAGCGCGAATGAAACCGTACAACAATTTTAAAATTACTTTTAAAGGCTTTACTTACAAATTTTACGAAAGGATATGCTGAAACTGGCCACCGTCGTTGTCCATACATTTTTGGCACCTCTTTAGGAAACTATCCATCACTCGGGGTAGTTCACGTTAGAAATGCTGGCCATTTCCTGGCGGATATTTTGTTTTAATTCTTCCAGGGTGTGTGGGTTTGTCTTGTACACTTTGTTTTAAGTTACCCCACTTTCATAAAATTGTTAAGTAAAGCCTTTAAAAGTAGTTTTAAAGATATTGTATGGCTTCATCCGCGCCTTTCTATGATAGCGACAGACGGCAACGAGATCCGAGAACGCGGACAGGAAAAACGCCGCGCAGCCGGTTCGTAGTCTTTTGGGTCACCCTGTAGTAACGTCAGAAGTATCACGAGTGCTAGGGATCCGCAGCGTTCGTACCACGGCAACTGAAGCGATCGCAACCCCTCCCCTACGGGCTGAAAATCGACAGGACTTCAAAAGAATAGCTAAGTACTGATCAATTCCAAACATTAGTAACGGATATTTCGGAAATTGCTGATGCTATTAAAAAGTTATTTGAAATAAACTGTGTGTTTTAAAGAGATTTACATTTTTTGTGTAGTACGTTTTCCTCTGTTGCTTAACGTTTACCAGTTGCACAAGAATATACAGAATTCCTTCCGAATTAAGAATACTTCCCTAGCTATTCCCAGAAAATACGAGATATGCGCTTTATTTTTCATGTAAATATATTTAATATAGGTATGGTATTTTAATAAAAATCGTTAAAACCATTTTTGAGATAATCAAAAATTTAGAAAAATCTCTTATGTAAAGGGTAATTTGGGATGGGGGACTTTCTTGAAAATATTTTTGTAGCAATTCTGGAAGGTTGTACCTAAATACTAAGTTTTGTATTTAGGTGAACTTTCGTTTTTTTTTTTTTTTTTGAGTTATGCTGTTCACAGACAGACCGACACATACACGCACACATAAATTGGATTTTACAGGTACAATTTTACTAATACTCGGTTTGTTCACATTTCAATAATAAATTATAATAATTAGAATCTAGACTCAGTGTTACCTAAATTTTCAAGTACCCATCATTTCGTTTTTGAAATTTTCCATCGTTTGAACTTCATTTTTGAACTCTTCAACATCTGAACATAGTCAGCTGTTACACACACACGCGCGCGCACACACACACACACACACACACACACACACACACTACACTGAATCCAGTCCTCTTTTGGGAATGTATATTTTTCACTACTAAAATTTCGGAAGATTTTCTCAGTCCTGTTTGAAAATCAATGTATTCTCATTTGATTTAATCTAGCTCTAGGATTATATTTCTTATATTTTACTCCTGAAGCAGACTGGGAGCTCAAAATTCTTCTTTCTTTAAGTTGACATAGTGCGTTTATATTGCTTTTCCTTTTGTAGCAAAATGTTGTGATATTAATCTGGGTTTGAGTGTATAGGTAGGATTGGAATCATTGGGACATTTTTTTTGTGCAGTATGGGATCATTTTTGTAAGAATGGGTTTTTCAATTGCGGTGACAATTTTACTGAATTCATCGTGAAGTACTGATGCTGTTATCAGTCCAGTGCCTTCCTAGAAACAAAATCTGCATCCGAAAATGCATCCCTATCAAAAAGAAACACGAAAGCGTGGAGAGCTGCGGTTTCCACTTTGCTCTAGATCACTTTCAATTTAAAATTGGAGGTTATGTCTAATTTGATAAAACAAAATGCAAACTAGCCGCTTCATAAAATAGATAATACTTTAAAGATTTGGCCCATTATTTAAAAAAATCGTTAATCACCTACTGTTTGGTGAATGATATATTGTTCGCGCTTCAAACTGCGTAAAAGTTCACTAAAACAATTAAGGTTTTGCACATCAGCAGTGGCCTGTACAAAATTAACAATCTCCATCTGTTAGGCGGAAAGTATCCATACTTCAAGAACATAATTATACAAGTCAGTTCTGAACTTCTTCCACTCTAGAAAAAAGTGCTAGTTTTCGCTTTGCCCGGCGTTTCCGGTTTGTCCTCCCCGCCCTTTGCCGGTGAAAGAATTCTGGATTGCAATGACCAAATAATGTTTTAGATAATTGTAGTAGATACATTTTAAAGCTCTTTAACTTCTGTTTGGTCCCACAGTTATTTAATAACATAAAAGCTACATAGTTTTAAGATAATACAGAAAGCCTTAACATATGCAACGAAATGGAGGTAAAGCTGGTAATTATGAAGAATCATAGCTCTTTGGAGAAGACAAGTCTGTGACCGTCACGAAAATTAATATCAGTTGTGAATATTGTTATATACTGGGGTGAGGCCAAAAGGTTTGCAGCTAGTTATTAAATTTTAGTTACCCCAGCATAAATATTGGGAGGCATGGCTGCAGAGGTAGCCAGAGGATCAGAATCTTAAACCACCCATTCCAGAGCAAGCGTGGGATAGTTATCACAAAATACACAGGACTTCACATTAATCACATCACCTGTGATTTATTCAGTATAACACGGTATCCCTACATCACACAAAAGATAAAAAGGAAGAAATTTAAGGGAGATGCTACACACACAAGGCTACATTCACACGATTTCACATACAACCTTACAGTCCCAACACTCCGACGAAAGTAATGCTAACACACAACACACCCACTCTCCACCGCTGGGGGTCACCAGCTAGGAAGGTGGCGAGTCGTCACGCCAGAAGAACTTCAAAACCCAAGCCGAAAGAATTACCTCAACAATACTGTCGCCAATGACGCAATTATGTATCTGGTGTGACAATACTATACATACACGCCACAATATAAAGTATCGGTTTACTGATTTCTCATGTAAGCTATTGCCTTCCTCTCTTTATATAATTATTTAGCATACCCTGCTAACGGATTTGATTACGTAAGTACAAACGAAATGAAGAAACATCTCTTACATGAGGATTATTAGAAGGTTTTAACATACGTATCTTAAATCCGTACATTTATAACATTAGAATAAGCGTTATTCAAAGAATTTGACACTGTTTCGTTATACACATTTGCCGTATTTAATAAATATCAATTAAAGAAATAAATACAACATATTCATGCCATTATAAACAAAAAGAATTCTCGTTTTTTAAAACCTAACTTCGTTTAAGTGTTACGTCATGGCCATCTATGTATATTGCTTGGAATAAAATGAAACGGCTTCTGTTTTTACACGTATTTCTTTTTTAAATTTATTATTGTCGCTTTAACATTAAAGTCATAACGCGACTACAATAAATTTTAAAAATTACAATATTTTGTAACAAATTACAACCATCATTATATAACATTATACAATTTTATTTCCTTTAAAAACTTTACTATGTTATGACAGATGGTTGAATCACTCAAGGCCACCGAGAGGTTAGCAGGAATACCACACTGAAGCCGATGAACCTCGTAGATAGGACACTCTGCAACTATATGCTGAACTGTGAGAATGGAGTGACAGTGCTTGCATGTAGGCTGATGATCTTTTCCAAGGAGATATGAATGGGTAATTGCAGTATGTCCGATACGTAGCCTGGTGAGAAGCACCTGGTCACGACGAATTAGATGTTTTATTGGGTAACTGAAACTAGGATTGGGGCTTATGGCGATTAGTTTGCTATTGGATATGAAACTCAGTGTAGCTTCCATTTCTTACATGTTTCATAGGAAATTTTGGAAGTCGTGATGCGGAATCTTGAGGTGGCGTGTTGCTTCTTTAGCTGCTTCATCAGCTTTTTCATTTCCAGATATGCCCATGTGAGATGGTATCCATGCCAGCGACACGTGTTTATTGCAGGCTTTTATCTGTAAAATGTTCTGCACTAAAGAGCTTCTGGGTGACTTCTGTTGAAGAGCTAGAATTGCGCTCATGGAGTCAGTGAAGAGGATATAACAATTGTGTTCAGTGTTCATTATTTATTCCAGGGAAAATCTTATGGCAAAAACTTCAGAGGAGAATTATAGAGAGGTAATTCGGAAGACTGTAAAAAATTGTATGTTCAGGTTCTCTGTGGAGTAAAGCAACTATTTTCTACTATATGATATTGTAAACGCAGGACTTTTAAATCCTTTTATGGCTATTAGTAATTTATGAATTGATTTAGAAGGCGTTTTATAGCCCATGTCCGTCGGAAAGCATCGGCTTTTCCAGTGGTGAAGAATTAGCAAAATCGGTTGAGTGCGTTTAGGAGTTGAAGCAGTATTTTTAACATTTAAATGATTTCAGTCAAATTATATAATATGTAAATTCAATAACAGCAATATGTGTATGTAATAATTTGTAAAATGTATGTAACAGTCATTGCATATGCTTATATTATTGTAAACATGTTCAATAATGTTATGTGAATGCATTACGTAATTTAATAATGTAAGAGCTGTGAGAAGAATAAGTTAAACGTTGCTAACAATGACGTAACAATGAGGTAACCTTGAGTCAATAATGAGTTTGAGAGTTTAAATGTTATTTGTGATTCTTGGAAGCAATAATGTAATTTTAGTGACAGTTTAAAAATGACAATCAACAACCAGAAAAAGCTTTAGATAAATGCAGGTTTCTATTGGAGTAAAAATAGTCAATCAGAGACTTGAAATACAGGAATTTACAAGTTTAGAAGGTTGAAATCTAGACAGTTGCCTGAAGACAGTGATAGTAACCGGATGCATGATGCGTCCTCGAGAGATTTAATTACGTATTCGTGTTAGACGAAAAATAGTTTTACGTGGTAAAAAGTGTAATTAATTAATAAAAGGAATCTCACAGCTCTCTATATCAGTGAAGTGCAATTTAATTTGTGTCAGGGATTAATAAAAAGGAGTGAATTAAAACTTAAACCTGCGTAAGCCTACATTCTTGTCGCATCACGCCCTGCCAAGACTTCCATGTCTCTAACAATAATACTGACGCCGCCGAGGCAAACATAAATATTTAATATTTAAAGAAACAGTTTAATTATAAGGTTAATATTTTTTTTAAACTTGGAGCAAAGGCCACCTGAAAGTACATTTGGGGCGAAGGCTACCGGAAACTGTTTACTACACGTGCGGTTGCAAATACTACAAGTTCGGTTCCCCAACAGTTGAAATACGATACAACTCCTTCAATACAAACTACTTCAAATTGACGCCCATACGTGGTGCAAACTCCTACAACAACGTAAACAAACATTCTTCTTCAAAGTTATCCTACATATTCTTCACCCTGAAGTTTTTTCTCTATTTCTAATATAATATAGATTGCTAATATTATGTGCAATAAGATTCAGTCCGCAGTTAAACGATTTTAAATAATTCGAACAAATGAAATTGAGGAGAAGGAATCCCCTTGCTTTAATAGAATGTCCAGTCATTCAATAATTACTGGATATATCAGTTAGCATCATCTGTTGTCAAGCCTGGAGCAGAAATATACAATTTGTTTTTTCTGCCATTGCATTCTGTCGCCATAAGTTAGGACTGTAACTTCAAACAGAAAGCAGTCTGTAATTTAGTTCAATTAATTAGTTGGACGATATTGAGATACATACTGGATTGATTTGTTTTGAACATTATGGCGCTCCACTCCGCCATGTAAACTTGCACGTACAGCTTTAGAACTGCAATTTCCTAACAGGTGTGTTGGAGAGAGTCGATCTCACGACCACTATGAAGTCCATATCTTGCATTGATTGATTTTTTAACCTTATCTATAAGGTATCTATTAGGTAGAGGAAGCATTGATTTTCACCCAAACATTCGATAATGAAATTTAAATATAAATACCATTTTAAGGTTCCTAATATAAAAACAAAGTAAATAAAAGATTCGTGTTTGTGTCTGTCTGAAAAAGGAAATGACTGTCTGGCGGTTAGTATGCCAGCCTTTAAATCCAGGGGTATCGGATTCGATTCCCGGGTAGAGTCGGGATTATACTTCCCATCTTCCCTAGAGTCTCAAAGTATGAGTAAGAGTGTAAATGCGTGCGTGCGTGTGTATGTGTAAATTTAATGAGTTATAAAGAAAACCCAAAGCAAAAACCCTAAAGATTAACACGATAGTTAACGAGTGAACATCATTGCCAATGGACAGTTGTTCCGAAAGTAAAGGCCACTGATATGACCTTAGATGTTTAAAGGCGGCAAATATAAACGGAACAAAAGAAAGTGAAATGTCGGATAAATACTGAAGTAGGTATTCAAATTCAGCATTTTTCCAAGGATGTTACAAATTTTCAAAATCTTTTATTTTAAACTTCCCATACGTCTAAAATACGAGGCGTGTTTTAAAGCAAGTACCGATACCTAAGGGTTTAAAAAAACAACAATATATCATTTAGCAAATATCACCTTATATCTTACACTACTTCTCTATATAGCCACCTCCGTTATTCAGACACTTGTAACGGGAAACTAATTTTTGTATGCCTTCATCAAAGAATGATGCCGCCGTCATAAAGCCTGTCCACACTTCTTGTTTCACATCATCGTCGTTGAAGTGTTTTCCACCAAGAAATTTCTTCTAATGAAGAAACAGATGGAAATCGCTTGGTTATCAAATCCGGACTGTAGGGAGGGTGGTCGAATTGTTCCCAAACAAATGATTCAATTAGACCTTGACTTGGTGCGTATGTCCGGCCATTGTCACTCATTATTTCCGCATACACTTCACACAATTGGGAATTAATATTTGCTGTCGTAACATTTCTTGCATTCTAACAACGAATCACTGATCTGACTCACAATCGGCGGTTCGTCGACTTTTTGAACATTTCGAAACGCTCTAACAACAAGGAACACAAAGTGTTTCACTCACAGTTGTGTCTGGCTTCCTAATGATTGGAGAAAGTGATCGCTCAAAATCGCGACTGCAGCGCTGCAGTGGCAAAATATTAAAACGGTACTTGCGTTAAAAACAGGCATAGTATTTGCATGACTAACAAAATGTGTTACTTGAATTTCCTCTGCTTAGCCCGTGAAGTCCTCTTCATTCTAGATACGTAATGTTATTGGTTTAAATTTTCATAAACGCTACTATTTTGAAGTAATAAGTTGATAAGTTAGCATTCATGTATGCACCATGCCCATACAAAGAGTATACAATTTCATAACCAGTATACAGGGATCCGCTTTATAAAGATTCGGCTATCGCCTTAGCTTGCTTTGCCCCTCTTGTATTTTTACAATGAAATATACAATATTGAGTTTTATTTATGGACGCTCTTTAACTGCTATGGTTCTTAGCGTCCCATTAGGCGTGAAAAACCGCAAATGTTGCTCAGAGGCCTCTTTTATCGCCCTTGAGGGTTTTTTTTACGCTGCCTTTTACGGGACCACCGACTTTACTTTCCTTCCGAAGAAAGTTATGCTAAGGATTTTTACGCCCGAAAAAATTCACCCCCTCCGCCGGGTTGAACTAGAGGCTAACATGGAACCACTAGACATCGGAGGACGATCCGTTTCCGTTTTATCTCGATTAATATGAATTAGAAAGAAAAATAAACTTTTGTAACAATAGTTTGTAGAGCAAATATAAAAATAAACTATAATGGTTGGAGAACGTCATGTAAATGTAACAAATTAATTTCTTGTCTTGTATTAAAACTGGCAGGAAAGTAACCACAGGTTTTTGCGCAGTGTTCGGATGAAAGAGATGTAAATTTTAAAACACTATTTTTAAAACTCCTTCATGTGGTAAAATTTAGCAAAGGGCAATGAAGTTAAAACAATCATTCGATGCTTACGTAACATGAACTTAAGATTAAAGTTCAGACAAACTGACCGCAAACTTTGGAGAACATAATTTTCAGCTAATAAAATAGTTTTAAAATAATGATTTTCGATTTTACACGGAAACAAAAAAGAGGTATTTAACGCTCACATGTATTTCTCTAGTCATTGCTAATTCAGAGATAACTTTAAAAATCGATTCTTCTATCCTTCTTTACGTTAATCTAAGTAAATGCTGGATGAACAAGGATTTAAATTTGACAGTGTAGACTATCCTACATTCTAGATAGATTTCATACCAATATTAAAAACCTAAAACATTTTAATCAAAATCACTTATCGTTAGTTTTCCACAAATAAATATTTTCCACGTAGAGAGCTGTTTTAGATGTGAGAAATTCTATGAAAATTTTGCCTGCCTAATATCCATAAGTTATCTCTACTAAGTACGAAATTTAATGGAATTTAATGGACTTTTCGTTTTGAAGTTGCAAAGCTTACAGACAACCCCCTCCCTCCCTCCCTCTCTCTCTCTCCCTCGCAACGTGTGTTTTCTTTGAATTATTTGAGCTAAGCTGTAAATGTACAATTTATGTGGAAGTTTTTTATCCTTTAAGGCAGAATATCGGATGAGCCTTCACTTATTGCACCCTGGGGTCATTAATTAATCATTCAGTATCAATTCTTCATTATATCTGTACATCTAACTTAGTATATGGATTATCAGGGTAAATAGTTCATGGATATCAGACAAAAATTACATGCTCTTAAAAGGCAATACACCAGTTTTCATCAGACACATGAGAAAGAAGTTGTACCGGGTTTCTCTTGAATGACGCAAACTACAGGCCACGGCTCCCACGGCACCGCTAGACGAATCCGTCCATGCAGAGCGGTGCACCAGCCCGCCGTTCTCCACTAAATAATGCTAACGATGCAAAACAAGTTACCTTTGGTTATAAAAGGCGTTCTAAGTTGTGCCCCTCTATGTCTGTGCATGACTAATTTCTGAAGTCCAAATTGTAAAATTCGCTGCCTTCTAATTCGTCAAGCGTATGGGGATTGTTGTATAAATTTTATCTTTAAGTATTCCACACAGATAATAATCACATGGATTTAGAACTGCAGAGGGAGCAGACCAGAGAATTATTAATATTATTCATAAAAAACACATTGTGATGCGAAGTAGCTATTTTATTGGATTGCTTTCCTTGACCTCCCCTATCTCGTCTGTCTGCTGGTTTAGCATTGTTAGGCATCTGTTTCTTTTTGCCTAACAAGGATCAAGTCTGTTTAATTTTTCCTAACACGTTATAAGTTATGCATTTTTGCTTTCTCTACCACGTAGTAGTAGGCAGAGAAAGCCTTGCATTCCCCTAAAAAATTCGATACCGATATTTCACCAAAAATACATGTTGGAGACTCCGAATAAAAAAAGCACTTTTAGAAAAAGGTCCGTGTGTGTGCGTGTACAGCATAACTCAACAACTAAAGGTAGAATAAATACCAAAGTTGGTATTTAAGTACAATGACTTCCAAAGATGCGACACGAAGATTTTAAATCAAATCCCCCACTCCAAATTACCTTTTACAGGAACACTTTTCGATTTTTTTTTATTTCCTATAACGATTTTGATTAAAATACCATCTCGTATTTACATGAGAAATAAAAGGTATATGTTGAATTTTCGGGAAATAGTCCATGAAGTCCTCTTCGTTTGGAAGGAATTTTGTATAATCTAGTATAACTGGTAAACGTTAAGCGACAGACGAAAACGTACTGCAAAAGTGTAGATCTCTTAAAATCACAGAATTTATTTCAAATAAGTTTCTTTTTAGCTTAAAGCATTTCTCAGATATCCATTACTAATGGTTCCAATTGTTCATTTCTTGACCATACCCTAATGTTCTTTCACGTTCAGTTGTTTCTCGCGATTGCGTAGAAACCGTATGGAATTTTAAGACCAGCGTATAGTGCCCTGTGATTACTGTTATCGATGTTCTCTTTAATCTACAACGAAATGTGTAATGAAGCTATTTCCGAAAGGTTTATTTGGATTAAAATGTAGTAGATAGAAAAATAAGCCTGAGTAAGAATAATTTCTATACACACAATAAACAACAGAGTGTAGAGAAAGTCATGTTAATGTACAAGATCAGATATAATACCAAAGACAAATCAAACTGACATCCACATATGATCGTTTTCGCAAAACTTATCTGCTCTTTAATACATATCATGAAAACTGCACACAGCTTTAACAACATTTCCATTCTATAGATGCCTTTCCAAACTGTGTTATACTGAAATTTGAACTACAATATCCTCCTTAGGCGCATAGGTATCCCAGAGCAGAGCGAGGTCATTCAACTCTAAAGTTACCATAGGTCAGACCCAGTGGCAATCTGTCGCGACATTCAAGATAAACCCGGTATATTTAATTTTCTTCCTTTTATTCCCTTTCGTTAATTTTTTCTTGTCCATGCAGCAGGATTTGAACAATGGCAGTACTGAGGACGCTGACAGAGAAACAGCTTGAGTTTATCAGAGAAAAACATGGCCTGAGCGAGAAGAAGATCAAGGAAGCAGTAAAGCTGCTTCAAGAGTGGTTGCGCTTGCAACCCCATCTGCCGAGTGAATGTGGTAAGTACTGAGACATCAAATTATTTAGAAAGCTATGACGATAATAATAATAATAGTAATAGAAATGATGATAATAATAATAATTATTTACTGGAGTACTAAGATATTGCATGTATTCCACTGATATTGGTCCTGGCCACTCTTATGTTACAAACTACATTATACATATTTCAGGTCGTAGTATTGTTACTAAACAGTTAATTTACTTTTAGTTTTTCTAAATATTGCCCTAAATGTTCTACAGTTTTTGTCTAAAATTCGATTTAAGCCAATTTTCCTATTCATTCTTAACCACAGAGTTTATTTTTTTTAAATCTCTATTTCCATACATTCTAATATGCATTGCATTCTTTTCCCCCATATAATAGGCATTCAACTTGTAGATGGACATTTCATTAACCCTTTAACCTCCACAGTCCTCTTAGCCATGCTATCCTCCACTTTCCTCTTTATTGGTGTTGGCTATACACCCCTCTTTCCCTTTTCATGGAAACATTAGAATATTAGTGACCTCTTCTTTGGTTAACTGAACAACTTTTGTATCTCAATATCTTTATATCTTCTTCCTGTTTCCAAAACTTGTATTTCTTGTTTCTCTTTTTCTGGGAATATTCTTCAAGCCATTATTAAATCACTTAACTAACTCCTATTGTGTGTTCTTGTTTCTTGATATCTTAAGCATTCTTAACAAATTACCATCGTTTATATTTAGGATCTTATAGCAGTATTTCCATCTCTCCTAATTAATCTTTTCCTTGCTAGTATGGCGAAGAATAGTGGGTTAAGTGTTCCGAATTATCAGTAAAAGTCAGAAATTATCCGAATATAGAAGTTTAATATCTCAGATTTCTAAATTATAAACTTAGCTCTAACAATACCTGTCACATTGCTGCTTTATCTCAAATTATTCTTTATGGTAGAGAGAATACATTTTCTGAATGTTAATAATTTTATCTTTAGTTCACTATCATATTGTGACGATAATATTTACCCCACTAATTATTTAATAGTGTCAAATTAGGCGAAATTAACTAATTTAGAGTATATCTTCGAGTGTTTGAAACTCTGCAAGACTCTCTTCCTCTCATTTTCTGTTTGATTTCTCTCCTGTTTTTGGCTAGTCTAATATGGCGACATTTTCCTGGAATCATCTTCATTTCTCTTTAAAAGGTAGGTAGTACAGGTTTTCTAACGTCTCTGTAAGGTAATAACCATTGAATAATGATAGATGGGTTGTTAATATTGTTTCTTGACTGCGCGCGCGTTTATATGCGCGTATGAACAACGCAACTGAAAAACGAAGTTTAGGATAAACACAAAACTTGTTATTTAAGTTCAGCATCTTCAAAGGTTGCGACACGAGGATTTTCAAAAAAAATCTCCCACCACAAAGTGCTCTTTCCAAAGAAAATACTTCGTTATTTTTTATTTTCTCAAAATGACTAACAATTTTCAATAAAATAACATATGTTTTAGATATTTTCACATATAAAATGAATATCTCCACTTTTTTGGAAATAGCCCGTGAAGTCCTCTTCATTTTGAATGAATTTATAACTGGTTAACGTGGATAGAAAAGTTACTATACTAAAAACGCAGAGTTCTTTAAAAACACAATATATGTAATATAACATTTTATAGCATTACCATTTACAATGCATGCATTATTATTGGTCTAATTTTCAATAATGTTATACTTCTTTATTTAGCTTAGTCACCATTCACTTGAGTTTGCGGTGTCATGGAAAGAGAATGGAATTTCAAAGCGGAGACCCACCTTCTAAAGTTTTGACGGTCGCTTCAGCCCCTTGCACCTATGACAAGATATATAATGAACTAAAGAGGAAGAAACAAGCTTCGGATGGAATATATTGTAAAGGAGAGATAAAAATAAAGAATAGTTGGTAGAGAAAGTCATGTGAATATAACACCAGATTTCTGATATAAAAGTACGGTGTTTTCAAGTCGTAGTTACTCGTATCTTAAATTTGGCTACTTATGGTTGTCTTGTTTGTTACAGACGAACGCATGCTGGAACGCTGGCTGTTACGCAGTAAAAACTCTCTGGAAAAGACAAAATCCGCTATAGACATGTACTTCACCGCACGTACTGCTTTACCACATCTCATGACAGGTTGGGATACAATCATGGATCCTGCGATAAAATGTACCATGGATACAGTGTAGGTATTATACATATATACTTTTATTTTCTCTAGCACCTATCTATTGTGCGCAGATAAAGTTTTGAGGTGCCCTGAATCACCTGCAAAACAATCTGATGTGTTACACTCACATGACTTTCTCTACTCTTGTACAAACTATTTTTACAAACGCTTATTCTCCATATGCTTCATATAAATCGAGATGTTAATCTTATTGGTAATTTTCTTGTAGATGCAAGGGGAATATGGTAGTATTTAAGCGATAGTCAAATCTTTTAAGAGCTGGTTGCTATGTGGCGCATTCCATTCTCTTTGTATGTCCGGCACATAAAAAAACGAATAACGAATTCCCATTTGAGAAAAAGGTTTGGAAAATTTAAGGGAATAAGAAGCAATATCTCGAAAATGGTTCACTCAACAGAAAAAAAATGTACATGACATAAATTCTGTATTTTAATGCGATCTACATTTTTTGTGTAGTAAACTTTTGTCTATCTCTTATGGTTTACCAGTTATGCAAAAGTCTTTCACAATGAATACTTTTGGAGACATTCCCAGAAAATTCTATATACATTTCATTTGTAATGAAAATATCTTAAACATATGATATTTTAATCAAAATCGTTAGAGACATTTTTGAGAAAATTAAAATTTTCGAAAACTGTTCCATCTAAAGGATAATCTGGAGTGGGGGGATTTTCTTGAAAACCTGTGTCGCATCTCTGAAAGATACTGCAAATGGATACCAAATTTGGTGTTTATCCGACTGTTCGTTTCTGACTTATGCTGTTCACAGAGAGACAGACAGACATACACACACGGACATGTTTTCAAAGATGCTTTTTAGGATTCAGGGGGTCTCAAAACATATATTTCCGGTGAAATCTCGGTATCGAATTTTTGGGTGGAATACAATACTTCCCCTGCTTGCTATACGTAGTAGAGAAAGTAAAAAGCATGTTTAGAAAGAAGTCGTGTGTATGTGTGTGTGTGTGAGAGAGAGAGAGAGAGAGAGAGGGGGAGAGAGAGAGGGAGAGAGAGACAGAACAGCGTACTCAAAAATGAAATGTTGAATAAACATCAAGTATGATATTGTAGTGACCTTTCGGGTGATAAACCTTGGGGAGTTGCTAATGAAAGGGTGGATGGAAATCTTAGAGGTGAGGAGCGTTGGTACCAGCGTTGAGGAGTGCCATGGGGAAGCTAGGAGGCGCAATTAAAGTCTGCGTCAGATTCTATAAAAGCTACTGGCTGTGCTATTTAATTAAACAAGTTGAAATCCGTGGAGGGGGCCTTCTACCGGGCCCAAAATGCAAGAGCCTAGATACACATTACAGGGAGTTAGCTTAAATAGAGCTGGCAGGACTTGAGGCACTATTAAAAGTAGACGGTGTTAGGTCGATACCCAAGCTTGAGAAACGAAGTTTCTGCCCTACGTATGGAAAGCTAATTTGAAGTAGGTTGTATTATATTTCGAATGTTGGGGAGCTGAACTTGAAGTAGTTGCAACCGCACGTATGGTAAAAAGCTTCCGGTAGCCTTCGCCCCAAGTTTAAAAATATTAATTTTGTAATTTGACTGTTTCTTTAAATATTATATACTTATGTTTGCCTCGGCTGCGTCAGTATTATTGTTAGAGACATGAAGTTCTTTGCAGAGAGTGGTGCGGCTAAGAATGTAGACTTACACATATTACTTCACCCCTTTTGTTATTTCTTGACATGATTTAAATAACACTTCGCTGATATAGAGAGCTGTGAGATTATTTATTAATTACTTGCACTTTTTAACACGTAAACTATTTTTGTCTCACACTGAATACGTATTAAACTTCTTGAGGATGCATCTCGCGTCTGGTTAGGAACGCTGTCTATTAGCAACTAACTTCTGAATTTGTAAATTTTGCTCCATTTCAGTTTCTGATTGGCTAATCATACTCCAATAGAATAATTTTATTTAACTTAAGTTTTTTTCTGGATGTTGATTGACTATTTATAACCTGTCTCAAAAATTACATTATTGCTGCTCCAAGAATTACCAGTAGCATTATTAAACTTTCAAATTCATTATTGCTTCCAGGTTACCTCATTGTTAGCAACTTTTAACCAATTATTCTCACAGCTCCTACATTATTAAATTACGTAATACACACATAACATTATTGAACATGTACATAATAATATAAACATATATAATGACTGTAATATTCACTTTTTATGTATTATTATATACACATATTGCTTTAAGGCGGGCTGTTATTGAATTTTATATTATACAATTTGACTGCAATCATTTAAGTGTTAAAAATACTGCCTCAGGCTTAGCATAGATGAGTTGCCTTTACTGTCGCGAGACGAGTGGGAGATTGATAGCCTTGACCTACTTAAGCAGCAAATAAATATTCTTCGGAAAGACAGGTCAGCAAAGTGTTGTCCCCGATTTTTGATATGTTCCAAATTAAACAATTTTGTGAAACTTGGTACAACTTCCCTGTTGCGACTCGAATCTCACTAAGAGTCATTACAATATTTAAGCTCAGCATCCCCCAACTATACGAGAAGATCTTTTCAAAAAAATATCCCTGCCCCAGCTTAAATTTGATTCCCTGAAAAATAGCTCTAACGATTTTAATTAAAACGTCATACATTTAAAATACTTATAGGTCTAACAAAGTCCATATTGTGAATGTTTCGCGAACAGCCTGTAAAGTGCTCTTCCTTTATTATACATAATTTCATACATATTAAACCGTAAGAAATATTCACTACCCAAAAATATATACCTCATTAAATTGCTCAATTTATGTCAAATAATATTTTATAGTATTAACCATTTCTGAAATATTCGTCTATATTAGTTTACCAGTATTTCAAATACCTATACTTTATGAATTAGGAAGTAGAGGCCTAAAATCTTTACAGAGACTACTGTTCCAATTAATTACTGTTTAGTGTAATGATTTACGGGGGTTTACTGCCTTATTAAGCCTTAAATGGGTTAAATGTATTTTTAGTTGTTTGCAACTGAACTGAAGAACTTAACTATTCTTTTTGTGGTTTTTTAATACATCTTAGGTCCATCGGTATACGCCGGAAACTTGAGTACCCCTAAGAAATCTTTACAAACTAAAACGATGCAAAAGTTAGCTCTAAAAGGTAAATAAAACCTTAAATAATCTCATAGATTTAAAAACACCCTATTTAACAATTTACATACTTTGTATTTAATGCAACGGCATAATATTATTTATGTTGATATTATTTAACGACGACATAACATTGATGGTTTAAATAACGAATTCTAACAAATACTAAGCTAATGTTCATGGATGCAATTTAAACTCGATAGAATTCATGAGTAGTTTATATGGGAAGTCTACTAAAAATGTTGGATTTTTATGGTTATTTCTAAAAATGTGTACTAACTAACAGAACGCAAGTACATAAAGTAATCACCGGATGTGCCATTACGAGCCTCTTTTTTCTGATTTCGTTTTAGACACTATTTTGTTTTGTTATACATTGAAATAATCGTATTTTATAACATGGCCAGCAATGTTTGCAGTCTGCATCTTCCACTCCTTTTGTGTTCTTGTGTGTGTAACACAAAATGTACATGTGAAAGACAGACATAATTATGTATACAATGACTCAGAATTAGCATAATGCACTTCAATCAAGGAGTATTGTTCTGCAAAATAATAGGTAATTCCCATTCACGAAAGACATCTTTCTGTCAAAAAGCATTACTTGTTCAGTAATGAGTGGAGTAGTTGAATAGGTACAACCAAGCAAACCATTCTGAAATTATGTTGAAGAAAGATTTATAAAGTGTGCCGATGAATCTGGTGACGTTTTTCATATTTTAGTGATGTGAATGAAGACTTTGTTTACAGCTTATGGGGTATTATAAAATGGATTTAAGCGGTTATTAAATTACATGTGTGAAATATCTAAAGCATATTTATGTTAGATGCTTTTCCTCTATCACCTACCTATAGGAGGTAGCAGCGAGATGGCAACACCGTAACGTGTGCGACTCGTATTCGGGAGATCCTGGTTTCGATTCCCGGCAGCCGTCCACTCTGAACTGGGTTTTTCGGGAGTTTTCTGGAACGGCAGACGAAAATTGGGGTGGTTTCTCTTCTATCACAACTTTCCTGGCTCTTATTTCTCATCCCCTTCATTGTCATCTGTTTCAGGTTGTAGAACCAGTAGCTGCCTTGGTGCGGGCGCTGCGGACCCTTAGCACTCGTGGTACTTCTGACGATACTAGAAGTACATCGGGCCGAACATTCGAGCGCCTCCTGTTGGGGAGCTGTTCGGATTGGGTTGGTCTCGACGGTGCAGTGGTTCCCGATAACCATGGGAGATTGGGTACGTTTGTATGGGTTGTGAGACCGGCGGGGTTGTGAGACGCCTGAATGTCCTCCAGTACCACCCTGGATAGCCGGTAGACGGCATGCTAGATTGTTGTAGGTCCTACCGAGGTTATCGGTAGTCGCCCTTTCGGGATGACGCGCATAAGTGGCGTATCCACTTCCATATCTGCGTAAGCGGGGGGCCTTTTTGGGAAACCAGGTATTGGCCTCATGGAAAAACTCCGGTTGGAGAGCCACTCGCTTGGCGCTAACCCTGGGCATAGTAGGAGGGGGACTTTGTCCCGGGTAGACCTTTGCTCTAACTGTAGACCAGCCGATGGTGTTCGGCGGGTTGTGGCTAGATGGTGAATTTGCGTTTTTTAGAGGTTTCCTTCTTGGCGTCGCTCGGGACTGTCCAGTCCGGACGACTCGAAGTGACCCATCGGAGGCGTTGGGGATTAGGGGACTCGTGGGTGAGGTCGGATACGTTCTATCTGAAAACGTGAGGAATCCCAACCATGCCCATGCTCGTTGTCATCTGGATCTGGTTGCACTTCGGGTCTCTCCCCTCCTCCCTCCAAGGGGTTACATTAGAATCAAAAAGGACCGTTATGGCCTACTTGCAATACTCTACCCCTGTTTCGGGGCCCCTCCCTAATATATACGATATTTTTACCTATAGAAGGTAGACGAAGTATTGTATGCCACTTTACACTTTAACGGAAATAAAAGTTGAAGTATTTGAAAGTCGTATTCAAACACCTCTGAGAAGCGAGAAATAATGATTTTCATTAACATCGTCCAAAGTGAATAAAATCAATAAAACCGACGTATTACATCATAATTCTCCTAAATGGTATCAAAAAGCAAAATGGGATTTCCTGAGCCCAAAAAGAGCATTTTATAAAAATGTTCGCGCGCGCATCTGTCTGCATACCTGAAAAAAATCTGATGTGACGCATTCACATAACATTTTCAACCCTCTATTTTTATTAGTGGCTATACAAACTGTGCTTACTAAAAAGTATTTTTCTACCTACTGCATTTTGATTCAAATAAACCTTTGCAGAAATAGCTACATTACATATTTCGTTATAGATACAAAGAGAACAGCGATTGTCAAATGTTTAAGAACTAGACGCTATGCGCTGACCTTAAAATTCCATAATGTTTCCTTGCAATGGCGGGATACAACTGCATGTTGACAGGAATTTAAGAGAATGAACAAAGAAATTAACAGTTCGAACCATTTATAACGGTAATCTCAGGCTTACACCACAAAAAGTTTATTTGAAATAAGCTGTGTCATAAAGAGACTAGATTTTTTGTGTAGTACGTTTTCGTCTAACGCTTAACGTTTACCAGTTATACAAGATTATACAAATTTCACAGGCTGTTCCCAGAAAATTCAAGATATACATGGAATCAAATATCTTAAATATTTGCTATTCTAATCAAAGTCATTAGAGTCATTTTTAGGAAATAAAAAGCTTCGAAAAATGTTAAATATGAAGGGTAGTCTTTTTGTTGCATCCTTGGAAGATACTGAACTTAAATACCAAGTTTGGTGTTTATCCGACTTTTCGTTTATGAGGTATGCTGTTCGCAGACGCATAGACACACACACGGACCTTTTTCTAAACTATTTTTTATTCAGTGGCCCTCAATACATGTATTCCGGTGAAATCTTCTATCGAATTTTTGGGTGGTGCGCAATATCTTCTATACCTACTATGTAAGTGGTAGAGAAAATGAAAAGAAAAGTCTCTTGAATATCAAACTTGAAGGAAGTTTAGCATCTCCTAAGAATGGACACGAAAGTATTCAAGAAAGTTTCTCCACAGCAACTACCCATTAATTGGAAA
Source organism: Deroplatys truncata (assembly GCA_030765065.1). Taxonomy (NCBI): domain Eukaryota; kingdom Metazoa; phylum Arthropoda; class Insecta; order Mantodea; family Mantidae; genus Deroplatys; species Deroplatys truncata. The sequence goes on along the minus strand of CM060986.1, from coordinate 94,856,798 downwards.
AATGTTCGTTCAATTTGTAAATTTTTAAATACGGTTCCCACGATTTTGATTAAAATATCATAAGTTTAATGTATTGGGATGAGAAATAAAACGTAGGTATATGTTGAAGTATCTGTGATTATTCCGTTAACCTTCTTTTTTGTGGAAATTTGTATAATTTCGTATAACAAGAAAATCTTAACAGAAAGACAAAAGCTTACAACGGGACACATGTAGAGCTCATTAAAATACAGCTTGTATCAATTAAATATTCTCCTAGGCGTATCTGTTTTCGAAATATTTCAGATCTAGACATTTGCTAACTGACATGCTTAAACGTTTGCTATTCTTTCTTCCCCTCTTCCCATCATAAGAACTTGTTAACACGAATAAACATTTTAATAGTGTTTTCGCAAATGGAAGCCTTTGGCTTAATTTGAAACATGTACCAGATATAAATATATCGTGAGTAATTTAGCGTGCACAGAAGCATCATATTTATATGAATAGTATAACATATAATGAATACACTCTAATTTGTAATGAACTCACATCAGATTTTCAAAACTTACTTCCAAAGTAATTTGTATATCATACATACAAAATTAATCATCCAATATCTATACAAATGTCACGAATATTACAAGTATTTCTGTTAGAATAAGGGCCGGTTTCACCAACCGTTGTTAAAAATACTCTAACCTCTTGTTTGTTAACTAGTTGTTCAAAGTTTAACATAAGTTAAGCTTTTACAGCAAATTGTTAGCTAACATGTTTTTAACGACAAAGACAGCTGCGAACGCCAGCTTTCGAGAAGGCGGTGGTCGAACTACACTACTTCTGAACGTACTCCGATGCACTTTTGTTTACGTATTGCCGCGCTCTCTCTATAAGTAGCTCACAACTATTTACATTCATGGCAATGGCTATGTGATGTCCCCGTTGTTTGAGGTTAGACTCATGATGACAACTGAAATAAAAGTTTCACCGTTTGAAACGCGTTAATTAACATTTGGTTAATAAGAACAAACATATTGTCAGGTGCGAAAAAGCTGATGTTCTTACATTATACGATAAGATTGCAACCTGGAACAAAATCCACACGTAATTTAATTGGAGCGAACGCGCTTCCCTTAAGTCCTGTAACAACTACGACAATTTTAGCTAACATAAAGTGCAGCACCAGAAACGTTAGGTGCGAAGAGCGTTTAAGACTATTTAAAACTCGTGGTGGACACTGCATTGAAACTTAAGTGGACAAAAGTGTGTTATCGCTGATTAATCAAGCAGACCCGAAAAAAATACTGTTTGGTTCTTGAATCAATTGCTTTGGAAATCTTCCGGATAAACCCACAAACGATAGCTTTGGAAATTCCAACATTATCACAAGTAAATGAAAAATGTTAGTAGCATAAAATATAAGTACCTAATTAACACTTAGCATAGGAGAAAGAGGCATGTTTCTGTTGTTAGTATTCTAACCTCTCGTATTTCCCATTAAACCATCTTTATGTCCCCTTGGGCAGTCTATATTGCTTTTAAAATTCCTCTTTTTAAAGAGTTTCAAATTTATTATGACGTATGCCAATTGTAGCAAACTCGCAACAACAGCTTGGTTTGTGGCAGTCATTTTCCAATTTCTAACATATGTTAAACGCCTTAACACAGGGGTATAGGGATGTTAATTTAACACCGACTTTAACAGATTGTTAAAGTTAACATTGTTTGATGAAACAGAATTTGTGTTAACTTCAGTGTTAAATCAGTTTAACAATCTGTTAACATTTAGCATCTGTTGGTGAAACCGGCCCTAAAGGGGCCATGTTGTACCAATGCTACTATGGCTCTAGTTAACCTAGATATAAATCCAGCTCAGGTGGGGTCAAAAATTCTAAATAAAGCTAGAGCTTCCAGTATTGGGCAAAAAGCTTATGTGCACTTACGTACACGGAGTATTCTATTAATGATTATGCCCTGAGAGCGATGCCCTGATGGGGTTGCAAACTCAAGGGCCTCGAGGTCGAAGTTGAATAGATTTGGTTTTGAGGGATATCCCTGGCATACGTCTCTCACTTATGAGTTTTATTAGCTCAAAATTTGTTTTTGGGGAGGGGATTAATTAGATTCCAATTACTTTCCATCTCTCTCTCTCTCTCTCTCCTTCAAGATTCCTGTGAACCAAGCGAGGAGGTGAGTGAATATGTCAAAAAACGCCTTCCAGACTGCTCTGAAACCGGTTCTAGTAGCCAACGTGGGTTATTAGTGTGATTTTTATCTCAAATGTTGCCATACCTTAATGCTGCTCTATTATGGGTTGATGTGGCACCGGTAGCTATTGTTTTCAGTCGAGCATGTTGTAGCGGATTCTCTTTGGTAGGCCCCACTACGTTGATAATGATGGATGCTGTATTACGTACCTATAGGTCGTCTTGATGCCCGTTCTCTCGTGGCGTACCTCTACGTTCTGGTAGGCTGGAATCTGATGATCGTATATCTGTATTCTGTGTGCGTGCCTGTTGTAATTATTATAACGGGTAGACTTTAAATACGTAGTTTTAGCGCCTATTTAGAGGCGATCTATACACTACCTTGCTGCTCGAAGACTGACAAGCTTCAGTTAGTGTTCTCTTCAACCGTTTTCTTAAGCATGTATTTGAATTATAGGTATTTATTAAGGTACCCGATTGGTGCTACTATTCAATAACATTCAATAACAGTTTATGTTACATATATATTTTTACAGACTTCCATCGTTTTAATTATGAATCCAAGGTTCGTTACATGCTTACGTAGATTCTACTGCATTTCTAGTAATCTTTATGGTATTTCTCGCTTATATTATATTTTATATGTTATAACCTTATATACTTATTCTCTACCATATGTACATTATGAATATGTGTTTTTTAAACATATTCTTTTATTAGACGTATAATATTATCAAAGAAATACATAACACATAAAAAATTACCGAAATATAAAAATATTAAAGAAAGAAATTATGAATGTGTTGATGCTGGGAAGCTGTTAATAGATATCTTATTACTTTAATCAGTTATTGTATTAGTTTTCCCGTGGCTAGTACTGCATTTTGCTTCAATGTAACTCTTGGCTCAAGGAGTGTCTGATCGGGAGTATGTTAGGATTAGTAATAACAGTGAAGACTATTCTGATAATTTATTAGAAAACCCAACACACTAAGGACATCTATATACAATGTTCACAATATCTGAATATGTTTATTCTGGCCTTCGCTGAATGTTCTACGTAAATTCTAAAACATCTACGTGATTTACTTTGCCATCGGGTACCATAACGACTTTAACTACTTTGTTATTTCCGTACCAACTTAAACTGTTTGTTACACTCACAACGCTTTGCTCTTGGCGTTACAAATTAACACGTCGCAGTTGAAGTTATCTATTTACGTGCGATAAATTTTACTCTTAGCGATACGTGTCCTGCATTAAAGATAAAATGAACTGGGCCTTCTGGTTTGTTCCCGTAATTTATAGTTTTGCGTTAGGCTTTTTTGCCTAAGCGCTTACAACTTTTTGGATTGGCTTAACTTTCGCGCTACAAGTATCGTCTAATTTTTAGAACCAATCAACGTTGAGGTTACAACCTCTTTTAGGTGGGAGACCATGTTAACTTTCTAAACTGCAACTTTCTCGAGCGACTCATCCCAATTTTACTCTTTTTAATTCAAGGTTGCTTCTTTATTGTTACCGAACCCATCTTCAAGCTAAGCTTTTGTCATTATTCCTCTTATACTAACTTTCCCTTCTGAGTATCAACTTTTTGTCCTGCTATGTTACGCAAACATTTTGTACATCTTAGCTTAATATGTTATACACATCATCATTATCTTAACTAATACATGCTATACCTTGATTATATTTGTCATTGTGTAATCGATAACTGAGAAACTGCAGCAGTTCCATTAATGTTGCGACCTGGTCCAAGACCAGGAAAATGTTGTAACACCCTCTATAAACTAATGAGACAACATACGAGGTGTGATCAAAAAGTTTCCGGAATAGCTTCACAACAATGCTGACGCTTAGATTTCTTTACTTCTTAACCAGATTGTACATGCAGCGTTCCTTCCGGATAAAAATGAGAGGTCACGTGACTTCCTGTGACCATAAAGTGACGAGGTAGACGCTCTGAAGTGAACACGTGTTTTGCAGGTGCTGCGATTTTTCCGCGTAGCAAAAATGTCAGATTACGAAGAATAAAGAACGAACATCAAATTTTGCTTTAAACTCGGTAAAAAGCAACATAAGCGTATAAAATGTTAAGAACAGCTTATGGGGAGGACGGTACGGGAAAAACTCAAGCATTTGAATGGTTTTCGAAATTTAATAGTGGTGTGATATCAGTTAAAGATGCAGATCGTGCGGTGCGAGCCTGTACCAGCAAAACTGATGAAAATATCAATCAGGTGAGGGAAATGGTCTTAAATGATAGACGCATTACAATAAGAAAACCTTCTGACTCATTAGGACTCTCCTTTGGAAGTATTCAAAGCATTTTGAAAGACAATTTTGACATAGGAAGTATTGCCGCCAAGTTCGTGCCCCGCCTGTTTTCAAATGACCAAAAGGAAAGCCGTGTGATTGCCTGCACAGATCTTAAAGAACAGCTACAAAATGACCCGCAGTTTATGGAGAAAATTATTACTGATGATGAAACATGGACTTATGGGTACGATCCAGAAACGAAGAAGCAATCTTCACAATGGAAGAGTCTTTCATCTCCGCGCCCGAAAAAGGCCAGACAAGTCCGATCCAAAGTGAAGTCAATGATGATTGTGTTTTTTGGCATTAAAGACATTGTACATAAGGAATTTGTGCCACAGGGTCAAACAGTGAATCAAGTGTTCTACAAACAAGTGTTGCAAAGATTAAGGGATTATGTGCGACATAAACGGCCGGAGAAATGGAGTGGTGACTGTTTCCTGCATCATGACAATACGCCCGCGCACAAAGGCCTATCTGTTCTCCAATTTTTGGATAAAAATAGGATGAATACTGTTCCCCACCCTGCCTATTCTCCAGATTTGGCGCCAGCGGACTATTTCCTTTTCCCGCAACTTAAAATGCGGCTCCGAGGACACCGTTTTGAGGACATTGATGCCATCCATCGCGAATCTCAGAAGGCTCTGAACATGTTGAAAGATGAGGACTTCTAGAGGTGCCTCCAGCAGTGGCAGAAGCGCTGGGACAAGTTTATCAACTCCCAAGGAGAGTACTTCGATGGTGACAATGCAGCATAGATAAAACAAACTGTTGTGTAGTATTTATGATGTCATTCCGGAAACATTTTTATCACACCTCGTATAACATAGTTTAGAGAAACAAGATCGTAAACTTATAAATAGCATTAAATTTCAGGTAGGATTGCAAGATTTTGTGTCTAGCAGTTTTTAGCAGACTCCCGATGTAAACAACTCTTAAATTTCTATCGATTTAAAACAAATGATCCATGAATATTCGCTTATTATTTGGTAACTCCTTTGTTTAACACTTTCACATGTTCTCTCATCAAATATAACGTGCCTCACTACATATATCTCTGTGCAGTTTTCATTTTAAAGTCTACCTACAATAGTGTGGTTTTAATGCCAGATTGTGTGATAGAGCGTTCTGTAAGTCTATGAGATTCCCAAAGGTTTTATTTACTTTAATGGCAGCTCAGGTATTGTTTCAATTTGTGAAGATACCTTAAGGTGTGCTCAGTCAAATCTGTTAGATTTCTGCGTGCATCCCGAAGGCATGAGATGCTTAAAAATATCAATATGACAATAAATCTACAACAAAACCGTTATATGTTATTCAGTGAAGTTGCGGATAATTAAAAATAGTTTAATAAAATTGACTGAAATTTTAATATATGCTGTGTAATCGAATCACGGTCTCCGTGTTACATAAGCTATTACATCACACAAAAGGTGTTTGGAGTAGGTGTCTTTAAAACGGTCAATGCCATTGGAACACTACCTAACATTCCATTACGGTTGTATCCCGCTTCTAATCGTAATACATTTAAATGTAAATAAAATCAGCGTATTTCCTTTTTCCTGCCTTTTGCAGTCAATCATATAATTATTTCATTGCAGTATTTCTTTGAGTTAGCAAAGAATCAAAGTCTTTAGCCTTGGCTCTGAAACATTCACCTTCGACCTCATTCGATTTCAATTAAATACGAAATGTTTACAAGCTTTTTTTTCAAATTCCTCCTCTTCTTTCTCGGTTTACCCTCCCCGTTTGGAGGACTTATCCTCTCAGAACTTACAAGCCAATGCCTGGGGCAGTTGCCTTTCGGAGAACAGATAGACTTTTGGATTGGAGAGAAGAACCAGGTAGGATGATCAGCCCGAAGCCTGGTGGGAGTGAGGAAGGAAATGATATGCAAAGATGGTGAAATGGATGAAAGGAAAAGTGATGATGGAGCAGTTGATGGAATGAATGGCGGGGCAAATCGGAGAACCCTCCAGAGGCCGCTTCGTCTATCACAAATCTCACATACGGTTCCCAGGGACCAAATCCTTGCCGCCTTGGTGGGAGGCGAGAGGTCTAACCACTCAGCCACCGCGCCACCTTTTAATTTCAAACTCCTGTGCATAAAATATCTACTCCATATTTGCAGTTCTGCAGTAGTATACGCCTAAAAAGTATCCTATTATCACAGGATCTGTAACCGGTACGGTATGGTAACCGGTTTAATAGTCGAGTTCTCATTTTATGCTTTTAATTACTATCTCATTATATATTTGGAATGCTGACTAAACAATATACTTAGAGCTTTTAATCTATCCTTGGTACAGTGACAACGAAAAATAAAACTTATGGCTATCATTTGTTTTATCAAGGAATGGTGCAATCTACAAGGTCCTTCAGATGCTATCGTCAAGAAACACAGACAGAAATGCATAAGAAGTATCTGTGTAGCTTAATGTAATTCACAAGGCCTGCATTATATGCAGGGTCTTTCATAAGGAAGTAATAATAAAAATAAAACAAAAATTAACTAACTTTTAAAACAAATTTCAGACACGTGAAATGTAATACTTTAAAGGAAAATTTTACAAACTTTTCAGTTACTATTGTACAGGTTATCAACAAACTTTTGAATTGCAACATATTACTTTCTTTACGTATAGTAAGTAGGGGAAGTATTCTATTCCAACCAAAAATTCGATACCGAGATTTCACCCGAAATATATGTTTTGAGATCCCCTGAGTCCAAAAAAAGCATTTTTGGAAACATGTCCGTGTGTGTCTGTGTGTGCGTCTGTGTGTCTGTGAACAGCATAACTCAGAAACGAACAGTCGGATAAACACCAAACTTGGTATTTAGGTTCAGTATCTTCCAGAGATGCGACACGAAGGTTTTCAAGAAAATCCCCCACCCTATATTACTCTTTACATGGAAGATTTTTCGAAAATTTTAATTTTCTCAAAAATGGCTGTAACGATTATGATTAAAATATCATATCTTTAAGATATTTTTATGAAAAATGAAATGTATATCTCGAATTTTCTGGGAATGTCTCCAAAAGTATTCTTCAATGTGAACGGCTTTTGTATAACTAGTAAACCATAAGAGATAGACAAAGTTTTACTACACAAAAAATGTAGATCGTTAAAATACACAATTTATGTCATGTATATTTTTTTGTTGTTGGGTGAACCATTTTCGAGATATTGCTTGTTATTCCCTTAACTTTTCCAATAATTATACTTTTTCTCAAATTCGTTATTCATTTTCTTTGTCCTGGCAATGTAAAGAGAATGGAATACTCCACATAGCAACCAGCGCTTAAAATATTTGACTATCGCTTAAAGCCTACCATGTTCCCCTTGCATCTACAAGAAAATTAGCAATAAGATTAACATCTCGATATCTCGATTAACATGAGGCATATTGAGAATAAGCGTTTGTAATAGTAGATTGTACAAGCGTAGAGAAAGTCATGTGAGTGTAATACATCATATTTTTTCATTTTTAGCAAGGTAGTTATCTCATTTAGTTGCATGAATAATTTCATTTGTCTTATACAGAAGGTTGTATACTCTCTCCGCTTGTATACTTTTTATAGAGATGTAGGATCTCTAGGCCGGCTAATATAGTAGTGTTAAAATTAGGATCAGGAAAGAATGTCAAGATATTCCACCAGCAATGATTGAAGACGTTCAACAAGAATTTGCCATCTGACTTAGCCACTGCTATACTGTAAATGGGGAGCATTTTGAACACCTTATTAGTTAATTAGAATTTCATTACAGCAGCTGTATAAATTGCGGAGAAAACTTCTAAACACGCCAACAATTAAATTTCTCCCATACCAACTAAACTTTTGTATGAAAAAATTAAATTGTTCATGCAACTAAATAAGATAACTGCTTTTCAGAAAAAAACAAACAATAATATGTTGCCATTTAAAAGTTTTGTCTATGACGTCACACCCTTGAGCAAGGCTGAAAATATTTTGGAAATTTTTTCCTTTCCAAATATTAAATTTGACGCGCCCAAGCATTTTTAAAGAATGAGTAAACTTTCATTTTTCCTACTTATAAGAGATCTTTTATAGTATTTTAAAAATAAATTATAAAGAACAGAACAGTTCAAAGCTCATAAAAATTTCTGAAAATGAATGTTTTACTTTCATACAACGAATGTTTGAAAGTTTCAGGTAGAAATATATTTTATGGGTCTATATTTTGCCTTTCAAAAGAAGAAAGTTGAAATGCAAATTTTTTGAACAAATGTCACGCATTTTAAACAAAGTGTATTTGCAATAATCATTTTTCTGAATATACCTTGCCACAGTTTTATATTACGGATTGTAATTTCCAGCACTATTGTTTATATAAATCCAGCACAGATCTTTACTTTCTATGAAAACAGATGAATAATTAATCGTTCTCCACCCAAATTTGATATCGATATTTCGTCGGAAATAAAAACGGGTTTTAGAAAAATATCCTGTGTGCTTGTAGGCTATCTCAGGAACTAAAGTTGGATAATTACCAATTTAGTAATTAAGTTCAGCACATCACGTAGCGAGGCAAATGAAGATCAAATGAAATTGATTATTAGTATTCCATGAAATATAAATGATTTTACCCTAGATTTCCCTCGCAGAAAAGAACTAAGACCGTTCAAGCTTCTACGAAAAAAAATATCTGATGCCTTACACTCATATGACTTTCTCTACTTATGTACAAACTACTTTTGCAACAGCTTATTCTCCATCTGCTTCATGTTAATCAAGATAAACATTTGCAGAAACTATCTTATGGCTAATTTTCTTCTAGTGCGCGGGGGATATGATAGGCTTTAAGCGATAATCAAATATTTTAAGTGCTGGTTGCTATATGGAGTATTTCAGTTTCTGTGCATGTTCAGGAAAAAAACAATAACGAATTTCCATTTGAGAAAAGGTATAAGTATTGGAAAATTGAAGCAAATAACAAGGAATATCTCGGAAATGGTTTACTCCAACAAAAATAATAATAAAACTACCTATGATAAAGTGTGTGTGTCTCAATGAGATCTACATTTTTTGTGTAGTAAAATTTTGTCTAGCTCTCACGGTTTAGTTATGCAAAAGCTGGTCAGAATGAACAAGACTTTTGGGGACATTCCCAGAAAATTCAAGATATGTTTAATTTGTATGAAAATATCTTAAATATATGATATTTTAGCGAAAATCGTTAGAGGCATTTTTGAGAAGATCAACATTTTCAAAAAATGCTCCATGTAAGCTGTAGTCTAGGGTGGGGGGAGTTTCTTTAAAAATCTTCCTGTCGCATGTTTGAAAGATACTGAACTTAAATACTATGTTTTGTATTTACCCGACTTCTCATTTTTTAGTTATGCTGTTCACAGACATACACGGACTTTTTTCTAGAAGTGCTTTCTTGGATTAAAGGGGTCTCAAAACATGTATTTGCGGTAAAATCTCAGTATCGAATTTTTGGGTGGAATGCAATACTTCCCCTGCTTAGTCTACGTAGTAGAGAAAGTAAAAATGCTCTAGTCAGTGATTTTAATTCTATGTATAAGTTATAGGTTCCAAGGTCAATGCCAACCTGTAATGGTTTTTGTAGTACACGACAAGTCATTGACGCAACAGATATCTACGAAGGTTGTTTGAACGCGTCGACCCCAGAAGGATAGAAGAGTTTTTATCGCTTTGTTTTTTCATCCTAGTCACTATTTAACTCTGCATAATAAGTTTGTAAGACTTATCTCCACATCTAAACTAAATCTCAGAGGATAATTTTTCAGATTTAGGAAGAGTAAAAAGTGGTTTGGAGCCAAATTTGGTGATGGCGGACATGGTGCATGTGGTAATAGTTCAATCGCAGTCGCAGTAGAAGTTTATGCCAGTGCATATTTTGATGGAAAAGAAACTTCTTGTATATAACAAACGCTGACATTTTACCTTCATAGCTCCTTCAAATTCTCCAGCAAAGCAGCGTAGTACTCTCCATTGATGGTCAGTGACCATCATCTTTCCTGCTGATGGAACGCAGTTGGCCTTCTTGGAGCACTTTTAGCCTCTTGTACCCATTATTTGGATTGCTGCTTCTTCTTTTTGGTGCAGTAATGAATGCATTTTTCGTGAACAGTGATGTATGTCCCAAAAAATCTATTGAGTGGCGCCTGAATGTGTCCAAACGCTACTGATGTTCACTTGGGTATGCTTCTGATGGACTTAACAAATGCAGCATCCATCGCGCTGCGAATTTCCTCATGTGCAAATGTTCACGAATAAAGCTCGAAACACGGGACCCAGGCGTGTGCCCTGTGGTCAATTGGAGCTAATATAACGTAAACAAAGCTAACACAGCGTACTCAGTAGCATCACCTCTGTGTTGGTAAGAGATGTTTGCTGACATACAAGGTCCTAACTTCCTTTTTCAAAATAAATCTCAGCTTGTTTATTTTGCAGTACTGTAACAACCAAAGAAATGAAAGCACGTGCACGTAATTTGCCCGTTGCGCTATCTTAATGATCCCATATGTGAACTATCCTTGATATTTAATAACATCAGCAGTATCTCTGCATCCGACCGACAACTTTCCGAACCGCCCTCGTAGTCGAGCAAATGAAATATCAATTTTAAAGTAAATAATAGGTAATTCTATGACTCTCCAGCAAAGGGACTGAATTGTAACATAGCTTCGCCCGTGCTACTACCGCCAGTATATAACCTTGACATGTCTACTATAGACCCTACATAACCTTGGAGTAAAACCCTATTCTATATGTATTTTTAAGTACGAGTGTAGCATACGAAAGCAAAATGCTAGAAGTAGGTTCAAACTCTCGCTGAGACGGGCACGTTTCCAAGTTTTTCTTTTATAAAGTTAATAATTATAATTAATTGTTGTTATTGTTTCAGGTATGTAATTCCCTTCCCTGAGCTAAACGAAGATGGAGACAGAATTATCTTGTATAGAAAACAAGATGGAAATGCCCCCCAAATACCAGTTGTTGATATAATAAGAATTGTACTGATGATACATGACGTAAGACTTCGCGAGGACTACCACCTAGCAGAAGTACACATATTTGACCTCAGGGATCTTTCCTTAAACTTCATATCAGCATTCACTCCACAAACTCTAAAACAAATTGAGAAAATACTCCGGGTACGTACAATAAAACACTCTATTCATAGAATTGCTTCTTAAATGTGCTTTGTAAAGGCGGTTTTAGAAATACTATGCCTACCACAAAGAACTTTCAGTACGTTTGTATTTTTAACATTTTAAAGGCGGCAGAGAGAATGTATTTTTAGTCAGAAGTTTTTTGTGAAAAGTGATAAATATAATCTATAATGATACCATTAAGATAAAAGTGTGAGTATGTGTGTGTGCAATCTGGAAAACAACTCAACTGATTTTTACATGTTTAGCATCATAAAGCACAGTACTTCCCAACGGATATAGGCTATAACACAGTTTCTAACTTAACTCCTAAACGAACTGTAAAGGATATGCAGGACCTACACATTACAATACGAGAATGCATGTAAAACCAAAACTGATTTTATTCCAAGCAATATACACAATATACACATGATATAACCGCTGAGCTTTAGAGGAACTCTTAACAAATACAAGACGCAATAATATAAATTACAATCAGTTTGTTTGTTAGTGTTCGACATGTATGGACATTGTTTAAATTGGCATTTTATCAATCACTGTAGAACGTGCAATGAAGCAACACGAAAACCTCTGAAAAAGTCTTGTCTTAATTCTATGGAAATACGTAATTAAGTTTCTGGGCGGCAAAATGTGTTCTAATTGTACTCATTGTAACAAACGAGGACACCAGTAACTGCTAAACACACTTCATTTAGGTGCTCAGTGTAGCATAAATATTACACTTTCGACACAGTTAACACACACTCAGAAAAAATACAACTGAGCTATGAGTCATAATTAAGAACTGCGCTGTACTGTCAAGTTTTAACTTTCTAACTTCTTCACTAACTCAAGTCAAGCCTCTTATACCAATAGGTCCCGCATACAAAGCGAAACGTTTTCGAAGGAGAGGCTACTAGAACCTGCCAAAGCGAATCTTCTGGGCAGTGATTAACCAAAATGCGGGGAAGTCGGTTACGCGGCTATTGTTCTGAAAGGACGGTCGTTAGATGCACCCACTGGGCCAGGTAGACGAGCCAGAACGCAGGCAATCTCGCGCCCGGGTGACGTTCAGGGCTATTCTGTAACTTCGTTGTTAAGAAGGTTACTACAATTATTTGTTGTTTAAAGAATCGCTCTAAACAAATGTGACGTTATTGGCATTCTGTAACTTGTTTTTTATCGCGATATTTGTTTTCTCGCGGTTTGTTAGACCATTGTAGTGACTATTCGAAAATTTGTGCGCGCTGCGTAAACGTTTTGTTTTTACACTGCCGCCAGCGCTAAATTACCGATTACCGAGTGCTTTTATTACTTCTTCTTGCCAAGATGGAGACAAAGCATACTGTAAAAATGTTCCACGAAAAGTATAAAATATATCTGGACTTTTAAAATTCGCACAACAGCAAAATTATATCTTCTTATGAGCCCAAATAATTAGATATTTTATGAGGAATGCTCGCCAAACTGTTGAACAGCTGTGACAGTGGACTTTTAAACTGAGTTTAATTTTAGGTTTGGAAAGAAAGACAAAATAATTAGCAACGCAGTTTCATAAAGTTTTGATGTAAGTTTCGTTAATTCGTATCAACCCTGTTTATTCAAACCTGAAAATTATTGTTTAATTTTCTTTGTGGCTTTTGTTTTTAATTATACTTTTTAAAGATACCACTTGTCACGGGGATTTTTCTGAAATTTTAATGTACACCAACAAGCATAAGTAGGTACTCATTATTTTATTCACGATTTGGCAATGTTTAGCCATAATTAATTTCTGTGGACATGTTCTTGCATTTTAATCTTTGAATGAAAAATCATCATTAGTATTTGATAATATCCATATTATTTTAGGTATTCTGTAAGTGCGAGGTCGTAGTGAAAGGAAAGATTAGTTTCACTAGTCGTGTTATCTGGTGAAATATTATATCTACAAGTAGTTTATTTGGGATTACCTTTCATATGCAAATTTATTAAGTATAAATTATCCATTTATAACCCAACTGACTACTTCTGTTACGTTCTTCCTCTTCAAGCAGCATCAGTATTAATTCAATTTCTACGGTTACGAGAAGTTGATAAATAGTTTTATTTAGCCACTACCTTTAGCAATTTAAAAATTATCTTAAAATCATTCTGGGAAAGAGTACGTATCCCTGTACTATCCTACAGCTCTCAAACGTGCTCAGGTTTGAATCTTAATCTAAAAATTAGGCAAATAAATTCCTGAACCATGCAAATAAACACAAGGTTTATCACTCGAACCTAAAATTCTTAAATTAATAACTATTAGTTTTAATTAAGATACGAGATTACATTACATTCATTTTTCTATTAAACTTCGTCTCTTAAGTAAGGTATGTTGGGAGTAATCTGTAAGATTCATATTTTACGCTAAACGAATAAATAAACGCTTGATAATTAATGCCAAACTTCTATTGCGCATTTCCTTTTACAGCAGCATTAAAACGACGGTTATGCGAATCTGTTGTGTAACGAACGTTTCATGGGGTCCCTGCGTTTGTTGCGTTTAACAACCAAATCTTTATTCTTAACAAATTTTTTTTGTTATGAAATTACAGAACGTCGATGATTTGGTTAGGGCTTTAACAATTTCTTAAGCCTTAACAAAACTTTACAGAATAGCCCTGATTATGTAGGTAAATGTTGCTGTGTTTCCTGTGAATGTTGTAAATAATTTCAATACCAATGCATACTAAATATAAGACAGAAAATTGTGTAGCATAACATCCGCAACTTCCTAACCGTATTCAAACTTATCAACGTTGAAAATTCATATTTTTGGTGTACTTTATTATGGTTCTTGTTGTAGCCCCAAATAATAAATAAATATTTGAGTAAATTTGTAAAGTGCTTTAAATTCAGGTTTTTAAATTGTTGTATATCCTCTTATTTTACAACAACGTAATTCATTAATTTCTCTTACGTTTACGTGATATTCAAACATAATTATAGGTAATATTTAATAATTGTGTATGATAAACATCGATAAAGAAGAGAGGGTTGCTAAGTCTTTGCCTTAGACGTACATCTCTCCATAGAATGGAAATAAAATAACACAATTCTTAATATATCTCAATATTATATTACTCAAGACGGAATACTTGTAAGGTTTGTTGCAATAAAAGGAAAAATTGGAATTTTTGACAACAAACTCGCCGTTCCTCTGGTATAACTAAAAATGAAACATTAGAGTCCTGATTATGTTTTCAGATTATTCTGGCGTATTTTTGCAATTCCATTTTCCATCCCTTACAAAAGTCACATACAGGTGTATTCTAAGAACTTAATCAAACAGCCTAATTCAGTACACCTGAATCATATAGTTTGCGATATATCTTGAAAGGCAAAACGATATTACTCTGTGAAATACATATCAAAGCAATTTCAAATAAATATATTGTTGGCAGATATCTAATTTTCCTCCATAGAGGCTCAAATTAATTTATCCCCTGCTAAGTTTCACTGTATGCATTGTATTTAGGAAGGTCATGCCGTGTCTTTGATCTCTGAAACGAAATGTTTTTGATCATGGCGTTCATATCGCGAATTTGTTCACCCATACAGAGCTGACAAAGCAGAAACAATAAAATGCATATAGGTATTTCATAATCACACTGAATAATAATAATATTAATATAGAGTTGATAAACATGGAGACTTATTGCTTAAGTTTAGAAGTTTACATCTGGTTAACATCTGTTGGCAAAACAAAATGATTCCAGAAGATTGGCTTATAGCAAAGGTATTGTCACTGTTTAAAAAGGGAGATCGCAGTAAAACTGCAAATTATAGAGGTATTAGTATGTAAACAGTGCCTACAAAGTATATTCAGGTATATTAAATAGCAGACTAAAGAATATTACAGAGGTGATGCTTTTAGAGGAACAAAGTGGCTTCAGAAGAGGAAGGTCATGTAGTGACAATGCATTTACTGTGAGGCAAATAATAGGGAAAAGAAGAGATTTTTATATACCAACCTCCTAGCTTTCATAGATCTGTAAAAAGCATTCGATAGGGTGGAAAGGAGAAATTGTGGGAAATCATGGAAAAACTTGGATAGCCAAATCACCTAATAAATTGTATTAACAGTCTGTATAATGGAACTATATAATACTTAATGTCCCCAATTATAAAGAGGAAAAGATTTTAATAAACCAAGATGTAAGACAAGGGTGTACTTTATGCCCACTGTTTTTAACCTATATAGAATGTGCTCTCCGAAAATGGAGAGAAAGAGCACCAAAAGGAATTCACCTAACCAATAATAAATTACTATTATATGCTGACGATATCGTATTAATTGCAAATTGTGAAAATGAAGTACAAAAATCAATCCATCTTTTAAATATAATTGGAAAGGAGTATAATTTTAAGATATAAATAAATAAAACGAAGACAGTGGTATTCCATGCGAAATACCCAGTAAGAAGTAAAATAGCAATTGAAAATTGGTCTTAGAAGAAGTTCAGCACTTTAACTATTTAGGAAGTTACATTACTTTTAATCAGGATAAGGACATAGACATCAAATTACAGAAACATCAGAGTATCTGCGGTATTATAAGCAGAACATTAAAATTACACGAAGAGAAACAAGAATTAAATTTTATAAGGTGATGGCTCTACCTATTCTATTATACGGTAGTGAATGCTGGGTGATGAGGAGGAAAGATTGTAGTCATGTTCAGGCTGCAGAAATGAAATTTTTACGAACAGTTAAAGGTTGCACTAAATTGGACAGGATCCCTAATGAATTAATTGGACCATAACTGAATATTTTTGCAGTGAAGGATAAACTAGAAGAACAAAAACAAAAATCTGATGTGTTACACTCACATGACTTTCTCTACTCTTGTACAATCTAATTTTACAAACGCCTATTCTCCATATGCTTCATGTTAATCGAGATATCGAGATGTTAATCTTATTGCTAATTTTCATGTAAATGCAAGGGGAATATGGTAGCTTTAAAGCGATAGTCAAATATTTTAACGCTGGTTGCTATGTGGCGCATTCCATTCTCTTTGCATGTCCAGGACATAAAAAAATGAATAACGAATTCCCATTTGAGAAAAAGTATTGGAAAATTTAAGGAAATAACAAGCAATATCTCGAAAACCGTTCACTCAACAAAAGAAATGTATATGACATAAGTTGTGTATTTTAACGCGATCTACATTTTTTGTGCAGTAAAATTTTGTCTATCTCTTATGGTTTACCAGTTATGCAAAAGTCGTTCACAATGAAGAATACTTTTGGAGACATTCCCAGAAAATTCAAGATATACATTTTATTTGTCATGAAAATATCTTAAACATATGATATTTTCATCAAAATCGTTAGAGCCATTTTTGAGAAAATTAAAATTTTCGAAAAATCTTCTATGTAAAGGGTAGTCTGGGGTGGGGGGATTTTCTTGAAAACCTTCGTGTCGCATCGCTGGAAGATACTGAACCTAAATACCAAGTTTGGTGTTTATCCGACTGTTCGTTTTTGAGTTATGCTGTTCACAGACACACAGACACACACACGGACACACACACACACAGACACACACACACACACGGACATGTTTCCAAAAATGCTTTTTTTTGGATTCAGAAGGTCTCAAAACATGTATTTCCGGTGAAATCTAGGTATCGAATTTTTGGGTGGAATGCAATACTTCCCCTACTTACTATACGTAGTAGAGAAAGTAAAAATGGAAAGAACATTTAGGAAGAAAGAAGGATTCCAAAGATAGCCTTACAATACAAACCTACAAGAAAGAGGGACATGGGAAGGCCATATAAAAGATGAAATTGAGGCCGGAACAGGTCGACAGACCTAATCCTTGAAAGGCAGAATAATAATAATAAATCCCAACTCCTGAACATCAGCCCGGATTCATCCCTTTATAACGAGGTGATAAAGTAGACGTTAGCATGGTATTGTAACAACTACCCTCTGGATAGCATACAAAATTTTCTAGAAATTCTTCAGACCTGGACAGTGGAACAAGTTGTTTCACAGCTGAGTGAATATTAAAGAGCGTTTAGAAAAAGACGCTCATTGTTGTGCAGATCATGAACTTCAAATCTGTTATTTCGTATCTCAAGCTCGAAAATAAGAACTTTGTATGGTATCTTTGTTGACTTCAAAAAGTACTGTGATTCTATTGATCCACATATACTCCTCCAAATTCTGAAGGAAGTGGGCTTAGAACAACAACACAAGAGCAATATCCAACAGACCTTAACCAATATGTTACCGTCCATCCGGCCCCAATTAATCAATTCGAATTAAAATATAAGGTAATATTAATAACTAAATATGAGCGAACCAATAACAAAATAATATGTATAAATGAGTAAATAATAACATAAAGCAGACCAATATTCAGAAAAACTTTGTTAGTGAATAGGCAAATTCCTGCACAAAAATTAGCTTCTAAGAAGGGCGAGAGCACCAATGGTCCGCAGGGAATTTTAGGCGGCACAGCGTCGTATGCGAATCCTTATAAAAAGTTTACTAAACAGGAGCTAAAATGAGGCATCAACTTTCAGGAAAACGCAGGGTTATAAATCTAGTGTCATAGTCGAGTTGGGAAAGTAAAATCCAAAATAAAGTGTAGGCGTGTTTTTCAAATGTATAGTGCCAATCATTTAAAAAATAGTAAAGTATAAGTGTTTTTATGTCACATGATTTAGAAATATCAGAAGGAAAGCGAAATTCTTGTTATGGCAGAAACAAAAAGTTGAGGGAAAGATCACACTTGAAACTCCTACTCGGGAGAAAAACACGCATTTCGCGAAAGTAGGCTCAGCACCTCTTGAAAATCATGCTTGCGAGGTAATCACGTAATACGCGGTGTAGACGAAATTACATCTCTCTCTTCAAACTTCTGCTCGCGAGGTAAACACGCATTATGCGGTGTAGGCAACATTGCGTGAGATCACATCACAGAAATAATGGTAATTAAACTCCACGATGGCGAGTGGATAATAAAAGAGCATCATTGGAAACTGTGTTACTCATTCAACTATGTCCTAGATCCTGCAAGAGCTACCCCACATATACCCTGAGAACCATTAAAGAACGGAGATTTCAATTGATGATACGCGGCTTCACCAGTGCAGGACAGCAGACAGGGGAGACAACAGCAAATACTACCTACAGAGTGAAATTCGGCAATATTTAACTGCGTACTGGAGAAAGTCATCCGGGAATGTCATAAAGGGATGCGTAAGGAATAAATGGTGAATAGATTGAGAATAGGCCACAAGAACCTGATCACAGACTACCTAGCTTTGGCACATTTTGCGATATTCTCCGATTCATTGAATACTTCTAAGAAACAAAGAAGAAAGGGTCAACCAGCTTAAAACCCAAGCGGCGGCAAAGGCAGTCTCCAGATCTCCTTTGAGAAATCTGAGTTAATAAGTAATATCAAGCCAGTTTCCAGAGTTAACTGTTGAATAGGGGAAAATCAGGCTGCAGAAAAGTGGATAGGATCCGACAACTCTGAGAAAGAGGCATTTAATCAAGGATCAACAAGATGGAAGTGGCACACCAACCAACTCGAGATATCTAAACAAACGATTACTGTCAATCAATACCAAGCTTAGACACATTGTTTACTCATTCGTCCAGAGACTTTTTACGCAACAGAATGCCTAGCAACGAATAGAAAAGGTCTGCGGAAGGTCCTAAGACCAATTAGAGAAAATGACGAGTATATAACACAACATAACAACGAACTGTAACAACATACCAAAGGATTTCAGGCATTATTCGGAAAGGGAGGCTTAGTTTCTACGGTCACGGATGAACTCAAAGAGCCTGGTCAACCGGATCTTTTTCTACTTTGCACACAAGACAACCAATGGAGTCTGGTTCATCGAGGCTAAAAGAAACCCTCCTGAAGAAGTGTTCACTCATGAAAACATCCAGGACCGTGCACCTATTCTGAGGAAACTTCAAGCACACGATTCCAAGAAAAGCCAAACCTGAAAACAGGCAAGAAGAAAGCTCACAGAGAGCATTGCGGGAATGCTGAAGAAGAATAAGTGCTCAAGGATGCAAACGACTAAAATAATGTGGTCCATAGCTGTGGAAGCGAATATCAATAATAATAATAATAATAATAATAATACAAAAGTTCAGACATTTATCTTTAATTATTCTTTATCATTTGTATCATTACATTCAACCCCCAAAATCTTTGTGTTGCATTCACATGAAATTTTCTACTCGCCCTTCTGCTCACTATTTTTAAGAAAGCATAGTACCTATTCTATCCACTTTGTTAATCCAAATAAACTTTCAATTCATATTTACACATTTCGTTGTAAGAAACAGTAGATAAAGTGAGAGTTTAATGTCTTAAGACCGAGTTACTATGTGATGGCTTTGAAACTCCACCCTGTAAAATATACAAAATACAAGACAACAAAAAACCAATGGCGAGTTCCCAGTTGAAAAAAAGTATAAGTATTTGAAAAGTCAAGCCAATAACCAGGAATATCTAAGAAATAGTTAATCTACAAGCAAAGTTTATTTAAAGTAAGTTGTATAATTTATACTTCTGCATTTTTAGACAGCATGGCCTAAAAGTAGAACTTCCAACACAGTACACACTAGCTAAAAGCTTTAGTCACTAGTGCGACAATCTTCATTGTGACCAACTTTGGTTTCAAGTCCAATCACATGGAAATTACCCTTTGTATTTGCACATGTTTAATAACCCGACTTGGTTTGATTAAGTTTTACTTTTCATTATCTTTCTACGTTATTAATATCTCATAGTGCTCGCATTATCTGTTCACAAAATGGTTATACTTCAATTTATCGCGATTCGTTGTAGAGTTAACATACACGTAGTATCGTCAGCCTTCTGATTTCCTTTATCTAAGCGTGTTTCTTTTATCTATCTAACCTTCATAAAGATGAAATGGTGGAAATTATGAATTCAGAAGGAGCTGAAAACAAGAACTAGTTGAAATTACAGAAGTACCAGAAAGAATAACACCAGAAGTACTTAACCAATCCAGAAAGCTATGTGATATAGCATTTAATCGCTTCATTGGCTGATGTATGACAAAAACACGTTGAAAATAGTTTAAACGAAAATTACTGTTAATGAATTAACAAAACATCTGACACCTCGCTTTTTAACGTTATTTTTCTTGTCTGAAGAACCGCGTTCTAAACGTGATCTCTGTTAGTTCTAGGAACCAATATAATACTATTGATATTTTTACAAATTCGAGCGCTGTCTAAAAAATAGTATGTGCCACACGTGTTAAAAGTGATTTTATTTTGCTCGTGGGATTCTTACTCGCAAAATAAAACCTACTTTTAGCACCTGCATCATAATCTTCTACTGAGTACCAAGATTTTGTCTATCTCTTACCGTTCACCAATTATACATCATTCCGAATAAAATGGACTTCACAGCTTCTCCCAGAAAATTCAAATGTATATTTCATTTGTTATGCAAATAATGTTAATATGCTGTATTGTAATCAATATCGTTTGAGACATTCTTGAGAAAATAAAAATATCTAAAAAATTCAATGTAAAGGGTAGTTTTGAGTGGGGGAATCTGTTGAAAAATTTCGTGTCTGAACTTACCTGTAAATATCAAGATTGACATTCATCGGACTTCTCGTTTTGAAGTTATGCTGTTAACACAAACGCACAATGCTTTGGGGGTTCAGAGGACTTCCAAGCATGTATTTCCATTGAAATCCGATGTCGATTTTTGGGCGGAATACAATACTTACTCGGCATACTCGAAGTAGATGGCAGAAAAAGTAAAAAGGATTTTTAGAAAATATAGACATATGTGTGGTGAGAAAAAGAGAAAGAGACAGAGAAAGGAATAAAACTCGAGCATATACTTAGATGTATACATATGCGAATACACCACTGACATTTGGCGAAAAATCTCGAAAAATAAACTTCAATTCGCTATAACTTCAATTTTAAATTTAACTTTTGATAATGTAGATGTTTGACCCTGATACGCAATAAAGTTGCAAAACTTCATTATTTTGAAATTTCAGATAATTTTTTAAACATTCACAATAATAACGTTTAAAAACTAGCTTCTTTTCAAGTAAATCAAATTCAGACAGATATGACAATTTCTTGACTCCGATTAAAGAAACTAAATGGATGCTTAAAATAAAGATTATTTTTTTAAAATACTATTGCGTGAAAATGTTGGCATAGGACAGTAAAATTAATTTTACCGAGTGGGATGGCTCAGGCGGCTGCGTCTATTGCCCGCATTCGGAGGTCTTGGGTTCTATCACTGACGACAGCCCACTTTGACCCAGGGGTTCTTCGTGGTTTCCCCGGGGTAAACAGGCGAATGCTGGGGTGGTTTCTTCTCTTCCACGATTTCCTTTCCGACATTTCCCCTCCATTCATCTTTCAGGTGTATCTCTCAATCTCATGGCGTATGGCGGTGCCGGACAGATACCGCGGATGCGTGTTAAATGGAAAGTCTCCATAGAGATCAGGGAACTGCTTGATTGGTGGGTCGTTCATTTCCGTCTCTCGGCGGCTCCTGCGGTGACACAAGGGTCTAAGATTTTGGAAGTGTTATGGACTCCCGCGCGTCTCTGTAGCCTCTCTGTCTACAGCCTGTAGTTCCCTGTGTGGTTCCTTCACTACACCCCCTGCTCTTAGGGACGACAGGCTCAATAGATCTGTGTAGGTTGCGGTGCCGAGGTGTCCCCCTCCGTTGCACAATCTATAACCTATAAAACTAAATTCTGAAACTTAATAACTTCAAACAACGTTACTTATCGAAAAGAAGTTTCAATGTTTACGCAAGACAACGCATAAGCACACAAAGTGAATATCTTCAATGAATTATCTTTGCACTCAAGCAACTTCTACGTCAGAGATTACACATTTATTATAAGATTTTATTGTAATGGTTCCAATGATTTTGATTTGAGAACGACATATTAGTGCTGCGAGTAACATTTATGGCTTGAATTTTCTATAAACCACCTGGAGGTTCTCCGAATTTTCCAGAAGTTGACAATAAAAGGCAGGGTTAAAAACTGTTACCCTAATCATTTCTGAATTGTTTATGTGTTCCCATATTTTTAAGCAGCACACTTTGAAATGTAGCCGTTCTTTGTTTCTCATTAGCTGAAACGTATGCAATATCTAGGTTATCCTGAACAATTAACTACCTTCTTAACTTGTATGTTTGTACCTGCTAATTAGATCAGCATTTTAATCTTTTCTCTAGGATAAGGATTTTGCGTCCTCTATTCTTTATCTAAACCCTTTCGTCCCGTTTCAAACACCTTTTGTTTGCTAACAGTGATTTCCACTACAGTGATATTGTCATAGAGGTAACGAAATCTACATGAAATATCAGAAATAACCAACCAAACTATAGCTGCATATAGTAGAAGAAGAGAAGGTTTAGAAATAGATATTGGCCAGTTTTTGTCCTAGAATTATCATTGGTTTGTTACAAAACACAGAAATGTAATAACTTTGATGTTATATGACATTAGCATAAGCGGAAAGTCTGATGGCATTAATGTATTAAACGCTAAATTTGTTCTTTCCCACTCACTCACTCACTCACTCACTCACTCACTCACTCACTCACTCACTCACTCACTCACTCACTCACTCACTCACTCACTCACTCACTCACTCACTCACTCATTCATTCACTCACTCACTCACTCACTCACTCACTCACTCATTCACTCACTCACTCAATTTCTCTTTCCCGTTTTTTCCTCTTTCTCAGTGTTTGTCCTTCTCTTTCTATTCGAATCTCTCCTTGTTTTCCTCCTGTCTATTCCCCATTTCCCCTCTCTCCGTTTCCATTCTCTTTTCCATTCTCATTTCCTACTCCTATATTGTCTTCACCCTCTCTCCCTCTCCCTCATTCTCTTCCTCTCTCTCTCAATTTTATGAACCTTAATACAAGAAAAACCTAAATAAAAAGGTTAACAATACATAAGCTTAAACCTCTTCCTTATGATTGCAATGCATTTGGTATATGCGAATAAGAGAAACAAAAATCTAATGTGTTATATTCACATGACTCTGACCCCCCCATTCTTTCCAAAAATATTGTATCTTCTTTATGCTAAACGATATATAACGTTTTGGAGCAATGGTTTCGTTTCCCATTTCATTGTAGGCACGAAAGGGATACAGAAAGCTGAAGCGATAGTTAATTCTAAAAAGTAAGTAACTATGTACTACTTTTGAATTTCTACTGTTTGAATGATAACGAGAAACAAGCGATGGTAACTTAACACTTCACCAGCGGGATGGTTCAGGTGGTGACGTACTATGGCCCGTATTCGGGAAGTCATGAGTTCCATTCCCGCGGCCGACCTTCCTGACCCATGGATTTTTCGGGGGTTTCCTCGGGTCGCTAGGTGAATGTTGGGAAGCTTCATTACATTCCCCGAATTTTCTGCCCCACCATTTCACCTCCATTCTCATTTCACTTCACTGTTTATCTGCTTGGTCTCTTTCAGGATTGCAAGTGTCGGCGAGAGGTCTCGGCGTAGGCATGACAGGTGAACACATAAACTTGCTCTGAATAAACCTTCGTCCCGGAATGGGGCGGCTTCCGCGTCCCGCTCCCCCCAGGGGATGTGTAAGGCCACAGGGGGCAGGGAGCCGGCTGCACAAGCTGCAATCCGGGGAGTTTAGATCTGTAAACAGTAGGAACCCTGCCCTCTGCCTGTCGTGCCTCCTGCTCCGGCCGCTCTCTGTCTCCTCTCACCTCCTTCCTCCTGGTGCGTCCCGTCAGGAGACTAGTTACAAAAGATCTGCGTAGGTGGAGGTGCTAAGCCCCCCTTATCTCCTAGTCCTATCTTAACACTTCAAAAAGTATTTGGAAATTCACACCCAGATAAAAAAAGTAAATGTCTGATGTAGTCAATATAAAAAATGCGGGATGGTTCAGGCGGTAACTTCTGTAGCCCGCATTAGGGAAGTCCCAGGCTCCAACCCCGACGACCGCCCACTCTAACACTTTTTTCGGGATTTTCCCGGTTGTCAGGTGTCTGCTGGAGTGGTTTGTTTCTTCCCCCGAATTTCCAGTCCCTCCATATAGTTCAATTAATTATTTTAATCATCCTTCACCCCGTTTGATCTATTTTAGCGTTGGGAGTATCACGATTGTGTTTCGGTGCAGCATCGCAGGGAAAAATGATGATCTCTGTGACTTTCTCTGACCCTTCGGTGGTTGTTGGGTACAAGGTTTGCCCCCAATGGGGGCGTGGATCCTGTGTGGGGTGGGGACCCCAGTCTGCCTGTCCGACTGACGGGGCCTCTATATTTGGAAACTGTAGGACCTTGTCATCGCTTTACCGCACTGCTGGTTCCGGCCGTCCGGTGTCTTCTCTCACTTCATCTCTCCCTCCCAACCGGGAGCGACCCCTCGTGTAGGTGCAATACCCGCATTCCCTGGATCGGTCCTCTCCGGTACACATTCCATTCCATTGGCGTTGAGAAGTCAAGTGTTTCACATTTCCCTATGCCTTAGGGAATATTCAAAATTTTCGTTATTAGAACATATATTTATATATGTTATGAATATACAATTATTATTAGTATTATCACTAGACGAATGATATGTCTTCGCACACACATACACAGTGAAGGAATAAACACTTTCAAACATTTTATTTTATGCTTCAGAGTAGTCAGTTTCTTACGTATAATTTAAAATTTCTAGATAAATTTTGGTTATATCTTTATTATTCGTGTAAATTAAAAAGTGAAATTATTAATATTATTCATTAAATGACTTCTTCTTAATGGAAGAAATTTTAGAACCCTCAATTTTTGTAGCTTTAGGTAAATTCTAAAGAGTCTCATACCAATAGGGTTTAATTTTGATCTGTTTGTGTCCACAGAAATGCTACTTGACAAGAATGAAAAGCATCCACCTTCTGAACTTTCCTCCTTATGCGGAGTTCTTCTTGGAAGTAGCCAGGGTTATTTTGAAGCCAAAGTTAGTAAAAAGGGTGAGTATTTTAAGAATCTGCATGGCACTTCAACTTCTATGTGGAAATTTTACTTAGTTAAAGTGTCGTATCACAGGTTACTTCCTAAGACATTGCAATTAGTTTTTCTTACCTTTTACTCTTTACATGGTTGTTAGAGGAAGTATTACATCCAAGCCAAAAGTTCCATATCGAAATTTTATAAAAAAATATAACGCTCAAGATAAACTTAATAAAGAGGTCAGTGTTTGCGAGGGAACGGTGTACTCAAATATCCGAAATACTAAATTTCATAGTTCAGTCAGAGGTCCTTTTTGCATGCTAGGCAAAGTATGCCCCAGCCCACACTGGCCGTTTCTAATATGTTTATCAACATATTGTAGATATTAACGTAACTAAATCTATACCCTAATTTTCCATGAACAATATTGAATTTGTGCATAACTTTATAACTCGGAAACTAAGTCTTGGAATAAATCTCTTTACTAAACCTATCAAAAAGGATTTTTGAAACGTTAGTTCAAAGCATAAAGAAGCTCAGTTTCAAAGTGCCGCGCGTTTCTTGTTCCTCAAAACAATTGAGTTCACTACATGAAAATTACAGCTATCATATTCAGTCTCAGATATGCTATAAAAGGTATAATGAAACTGTATATCAAAATAAGTGATAGTGGTTGGAAAAATTCCTATGATTCCTGCAAAGTATTTTTGACAAATGCGCTCTCTCACAGACTTTAAAGCTATATTAAATTAAGGAATAAGTAATTCAGTCTGATTTCAGCAGAGGAAATAAAATAACCGAATTTGAATCTACGTTCCATACTTCTTTATGTCCTAGCATCGTCCATGAACAATTTCCGACACCATTAACACATGATTAATACCCCAAATAATCTCCGAGAATATGAAGAAGTTGTTTGGAAAGTTAGTTTGAAGATATAGTTGTATTGTAGTTCAACTGTTGGGGAGCCGAACACTTGAAGTAGTTGCAACCGCACGTATGGTACCCGGTAGCCTTTGCTTGTATTTTTAAAAATATTAACTTTGTAATTTTACTGTTTCTTTTAGTTTAAATATTTATGTTTGCCTCTGCTGCGTCAGTATTATTGTTAGAGACACGTTTCTCTTAGCAGGGTTGTGCTACGACTAAGAATGTAGGCTTACACAGATTATAATTTTACTTCACTCGTTTTATTAATGCTTGATACTTGATAACACTTCACTGATATAGAGAGAGAGCTGTGAGATGTTTTTATTAAATACTTGCACTTTTTAATAAGTAAAACTATTTTCGTCTCACACGAATACGTATTAAATTTCTTGAGGACACTTTTTGCGTCTGGTTAGTAACGCTGTCTGCAACCAACTGAACTGATTTCAACCGCCTGAACTTGTAAATTTCTGTATTTCAAATCTCTGAATGGCTATTCCTAATCAAATAGAATACCTTCATTTAACTAAAGCTTTTTCTGGTTGTTGATTGACTATTTTTATAAACTGTCACTAAAATTACATTATTGCTTCTAAGAATCACAAGTAGTAGGTTAAACTTTCAAATTCATTATTGCCTCAAGGGTACCTCATTGTTACCTCATTGTTAGCAACTTTTAACCTATTATTCTCACAGCTCCTACATTATTAAATTACGTAATATATTGACATAACATTATTACACATAGATACAATAATACAAGCATATGCAATGACTGTTACATACATTTTACAAATTATTACATTCACATATTGCTTCAAGGCGGGCTGTTATTGAATTTACATATTATATAATTAGACTGAAATCATTTTAGTGTTAAAAACACTGCCTGAAACATTAATTTGTCTACTGCCGTATATTAAGAAACCGAAAAACCAACTGTTTCATCGTTACTTGATTTGGTCATCTCACGCCTCCCTATATTTTTAATTCTTCTTTCAGTTAGGATATCAAATCTTGATCAGCAATTGAACGGTCGCATTTCTGCTTCCCCTAAAGGTTGAGCTCATTCGTTGTTTTTGAACGTGTATGCCTTGTGTTGTCGTCCGCAGTTACTAGAACTTTTTGCATACCATGATTTTTATCTTAAACCTTCTCTAGGTGGGGAAAAATGTTGGCATTATTTAGTATTACCCCTCTTAGGTTTAAGATCTAAGACTGGAAAATAAGGGTACTGTGAACTTTTAATGCACTTCTTTTGTGAAGAAATCAATCCTAATTTAATTGCAACTCCTTATAATTGTTTGTCTATTCGTTGTTTTATAGAATTTTTTTAAAAAAACACAGTGTTTCTCAATAGTGTTGCTTCAGTTAATACCTTTTTATACCTTTATTTATTTGAAAATGAATATATCAATATGGGAAAGGTAAACACGCTGTGCTTTTGATTTTAAATAAATCTCTACTCGGAAAATTAGTTCCATACTTTGATCATAGTCTTTTGAGACAGCGGACTGGGAAATGTAGAGATCCTTCTAGATTTACGACACGTAAAACAACCTCAAGCCTGATAAAGAGGCCCTGTAGCAAAATTACCAGTCTTTCAAGTCCAATATAGGATGGGACGCTAAGGACCACAGCAGTTAAAGAACGTTCATAAATAAAACTCAATTTAATTTTCTTGTTCTTTTTTATACAAGTCCCTCATAACCTCTTTTGACGGTGATCGCTTTCCAGGTCGCCATATTAGCTTAGCTGCTTAACACTCTCTTGCGATTGGGTGCTGCTTAAGTTTACATTTTTCGATGTGAATGACAACATATCGCCTGAAGTTTATTGAGTTTTACGTATTATGTTAATGCTTAATTTTCATTGTGAATGAGCTATACACTGAGTCAGTTGAACCAACGAACCTGCAGTAATCGTCATATAGGACCAAAAACTTGCGTCCAACTAACCAACAACCATAAACAACCAATCAACCAAAATTTAGTATATGGTTTGATGTTTACACAACTAAAAGCGTTAAATACTTCATTATTTTTCTAGTAAGCTTTTTAATGTCACCAAAATGTAATGTTTCACTGTAAAATATTAAATTCTAAGAATATTATTGTAACAAACCTAGGGGTGGAAAACCCCGGGTGTTAGTCCCAGAGGTAAAGAGCAGTCGGTATCGGGGTTGAGGAGTGACATTGGGAAGCTAGGTAGTGTCAAATAGCAACTATACTAGGTTCTATAAAAGGGTATTTAATTAAATGAGTTGAACTTGGTGCTGGGGGGTCCTGCCAGGTTCTATAATTAAATAATTAATTAATTAAACGAGTTGAGGTTGGTGGTAGTGGCCCTCTGACGGGGCTTAGATATACATCAGAAGGGCTTACCTGAAGACAGATCTAGCAGACTTTGATTCATTTGATAAAAGTAATTTGTAATAGACTGGAGTTCGAGATCCAATTATAAGATAGACGTAAGGTGTCTTCGCAACAGCTTGCTAGCGACAAGATGAGACTTCAGCAACGTGCTGTCCCCACTGCACAATTTGTTCTAATCACTTTATAAAATATTATACAATTCCCGGTTGTGGATTGAATTCCACGAAGAGATGTTACAATATGGAACATTTAAATGCTTAAAACTTTCCAAGTTTTCATTACGAGGCATTTCTCACCAGACGAATATTTCATATCTGCGGAAAATATTTTCCTGAAAATTTAGCGACATAAAATCTTGAAAATAAATTTTGTTCTATAATTATTTGAAGAAATTGTTGATAAATATTTCCTAAATTTGTTGAAATTTGAAGAAATTAGCAATTTCACTACCCAGAGTCCTTAAGCATATTGTGGATGCAAACGAACAGACGGTTCTCTTTAAAATAAGAAAACCAACAAAAGAATACGAACTTCATCGGTGTCTTTTATCTTAATGAGAATACAACTTCTCTTTTTGTAGATTTACATACACAAGGACTTGAACTGCCTACATCAGCATGTACCCAGACAGAAACTCCCAACCGAATACGGAGGAGATAGTGGAACTCTTCTGGAAATGTGGGGTAAGTATAAAGTAAACATTGACAAACACCAGATCAATAATATAGGATTGTTTTGGAACAGGTAAATGTGTGGTTTATCTGTACAAGTATCGCTCCAAGGAAACACCATTATTTCTATTTGATAGAACGGCGTAAATTAATCACTGTAATATCAGCATGCCTGCAGCTATTCCTATGTGAAATTTTGTACTTGTAGACATGATACTCTGGAAAAAAATTATCTTTAAAGAACATGATTTTTTATTATTAATTTTCGAAATTTCACTGTATATATTCTATACTACTTATCTACACTAATTAGAGAAGGTATTGCGTTCCACACAAAGTTGCATAACGGGATTTCACAGGAAATACACTTTTTGAAGAGCAAGGATCTTTGTGAAAGTCCGCACGCGCGCGCGTATGTGTGTGTGTGTGTGTGACATAAAAATGATTATCGATAAATAGGCATGCGTTTATAAAGTTTATTGCTACAAGTTGATATAGATATTGCATAATACTTTTGGCATCACTTCAAGAGAAAAAAAAATCTGATGTGTTGCTCTCACATGACTTTCTCTACTCTTGTGTAAACTATTTTTACAAACGCTTATTCTCCATATGGTTCATGTTAATCGAGATATCGAGATGTTAATCTTATTGCTAATTTTCTTGTAGATGCAAGGGGAATTGGTAGACTTTAAGCGATAGTCAAATATTTTAAGAGCTGGTTGCTATGTGGAGTATTCCATTCTCTTTGCATTACCAGGACCAAAAATAATGAATAACGAATTTCCATTTGAGAAAAAGTATAAGTATTTGAAAATTTAAGGGAATAACAAACAATATCTAGAAGATGTTTCACTCAACAATAAAAATGTATATGACATAAATTGTGTATTTTAACGCGATCTACATTTTTGTGTAGTAAAATTTTGTCTATCTCTTATGGTTTACCAGTTATGCAATAGTCGTTCACAATGAAGAATACTTTTATAGACATTCCCAGAAAATTCGAGATATACATTTCATTTGTCATGAAAATATCTTAAAGATATAATATTTTAATCAAAATCGTTAGAGCCATTTTTGAGAAAATTAAAAATTTTGAAAAATGTTCAATGTAAAGGGTAATTTGGGGTGGGGGATTTTCTTGAAAACCTTTGTGTCGCATCTTTGGAAGATGCTAAACCTAAATACCAAGTTTGGTGTTTATCCGACTGTTTGTTCCTGAGTTATACTATTCATAGACAGAGAGACACACAGACACACACACACGGACATGTTTCCAAAAATAGTTTTTTTTGGATCCAGGAAGCCTCAAAACATATATTTCCGGTGAAATCTAGGTATCGAATTTTTGTGTGGAATACAATACTTCCCCTACTTACTATACGTAGTAGAGAAAGTAATAAACAATGGTTACTGACAAGGGATCATCGTCACATTGATGTTACACATCGAGCTGGGATTTTTTTTTCTTTTGTGAAAGTGGATCGAAAAATGTTACTCGTGTCTTGGTTTTCTCTCCCATAGGCCAAAGTTTGATAAGAAAAGAATTATTTATAAATTAGAATGATTCACCAATAATATCTAATTCCTTAAATATATCGCCATTTAAAAATATTAAGCGAGTGAACTTACAAAATTGTGCAATTTTTCTGAGGAAAAATCAAAAGCAACGTTTTTCTCTCCGCTACATGAAATCTTGGTTGTAAGTTACGTTTAGTACGGTCTTGGTCCCAGACACTTGTAACTTGGATGCGAGGCAAAGCTTATTATCCCGTCCCGTTCTTGGTTATGTGGATACATTAACGAAGGAATGCAGTATTTTCTTTCCATTAGTAATATGTCTCCACACAGCGTGGTGTGTGTTAATTCTCCTGAAACATTAACTGAGGAATGAATGTATTAATTATGAATTATGGAACGTCTGATTGTGTATGTTATGGGTAGGTATGTTTACATCAATTCAGTAACTCTATTTCTTTATAAGGACGTATTATAAATATGTGTCTAGATTTCTTTTTGGTAGAAGCTACATTTGAAATAGTAATTTTTTTAAGGTTTGGAGCAATATGCAAAGCATTTGTAATAAAGTATCTATGTTAAAATTTTGCCTACATTCTTATACGAAAACGTTTATACACGCATAATATTATATTTTTAATTCATGTATATTACGTATTTCACTTGCCAGTTCCGAATTCAATATTCCGATTCTGGAAAAATATGACCTACATTTCCCTTGCGGCAACCTTGCATACATTTACGACAGCATCTGGATCGTTGAGCGGAAGACAGACCTAGGATCAGCTGTTACAACTTAAAACCTTATAATTTTTTCCCGGCGAATAGGGACCCCGTACATCAAAACACTTTATCAGGCGCAAATTGAATATCTTAAAGAAATTCGTATTAATCTTGCAGTAATACTGTGTTATTTATTAATGTTTCTGAGTTATACTAAGTTGTACAGAATTTAAATCAGAATGAGAAGAACTTTACAGGTCGTATACCCATGTCAATATCTTTGGGTAATATCTCAAATAATCAAAATCGTTAGAGCCGGTTTTAAGAAAACAAAACCGCTTTCTCTACGACCGACAAATCCACATATGTACTTCGTATACTACAGAACTCATAAGAAGTGATTTTTCTATCTCTAGTGTTTTATTTATGATAATTGTGGCCTAGAAATAATTTCAAATTGATCAGTAAATGCTTAGTTGCAACATGTGGAAAAGAGACTCAAATGTTTATTGACTGTCGTGATATAAAGCTCTTTCTCATATGACTTTCTCTGCGCATTTCTCCTGCAAACTAGACATATAAAAGCTTAGTTTTATATCTACTTAATTACTAGAGCAAATCATTTTAGAACGTTTTGTTATATGGGTAAGGGAAGCTGAAGCGAGAGAGACATCTTTGAAAAGCGGATTGCTATATGCTGGCATACTGCATGGTTACGAGAATAAACGAATGACGACTTAACACTTCAAAACAGTATAACGTATTTCAAAATTAAAATCCAGGGGGATGTATATCGCGTTATTGCTTAATGCCTCAAAATAATTATTTAGTATAAATTTTGTGATTTATCGAAATCTAAATTTTTTGTTCAGCAAGT
This sequence comes from Deroplatys truncata, assembly GCA_030765065.1. Classification (NCBI taxonomy): domain Eukaryota; kingdom Metazoa; phylum Arthropoda; class Insecta; order Mantodea; family Mantidae; genus Deroplatys; species Deroplatys truncata. The sequence continues at coordinate 94,824,028 of CM060986.1, read as the reverse complement.
TTCGTCCTTCTCTTACGGTTTACCTGCTACACAAAGGTACAAAAAATAAAAATTAAAATGAAGAGGATTTCACAAGGTATTCGCAAAAAATTCAAGATATGCACTTATTGTTTATCATGGAAATATTTAAATATATGGTATTTTAATCAAAATCTTTACAACCATTTTTGAGAAAATAAAATATAGCGAAAATTATTCTATCAAAGGCATGATTTGGGTGGTGAGAACTACTTAAAAACATCTGATGTGTTAAACTCACATGACTTTCTCTACTCTTGTACAAACTATATTTACAAACGCTTATTCTCCATACGCTTCATGTTAATCGAGATATCGAGATGTTAATCTTATTGCTAATTTTCTTGTAGATGCAAGGGAATTGCTAGGCTTTAAGCGATAGTAAAATATTTTAAGAGCTGGTTGCTATGTGCATTCGATTCTATTTGCATTACCAGGATAAATAAAAATGAATAACGAATTTGAGAAAAAGCATAAGTATTGGAAAATTTAAGGAAATAATAAGCAATATCTCAAAAATGGTTCACCCAACAAAAAAATATATATGACATAAATTGTTTACTGTAATGCGATCTACATTTTTGTGTAGTACAATTTTGTCTATCTCTTATGGTTTACCAATTATGCAAAAGTGGTTCACAATGAAGAATACTTTTGGAGACATTCACAGAAAATTCGAGATGTACCTACATTTCATTTGTCATGAAAATGTCTTAAACATATGATAGTTTGATCAAAATCATAAAATTATTATTATTAATCCTAATTGTCTTAAAGTCGACAAAGCAATAATTTTTTTTAAAAAGTCGGATGGCTGGAGCTCCTGGGCGAATTAAATTTCTAATTGTTTCGATACAAATTATAAATGGTATTAATATATTTGGAGTCCTCCATTTTTTAGAAAATTAAAGTTTTCGAGAACTGTTCAATGTAAATGGTAATCTGGGGTGGGGAATTTTCTTGAAAACCTTCGTGTCGCATCTCTGGAAGATATTGATTCTAAATGCCAAATTTGGTATTTATTCGACTGTTTGCTTCTGAGTTATGCTGTTCACAGACACACGCACAGACATATTTCCAAAAATGCTTTTTTTTTGGATCCAGGGGGCCTCAAAACATATATTTCCTGTGAAATCTCGGTATCGAATTTTTGGGTGGAATACAATACTTTCCCTATTTATATACGTAGTAGAGAAAGTAAAAATTCCTACTGTATCCTTGACTTTGAATTCAGGCAAACTTTTATTTCCATTGAGATCCTATATGTAATTTTTGGTTGGAATTTCCTGTACCTATCATAGGAAGTAAAATTTTATCTGAAGACCATTTTTAGATCTCTATTTAAAATTAATGCATGCACACTAATAAGAAGTTTTTGTATATATTCTGCGAAAGCTGGAATGCCAACGAGTACAGAAAACCACACGACATGCTGTTCTGGAAGAGTTAATTGAGCACGCTTTCGACTCCACAATAAACAGCTAGTTGCCGCATCTGAAAACTGCCAAAAAGTTTTAATTGAAGCACGGAATAAAGAGGCTGTTATATTTGCCAAGCTTTTCAAAAATCTCCCCTTCTCTACGCCTTTAAATGATGGCCAGAAAATGTGAAGTAATTGAGTAATTATTTTTGCCTAACTCATAATTCAATTTCAATGTAATTTCTGAAACAAACCGAACTGAAAACTTTTCACAAATTATCGCTACATGGTGACTCCATGGACACATTAGACTTTATTAATTTTACATGCTTATACATAGAGAAACAGATGCACATTAATAAGACCATTTTTATACCCTCCTTCAAATGTTTTTCGATCTTTTGTATTTATTTGCTTATCTTTTTGACAATCATCACTTTTTTCTCCTAAGTGTACATAATTTAATAACTTAAAAACATTTTCTTGATAGAATAAGCTTAAATACAGTTCGTATGGAAAAAAAAGCACTATGCGTATGTATATGCGTTTACAAAAATCTCACATTTGTTTTATATCACGTCTATAACTAACTTTTAATTGGGGCGGTTACTGTAGTCTGATTGCTTAGGCGTACTCGTAATTAAAGTTGTCAATTTTTATGCATTTCAACCAATTTACCTGACATTTTTATCAAAGTGATCAAAATTTGGATTATGTGAACTTTCACATTTTGTAAAAATTAAAAGTTTTAAAAATAATACGTTACTTATAACACTTTTGATTTTCTAAAAATTACCCATGGCTTATATTCTGAAAAATTAAACTTGATATAAAGAAAAAAAAACCTTTAGGTCTCATCTGACTTCAAGGAATAATAATGAAAATCTGAAAAAACTGAACAAAAATTGCATCATGGGAAGCATTTAACAGCAGCGAAAACGTAAGAAAAGTATATAACGAGAGCATAAATTCTTAAATGTTCACACGACATACAGTCTCAGGGCAATGTATCTAAATTTGGTATAAAACGTGAACGTTTTCGATTTTTTTTTAATTCCTTTCTCTACTACGTATAGTAAGTAGGGGAAGTATTGTATTCCACTCAAAAATTTGATACCGAGATTTCACCGGAAATATATTTTTGAGGCCCCCTGAATCCAAAACAAGTATTTTTGGAAACATGTCCGTGTCTGTGTGTCTATGAACAGCATAACTCATAAACGAACAGTCGGATAAACAACAAACTTGGTATTTAGGTTTTAATATCTTCCAGAGATGCGACACGAAGGTTTTTAAGAAAATACCCCCACCCCAGATTACCCTTTACATTAACCATTTTTTGAAAATTTTAATTTTTCGAAAATGGCTCTAACGATTTTGATTAAAATATCATATGTTTAAGATATTTTCATGACAAATAAAATGTATATCTTGAATTTTCTGGGAATGTCTTCAAAAAGTATTCTTCATTGTGTACGACTTTTGCATAACTGTTAAACCATAAGAGATAGACAAAATTTTACTAAACAAAGAATGTAGATAGAGTTAAAATACAGAATTTATGTCATATACATTTTTTTTTTGAGTGAACCATTTTCGAGGTATTGCCTGCTATTCCCTTACATTTTTCAATACTTATTTTCTCAAATGGGAATTGGTTATTCATTTTTTTGTCTTGCATATGCAAAGAGTATTAATCTGTGGCAAAGAGAATGGTGCTGCAACTAGCAATCAACTATTAAGAGATATATCTATGCTTAGAGACTACTGTATTTCTATATTCTATACAAAACAAGGGGAACATAGTACGCCTTAAGCGATAGTCAAATATTTTAGAACTGGTCGCTATGTGTAAAATGTAATTCTCTTTCCATGTCAAAAGATCGTTTTTGCAAATGTTTATCTCGATCAATATGAAATAGAGAACAAGAGTTTGTAAAAATAGTTTTACAAGAGTAGAGAAAGTCATGTGAGTGTAACACATCAGACTTTTTTATTGTACTTCCAATTGCTCTTAACAACAATTGCTCTTAACAACAACTTTATAGCCATAAAATTGGTTATTTAATTGGTCCTCTACCATTAGGTAAAGCAACGAGTTGGATTTTAAACTCCATTTTCTCAGTTATTTTTTTTTCATCATTTTCCATTTTTCAGAATGCTTCATGGACCACAGTGCATTGTAACTTATTAGCCTGAAATTTTCAGTAGAGTTTCAGGAATTAAGGATTCTAAGAATTGTTGTGCATAAATCTAAAATTTAATACAATGGAATAGTCCAAGTGAAATTAATTATTTTCCACAACTTATATTAAAAAGTTGAAAAATTCAATAACATGTATAACAACAAAACATTTTTCTCTTAAACAAATTACAGTTAGGAAATTCCTGCACAGAAATTTCTTTTTGATTGTATACTGATCTCAAATAAAACACGAGGGATACAATAAACCGCAAGGTCCAAGAGCATTTAATATTACCATATAAAACTATTAATTCTGAATAAATTAATATTAATAACCGTTTCACTTAGCTCGTTAAACTTTTGGGTGTAACTGTTTAATATTCCGAGTGTATGGTAAAAAAAAAGGTCAAAGCAATCAGAAGAAAACTGATTTATTTCAGTTTTTATAGATAAGTACATTGCCTTAAACGTCACGTTTGGGCATGTACTGCCCAGAAAATCAATGCAATGTTCAAGTACTTTTTGCATAAAACTGCTTAAAAAGGTTTTTTTCGAAATTTGCATCCAGTTCACTTTGAAGTGCCCTAAAAACCGTTTAAAAACATGGTTATATCATCTACTGTTACATATAAGTTTTCACAAATATTGATGAGTATGCAAATGAGTGTAAATAACGTATAACTTGAGGGCATTGCGAAACGATTTTTTTTATTACTTGTTGTTGAATAAGTTGTAAATAACTGAATAAATTAAACTTTTTAACAACTCTAGCGAAACGTTTAACTAAAGAGAAATAGATTTCACAGTAGAAAAATAAAGCTAGTTTTGGAATGGTTTTCACATCGATCCATATAAAAAATTAAACTACAATTTATTCGTCACTTCCCCTTGTAAAGATACAGGTTTGAAATCTATAAACGTGTATTACATAATCAAGAAACTCATGAATAATTAATGAAAGTGCACCTTTCACCAGGGCTTCTAACATAACAATGAAGAATGACAAGTACAGCCACTAAATTACAAAGTCATACACTCACCAGGTTGACGTACCGTGGCGCAAAAACTTCCGTTTTGACCCACACTCTTGGCGTTTCACATTAAGTCGTAAATATCATCACTCGTTAAAGGTGCTGCGTTGGTTCTGATCCATGTAACAACGTTTCGGGCTTTTGCGTGCACTGGAACGAGAAGAGATACATTTATTTTGCAATGAGCCAAACCTTCAAATGAAGATTTCATTTCTAACTAGTGTTCAGTGTTGCAAAATAATTTAACTGAAGCTCGAATTAAAACGTTTCGTGTCCCTTTTCAACGCATTATTATTATTATTATTATTATTATTATTATTATTATTATTATTATTATTATTATTATTGTGTGTGTGTGGTGTAGGCAAAATGAAATACCATTCAAGTGATTTAACCATTGGAAACCGCCATTCTTTTTAATCATATAACCTCTGACCTCATAATTTCAATTCAGACAATGAAAAAGAATATACAAAGAGTGTGTCTTGGAATAAGTACGTATTGGAGTTATAGAAGAACATACTGAGGAGAAGGCTTTGACTTTTCGTTGAGACTATCATGGAGTAGAAAATAAGTAGATGTTACTCCACAGAAAATGATTGCAAAATAAGACAAATGCTACCAATATTTCATTTCTAACATTATATATAGGAGGTCAAGATTTAGAAGCTAAAATAATAGACGACGCAGTAAAACAATAGAGAATTGAATCGATACGCGTGCGATACTGATGTCAAAACATTTTAATATTCCTAATTAAGAAGGTTTGTTTTATTTCCTTTGTACTTATGTTATAATCAAGTTAGTTAACAGGGTATGCTAAATATTTGTATAAAGAAAGAAAACTGCTGATAATAGAAACCAATGAACAACTGAGAATATTATTTTTCTCGGTCGCAGATTATGTCTTTTCCGAAGATGTTAACTTAATTGCCTGGGAGTGCGGAATTTTTATATCCGCGAGCTTCGCCTTTATTTCGTTATGTATGTTAAGAGTTTCGGAAAACTGTAGGTTTTATGTTATCAGGAACTACCTGACCAAAGAAAAGGTACAAAGATTTAAAATTTCATATACTCTATTATCTAAAAAATACTCTTCCATTCTAATCGATGATAGTTCCACAGTCAAAGGGTATTAATAGGCTATGCAGCGTTTCCAGAACTTGGAAGACTGTCGGGGGAAGGTTAAGGAAATTAGACGTTCCGCCGATGTTTCGCATCCTTTTGCGTAAATACAGGTGAGTTTTCATTTGTTATTAGGTATAGTAGAAGGGATTAACTATAAAAATGTTCTAGAATATTGTAAAGATTTTCATAAAGAAATAGATGATGTATGAAATTAATTAACTAGTCACTCCAGTTAAAAAGTTAAACACCATACGTTGGATAAATCGGCTGTAAAGAATATAAATAAAATGTAATTGATGGAGAATGAACATCGATTGAGAGTTTTGTTTTATCTTGTACTTTATGTAAACCCCAAGTATACAGGGTGAGTCACCTAAAACTTGCACCGCAAATGTTTCGGAAATGGGAAGTGTTATTGATGTGCAGTTTTCACAGCACTGATTGGTAGTCAGCGGTTCGTACATTTAGCTTATAAACATATTTTAATAATACTGAGAAAGTGTATTTTTTGAGCAAACACAAAATTTTTTAAATAGAACAATGCCTAGTTACATCAACAGAATAACGGTAGGGTAAATTAGAATGTCAATGGTATTTGTTGCAGGATTCTAGTGCAAGTGGTTTACGAGAAATCTTATTTTGAAACTTTTACGCACCGACACTTGTACCTACAACCTGTAGTAGCACAAACCATAGAAAAACAAAAGGGAATTACAATACATCTGGGATTCTTACAAGTAAAGAGAACATAGCCCTTCAAAGGTTGTGTTCAAAATGATCATCGGCAGCTTCTATACACGCTTCCATTCTATGGAAAGACTGCTGCACACGTAGCATTTCAGCGGAAATTTCAGAGTAGGCAGCAGTAATACATCGTTTCATATCGTCTGATGTAGTTGGTACATCCTTGTAAACAGTGTCTTTCAGCCTTCCCCACAAAATATGTTTATAGGCTAAATGTACGAGCCCCTGACTATCAATCAAACTGCACATCAATAGCACTTTCCATTTCCGAAATATTTACGGTGCAAGTTTTAAGTTATTCATCCTGTATAAGTATTAAGTAACAATTTCTGTAGTGCACATGTGATGAAATAACTCAAGGTTAAAATATATTAGTCATTTTTGAGGATTTGGGTGTTGTTATACAGGGATTACTTTTATTCCTTTTTTTTAACAAAGACAGTACTGATTCAAAATATTTAATATTCTGATTCCTTTTCAACAAAGTTTCTGGCAATGATAAAAGCGGTTCCAATTATATTTTCCATTCAGAAATGAGGGCGCCTTAGAAAGTTTTCAGAAACCCAGCAAAAGCAGTAGAAACGTAATAAAAATTAAGACTTAACTCTGGTATTCCTGGTAAAAAAGAGATAATTAAAACGACGTTGAGAATCTTCAGATGTGGTTAATGAGTTTCAATCTAATTTTAAAAAATATAAAATATATTAATTTTGTACTCTGCTTTTCCTTCCCTTTTCTAGTATTAATAAACCAAGCCCCAGGAAAGGATTGATTTATAGAATATGTGTATATTAAGATCAGCTTGAAATATCTTTTTTACGCTAACTGCCTTACCGAACGTTGAGATCGAAAGTTTTAACCTCATTTCATTAATTTCTTTAGGGAACTTCAGAAAAGTCCTATCTTACCGGCATTAACACGGATAAATGCCCGTTACTTACTTTTTTTATCCATTGCTCATTAATATCTTGTCTATAATTAGAAGTGTTAAATAGAAAGCTTACAACCGCATATTTTACCTTCAAACTGTTTCGAGTGCATTTATGCAAATTTTATTAACAGCCGTACTTTAGCAAGTTTAGACCTTTCCTAAACGTTACCTAACGGACACGTTTGAAAGTTTGCAGTTCTTAGTTGTTTTGTTCTGTTTCGTTTTTCCATCAAAACAGATGAACATTTGAACACTGTTTCCGTGTACTGAAATCTTCTTGTTTAACTCCTAGATAAAAATATATCGCAAGTAGTTAGCGAGGATAGAAAAATCACGTTTTACATGAAGAGTATAATATATAATGAATGATTGTGTATTTGTAATTTGTAGAGAAAGTCGTGTGATTCCATTACATCAGATTATTAAAAACTTGACAATCACTTCAACCTTGCAACCGAGCGAGATAGTTCCGCGATTACCTATGAGGCTCGCATTCGGGAGGTTTCGTGTAAGATTCCCATCGGGCCGACCATTCTGACCTTGGGGTTTTCGGTGGTTTCCCCAGCTCAGTAGGCGAATGTCGGAGTGGTTCATCGTATACCTCGAATTTACTATCCATATTTCGTGCCCCCATCATTCCCTTTGATCTGTTTCATCTTCATATGTGTCAGGTTTGTAGGATCAGGAGTTTGGTGCGTTGCGGCGGGACGGTGGAATTTGTGATAGGTAAAGACTTTTTTTCTTGCACTTAGCCAGCGATATAGGGTCCCTTCCTGGGAAGGGATCGTTTCATTCTGGGTCCCCCAGGTTGAAGATGACATGGACAAGTTAGTGCTGGCGTCAGGATTGGTGTCATTCTGGACAGTGGCGTAGTCAGAAAAATATTAAGGGAAGGGTTATATATAGGGGTCCATTTTTTAAACAATTTATATCAATTCAAATGATAAATGTGAATTAATTCTGAGTCTAAATATTTAAATAAATCCATTTTATATTCACAGATTAAGGTGCAGCAGTTGGAATTGAAAGTAGGATAGAAAGTTTTGGTATTGTAGGAGGCAAATATATTCTGACATGGGAATAATGACCACTATATTACCGCTGCAGGCCATTTTATTTCACTGAAAAACAGCGTCTTTAGTAATGTTCTAAGCTGGGAGATATTACACTCATTTATAAACCGCTCAAACTTAGCACCGGAACGAAAACAAACCCCTGATATCTTAAAATGGTTATACCAACGCCATCTAAAGTACAGTTTTTTGTTGCTATCATCTTTGGCGATATTGTCTAAGACGTGCAGCGTAAATATGAAGGTGGATTGATAAGTCCATGACTTTGAGGAGAGATAGCGTTCTAATCACAGGTTTCTGTTTGCACCCAAGTCTTACATCTATTCTGGGTTTAATCGCTGAAACTCGTCAACATTTATTTCTTAGAACATTGTTAAGATCGTCTAAAATAAGCAGATGGAGAAAAGTGAATTTCCTGTTCTGATAAAGCACTACTTTTTGCATGGTCAGACGATGAAGGAAACAGAATAAAATATGAACAAGTATTTTGGGGACTCTGTTCCATCATATGGCATGGTTCACAAGTGGTTCACAGAATTTCGATGTGGCCATTCGAGCACAAGAGATGCCGCGCGCACAGTAGGGCCGGGTTGAGGTCACAATAGAAAAAATGGTGAACAAAGTTCACGATATTGTGTTGGAGGATGGCCGAGTGAAAATCCGTGAGATAACTAAGACCGAAAACATCTCGAGTGAACGGGTGTATAACATTCTGCACGAATGTTTGGGTATGAGAAAGCAAGATGGGTGCCGCGACTACCGCGACAGTTGAGAACAAGTGGAATCGTGTGACCATTTCACAGGGATGTTTGAACATGTTCCAGCGCAACCCAAATGAGTTTTTGCGACATTATATCACAGTTGATGAAACTTAGATCCATTACTATCAATCTGAAACCAAACAACAATTAAAGCAGTGGATTTCCTTCGGCGAACCTGCTCCAAAGAAAGCGAAAACCATTCTGTTGGCAGGAAAAATCATGGCAGGTGTATTTTGGGATTCACAAGGAGTGATAAGACATCCACTACCTGGAAAAGGATAAAACGATCACAGGTTCATACCATGCCGCAATGCTGGATCAGTTTCACAAGGAATTGTTAAATAAACGACCCCATTTGCTGAAGAAAAAGTTTCTTTTTCACCAGGATAATGCACCCCACACAAATCAGCCATTTGCCATCGCAAAATTTGTGGAGTTCGGTTACGAACTGCTATCTCACCCACCATATTCTCCAGATTTGGCTCCAAGCGACCTCTCTCTCTTCGCAAACCTGAAAAATTGGCTCGCTGGGAAGAAATTCACGTCCAGTGAACACATCATAACAGAAACAACCTCATATTTTGCAGACTTCGAAAAATCAAAGTTTTTGGGAGGGTTAAAAATGGAGAAACGTTGGACAAAGTGTATTTAATTTAAAGGAGACTATGTTGAGAAATGAAATTGATTTTTTAGAAAACATTGTTATTTTCTTTAAAAAGTCACTGTCTTATCAATCCGCACTACTATAGGGCTATCAGTGATACGGTTAGGACAATCTTGTTCCTGCCAACATAAAAAGATGTTATTATTTTAACGAAGCTTGTTTTACTATTAAGTTTTAAATCTTCTTTAGCGAGGGGGTTCCAATCCCCAAAACTCCTCCCTAGCTATGCCTCTGATTCTGGAATCGTTTCTAGCGTTCATAGTCGTCCGGATCTAGTCCCCTTCGTGGTCTCCCTTCATCCCTACGTACCACGGGCCAGGATAGACACAAAGGGCCTACAATGGCTTACGTGTGGTGCTGAGCTCTGTGTCTGGGGCCCTCTCGGTCTGACTGGTCCTAATCCCTCTTTCATCTACAATGAATTGTGTAATAAAACCATTTCTGCAAACATCTATCTCAATAGAAAAATAATCTTTTGTAAGCAAAATTTGTAAAAAAAGAATATATATACAAAACAATAAACGATAGTGGCTACAGAAAGTTATTTGAATGTAACACATGCTTTTAAATGGCTTCATTGGCATCATTGTTAGGTTAAAATAGATAAAAAGCTTTAAATTTATTCTGTTTAAGGTTCCTGGAAGAAGAAGCTGGAGAGCTATCGAGATTGTTTCCTCCAACAGGAAAGCCTCAAGTCGGATGAAAGTAAGAGGATGCAAAAAACTTCTGATGATGATCTTTTCGGCTCCGAAGGCTCTTTCAGAAGACTTGACATTGACTGACCTATGTGAAAATATTTTTTTCTTGAAAACTCAAACTTTAGCCCAAACAACAAAAAAAAGCATGTCCTACACCTGTCCGTTTTTAATAATTTATTGTTAATAAAATGCAATGGACATTACATTCTAAAACTTCTTTTTTCGAAATTTGAATTTTCTATACCTCTTACCTAAGAGAGAAGAAATTCAATTGTAAAACTGCTCCAGAAATGTATGCACTGAAAAAATGTAATTAATAATCATCATAATAATAACAACAGTAATAATAAACCAAAAATTTAATATTGGTTGTGTCTGTAGGTGATATATATCTTTGAAACTTTTTATATTCTCAAAATACTTTTGATGTTTACCTTAATTAATAAACAATACATCTAATTTTCTAATGAATTTATTATCATTATAGCTTATAGTCTAAGGAACGGATAGAGATGAATGCAGCGCATTCAAATTAAGCGTATCTTGACGAAATACGTACCTGTAGCAGAGTAGGCATGAGTGAATAACTCCTTACAGTGACACAAGGTCAAGTCAGCGGTTTTCACTATATTGTACTGCAATAAAGTTGTACTGAATCGTTTCCTTCCTAAACTGTTTATTTCCCCTAAATATGTTCTTGTTTATTATATTGATATATGCGAAAAAGGGGTTAAAAGACATAAAAGTTGAAGGCAATTCAGTTTACACACAGCACATGAATACATCGAGAGAGAGATATGGTAAACATTATTTAGCAAGGGTCATCTTAAAAATATGAACATGTCAGAAAGAAGGAAATTGTAAATCAGTATTTAAATACTTTACATCATATACTAATCTAAGAATAAGTTTGCAAAGCTTTACCTTTCAGACTCACTCCTCTATTCATATTTTCAGAAATTTTCTGGTCCTTCTGTAGTCGTTTAGACATTTCCGCTTCTTTTTCATAAATTGTGACTAGGTTTGTAACCGATAAAACAAGAAAGCAAGTTTATATATTCCCAGATATAACACGAATATTCTTTTTTTTAAAAAAAAAAAACCCGCCCCCACCTCAACGTAGCGTTACATGGAAAACGTTTTGTTATTTTTTTACTAACGGTTTTGATTAAAATGCAGATATTTTCATGTCAGATAAAATGAAGGATTATGTCTCGAATCCTCTGGAAATATCCTGTAAAATCTTCTTTCGAAAGGAACTTTGTGGAATTTTATAAAGCGGGAAAATTAGGTGCACCTAAACGATACATCATAAGATATAAATTTAGATCTCTTTATAACACACAATTCATTTCAAATAATGCCTTTGTGTCATCAGCCATTTCGGAAATATCCGTTGTTATTCGTTTGAAAATTTCCTTACTTTTGTTATTTTTTGAAGTGCTGTCACCTACAACGAAAGCCGTAATCAAACTATTTCTGTAAAAGTTTATCTCTATTAACATGAAGTAGATAGAGAAGTAAGCTTTATAAGAAGAGGCTGTAGAAAAATAAACGATAAGGTCATGTGAGTGTAACGCATACGATGTCTTTAAACTTACTGCCAAATTCCAGTTGTTTCTCGCGATTTCAAGGAAAGATCATGGAATTTCAAAAATTGAATTGAGTTGTAATTATGGACGCTCTTTAACTGGTGTGGTCCTTAGCGTCCCATTCTATATTGGGCTTGAAATACCGGTGATTTTGCTCAGAGGCCCCTTTATCAGGCTTGAGGTTCTAAAACAAATCCAAATTTCATCAAGCTACGACTAAATGTAAGGAAGTTATGAATTTTTTATAATTTCCTAAATTTTAATTGACATCTTCCCTTAAAAAATGATCTTATTCTTACCTAAGGTAAGTAAGTGTTACATTCCACCCAAAATTTCCATATCATAATTTCATTGAAAATAGCAATTTTGAATCTGAACAAAAAAAGACTTTATTAGAAAAAGGAAACAAGTCCGTAAAATTAAACCGAGTTTTGAGTTTCATTTATAGACGCTCTTTAATTACCATTGTTCTTAGCATCCCATTCTATATTTTGGGAGTGAAAGACGGAAATTTTTCTCAGAGGCCTCTTTATATAAAGAACCTTATCTTTTATCTACCGTGAATCTACGACACAGGACCACTGGCTTTACTTTCCTTCCGATGGAAGCCATGCTAAGGATTTTTACGCCCGAAAAAATCCATCGCCCTCCGTGAGGTTTGAACCCGCGATCGGCAACTAAAGCCTAGCATGATAACCATTACACCACGGAGGACGACATGAAATTTCAAGGCCAGTATAATAATAGCGAGCAGTTTTCTTTTAAAAAATTGACTATTGCTATTTCCCTACGTGCTATAAAGACATTAAGACTATAAGAAAACCTTTATCTTAATTAAGTTGAAGTAGATAGAAGAGTATACCTTTACAAGAATAGCTTTAGAATCTATATATTAATAAAGCATAGTGGGTAGAGAAGATCATGCCAGTGTAACACATATTTTTTGGTTATGAGGTTAGCAGGTAAACACAAACAGACGTTTTTAAAAATTCGGATTTTTGGGCCTAAAACATACTAGGTAAAATTATTTCAGGTAATATATTGATGTTGGATTTTTGAATATGTATACGGTAGAGAAAGTAATAGACTTATAGTTATAAATGCCAGAATTTTAAATTTCTTAATAGGTTCAAATTAAAATGACAATATAGGGGTATAGGGTATACATTGAAGGGAACATCTCGCGCACTGCGACCTACGGGAGATCTATTGCGACTGCTACCTCCCAGGAGGAAGAGATGAAGTAAAGAAACCACAGGAGTCTACGTGCCGCAGCAGACAGGCCACAGAGACGCGCGAAATTCCTTAACAGTTCTTAGTTCGAAAGTATGTCCCTATACTGAAGCTACCCAGAGAGGGCGATGGACGAAGCCTTCTAGAGACCACGAGAAATGATCTTTCCTTGGAGCAAGCATCCACGTAATCTGTCCGGCACCCACATACACCACAAATCCTAGAAGCACACTTGAAACATGTGAAGGAAACGGAATGGAAGCGGAATGAAGCAAAGGAAATCGTGATTGATGAAAAACCACTGTAGCGAGCAGTCGACGGGAATCGAACCTGGGAACTTCCGAACCTCATACGTTACCGCGAAGTCATCTCGCTTTGTAAACAACAATACCAGAGACAGAACTGCGAAAAGTGCAATCACGCTTAGACATGATAAAAAGAGAATAATAAAATTAAAATGATAAAGCTTGTTAGATAGGTGGCAGGGTTTCCTGCAAATTCAAAATATTTCTGTTTGAGGTATGTTTATGAGTAACAGTGTATGATTTAAAGTAATGTCTTACCTTCCATACCTAATAAAGTTAAATTTTGTTTATTGAGCAAACAAGCATTACTAATATCTCAGTGTACACTATTATTAATTTCTTCTATTTTAATGTGCATGGAACCTAATGAAAATAGCTGACACTAATTCAAGAGAAAGCAAAAATAAATGATTATTTCTGTATACTGTTACTTTTAAAACTCTGTATGCTACTAAATGCCATGAAAACAAAAATCTGCTTGGTTTTTGTTACTCTCCTCTGGATTATATACGAGTTGAATCAGCACTCAATGCAGAGACCAACAAGTTGGGAGTTACGCCCTCTGGTTCACCATATGGCTGCTAAGGAACCTTCACGATGAACAAGTTACGGAAGGAACAACAGGTTCAACAACTGTGCAGGTTTATATGAATTTTTAACCATTCACTTTTAAATCACGTTAATCCGGCAGTTTATGAACCTGTTTTAAACAAGAGTTTCTCTAATGTTTATTATTTGCCAATTATTTACAAATTTCAGTAACACATTTTCATTATAATAACTGTAATTAACCACAGATTAAAAACTTGTGAGTAGTTTTAAAAGTCGCACTGCTATTTGTTACATACCTAAACATGCAGTATGGGAAAGCGTATGACAACTTGAAATGCCTGAATTTGAACCACGGTTGGTGAGAAAGGCTTGGATTAAACTTTTACTTCCTATAACGCGTGTCTAGTACCAAGAAGAAGTATTGCATTCCATCTAAAAATACATATTGATATTTCACCAGAAATACATGTTTTGAGGCCTCTGGGATTTTAAAAGTACCTTTGGAAAAAGGCTCATATGCACCTGTGTGTGAATATAGTATATGAATAGCATAAATCAAAAACGACATTTCGGATAAATACCTAACTTTGTATTTAAATTTAGTGTTCTCCAAAGATTGTGACATAATTTTCAACAAAATTCCACAACCCCAATCTACCTTTTACTTGGAAAAAGTAAATGATTTTGGTTAAATCAGCATACGCTTAAGGTACTTATGTGACAAATATGATGTACATTTTCCATTTTCTGTGATTTCCATTTTAAGCTCTCTTCATTCTGAATGAATTTTTTATAACTTGTAAACTGCATGAGATAGACAAGAACTTGCACCAAAAATGACGATATCGTTAAATACACGATTTATATTGATTTTTTGTGGCATAAACCATTTCCGAGATATTCCTTATTATTGGTTTCAATTGCAAAGTACTTTATACGTACGCTTTTTAAAAAATAGTATTTTGGATTCATAGAACCTCAAAACTTGTACATCCGGTTAAATTTCGTATGGAAATTTTGGGGAAATGCAGCATTTCATCTACTTATTATACTTAATAGAGAGGATAAGACATTTCACTTTAAATGTTGTATGTATGTCATTTTATTAAAGAATACCTACACCGATTGCTAAAAACTCGGTATACTACGGTTGTTAGATCCCATATAAAGAACAGCTAGGATTAATAATTTCAGCAAGGGAGGATCATTATGATATAGAAATAAAATACACTGACATATTTGGATTATTGACTTTGGTGAAATACGTCACATAGGAAAGCATCTGGAAAAAGTTATGTTTTGAAGTTGTTAATCACTGTTATTTTGCACTGTAAGAGTAGTAATATAACAAGCATTAAAATTAGTATAAGCAAAATGTTAAATGCTATACTTGGACACCGTTTAATGGTTAACTTATACAGGCCTTAGCTAGAATAAACTATAAATCTCTATCACTGACAATTATCAAATCTAGAATCGCACAAGAGATTCCATGACGAATATCATTGCAAAAACAAATTTGACTAGTGTAAACATTGTGGCACAGAATCCAATAACATTTCATTATTTTTATTAGTACTGTCTACCAATTTATCAGTTAAATCTTCCCCATGCTCTGCTTCGGATTAAAAAAAACCTTATTGTTTGCATTACATTACTTTCTCTATCCTCTATCGCTTATTATTGGGAATACAAATTATTCTTAAGAAAGTTAATTTTTTGATTTACTTCATTTTTATCGAGATAAATCTTTGAAGAAGATTTCATTTCATTAGGACTTTGTTATATTTGCAAAAAGAATAGCGATAGCAAATGTTAAGAACTGGACGCTATACGCTGCCTTAAAACTCAATACTGTTTCCATGCAAGAAATAACCGAAAATCGACGGAATTAAAAAGAATGGCAAATTATTGAACAAGTCGAAGCATTAATAACGGATATGCCGGGAATGGTTGATGACTCAATGTTATTTGAAATAAATTGCATTTTAAAGAGATCTATATTTTTTGTACAGTGCGTTTTCATCTATTACTTAACGTATACTAGTTATACAATATTACACAAAATTCCTTCCGAATGAAGATGACTTCATACGCTATTTCTAGGAAATTTAAGATATTGACTTTTTGTCATATAAGTATCCTTAATGTGCAGTATTTTAATCAAAATCGTTAGAGCTATTACCAGAAAATAAAAAGTTTCAAAATGTTGCATGTAAAGGATAGTTGGGTTAGGAATTTTCTTGAAAATCGTTGTGTCGCATCTTTGGAAGGTACAGAATCTAAATAACCAGTTTGGTATTTATCCAACTTTTCTTTTAGGAGTTATGCTGTTTACAGACACAGACATACACACGGACTTTTTCTAAAATGTTCTCTTTTGATTAAGGTGCCTGAAAACATGTATTTCCGGTGTAATCTCGCTATAGAATTTTTTGATGGAATGCAATACCTCCTCTACCTACTAAGTATGTAGCAGATAAAGTAAAAGATGAAGTTTTAAAACTCATTAACAAGTATAAACAATACGTCATGTTTTATTAACCGCAAAGGCTGCACTTCTATTAGCTGTCGTTCAGTATTAAAATTATTATAAAGATGACTTTCATCTGATTTTTAATTAAACATTTCATCATTAATTATCCACAAAATGTGGTTACTAGCCTCAAAAATACCCCATAATTTATTATTACACTAGCTTTAGCTCTGTTTATTCCAGGATACATACTTTTTCCTTTTGTTGTTAAATTATTTATGAATAATTTCATTTATTTATATTATTTATTATACGTATTCTGTTCTTTAAAATAGTGATGGTAAATTTTCATATCAACATTTTTAATTTAAAGCCTAAATCACTAACATGAGGCCAACAAGGATGTATCCAAAAAGGATGTGCCGGGTCATACCGTAATTATAGACGGAGAATAAAGAAATAACAGTAAGATAGAGAAATAATCTCAATAAACAATTTTGTATATTAAATCAATGTATAATGAAATAAGCTTCAGTTGAAATGTTTGTCCATAAATACAAAGATAATTAGCGAGCCATATTAGCAAGTGTCATTAGTATCAGCCGTAGTAGCGAACGCATTGGTTGGAGATTCTAGGAACTCAGTTAAGTTATAAACTCAGTACGTTTACAGAGACAGGTAGTCCAATTCTGAAAAAGAGAAGCGAAAGGTATTTTGGAGACTTTTAGCTGAGCCAACATGAGGCACACTTAGGATTTTAAGTATTGGTTGCGCGTGAAAAATAACGTTGGTGGGTAGTAGGTGGAGCTAAAACTAATAAAAGGGTGCACTTTTAAATCAGAGAGTTGCTCTGACTCTCGTACCGGCACTGGTACTTAATTCGTTCGTGCACATAATTGTGCATACATTCGCTACTCTGGTATCTTCCCGGTACGCACTGCTCTAGTAATATTTTAAGCGCTTAGTGACACGCTTATGTGAGTAAGGTTCCGCGGTTATTCACGAGGTCTCGCCAATAAGCATTTTAGCCACCCGCAGCAGGTTACACTACTAGGTTCTTTTATTGCGGAAACAGTTATTTCAAACCGTAACTTTGATACTACAGAAGTTTGTAGGTATAAACATTCCGTTGTTACAATTTCGAGTGCTACAAATCATAATCAGTTTCATTCTTGGTCTTCAAAGGTCGGCATCTCGCTTCAAAAGCTCAAGTATCAGATCGCATTAACTTTCTCATTCAGTTTAAACTGCTGTTATCCTTTGACAGTACGCCATCTCAAAAGATCTCACATCCATAACACTGGAGCAGCTGGCTCACAAGGCAACAGAACGAGCTATGAAATCACGGCAGAGAATCAATAACGAAGCAGGTAAACTATAATACTGCTTCAAAAGTGACGACCATCGTCGTGTATCAAACTGGTGACCATTACGGGGTTGTGACCATCTTCTGCTTAACGCTTAATGCGTGAGAACGTATTTCAATCAGTTGCTTGAATATTATGTTGTCGGTATGAAATTTTCAATCCTGCTGTCAACAATATGTAACTATGAGACCTCTAGGAAGGTAGTGTGCGCGAGAACGTGCAAAGTTAAAAACAACAATGAATAAACGAAAACAGAAACTGCTGAGTGTCACCACGTGCCAATCTAGTTTAGAGCTTTGTTTATTTTTTTTTACTTACTCTACCACGTATATAGTAGATAGAGAAGGTATCGTATTTCACCAAGAATTTCGATATTGGCATTTCACTGGAAATACATGCTTTAAGGCCCCTTAAATTCAAAAAATACAATTTTTAGAAAAAGGTGTCTGTGGGTCTTTCTGTGTATGCCTGTGAACAGCATAACTCAAAAACGAAAGGTCGGATAAATACCAAACTGGATATTTAGGTTCAGTACCTTACAAAGGTGCGATATAAAAGCTTTCAAGAAAATCCCTCAAACCAAGCTATCCTTTACATAGGACATTTTTCAAAATTCTTGATTTTCTTAGAAATGGCTCTAACAATTGTAATAAAAATACTGTATATTAAATATATTTACATGACAAATAGTATGTCTTGAATTTTCTGGGAATAGTTATTGAAGTCCTCATTCAGAAAGAATTGTGCATAATCTTAATTAGTAAACGTTAAGCGATAGACGAAAAAGTACTGTACAAGAAATGTAGGTCTCCTTAAAGCGCACAATTTATTTCAAATAACTTTTTTGTGGGATTAGGCATTTCAGAGATAATATTTTTAATAGTTCGAATTGTTCATTATTTGGTTATTCCTTAACATCCTCTCAAATTTCAGTTGTGTAATGTAGCTATTTCTGCAAAGGTTTATTTGGATTAAAAAGAAGTAAAGGGTCTTTTAACAAGAGTGTCCTATCTTTAACATGTGATAGCTGCCGTTGTTATTAAGTTACAGAAGTAATTTTTTATGTGGTTACAGTTGTTATTGTAAAATAGCCGTGGAACGTTACAGTATTCTGCAACGCGTAGAAATTGGTAAAATGTGTTATCAAAATGGATCATCTGTTTGCCAAACCTTCCGTGTATTGTGTGAAGTTTACGGTGTGCATAATCGTCTTGTGAGAGAACGATTCGGCGTTTGATCCATAAATTTGAAAGAAGTTTCTCTATCAGCGATCAAAGAACGTCTGTACGTAATCGACGTAAGCGCTCCAACGAAAACATAGGCGCCGTTCATGAGAGTGTACGCGAGAACGGAAACAAATCAATTGCTCGTCGAGGGGAAGAATTGGGGCTATCGCCGACCACAACTTGGCGAATTCTGCATCTGGACTTGAATTTTCACGTTTACAAAATGGTGTTAACTAAAGAACTAAAGCCCAACGACCATAGGTTGCGCCGTTTATTCGCTGACTGGGCTATGGAGCAATTGGAAGCTGACCCGGATTTTTGTCGAAAAATCATCTTTAGCGACGAAGCCCATTTTTGGATGGATGATTGTGTTAACAAACAAACTTTTGCTATTGGAGCAATCACAATCCAATGCAGTTTCAAGAACGACCACTTCATCCCCATAAGGTTAATGTGGTGTGGATCTTGGTATGGTGGAATCAATGGTCCATATTTTTTCCAAGATGAAGATGGAGAACTGTCAACGGAGAAAGATACTGGGCTCGTTTAAGGGACTATTTTTGGACTCAATTGGATGGAATGGATCTCAAAAACATCTGGTTCCAGCAAGATGGTACCACATGTCATACTAATCTCGAAACAATCGATCTTTTGAAGGAGAAGTTCAGAGGTTTCATCATTTCCTGTGGTGGTGATGTTAACTGGCCCACGAGGTCATGTGATTTAACGCCATTGGACTACTTCTTGTGGGGTTATGTTAAATCTGAGTTTGTGTCAACAAGCCAGAAACAGTAAATGATCTTATGAATAACATCATGTGTGTTATTCGTGAAGTTGGACCTAATTTACGTTCTTCTGTCATTGAAAATTGGGCCAACCGTATACGCGCAACCCAACGAAGTCGCAGCGGTCACTTAACTGATGTTTTCTTCCACACGTAATGACATTAATTATGTTCCAATATAAAAAAAGAAATAAACCTCTATCATTTATAGAACGTGTTTTATTTAAGTTCAAAGATAGGACACTCTCGTTGAAAGACCCTATAGATAGAAAAATAAGGTTTAGTGTTTTGTGTACTCAGTATTAAGCGGTAGAAGGTAGAGAAACCATGTGAATGTAACACGTCAGATTTTTAAACTTATTTTTATCTCTGTTACACTATGGTGTATTATTTTTGGGCTGCAATAATATATTGTATACTTTGTGATACAATTGTCCTTAGATTTATTTTATTCATCAACTTTGACAAGATCGGTGAGACTTTTATTTTTTCAGTCTTCGAAGTACGCGCTGGTAAGTGCAGAGAAACTGCTTTGGGAGACTATTAGGATGATTGCTGAAGGATCTGTAAAGTCGGGTCTAGCAGGAGCGAAGCGCTGCATCTAGTTGGTATGGCGAGATCCGAATGAAGAGTGGCATTGCGGACGTACTATAGGGATCTGCTGTTATTATTCATAGGATCCAGTTTTGTAGTGTTTGAATTCTCTTTACTTGGGTATTTGAGACCGAGCTTCATAGCGAATATCCATACATCCAGACTGGACTTATTAATGAGAAATATATGATTATTTTGGGATGTAACGGTAGGAGAAACGATTCTTTTATAAAACATTTTAAATGGTAATTCTGTGCCTTAATTTTTTATTTAAGGAAGAAATATGGTTGTTCCAGGTGAACCTGCTGTCCAGTGTTAAACGTAAACATATTAGTTTCTCGGCTTGTGGTATTTCTTCATTTACGAACTTGGTGATATATCCTTCGGTTTTTCGTTTATATGTGAATCTTACTGATTTTGATTTATTGGTGTTCATGTAGATCCTTCATTTTGAGCACCGTTTGTGTGCTACATCTGAAAACTATTGTAAATAGTCTACTGCAGAGTTGTTGTGCCTTTGCAAAGCATTGCAATGTCGTCTGCAAATTGCGCTATTGTAATGTTTTCACGTGACGGTAACTCGGAGACATAAACTATACACAGAAAGGGGGTTAACACACTTCCCTGTGGTACTCCACCCCGTACATTTCGCGAGCGAGTTGACGCATATAATCAACTGAAATTGTTTGCTGTAGTTTTAGAGTAGAACTAACATAGAAAAAAACACTCATATATCTCAAGCCATGTGCAGTCTACACCGTAAGATAACTTATAAAGCCTTTGATCCAGCTTAAACTAACAGATCTTCATGTTTAGCGAAGTTATCTCTAATATTATTACACTGGCAGCGATAACGGTCTTTATTATGTAAGGCTGTTGAACTTAGGTTACGGCTTCCTGCCGTGAAACAGATTGTACTTATGGTTGGGAAAAAAATGGGGTATCTCTGTCTCTATCTAACGTATACATATTGTCATTAACTTCGTCCTTTTCTACTCTCGCGCTGTCACAAAGTTGAGCATAAGTGTAAGTATTCAGTTGTTATAAATTTCAGCTTTTAGCACACTATCATACGTAGAGTATGTTTCTCTAATAGATTATGCCATTTTTAGAGCCTTTATAGATTTCTGTGGGCAAAAATTTACAAAGTGAACTAGTGTTTCAGTAAAAGTCCGATACTTGCTGTTTCTGTGCTTATATTCAGTAACTAAAAAACTAAAGGGTAGAACGCAACAACATTTTTTTCTTAGCCAGAGTAAAGTAGCACACTGCCCAGTTTGAATTTTCAACCTTTAATAAGATGAGCTTAAAATTTTTAAAATTAAATATTTTCGGATAATTCTATATTTATGCAGTAGAAAGGTCAGCTAGTGACAAACTTTTTTTATAGGATTTACAACGGAGTCTAAACAAGAGAAAATGTTGTGGAGGATTGGAGATAGTTTTAAAAGAAGCCGGTATACTGTAACTTCTTGCATTCATAGTGTGTGACAAACAAGTCAGCCACCTATTCAGCAAACAGGCCAGACGCAAGGCAGAATCCAGTATAGGTTAATATCAGTTGTAGGGAAATATCTGCGTTTATTGTCAGTGGAACTCTGTGAAGTGTTATACAGGTTATTTATTTGCGTAAATATTTATGGTTATGAAGGAAGAAGCTAGGCAAAGACGAAATATTGGTAAACTAAGAAGAAACGCAAAGTAGCAATGAATGTGTTAGATTTCTTTTCCAAGTAAGATGAGTGTTAGTAAGGCAGTAAAAGAAACAGCTAAGGTTACCCGAGTGTTCAGAAAAGTATTGTATAGTATAAAAAAGGAAAAACTGGCAGAACTTCTGAAGACCCATAAAAATAATGCAAAAAGGATTGGGGAAACAAAAACACGCTAGGTTAAGGCAACATAATGGAATAGTGCAATGTGGAGTGTGCGCATCGTTCATTATTTGCCTTTGAAAACATTCTACTCAAGTTGAATGTGATTTTGTCAAGGATAAACAGTGATATTGCGCTATCAATCCATAGCTTTAACACTTTATATCTTCACATTTCTTTGATAATATACAGTTTTATACCTGTAAAATCATATTTCAAAGTACTAAAAATGCAAAGAGAAGACATAAACTGCACACGGGCGTCAAAGTTGCGAGCGTAGGTATAGCAAATATGACAACAGTGCGCCCCATTTAATATGTACTGTCTTTTAAGCGTGAAACGTGATATTACAATCACTAGTTCACTAGTTTAGACACATTAACAAAGCTGTTCTATGTTCAGTTCTTTATACTACTTTCGACCATTAATACGACAGATGACGTTGGATATTTATCGTGGATGTCTTACACAATTTCTGTAAAAATAAAGGCTATGAACAGTTTTTCCACCCAAGTATCCTGTTCTGGATCGGAGAATTGCGCAAGGCTCTTTGCTTTGCATCCTTAAAATTCTGATATGTTACATTTACGAGACTTTCTCTAGTCACTTTCCCTTATTTTTGTAAGGCTTCTACAAAATATTTCTACAATATATCGAGCAAGATGGCTACCGGTAACGTGTAAGACTCGCATCCGAGAAGTTCCAGGTTCGATTCCCGTCGACCAACCACTCTAACCGTGGGATTTTAATGGTTTAACCTGGTCGGTAGATGAATGCTGAGGTTTCCTTTCCAAATTTTCCCTTTCATTCCGTTTCCTTCTCATGCTTCAGGTGTACTTTTAGGTTTCGCGGTGTGAGGTAGTGCATGGCAGATGGCGCGGATGCTTGAAAAAAGGAAATGTTATTCCTCGTAAACACTAGTGGTCTGCTTGGTTGAACGGGTCGTTCATCACCCTCTCTTGGCAGCTCCAGTAGAGGACGGGTAATCGAGCCAGGAACTGTTAGGACTTCAGCATGTCTGATAGCAGCAGTAGATCTCCCCATGTCGCAGTGCGCGAGGTGTCCCCCTCCGTTGTGTACTTATACCATATACAATCATAAACCGCTTCATGTTAATGCGTTTACAGAAATAGTTTCATTACACCTTCCATTACAGCTACAAGCAGGATGCATGAGTCCGGAGCGATAGTCACGTGTTTAAAACCTGGTCAGCTTTGGAATTCTATTGTTTTTTCCAGACATTACAAGAAACAACTGAATATGACAGCACTTCAAAAATTATAAGGATTTGAAAACTGTTTACTAAGAACTAAGACATATTTGATGGCACAATAAACTTATTTACAATAAATTGTTTGTTTGCAAGAGGAAGTAAAACTACTTATACCAATAGTTAGGCTCATTGCTACAGCAAAATAAGGTAGGGAACATAAGCATGTTTGTTTCATTCATGTTGGGACAAATTGTCAGATTATTCTAAATGTATGGTTAGTAATGCTAATATATAATACATGGTCCTCTCGTTAAGGGCAACATTTAAGTAAATTTTTCATATGAATCCATTCCAAATACTTTCTTCATACCTTGTTTGGAGTTAGGAAATATAACACGTAATCCATCGCCTATATTAAATTTCACCTTCATCACTTACAATCTGGGGCCAAGGAGATATGAATAAGCAGATGGGGTCATTGTTCTAAAACGGTGACCCTGATGAGTGAGTGAGTGACTGACTGACCGGAAAGGTACGGAAGTAGCCACCACGTGCTTATGTAACTTCAGAGTACCACAACTTTCTCCCTCTGAGGAGGAACGATTTTCTTCTCTCAATGAGGAATCGAAGTCACATTTCCTGTTCAGTTTGTGTGTTGGAGGCTGCTGGAGCTGCATCAGCATCGTCTCTAATGTAAGTCCTATGCTTCAGAATCTAACACTTTAACTTGACTACTTGCCAGGATTAGGAAAAGAGAACATCTCTTCCATAATTATAACTTTTGGAAATATTGTCAAATACCCAGTGACATTGCCTTAAGTCCTGCTTTACCACTTATCACTTACCTCTACCAAATGGAGTAAGTATTGTATTCCATAGAAAAAAACGATATTGAAATCTTGCTAAAAATACGTGTTTTCAGGTCTCCTACCGGCCATTTTAAGAACATTTTTTTAGAAAGAGGTCCGTTTTTCAAAATCAGTTAAATACCAAACTTGGTAATTAATTTCAGCATCTTCCACCCCAAAATACCCTTTATGGGAAAACAATTCGATATGTTTTATTTTCTCAAACATTATGCAAACATTTTATAAAAATACCATATGCTTAAGATATTTTCATGTCAAATGAAATGAATATATGTAATTTTCTTGAAACAGCCGCTGAAATCCTCTTCCTTCTGAACGACATTTGTATCATTGGTAACAGATAAACAAAATATTTGTATATAATAAATGTAAATCTCATCAAAGCATACAACTTGTATGAAATGTTTTGTAGAGTTAACTATTTCCGAAATATTCCTTGTTGTTGGTTTGAATTTTCAAATACGTACACTTCTTCTCAACTAGAAAGTTTTTTTTCTCGTGGTTTTGCAAATAGCATAGAGTGTGATATGTTGTTTAAAAGGATTTTCCCACTGTATCGTGCAACGAAATGTTTAAATATGAATTGAAATTTATCTGGATTAGCAAGAAGTGGGTAGAACAATAAACTTTAGTAAGAATAGTCTGTAGAAGAATACATAGGTACAGTTGTTTGAAGCAACACCATTTTTTAAATTTATTTTATTTCCTTGTTTTCCATTTGTATATCCCTTTTTAAGTTCTGTGGTAGTATAGGAGTATTTTACTTGAGAAACAGCTAATGATATTATAACTCGTTGACTCTAGGTTTTAATTTCGGTTTATTCGTTTTTATCATTTCACACATTCACATTCATACTTCCAGAATCTGTGGAGGGTAGGGAATTATTCTAGTTAAAGAAGCATTCTTCCGCCCCAGCCGGAATCAAAGCTGGCACCTTTGTGTCGAGAAGCAAGAATATTGACAACTCAACCATAGAGTTGGTCAGTTGTAGTGTTTTTCGCATTGCACATGCAACGAAATCCATATACTTTGAGATTATTACCAGTCCAGGTTCTATTGTAGTTAAAATAACAGATTTAAGCTAATGCTACTTATTATTAATATGCTATAAAACAAGGGTGTCGAAAACGCCTTCTTTCCGCGAGTCACCAAATATGCACTACATCACTCAGCAGCACGTGAAAAGCAAATGGGAATGAGGCAGAGAGGGAACGGCGCCTGCAAGTGAAAATAACTCGCGAGTCACGTTTTCGCCACCTGTGCTATAAATGATTATGTGAAATTATAATGAATTGTCAAAGTTGCATGAGTGTGGCGGATCAATTTTCTTTTCTACAGTTTGTACCTATTTTCCAGTTCATTCTGCTTGAATCGAAGGAATTCTGGGATTTGTAAAATATACCGATATTTTTATAGTATTAAACATTGTATTGATGTTTAATATCTATGTGTATTTGTTGCCTGACATTGTATATGTTTGTATCATGGCATTTAAATAATATAAATAATAATAATAATAATAATATTATTATTAATAATAATAATAATGGGGTAACAAAATATCCGACCGAAATTTTCATATACTGAATAGCTTTTATCTACAAGGAACGATATTTTATTTTGTAAAGTTTACAAAGGAGTAAAATTATGTATGATTGTACACATTGTTTTTAAAAACCTTACTAAGACACACCAAAATTTAAATAAAAAGTTTTAATACACATTATGAAGTGCACTGTAGAAATAGTTTAGACCTCTTCCTCTGTTTTTGTGGTATAAAATAGATTTTAAATATGGAAAACAACAAGGAAACTGAAAGTGAAACTGGGCGTTTGTTTTTCCACCAAAAATCAAACATTTACGTATATTTATATGTAAAATATGCAAATATATAATACCCACACTTGCATAGAATGTGAATAAATGAAACTTAAGAAGAGATATTATATGTGTTAAAAGAATAAAACTGTTCTGAATAAAAGATAAACACACGCAAAGTGACGGAATATAAATTTAAATATTTCGGAACTAACTCCTCATCACGAGAATAAAAGATTAAAAACACGTACAAAATGAAAATTGGAACAATTTTGTCCTTTTACCATATATTTATAGTTTATTTATTTAACCAAACTGGCTGAAAAAGTGTTTCGGCTCTTCTTTGATGAGATCTACCCTTTGGTACAATAAATGTTGGTGTATCGTGTATGGATTCTCAGTTATATAAAACGTATGATACTTCAACCCGTTAGAGAGCTTTAGGGAAAATAGAAGCAATAAGAAAATATTCATGTAAGCGGTTTTTCGGGAAGGAGAAAGTTTGTTCAAAGTGTTCATCTTAAATCGTTATAAGAAGCCGGATTTATTAAGTTAATACCAGAGACCGGATTCTAATGACACGTCATCTTTTAACTATTACATCGTAGGTATTGCTAATGTGTACATAAATGCTTATCAAGGGATTTGTGAAAATGCATATTTATTACGTCACTCTTATGCTCCATTCTATCTTTAGAACATATTTTTCGATTTTAGGTAATTGCTACGTCATTTTATTGACCTGTGTATCTTTAATTAGTAATTTTCTTGCATTTACATTCAGTATATAGAGTTCCCTATTACTAACATTTTGCATAAGGATAACTTTTAGAACAATAGAAATTCACTATTCAACTGAAAAGAGTAACTTTTTACATTCTTTACTCGCATTCTTGGGGGAAAAAATCACCTTTCTATTGGTTAGTCTGGAAAGGTTTGCCGCTATTGTTAGGGAAGGAGATATAATTACAGTTATGAGTTCATGCTCCAAAATAGGAATGATATGTGTCAGTTTTCCTTTTTTAATGTTAAAGAGTGAGTACAGTCAGTTTCTTTGTAATTACTTTTGTTCTATGTTATAGGATTTTAAGTACTCTTCATTTAAAATGAATTTTACATCATCTTAGAACTCAAAGGAGTTAATGCTACAGTTTTGTAAGAACCTGATTGAAAAACAATTCTCTCAATTTTCTTTTCAGATTCCTCAAACATACAATTAAATTAATTTTCTAAATCAATTTATTATTCTTATACCTACTGTTTCTACTTGGTAGCAGTTATACCCATGTTATAATTTATAAATAATTTTCTGTATACTAATTTTAACAAAGTAAGTAAACCTCAGTTTTAAGCCATTTTTACTTTCTCTACCACGTATTACATAGTATGTAAATAAATTATTGCACTCGACTAAAAAATTCGATGCCGATAATCTACTGAAAATGCACGTTTTGAGGTCCTTGAATAAATAGAAAAAAATATTACTTTCTCTACCATGTACCTAGTAGGTAGACAAATTATTGCATACCATCCAAAAATTCAATAGCAAATTTCACCGGAAATACATGTTTTGAGACCTACTGAATCCAAATAAAGCACTCTTAGAACAATGTGTGTGTCCGTGAAGAGTATAACTCAAAAACGAAAATGTACGGTAAAACAAAACTTGCTATTTAGGTTCAGTTCTTCCAAAGATGCGGTACGAAGTTTTTAAAAAAATCCCCATCCAAACTACTCTTTGCATGGAACATTTTTCGAAATTTTGTATTTTCTAAAGAATGGCTTTAAGGATTTGAATTAAAACACCATATATTAAAGATACATACCTGATAAATAAAATGTAAATCTTGAATCGTCTGGAAATAGCCAATGAAGCCCTCTTCACTCCGAAGAAACTTTGTATAATCTTGTATAACCGGTAAACGCTAAATGATAGACAAAAACATACTACACCAAAAGTGTAGATATCTTT
This sequence comes from Deroplatys truncata, assembly GCA_030765065.1. Lineage (NCBI taxonomy): Eukaryota > Metazoa > Arthropoda > Insecta > Mantodea > Mantidae > Deroplatys > Deroplatys truncata. The sequence goes on along the minus strand of CM060986.1, from coordinate 94,795,502 downwards.
AAAACACAATTTATTTCAAATAACATTTTTGTAAAATCAGCTATTTCCGAAGTATCCGTTATTAATGATTCGATTTGTTCAATACTTTCATTGCTTTCATATTTCAATACGTCATTCTTTTCAGGTCCCGTCGATTTTCAGTTATTTCTCGCAATTGCACGCAATGAATATGAAATTATATAGCCAGCATATAGCGTCCAGTTTATAACCATTTGACTATCGCTATTCTCTTTGTGCTGTAACTAAATGAGTAATAGCTATTTTTGCAGAGGTTTATCTCGATTAAAAAAATCAACTTTCTTAAGCATATTTTGTATTCCTAGTAATAAACGATAGGGGTAGAGAAAGTATGTGTCAGATTGTTAGAAAAAGTCCGCGTGTGCGTGTGTATTCGTCTGTGAACAGCATAACTCAAACAGAAAAAGTCCGTTAAATATCAAACTTGGAATTTATGTTCAACTTCTTCAAGGATAGGACGTGAAGACTTTCCAGAAAAGCCGCCCACTCTATTCCAAACTACCCTTTACCTAAAATATTTTCGAAAATACTGATTTTCTCAAAAATAACTAATGATTTGGATTAAAATGTTATAGGTTTAAGACATTTTCATAACAAATAAAATGAATATCTCGAATCCATGATATTTCTGGGAATACTCTCTGAAGAGAGGCAAAATCTTAGTGCAAAAATGTAGGTCTCATTATAGCACACAATTTATGTCATATCCATTTTTTTGTGAATTTAACCATTTACGAGATGTTTTTTTCTTATTGGTTTCAATATTAAAATACTTTACTTTTCTCACCTCTTTCTCTCTCTGTCTCACCTTTCAAGCAAGAAGGAAATCTTAAAGCCGTCACATAGCGACCGGCTGTTAAAAGATTTGACTATCACTTAAGCTGTTTATCTAGATTAATGTGAAATGGATAGAAGGATAAACGTTGTTAAAATATTTCGTTGATGAATGGGTATATAAAGTCATGTGAGTGTAATGCATAAGATTTTTTTAACTATTGTGTAATTTGTTAAAGATTTTAGTTATATTATATGCCATTTTTCAAAACTTTTAGATCATCGAAATGTGGACCGTGGTTATTAAGTTAGATATTATAAGATATCTAGTTAGATATAATAAGAGAGATAAGATCTCGACTTTTCTACCTTAGGTAAAACGTTAGAGAAAGTAAAATGTCAATGTCTGCGGTCCTGAGTATTCAATTCTTTTACTCTCTTTTTTTTTGTAGACTCCTACAAAATAAGCTCTAATTGCATAGTCTAGCTGTCATCACATATCTAATCTTTTCTCTTCTGCATGCCTATTGTAAGATAAGATAAACCCTAAAAATAAAAAAGCATAAAGCCCCTTGTCTTCCTGAGCCGGCAGAACATGTGCTTGTATCATTACTTACTTAGACTTGGTTTTGAAATTAATCCATATCACTTCCTTGATAACGGTAGTTATTTCAGTTCAAGAACGTCACATTCTTTTATAAAATGCAAAGTATGGCTTGAAATATAAATTATTATTATCTATTAATGGTTACTGCATTTTCTTTCACTCCCTCCCTCCTTCTCTCTCTTTTTTCCGCTGCGCATTTTTAATTCGACATCGAGATTTCACAACCTCCTTCCAAAAAAGAGGGAAAAAAGAAACTGGTCCATTTGTATGTGTGGAAGCCTGTGACCAACATTACCTCAAACCAAGAACTAGCATAAATTCTATAAATAGGACATGGAAATCTCCAGAAAATCAAATTACGCTGAACTACCCTTTGCATGGAAATATTTTTATCTTTTATTCCTCAAAATTTTATGTTGTTTGTTTGAGATACCTGCATGATTATAAAATATATATCTTGAATTCTCGATGAATAGCTGATGAATGTATAACTGGTAAACCATAAGCGATGACAAAATAGGTAGAGCTCATTGAAGTATACAATTTTTATCAATAACCTTCCCTGTGGCATAAGCCATTTTTAAACATTTGTTTTCTTTAACCTTCCCCCAGTTGAACTACCATGTAATGAAAAAACTTCTCCACAGGTTTATCTTGATTCAGACGAAGAAGTAAAAAAAAACCAAACCTTTGGATGAATAGTTTAGAAACGTGGGTAGAGAATGTATTGTGAATGTAATATCCGACATTTTTATAAGATTTCCTACATTGACTCAGAAGGACGTGTTTCGAAAACGTTTTAAAACAGATAAGCGTAAAATACTCTATCGGTTCGGATCGTTAGTATTAGGGGCGAAATGGCGGGCCTGTCTGCGGCTACTGGAGGAACGAACATGCATAACGGTGTCATTGGAGCGGCGGACTGCCACTGACATCATAAAGGAGAAACCCGCTATTTCTTTTAAAAACTGAATAATCGTGTCATTATTGTAACATAGAACTAATTAAAATATGTAATATTATTAGAATTAAGATTAAGCAATGCGTTTCGTGTGATTATGCATATGTTTTGAACTGGCCATGCATTCAACTTATTTTGAAACCTGTGCTTTTGCAGCGTTGACAACACAAACTCGAACATACCCATGGAATTATTTTTCGAGCTGTTACTGTTGGTTTGCTGATCAACCGGATCTGTCACCATCTCAACGTTTGTTAAAAATCTGAACGAAGGGCTAATTAGATCAGGGCTTTACACAGATTGGCGTAGGACCGGTAATGAGGGATACGTCCTTTATAAACCGGCTGGCTAATTTTGATTGCTGCAGATTTGCAATGGAGATGGAGCATCATGAGAAGTGTGTAGCAGGTAGTGATGAGGTGCAGAACCCAAATTACAACACGTTGGACACACACGCAATAATCAACACACCCGTGCTTCGTTCCATCATGTGTCTATGCCTGGAATGTATATTTGTGACGCGTCACACAAAGGGATAGCTATCCTTGCACACGAACTTTGTTGTTTACAAAATGTTCTTATGGATAACATCCAAAATGCTTTATATGCTTATTAAAATTCATTTTTATAAATGTTCTTCAAACTATTCACGCAAAAAAATATGTTTTTACATTTTCTACCACAAAATTAATAACTGACTTAATGCAAGTGGAAATATTTGTTTTACGTTTATATATATTATTGTAATTTATTTTAATTTATGTTATCCTATTTCATTTATTTTTTATTATTTTTTCACCTATTTTAGTTATTAGTATATAAGTTACATCTGTGAAATAATGATCTAATATAAAAATTAACTGCGGTAAATAGATTATAAAGTTTACAACATATGTTTTGGTATAGGAAACTAGATGCCAGGTTGTCATATTACACATTTTATTCGATTTTATTTTCTACCACAAAATGATGGTGTGTAGGGGAACTGTCGTATTCCACCCAAGAACACAGCAGTGCATCGTGTGTGCATCGGGGGTGCAACTTAAAAACCAAGTTTTGAATAAATATCAAACTTTATATTACGTTTAACATCTTCCAAAGCTACAACACGAAGATTTTCATTAAAATTCCCCGCCTCATATTATATTTTGCATTGAATATGCTTCATTATTCTATAGTTTATAACAACTATTAAGGTTTTATATTGAAACATGTGTTGCTTGAGATAGTTGCATAGTAAATAAATTGTATTTATGAAATTTTAGCATTAAAATAGGCTTATTGTGATGATATGAATTATACAGAACTGGCTTAATTTTCCCACAGTGTTACAAATGTTTACTAGCAACTAGTGTTCTATGATGTAATCGCTTTCTTTACAACACAATTTTATACAATTGCCTGAAAGAAAAAGTGAAAATATTTGCTTTTACAACAGCATTCAAACATCAGACGCATAAAAGTATTACTACGTTCTCAACAATGTATTTAACTAGTCACATTAGCGAATGTTATCCCTGAGATACTATTGCATTAACATTTGCAACCTCTATTTTGCTTTCAATTGCTTCCTCTATGTAACTTCCTAACCTCTTAACTCGGCAATACTTCAATTTCGCATCTGTAAGAACGTTTAATTTTTTTCGACATATACCCAACTAAACATTTCTTCAAGAAATTCAAAATCTTACCAAAATATAAAATGTCAATATTCTCTTTGATTTCTGTTTACCATAAGATTAATTGAGTTTTATTTATGACCGGTCTTTAACTACTATGATTCTTAGCGTCCCATTTTATATTTGGCGTCAAAGACCGGAAATGTTGCTCAGAGGCCTCTTTATCAGACTGGAGGTTCTTTTACGTGCTGTAAATCTACGACGCGGGATCACCGGCTTTACTTTCTTTCCGAAAAAATTCATCAAACCTCTGTTGGGATTTTCACCATACATTTAACTTTCGAATGTTACAAAATGAAAGTGAAAACAAATCTTCGACTGAGAAAATAAACAAGGCTTACAATCTGAATTTTAAACTACTTACCAATTAACAATCAATAAACGTTTAAAAGTTTACGACTCTGAAAAGTATGCCAACAAGATCGTTTCATTAGTCACTAACATATTTTTCTTTTTTGCACATGCATAACTTTACGTATATAAATTACTAAATTATCAGCCATTTCTATCTGAAATCTTCAAAACAACATAAAATTAGTCTTACACAGAGTTGCTAAGCAGCCATTAACTCATATTCATGGCTAACGAGATAGACAGGCTACGGCGCGAATCAGAGTCACTTAGTGATGGTAGTTACATTGAATGAACAATTTATTTATTTGTTTAGAATAAGGCGACTGTAATTTAACTTCATCGGGCCTGACTGGACTAGAAGTATCAGCTGGTTCCAGTTCGCGCCGTAGCAGGTCTATCTCGTTAGGCACGCGTTACTCAATCTGTATTGTGCCATTACATTTAATCACAACACTGAAGTTAGAAAATTTATAATATATTTCACGTATTTCAATACTACAATTTCAAAGAAAAGAAAATGTATGAAACGCTTGCATAAATTGCTAATCTTTAAGTTACTGCAAATAAGCTGTAAAGCCCTCTGTATTGCAAATGAATTCATGCATGCTTATAAGTGCATCAGCTGACGGACATGCTTGAAAATGTGAATTGTTCTTTTCTTTTTCCTTTGAAACCAAGAACTCTTTATCACGACTAAGCATTTTCACTCTTTCGGAACGCTAGCCTCTAGTTCCCGAGGTCGCGGAGTCAAATCCGGCGGAGGGCAATGGACTTTTTCGGCCGTAAACATCCTTAGCATGGCTTCCATCGGAAGGGATATAAAGCCGTTGGTCCCATGTCGTATATTTACGGCACGAAAAAGACCCTCAATCTGATATAGATGCCTCTGTACAAAAATTTCCGGTCTTTCACGCCCAATATAGAATGGAACGCTAAGAATGCAGTTAAACAGCGTCCATAAATAAAACTCACTGCTTTGTTTCGGAACATTGAATGTGAATGGACACTTGTTGCTAAATTTTATACCACTCATAAATGATGTAACAAAGAAAGAAAAATTACATTTTACAAACAGAGATGTGATTTCAAGGATTGCGATATCTTGTTTTAAATCAAAATTAGAAGTGAAAGAATGAAGCGAGCCAGGACTCGGGTTTTCAGACTAACACACCACCAAAATTACAATTCATTTGCGAATTTTGCGAAATATGAAAGAAAGATGCCTACTGGAAAAGTCTATCCAGTTTATTTTGCACATATATTTAGCGCGCTCTTATGCTGAAACGTATCATAGAGGAATGATCTGATAATTGTCACATATCAATTTTCTACAATGAATCAAAAACACAAAAAAGAAATAAAAAACTGATCCATTCTACATATTAATTTATTACGGGTAGAGAAAGTCAGATTGCTGTTCACATAGGATTTTTAGTTTCTCTAACCACCTATTTACTATAGAGAAAATGTTGTATTCCATTAAAAATTTGTATATTTTTATTTCAGTGAAAGTACATTCTTGTTAGTGCACGAGTGATAAAAGTAAATGTTTTAGAGAAAGCTCTGTGTGAGTCTGTCTGGCTTTATCTCCATTTCTCTCTCTCTCTCTATCTCTCTCTCTCTCTCTGTGTAGCATAACTTGAAAAAGAAAAGTCGGATATAATTACTAAACTTGGTATGTAATTTCAAATATTTCACAGATTCAACATAGTGTTTTTCAAGAAATTCTACAAACGATATTAATTTGTTCTCTTATTTATGGTTTTCTCAAAATTGGCTCTAGCATTTTAGATAAACATGCCATATGCTCTAATATAATTGCATGAATAATTTTTATAAGAGATTACGAATCTCTTTACGCATAGCCTGTGAAGTCATAATTATATTTATGAACGCATTTGGTTTTTCTATAACATGCAAACCATAAGCGAATCGAAACTACCACAAGAAATACGGAAATTGTGTTAAAATAAACCATTATGTCCAATAATTTGTTGTGGCATTAACCATTTTCGAGATTTTCGTTGCTATGGGTTTGAATTTTGCTATGCTTTATATATGTTAAAGTGCTAGATGACCATTCTTTTATTTCTCGTGATGTCATGCAAAGATTGGAATTTCAAAATCAGCATATATCGAGCTGCTTTTTAAATATTTGGCTACCACCTCCTGTAGGTATCCACTTGCACCTTCAGAAAACCTATTTCTGAAAATGTTTGTGTAAATTAAGACGAAGAAGATAGATAAATGAAGTTTTGTGAGAATATTTTGTAGAAGAGCTAAAAAATAAATAATAGTAGGTAGTAAAACTCATGTGAACGTAACACATCTAATTGTTTATTTCAATTAATACCTATCTAAAATGATATTTATATATGTTTATTTATTTATTTCAATCTATTTATCTTTGTAATTCTACGTACAATGTATTCCCTAAAACTTTATTTTTGAGTAATGAATTGAAGTTATGTCTTGTCACAAAATTCGGATGTTGCAGTGATGTATGAAATATAGGTAAGGTGGTGTAATTTAATTAAACAAATATTCTATGTTTCATATGGATTCCTCTGCAAAAGAAAATATGTTTTAGAAATACTTATTTTAGGCCGGGCTGGATTGGAACTCACAAACTTGCGAATAGAAAGCCATCGCTGAGATCATCTGCGCTCTCTAGTCTGACAAAACTACCAAGGAGAAGCAGTTCATTAATTACTTTCTGCAAAATCTGACAACGTTACTTATTTTAAGTTCTCGTTATGCAGATATCCTAAGCAATTATTTCTAACGTGCGTTAAATTGCTATTGGCTTACGTCATATGTCATTACAAACCTCAACGTCACATAATAGAAATTTAAGTGCGGTGTCATCATACTTTCACCTTTTATGCAACACTTATGTGCTAATATTTTCTGCCTTTCTACTGACAGAAGGATATATAATAGTTAAAGATTGCATAAAAGCTACACGTTATAGAAAATCAAACTGTCCAGATACAGTTTACGTATACTTTCTTTGGCTCTGGTCTTGTTCCACTTTCTACTGAACATAAAAACATTCTGTTATGTAATCATTACATCTTTGGTGATAATCCACGCAAACGTGGGTTTTTTGCTTTCTCTGGAAATGCCAATACAGTGCTATACCACAGTTCAAATAGTAATTTCACGTGTTCCTGCTTGTAAAATTTGTATTTCGGAACCCACATATTTAATTGTGTCATTTCTGCTGGATTACTCTCTCCTTCGCTCTCCCTCTCTCTTATACTCATGTTCATATTTATTTTAAGAGAATCAACAATGGTTTTGTTTTTCCTTCTGGTTACTGGTAAAGCTTCATGAAAAATCCCAATTATTAATCTGAATTTATGATTTTATTTACAAACCATAGCACAAATTTCGAAAAATAAAGCAAGAATGGAGACAATTTTAACATTTTACAAAGTTCAGCTGTTCCACTTCTGACATACAGCAGTGAGAATTTGGGCCCTAAATAGAGCAAGAAAAAAGAAAATCGAGATAAGATTTTTAAGACGAATACTGGGATATACTCTAAGAGATCACAAGTACAATGCTGATATTAGACAAAAATTACATATCTATAATTTACAACAAAAAATTTATTCTTTAAAACAACAGTGTATGAACACATTGAAAAAATGGATTTAAACAGATTAACAAAAAATATTTCTTTACACTCCACGAGGTAAAAGATCTATAGGAAAACAAACACTGTCTGTTGGGAAGGCAGTCTCTCAGGCGGAACATACTTAATGTCTATCCTTGAGGTAGAAAAAGAAGACTAACAAAAATTCACAATAAACATTTTTGCGGAATGAAAATTAAAATAGAGTGGATCGGGGTAAGATGCCTATCGGGGGGAGATGCCTAAAGCTTGCAGTTTCGTAAGGTAGCCACAGATCGCGACACCAACCTGTACTGCACTCGCTCGCAGTAGTGTGAAGTGAAGGCAGATGTGTACGTTACTGTGTTAGCTGTTTTTTCGCTTCGAAACCAACAAATATAAGGTAAGAACTAAAACTGATGCATTGTTAATAGCGCACCATTATTTTCAAGTGTACACGAGCTTACAAATAAATTAGAAAAGACAAATGTTACACGCGTAGGGCATGGTGGATACTTTGTAGTGTAGGTTGCCATTTGCAGTTGTTCCGTTGCTGCCATATTGTGCCAGTCACGGAAAGTGGCATCTCACCCCGATCTTTGGGAAAGATGCCACTGTTTTCTTGGGGTAAGATGACTAATTTTACTCGCCACTTATGCGCCTTTTATTTTCTTAGGAAAATGCCTCGAACGTATGTTAGAACATCAAATAGGGGTCAGTGGTCTGAAGAATCTCTACCAATGGCTATGGAGCATGTAAGGACTGGTGGGATGAATTGTTTTAGAGCTTCCCGAGATTATGGTATCCCATACAGAACTCTGAAACGACGTCTACTGAAAAACGATGATAAGAAGCACACCATGGGTCCACAAAGTAAGTAGTAGTCTATTATTATTATTAATAATAATAATGTTTTCTCTGATTATGCAGAAAAGTGAGAATGGTTTCTAACTGGAATATTTTATTAAATAAAAATTTAATATTCAAAGACAAAGTTGTTCCACATTGTGTATGCACGAACTGCACTTTCCCAATAGATTCAAACTTTTTTTCTCATTTATTAAAAAACAGCCATAATGTTTATATTATTATTAATTATTATTTATAGGCAGTCTTGGTGAAGAGAACGAGAAGCAGTTGATGACTTACATAAGAAAGTTGCAGATGTGTGGATTTCCGCCAACTGGAGAAACTCTTCGCAGGCTGGTATTCCAGTTTGCGGAAAGAAATGGAATTCCACATCGATTTTGTAAAGAAAACGAAATGGCAGGTTGGGATTGGTTACAGTGTTTTCTCAAACGTTACCCAACTCTAGCTACTGAAAAGTCACAAGGACTTTCTATTGACAGGGCTATGTCAATGAATAGGGAAGCAATTACAAAATATTTTTCTTTAGTTTTGGATGTATTAACAGCAAACGCTTTAGTGGATAAACCTGGGCACCTGTACAACATGGATGAAACCGGTTTTCAGATGAATCCCAGGTCAGACAAAGTGATAGCAGAAAAAGGTTCTCCCACTTTGTACCAAGTAACTTCTGGAGAAAAAGGAGAAATTATAACGGTTATCTCCTGCTGCAACGCTGAAGGCAACTTCATTCCTCCGGCATACATCCTTAAAGGTAAAAGAAAGAAACCTGAGGATGGACTTCCGAATGGTTCGACTGTATTTATGAATGAGAAATCGGGATATGTCAACTCTGATATATTCATGAGCTGGATGAGAGACCACTTTATCCCCAGGAAACAAGGAAAAGTGTTTCTGTTTCTCGATGGCCATACCTCGCACTCTACCGATCCAGATATGTTAGATCTTGCTACAGAAAACGATGTGGTCATGATTTGTTTACCTCCACATTCAACACACTACCTTCAGCCTCTTGACAGGTGTGTCTTTAAATCCCTGAAACAAGGTTTTTACAGGGCTATGCGCAACTGGACATTGTCTCATCCCGGACGTAAAGTCTCTAGAGCACAGTTCCCGGTCTTCCTCACTGAAGCGTGGAAGAAAGCTGCAGTTCCATCCAATGCTCAATCTGGATTTGAAGCTTGCGGCTTGTACCCATACAACCCGGAGAGAATTCCAGAGGAGGCGTTCCACGTTTCTGATATGGTCTCTACTGCTGAGGCAGACAGAAATGGTCTAACCGACAACAACGAATGTGCTCGAGCTCCTCTCCTAGAGAAAGACAACAGCAACCTTGGAGCAGGGATTCAAAGTGAGCCGATGCCAGGAACATCATTTGAAAAAATTTCTCCTGTGCCTATCTTGGATCCATTACGATCTAAGCGTAGGAAGAAAACAGCTGCAGTTCTCACAGAACAACATCGAATAGAAAATGCAAGGGCTCGACGAGAGCGAATTAAAAGCAAGAAATCCATTCCGAGACAATCTAGGATTAGGGAACCAGACAGTGAGAGTGACTATTGTGCTGAGTGTTCTCTGAGTTACTACGATAAGAATGGACCACAGGTAGAGTGGATTCAGTGCGTCATTTGCAATAAATGGTTGCATGAAACCTGCACAGAGGAAGAAAACGTGTGCAATAACTGCGCAAAAGAACTCTGATTCCATATGGAAACTAGGATTTCATTTGTTTATTTTATATACATTTTTACATTTATTTTGTACTTTATTCTTTATAGCCACATTAAATTTGCTTTCTAAATCATATATTTAGCTAAATTGTACCGTAAATGCACAAAACTAGTACTTGAATCCGCTTCCGATATAATTGCCATCTCACCCCGATACTCGGGGTGAGATGCCTAAACTACACAATTCATAAGAAAATTAAAAAACACATATCGTTACTAATAGTAGGGTACGGTAACTGGCCTTTGTATGGAAGAAGCTCTTCAGTGAGCACTAGTTTAGTGCCGAATCTAATCTCCCAATTTTAACCTACCATTTGACCTTCCAAACCTTAAGTTAGGCATCTTCCCCCGATCTACATTATATTATGCGATATAAGTTTAGGGCCCGTATTGAGCACAAAGACTTGAATACAATGCACAGTGTCTTAAAGAAGAAGATTTTAAGATACTGAATTTTAAAAATCTCTCCTTCTCTCACTTGAAACGAAACTGTTAAGTTATGCTATGCTTTTTTATAGTTGTAAATACATATGTTAAATATATGGTATTTTAATCAAAATCTTTGCAGCCAACTTTTAAAAAATAAAATATAATGAAAAATCTTCCATTTTAAGGGTAGGTTGAGGTGAGGGGAACTCTTTGGAAGGTACTAAGCTTTAATGCAAGCTTGGTATTTATGATATTTCGTTTTTTTAGTTTTACTGCTCAGAGACAATATAATACAAAATGTAGCTTGAAATACTGTAAATTCCGTTCAGCAGCAGGCTAATTTTTTGTATCTACATAAACGCATTAAGCTAGTATAGAAAACTTATTTAGCACAAATTCTCTGCATTTTTTTCCTGAAGTAAGTTTTGTGTATCTCGTGCGGTTTCATAGTTATGTAAATTTCACTAACAATGAAATGATTTTCAGGTTGTTCACGATAATTTCAATATATACAACTTATTCATCTAAATACCTCATAACATAATATTTCGTGAAAATAATTGCTAGTATTTTTTTTAGAAAATCACACATAAGCAAAGGTTTTCCATGTAAACGGTAGTTACAGTTGAGGATTTTTTTTTTAAATTTGTATGTCGTGTCTCTGTACCTTAATTGTAAAGCAATTTTTTTTCATGCGTCAATATATTTTAGTATATATCTAAACGTATGGATTTAGTAGCTGTTTATACACCATATATATATATATATATATATATATAAGTATACATATATTAATATATATGCTTTAAGGAAAATGGGGTTGTAAAACCGAGGGCTTATGGCCCGAAGGTTTTTAAGTTGTCCGAGAGCATAATTATGTATAGAATCCGTGGATCATACAGTTATTTATGGTGTACTAGTATATTGAATATTTACTTAATTTAATGAATTAATTAAGAATTTAATTAATGAAAAAATTTAAAAAATAATGATTTGGTTAATAATTTAATTAATTCATTAATTATTGAATAAATAAATAACTTAGAGAAAAGCTTAAATTAAAAATTCAATTTGCTAGTTTCATTTACGTAAGACATTGTACCTAATAAACAAAGTTTATTCATTTAAAACAAAATGGAGGAATCTGGTGAAATTCCTGCTGAAAATGTAGTTAAAACTAAAGAAGCAGCAGGTAAACTACTGTCAGTGAAATCTAGTAATTTGTGTAATAAGGAATATATCGTTTTTGTAAGCTGGTTGAGAGGAAAACATTAACGCAACAATACTTCTAGTTTACTTCGGGGAGCTGGCTAAAAGATTTCGTCTTAACTCACTGTGTGCCAACTTATCGATGCTAAAGAAGAAGCTGATGGTTAACGTTGGAAACGAGTAAGTTGTGTGAGACTTTGAGGTAAGGTTCAAAAAAATATGTGGCGAAGAAATCGAACGTTAGACCAGAGAGATGATAAAGCTCCTCTGTAAAGTTCCGAATGAAAACCCTTTGATGATCAAGTTAGCTGTACTGTGTGGTACTTTTGGCGTATGCCATGGCAAGAACCTGTGAATGTCCTAATTAGATTGAGTTTCGGTTATTGTTGTGATGTACGGCCCCATTTATGCAAGCATTTGTTGCGCAACACGGTCTGAATACATTGAATTAAATTTAAGCATTTATATCACGGGACGCGATAGTCGAACGATATTCTCTGTCGAGCGAACTCAAAAATACGTAACGTGGTCTCTGAGTTCGCGCGACACACGCGGCAGTAAAATGACCTCTATATACACGCGCGTATATAGTCTGTTTATGCATTGTGTTCAAGACAGTAGGGTCAGTGCTGCCACTTGGGGAAACCCAGAGCTTAGTTTCCAGTTTTCAATATGGTTTGTGCTTTCACGCTGTAATATGATATTTCTATATAAATTGACATAGCTGAGGGTGGGTTTTCGTTTAATCGGTTAAATTACAGCCTAAAACGACAAGGCCGTGATATGAAGTAATGGCAGGATATTCTTTTTTCGATGACTGTGCAGTACAAAATGTAAACCTGGTTTAAGTATATTTATACAAATGTCACTTTAAATTTCTTTATACATTATAACTTAAACAAGAAGCCCTTAAATGTTGCTTTCAATAAAATAACACTTCAATATAGAATAAACTTTTACTTTGTTTTAAATTTGTTTAGCACTAATAACCCTATATATAAAATTATTACAAAATAAATCAACGGTAAGGTTCATTCTCAAAAATCAGATTTGATTTCTCCAAATAATACATATATTATTATAAAGGTTCGACTCAATGTGTGTCAGTACAAAAATTAAATTCGTTCCGTGTTTAAAGAGTATATTTATGGCTTTCCTACCTAAATCTGGATCAAAATATAAACTTTAGAAAGAATTAATTGTCCACAACTTCGGTATAGAATTCGCTTCTCTACGTATCTAATTATGTGTTTTCCAAACTACACGTACGTACGCCTGCTAAGTTAAATTTTGTGCTTTTCTACTTAAAAAAGTGGTTATGGTTGAATTTTGAATAAGCCGAAAAAATTAGATGTATAGCGTGAATCCCCTCTTTAAAAAGTGCTCTCTGTCGCCGACCGAGCCAAGATAGGCTCTCTCTTCTTTCTCCCGTCGGTCGACATGCTCACTTCCAGCTGGGGAGGGGAGGATAGCTGGCGATCACATTGCCCTTCCCCATGAAGCAACGACTTTGTAAATTTCTGTCCTGCTTTCTGGTCTAATCCCAGTGGCGATGTCAGGTATTTCACGTAGCTGATATGTTGACCCAAACTGTTGTGATGGTTCCACGTTTCTGTTCGCTAAAGAATATCTTATAGAGCAAGGTCACCCCTTCTGGTCATGATAATCTGGACTTTAGTGGTGGAAGAAATAGTACAAAATGGCACATGTTGCGAGAGTGATATGATTTTCGTTGTTCATACATTTATCAAGTATGGTTACAGAATATTTTATAGGAAACTCGTGTTAGGAATCCAACCTGGCATGTTGAGTCAAAAAATTAGAAGAACCGTGACAAAACGAACCAATTTCCCATACAGGTTCCTAAACGCACTGGCCACGAAGCTTGCACTGTTTCTCGAAAATATACTCCAACGTCGTTTAAGAGTTTGTAGCAAAAGTGCAACACACAGGTCTCTCTCTATATTATCTGTCGAAACAAACATGAAAACAGGCTGGTAGAAACTGATTTCCCATCAATACACAGCGCGATACGTCGCATTTATAAATAGTCCACTAAAATTTATTCCACGTCGCGTCATTGCTTATTGGAAATCGTTTGAATAAATGAAGTGTACCTGAAATCAAGACTGCTAAAAAGTGAATTTTCGCTATAATAGGAGAAGAAGAAATGAACATCTTGTAGTTTATTTATTTATTTATTTTTTGCAGCCGCAGGAATGATCTGAGTAATGATTCTTCGTGAATTACATGTAAAGCCACTGTGTTGCACAGATTGTTGGAAATAAACAAATTCGGTCGTCTGATTCTACCTTTCCAACCTTGTCCAACACATGTTTGTGTGGAATAACAAATAATTTCATTAATTGCCCTAATGGTGGTCTAAACTATTAGGCTAGAGACTTAAAGTACTTACAGCATTGTAAGTCGCCATTGGGGTATATCATCTCAATACAATTTGAGATCTCCTTCTGCTTTACCGGAAAAAATGCCAATCAGTTGGGATGTTTAATGTTGTACCGGCATGTTAGCATGATAGCTCAGTGGTTACAGAGAGACGGAAATCGGGAAATCTGTGGGTCAAATCTCGACAGTGGCATTGAATTTTTCAGTCGTCTAATTCTACGAAACCTTTCCAACCTTGTCCAACGGCTCGTGTGGAAGAAAGATTAATCCCAGAAAAAAATAGTTTGAAGCATGTTGGAAGAAGAAAGGATACATCAGTTGCTGACGGATATTAAGAAGATATCATGTCACTGAAAAATTGCATTTCTAGGATGTTAGCTGGGAATGCAGAAACTGTCTGTGTGAATGAAGAACATAAATCAGGATTTACTACAGATACCATCATCGTCAGAGTTTTATTTAATCTTTGTAATTTCTATCTCAATTCTGAAATATTTATATTAAATTATGTATCAAGAGCTCAATGAAGATATTTATCCGAAAGCGATTGTGTTAATAATTTAATGTTTAAGGCTAATTTAATGCTTAGGTGTTTTTGTGTAACGTTTTCATAAAATTGCATAACTTGAACAAATCATGTGTTTCCATTGTAAATCCTTTACGCACGCTCTGGCGTAAACAATCTTGAAGACCCGGAAGGACATTAGCGATTATATAACATTTTTCATATTTAAGCAATAAACGTTTAATAACAAACTATTACAACCATAACAGAACAATCGATTATACGTTCTTCGTCCTTCATGTTGAATTATAAATAAAGTCTTATGTAGGATTTAGAAGTAAACTCTTCAGTTTGTTTTGGAAATAATGAATGGTTTTAACCACTTTCTCTACTACATACAGCACGGAGAGTAAATTGTATTCCACCCAAAAATTGGATACCGAAATTTTACAGAAATACGTGTTTCGAGGAACCTCTGAACCGAAGAACAGCCTCTTTTAGAAAAACGTTCGTGTGTATGTGTGTGTGTGTGTGAAAAATGAAGACTCCGATAAATACCAAACTTGGTATTTAAGTTCTGTATCTTTCAAAGATATGACACGAAGATTTTTAAGAAAATTTCCCAATAAAAACTAGGTAGGTACTATTTGCATGGAACATTTTCCGTTATTTTTAATTTACTCAAAAATGGCTATAATAATATTTTTATTAAAATACAATAAGTAATTTTGTTGACAAATGAAATGTATATTTTGAATCTTCTGGGAATAGCTGGTGAGTTCTATTCATTCTGAATGATCTTTGTATAATTGGAAAACAGAAAAAGACAGACAAAACCTTACAACACACAAAAAATGTAGATTTTGTTAAATCACACAATTTATACTAAATAATTTTTTGTGGCGTTAACAAATTCCGAGATATTCTATGTTAAAGGCATGAATTTTTAATACTTATACTTTTCTCATTTGGAATGTCGCTATTTGTTTGTTTCTCGTGGTTATGAAAAGAGAATGGTATTTCAAGTCATTACATAGTGATCCACTCTTAAAAGATTTGACTATCGCTTAAAGCCTACTGTATTCCCCAAATCTCCTTGTACAAAGAGCGCCAAAGAAAATCTCACTTCATCTCGCGTCTACTCATTATTTATCGTTGTACGTGACCTTGCAAACCCATGACAATTTTATTGGTTGCTTTAGGCCAAAGTACAAGGGTTAGCCACTCCTTCTGCTAAATAGCTGCACCAATAACCGCAACAAAGGTTACAAAATGGCGTAGAAATGAAATATATGTTTACGCTCTGGACCGTATTGACTAACAGAGAAAGAGGTAGAGTGAGTGCATTCAGTTAGTCATATAGACCTCTTATCATGATAGGTAGCCCATACCTTATCGGCTAGTGCAGGACACGCCTTTGAAAAGGCTAAAAGCTAAGGGGAAAACTTGATGAGCGCCCAGGTTCGCGAAATGTAGAATGTTTATATTTTCAGGGGGTGCAAATTAAAGCTTGAATGGTGTTCGTTAAATACATGGCAAGGCGGCACTTTATAACAAAAAATAAACAGAGCTGTATTCTCAGAGTGGTATAAATGCCTGTTGCTGCATAGAAGCAAACTTAACTAAACCATAAATAAATAAAGCAACATTTCCTCTAGTTCAAACTATAATTGGTTAATTTACCTCTGCTAACATATTGCTGATCATAGTAATACAACAGGAGTATAGACAAAAATATAACCCAATTTTATTGCCATAATATGTATGTCATATTCGGTAAACCATATACATATACACATTTATCCCTAGTTTCTAAACATGATCAATCACTTATAACAAGAGAGTAATTTGCATTTAGTAAACGAATAACATCATCTGCGGATGTTTTAAGGGGAGTTCCCACTTTCTAACGAGTATGTTGACCGTCTTCACCACTTTCCAGAAATATTTTGTCCAGTAATTTACTATAAAAGCAATTTTATGCACTACCGTTGCAATTACTGTAACAGTGCGACCAGCCTCACATAACCATGATACGTCCACTAGTAATTTCGCTTGTGTACGGCATCACTGGTTCTGAGACAATAAACATGTTTTGGTTTTAGTAACACCAGAAAAAGCAAAACTATCAACCTCCCCTCTTTTCCACTTATTGCTGTGTTATCAAGGCGCCACGTTCTGCGATAGGTAAGGTGAAGGACACGCCTCAAAAGACCCCAGAAAACGATACAAAATCCGCCGAAAATTTTCTTTGGTGCTCTTGTACCTACAAGGAAATATGTAATAAAACTATTTCTCCAAAAGTTTATGATGGTTAACTTTGAGAAGTAGATAGAGAATTAGAGAAACAAATGTGAACGTAACACAAGATTTTATTTCTTTACATTTTAATTTTCCCAAAAAAATGTGCCTTCTAAGTAGCTTATGACCATCAGGTTGACTTTTCTTTCACCCTGCTGCGTATGCCAGCTGCATATCTACAACTCAGTAGAAGATATAGTTTCGTAACACCCTGTAGTATACTATACAACAGGTTTCATTGGAAATAGCAACAGTTCTTCGGTCTTCTGTTTTAGAATGATAGCAGTAATAATAATAGTAATGGAATGCACGTCTTTGAACCGTTCCCCGGAGCTGAAGAAAAATCCTGTAGGAAGTCTTAATCTAAAGAATGGCGGGGAAACAGGCAAAGGAGGGCGATAACGGAAAAGAATTAGAAGAAGTGAATAATGTGATCCTGTCTTCTGGTGGGAGAGAAATGTTGGAGGGGAGATCGACTGGTCCAGCAGCTGTTTGGAGATAAAACGAGAAAAATGTTCACGTGGAAAAACTGTTCGAGAGAAAAGGAAAATGGTTTCTTTGGAGCTGGCAATCTCCCTCTTATTGCTTCAGAAGCCCTGGGCAAATGGCGTACAAATCGGTTAATTTGTTAAATAGACATCCAAGGTTTACATTTCCTGCCTAAGTCAGGCCTCTTGTTGAGTGAATAGCAAACAGCGATGAAGTGAGGAGAAATTAAAGAGAATTGCGCTTGAAAACACTTCATTTCTCAGATAAATCTAAGAAGGAAGAAAGGAAAAAGTACCATGTGTTACCTGCCTTTCTCTACCCACACTTCTATAAACTATTCTTATAAAATCTTATTCTTCCAACTATTTCTGGTCTTTTTATCCGATAATTCATTTAGTTCACATTGTTATACAACACAAAAACACAGAAAATACATATTTTTGTATCTATATACTTATATGTATGCTTCGTAATAGCATCTATAACACAGATAGATAGAATATGAAAAGCAGTGAGGGTTTCTGCTTTCGAAGAAGACTTATGCCTTTCTTTGAGAATACCGTTGAGTAGAACACAGTTGTTACTTCAAAGATAATGCAGGTATTTCATTCCAAGCATTAGGCATAGGTGGTCAAGTTGAGCAAATGAGAAACAGGAGACACAACAAAATAAAACACAATTGGATTTGCTTATAAGGATGTATGTGTGTAATACTTATGCCAAAATCTTCTAATAATCACTAAATAAGCACGTTTTGCTGCATTTCTACTAGAAGTAATCCAGTTCGTTACCACTGTATGCTAAATTAGTATACAAAGAGAAAAACTCTTGCACCGCCTAGTCAGCATACCACAAATGAATAAAGATCACTGGTCTGAATATCAATAAACATATGTTTGTGAAAGAAAATTACAAGATTGCACAACCAAAAGCCGCAAATCGTCTTAGAATGGAGGAAAAAGGTTTCAATGGTGCTAATAACAGAGGGAAAATAAATAAGACCACCGTTTTATTTTGTCCTTATTCAAGAGAACGTGTGTGTATTAGAGTTAAAGGTATTGACAAACGGAGGGATCCCTGAAACAGGGGCAGAATGAGGAGAGAGGCCCGAAGGTCGACCAGATTCGAATGACGACGGGTACACGCATGAATGGGGTCCCTAATGTTTCCATATTCAACGCATCTAACGCGTCCGGGGGGTCCCGAAGGAGCGCCTGGCCGAAATCACCTGGATGCGGGACCTAACACCGAGCTGTCCCTGGAACGATGCCAAGAAGAAACCTCCAAAGAGTTCACAGCCGCAACCCGCCGAACACCGCGGCCTGGTCCTTCAACCCTGAAACAAATGATAAGGAAGAGGATAGATACAGGAAATGAGGGACAGGAGAGTTGTGGTAGTAGATATACCACCCCAGCATTAACCTGTCGACCCGGGGAAACCACGAAAAATCCACGGATCAGAGTGGGTGGTCTCTGGGGGATCGAATCCGGGATCTCCCGAATGTGAGACGCACATGTTACCGCGGCACCACTCACTCGGTATGTGTGTGTATTTGTATGTGTGATACCGCTATAGGTAATGTAGCAAATTCAAGCTGGAATTGTTTCAGCATTAATATCATTACAAAACTCCGATTCTCAGTGTTATTTCTGGCACTGTCTAGTTACATATCTAGGTATCGATTGTTTAGATTATTTATATACTAATTTTGGTTATTCTGTATTACGTTGGTCTTCATCGAAAACGTTAATAAAAGCTAAAGAAAGGGAATAAGATACCTTAGGAATGACTTTAGAAGCAGATGTTGTCTCTTCTATATCTGGGGCCCACTCGTTTTAGGTGCTTTACTTTTATAGCAAAGTTACGATGTGAAGAAAACAAACGCAGCCATTTGTGCTATCGCACATGCGCAATGGGAACTACCAACCTAAATGAGAAGTGAAATCCGCGGAAAAAAGGCGATGTTTTGTTATTCTTCTTCATTTTGTATTGCCGCTGACAAAAACGCAAAGCATTGCTATTGAAAACTTTCCACCAGAAGCTTAATCTTTTGATTGTTATAGCGAAAGGTGTATTATATTAAAATGTTATTTGCATTAAAAGCTTAATAATGAAGTTGCTTTACAGTAACACTGGCAAATAATTAATGGTAGATAGTTAACCTAAACTTATATATACAAAAACTAAACCTAACCTAACCTAACCTCCCCTGAATCAGAAACCTAAGCTTATATAAAAAAACTAAACTTAACCTAACCTCCCATGAATCAGAAACGTAAAAAGGTAAAAACCTAAAATAAAAAGTAATTAGGAACGCAGGGTGAGGTGTTTGGCGATATCTTACTGGTTTTGGCAGTATTTGTTATTCATATGTGCCAGAATTGTGTTGGAGCTAGAGAATGACATAGGGTGCCATCTATAGGGCATGTAATACATCACTTTCATCGCTTCTGAAGACCAAAGTAAAGCAGAGAGTCGCTCATTTTAAATACCACAACATCCATGCAACGCTATAAAACACTTTAAGAGCCAAATAGCACATTTCTGTCTCATGAACGTCCCTCCGGTAGATATGAGATAACAGGATGTCTACTCTGTTCACAGCTCCACTTTCTCCAATCCACTTACTTTCACCATGGCTCTGCCCTTGCCCAACGACGACGTTGTGAGGCGAGTGCGTGCAGCTGCCGGTGTGACAGAGCGAGGTGTTCGAGATGCTGTACAACACCTCAAACAATGGCTTAAGTTACAGCCTCATCTACCACATGACTTTGGTAAGCATATTGAACATGTGTATTTATGTGCATGAAAATTGGCCCATAAGGGAACACAGTTGTTTACGTTGTTACTGACAAATATAGTCCCACACTCTGCCAATTTCCTCTGTTCCTCGAGCATGACTCTAGCCACTGAATTGGAAGGTACTTTACCTCCCCCAGAATATGGCCGAACTGGTGAAGGGTAACATTACAGGTAATTTGCCATTTTCTCACTGAGGAGTACTGTCAAGGCAACGTTTAGTTGAATTTTGGCACACAAATAAAATATAATATAATAAAAATGAAAAAATAATACGAAAGTTGAGCACGTTTTGTTCCTTTAATATAGATAAACCTATTTTAATGCTACACTATTGATTTCTTAATGTCGGTTTTCTTATTGCCGTTCGATGACTGCAATAACTTTAGCATTTGTTTCCATGTCGTCAATGAAAGCCTGTATATAGGTGTCGTAACTGTCATTCAGTTTAACGACACATTCAAGGTTCTTAACTCCTTCCTCTAGCAGACTGAATTATGTTTTATTGTTTTACCTTTCCCTGTATACCAGTCGTAGCGAAACTTTTTCATACAGGCGGTATCCGAACCGTCCCTTCATCTCACATCCATTGTAACATCGTTCATCGGTTTGTTTTTGTATCCCTATATTGTTTTTCAGACGAATCATATAAGGAATTAATACCGGCTGGGTGGACTCAAAAGTTGGTTACCTGAAGGCGGAAAACTTACGAAGGGAAAGACACTGTCATCCAGACAATGGGCCCATTTTACGCACATCAGTGTGGTGGCTCGGTGAAAACAAACATAAGGTCGTTGGCCTGCTGAAGAGGATGGGTTTACTAATATACGTTTTCTCGATTCAGTTCTTATATTCCTCAATGGAGCTATGAACAGGATGGGATGGACTGACTACAGACATAAAAAGATATCAACAACGTGCCTACGTTTTATGCAATCCTAGCATTATAAATTGATAATAAGTTCCAAAATTATAGAATTAAATTTCATTTCAGTTTTTAGCTGAATAAACGTCATATTTTATAGCGTCTGAGAGAAACTTCCTTGGTTATTTACAATGTTTATGCATGCTTTGTTTTTGCTTAAGAAACGAATGAAAGGAAAAATATTTATTCAGCTCAAACTGCCTTTGTTGTCCAGTGGTCAGAATTCTGCATTCTCAGCCCAGAGATCCCGGGTTCGATTACCGGCTGGGGTGCGGAATTTTGCTTCCGCAGAATGATTCCCTGTCCTAAGCAGAATCTGAAAGTATGAATGGATTTAACACTAACAGGTTTAAAATCCTGTTTAGCAAAACCTATAATTAATAACACCGTTAGTTATTTCTCACGTAAAAGCCCCCGATATGACCATAGAAGTTAAAAGGAGCCACAGCAGGTGGCCCAAGCGCGACGTAATCGACGTCTGCAGATAACTTTTCGTGCGTTAAAAAAGTTGCAGAACTCAAGGGGGCAATTCCAAATAATAACAACTTCTTCCCAAGGTTGTATCTGATGATAGTAATGATGATGGTGAGAACAAATCGCAAATCCTAAATTATAACTGAATTTTTATGATTTGTGTTAACCGAGCAGGATGGCTCATTCGGCAATGTCTGCGGCCCGCATTTGGGAGGTCGTATGTTCGATTCCCGCGGCCGACCATCCTGTCGGTTTTTTGGGGATTTCCCCGGGTCGCTAGGCGAATGCTGGGAATGATCATTAATTCCCCCGAATTTTCTGTCCCTCCATTTCATTTCCATTCACATTTAGCTTCACCTTTCGGCCGCTTGGTTTCCTTCAGGGTTGCAGGGAGATCTCTGCGTGTGCATGGCGAGGGAAAAGGATGCTCTGTGGAACATTCATCTTCTAGATTAGGAACGGTCTCTTGGTCCCAAGCCCCTCCCCAGGGGTTGTGTTAGTCCCACAGGGGAAGAGGACCCTGCTGCTTTAGTGCCCATCCGGAGAGTTTAAAATCTGGAAATGTTTGGGACCCTGCTCTCTGCCTGTCGTACTTCCTGGTCGGCCACCCTCTGCCTTCTCTCATCTCATCCCTCCCTCCCGGGACGCTCCGCTTGGGAATAGGTACAAAAAGTCTGCTTAGGTCGAGGTGCTAAGAACTTTAGAATCCTAATCCCTAATCCTAATGATTGGTGCTACACTCCACTAATATATAACTAGAGAAACATCAAAGAAGGAAAGAAAAATTGGATACTTTTTTTAAAGTAATGTAAAGCACAGACTGAGTGTTGTTAGTTTGAGATATCAGTAAAGAACTCTAAATGCTGTATTATCTTTGTTTATTATATGTTTGTTTCATTTCTTGGTTTCCTTATAGTAAATAAGACATAATTAGTTTGAGTAATAATCTAATAAAGCAGTTTTAGTTCCTAAGAAAATTCACTTTGAAGCAATTCGTGGTATGACAACTTCGATGCCGCTCCCTGTTTCAAATTTTATAACTTTTAATGTTACCTGCTCTGTTGAACTGTTATGATGTGTCGTAACTCGTTCTGCATTGTCTCGCGCCAGCTGCTCTTGTGGTATAGCTATGAGGTATTTATCTCAGGGTATGCGTGAGTGCATTTTGAAAAGATAATACCAGTTTAGTTAGCTGATAAATGTTAATGTTACCAAAACGTTCGGTTTGAGAAGATACTCCGACTGTTGTAATGAAGAATTAATTACTTCTCTAACAATAATTAAGCGAAGCTTCAGTTGACGTAAGTCGCAGAAGTGTTGCTCGGAAAGTTCAATTTCTATAAACGTTAAATCGTTCTCACTCCAGCGCGTTATTATGCGCTACACAACTTAAAAATGAAATTAAAATCGCAATCGCCGTCACACTAGAGTAAGTCACAACATTAAGAAAGTAAGTAAGTAATTAAGTAAGTAACTCTTATTTGGAATGCACATATTCTTCTTAACTTAAGCTCCCCTCGCATATCACTGCCCCTACCAACGTCCCTTCTCTTGCGGTCCAATCTTAAAGCTCTAAGTGTGCGTATTTGACACTGTTTCTATGGAGAACCTCACCGAATTTCAGAATTTCATTCCCCTTTCTAATTAATAGAATCCTTGCCTATGCCAATTTTCAAACGTACTGATCTCAACCTCTAACTGCATTCCAAAGGTCTTTAAGATAATGCGTTTTATCCTCAACTGTTTTTAATATCTTCTTTACATGACTTGCTAATTACCTTTTTCTTCCCGGACAAGTCTTTCAAATCAGGTTTATTACATTATACATTGATTTAATACACTGAATATTTATTTCTTTATTTCTTTATCTTACTATCATTTCTTTATTTCATTATATATCTTCCGGTCAATGATAACTGTATCAACTTCCACGTTTTCACATTTATACATTCTTTTAGCGGGCGCCGGGTAAGTGCAGTGGCTTCGTTTTCGACTCTCGTACTGGAGTTCTGGGTTTCGAATCTCGTATCTTGGGTGGCGATTTTAAGTCTGTCTTATCCAAGCCTTCTCTTTTGACTTGCTCATGTGAAGTATCCCCAAGGTCCAATATGGGGATAAAAGGTAATTAGGTCCTCCATTCCACCGCCATCCTCATCATCACCGTAACATTGGAGGCAACGGATTCCGTCCACTGAGTGCCTTCACCTCAGAAATGGAATCAGTCGTTACTTGGTGGAATGCGGTATCCCCGAAGGTTATAGGCTATATGGGGAGCGTTAGAAAGGACGACATAGTTTTAGTCGCTTCCGTTTGAAAAAGTATAACTGAGGTTGCACTGTATATTTTGCTAATACGAACAAGAGTGTTTGGTTTATCCTATAGCAAATATATTCATTGGGTTATGAGACTAAAGTTTCAAGACACTGAAGGACAGTTATTATGAGCCCTACTGTGTATTTTACTTAAAAACTACCGCACAGATTTGCTTATGAAACTGTCTTGAGTAGCGTTGTTGTTGGTTTGTGTTTCAGACGAGGGTCGACTCGAGAGACGTTACATGTGGTGTAAGGCGAGCTTGGAGAGGACCAAAACATCCCTGGACTTGTATTACACGGTACGAGCAGCTGTCCCTGAGGTTCTTTGTAACCGAGACCCCGGCAAGCCCTGGTTCCAGCAGGTCACAAGCGTAGCGTAAGTTCTTCCCGTTGTTACCTTCTGGTGGCGACAGCAAGTAAATTTCTGTACACAGCGTGGTACATAGGCATACTCCAAAATATAATGAATATTGGAACTGTTATCTAATTATGCTTCCTGTTATAGAATTTCTCCAGCCATTATGAATTTTCATATTTTCCTTATACAAGACGTATCAGAATAACTTCTCCAGATCTTCTCTTGTGTTACAGAGCATGAAAATAAACAGTTTTCTAACCAAACTAGTGTCCAGAAGCTCTTCCTTTTCAACATAAAAGACAGAGCTCGGCATTTACACCATGACTACAATTATGTTTCAGCTATTCTTATTATAACTGAAATAAGTATGAATTTATTATGATACAATCTGTAGATTTAAATAACTTCAGATAGTTGCTGATATATTTTTACTAGAAGAAAACTCAGGATTACAATAAGGTAGATCTTGAATAGTTAATGTGTTTAAACTGAAGCAGACTAATGTTTTGTTTAGTCTACTGACTGTCAATTATTTTTATCTCTTCTACACACACTACTGCAAAGGCTTGTTTTTGAATCTGCTTCATGTTAATGAGATAAATGTTTTCATAAATTGTTCCAATAAGTATTTCGTTGTAGGCACAAGGCTGATACAGGAGGCTGAGGGATAGTCAAATCTTTAAAAAGTGGGGCTTTGGTGTGAAATTTAATAGTTTTTGCACAATATCCCGAGAAATAAAAAAATCGTTCCTTTGTACTTGAAAGCATGTTGAAACTGAAAAATTCGAATCAATACATCAGAAATGGTTGTTGCAAGAAAAATGGATTTAACACAAACTCTAGTGTTTTAACGAGAACTATATTCTTGTGTAGTAATCTTTCGTGGTTGTCAATTATAAAACCTACAAAATGCTTTCAGAATGGAGAAAAATTCACAGACTATTTAGGAAGACGTTTTATTATTTATTTGAATATTTCAGAAGTCTGCCTCTGTAGTTGAGTGATCAGAGTTCTGGAATTTCAAATTAGAGGTTCTGGATTTGATTCCTGCCTGGGGTGGGGGAATTTTTCTTTAATTAAAATCATTCCCTATCCTTCGAAGAGTCTAGAAATATAAGTAGAAACCAACAGAAAAGAAACTTGCATTCAAGGGGTTATTTGTTTCTAAAAGAGAGCTTCCGATATGATCATAGAAGTTAAAGAGTGTACACAAATGAAACAACAAAAATAAATATTCCAGACATGTAATATTTTAACTAAAATAATTAGATTCGTTATTAGAAAACAATAACTTATTAAAACAATTTTCATGTTGAAGGTAGACTGAGTGGGGAGAATTTCGTGAAAATCTTCATCTTTGGAAGACAGTGGGCTGAAATGCAAGTTTTGGAATTTTTTTCAGGTATCATTATTGAGTTATGCTATCCATTGGCATGTAGTTGAGGGGTAATTGCTTTTTTAAAACTGGGCTTTTTGAATTCATAAAATCTTAAAGCGCATATTACCGGTGAAATTTCTATATCAAATTTATGAGTGAAATACAATAATTCCTATGGCTATTGGATAGATAAGCGGCAGAGACAGTAGTATTAAAGGTGCCTGTAGTTTGCAAGCTATTCGATTAAACAAACCACCTTTAGGTAATATACTAATATTCTAAAGAAAACAAATATGTATATCTGTGTGTATGAGAGAGATGGAGAGGGAAAGAGAGAAAGAGGAGGAGAATTCAAAAATGTTCACTTCGTATTTAAGTTCAGCATCTTTAAAGCATGAAATGTAAGGAAAACAACCTTTACTTTTAGAATGCTCATATTTTATTTTCTCAAAAATAGGTACAAGGATGTTTATTGAAACCTAAATTCTTAAAACAGTAATATGACAAAATGACGTGTAAGTATTGAGCTTTCTATAAATGACCACGAAGGCTTCATTTTATTTTTAGTATATTTAACTGGAAATCGAAAGAGAGAGACAATGTGGAAATATTATTTAAATTAAGAGAAGAAAGTTGAATAATAATTTATGGAATAATGAGTTTAATAATTTTTGGAGGTTCAGAAGAATGATACAAAAAATCTGAAGCAATAACTAGAATTATACCATCAAGAAAAGGAGTGTTGATTATGCAATTGCTTGAATTAGAAAATATTTAAGAGAAGCTTCTGTTGAAAATATATTTTTTTGGAAGAAAGTAGAGGATAGTTAATAAATTTCCAAAACATAAAATTAGAAAGAAAGCTTTTTGTAGCGTTTGCTGCTTCCCAAAGATTCTCGGTTGTATGTTTGCATTTCACCAGGTCAAAATTTAATTGATGTTATGTAACAGGATTTAAGATATTAAATTATTTTGGTGCCCACCCTACTTGGACTCATTACCAACTAAACGTATACCCGATAATATGAATAGATGACTGCTATTCTACTTATTGAATATAAAAAAATACTATCCCATTTCAAAACATTATTAAGAGAAACACTTTTTTTTCATTGTACACGTTAATCCCTTGGAATGTTCAAATCGTTTCCTTGTGGAGCCCTTTTATGCTAGAGACGGCCCCTTTCGAAGCCTGTGCCCATTACTGTGTTTGCTGATAGGTGCGTTAGTCACTAAATCTTCAGTTTTATTGTGTAGTACATTATACTGTTACAGATATTGCGTGCCGTTGCCACGGTTGACTTCAGACTGCCAGAGGGTTGTTGTGATGGGCAATTTGGATCCAAACCCAGCGAACTACGAATTCCTCAATGTTGTCAAGCTTCTCTTTATGATCGGCGATGTGAGATTCTCGGAAGACTGTTGTGTGGCAGACAGATATATCATAGACATGGCAAATATAGGGATAGGCCACATTGCCAAAATGACGTTACCTGCACTGAAAAAGCTTGAAGTCTGCGCAATGGTATGCTCATCAAAATTCTGAGACAGCTGATAATTACTGTTGAGTTCTCTAGCTTTTGAATTCTTCCCTTTAAAGGGTTCGCTATGCAACGTTTTTGTTTGTTTAAAGAAACACAGCTTTTTTAAATTTTAAAGTTCCTTACTTGAAAATTGGATCAATTAATATGAGTAAACTAAGAAATGACTGTGGAAGAGCACAAAGCTCTAGCCTAAGTAGTTTCTGAGATAACACAATTAAATATTCTTAATTAGCCAACAAATGCAATTCCTTTTTAAAACTGCTTGCGCATTCACTTTATCAGAGAAGTATGATAGTGGCATTTTCTGATGCTTTAGTACGGTGATAAACAATGTAAGTATTTGATTGAAGTTGATGTTATTAGTTGTAGAGAAATATATTTTTATTTTCAGGTAGTATTGTGTTAAATTTTCCTTCCTTTTCAGTAACAATTAATTTTTTGTAAACCAATAAATAAAGCAATAAAACACTGCTTTAGTCTTTAAGATTATGCATGAAATTTGTATACAAATCAGAGCAAAACTGAAACATAATGAGTAAATTTCATCCCCAAAAAAGTAAACCTGAGAAACAACACATAGAGAAAGGGGAAGTGGAATCCATTGGGTTTAAAAGGGATCACATGGATGGTTTAAACATTGCTGGACTTTTAAAAATAGCAGATGGTGAAAAACGTTTGGCCAAAATGATGCACAGGTGTCTAGAGAATATTTATATGATGTAATTATACAAATGGCAAATTTTGTCATTTTCACCTAACAACTCAGTCCCAGTTAATAAACGTAGTATGTATATTTTCAGATTCCAAAGTAATTTGGATGAGTTGAAATTAAAATTACGTGGAAAACCTCTTATTTTGGTATACCAGTATTACAAAGAGTATATTTTATTCCTAAAAATTTAGGAATACAATATGGTATTTTACGGCACTCGTTTCCACAGTAACAATTGCGGTGTATTAACGCCTTTTTTCAACATCCCAGAGCTAAAAAAAATTAATTAATTTCGCGAGTCTTGACCCAAGTGCCACAAGGAGGGTATGAATAAAAAAATTATATAAATTTAACAGTCTAATGCATTACGGGAATTGCATCAGCTGAATTGCACAAGATTTATTTGGAATTAATAATATTGGTTTTACTTATTCTAACATTTAATCTGGATTTATTAACTGGAAGAGAGTCAGTTAAACTAAATGAATACGTCTTTATCGATACATCGCGTTACGAGTGGCCCTACAGACAGAACAAAGCATTTGTTTTCCGCCGTAAAGCATTTTTCTTTCTATTGAACGAAAATTACAATTAATTGTGCTGGTATGTAAAACAGAGTAGAAAAGTACAAGAAAATATAACATTCTAAACCACTTTCATAACGTGTCGTAAGTGACGACAGCATTCAAGTCATACATCCTCTCTTCGGTAATTTTCTTTCTCTGATTTCACTACTAACTATTTACACTGAAGTTTCAGAATAGACAACGTAAAATTACGTCTAAA
This sequence comes from Deroplatys truncata, assembly GCA_030765065.1. Classification (NCBI taxonomy): domain Eukaryota; kingdom Metazoa; phylum Arthropoda; class Insecta; order Mantodea; family Mantidae; genus Deroplatys; species Deroplatys truncata. Next base: position 94,766,259 of record CM060986.1, on the reverse strand, counting down.
GGTTTAAAAAGTATCAAACTTTAGGTTTTGGGTATATGTTGCGTATCTTTAGTTTTAAGAATCTGTGGCTAAGTTTTTAATCTGGACATTTAATTTCGTCATATGAATATTTGGGTTATGCTGTTGATATACATTTTAGTGGAGGTTGAAACTCTAAAACTGTCTGTATTTAATTCCTCTGTGCTTTGAGGTTTTCCGTTAAGTTACCTCAAAATTTTAATAGAGGCAAATTAAATGTGTTTGCACAATGTATTAGAGAAATTTTAGATATATTTCTTAATAGTTTAATGTATATTTGTCGTGAAACTTTATGCAAAGCAGCTACAGCACTCCAGTGTATATAAAATAATAAATCTTCTTGAATTGTGTATTACATTTTCAGGAAATTGTGTTACTTTGTTCACGGGAAGTCTTTTGTAACACCTGAAAAGTGAATGCCATATTATTAAATCTTATTTTTCAGTGTTTGCTCGCATGATGATTCATTTCATGTCTGTATAGGAAGTATATTGTATACTTTTTGTATAATTTTAATTACCTACATAATTGTAAAAGCTAAAGGTGCTTCTTTCCTCCTAACCAATATTAATGAAAAGTTTACAGCAATTAACCTTTGAGTACTAATGCTTCTTTGGTATTTTAATCAATTTTTTGCATTGCGTTTCAGTTCTGGTATGAGAGAAAGAATCTCCTAAGAAAAATATTGAATTAGGTTGCCTACTAATGTATTTCAGAACAGTTTAAATAAGCTACCTTATCTATGGGAATGGAAGCTTGTGTCGCCCTCTCTCAGGGGTAACGTAATGCACCGCTGTTTGGCACTGGTATTTCACATTTAGAACTGTTTGGAAGCGCTTTCAATGTTATTGGCCAGTTTTTTGCGTTTAGAGTCCTGCATTATCACTCCTCGCCGGGAGTAGAGATATAGATTAACACTAGAAAGGTTGTTTTCACAACCTAGTTTTCACAATACTAGTTATTCCCTTCACTCAATGAAGTGCTTCACTAGGGACTGTCAAATGTTAGTATCATGCTCTTACGTTGTTTCTGCTTGTTACAGAAGGCGTACAGCGCACGCATCAAGGGCATACATTATGTTAACGTACCTCCTTATGCAGATATACTCATCAACCTTACAAGGTCTATCCTGAAACCCAAGGTTGCCGCTAGGGTAAGTATTAATAACATATTTTTAATTAGATTAATATACTAAACCATAAACGTCAAACAAAATCTGATATGTTACAATCACACAACTTTCTCTACCCTTTGTAATTTTTCATAGTTAATGTATAGTATATTTATTAGGAAAAAATTATTTTCTGTCTACTTCATATTAGCATTCACTAAATGTTGGTCGGAATGGTTTCCACACACATTGTTTTGCAGCTATAAAAAGCACAACAGAGCCTGGAACGGGAGTTAAGTGTTTAAAAATCAGCGCTATATGCTGGCGTTATTTTGCATAATCCTTGCATGTATTTATGAGATAAGAAAACAAACATCATATTTCAGAAGTGTGTTGATTAAAATATCAGAAAATTCAAACACATAACAAGAAATGTTACTTAACACAAATCATATTTTAACCGTTCAACATTTTTTTTCCTGCAGTAAATTTATATCCGCATTTTATAACTCCCAGTAATATAAAATTGCCTAAGGTTCAATTAGAATAAATAGGAATTCATAGACGATTCGCAATTAATTCACAAATAATTCAAGACACACAAAGTTATTTTGTTCATTTCTCAAATATATTACACTACAATCCGAAAAGTAAATTGTAGTTTAGAGAACAATGGAAATGATTTTGTCAAAATATTCATATTGAAGGATTATAAACTTAAATACAGTGCTAAGAAGATCTTCCTACCACGAATAACCTGCTACATGGAAAAAATATTATGTGATACATTCACATGACTTTCCATACCCTCTATCTCAAATATTTAAGAACTGGACGCTATACGCTGGCCATTAAATTTCATACCGTTTCCCTGCAATCGCAAGAAACAAATAATATTGAAAGAACTTAAAGAGAATGACCAAGAAATAAACAATTCGAGCCTTTAATAACGGATATCCCAGAAACGATTTATGCCATAAAAAATTATGTTAAATAAATTGTGTGTTTTAAAGAGGTCTACATTTTTTGTGTGGTATGTTCTCGTCTGTCGCTTAACGTTTACAAGTTTTATACAAGATTATATAAAATTCCTTCTGAATGAAGAGGACTTCATAGGCTGTTCTCAGAAAATTGAAGATCTACATTTTATTTGTCCTGTAAATATTTTTCGCATATGGCATTTTAATAAAATGTTAGAGCCATTTTTTAGAAAATAAAAGCTTTCAAAAAATGATCCATGTAAAGGGTAGTTGAGGGGCATTTTCTTGAAAATCTTCATATCGCGTCCTTGGAGATACTGAACTAAAATACGAAGTTTAGTATTTATCCGACCTTTCGTTTTTGAATTATGCTGTTCACAGACACACACGGACCTCTTTATAAAAATGTTTCTTTGTTTTTATTCAAATGGCCTCAAAACATGTATTTCCGGTTAAATCTCGGTACCAAATTTTTGGGCGCAATGTAATACTTCCGAAACTCACTATACGTAGTAGAAAAAGTAAAAATTCATGGTTTCTATTTTCTCGAAATCGACTCTAATGTAACATTTTATAAGACATGGCAAATCTGTTCATGTAATTTTCTATGTATAGCTTGTGAAGTTTACTTCATTCTAACTGAATTTTATAGAAGTTAGGAATCGTAAGAGATAGATAGAAAGGTATTGCAAAAAAGAAAAGGCTTTGCAAAGCATAACAATACGTAATTTCAAACAACTAATTTTTTTCGCCTTTCATGTCATTGGTTTTACTATATTTTAAGTGATATAATTTTTCAAATGTTCGTTGTTTTGTAAATTTTTTTTTCTGGCAGTTTCTTATGATAGGCAGAGGAGGTTTGAGACATGGAGAAATATGTTAATATAAAACAAAGCATTTTGGAAAAGGTCCGAGAGTGTGGTTCTGTCTCTCTCTCTCTTTCTCTCTCTCTGTATCTGATAAATACCAAACCACATATTTTTTTCAGCATTTTCCAAAAATGCGACAGTAAGTCCAAGAAATACCCCTATCCCAAATATACTTTACATAGAAAATTTTTCATTATTTTTATCTTCTCACGAATTTGGTTAAAATTCCATATATTAAGGAATGAAAACCTAAAATGAATGTGTGGAATTTTCTGCGTATAGCTTGTTAAGTTCTCCATATCCCGAATATATATATATATATATATATATATATATATATAAGCATTAAGCAATACCGAGATATTCCCTGCTCTTGGCTTAAGTTTTCCAAACTTTTATCATACATTTTTTATGTGTTAAATCAATATTGCTCTGTTTTTCACAATATCATGGAAAGAATTTGAAAATTCAAAGCCAGCATATTGTGAACGATTTTTTAAAAATCTATCACTTCAGCCTCTTATATCCCCGTTTACCTGCAATGAAATGTGTAATGCGATCCTATTTGCAAAAGTTTATCTCGATTAAAATAGATTAGATAGAAAATATGCTGTTGTAATAAGACCCTATATAAGAGATATAAAAATAAACCATAGTGTTTGTAAATATCATATGAAGATGACACTCAGATTTTTCAAGCTGTAGACTGCAATAAACTTAACTAATGCGCCCAGGAAGTGTTAGGTTATGTTATTCATAAGAGTTGTTATACAACATAGGTGCTAATTTGCAAAATCAAGAAAGAAGACAAATAGAGCCAACTTTCGCTCTCAAGTGCACAGAGTGTATATTTGAACAGAAAACTGAAACTTACATAAGGTTTACCAAGTTGAGGAGAGAGATTTTTTATTTGCTGTGGCGCTGTGTTGATTTAAAATTTATGAGCAAAGGTATACGTATGGCATTAACCTTGTCACATTATGTTACTAAGGCGAACCCGGCGGATCCTAATTTTCTTCAGGAGACGCGTAAAACGATTCGGAGTAGTAATTATTGCTTTAAAAGGACTTTTACTACTGTTTAACGCCTGTTCTTACTACCTACGCACCACAGGCGATGGACACCGAATGATACATGAAAGTTTGCGGAAAAATGGGAATGAAACGTTCCAGGTCTAGGTTTAGGATTTCTCCCCGACATTTGCCAGTTATGAGGAGTGAGGTAAACTGAAAAACACCTCAGTCAGGGAGGACGATCTGGCGGGATGTGAACCGCGAATCTCCCGAATGCGAACCTTATACGTTATAGGTATCTCAAACGATTTAGAAGGACTTAGTTATAGAAATTTAATAAAATTGTGTTTTGAAAGAGATTTGGAACTGTCAGTTTAGTTTATGTGCAAGTTTGCGAAGAGAGGCAGTGGTCGAGTAGAACGAATTCTTCTCCTCCTCCTCTTCCTTTCAGAGATTAGGTGAATTCACCTTTTCTGGGTTCTAATATCAAGTCATCTCTTGCATGGTCTACACAAACCTCTCTTTGTAATTGGTTGATAGTTAATTACCTTTTTGGTAAATCTATCAATGTGTATTTCTATTTTACGGTAAAATCATCTAATCTTTCAATAATTTAAAATTTAGTTAGATCTAATCTTATGGTTTTTCATATTTTATCATTTATAGTACATCCTCTTACAGGTCTCAACCTTTCATTTTCACAGACTTCTTTATTATCCATGATTCGTAAATAATAAATAACACATTCATCACCTTGTAAACTTTATTTGTTTTTTTTTTCTAGTTGCCCCCTCTAGTGTTCTCTACTGGTTCCGACAAATGGCCAAGAATTTAACAATTTGCATCTCGATGTATTTGTCAAATTTATAAATATGAAATACTTGTTCTGAAACTTCTTCATTTATTAATTAAACACTTAATTGGATTAAAGTACTTTAAAAGTACAAAATAGTGTATATTTCATTCTAAACTTGAAGCAAAAATCTTCTTACAAAAAATAAAATAATTTTTTTTTAAAATTTCTTCAAATTTTCAGCATATGACGAAGTAAAATTTGCGTTAGGTTATCGATAATTTCTGTGTTTTAAGATTTGTATACGTAACCTAAGTTTATGGAATAATTCTAATTTTATAATTTTGTGTTTGAAACTTGAAATAAAATGTGATTTTTTAAAATCTGACAGAAATTACAGTATACATAAAATATAACTTAATATGTGAGTAACCGTATATGTAATTTAAACATGGATTCAAGCAACGATAAAAAGTACATTGTTTGAATATTACAAAACCTACATTCTGAGTTTTCGGTAAAACTTTAATTTTTATATTCTGACCCAAGCATATAATAATTTTAAATCTATATTTTGAAGCTTATGTACTACATCAACTAGCATTTCAATACTCAATCAGCTAGTATCAAAACACTTATTTACTTGTTTGTATATATAGACACTTTCTGTTTTTATAAGAGTACTCGATACTGTATGTTTGACAACATTTCGAAAAACTTCATTTTGTAAAACGTTACGAACAAAAACTTCTCAAACATTCTAGAATCACGTCACAACTGTTCTCCTGGCCTTTTAAATGCCTAAATACTACGTTTAAATTTATGTGCACATATAAGTGCGAACAGTGCGCGAAATTTTAAAGCTCGATTTTCTCATATGCTTTCTTATGTTTGTGCCATTTTAAAATGATCTGCATCGTGCAATTTTAGCTTAGTTTCTTTCATACATTTAATGTACGTTCTTTGAAAGTGGATGAAGATTTCCGAAAACCTTGTCTTGATTTCAAGTATACGTTTGTATTTAAGGTTTTTATTCCTTAATACATGATTGAGCTTTAGAAAATTAATACTTTTTAGGAAATTAAAAGTTTAAACTTTACAAATTTGCATTTCCTGTAAAACTGGATTGTTATTTTGAAAACTGTTAGTTGAAAAGTTAAGTACATGGAATTATAAAACTTAATTTTGTTCAAATAATTTATAATACTTTCAGCTAGATTAACTAAAATTCGTACAACTTAGCAATGCTGATATCGGTTAGTCCTAAACTATATACACTTATCTCAATTAGAACTTTAGATCTCTTTTATTGGCTAAAGGTTTGTTATAACTTTCTCTACCCTCTATCGTTTATTAGTGGTTATACAAACTATTCATACTAAAGCTTATTTTTCTATCTACTACATTTTAATCGAAATAAACCTTTGCAAAAATAGCTACATTATACATTTCGTTAGGATACAAAAAGGGAATAGGGATAGTCAAATGTTTAAGAACTGGACGCTATACTCTTGCCTTAAAATTCATATTTTTTCCATGCAATCGCGAGAAAAACTGAAAATTGATGGGACTTAAAACGAATGACAAGTATTGAATAATTCGTACATTTAGTAAGGGATATCTCAGAAACGGCTTATGCCACAAAAATTTATTTGAATTGAATTGTGTGTTTTAAAGACATGTGAATTTTTTATGTAGTACGTTTTCGACTATTGCATAACGTTTACCAGTTATACAAGATTATACAACATTCCTTTCAAATGAAGAGGACTTCCTAGGTTATTCCTAGAAAATTCAAGATTTACATTTTATTTATCATATATCTTTTATATACGGTATTTTAATCAAAGTTGTTAGAGCCAGTTTTTACAAAATCAAACTTTTCGAAAGATATTCCATGTAAAAGGTAGTTGTAGGTGAGGGGGTTTCCTTGAAAATCTTTGCGTCGCATCCCTGGAAGATACTGAACTCAAATACGTTTGGTATTTATCCGACTTTTGGTTTTTGAGCTATGCTGTTCACAGACATGTACACACGGAAGCTTTTCAAAAATGCTTTATTTGAATTCAGGGGGCCTAAAACATGTATTTTCGGTGAAATGTCGGTATCTAATTGTTGGTTGGAATGCAATACCTACTCTATCTAGTACAGAAAGAAAAAACTAGAGTCTCCTAGCATTCAAGTCTTGCTAATCTTCGTATACTTATATTAAATGCTTGTGTTACAGATACATGTACATAGCAAAGGTGTGGAATCTCTTCACGACGTTGTGGACAGATCAATTTTACCTGAGGAGTACGGAGGAGATGCTGGAAGTATAAACGAACTATGGAGTAAGTAATACATATACGTACAGGCTCTCATATTTGCAAGGTAAATACTTAAACTTATCACAGGTATCTTGTTTTTCTGACTCTCATTTGAAAGAAATGTACCTTATACCTGGATGGCAAAATACGGGTGTATACGTAGTTTGATATTAGGATTTTTTATACGTTTTTAAGCTCCCTTATACAGTGTGTCCATGAAATGAGTAAAGATTTTTCATTCACAATATTATACAATCAAGTAAATTGCAGCCTGCAGTGTCCTTGTTTGTATGATAGGCTCTTCTATGTACTTCAGTTATTTGCCACGTTCTGACTCACCTCTCATCATTTTCTGTTAACACGGTTCGGAACAAGCAATTGCAGGGAGGGGAATACCCTATCTACATTTTGTCTTCACAACTTCTTCATTTAGTTCATTCTCATCCGGCTTGTAGGACAGGATTAGGATGCTCATTCTTAAAGCATGGATTGTTTTACTGTCCAGAACTCCTGATATATCCTGCGTACAGTGTTGCTGGCATGATGACCATGAGAAAAAACGAATAACGACTTACCACTTGAAAGGGGTATAAGTATTTGAGAGTTTAAAACAAAAATATCTCGGAAATGGTTAACTCCATAAGAAACTATTTGACATAATGTGTGTCCCTTAACTAAATCTAAATAAGTGTTACGTGTGTGTGCAGTAAGATTTTGTGAGTCTCTTGTTGTTGTCGTTATTTTTCTTTATTTATAGTCGCTTTGACTACTAGGTCATGTCGCGAATTATATCCATACATACGAGTACAATAATAATAATAATAATAATAATAATAATAATAATAATAATAATAATAATAATAATACAGTGTATACTTAACATTGGTTAAATAATACAATAATTGTAATACATTGTTATAAACATATTTTACATTATTAACTCTTGAACACAGCTAGAACAGTATAACCTATTACCTATTATACATTTTTATTTGATGTGTTATATTTAAACCTTGTTATACAGTTCGATGTCTTTCAAGAAGAAAATAATGTTCTTGAAATGAGTAGGGTTGTCTAAAGCTAAAAATATATCTTCAGGGATATTATGTCTTCTTCTCTCCATGGTATAACTTCTGCATTTAGTGATGAGGTGTTCGATGGTGATACGACAATTGCAGGTCTCGCAGTGAGAATCATTTTCTTTGGTGAGTAAGAAGGAATGGGTTAGGCGTGAATGCCAATTCGTAAACGTGATATAATCAATTGATCTTTTCTTTTTAGAGTCTGCAATATGCAGGGTTTTGTGGAGCTTTTCATAACTATGTCGAATTTGCTTGATGTTTTGATGGTCCAGTCTTGCTTCCATTTGACAGCTGGTCTGCTAAAACAATAACTTTCAGCATCTCTGTAGGGTACAGGCAATTCTTCCACTGGAGTTAGCAAAGTTGCTTTATTGGCTTCCCTATCTGCTTCCTCATTTCCTGATATTCCACGGTGGGACGGAATCCAGAAGAATATAACTTCTTGATTATTTGTAGTAATTTGGTTGTAAAGACTTTGGATATCTTGGATTAATGTTACGTCACTAGAGCGGTCTCACTCTGAAGAGTGCTTAGTGAATCAGTTAGAATTGTATTGTGTTTATGCTGTGTTGAGGTTATGTAAATCAAAGCTTGTTTGACAGCATAAAGCTCAGAGGAGAAAACAGAGAACATGTCTGGAAGCTGGTACTTAAGTTTGGCATCCGGAGTATTACCAGTTATGCAATAGTTATTCAGAGTGAAGAGGACTTCACAAACTATTCGTAGAAAATTCAGGATATACATCTTATTTGCCATGGCGATAACTTAAATATATGGCATTTTAATCAAAATCTTTAAGGTCCAATTTTGAGAAAACAAATGTAAATGTGAAAATCTTCGTGTCCCATCTTGGGAAGGTCCTGAACTTAAATACCAAGTTCGGTATTCATCCAAATTTTCGTTTTTAAGTTATGTTGTTCAGAAACAGACATACGCACACACAGATAGTTTTCTAAAAATGCTTTATTTGGATTCAGGGGCTTCAAAATATTTCCGGTGAAATCTTGGTATCAGTTTTTGGGTGAATATAATACCTTCTCTACCAGTAGGTATGTGGTAGAGAAAGTAAGAACCAGAAAGGTCGCTTTTATTAGTTTTCAAATGCCAACGTTTTGAAATTGTTTGAAACTGTTCGTAGCTGTTTGATTATATCCATTAACATCATCATGTTTATAGTGATGTCTGAAGAAGTAGATGTTCTTTATTTGAAGTTGAAATTGTTTTTCTGCCCCACGTTTGGGAACCATCTTGAAATAGTATTTTTCTTCAACTGTTGTAGTTTATTGTTGAATTGTTGTTTATTTATTTATTTCCACACTTGGGAAACCAATTTAAAGTTGTTTACGTAATTTAGACCATGCTTTGGGCGTTCATTTGAGGTAGACGGTTTGTTACGTAATATGCTGCTACGTATTAGAAGCCGATCTGAAGATGTATTTTTGTTGTTACACTTCAAGTTTAAAAATATTATATTAAATTTGTTATTATACTGGTTTTATAGATAGTATTTATGTTTGTTTTTGCCTCAGCTGCTTCAGTATTACTTTAGAGGCACGTTTCTCTTAATCAGGGCGGTGCGACAAGAATGTAGGCTTACACAGATTTTAAGTTTTATTAATTCTTGACACAAATTAAATAGCGCTACACTGATATTAAGAGATGTGAGATTCTTTAATTTAAAAATTGCACTTTGTTATCACGTATACTCAATTTTCGTTACACATAAATAACTAATATATTTCTCTGGAGAACACATCTTCCATCTGGTCACTACCAAGGTCTACAGGCAACTGAACATATTTCAACCGACCAAAACCTATAAGCTTCTGTATTTCAAGTCTCTGATTGGCTAATCCTAGTCCAACAGAATACCTGCATTTAATTAAAGTTTTTTTCTGGCTGTTGATTGGCTAATTTTAAACTGTCACAAAATTTACATTATCGTTGCTCATGACTAGTAACATTTAAACTCTTAAACTCATTATTGCCTCAAGATTACCTCAATGTTACCTCATTGTTAGCAACGTTAAACTTATTATTCTCACAGCTCTTGCATTATTAAGTTACATAATGTATTCACATAACATTATTAAACATGTTTACAATAATATAAGCATATGCAATGACTGTTACATACATTTTTATAAATTATTACATACATATTGTTTCAAGGCGGGCTGTTATTGAATTTACATATTATATAATTCAATTGACATTATTCAAGTATTAAAATACTGCCTCATGTCGTATGACGTCTCCAAATGCTGGCATTGATACCACATTCCCTGGTAAGCTTCGCTTTAATTCAGTGTGTTAGAATTAGTTTATTCTCAATTTTCTCAATGGAAAAAATATATTTATTATAGAAATAGGTTCCCTGAATAATTGCTCTGGACCTAACTTCAAAATTTAGGGATAATATTGCTAATTAATAGCTGCTAATATTCAATAATAACTTCGATAATGATCAACTTGCATCTTAATTAGATAGAACACAGTAAAACATATATACATAGTGTCAGTTGTTTGTCGCCGAGTAGTTAAAATTGGCTAATTGAGTAAAATTTACCGGCATGAGAGAAATTCCGACCATCACACGACCGCTAATCTCGTTTACTGCCATCAAGGTAATTCCCATAAGCGTTATATTCAATATAACCGTCACTCTATATTTTATGAACACGCATAGAAGTTTCAGTATAAGTGCCATAATACAATTTAGCCTCATTTACCGGGTAATACCTGCGAGATTAAAGTGGCCAACAATCTGAACCAGGGATAACCTGCCACGTGTTGACCTACTGGTCCCTGGCTACTTCCCTCTGGCATCATTTATTCAACGAGATTGCCTCAGTGCGTGAACTTATGTGCCTAAATATAATGCAGTGATATTTGCGCTCTGGTAATGTTATTCAATTATGTATCACAAGTTGCTAACTAACATCGCACCTTTTTAAAGTTGGTGTTTTGTAAAAGCAGGTTGCAGAATTTATGGGAAAACTGTCCATTCTCCATATATTTTGTGTCCAGAAATTTTATTTTTACTTTCTCTAACACGTACATAGTAGGCAGAGAAGGTATTGCATTCCACCCAAAAATTCGATAACGAGATTTCAGCTGAAGCACATGTTTTAATGCCCCCTGAATGAAAAAAATAATTTTCAGAAAAACGTCCGTGTGTGTTAACAGCAAGAATGAAAAGACAAACAAATACCAAACTTGTATTTAAGTTCTGTATCTTCCAAAGATATGGTACGAAGATTTTAAAAAAATATCCCCCACCTCAAACTAACCTTAATGTGGAGGATTTTTGAATTATTTTTTATTTTCTTAACAGGGCTCTAACAGTTTTGATTAAAAGACCATATATTAAAGATCTTTACATGAAAAATAAAACCTATATATCTTGAATTTTTTGGAAATAGCCTGTGGAGTCTTCTTCTTTTGGAAGGAGTCCTATATAATCTTGTATAACTAGTAAATAACCAAAACGCACTATACGAAAATTAGATCTCCTTAAAACACACAATTTATTTCAAATACCTTTTTGTAACCTAAGCCATTCCAGAGATATCCCTTATTAATGGTTGGCATTGTTCAACCCTTTTTGTCATTCTATAAAATCCTTTTGACATTCACTTGTTTTTTGCGATTGCATGGAAGCATATGGAATTTTAAGGCCAGCATTAGCGTCCAGTTCTTAAACTATTACTGTTCGCTTTGTATCTATAACGAAACGTGTAATTTAACTATTTTGCTACGGTTTATCTCGAATAAAATGAAGTAGATAGAAAATAAGCTTACGTAAGAATAGTTAGAGGGTAGAGAATGTCATGTGAATGTAAAAACTCATATATTATTTTTATTAAACTGTTTCACTGCTATCCGTTTAACACACTAAAGTTATTTTAAAAATGAGGGTTCTTTTTCAAAACTCATTTCCATCCAAAATATAAAACCTATACGTCTAAAAAACTGTGCAGTTTGTTGGGCATGCAATAAAAATAAATAAGAGTCAATTTTATTTCTTCTAACACATAAAAATGGTACAGAGAGGAAATATTGTATTCCACCTACGCGCGCATCTATATGTGTGTATTTGCGTTTGTCTGAACATCAAATTCACGAAATCTCGAATGAATATGTTAACTTCATAGTTAACTTTGGCATTTTCTACAGATATTATATCCCAAATTACACTTTAAGTGTAAAATGTTCTGTTATTTTATATTTTCTCGAAAATAACTCTAACCACTTTGTTTAATATAATAAATGCTTCGAATATATGCAAGACTAATAAAACTTGTGTCTTGAAAATTATAAAATAGCCTGTGAGTTTGCTTCATTCGGAAACAAAACTGTAGATTTTTATATTCTCACTAAATCATAACAGATAAATGCTTCCACACAATAATGTAAACAGCATTAAAACGCTTAATTTATGTCAAACTGTGTATGACATCTCACCATTTGCAATACATTCGTTGCTATTTTTTAAATTATTCAGTACATAATCATATTCGAGGGCGGATTGATAAGTCAGTGACCTTATAAAGAAAATAACAATTTTATTTCTCAAAATAGTCTCCTTTCAATTCAATACACTTTGTCCAACGCTCAATTTTTTTAACCCTTCTAAAAATATGATTTTTCGAAGTCTGCAAAATATGAGGTTGTTTCTGCAATGATGTGTTCACTGGACGTGAATTTATTCTCAGCGAGCCAATTTTTCAGATTTGCGAAGAGGAAGAACTTGCTCGTAGGCAAATCTCAAGAATATGATGGGTGAGGCAGCAGTTCGTAGCCCAACTGCACAAATTTTGCAATGGCAATGGCTGACGTGTGTGCGGATGCACTGTCCTGGTAAAAGAGAACCTTTTTCTTCACCACATGGGGTCGTTTCTTTAACAACTCCTTGTGAAACTGATCCAGCATTGCGCATAATATGAAGCTGTGATTTTTTTTAACTTTTACCAGATAGTGGATGTCTATCACCCTTTGTGAATCCCAAAAGCCAGTGGCCATGATTTTTCCTGCCGACGGAACGGTTTTCACTTTCTTTGGAGCAGGTTCGCCGAAGTTAATCCACTGCTTTGATTGTTTTTGGTTTCAGGTTGATAGTAATGGATCCAAGATTCATCAACGTGATATAACGCCGCAAAAACTCATTTGGGTTGCGCGGGAACGTGTTCAAACATCTCTGCGAAATGTCACAAGATTCCGCTTGTTCTCAACTGTGAGCAGTCGCGGCACCCATCTTGCTGACAGCTTTCTCATAGCCAAAAATTCCTGCAGAATGTTATACACCCGTTCACTCGAGATGTTTATGGTCTTAGCTATCTCACGGATTTTCACTCGGCGGTCTTCCAACACAATATATTGAACTTAGTTCACCATTTCTTCCGTTGTGACCTTAACCGGCCGTCCTATGCGCACGGCATCTCTTGTGCTCCAACGGTCACGGAAATTCTGTGAACCACTTGTGAACCATGCCATGTGATGGAGCAGAGTTCCCCATAATACTTTTTCAGCTTTTCTTCCGTTTGCTTCACCGTCTTACCACGCAAAAAGTATGCTTTATCAGAACACGAAATTCACATTTCTCCATTCTCTACGAAGCAACATGCATATGCTCTCAACAATGTTCTAAGAAACAGATGACGATGAATTTCTGATAGATAGATGTAAGACATGGGTGCAAACAAGAAACCTTTGATTAGAACGCTATCTCTTGTCAAAGCCATGGACTTATCAATCCGTCCGTATTTTACTTTCTCTAGCACCTACTTGTTGTAGGTAGAGGAAGTGTTGCATTCCACCCATAAATTCGATATCGAGATATCACGGGAACCACCGGACGGTTTTGAGGTCCCCAGAAAAAAATCTGATGTGTTGCATTCATATGACTTTCTCTAATCTTGTACAAGCTATTTTTACAAACGCTTTTTCTCCATCTTATTCATGTTAATCGAGATAAACATTTGCAGAAACTTAGTATTAAGAAAATTCTGTATCAAAGTTTGGGTGGAATGCAATACCTTCAACCTATATGTACCTAGTAGACAAAGTAAAAATTTATTATATAAATACTAGTGTGGTGCGTAGCATTTTCATAAAATCTTCCTGCTGTATCTTTGGAAGGTGCTGAACTAAAGTATGAAGTTTGGTATTTATCCGAATTTCGTTTTTGAGTTATGCAATTTATAAGCGCATTCCTTTTCTAAACCTGCTTGTTTATTATTATTATTATTATTATTATTATTATTACTATTAGTAGTAGTATTCAGATCACCTCAAAACAACATCTTTCGAAATTTGGAAATTGTGTTAAAATACATTTTAAATAAAGCGTTAAGTGTTAATATAAAGGATTAGGCAAGTATTCCGCTCGGTTTTATATAACTATTGTTTTAATAATTGCTTATTGTATATGTTCATTTTTGAGTACAATGCAAGCATTCCTCTAGCAAGTGGCAGATAAAGTAAAATTGATGTCTTTCAAAAAAATTGACATCAGTAGGCTCTTATTTGCAACAAAACGGAATATGATTAAAACACCAGTCTACCGCTTTTTACTTTCTCTATCACATACATAGTAGATAGAGAAGGTATTGCATTCCACCCAAAAATTCGATACTCATATTTCACCAGAATGCTTGTTTTGAGGACCCTCGAGGACCCCATTTTTAGAAAAACGTCCTGTGTGTATGTGTGTGTGTGTTTGTGTCTGTGAACAGCATAATGCAAACACAAACAGTGGGATAAATACGAAACTTGGTATTTAAGTTCAGTATCTTCCATTTAGTATCTTCTATTTTTAAGAAAATCCCCTACCCCAAACCACTCTTTACGTGGGACATTTTTCGAAATGTTTTACTCTCTACAAATATCTCTAATGATTTTTATTAAATCACCATAATTTTTTTTACGCATAAGTTATTTTGAGATGTCCGTTATTAATGTTTCGAATTGTTCAATACATGACCGTTCATTTAAAGTGCTGTGAACTTTTAGTTGATTATCGCGATTGCATGGAAACAGAATGGAATTTTAAGGATAGCGTATAGCGTCCAGTTAGAAGACGTTCGACTATCGCTGTTCCCTTCTTACTTGGATTAAATAAAATTAGATAGAAAAATAAGCTTTAGTAGGTATTATTTATATACCCACTAATATACGATAGAGGGTGAAGAAATTCACGTGAATGTATCATCAAATTTTTACTAAATAATCTGCAATGATTACACATCAAGACAAGAGATGTTTAGAGCAGTCGTTATTACAGAATGAGCAAGCAAAAAGCAAAATATATGGCGTAACACTTTCGTGTCTCCAAGGTAACGATCAAATTGTGTAATCACGATGTCTTTGTTTAGTATCTGACGCAGGTACATAGGCCCTCGGGCACCGGATTTGTCTTTCTTGCCAGCGATCCATCGACATTTTGCAGCCAATGCTCTCTGTTGTTCGTCCGTGAGCATTTTAACACCTTACCGCTTAGAGATTCGGAGCTGGTTCATTTATCACTGTCTCATGATTAAACACGTTCGCTACTGGGGTAAACCTGTAGCCATGAAATAACTCATAAGTTGTTGCGTGTACGGAACTGAAATTTCATACTCTGTCTGTCCAGTTGAAGTTATATAAGGGTATTTATTGGATTGTATATAGACTAAAATTTACTATTTTTACTTTCTCTGCTACGTACCTATAGTAAGTAGACGAAGTATGGTATACCACCTAAAAATTCCATACGAACTGCCACCGGAAATACACGTTGTTTCATTCCCTATTCTGTCTACACGAGAAATCCTAGTAGAGCGTCTTCTATGCCAACAAGCGCCATATTTCCTCCACTGACAATACCCATAGTTCTGAAGCGTAGAGTACAATATTTTAACTAATATACTATACTTATGTAACTTAGTATACTTTCCAATTTTCCTACTCCAGAAAATTGAATTTTATTTTACTCCTTCTTTTATTGCATTATTCAGCTCTCTTGTTAGGCTTAGTTTTACACCTATGTATTTAAATTCTGCGACACTTTTGTTACTTCTTTTTTACTTTCTTACTACGTATAGTAAGTAGGGGAAGTATTGTATTCCACCCAAAAATTCGATACCGAGATTTCACCGGAAATATATGTTTTGAGACCCCCTGAATCCAAAAAAAAAGCATTTTTGAAAACATGTCAGTGCGTGTGTGTCTGTGAACAGCACAACTCAAAAACCAACAGTCGGATAAACACCAAACTTGGCATTTGGATTCAGTATCTTCCAGGGATTGTGGTGGTATTAAGTTTATTTAAGTTTGTTAGCTCCACGTTGTGGTAGCCAATTTGCAATGGTATTAGTGTTTGTTTGAAAGAATGCTACTGTTTATTTGCCGCACGTATAAAAGACAATTTGTCGCGGTCACTTCGTGCTATTTACTGAGCGCCTGTTATTTTATTTAATTTTAGGTTCACTGTCCTCCGGCTAGCTATGATCTTTTTGGTCGAGCACTTATCTTATACAAGGTGTGTAAACGGAAAGGAGTTTTTATCCAAAGATAACACTGATGAAGAATTTGTTTTACACTTTTATTGTCGTATCACAATATGCACTTTCACATATTAATCTTGACACTCGCCAAACTGAAACTGTTATAATAACTTATTTACTGCTCATTCTTCATTCGCGTACTTCAACTTTTTGTGTAATTAACTTTACAACACTTGAGATTTTTCATAACTCTGCTACGCGTAACCTGCGAATCGATAAACTGTGCGATGTATTCAGCGACGTGTAATGCACAAATGCTTCTGATGGACTGAAGCCGACGTGTAATATACAAATGTTTCTGATGGACTGGAGACGACGTTTACTGTATAAATGTTTCCGATAGACTGAACGAATTTGACTCTGACCTAGCCCTTTTTATACTCCTACACCCCGATATACCTAAAGATTATAACCGAGCTGCTATTGGTTAATAAAACGCGGCAACATTAGCGTCTATTTTTATATCCAATGAAAATTACGAAAACATATGCTCTAGGGAAAATGTTCCCGCAAATTCCTAAGAAAAACGCGCCAATATTACGTCATTTGCTCGTCTCTAATAATGATAAACAGCTCACCCCCTCGCTACATTATTGCACGCTATTATTGTCAGTTTCAGTAAGGCCGTATAAACCCAGTTCTCAACAATAATTACAATCAACAAACATCTCAAATCAATGTCACACAATAATGCATATTCACACTATAATCACTCTTTACATTTACATAATTTTTGATACAAATTACTGCGTCAAGATGCGACACGAAGGTTTTCAAGAAAATCCCCCCACTCCAGATTACCCTTTACATGGAAGATTTTTCGAGAATTTTAATTTTCTCAAAAATGGCTCTAACGATTTTGATTAAAATATCATATGTATAAGACACTTTCATGACAAATAAAATGTATATCTTGAATTTTCTGTGAATGTCTCCAAAAGTATTCTTCATTGTGAACGTTTGCATAACTGGTAAACCATAAGAGATAGACACAATTTTACTACACAAAAAATGTAGATCACGTTAAAATACACAATTTGTGTCATACATTTTTTGTTGAGTGAACCATTTTCGAGATATTGCTTATTATTCCCTTAAATTTTTCAATACTTATTTTCTCAAATGGGAATTCGCTATTCATTTTTTGTCTTGGATATGCAAAGAGTATTAATCTGTGGCAAAGAGAATGGTGCTACACATAGCAACCAGCTATTAAGAGATATGTGTGTGCTTATATTGCCCCTGCAAATACAAAATAAGGGAAGCATGGTATGCCTAAGTCAAATATTTTTAGAACTGGTCGCTATGTGTAAAATGTAATTCTCTTTCCATGTCAAAAGATCGTTTCTGAAAATGTTTATCTCGATTAATATGAAATATATGGAGAATAAGAGTTTGTAAAAATAGTTTCTACAAGAGTAGAGAAAGTCATGTGAGCGTAACACATCAGATTTTTTAAATACGTATTTTAATTCGGTATATTAATTACTTTATTCAGTATAATATTCTCCTAAACACACGCATGTTTTCTTTGTCATGTTAATTTCTAGTACCCATTTCTTATAATAATAAATAATGGATCACCTGTTAGAGCATTTAGTTGCTTAATTCATCTCTTTGCGTATTCGCATAAAGTCTTTCGGTATTCCGGCCAGATTTTTAGATGTTTTTAAATTGCATTGTTCACATACACCACTTGGACACGGGTCATGGTAGCAGTATGCACATCTTGTGGTGAAAACCATGTATCGCAAAATGCGATTTGAGATTAGTTCACTTTAATCCAGTTTCGTGGCGAAGAAATCAGGGTTCTTGGCGCTTCTTTTTTCTTTTCCCTAAGTTCTTTATATGGCTGTGTTGATTGCAGAAGTAATTGGAGTCTGATATCTTCGACGAAGAAGGTTTCTCTCGTCAGCTCGTACACTAGTCTTGAGGGTGTGCTCGTTTGAAGAATCGTGCTTTGATTTTCTCTAGCCACTCAAGATCGGTGAGTGTTAGTTTTTCCCATATGAGGTGTTAGGTTTTCCATACGTCGCTATCGAGATAATGACAGTCTTAAGTAACATTGTTGCTGTTTCAAGAGATAGTCTGCCTAAATGTTTTATATCGTATACTGCTTTCGTAGCTGCTGCTGTACTGTTGTATATGTGGAGGCCGAACCAGTTATCTGTCGTTTGGAGGGTCACCCCTGGGTTTTTGAAGCTGTTCACTGTTGTTATGATGTACCATTCAGCGTGAATGTGTCTGTTGCTGCGCTCCTCCCGCCTTTCTAAGACATCTGTGTGTTTTTTCTTCGTGGATCTGGAGTTTGTTCTTTGTATCCATTTCTCGAGTCCCCTCAGTATTTTTTGAAGTCTTTCTTTATTGGCACTTCCTAAAACCATATTGTCAGCGTATAAGAGAAGTATGGTATTTGGCGAATTTTCCATTATTTGGGTTACATCTGCTCCAAATACATAAGCCGTGGGATTATGCGGTCCCCTTGTAGTACACTGTTTGTTTGCCTTATGGTGTTAGATTTCTCCACTCCGTCACCTATTATTATATTGTTCTATGCTAAGGCGTTATATGTTGTGTTATTGAGGAGGTGTGTAACACCAATCGTGCTTCTTATTTTAGTTACTATTATTTCTCTGTCCATAAGGTCGAAGGACTTCTTAAAGTCGATGAGGTTTGCTTAGTACCCATTCCTTATATCATCTCAATTTAATGGCATATATTTCAACAACTATTGTGCAACAACTATTGAGTCGTCTGCAAAGAATAAAGTAAATATATTGTTATCCTTCACTAACAGATCCATTCCTTCACAGTTTTGTTTCCATTTCTTTAAAGATTCGTTTAAATATATTTTCAACAAAGAATATACAACCACCTTGTAAAATTTTAAAAATAAAGCAATTTTATTTTGTTTATCCTTAGAATAATAATAATTGAAAAACTTTGATTATTCCATACTGTAGTGGAATTTAGCGAAATTCTGGCTCTTTTGATTTGCAACAACGTGTTGAAAACAAAACACTGTATGACAACAGTTCAAAACACCTACTAGAAAAAATACTGTTTACTTTAAAGTTGATACTACGTTTATAACTGTTTTAAAGAAATTGATATTAATTTAATCCCTGTTGAAGTATTTAAAGAGTTGAAGAGGGAAGTAGCACACGTATCTAAGGCTGAAAAATCTCGTGTTCTCTACAATAAGGACTTCTTCGCTTTTACTTAAATTAAACATAAATTTTATGTTGACTGATAGTTTGCGGCCGTGTAATCGCATATACACGGTACTATATTTGTGAGAGTAGTAGTATACTATCTCTAGAAGATAAGAATATTTGTAGTAAACAAAAAAATAGTGACAGTGACATCTAGTAGTATCCTCTGTAACTATAATAAAACACTAGCACCTAGTGATACACTCTAAAGGATTAGACCATAAAATTTAAGTTTACAGGCAGACACTTCCAACCATCCGTCGTCCTCCATGGTATATTGGTTACCATGTTAGCCTCTAGTTCTCGAGGTCGCGAGTTCAAACCCGGCGGAGGACGATGGACTTTTTCGAGCGTAAAAATCCTTAGCATGGCTTCCTTCGGAAGGGAAGTAAAGCCGGTGGTCCCGTATCGTAGATTTATGGCACGTTAAAGAACCTCAAGCCTGATAAAGTGGCCTCTGAGCAAAATTACCGGTCTTTCACGCTCAATATAGAATAGGACACTAAGGACCACAGCACTTAAAGAGCGTCCATAAATAAATAAATAAAAAATCCATACATCCATGGAGAGAGCCGTTAAAATGCTTATGGGCCAAAATAACACAAATAGAATACGTACTTACAGATATAGTGCTAATGATAGCGTGTCCTCAAATGAACGTACTTCCGTTAGTATGCGGCCTCCCGTGGCGGCTGGAAGTACGTATGGTATTTACCGCCAGAGTTGAAAATTCACAGTCCCTGTAATTCACAAAAATTAAAATCATAGTAAACATCTACCTGTATCCTCTTGTTCTGCTATATATATTACAGTTTTTAAAAATACCCATAACTGAAATTTGGGCAAAATTTTCAAAAAATTCAAAAATAGTTTTTATGCTCAGAAAATACTTTGACCCTGTAGCTTCAATTACATACCATGACTCTCAGAGCCCTTTATAACTTGAACACGTGACCATTTAGTTGCCCAAAAACACGCTGCCCAATGGCCTGTGTTTACTTCTAATGCTGTTTACTCAGTTCTGATTTTTCTTACACTTCTGTGCATTAAAAATGTTCCATACGTAAAGTTTGTAACCAATATTGGTCAAATTGTCAGCACAAACTCAGAGAAAACTTAAAAGCAGTAGCTATGGTTTTTGATACAGTTTCAAATTGTTGAAGATATGATGTATTAATTCGACCAGTGTGAATAATTTGTTAAAAATTATATTCTTAGATTTAATTTTTTTTAAAACAACCAGAGAAGTGAATAAAATCCTAAATGCCAGTTTGTACTATAGTGTTGAAATAATACGGTAGTATTTTCATAGTTCAAAAATTAATTCCGACTTCTGCATTATGTGATTAATTAGCTTAACTAAAGTAAAATATTATTTTTTCTCAAAAATATTAAAGATATTGACATGAAATTCAAAACACGCTTATAATTAAAATACAGTAGTATGCAACAAAATTTTGAAAACTCTACCTGTGAAGAAAGTTTGCGTTAACGCTGAGATTTATTATTTTTCTTACAAGTAAAAAGTTATTTCCCTAAATCTTTTCAAAATACTACAAGTACTATTATCTGCAAGACAAAGGAACACAAAAAAATTATTTTCCTATTAAGCAAAGCAATTATTTACTAAAATGTCAAGCTTCCGAAAGCCAAGCTGAACAGGGGCCCACCGATTATTGTTTCTATATCTATGTGATGTAGGGAGTATTATAAAATCATTAGTAAATTTATTACATTTATTTAAAGTAGATAAGAAGCAGAGGTATACTTTATTTCACTTTAATTGTTTCTAGATTCCTGGAGGAAGAAACTGGTGAGCTACCGGGAATGGTTTCTGGAACAAGACAGTTTCAAGGCTGATGAAAGTAAGAGACCAGGAAAAGCAATAGAGAGTAGTGATCTCTTCGGGTTCGAGGGCTCCTTCAGGCAACTCAGCTTAGACTAGCAGTGCAAAAAATGTATTAATTTGGCCTTATGGGGAATTGTTCAACCGTAAGACCATCTCTTCAACTTTCAATGTAACATTAATCTATGGCGCATAACATCTGTATTGCCAAGGCAGTTTCAAGAAATAAGTAAGAAATGCTTGTCTACAGTGTGAAGATCTTGATTTAGTCATGCTTAGAAGCACAGAAACTGGAGTATGTTAACTTTTAAATAATTATATTATGATTGTGTTAGTTAATAAAGTTAATTCTAAGTGTAACCAAACATCACTATTTCTGCAAATATAACTTTAAACCCATGCCGTAATTATCTAAGAGGCGAACGATAAATGAGAAATGTACAGTACAAAACATGACACGATAAAGGTAAAGAGTTTAAGAGTAACTGCTTGCAAATTAGAGTTTGTAAAACACAGGCATGTTTGAAAGCAGTTACTAATATTGTTACATGCTGGGTAGAGGCCTAAAGGTTCACCTGAAAAATTAAATTAATTTTTAGTACCCAGCACGTAGGCACATTGAGGGGAAGTATACTCACCTGGCCGCGGAGGACCGAAACGTGTTGTGGAGGTTAAGAGGAAGGCGTGGGTTTTTCGCTGTAAAAACCATAATATAAATTTACTCACACATTCCTAGTTTTACTTCTCAAACGTTTGGGGTTCCTACATTATTAAATATGAACGGTGAGGGGAGATGTCTACCGATCCAAAAGCCGGCTTGCACACGCGATGCGCTTCTCTCGGAATCCTCAGCAAGACAGACACTATATCCCCACCACTCGTGGCTAGCAAAAACTCTCAGCCAGGAGGGACGTCATCTCAGTCAACATGAAAGGAAAACAACAATATGCCTGGTAATGACAATGAAGCCCCTAATTTATTAATAACCTCACAATATGTGGCTCTTGCACTAACTTTTACGAGTGGCACAAAAAGAATATATACGAATTGTATACATCAGGATATGCAATCCTGGTCTTATAAATTTATAATAAGTTCCAAAATTATAGAATTTAACTTAATTTTAATTTCTTGTTACACTAAAAAATACGTAGTGGCAGAGAGATGCTTACTTTATTGCTTACAGTGCCAAGCATGTTTAGTTGGTGTATAAAGCGAAGGGCATAATAATCGAAAAAGAATAACTAATTCCACAAAATCCAAACAGTCATAGAAACAGGCCATGACAAACGTGAGTGGAGAATGGTAAAACATATATGTTTATAACAAATTAATTATGATCACATAAATATTCCGAAAGTCAAGGAATATTAAAATCAATATCTAATCTTTGCACGAGCCCCAGGCTTGCAAATTTTTCACTAGTTTTCATTGATTCAGCTAAGAAAGAAAAGTTCCTTAAGAGAAAAGTGTAAGTAACTTTTATTAATATCTGGGATAAACTTTTATAAATTTATATCACTTAATGTGATATTGGCAGTAATAACTAACAGCTTCATTCCATTATGGGCTACCTTTTATGCACCTCGGTATATCTGAGGCGTGTAGATTCAAGCGTATGTATGAAACGATCCTTTGAAAGCGTTAAGCTCTTTGTGCACGATCAAATTTTGTCAAATTCACTGCTTTACAGGACTTTCCAAGAGTTGTTAATGACTATTTCATTTATTATCTTATAAGTGCATTGCTTACTACAGTGCTCTTCTTTCATAATGTGGTCGGCGCACGGCGTTACAATTACAACGATAATAAGCACATACCTCATCAAAAGAGATGTTGAAAATATTGTTGTTCTTATCCGTGTATTTCTGGCACCTTTTCAGGAAACTTTCATTCTCACTGAATAGTTTAATATCCAGAACTAAGTGAATTTCTTGCCATATATTTTCTTTCATTTCTTTAAATGTATGGGGTTTGTTGCACACATCTTATTCTTCTAGTTCCCCTATAAACAATACAGTGAAATGAGGGATCATGAAGCATATAACTCTTTACTAATAACCAGTGGCGGCTCGTGATCTGTTGCAATGGGTGTGCAGTTTGTTACATGCTCTCTTCCTGACACATACACACACACGCACACACACATACACACAATCAATGAAAAAAAGAAAAGTTGACTTACTAAAAATCTCTTACGGCTTCCAGTCTCTTTCACTGTTCCGCATCAGCTTACAGGACATGGCGATGCATGAAGTCCATTCGGCGCTCCTTTTTAGTTGCAAACTTGTCTATTACTCTATCATTGAAGTCTGAAATATCCCTTACAAGGCTTTTCTCTATTGACAACATGGCTAGAGCAGCAAGGCGTTCTTCTGACATCGTGGACCGAAGGAAGGTTTTTATGCGCTTTAAACTTTAAAAACACCTTCAGCTTCACTAGTTGACATTGGCACTGTTACAAGTATTTTCAGTAATTTAGAAACTTCACTGAACGTTTCCTCTAGATTATTTTCCACAATAAACCCTAAAAGATCTACAGCACCCGATACATTTCTGAATTCTCTGCACATGTACATCAATTGTAATTCCGTTTGTAATCTGATCGTGTCTATGAATGGATATGCTTCAGTTAAGGTATGCATGTATTTCTCCGGATACGTTTTGTTGTATTTGTCAAATCTTTCGGAAATGAAGAGATTTGACGCGACAAGATGATTGTGAAATGAAAACCTCTCCTTTGCTTGTAGCAGAATCACGTCACACACCTCTTTCGCTGCAGATTTTCTTGACAAATGGTCAACCTTACGTCGTTTTACAGCCTCTGCTGAATAACGTGAAATCTCGGCTATATCATCAATCTTTCATCTAAGTTCCTTTATTGCGCTTTCAAATGTTTCAATGGCAGATTTTGCAAATACTGCATCAATGGATCGTCTTTGGAACTGATTAGATAGCACATCCACATGTGGCATTATAATGAAGAATATTTCTAGCCAGAACAAGAAGTCTGGCTGTATCAGTTTAAGGCGCAGTCCTCTAGCCTGAACTATTGTGTTGCTTTGTTTACTGCTTCTCTCTATGGTCTCTAAACATTCGGTAATTGATTCCTTATGCTCGAAAACTGTTTGCACTAATCGGGATTTGAAATTCCATCTTATTGTTGAAACTCCAGGTATCATCCTACCTACAATCTCATCCAAAACACGAACTCGTTGCGGAGAATTAGAAAAAAATGCAGGAATTTCATTTAAGCCCGCGAAAAATATTCGAAGTTCCGTATTTTGACTTGCTGCTTGCGCCATAATTAAATTCAATTTGTGTGCATAGCAATGAATGTAGTGAGCAAAAGGGTAATATTTCTTCACCAATGATTGTACATCAGCATGCTGCCCACTCATGACTTTTGCTCCGTCGTAACTCTGAGACACGACTTTGTTTTTTTCAGTTTCAGATACCACCATTGAGAGCGCGTTTTTTATACATAGGGAGAGAGCGTTCGCATCTTGCCCATCTGGATTTAAAAATGTCCGGAATATTTCCACTGGCTTACCATTTGCTAGCAGGTAACGAAACACAACCACCATTTGAAAAAGAGATGAAATATCAGATGTTTCGTCGGCAATTATAGCGATATAGTGCTTTAGAAATTTCTCTCTTAATTTCTTCTTGGCATACGTCAAGCATACACTGCAACAGATCATTCTGTATTTCTTTCGACGTTCCTCGAAAAACGCTGGCCTGCTTGAGATGATCTTTCACCGCGGAATCTAATTCTGCGGTGAACTTTATCAGTCCACAAAACACTCCAGGGTTCAATGAACTTTGACTTTCGTCGTCTCCCCTGAGAGCTAACTCGCATGCTCCGCAGAATTTTATGCAATTAATTATCTGCGACAAGACATATCTGTTCTTAGTAACTTCCTCATTGTATTTTTCCACATTAGGCCTAAAAGCACTGTCTAACTGCTGAGATATATTATATTTTCCCAGAACATTTAGTTCTAATTCGCAATTCATATGGGCAATTGAGCGCTCATGTTTTGCCATTTTTTGTTTTAAATGACCAATATCACCACAACCATTATTTGTCCAGGTGCCGTTTCTCTCACTCGCAAACAATAAACACGGAAAACAGAACAGCCGGTTAGTTGCTTCACAAGCACATATCCACGAGCAACTTTTATACACACTTTCGTTAAACTTTCTTGTAACGGCCTTCCCTTTACAATTAGTCACTTGAACTAAATCGATTGGTAGCAACGGTCTGCCTTCGTTTTTAATTTGCAGCTTTTCTTCTAAGGATAAACCCGAAAGGTTTATCTCTTTTAGTTTCGCAACGCTATTCATTTCCACACTTACACAGATTCAAATCTACTGCTATGGGCCGATTCAAATGCATACCAATTGCCACCAGGACACAAGCATAACAAACAAAAATGAAAACACCCTAAGAAATTAACTAACCCAAACTGAAATGTTATATTATATTATGCAGAATAATTATATGCATTTATAATGGTTTAATCAAAATAGATGTAATGTGTTTGCAGCATTAACATAACTCTCACGTTAAAACAGAAAATGGCTAGATTGTGCTTAGAATGGTAAAGTTGGCTAAGTGTATAGCATGTTTATCGCAACTTCTGCTAGACAACAGCGAGGGAATGTTCGTAGAAAGGGAAGCAGAGAAGGAAATGAAGTTATACGGGAACGCAGTGCGCTTGCGCCATAACAATCGCATCGCATCTCTTGGGCTTGTCGATTACACTGCGTTAACTCGCCGTACTTTCAAATACAAGCGTTGCCCCGCTCCCCGCGACCTCTCGCCATAAAGCTTCCTTTGCCAGTCGCAAAATCTCGTTTGTGCATTTCTACAGCTCGTTGACCAAATGCACTGGCGTTTGGTAAAGAAGGCGCGGGGAGTTTAAATAAACTCTTCATACAGAAGAAAGTTTGAAACTTGCCCTTCTTGTATACATACCTATAGAGGCATATGCATATTCACATACAGGGAAAAATTAGTGGGTGTGCATTTGCGAGTATGCGATCACCCAAGAACCGCCGCTGCTAATAACCCTATTTTCAGCAAAATTCTGTATTAAATTGAATGACTAATCATCTGTGTGCACGGTAGCAAAGTCATGGAAAACTCCAAACTGATATTCAACGTCGGTCAGCAGTTCAAAAACTTGTGTGTCATTCCGGCGTTAAAAAATATAGCTCTTATTTTTCTGTAAGCATTTACTGCACACCATACATCAATTTTCGCGTCATGCAAGAGAATCTCGTGTGTAAAATAGAGTTTCTCTGTACTCCAATATCTGTTATTTTACGACGAAACATAGTCATAAAAATGGATCCATGCTTCGTCAGAGAAGGATATTAAGCGTGGGTCTATTACTATAGAATTACAGAATTCAACTACTACGGAATTCAATTACAGATTCTAATGACACATGAGAAATAAGGTGTATGCAATAAACCCCATTCATTGGAAGAACTAAAGAAAAACTTCACCCAAAATAAATCATTCAATTTTGGATACTGAATTCTCCAATATGAATGAAACGTTCACGAAAAGATGCCAGAAATATGCGGTTAGAGGACAACATTTACATATCTTATGATAAGGCATATTATCATTGAAAAGGTCCAACACACCTAGTTATTAAACATCTACATCCAATACTAATCTTAATCCTACATCAAAGATTTTCTTTGCTTTGAAGTTTTAAAAGTTAATATTGTACTTATTTTTGATCTACAAGACCAATGTTTAGTTAATTACAACATTTGATTTGCATCCAAGAAGTATTGAGTTATCAATCTAATAACATTGTAGATTTTATCATCTCCAATTAAAGATCCTGTGAGAACGTGAGGCGGTTGCGGGATATTGTAACAGTTTCAACGAGAGTACAAGCTGCGGCAGTCAGCATCTAAGAAGCCGTGCGCTGGTCACAGTGAGAAAGAAAAGCACTGTAGATGCAATACTAAGGCAATGTTGGGTTTTTGAGACAAAACGTAATCGTTTCCAATACCAACGCAAATAAAACTGAATCAAAGCATCAGATGCATTTATAATTTTTCGATTTAAGAGTAAATTAGAGTCGGATCTATTATAAATGTATACGTTTAAACAGACTTTACTCATTATTGCGAAGCGACCATTATAGCACACGTGCTAGAAATAGGAACGCAAAATTTTGATCATCATAACAACGTGTTTATAATGTTAGAATTGCTTAAATGTATTTATGCTATACTTACTTACATATCTTACAACTTTATAGAGTGAAGTGATGAATATCTCCCCAAAAATATTGTAAATGTAAGTTGGGATTTGAAAATTGATTACATAATGAAGCATGTTGCCAAAATCTAGTTCTGGCATAACTTTTTGAGTGTAAATGATTTGTTTAATAATATTAAATAAAATAATACGAATGTGGGTTATCATGCTAATTATAAATTAGAATCTGTCTTTCATTTAGTCATCCATCCTGTTTTTGTACAATATCTAAGCTCTTAGAAAACTGAAAATACCTAAATGGCGCACTACACTACTACAATTTTAAATCTGAGACTCAACGTTAATTTGTATAAAGATTCTGAAAATAAAAAATCCAGAGATTTTGCAGAAATGTTCAAACATTCTTAACAGGTTTAACAGTTAATCTCTGTTTAATTATCACCAAATAATACGCGATTTTAAGATAGTTGTTTCATAAACACAGTTTTGAGATGCCTTTTTAGAAAAATGTCAATTTGAGTGTGTGTGTGTGTGTGTGTGTGTGTGTGTGTGTGTACGCCCCCGTACCTGTAAAAGCATAATTCAAAAACAAAATTTCAGATAAATACCTAACTTAGTATACAAATTCAGCATCTTCCAAAGATACGCCAAGAATATTTCAAGAATTTCCAAATCCGTTTTATGGACAGTTTATGTTTTTTTTAATTACTCAAAAATCACTACCGATTTTTATTAAAATGTTTTACGTTTCAGATATTTGTATGACAAATAAAATACATATCTCGATTTTGCTGCAAATAGCCTATGAACGCATCTTCGTATAATTTTGTTTAACCAGTGAACATGCTAGTGAATATTAGCATAGAACTTGGAACAATGCAGATCACGTTAAAACATGCAATTTATGTCAAATTATTATTTTTCTGTCAATAAACATTTCCGATGCTTTGCTATAGTTTTTAATTTCCTAATAATTTATATTTTTGTATGCTAAATTACTATTCCTTTGTCTTTCGAGATAACTTGTAAAGAGCATGGAATTTCAAAGCCATAAACCGATTTTTAAAGATTTTACTATCGATTTCGTCTCCTGTATGCCTTGTACCTACACGAAAATGTGTAATTAAACCATTTTTGCAACGTTTAAAGGTACGAACGAATGGAGAGTCCCCGCAACTGAGGCAGAGCTTCGAAAATAGTCCGAAAATGCCCTTTTTGCTTCCATTGTGACCCTCAGGAGTGAGAGAGGCGATCAGATTCGGATGATAACGGACTTAAGCATGGACAGGGTCTCTAACGTTTCCAGATCAATTGAATTTTATGCCGCCCGGGCCCACCCATAAGCCACCGAAGCTTCGGTGGCCCCCCAGGGGTGGGGGCCCACTTGAAGGCGAGACCTAACTGAGGAGTCTCACAAAAAGAAATGGAAGAAACCTCTACGCGCGCAGATCCACCGCTAAGCCGAAAGTCACTGAAAACCGCCCCCTGGTCCTACAACACTGACACAGATGATAAGGAAGATGATAGGCAATGTGGCTAGATAACTAAGGTGAGCCACTCCGGGGTGGGAGCTGCCATTGGCTGCCCGCCTGTGACGCAAGTGAGAGTGAAGACGAGCGCGCGGAATACATACACAGCGCAGTGAACACACTAAATTCCTCCCGATTAACTCGCAGTTGTTTATTATTAGCACGTTCCTCCAGTTTTGTTTAAAAGGTATATTATTTCAGAGCTTTCTACAAACATTTAGGGCTAACCATAAAGCAAGACGAATGGAAACTGCATTACATTAGTAATATATTTACGTATAAACAAAACTACTGGAACACATCCAGTACTTCAACGTAAACTGTAGGCGCTACAAGAGATTCAAACATACATTACTTTAGTACTAAAGGGAAATTTACAACTACTCTAAAGGAATCGCTAAATGGATATGCTGGTGTTTTTTTTTTTACCGTAAGAAATGAAAACAATAATTCCAGAATACGTTATTCTGTTACAGGATGTAAAAATGAAAAAGACATACCTGCAACATTCCACTTGTACTTGGACTTGGGGGGTATATGACTGAGTGATAAGGAACAATGCACTTTCGTACATCTGTTGTTAAGTTGGGAAGTTTCCGCCAATATAGCGAGGTAAAGTAGGATAATTTACCAAAACAGCTAAAAATATATTATACTTTCAAAATAAAGCCAGAAGCATATATTCCCTTCCGATATATAAGTACCTCTTGATTTATTGCACTTTTACGTGACTTTTAAAACGAATAGAAGCTCAGATTAATATCTCTTACCTTTTAGGCAGTTGAGTGGTATAATTATTTCAAAGGAAATGCTGTTTGCTCTTACAGCCAAAGTTTAAGAACCTTTTTCCGTCCACTGTGGTTCTGTAAAGGATTATATACCTCGAAAAGCTTGCCATTTTCAGGGAAGAATACCTTTGGCCCGCATTACATTTATTTTCATGTGCAGACTTATGAGTCGGTATAATTACTGTTATGAATTCATGTCCAAAATTAGGGATGAGAAGGTCAGTTTTCCCTTTTTTGATTAATAAGTGCGTATTGCTCTTATTTATGTATGACATGGACTGTGAAATGCTTTTCATTCGCAATAAACATTGCACATTCTGAGTTCTCAAAAGAGTTAATGCTGCACTTTTGTAAGACCTGTTTAAAAACACAATAAGTTAGAAAATTAATTGAAAATATATTTGTTCTATGTCCTTGTTTGGAAAATCTGAAAAGCAAAGAAAATAATGTTCTAACTTGTTTGAAGAATCTGAAAAGGAAGGTAAGAAAATTTTCTTTTCTTTTCAGATTCTTTGAACAAGAACATCTTCATTGCTCTTTTACTTATTTTTTCTTCTTGTTTAGGAGTTATATCAATATATAAATTAATTTATAATTTTCTGTACACTAATTTTAGTAAATCAAATAAATCTTATTTTAGATAATTTTTTGTAATTACAAGGTCATTTTAAAACAAATGTAGTCATCTTAAAAAAACTTAGTCATCAAAATCCACGCCCTGCTTATAAAACACCGCTCTGACCTTATTTCCTCTCATGTATTTACGTTTATCTCCCCTGTATTTGCTCACATAATATTGATTTGTTTCGTAAAGCCTCTCCTGACAGTTTGGCGTGAAATGTGTCATGTTTTATACAAAATAACGAAAACTAAGATACAAGTAAGTTATTGCACTTTCCTTGCATAAATACTAAATAATATAGGCATCTAATTACAATTGGCAAGTTCCTTAGATCTACCTCCTTTTAAAAAGATCAGTGTAATATGTTTCAATGATCGCCAGCGCAATACACTAATACACCTCCTTTTAACAATACCCGCTTTCCCGTGGGTGAGAGCATTACATTTGTGTGCTTTTAAGGGTATTGGTTGCGAGCGTATACTAAAGCATACAGGAAAGGTTGTTCTAAAATTAATATCTCCAAAATATTAAGGCTAGACGCATCCTTGTTCTTACTCTTTCAAGTAGGAAGGATCAAATGGAACTGTGTACAATTAATTATTCATTAATTAAAAAATTAAAACAACTTTATACTAGAAATAATTAAGAAACTAGGTTTATATAAGCACATTCCTAGCCTAAATAATGAAGCCAAAATATCCAAATTTTGAACACATCATTCGAATGTGCACTACTCTGTAAATTCGGTTTATTTGAAAATTGGAGGATATTTGTAAGACTTGCTGTGCAGATAACTGTTTTTCAGCATGTGGGCACAGTTTCATATGCATAAGTCGATTATTCATGTTTTTACCCAGACACGAAAAAAAAAGTCTCGGAAAAAATGCACATATATCAAGTTTTCAGCTATCATGACTTTTAAAACTGCTATGTTTAAATCATATTACATAATAGCATGATCAACATACAGTTTCTCTCATTAAGCTGCGTTTTTCACAATCCATAAACAAACAATACAATTTAATTTCGAATCAAAGTTTAAGACCCGATAGCGTATAACGTTGAATTTTATATAGCGTATAACGTATTTTATTTTCGTTGCTACAATTGGCCGAATAATGTGTTATTGGTTTTCTTTAACATAATGTAATTAAAGTCAAGCAATAGCATAAACTAAGAAAATGGTTTTAAAGCTTGCAACTTAGAGCTTCTGAACAACTTTAATATAACAAATATCTCCTTTATATCTACATATCTCTCTTTCTTTGAATAACATATATGCTTTAAGTCATCCCTCAAGACCAAATTTCATATATCGACAGTTTTTTAGTGAATATTTCAAGGAGAAATGAAATTGGCGCCAGTTGGGTATTTAGCTGTAAAAAGACAGGTTTGTGTTTATTATTTCTAAGACTAAGTCTAGTTATAGATGCGATTTTGTTTCAAGTAGTATAGGGTCGAAATAGATCGTATAACGAGAATATTATCCGAACTTTCATGCCGAAAAGTACGGTGCAGAATCCTGGCTAGCTAAAACTTCACTCTCGATGACGTCATGCACCAGGCGGACCAAAAGCAGTACAAGCGAAAACGGTGCGGGAAGAGATCCCCCTGGATGATAGGTACATAAGATGAGGGGCAGGAAGGTCGTGGTAGAAGATGAACCACCCCAGCTTCGCCTGCCGACCCTGGGAAACCACTAAAAACCCATGGGTCAGAGTGGGCGGTCGCCGGGGATCGAACCTGGGACTTTCTGAATGCGAGTCTCACACGTTACCGCGGCGTCATCGTGTATGTAGAAAAACATGCTTTTTTTTAAGAATGGTTTGTAGAAGAGGGATAAATATACAATATAGTAACTGCAGTTGTTTCTTTATGACTGACATACACATTCTTTAAAAATACGAATGCACTCGGTGCGATAGGAGGGCAAAAGAATCAAATTCAGTTCTGTGACAATACATGAATTTGTTTATTGCGAAGAATTAAAATTAAATGAGCAAGTATTTACAATTTATGATTATTCTTTAAAGTTTAATAGCATTCTCAGATTCTCTGCCCATTAATAATACGGACGATCGGGGTGTAGGATTTGCCTTTGTTGTTGGTCCCCGCAGTTTTAAATTTCATCTTTCACGACAGTGTTCCATTTTTACAGCCGAGCCTTTTAGTATACTACTGGCTCTTTTCTATTTACGGCGACATGGTATACAGCAGTCGGATTCTCTGAGGGCACTTCAGAGCCTCCAGCCGTTGTACACTTACCATCATATTGTGCAGCGTATTCGAATTGCCTTCACACTCTCGGCCGTGCCGGCACAAAGGTGTCGTTTTTGTGGGTTCCTGGATATGCGGGCCTGCCAGGAAACGAGACCGCTGCTCCTGCTGCTGCTGCTGCTGCTAAGGCTGCTATTTTATCGGCCAGGTGTTTTAGCTCTTGTGTTCCTTTGCGCGATTTAATTGGGTTTTTACGCCACGCCATTTATTTGCATTGGGGAGAGGAATGGTCCATAGTCCAGGGAAACAAACTGAAAAGTTAAGCCCATGCCTATCATCTGGGTTACCTCTATATGCCCCTCGAGTCGCGAAGAGGTAATTTTAATCTGACTGAGAATTGGGCATTGCCGTTTCAGTCATATTATTTATTAAATGGTGACCCAGCACCAGTGACCCAGCATGGTGACCTTTGACGGTCCGTTACATTTTACTGCAGTGTTATTTTTTAGCTCCTTTACGCCGGCGTCTGTCTCTGCCAGGCCGGGTTTCCGATCTGCTTGCACATAGTTTTAGTGTTGTAGAACGTCTTTTAACCTTTATCGCCCAAAGTGGTTTTACTGCCCGAATATAGATTGTCCTATCAGTTTCTTCTGACTCATAATAAGATTTGTGCAACTTATTTTAACCGTTTTATCCCTGTTTTTAACAGCCTTAAGGACTTTTCCTTGGCGTTCTACCGCAAGTAGTACTGATTGTTTTTACTCCTGTACTTCTTTGTTTTAACGAGTCTTTTAGGCTCTATTTTATCGTGATTTTATTTGAACTATTAGCGCTTTTAGCGCTTATAACCTTGGCTGATGTGCACCCGTAAACCGCATTGCTCTCTCTCGCTGTATTAGTAATTATATTCGTCCCTACGTCCCAACTTCATCTGAATCATACGGACAAAGCGGCTACCTACACGCAGCAAGAATTTGCGGAGGAAACATTATAAACAATTGCACTGCACAGCAAGAAGGAGCAAGTTCCCTTTAATATCTTCGAAAAGATTCGCAACAGCCTAAGGGAGGGGTCTCTAGAAACTTCTATTCGCGTCCCGATAATAGTTCGGACAGTTCTAAAGGTGAGAGCACTATCATAAACTCTCTCATTAATCAACTGGCGCTGAAGCCAAGCCCTTCCCGACTTACCAAACATTTAACAAATAGTCCCAGTAGGTACATGTTAGGTGGAAAAGCTAATAATTTATTTTTGACTGGTTATTATCGTTTTCTTCGTTCAGTTGACTTAAACCTCTGAGAAACGAATACCGTGTTTATTTGAATGTTTGCTATTATTATTATTATTATTATTATTATTATTATAATTATTATTATTACTGTTATTAATGGTTACCGCAATGAAAGCCGAACATTCTGTACCAAACCGCAAATATAAGACTAGAGGATCATATAACTGATTGAAAAATAAGCCACGTAGTACGATGAACAGGCTGTATAGCAGAGGACAGACAACATTTAACTCTCATTGCACCAAAGCATCGGAATACTAGTGTTCATCGTATAAGGATAACGGTGCACAAGATTGAAATTAATCAAGCAAAGTGGCGCCGCGTCGCATTCAGATGGTTCCGGGTTCATACTCTCGGGAATCATCAATCTGACCGAAGTTTTTTCCTCTTTGATCACTGCATTTCATTTCCTTCTTCACCGCCATACCAGGCATTGGAGTGATCATCCATCCTGTATATGCTATGATACGAGTTTGCTTGCTGCTTGACAGGATACTGACCCAAGGCTTGTAAGTCCTTCGGGGTGTAATTTCTACAAAGAGGAGGGTAATCCGTTGAAGAAGGAAGAATTTTACATACATGCCAATACCTATATAATACACCTTTAATTGTGCCAGACACTTATTTAATTCTGAGTAATACGTAACCTTTGGTTACTATATCCTGTTATTATGATAATAATAATTGTTATAGTATTTATTATTGTAGTACTTTTAAGGTGCGCAGCAAGGAATTCAAAATTGGAAAACAATTAGGAACACTATTATTAAGGAAGAAATGGAGTTTAAGAATTCTGTGGTAGAATATGTAAAATATGAACACAACTTGTATGTATGGACACGTCAGCTGAATGCCAGAGGAAGGAATATACAGAAAAGTTTAAGAATGGTTCACATGGAAGAAGAGGAGGGGGTACCCAGACCCTTATTTCCTGCATACAGGAAATAAGGACGGAGATGAAAGCAAAAGGACTGGAGGAGGAGGAGTAGGAGGAGGAGAAGGAATGGATTGACTGGAATGAGTGTAGAAGAAAAATAAAACTTTAGGAAGAGAAAGATGTGTAAACATTATAATTCTGTAATAATAAATATAATCATAATAATATAGTATTATTTCGCGTTGTTAATATCTCTTCCTTAGTGCTATTACGTGTTCCGCTACATGCAGCTGTACCTTCTGTTTATCTTAAGGAGCGGGATGGCTCAAGCGGGAACGCCAGTGGCCGGCATTTGGAAGGTCCCGGGCTCGATTCCCGGTGGCCATCCCATCCACTCTGAGCATGGGATTTTTCGTGGTTTTCCTCTGATCACCTAGGCGAAAGATGGGGTGGTGTATTATACCATGGTTTCTCATTTCATCTCTTTCCCTTTCATCTTTCAGGCAGCGTGTTTGGGTTCCGTTGTGTGGCTAGTGTTGCTGCACTTTGTAACGAATTTCTCCCCGTAAAACGCCAGGGTGCGTTGGCCCGCTTGTTACAGCCGCTTCGTCGCCCATGCGGAATTCTTCGCTTCTGCTGGTGAAAGGGGTGTTTCAAACTGAAAATGTTAGGGACTCCGTGCGTCTCTGTGGACCTATCTGCCTGCGGACCTGCGACTTCCTGCGCTCCTTCACTTCATCCTGCCTCCCGGGAGGTGTAGTGACAATAGATTAGTTGTTCGCAAGTGTTCCCTTCCACTACATTACCTTTACCTACACCTCCGTTCTGCCTTCGGGTATCAGTTGGTGGTATAAATAAATAAAGTAACGTTAAGCCGATTTACTGCATTCCTCTGAAAATGGTAAATGTAATATTACACATCGTATGAAATAAAGTATTATGAAAGGCTAATCACCTCCCGAAGCAGAATCACAAAACGCTTGCTAACTAAAATATACTTTCACCAATAGTCTGCATCTGTAGTTGAGTTGTCAGCATTTTGGCTTCTCATTTATTTTTCTTTAATTGAAAGTTTTCTCTAACCTCCGCAGAGACTGGAACAATGCATGTAGTGACAATGTGAATATGCTTCAATTTAGTAATTATTATTTAGTAAGTAAAGCAACATATAGTCAACGAGTTGTTTCTCAATTTTCGCTAATATATAAAAACAAAGATTATCTTTTCCGTTTGTCATACACAATCCTACAATACCAACATAAAACACAAAAGGTAATAAATTTGCTCAATTTTATCAGAAATATATCTCATAGAAATTTTACCACTTTCCCCTATGGAATTTTTTACTTCGTTCTTCTTTTATCTGTTTTCTTTGTGTCAAACCATTCTCTTCACCACCGTATTCTGGTTCCATACACAAAGCTCAGTGCTAGTGCTTGAAACCTTCAAAAGCAGTGCGCAGTGGCACAAATCAATGGCCTCCAGAATAATGGGAGATTAAAAGGTGCAGGCACGTGAGCCTTTTGTGTTTTATTCAAGGACCATAACGTGGAATTGCATTAGTTCTGATTAGAAAAACTTACGTAAGCATGAATACTGAGAAAGCTAGAAGCGTTTGCTATTATTTCGGTTTTAAAAAAAATCATGGGAAGGTAACAATAAGCGACAAACAGACAGAGGATAAAAGGAATCAGTCGTTAAAAATAAAAACTTGTTTGCACCATTAGAAACACTTTCTCTAACCTTACCCATTCACAAACACCTCTACACCTATACTATTAAATTGCTTCACGATCTACTTACGAGTAGTTTAATATTATTTCAAATAGATTTGTTTATTCGGCAACAACACCTACCTGTTTATAATCCAAGTAGATTATTAGTTGATATGCAAAAAAATAAATATATCATGTATTATAAATGACCTCTTATACCCAATATAATTTATTTTTATATATGTCTTATAAATTATACTTATAAAAGTTTATTTTTACCTTTACTTCAAGTAATCAAAGCAAACGTTTGCACAAATAGAGTTATTCAAATAATTCTTTAACATCATATACAAGCTGCTTCAAATAAATAAAAGTGTTTTCTGAATAATAGTAATTATGTAATAAGAAACAAGAAATATATATGGCATTAATGACATTAATTTACCACTCTATATAAGAGAAGTTCATTATATTTATTGAAAATAATTTTCCACAAATGGCCAATTCTGCGACGACCATTTGCCAATATGGTAAAACGATTTTCGTTACATTTCAATTGGTGTAGTATTAATTTCTGTATGAAGCAACATATACATTTCAAAAGAAATTTATGTCTTGAGGTGCCTGGAACTTAAAAATAAAACAATTTAAAGTAAACAGGGTGTATGTATGTGTGTATTGGTGAATTATGTATGTGTTTATGTTTGTATGAATATGTTGGTGCGTGTGTATGTGTATGCATATGTATGTTAATATGTATGTGTAGTATGTGTGTATGTAAGTTTGTGTATATATTTTTAGTACGTATGAGTCTGGATACGTATGTGTTTTGATATGTTATGTATGTGTATGTGTACTTGTGTAAATGCGTGTTTGTATGTGTGTATTGTGTGGGTATGTATGTGCGTATGTATGTTTGTTTTATGTATGTGTGTTACCTATGTTTGTATGTGTGTATGATGTATGTTTTATGTTTGTATGATGTATGTATGTTTTATATGTGTACATGTGTTTTATGTAATGAATGTGTGCATTAATGTATGCATATGGTATGTATGAATAATGTATGTATGTTTTATGTGTGTGTTATTATGTTATATATGTGTGTATTAATGTATGCATATGGTATGTGTGTACAATGTATATATGTTTTATGTGTGTATGTGTGTTATTATGTTATATGTGTGAGTATTAATATATGTTTTATGTGTGTGTTATTATGTTATATATGTGTATATTAATGTATTTATGTTTTATGTGTGTATGTGTGTATTAATGTATGCATATGGTATGTGTGTATAATGTATACATGTTTTATGTGTGTGTTATTATGTTATATACGTGTATATGAATGTATGTATGTTTTATATGTATATATGTATTATTATGATATATGTGTGTGTATTAATGTATGCATATATGTGTTTGTATGTATGTTTTATATGTGTGTATGCGTGTTATTATTTTATGTCTGCGTATTAATGTTAGTATGTGTGTATGGCGTGTGTGTGTTTTATGTATATATACATGTGTGTATGTGTGTTATTATGTTTTGTATGTGCGTACGATATATGAATGTTTTATATGTATGTTATGTTATGTATGTATTAATGTATGCGTATGTGTATGTATGAACGTATGTGTTTTATTATGTTACATATGCGAGTATGATGTATGTATGTTTTATATGTGTATATGTGTTATTATGTTATATGCGTATTGATGTATTATGTATATATGTAAGTTTGTATGTGAGTATGAATGTGTGTGAATCACATAATTCAAATTCGAATGAATATGAACCTTGTATTTAAGATCAGTATCTTCCAAGCAAGCGACACGAAGATTTTTCAAGAAAATTATCCCACCTCAAACTAGCTTTATGTTGAATAATGTTCATTATATTCGATTTACTCAAATATGTTCTAGGGATTTTGTTTAAAGTAGCAAAACTTTAAGGCATTGCGTGACCAATGGAATGCATAGGTTATTGAATTTTCTGCGATTAGCCTTTGTTAAGTCACCTTCGTTCTGTAAGAATTTTGGGTAAACTTGTTAAACCATAAGAGAGAGACAAAGCCTCTTAAGAAAAAAAGTAGATCTCTTTAAATCACACAATAATATGTTAAAGGTGTATTTCCATCAACCTATTCCGGGATATTTATTGCTATTGGCAAACATTTTTCAATATTTTTATACAGTTTTCGAAGTGTTAACTCGCATTTATTTGCTTCTCGCAATGTCTTGCAAAAGGCTAAGTCATTTCAAGACCAGCATATAGCGAACCCTTTTTTAAATTTTTTACTATCGCTTCAGCTCTTGTATCTGCAAGGTAATGTGTGATAAAATCCTTTCTGTAAACGTTTGTTGAGCAGTTGGGGAAATAAGCTTTTGTAAAGTTACTTTGTAGAAGATAATTAAAAATTAAACGAAGGTAAGTAGAAAATATGTGTGAATCTATCACTTCCGATTTCTTCTTTGTTTCTTTTGAATTCAGGAGGTTCAAAAATATGCACTTCCAAGTATATTACATACACGTATATAAATAGAATAAATTTATTTCAAATAACTTTTTAATGGCATTAGCCATTTCCAAGATATCCGTTATTAATGGTTCGAATTGTTCAATAATTACCCATTCTTTATTTTAAGTCTTGTCGATTTTCAACTGTTTCTCTGTAGTTTGGGTACTGAATACACTACCTTTACCACTAGTTACCAGTGGTTACAACATAGTTTAGATTAGTACAGAATATTTTGTTCATTTATGTTGTTTAATTTAATAATTATTTACTAGAAATTGGAAATAGCTGGATATCAGTTATTTTATGTTGCCAGCTTCTAGTAATAGTAGATGAATATATTTTTTGTTTAAATGTTAATTACAATTATTGCATTTTGGATTTTTACATTATTATTTTTATTTCATTCTTTTTATGTGATTTATTTTTATTTAGTAGATCATATGCAAAACTCTGTATAACAATAGCGCATAAAAGGAAAGAGGTTTTAAATAATTCACAAATTTGGAATGCACGCCCTAGTGTAGGAAACAAGGCACCAGAATGGCGCGACGTCGTGGAAAGAATGTGGAATTTTAAGGCCAGCGCAAAGCGTCCAGTTTTTAACCCTCTAATGCATAGCGTTACCATTTGACAACAAAACCGTTTTGTTAAACTTTTAGGGTATCTTAGGACTGCTTTCTGTTATGTTCATGTTATACTGGACGCTAACAATAAAATAAAAGTATTTGTAGCTCTTTTGCGTCATAAATATATTAATT
The DNA here is from genome assembly GCA_030765065.1 of Deroplatys truncata. Classification (NCBI taxonomy): domain Eukaryota; kingdom Metazoa; phylum Arthropoda; class Insecta; order Mantodea; family Mantidae; genus Deroplatys; species Deroplatys truncata. The sequence continues at coordinate 94,725,899 of CM060986.1, read as the reverse complement.
TATTTCAGTATTATTGTATTTTTTTAACAAAAAGCAAAAAGCAAACTTCTTGCTACTGCAGTCTAAAGTAACCCCGTCATTATCCACGCATGTCATCGCACCGGCTATTTTACGTGGGTCCTTCCCATCTTTTAACAAAACAAAAAGTAAAAGCGATGCGACTGCAGTCAAATGTAACCCCGTCAACATCCACACGTGCCCTCACACCTGTTATTTTACGTGGACTCTCCCCATCCTTTACTACAGCCACATTTGATTGCAGTCACTGGTATTCCAACTCACAACCTTTGACTTTCAATGGATGGCCACTCCATTTCGTCTAGCCTTAACGATCATTGGGATTCGAATAGCTTTTGTTAAGTTGCCTGTGACAGCGATATCTAAACCGGTTTAGAATTTAGAGAGAGTGACATAGCCAATTAATTTGCATTAACGGGTTAAACATTTGACTATCGCTGTTCCCTTTGTAACTATAAGGAATTGTGTAATGCAGCTATTTCAGGATAGTTTTATATCGATTAAAATGAAGTAAATTGGAAAACAAACTTTCGTACGAATAATTTGTATATCATTAATAAGTGTTTGGCTTTTAGTTCAGATAGAATGATATTTATATTGTTCCTATTGGTCAGAAAAGAGGACACCCTTAACGTTGTCCTTTTATTCTTGGTCTGTTTTGCCAAGCACACACTGTGACGACAAAGGCTATATCTTCATAATCAGAATCCATGTGATTATTGATATTAGCAAACTAACGTGTTTACACTTTCCCTCACTTGTTAATGCAATGGAGACAGAATGTACATGGGAATTCAGTCTGTAGGTGTGACTCAACGTGTTTCGCATTACACGTTTGTAAACTTGTTTACTGCTATCGTTGAGTGTTGTGTGTTGAAGCGGTGGAGACCTGCCTTAACATATCCAAACTCGAAAACCCGTCCCACAGCTGGAACTACCTAGCGTGACGTTAGATGTCATCACTCACGTGACGTAACATCGTTTGCCTCCATCCTGCCGTTAAGATCAGAGTAATTTGGTCAAACTGAAGGTGGAAGCGTGCTGGGCCCCATAACCCAGAGGTCCGTGGATCATAACAACGCTCTGCTACCACCTGTAATGCTCCCTTCAAGTTTTACCATCATTTGTAACACTTACTTAATTGAAAACTGCAATTATGACACTGGTAATTGACCAATTACTACCAGTTACATTAATTTCTGTGCTTTCACCTTAGGGAACCGTGCTACTACATGAATACTATTCATCCCACAGGCACTTAACCGCTACTTGACCTTTAAAATGTAATGGTTAACCGTAAAAGCAACTCTGTACCATAATTTAGAAAAAGTAACGGATGATAGGGAATTTAGAGTGTATTAAAATTGTTCCAGAGCCTTTACATATAAAATATATTGGCTACAAACAGCTTACAACGGTTGATATAATTTTGCTACCATGAATTATAATGTAAAACAAGCAAGCATTATTTAGCACGGGCCAATTATGCATGTTTTTTTTCTTTTACTTGGTGTAATCTATTTTCTTAAAGGGTTTCTTATAACATGCATCACGTACTGTAGCCAAATTTTTATAGTACAAGTATTGTGACTTATTATGTCAGTGATCCATTGAGTATGGATGCATTAATGAAACTATAAAGTGATGAGATATACAGGGTTATTAAAAAAAAAAGGAACAGAACTTACATATTTATTTCTAATGAACGACAATAGATGGTGACACATGTGATACATCATTGAATATAGAAAAGTTCAAAATTTTATTTTATGTGTTCAAAATGAGCACCATTTGTTATGCGAGGACGACCAGTGCTTTTCCGTTTGCATACGCAACCATTTTCTACGAATTTATTGTATGAATTGTAAATTTTTTATGACGAGGCGGCTCGTTGTTGAACTTACAACGAAATACACGCTGCAATGAAACGTTGGATTCACTCTTTGCAAAATGCAGCACACAAAACGACCTTTCCTGTGGAGTCGCCATTTTCTCGTAAACAAAACAGCGCCGCTAAAGGCACTGAATGGAACCAATAAATGGGGCTTAAAACTTTGAAATATCCTCTATTCAGTGATATGTTGTATGTGTCGCTATCTATTGTGGTTCATTTTAAATAAATATGTAAAATCCGCTCCTTCTTTTTGAACACTGTATTATGTAATTGTGAGAAAACCCAAAGTAATACATCGTGTGATTATGTAATGAAAAAGTTAAGAGCAAAGGAGTGAACATACCGTTAATGCATGGTTTATGGCTTGAGAGATTAAGATCTGTGATATTTTACACTGTGATGGTAACATTTATGAATTCTTTATCTCAAGTGAAGTAAATATGAAAGGGATTTATGCAGTACCAGTTATTAATTATAGCTGAAGAGATAAAGTAAAACTTTTACGTGAACTATCAACTGCTGTAAGTTGATTATGGCCAATATATTTTATATGTAAAGGCTCTGGAATAATTTTAGTACACTCTAAATTCCCTATGATTCACTACATTTTCTAAATTATGGTGCAGAATTGCTTTCACGGTTAACCATTACATACATATAAAAGGTATAGTAGCGGTTAAGTGCGTGTAGGATGAATAATATTCATGGAGTAGCACCGTTCGTTAAGGTGAAAGCACAGAAATTAAGGTAACTGGCAGTAATTGATTAATTACAACTGTCATAATTACAGTTTTCAACTAACTAACTGTTACAAATGATCGTAAAACTCGAAAGGAGCGTTACAAATAAACAAATAACTACATAAGTAAAATCTGAATATACTTTCCCGGTACCTTGGTTACTTCACCGGGACATACATTCAAACTTTACATTTATTCTCACAAACACATTTACAGTTTAGATTACATCAAATTTTTTCAGATAAAATAACTACAAACTACATAATGTCGACAAAATAATAATATAATAATAAATAAAAATAAAAGAAAGAAAAAGAATATAAATTATTAAATTAGAGTTAAGGCGTAAAAAAAAGACAATTACAATTCTAAATTCTATATTTATCTACACCTACTGAAAACCAGAAAACTTAGCAACTGGTGACCAGCTACTATCTACTCCAATTTAACTATATTCACTAGAAACCAGCGAAAATGTACTGGTAGCCAGCATAAAAACTTCTACTAGACTATTAATCAATTTAATAACTTTATGTATATTTGTACTTTATTTAAAATTTTCCTTAATTAAATTTTTATAAAGTTGAAGTTATTTATTTATAACATTAAGTTGTTCTCATACTTGTTGTTATAATAGTTAAATATTTTATTTAATTCATTTATAACTGTATTTATGCATTTTGATTTATTTGTTTATTTATTTAATCTCAATATTGATTTCCTATTATCTCTCTTTTAATTTATTTTATATATAAACTTTTAAATGTTATCACCATATATTAAACCTTTCCTTTTTTAACCAAACACTAAACCTTCTTTCTTCTTTCCTCTATCACTAAATATCTACTCACTTTACCCCACAACATTTCACTTCAATCACATCCTCCATTTTATTCTAACACCAACTCCACCCCCCATCTACATAAACTCAAAAGTCTCCTTCCTATTAATAACAACAACAACTTCGCATCTCCATGCGTTACACTAGAGAGGGCGATGAACCACCCGACGACCAAGCAGCCCTCGGTGTCCACACGGAGCACTCTTTCCTTTGAGCATGCATTCGCGCCATCTGCCTGACACTGCCACGAAATCTAGAAGCACACCTGAAAGATGAGAAGGAAACAGAATGAAAGGGAAATGATGGAAAGGAAATGGTGGCAGAAAAGAAATCATCTCAGCATTCACCTGCGTCCCGGGGGGGGGGGGGGGAAGGAACATATACATGCAGTGAACTAACACTTTAAAATGACTTGATTTCAATGTAACATTTGCTCAAGTTGAGATAAAAAAGACAGAGAAAGCGGAAGTATTACGATATAAGGCTCACTGACATACTAATCACGAGAAAACAGAGGAGTTCTGACGAATGCTAGGACGGCAATGATAATGGAGGTTATTTTCAAAAATTGCCTTGAGTATACTGAACCGGAAGTTCCTTGTTAGACAAATACTCGGCAATAGCACAGGGACTGAAAAAAGCAGCATAACAAATGAAATAAAAGTATGTAATGTTACTATTTTTGCTCCTGTGATGTACAACTCAATATTCTTCCTTCTCCTTACTCAGGTTACAGGTTGCTACTTTCTAAAAGAAAAGGAATGCAATTTTATTGTTCGTTAGGACCCTGAAATCGTATCTACTAATTCTTTCATTTATCGTTATTTATAGCATCTCCGCACAATAGTGTTACAGCACGAAGTAAAAAATTTGATGCTTTACATTTACATTACTTTCTCTGCCTTATTTCGCTTATGAGTGGGTATACAAACTATTCTTACTAGAGTTTATTTTTCTGTCTACTACATTTTAATCCAAATAAATCTTAGCAGGAATAGCTAGCTACATTACAATTTCGTTATACATATAGAACAGCGGAGTCAAATATTGTTACATGTTGGGGTAAAGGCCGAAACGTTTACCAGAAAATTATTAATTTAGGTCACCCCATCACGCACATGGAGGGGGGGGCACAACTCGCTGGCAGCAAAACTCCGGGGACCTTGATGTGTAATTTTTAGGGGAAGGCGTGGGTTTTTATATTGCATTGAAAGATTTCATAACACACATTACCTGGGATTTATTCACAAAAACGTTTGGCTTCTCTACATAGTTAACAAAGGAAACAGGATGAAGGGAGATGTCACAGACCGTAGACCAGCCACACACGACTGGTTGCAACGACCACTTACTCCCGAGTCACCCTAACTTGCCCCCACCAACCGTGTCTAGCTAAAGCCAGACAGGGCTGACGTCACACCAGACAATTTCAAACAGGTATTTCCCATTGACGTAGTCCGCGCCAAAAGGAAGGGCCGTCAAGACGAAATACAACCAAGGAGACCCAATAATGTAGCAACAATACAGTACAACACCGCGTCTGGTAATGACAATAAAATTAATATGCCACAATATTTAGAAACATGATGCTATACGCTGGACTTAAAATTCCATATTGTTTCCATGTAATCTCGAGAAACAACTGAAAGTCGATGGGTCATGAAATAGATGACAAAGTATTGAACAATGAACCTTTATTAACGGATATCTTAGAAACGACTTATGCTGCAGAAAATTTTATTAAAATAAATTTTGTGTTTTAAATAGATCTACATTTTTGGTACAGTATGTACAGTACAGTATGTTTCCGTCTTCGCATAATGTTTACCAGTTATTCAAGATTATACAAATATCTTCCGAATGAAGTTGTCTTCCCAGGGTATTCCCAGAAAATTCAAGATAGACGCTTTATTTGTTACGTAAATGTCTTTAATGCGTGTTATTTTAATAAAAGTCGTTGGAGCCAGTTTTTAGAAAATAAAAACTTTCCAAAAAAATTCTATACAAAGCATAGCTGGGGAGTGGGGTTTTTCTTGAAAACATTTGTGTCGCAATTTGGTATTTATCCAACTTTTCGTTTTTGAGTTATGCTATTCAAAGGCACACACGCACCTTTTTCTAAAAATGCCTCTTTTTGGATTCTGGGGGCCTGAAAACCAGTATTTCCGATGAAATCTCGGTATCGAAATTTTAGATGGAATACAATACTTTCGCTACCTTCTATGTATGTGGTAGAGAAAGTAAAAACACACGGCATGTTTGGTGTTCGACATACAATCCGAATGTTTTAAAATAAATGCATTTAAGCGTCGGAATAAGATTGTTAGAGAAGAGTTTTGAAATACACAGTTGGAAAATGTTTCGTTGCTTATTTTAAGGCTCATAGTTAGTTCGTATATGCTTTGTGAATAAAATATGCAAAAAACGGAATACCTGGTAGTAGGAGGAAGTGGACGGAACACCTCACTACCCCAAGGAATTATTAAAGCTGTTAAAAATTTTAAACATTTGGGATCGCTTATTGATGAAGTAGGAAGCTATAAAGCGGGTGTAGACAATGGGCTAGAACAAACACGAAGAGCCATAAACATTTAGAATGGTGTAGAGCCATGTCGATCTGTACAAAGAAAAGGATTTTGAGGACTGTGGTGGAAAGTAAAATGATCTATGGTACCGAGGCGTGGATTTTGGTAGAGGGACAAAAATCTAAGATCTTGGCAGTGGAAATGTATGGAATAAGACGTAATACTAGGTGGAAAGAAGGAGAAATGAAGAGGTGAGACAGATGATGGATATGGGGAAACAGTGGTGGAGAGAATTGAAAGACGGGTCTTCAATGGTATGGGCATGTGAAAAGAATGGAAGATGGTAGGTGACCTAAAACCTTTTTAGAATGGTAACCTCATGGACGTAGACCAAGAGCAACCTGGAAAGGACAGATTCATAGAATGATGAATGATCGGTTCCTGGAGGAGGATGATTTGTTCAATCGGGAAAAGTGGCGAATGGGAATACAGGGCAACTGCTGAAGAGCCCTTAAAATTAAGAAAGAATAAAAGTTCTTAGAGTAGTATGAACATGTCAAAACATTAAAGGGTTTTACCTATAGATAAAATCACACTTCGAGAATTTGTTTTGAGAGAATCTGGAGCGCACGATGTGTTAAGATTAAGTAGTGAATAGCTACACATTAAACATTAAGTCATAGTAAAAGTGCATGAATATCAACTATTTCAAACGCATGGTTATTTTGCTTTAGTCTTTGGGTCAACAGAATTGGAATCATTTTGCCTACATCCTATAAGAGTATCATTTTCAACATAGAACTATAGAAGTACTGATTTTTACTTTCTCTAGCATTTATGAGCCTTGTCTGGTAGAGAAAGTATACCATTGTATCCAAATAATGCTTGTCTTCAGGCCCCCTTAATCCCCCCTCAAAAAGTATTTTTTTAAAAAATGTTCTCTGTGTATATGTGTGTGTGCGCGCTCGTGTGCACGCACAAGCGCACGTGCCTTGAACTGCATAGTTCAAAAACTAAATGCTGGTTAAATAGCAATCTTTGTATTAATCAGTAGCTTTCAAAGGTGCAATGCGAGGGATTTCAAGAAAATTCCCCACCTCAAACTACCCTTTACATGGGATATAGTTCACTGCTTTTAATTTTCTCAAAAGATTCTAACGATTTTGATTGAAATATCATTTAAGTTACCTATATAAAAAATAAAAGGTGTATTTTGAGCTTTCTTGGAACAGTTTTGAAGTCCTGTTCATTTGGAAGGAATTTTATATAACTGGTAAACCATAAGAGATAGACAAATGCTTAAAACGCAAAACGTGTAGATCTCTTTAAACAACACAACTTATTTCTAATAACTTTTCTGTGGCTTCAGTCATTTCCATTTATTGTTCTTGGTTGCATTTCACAAAATGTTTCTTTCTAAATTTCCCTACCATGTGCATAATACGTAGAGAAGGTATTGCATTTGTGGCGAGTGCACATGTGTCCTCGTGATCAGATCTCGTAGTTCCAGATGTGCTGTGCCTGCTGCTGGTCGGAGAGCTGAGGAAATTTCCTATCTTAGCTAGTTTAATAATGTGACCTCAAGGATATTGTAACTGAAGACAAATAATAAACTGATTTCCCTTAAACTTTGATTTATTAACAGAATTATGCCTACTAAGGCGGCTAGCAACTTTCCCTATGAATGTTATAAATCTTTACGTCTTAAATCTTCCCGCTACTATTGAAATTATTCTGTGACCTATCTAATGCGTCACACAATATTCTCACCCACACACACGTAGAATGTTCCGCCTGACTGCATAACTTAATCACATCATTGGTGAATAAGACTTCTACGTTGGTAGCAAGTGTAACAATATCCGAGCAGATTGGAGAAAGAATGAAGAGTGATCAAACATGGGGCCTCCCTCCCCTTTTATCTGTTTTCCTATGACGCCAGAATTTGCGCCTTAATTTGTTACAATTATTTCTATTGGTTCTTGCGTAGCGTTACATAGCATGCTATGATAATAAAATGTGCCAAGTTTTGGAAGTCACGTATCCTGATGACTTGTTAGGTAAAACCCACCATCTTCATCTTACTCTAAAACACGTGTTCCTTCTATTTTACCAACTCCCTCGAGTTCCAGGAATTGGACCACTGTTTCTGTCTCTTTCTATTCCTGTGCGCATTAATGTGTGTGCACCTTTTGACTTCCATCCCTATTTGCTAGCTCGCCAGTTCACTAACTTCAGCTGTATTACAAGTTGATTTTACATTTAAGTTATTCTCAAAATTTTAACATTGATTCTTAATCCTACTATTTCCAATATTTCCCTTACTTATTTGCTATCGGGTATGTTCCCTTACACATTCCACACAAAAATTATATACCAAAATTTCACTGGAAATACATGCTTTCAGGTCCCCTGAATTCAAGAAAAGCATTTTTAGAAAAAGGTCTGTGTGCCTGTGAACAACATAACTCAAAAACGAAAAGTTGAATAAGTGCCAAACTTGGTGCTTAATTTCAGTATCTTTCAAACATGTGATATGAAGATTTTTAAGAAAATCCTTCCCAACTACCTTTTACATGGACCATTTTTCAAAAATGTTGATTTTATAAAAAATAGCTAGATATATTTTGATTAACATACATATACAAGAGATATTTACATGAAAACTAAAATGTATATCTTGAATTTTCTCAGAACAGCCTAGGGAGTTTTCTTGATTCGGCAGGAAGTTTGTATAAGCTTATATAACTGGTAAACGTTAAGCGATAGACAAAAACGTACCAGAACAAAAATGTAGATTTCCTTAAAACACACATTTTAGTTTAATGAGTTTTTTTTACAGCATAAGCAATTTCTGAGATAACCGCTATTAAATGTTCGAATTGTTTAGTAGTTCATCATTCTTTTTAAGTCCCTCGATTTTCAGTTGTTTGTCGCGATTGTATGGTAACAATATGGAATTTTAAGACCGCGTATAGCGTCCACTTCTTAAACATTTGACTATCTCTATTCCCTTTGTATAAAGAAATGTGTAATGTAGCTATTTATGCAAAGAGTTATTTGGATAAAAATGTAGTAGATAGAAAAATAAACTTTAGTGAGAATAGCCTGTATAGCTACTCATAACCGAAAGAAGGTAGAGAAAGTCATGTGAGTGTATCACAACAGATTTTTTAATCTTTGAATATTGCAATCCACTTGTACCTGTAACGAATGTGAAATTCAAGTGTTTATGCAAACGTTTACCTCAATAACACATTACAATTTACCTCACAAGAGTAAACTTTTGCAAGAGTAGTTTATAAAACTATATAAAAATAAAGAGAATGCCATGTGTATGCACCACATCAGATTTTACTTCCTCTGTTGCAGTAAGTAGAGGAAGTAGTATGTACCACCCAAAATTCCATATCGAGATTTCACAGGAAATACACGTTTTGAGATTCCTTGAATATAAAACAAAGGGGGCATTTACAGAAAAAAGTCCTTGTGCTTGCCCGTCCATCCGCGTGTCTGTGAACAGCGTAAGTTAAAATGAAAATCGTATAAATCCCAAACTTCGTATTTAAGTTCAACGTGTTCCAAAGATGTGAGATGTAGATTTTCAGTAAAATTCCCCCTAAATTGAATCACTCTTTACGTGGTATGCTTGCAGCATTGATTGTTTTTCTAAAAACACTTCTAAGGATTTTCATTACGTATCATATGTTTAAGATGTAGCCATCGGAAAATCATTTATTCCTGAGTTATGAGGCAGTCTTTTTGTCACTTAAATGATATCAGTCTAATTAAATAATGTAAAATTTAATAACAACCCACCTTAAAGCAATGTGTGTATAATATAATATATAAAGTGTAGATTATAATCATTGTGTTAAGTTTATTTTATATGTACATGTATAATAATGTTATGTGAATGTATTACGTAGATTAACAATATAGGAGCTGTGAGAATAGAAGCAAGCTGCTTTTCGTAGCAAACAGAATTACAAAGTAGAAGCCGAAAGTTGCTAACAATAAGGTAATTTTGAGACAACAATAAATGAGAAAGTTTAAAAAGGCTATTAATAATTCTTGGAACAATATTAATGTAATATTTAAAACAGTTTATAAATAGCCAATCAGAAACTAAAAAGCTAAAAGTTTAATAAAGGTATTCTATTGGAGTTGCAATGGGCTTAGCCAATCAGAAATTAGAAATAGAGAAAATGTACAAATTCAAGCGGTAGACGTTAAAAGAAAGCGTGCTTAAGCAGTTTGGTTCGGTACGAGTTCAGTGTGAGACATGAAAATTCATTGCGGTTAGAATAATATAAAATTTACCTGTTAAAAGTGCAATTAACAATAATCTTACAGCTCTATAGTAGAATATATCACTGAAGTGTTATTTAATCGTGTGAAAGATTAATAAAAAAGTACAATAGAATTATAATTTGTGTAAGCCTGCATTCTTTAGCCGCACCAGCCCTGTTAAGATATATATATATATATATATATATTAAAATAAAGTTAGTTCTAAAACGTGGGGCGAAGGCCACCGGAAAGTTTGTACGTATGTGGGCGAACTCTCCTAGAAACATATCTCCTGCAAATTGACATTCATTACGTGCGTGGTCTAAAACTGCTACAAATTAGCGCCTAAACGTGGTGCAACTGCAACAACAATAAAACTCCTTCAGTTGAAAATCAAAATTGAAGATTACAAAAATTGCTCGATGTGGTTTCCTCCTGATATGATGCACGCCCTAAGCCTCGTTCCACGTTATTGCATTTTCTGTTACAAATTCCTGAGTATATTTGGTCAAATCCAGTGTGAATACATCCTTTCAGATTATCAATATCGTGTAGAGGAGTCGCATAAACCAGTGACTTTAAATGTCCCCAGACGAAAAAATCTATTAGAATCAAATCAGGTCAAGGAGGAGATGCAATGAATTCCCCTCGACCGATCTGTCTATGCGGAAATTTACCATTCAAGAAATTACATACTATCTGAACTAAATGAGCTAGCGCACTATTGTGTAAAAACCACATTCGTTGGATGACGTCCAGAGGCACATCATCAATTAAATGATGCAACTCTTTTTTGAGAAACTGTAGATACTATTCTGTATTCACGCGAAGAAACGAAATAGAAACCATTAAGATGAGTACGAACGATTCACCGCACACTTTTAGGCTGATTCTGTGTTGATGTCTGTCTTATCGTACTTTACGAGGGTTTTGATAGTCCCAGTTATGAGTATTATGAAAATTAAGAATACCGTAGCAGAAAACCCAGCCTCATCTGAACATAGCACATTTTGTTTTTAGTTTGTAGCGGGAAATCGATGATCCTTGGGTCGTTGTTGCCTGTTGCAGTGTTCTTCTTCCTCGGTATTCCATTCCTAACTATCTCTAATTATTAAACCTCAGGTTCTAGTGGGTGAGGCAAGTTAAAAATACACTGCAAGTTTCCCTTAATCAATGAAGTTTATTTCACACTTTGAATAGTTATGGGCGGCTAGCTTTTTCCATTATTATAATAATAATAATAATCCCACCACTCACTTTAAGTTAGTCAGGAGCCTAGCTATATTCACACGCACCCCAACCTTGTGCACCCACGTGCATCTGTAGCACCTCGTATCGACGTGACTACTCGATGAGATAGATTTAGAATAACAGCGGGCTCTGAGGCTTTATCTGCCCTTATATCCGGGAACCTAGTGACGCTCACCTCTACGTTTGAAAATGTAACGACGTTTCCTATCGGCCCTCAGACCGCGTTACCCTGACATGTATGAGAATGTGTGGTTTCAGATCCGTGCGCTCAGGCACCATCATGTAGCGTTGTACCGCTCGGTGCCAGGTACGGTCTTTATGATTTCTTGGAATTCTTGTTAGCTCGTCCGTGTCTTACAATCAGCTCTGTTCAAACGTTATATGTTGAATATTTTAACATGTTAGTGAATTAAATTATTACGTACAGTTCTTATATGTATGGTTCCCCTTTCCTATGTACAGTTCCTCTATATATGTATCATATATCCCCTTTCAAGTTTTAGTTATGGATGCTCTTTAACTGCTGTGGTCCTTAGCGTACCATTCTATATTGGACGTGAAATATCGGAACTTTTGCTCAGAGGCCTCTTTATCAGGCTTGAGGTTCTTTTGCGTGCCGTAAATCTACGACACGGAACCACCGGCTTTACTTCCCTTCCGAAGGAAGCCATGCTAAGGGATTTTTACGCCCGAAAAAAATCCATCGCCCTCCGCCGGGTTTGAACCCTCGACCTCGGGAACTAGAGACTATCATGGTAACTACTACACCACGGAGGACAACACATAACACAGTTCTGCAACATGCGATGGCAGAAGGCTCTTCTTGACTCAAAGTCCGCCACATTTAATCCTTGCACCCGCTGAAGGTGATACAAGTACAAAAGATTTTCATGCAGAATTCTCCAGATAGTCATGTGACTAATGTCTTTCCTTATTGCAATGCACCTTGTGCTATATGTTGGGTTTGCGTCCACATCACAAAGAAGTCGTTCTTCACGGTCAATCCTTCATGCCATTCTTGATCTCCTAACATCCAAAACACTCCACTGAAATAAACCACACTCTCTTATGCGTTGGTGAGTTCGTGAACAAGGTAAATGCCTATCGAGGTATCTTTTTGCGTAAAGCTCACGTGCTCGTGATGCATTCCCATTTACAAGACCAGACATACAATGCACATCGGCCTGTTCACTCACAGAATACATTTTCATCTGCCTTTTGTGCTCTACAACAAAGAACCAAATAAAAAACAATCAAGCGACAACAACCTGACTCAGTTAATTATTATTGATGTGAACGAAGAGGTAAATACTTTAATAACTCTCTAATAATTGACTTTCAGACGCATGTTCATATTAATTTTGTTTACTCTTTTGATGTTGGGAGCGTGTCCCCGAAATATTTGATACCAATAAAGGTACACTCTGCATATTTAACTTTTTACCAATTCCCTGTGAAGTCCTCTTCATTATGATTGAATTTTATAGTATTTTATATTGCTGGTAAACTTCAATAGAGAGAGAGATACAAAAACTTAGCACACATAATCTAAATTTGGTTAAAACACATAATTTATGTCAAATAAAGTTTTACGTTATATGATAAAATTGAAGATTACAAGAGTATAAACCACAAGGTAGAAGAGATATTAGAAGCCCAAGTAAAAGGTGGTGCTGAACAAAGGAAGACGGAAGGACAATTTGCCTAATCCATGCAGTGAAGAAAAAGAATAGAAGTTTTACGTGGCATTAATCGTTTCCGAGTTATTCATTGCTATTTGATTTATTTTTTAATACTTTTAAAAGTATTAAGTCACCATCTGTTTGCTTCTCATGTCATTAAGGAGTAGCATTTCAAAGCTATCATACAGTGACCCATTTTAACAGACTTCAATATTACTTAAGCCACTTCTATTCCTGATGTACCTATAACGAAGTGTGTAGCATTTGGCAGCGTTTAGTTATGTGTATGACGAACTATGTTTTAAGAGGGTATTTTTAATACTACCTTAATATTTGAGAATTGGAAATAAATTCGAAACGTGTCAACAAATGCTCTTCAAAACCCGATGTATAAAATATTAATTTCATACTTGTAGCGATTAGGGAGTTATTAAATACGTACAGATGGACGAACAGGTGCATGAAAGTCAGCATTAAATATTCCACACCATAAAGTAGGCTTCATGGCTGCGTATCATAATCAAAACCTCGTTGCAAAACAGCAATTTTTGTACAGTGTGTAGTTTCCGGAAATGGCATGCAGAAATTATTTTTTCAGCACAAACAATGATCGGCGAGGCCCGGTTCTTTTGTATCCTCTGCCCCCCTCCCTCTCATATACTTTCTCCTTGTTACATGTGGGCACTCAGCTGTTCTAATAGGTAAAGTAAGTACGGAAATATCACGCACCTCAGTCAGTCCAAGCACTTACTTAGACGCGGTTGTAATAGCTGACTGTCGACTTCTTCATTCCCTGGTAAGTCATAAACACCATTCCTTCTGTCTGATTATTTTGTAATACTCTCTCGAATTAACTTTGGAAAACATGAATGGGGATATAGCAGTGTTATTATTATGGATGTAAATCTACTTGAAGTTCTAACGTCATACATATTACTTCTCTCCCATATTTAAATTTTTTGATGTGGCAATTTTCAGCCTGTATTTTCCCATAATTCCAAAAATTACCATTGTATCTCATTTTGTTACTAATGTTGTTTCAAATGATACTCAACTGTGCTGTTTCTCATGCAGTTAAAGAAGATTTCTTTCTTTCCATCGGACTGTTTCATTTACATAACTGATTCAGTTTTACATTTGCATACATTCGGAACAAAGAAATTCAGACGTCTTCACCCATATTGGGCTAAGATTAGAAGAATTACAAAAACCCAGGAGTTTTACCTTCTCTAGCAACTATTCTTACAAAAGTTAATGTAGAAACGGTCCCATTGTATTCCTTTAAGTACAAGGGGGATATAGAAAACTGAAGGGATAGTCAAATGTTTAAAAAAAATTATGTGATACATTCACATGGCTTCTCTATCCTCTATCTTTAGTGGGTATACAAACTATTTTTACTAAAGCTTATTTTTCTATATACTACATTTTAATCTAAATAAACCTTAGCAAAAATAGTTACATTACACATTTCATTATAGATACAAAGAGAACAGTGATAGTCAAATGTTGAAGAACTGGACGCTATATGCTGGCCTTAAAATTCCATACTGTTTCCATGCAATCGTGAGAAATAAATAAAAATGGATGACACTTTAAAATAATTACAAGTATTCAGCAATTCGAACCTTTAATAGCGGATACCTCAGAAACGGCTTATGCCACAGAAAAACTTATTTTAAGTAAATTGTGTGTTTTAAAGTGAACTACATTTTTGGTATTTTGTCTATCGTTTAACTTTATCAGGTTATACATGATTATATAACTACATTGCGAATTTCATTATAGATTCAAAGGGAACAGCGATAGTCAACTTTTTAAGAACTGGACGCTATACGCTGGCGTTAAGATTCCATACTGTTTCCATGTAATCACGAGAAACAACGGAGTGCTGAAAGGATTTTAACGAATGACTAAGCAATGAACAATTCGAACCTTTAGTAACGGATATCTCAGAAATGGCTTATGCCACAGAAACCTTATTTGAATTTATTTGTGTTTTAAACACATCTAAATTTTTTGTGCTGTACGTTTTCGTCTATCGCTTAACGTTTAGTAGTTGTACAAGATTATACAAAATTCCTCACATCTTAAGCGGACTTCACAGGTTATCCCTAGAAAATTCAAAATATGCATTTTATTTTTCATGTAAATATCTTTACTATACTGCATTTTAATCAAGCCATTTTTTAGAAAATCAAAAATTTCTAAAAATGTTCCATGTAAGGAGTAGTTTGGGGTGGGGCGATTTTCTTGCATAAATTTGTGTCGCATCCTTGGAAGATACTGAACCTAAATACCAAGTTTGGCATTTATCCAACTTTACATTTTCGAGTCATGCTGTTCATACACACAAGTGGACCTTTTTTAAAAATGTTTTTTTTTACTTCAGATCGCCTCGAAGCATGTATTTGCTATGAAATCTCGGTATTGCATTTTTGGGCGAAATACAATACTTCCCCTACTTATTATACGAAGTAGAGAAAGTAAACAGGGATTGCTATATGCTGGCTTTGAAATTCCATACTTTTTGTATGACATCACGAACTGAATGGTTACAGCACTTCAAAAAATATAAATTTGGAAATTCATACCAAGAGCAACGAAAATCGTTGAAAGCCTTAGTGCCGCAAAACTTTTGTTACATGTTGTGCATTTTAACGAGAACTACATTTTTCGTACGGTAACCTTTTGGCTATTATGATGCATCATTTATGCAAAATTATACAAATATTCATTCAGAAGGATTCCACAGGCTATTGCCAAAAATACAAGATATCGACTTTTTTAGTCAGGCATGTAGATATCGTAAAAAAAGTGGAATTTTAATTAAAATCCTTTCAGACACTTTGAGTTCCCCCCAAAAATAAATAAAATAACAACAGATTTCCGTGAAAAGGGAATTCTGGGTGGAGGAATTTTCAACATCTTCGTGTCCTAATCCCCCAAGATGCTGAATTTAAACATCAGTGTCAGACAACTTGTTTTTAAGTTATGCTTTTTACACATACAAAGACACACGCACACATACATGGGTATTTTCTAAAAGTTATTTTTTTGGTTTAAGGTACCCAAATCTAGTATTTTGGTGCAATTCCTAATTCCAGTAAGGATGGAATACTACTGTATTTCTACTCAGAGTAAGGACGCGGTAGAGAAATTTAAAATAGACAGTATTTTTTAATTTTTGTATTAAAAAATTAAGAAATTTGCGAACTTAGGTTCAAATGCAACCCTACGTAATCCCGTTTTCTGAACTTTTCATTAATTTTGGCGGAAATATTAATTTTAAATTTCCCTTATTTTAAAATTTAATAGTTTTAAATTTTGTTTCGATATACTTTTACTTTCTCTACCAACTACTTATAGTTGGGAGAGAAAATATTACATTCCCAAAACATTATCCCTCAAGATTTCACCGAAAATACACATTTAGGGTTCCCTGAATCCAAGTAAATCATATTTAGAAAAGGGTTCTTAGTGTGAACACGCGACGAATTTATGCTAGCGAAGTATTTAAAAACGCTCGCCGGTACTGTTTTGTAATTTGTCGAAAGTATGGGGATTCTTATACATACATAAATTTATCTAGAGAGCCAACAGGCCAGACAATTATCTGTTATCAAAAACACACTATAACGTAGGCAGCTTTTTCTTGGACTTCTTTCCACGACAGTCTCATCTCATCTGATCTTTCCTCGATTAGAATCGTTGGCTTTTTATGTTTTGTGTAACAGGGCACCAAGTGAGAGGTAACGTGTGAGGCTTGCATTCGGGAGGTTCAGGGTTTCATTCCTGTCGACTGCACTCTGTGATCTTGAGTTTTTTCCATGCTCGGTAGGCGAATGCTGGGGTAGTTTCTCATCTACCATGACTATCTTTTCATTATTTCTCTTTCAGTCGTTTCCTTCTTATCCTTCCGTGTGCTCCTAGGTTTCGTGACGTACGACAGTGCCGGACAGACGGTGCGGATGCTTGCTTAAAGAAAAGAGTTTCCCCGTGGATACGAGGCCTGTTTTTTCGACGGCGTTCATCGCCTCTCTAGGCAGTTGTGACAGTGGGATGCGTCATCGAGCTAGAAACTGTTAGACTTCCGCGTGTCACTATGGCCTGTCTGCCAGCGGCCTGTGGCCTCTTGTGGTACCTTCACTTCATCCCCTCCTCCTAGGGTGTGGTATGTAGGTCGCAGTGCGCGAGGTGTCCCCTCCGTTGTATAACCTACATCTATAACAGGGGCCCACCATATTTAAATGTTTCTATAAGCTATAGGTAAATTGTCAATTTATTACGAATGTCTGTATGAATTCAAATTGACATCCACATGCGACTCCATTCGAGCAAATTTTAACACAATAAACATGCGCTGTTTTTCATATCACACAATGTTAGAGAGTGCTGCAAATTCCGTAAGCGTGTGAGTTAGGCTACTGCGAGACGAGGTGATCCAACCCAACGTTTACTATAAGTCGAGACTACGGCCGCCAGTCGTCTCATTCTAGATAAACCGAGTAGTATTAAATACTTCAAAATATTATACAGTTACCTTCATAGTCTTCAATAACAAATACATAATTGTACAGACGAGAATAAATAAAATTTTAATCTATAACGTACACTCACAATCATGCGGAACCGGTTCCAACATTATTCTGTCGCAATCCTGTTGGGAATCGCAAATGGATTTAGAAGCAACACTCGCAAAGGTGAGTACAAGGTCGTTAAAGGTTTTACTAGGCCACTGAGGCAAACCACGAAACGACCCCAAATAAATCCATGACATTTGAACTCACTGCCTCGGATACAAGCCATCTCTCTCACTTCATTTTTGGGTGCGTACTCTACTGCGGACCATTATTAGCATCCTTTGTTCCCTACCCTCCTGTTCGCATGATAAATCACGTCAACCGCTGGGAGCAGGGAGCTGAGATTTTTATATACAAGATTTTGAATTAAATTTATCGAAATGTATTAAAATCAGTTCAGAACTAAGTTAATTAAAGGTAGTTAAAAAGGAAACTATTTAATGTCATATCTCGCCAATTTTAAATTTACCCATTATCTCAGAAATATTTTAAATGTCGGACTGAAATTTTTACAGAATGTAAGTGCATGATTTTCGCGTTCACTAATGTACTTTTATACAACAATTTGGTTAATTAAATAATATGCTATTTTTTCTTATTTGAAATTTGTTTATTAAAATCTAACAGCAATTAACTTTTGAAAGCTTAACTTAACGCCATTATTAACACACTTACTAACTTATTAACACCAAAATATATCAGTAATACCATGAGACATTCTTTTCAACATATAAGAATTCATTTAACTATCTTCTATAATTTGTAAGAAAACCGGTCACTTAGGTCAGAAAATGTCATTCAGAGAAAATACAGTTCATAGTAAAAAAGAAAATCTTGCATATATTTACAAAACAAAAGACATCCTACTTGGACTTACGGAAATTGTACCATTTCATAGATCAAAGCTTCCCCTACAAGATGAACTAAAATGAAACTCTCTACTCCAAGTTTACTGAGTTTTTGGTTTTCCTGTAAAGTGAAGAAGAATTCAGGTTATACAATGGCAGATGCACTATAATTCTTAATATCTCTACTACTTTCTTCATCCAAAAATTCTATGTCGATATTTCACCAGAAATCTTTTTGAGGCCCCCTGAATAAAAACAAAATATTTAGAAAAGGATCCGCGTGTGTGTCTGTGAACAACATAACTCAAAAACGAAAACTGGTTAAAAAGCAAATTTGGTGTTTAAGTTTAACATCTTCCAAGGATGCGAAATGAAGATTTTCAAGAAACGCCCCCTGCCCAAACTACCCTTTACATGAAAAACTTTGATTCCTTCAAAAATGGCTCTAACTATTTTGAATGTTTACGATATTTTCATGATAAATTAAATGTGTGTCTTGAATTTTCTGGGAAAAGCCTCTGAAGTCCTCTTTCTGAATGACTTTTGCATAACTGGTAAACTGTAAGAGACGGACAAAATCTTACTACACAGAAATAAAGATCTCGTTAAAACGCGCTATGACTTTGTCCAGTTTTTCAACTGTCACTTCTCTCAGTTCTCACTGTCGCTATTATAAAGTCTTATCTAGTTCAATTTCACTGGCAGTTCACTTCGTTCACAGTATTACTAAGGTGAACTAGTAACTTCACTCACTCCCTTCGTGACGCAGCCTCTTCAGGCCGGACGGTGCACTTCACTTGGGGTCAAGCACAAGACCTCCATCCGTCGCTTCGTAGTAGCACTCGCTGCACGTCACAACAGCCTCACTAACTCGCTCGGAGAATCGCATTTGTTGACGCATGGGAAACTCCACCTCCAACTCAACTCGCAACTGAGCTGCACTAACTGCTCTCGCGAGAACGCTTGCTTATATAGGCTGTGGAATCTTTCCAAAAGGTTTTCGGACGTTCTGGAACTATTTTGACACACTTTCTGGAGAAGGGGAGAGAAGAAGCTTTCAGAAATTTGTGTTTATATGCCGATAGCGAGAAGATATTTACGCTGGCGAGAAGCACTTATCGTTGTTTACTCGGACAGCCCGGTGCTGAGCTCCCAATAAATAGATATCGCTCTAAAATATTTGATTTTGCTTCCGTTTCACCTGCAATGGAATAGCTATAAGGCAATTTTTGCAAATACTTATCTCGAATAACATGAAGTAGATAAAATAATAGTTTGTGCTAAAGTGAATACAGAAAACAATGATTGCAAAACCTCAGATTTTTAGTTAAAATGTATCCATACTTTTTAGTAGTAATCGATACTGCATTTTCGAGAAATTTTTTTTCAAATAGCTTTTCTAAGATGTTTATGGAAAAATCCTAAGGCACTGTAAGATCACTATCCTATTGCAGTTTTGCAGTTCTGGCCATTTAAATGCCCACTCGTGAGGTTTATATGAACGTGTGTAGATGTATACAAATTGTGCGAAAAATTCTACATTTTGATACTTTCGTATCTTGTTTTCTTAGATTTTCGTCATTTTATTTTTTTGTTCAGCTTCTTTCGCATTTTCAGGGTATGTTCTTTGAATGTCGATGAAGAGATCTAAAGAGCCGTTTCTACAAATGATGTCAAATTTTGGATTGAAGACTGCAATAATTTAGTTCATGGTTGATTTTCAGAAATTATTCATTTCCAGGAAAATAAGTGTTACAGAAAAGTTAACGGTTCATTGTAAACAACCGTGCTCCAGAAATAATATGTAAAATTCAATATTTAAGTTCCAAATTTTTAATTACTTGAGTTGTTTTACATAAGAATCCATTTTCATATTTTAATTTCTCTACCACGAACATAATAGGTAGAGAATGTATTGCATTCCACCCAAAAATGTAATACCGAGAATTCACCGGAAATACATCTTCTGAGGACCCTTAAATTAAAAAAATGGTGTGTGCCTATCTGTGAACAGCAGAACTCAAAAATGAAAAGCCGGATAAATACCAAACTTAGTATTCAGGTTTGGTATCTTCCCAAGGTACGACTTGAATATTTTCAAAATCCCCTTCACCAAACTACCCTTTGAATGGAATATTTTTGAATTTTTGGTTTTCTAAAAAAGGTCTATCGATTTTGATTAAAATATCACATATTAAATATATTCACAAGACAAATAAAACGCATACCTTCAATTTTCTATAAATATCCTGTGAAGTTCTGTTCATTCGGGATGAATTTTATATAAACCTGTATATGTGTTAAGCGTTGAGTGATAGAGGAAAACGTACCACATAAAAAATATAGATCTCTTTAAGACACACAATACATTTCCAATAACTTTTGTTTTTGTGTGGCATAAGCCATTTCCAAGATGTAGATATTAATTGTTTCTATTGATCAATACTTTGTCGTACTTATAAAGTCCTTTGGACATCCAGTTATTTCTCGCTATTGCACGGAAAGAGTATATAAAGCCAGCATATACTCGTAGTGTGCAGTTCTGAAATTTGACTATCGCTATTCCTCCTGTAATTATAACGAAATGTAATTTAGCTATTATTTTGTTGTTGTTGAAAGGATTTCAAGAGAATGACTAAGAAATGTACAATTCGAACCTTTAATAACAGGTATCAGAAACGACTTTTGCCACAAAAAACTTATTTGAAATAAATTGAGTGTTTTAAAGAGATCTATATATTTTGTGTAGTACGTTTTCGTCTATCGCTTAACACTTAACAGTTATACTCTATAACATTACCTCCGAATGAAGAAGTATTCATAGACTATTTCCCGTAAATTCAAGATATAAATTTTATTTTGATTATAAATATCTTTAATAGATGATATTTTAATCAAAATCGTTATAGCCCCTTTTTTAAAAAATAAAAAGTTTCGAAAAAACGTTCCATGTTAAGGGCAGTTTGGGGTGGGTGGTTTTGTTGAAAATCTTCGTGTCACATCTTTGGAAGATATTGAACCTAAATACCAAGTTTGGTATTTATCCGACTTTTCATTTTTTAGTTATGCTGTTCACAGGCATACAGACATACAAACACATACACGGAAATGTTTCCAAAAATGCTTTATTTGGGTTCAGGGCGCCTCAAAACATGCATTTTCGGTGAAATCCCGGTTTCGAATTTTTGGGTAGAAAGCAATACTCATCCTACTTACATACATAGTAGAGAAAGTAAAAAGGGGTCCATGTATATGAGCTTTGAAACCTCATACTCTTTTCATTACGTAAAGAGAAACATCTGAACAATGAAAAATTCAAAAAAATTAAGAAATTGAAGCGTTCAAACTTCTCGACAATGGCCGATCCCACAAAAACAATATCTGAAATACAATGTGACTTTTAAAGAGATCTACAGTTTTTGCGAATAAGCTCTTTCTGTCTGTTACGATTTATCAGTGATACAAAATTATACAAAAGGATTTCTGAAGGAGGAGGAGATGTCAGCCTATTCACAAAAAATTCAATACATATTATTAATTATGCAAATATTTTAAACATATGGTTTTGAGAAAATGAAAAATTAGGAAACAATTTACATGTGGTTTTTGTCGCACTCTTATAAGATTTGTATTTAAATACCAAGTTTGGTATTCATCCAATTTTTGTTTTTGAGTTATGCTGTTCATAGACACATATACACAGAACTTTATTGATAAATGTTATGATTTTGTAATGCGGTGAAATCCCATGTATTTGCGGGAAATATTCTTATCTCTATCCTTATCTCTCAACCTTATCTTTTAACTCCTGTTTAAATGCTGATCAATTCCCCGAGATTTTTAAAATGGCTTAAACTGTGCCAATATATAAGAAGGGTGACAGAAATAATCTTCAAAATTATAGATCTTTGTTATTTTACCTATAAAATTATGGAGGGCATAGTTATACGACAATTAAGAGCGTATTTTATGAGAAATAATTTTATGACAAATTCTCAGTATGGTTTTATTTCGGGGAAATATACAATTGATGCTATCAATTCCTTTTATTTTTTTATACGTGAATTTTTTAATCTAGTGCTTTTGCTTATGCAATGTTTACGAACTTAGTAAAGCTTTCTTCCAGCATGCCTCATGATTTATTTGTTAATGGAATTAAATTACTAGGGTGTTTGAGGAAATGAAAATGGTGTTTGGTCAATTACATATTGTTGATCTTAATGTCAATAGAACTAATGTGGTCAAATTCAAGTTTGAATACCTTCAGGGTGTATATTAAGGCCTTTTCTGTTTTTATTAATAATTTAATAACCTGCCTAATAATGTCTCAGGAAAATTGGCAAATTGTGCTGATGATCCAACGTTTTATTTGACCATGATAAACTAGTTGAGTTAAACAGCATTTGCAACAAAGTTATTACTAAATGCATGCTTTATAAATTGATACCGTAATTATTGAGGAGCAGATATAAATAATTAAATAAAGAAGTAACAGTAAATAGAGAAATAATTGCAATAAATAATTTTCCTATATTAAATCAACAAGATTGTGTTGAAATGTTTGTCCGGAAGATGAAGATAATTAGGAAGTTAGGTTAGCGAAAGTCATTAATATCAGCCGAAGTAGCGAATGCATTAGCTTAAAGATTCTAAGAATTCAGTTAGGTTATAAGTACAGTGCGTTTGCAGTCACGTAGGCCTATTCTGTAAATTAGAGAGGCAAAAGAAATTCTGAGAAAAATGAAAGGCTCAGTTAGCAACAAAGTACGGTACGTGCTTAAAAGACGGTTAATTATTGGCCAGAGTAAGATGCTAAGTTGGAAGGAGGAATAATATGTAGGCGGAGCTAAAATTAATAAATGTTCATGCAATCAGAATGAGTTACGTTCTCTCTCTCTCTCAGGTGCCGACACTGGTACTTGCACACGTTCGTGCATACCTGCATGCACACAGCTATTCATACATTCCCTAGTCTGGTGCCTTTACCGGTACGTACTGCCCATGTGATATTTTAAACGCTTAGTAACGCGCTTGTGCAAGTACAATTGCATGACTATTGCAGAGGTCTCGCCGATAAACATTTTATCGACTCATGGCAGGTTACGCTACTAGTTTATTTTATTGTAGAAACTGTTATTTCCAGCCGTAACTCTGATACTACAGAATTAGCATGTATAATATTCAGTTGTTCCGGTATCGAATGCTACGATTCATAATAATTAGTTACATTCTTTTTCTTCATACGGTCGGCAACTCGCTTCAGAAGCTCAGGTATTAGACCACATTAAATTTCTCATTAAATTTAAAGCGGTGTTATCCTTTAACAATACGCTCACGCATACCCTGAGGGAAAGTACTCATAGCTTACCACTGGAGCAGCTGGCGCACGAAACAACAGAACGAGCTACGAGATCACGGCAGCAGAATCAACAGCGAAACAGGTAAAATAAACGGCTTCAAAATCCACGACCTTCTTCTGTATCAAAATATCGCTTTGCAATAAATCATGACAAGACAAAGTCTCTATAACGTTAAAATATGTAAATGATGTTTTATCTACAGTCCACGTATAACCTTTAGGCATGTATTTTGACCAAAATTTAACATGGCAAGCGCATTCAAATTATATCTGTATAAATTTTCAAGGGTAATATATTTGTTAACATATCTCATAAAAAGTTACCCAAAGGTTATTTGAAACAAGCCTATTTTGCTTATTTTGAAAGTATAGGTATAATCAGGTATGGTTTATTACTGTTTAGAAGTGGTTCTGTCCTAAAAGATATATTATTATTGCAATAAGGGCCACAAGAATAATCAGCAGATTTTAACCTGTAGACCTTTATTTGTCAGAGAAGGAATTTTTAACTCCGTATAGTTTATATACTCTTGAGGTGTTTCAAAGAAAAATATTAACTCAGAAGCAATTTTCATTCCCATAATTCAAGGTAAAATACAAACATCCAAATACCACTTTCAAGGTTATTAATAAAATACATAATACTCATGTTTTTAATGCAATCAACGCATATGATATGCTTCCTGAGAGAATTAGAATTTTAAATTTAAGAAAGCATAAGCCTTAATTAAATTTAAAGTTAAAGGAAAATCCATTTTATAATATACATGAATGTTTTACTACCATTTACAAGTTCTAGTTTATAGACAGTATGTTGTTCAATTCCCTAATTGAATTTACTCATAAGATAGTCTATGACAATAAACATTGCATGTTTTATTTCTGTGCTCTATGGAATGGCTACATTGCCAAATGTATTTTATACCTAAAGGCTCAATAAATGCTGTTATTATTATTGATTATTATTATTATTATTACTATTATTATTATTATTATTACCATGAATTGTTGTGTGGAAAGCAATGCTCTATTTCAATACTCCACCTACTATAGGTAGACACATTACAGTTTTATTTTAAGAGCATTAAATGTTATGTTGTATATCCTATTGCAGATAAAGAATGGCGTTGGTCCCAGTGGATGAAAATACGAAAGAAAAAATTCGGTCAGAGCTCGGTATGGATCAAGAGCGACTCAGGTTTGCAGTGGAATCTGTACAGAACTGGCTGAATATGCAACCACACCTCCCTCACAACTATGGTACGATCTTACCGTACATTGCGTACCTCTGTTTCATACCATAGATACCACAGAAGAATATAAGATTTTTGTCTTATCATCATCATTATAATCATCGTTAAGATTTTTACTTACTTTCCTTACCTCGTGTAACAGCGCGCATTTGAATAACCTGACACGTTGGAAAACATAACTGTTTATACATAGCAGCTTGAGAAAATGTGTAGATAAAGCCCAGTTTGGACTGAGACTTTGGCCAAATAATACAGCATTTTACACTTTTACCTACAGATACTCTTCAGACCGATGCACTTCATGTGACATCTTATGTTTTTGCATTCTGCCATTTTTAAAGTTGTATCAACAACACTTGTGTTTATATATTTCTCCAATATGTGTTTTTCAGACATAAATTGTTCCTTGCGAGTGAGGTAATGGTAAGCCTATTCGAAATTCCTATTCGAAACTCTTTTTTTTATTATTTTTCTGAAATTTAGGAATTTGTACGAGAAAAAGAAGGACAATTTAAAATATCAATACGTAGCTGTATTATATAAAAATCAATTTGTCCTATTGTTTTAAACTTCTTCTTTTCTTCTTTCAAGGATTAGATGATATCACCTGCTCCTGTCCATAGCCATCTTTTGCGTGGTTTTTCTAAGCTTCTCCTCCCTGTCGTTTGGAAATTCAATATCTTTTTTGGTATTCTATCATCTGCCATTCTATCAACATGTTCTTTCCAATTTATTTTATTTTCATCAATACTATAGTTTACTAACACAATACTCAATCTCACCCTATCGATTCGTTTATTTTGTCAGCTCTAGTGCATCCCCTCACATACCTCAAAAATTTCATTTCAGCGGACTGAATACGTGATCTCTCTGTTTTTGTTATTGTCCACGACTCGGAACCATATAATACAGTAGGTAAAGCAACAATCTTATAGAACTTAATTTGTGTTTCTTTTCTAGTTTTTCTTCATAGAATTCTTCTGATCGTTCCACAAATGATTTGAAACCTATTAACTTTCATCTCAATCAATGCGTTTGTCAAATTTGAAACTAATGTCACATCCTAGATAATTGAAGTGGGACACCTGTTCTAATATTTTACCATTTATTAGTATCTTTGATCTAACGGGATTCTTCCCTTTAAAAGCCATCGTCTTTGTTTTATTTATAGATATAATTAATTTGTAATACATTGCATTGTGGCTTAATCTATGTACTGCTGTTTGTAGATTATATTCTATCTTGTATAACTATTTGCTCATCAGCATGTTTTAAACTTTAAACTCAACAAACGTTTGATTTAATGCCTTACTTAAAATTTCATATTGCAAGATTTATCTAAAGTTGTATCAATATGTTGTATTACAATTTTATGTGGTATTTAATATCTTTAAGAGTAATGAAATCAAAATTGAATTTTACACATCAGTAAAAGAAATACATTTACAAAATTAAGTAAAGTTTCGACATTACAGAAATTATTAAATTCAGTCCTAGGGTGCCTTAAGATTAGGTGATATCAGGAAAGCCTTTCAAAATTTAGAACTTTTAGGTGAGCAGCTTAGTGCGAAATTGAAATTTTGTGTGTATAAATTTGAAGAAAATCTGCCAGTGCATTTGAAACTCTGATTCAAATCGTTGCATAATTGAGGTAATTAGACTCTTAAATATGGCGATTTTCATATTAACTAAATGTATGTATGCAGATGCAATTTTGGACTTTTCGAGATTGAAAACACGCAATCAAATTTGTTTGAAATCGGTAAAACCATAGTGCATGTAGGGCGACAGAGTATTACACATTTGAAATTTTTCACACGAAGGTTTGAAAAAATTTGTACATGCAGTTTATATTTGGTTGAAGTCAGTAGAAAATTTACGATATTTTGTTTGATAAAACTTCTCAAAATTCACGCTGCATGCGTAGAGTTGAATTCCTATGTACAAATCAACAGTGTATTATATGTTTAACCTCCTAAATTCTTAAGATTTTAATTATTTCCCAAAATATACTTTGAAAAATACTACCAATGTAAAGGCAGCATTAACGCCCATAGTCCATGTGCTTAAAATTCAAAGCTATGTATGGATTTAGTAAATTTATTATTATTATTATTATTATTATTATTATTATTAATATTTAAATTTCTATAGCCTTTAACCGCTATAATCGTATCGGGAAATTTGGCTTGAGTAACAATAATTAATGGTGTTGGTGTTTTCATGCACTGAACTGTGGCTTTCTTAACGTACCTTTTTATTACTTTTATCATGAAATACACACTCATTCACTCCCACATCCATACTTCCTCTGTGGAGAACAGGGAATGATTCTGTTTCACGAAAAACTCCCCACCCCGACCGGAAATCGAACCGGGGACCTGGGTTGAATTTACGATCTTGTTTATCCGCATTGTGCTCTACATTTGAAAAGATATGTGTTTACGTAAACAGTAACACTATGAAGGGTTGCAAAATCATGGCACTACTTTAAAACATCTTTAGATTATTTCTATCTGTCAAGCGTATTCACAAATTAGGAAATGCAAGAAGCGATTGAACTTCTAAGTTTATACAGCTTCTGAAGTTGTTTGTATTTCAGTTGTGAAAGCTCTGGAGATTTCAATAAAGAACTTATATAGAGTAGAAATTATCCCGGATTTTACTTGATTACTGTTTAATTGTAAGTCAAATTTTAGTTTACAGTAACTCACTGTAGTTTCCAAATTTATAACTTAGTTGCTGTATCCAGTCCGGTATTCTTGCGACAGCTTCCATAGTTGCTGGCAACACTCTTCTCTCTCTCTTACCCAGGAGTGTTAAGGGGTTCGAAATGAACTCCACGCACTTGACAACAATCTCGGTTCCCTTTAGTAGTCTTCAACCAGCTGGCCAAATGACACGTTGTCTGAGCTGAAATTTTCCCTTCTTGTCTCAACTCAGGGGAAATGGATATGGTTAGAAACGGAGGAGGATTCCAGCACGTGACCATTTGCACCTATTAAACCTCCAGGTTGGGATGAAGCGAGAGTGGGTGAAGGGTAGCTAGATATGATGGCAGCGGGCGCAGTGCAGCAGGGTCACTAACATTTCCAAATTTAACATCCCCGGCCGCACCTTCGATGCCGCCTAAGCTCAGGGACAGGTTCGGGCAGAAGGTTCCTTGCCAGAGAAGAAGCATTTAACTTCTCAAAACACAACCACCCAAAAGCCGCACACCACCACCCACTCCGCCTGCCCCGAACCCTGAAAGATAAAGGAAAATGAAATGAGTGGAAATAACGGACATAAAAACACATGTTAGTTAATAATCAAACCCAGCATTCGCCTACCGACGTGGGGAAACCATGAAAAATTCTCAGGATGGTCGGTCCAACGCGAATCGAAACCGGAACTTCCCGAAAGCGAGCCTCCAGAATCTTCTTTGAATTCCTTCCCTCTTCCCAACAAACTAGTTCATTGTACTCTTGCCGAAATAAGAAAGACACTTGAGGTAAAAAAAAAGGCGAGAGGCAACCCCAAGCACCTAGGAGCAGCGAATGCTCTCATTGGCCGTTGACCACAAATCTCAACCGGAATAGAAAGCAGATCTCCTCTTTTGTTATTATTTTTCAAATGCGCTAATGGATACTTTGGTGATTTCTTTGGAATATGTTAAATTTGCATCCTTATTTTGAAATAGAAACTAATCAGTTTACTGAATCTGAGTAGTTATCGCATATCGATTATATATGCTGTGCATTGTTGCACGGAGTAATACGAAGTGTGTTTAGAGAGTAGCAAGCGATGGCTACAATGGTCCCTTTGTCACATTACTCTGGTATTTTGTAGTTTTTGAGTTAAACGGTTATGTTTCTTAATTTCTATGACTTATTTTCGATCTCTCAAAATTAATATGATATTTCTAAACGAAGCCTTATGTTATGCAGGAGATGCCCGTATAGAACGACTATTGCTGAGGGTAAAGGGCAGTGTGGAGAGAGCCAAAGAGGCGATAGACTTATACTACACACTGAAAGGTGCAGTACCAGAGATATTAAGCAACCGTGATCCAAAAGAACCTTGGTTTGTACAAGCATCTAGCGTCAGGTAAGTAGATACTCCATTATATTATTATTATTATTATTATTATTATTATTATTATTATTATTATTATTATTATTATTATTATTATTATTATTATTATTATTATTATTATTATCATCATCATTATTGTGTACCTAACTTTAACTGAAAGCTTTTCCTTTGTATTTTGCCATGTTAAATTTGAAAATAAATGCTGCGAGTTCTAGTGGATATTTCTAACCAAATAATAAAAAAAACTAACTCCTTTTTTCCATCTATATGCCGCCTTTAACGTCTTAAGCTCATATCGGTGACTTTTGCCTTTTGAAAAATTGCTCTTGGAAATTATATGCCCTCGTTAACGCGTTAATCTTTGGAGCTTATACTTTTGGGTTTTCTGTGTATATAACTCATTAAATTTACCGACACACATGCACACTCTCTCATACTTCCAGACGCTAGGGAGAATGAGGAATACACCTGGCCAAAGAAGATTTTTCACCCTCCAGCCAGGAGTTGAAGCTCGGACCTCTAGATTTTGAGGCTAGCATGCTAACCACCAGAATACAGAGACAGTCACTAACTTATTATGTTGTTACTGTCAGTAAAAGAATAGCTATAATACGGTTCTAGCTTTGTTCTTATAATATTTTCATCTTGGGTGAATTGGATGATAAAAAATGCAAAATAATATACGTTACAAGGTTCAGTGGTAGATAGATATGCATCATATGATCATATTTTGTTAATAATTCAAATCCAGAAACTCTTTTTTAAGCGCTATAGCCTACAAAACGGGAAGGGCAATGAATCATGACTGCAAACAAACGGTAAGCTCCGCGAGAAGCAGTATTCTGTTGGTGGTTTCATACTTTACCGTAATCATTTGTCTGGCTATTGTCAAGTTTTAATTACAATTGGGGATCTTGTATAAAATACACCGATATGTTTCTCATCTACGGGAAAGCCCAAATAAATACAAAAACAATGGCTTGGTGGGTTTATCAACAACGTTACTCCAACAGGCAACACACGTCCCACATCATGTTTCCAAGATTGGAGAGGCGTTTAAGTGAAACAGGCATCTGATATTCTCACAGTCACCCTTATGTACGTTTGCGGACACGGCACACACCAGAGTTTGAAATCTTTCCAAGAGTTTGACATAACGTTACCAGGCAATGTCTAAAACGTATTGAAATTGGTGGCAGTCGTTTTGAGCACCATCAGTAGTTGATTAAACGTTTCTGTTTCTCAGTCGTCTGATTCTACCTTTCCAAACTTGTGCAACACACGGTTTGTGTGGAAGAACAATTAATTCCATTAATTAACCTAATAGTGGTTAAAACTATGAAGCCCGGGACTTAAAATAACTTACAGCATTGTAGGTCGCCTTTGGGGTATGTCATCTCAATATAATTTGAGGTCTTCTTGTGGTTTACCGGGAAACATGCGAATCAGTTGGGGAATTTAATGTTCTACCGGCATGTTGCCATGGTAGCTCAGTGGTTAGAGCAAGCGGACGGATACCTTGAGATCCGTGGTTCAAATCCGGGCTTCAAATTTTGCTTTATGTGGAATACCTTTTCTGGCTGGATTTTATTCAGAAGATATAGTTTTGGAAGTAGTTTCTTGGTTATTCGCAACAAGTCATAAAAATATTGGAACATTTATGGTTTTTTGGCGCATGTATGGCATTGAATTTTCCAGTCGTCTGATTCTATCTTTTCAATCTTGTCCCACACAGGCTTGTGTGGAAGAACAATTCATTCTATTTCATTTTTGTTTCTTTTACCTGCTTCATCCCAATTTTTTGTGACCCGTTCTGCCTGTGTCCTCCGTCTTTCAAAGATCCTATTTAGCTAAAAGTTTTGGATCAAGTACAAAACAAAGGAAATAAGGAACAGAATTAAATGAATAATAGGATGACCTAACTAGAGATGGCTGAAGTACAGACGAACCAGCTGCAAGCCTAATGCTTGATAGTGAAGAAGTAATTTAGTAACTTTTAGAAATTCGTCCTATCGAATACAAGCGGTCAGAATGTTTAACCTTATAAACGTTTGTTATATAATATTGTGCATAAAACTAATAAGATATCTTAAATTTCCGATTTCGCACCCTATTCGAATCGCCTTTGGTAAACGTAATAAAGATACCATACAGCCTATACCCTAAGTGGTACCAAGCTTCAGAACGAAAGGTTCAGGGATTCTTGTGTGAAAAGGTAAAAGAAACACACACACACATGTTTTAAAAATTGATTTTGGCTAAAAACCGTCCCATTATACACGTTAACATCAATTAATCGAATCCAAATTATAGGACAATTTTATTTAATATATAGAGTTATCAAGAAAATCAAAAGCCTCTTAACGCTCTGGAACTCTAGTGCTGTTGTACTTTACAGTATAAGTGTTGTTACTTTTTCAGGTGTTTTATGGGATTTCCCCGTTTGGGTGATGACTTGGAACGTGTATCTATTATATCATGTCTGGATCCAGATCCTGATAAGTACCACGTGTACGATATTCTTCGTATGGTGTTCATGGTAGCAGACCTCCGGACTATAGAGGATTACTGTGTAAACGACGTCTACATCGCCGATCTGGAGCATCTCACGATTCACCACATGAGTAAATACACACCGCCAATACTGAAGAAGTTTGTGGTGATCGGCATGGTGAGTTATGTTGCTAAAAGTAGCACTCTAAGAGATTGTAAATGCATTTGCTACTCTGTACATTAATATCGAATAGCAGTTTAAGATATTAACAACTGTACTCGCTTGGAAAGAGGTGACTGAAAAATTTCCGCTCTCAAGGTACACAAACTCTCCGATTACAAACACCATTACATAATTTACGTACTGTGCAATTAAGGAAAATACTTAGTAATACTTTTTTAGAAATCTGAAAATTTTCGTCCATATTCTAGAGCAGCCATCCTCACCATGTAGCTCTAGGGAGCTAACTTTACCCACTCCGCTCTCATTAGCATCTGACTCAAAGCGGAGCAGCAGGCCGGTTTGTAAACTCAATAGCGTTTCCTGTAACTACACGGGAGTAACTTTGTGTTGTTATCATATTATTTTATACAAGTATATTGCTTATATGACAATATATTGTTTATTATTGTTACCAACTTATAAAATTAACAACGTTTAATATGGCGAGACATGATTAATTTGTGCATTGCATCATAGGAGGGATTATACAAGCAACGAATAATAAACTATTTAACAAAAACATTATAATTCATATGTTCAAAGGCAAAATAAGTAAGTTGCAGATCTGAACAGCATGAACAAATTCATCAATAGCAATAAATTAAAATACGATGAAATGTACTGTACTTATATACAAAAATGTTGTACATGTAGTTATTCCAATAAATCTGACATTTGATCCTCTTGGTAGCTTTTATACTGATTCGTATGACAAGACGAATAATGTCACTGTAGATTAAGCTTTCTTTATATGGTTTAACATACTATTACAAATCAAACGCTTAACATCATTATCTTGTGCTATAATAAAATATGTTTCCTCACAAGCAGAACTGAACCTAGATGGTGTTGTTGCCCTGACGTACTAGTCGATCACGGTATTATTGCACTTGACCTTGCGGAAATCTGAATTTGAATACACAGAGAAAGCGAGCCCAGCAAAGTACAATGCTATTGTGATCGAGTTATACTGTCTTCCATCGTAGTTAAAACTACTCGACAGGACCGCCGCTGCGCCGAAGGAGGCTATGAATGACGATCACATTTTCCCCTTTGCTCCTCTTTCAGTTGCTCCCATCACACTTATGTAATTGCAGGCAAGCTCCCAACCGATCTGCTCGGTAATTGATGATAGCTCTTCTAGAGGATTCACTTTGCGAAAGTAACACACAAAGTATTGTGACTGTCCAAGTTTTAATTTTCACTTCAAAAGTGTTCTCACGGTTGCTTCGTTAATGTAATCTAGTTCAGCATTTCACTGTCACTTCTCTAAGCTCTCACTATTACTTCACTTTCTTCGTAGCATAGCGGCGTAATGAAATACGACGTAGCCTCTTCTTCCGTACTGTTCACCACTGGGGAGTCGGACACAAGACTTCTCTAATATCTCGCGGAAGCAGTACTCACTACACATCACGGCAGTTGTCGCACCAGAAACGCACTCACTACTCGGTTACCAATTACCAACTCACTTGGGAGAGCGCTCGCTTAAATTAAATTAAGTTTTATTTATGGACGCTCTTTAACTACTGTGATCCTTAGCGTCCCATTATATTCTGGGCGTGAAAGACCGGTAAATTTGCTCAGAGGCCTCTTTATAAGGCTTGAGTTTCTTTTACGTGCCGTAAATCTACGACACGGGACCGCCGGCTTTGCTTCTGTTCCGAAGGAAGCCATGCTAGGGATTTTTACACCTGAAAGATCCATCGGGTTTAAATCCACAACCTCGGGAACTGGAGGCTAGCTTGGTACAACTAGACCACGGAGGACGATAGAGTGCTCGCTTATATAGCCAATGGAATCTTCAATAAAACATTCTAGTACTTTCTGGACATGCAATCTGGAGGTGGGGAAGGAAACTTCCAGAAGATTCCGGTTATCTTCGATAGCAAATCTGGTATTTACGCTGGGGGAAAACGCGACTTATGATCTCCGTTTAACCGGAGCAGACCTCCCGAAAACATTGGGCATAGCCGCTGCTTCACGCATTAGTGTATTATTTATTCTTTGAAAACTCATAGGATACGAGTTCTTCGATTATTAAGATTTTTCACTTATATCCTTCACAATCTCTGTTCACTAATATTCAGTATATCGCTTTCTCGAAATTGCAATTCTTTTTCCTATCGATTAAAAGAACAATAAAACTGAACAAAAAAGGGTTAGCATAGAATTACACTCTAATGCAAAATAATCGTTTATTTAATTTTATAGTAAGAAACTCTAATAATAACTCTAGTAACTACCATTTTCTAAATAAAGATTTCACTTCTAAATAAATATTTATATAACTTCAAATTGCAAAAACACTTTAGTTTACATATAGAGGGAGAAGTTTAAAACCAGGTTTAAATGCGTTTTAGTTTTCATCTCCTCACCTCCAGCTGCCCAGTGACAAATAGCACCGCTATTACTTATTATATTCTCCACTACCTAACTAAAGGTAAGTGGAGGAAACATTGGACTTCACCAAAAATTCGATATCGAATTCACTGAAACCCTCAAAGAAAATTGTTACTTTTTCCACCACATGCATAGTAGGTAGAGAAGGTATTACATTCCAGCCAAAAATTCGATACAGAGGTTTTACCGGAAATACATGTTTTGAGGCGCCCTGAATCCAAATAAATCATTTTTGGAAACTTGTTCATGTGTGTGTGTGTCTGTGTGTATCTCAAAAACGAAGAACTGGATAAACACCAAGGAACGAAGATTTTTAACAATATTCCTCCACCCCAAACTATTTAACAGAAAATTTTTCGAATTTTTTTTATTTTCTAAACAATTGCTCTAACATTTTGATTCAAATACCATATATTAAAGATAATTAATAGCATCAATAATGAACATATTAAAATTTCGAGGAATAGCCTATGAAGTCCTCTTCATTCGGAGGGAATTTTGCATATTCTTGAATAACTGGTAAACGTTAAGCGATAGATGAAACTACACGAACAATTGTACATATCTTTAAAACACATAATATATTTAAAATATGTATTGTAACATAATCCGTTTCTGAGGTATCCGTTATTAATGGTTCGAATTATTCATTTCTTGTTCATTTTTCTAAATTCCTTTAAAATTCTGTTGTTTCTTATGATTGCATGGAAACAGTATGGAATATAGCGTCCAGTTCTTAAACATTTGACTATCGCTGTTCTCTTTGTATCTGCAAAGGAAATGTGTAATGTATCTATGTCAACAAATGTTTATTTGGTTTAAAATATGTTAGATAGAAAAATAAGCTTGGGAAAGAATAATTTGTGTACCCACTAATAAACGATAGAGCGTAGAAAACTCATGCGAATGTATCATATCAGATTTTTTTAAACATATGTGTGCGAATGTGTGCGAGTGTGTGCGAACAACCACAATCCCAAAACGGGAAGCCGGATACGTAAAAACTTGGCATTTAGGTTTCCCCAACTTAAAAGGTTGCTACAAAGCATTTACAAGAAAATTCCCAAAAGAAAACTATCCTTAACATGGAAAATTTTTAATCAATTTTTATTTTGTCAAAATTGACCCCAAAGATTTTGATTAAAACATAATATTTTCACATAGTGATATGAGGAATAAATAGTATAGAATTATTCATTCTGTTGTAAAGAATTATTCGTTTAAAGCGAATGATATAATTATAAATCCACTGGAGATAGGCCAAACCTTCCTTAAAAAAAATTAGAGGATTTTAAAACACGTAATTTCTGTTAATTTGTTTTTCGCTTTAGGCGTTTCAAAGCTGTTTCGTGTTCTTGGTCAACATGTTCAGTATTTAAAACTAACACTTCTGAAATGTTACGTCCGTTCTTTTGTTTCTCGTCAGGCCATGCAAAGAGTTGATCAAGTCCAGCATACATACAGAGAGCTACTTTTTAAACATTTGACTGTCGTAATTGCGCTCTGTCTGCTTTTATGTAGCTACAACAAAATGTGTGTTGTAACCATTTCAGAAAACATTTATCATGATCAACAAGAGTAAAAAAACAGGATTCTTGCTAAAATTTGCAGAATATATACGAAAGTAAATTATAATGGATAGAGAGAGTCGATGATTGTAACACATCAGACTTATTTTGAAAGAGAATTCATTACTAGTGGATCTCATTGGTTTATTCATGTATATTTTATTCTCTATATTTGGGTACCTTGGAGCCTTTGATTTTGAACAAAGAGTGAATAAATCAGTTGTTGAAAAACTGGCTTATTTTGGGGGATTTCCCACATGTAATTAGTTAAAGTTACCACATCCAATGTTCAAAATGTGCCTACTTGTTTGCTAGACAGTAATGGAGCTACAGAACTCTTCAATAACTCTTTGGAGTATTTCTTGACAGAGTTGGGTTTCACCAACCGTCAGAAAATTTATCTTGAAGGACATCAAACCAACACTTCGTCTGTTTTTTGCTCTATCGAGAATGATAATCTAATGAAAATGACGGTTCGTTAACTTTGACGAGCGTTACGTAAATTTGTGAAGGCTGGCAACAGTATTCCTTGCCACGTCTCTTTTCATTGGCTGAGATTGTGGCTTCGATAACAAAATATAAGCTTAATAAGTATGTTTAAACCACGCCACGGCCCTTGGTAACCAATGTCACCAAGTACAAAGTGTCATCTCCCTGTCTCGAGCATTCTCAACCGACTGTTGTCAAAATATAAGCTGTCACGAAGAAAACGTTTCCAGCGTGTCACAATATTGGTAATTAATAAACTTGCACTGCAAACCGTCTGAATATACCATAACTCTACTTCCGAATTATGGCTACCGGGTGACAAAATGGACACAGCTAAAATTAGCCCATAGATTCCAAAATATTCATTTTTTCCTCTTCCATGAGAAATAACACGTGAAATTATATCAAATCCTGGTAAAATTAAAATATAAACTTCAGGATAGCCAAGTCTATGATGTCTACAACGCAAGAAACATTTACAATTACATAAAACTTTAGATCAGTGTGGCCGTATGGAAGAGATAGCTTCCGATACTTTCTCCACACATGTTCACACCGTGGATTTCGAAACTCCGTTCAGTCATCATTAACAATACGAAATGATCCCGTGGAGGAATATCTGCGTACTACTAATAACTGTTAAACCGTAAAAGTGACCGATTTCTTCTCGTAGGGTATTCCAGTCTCATTAAGTTTCTTCCAGTATTTTCAAACACTACATATTTTGATAATCTGTATTGTGTCACAGGTTTTATGTCTTTCATGTTGTAGAGTATTTCTATCTTGAATGACATGTTCAGGACCCATATTTTCAATGAACAATATTTAAATATCGAAAATATCGATTGTTCGGTTACTGGAATGAAAGTTAGTAAATGCGATGCCGTTTCTCAAGAGCTTGAGTATGTATATAAACTTTAAACTAGAATTGACGGAACATCAATGATTGGAAGGAAGGAAAATGGTGCCTCAAACGTTAACGGAAAGTTGGACTGTCAAAAGGACGACCCACATTGATGAAACAAAAGTTCCTCTTTTAAAATGCCTTGACAACCTTTGGTGAAACACGCATCAGTGTTTCTATTCTCTTTAGCTCTGATCAGCAATATCATAATCTGGCTGCTAAATCGACAAAATACAAAGCATATGGGAACAAATGAATGATATATACTAACAAATATTGTTATACACCGGGGTGAGGCCAAAAGGTTTTGCAGCTAGATATTAAATTTAGTTACCCCGGTATAAACATTGGGGAGCATAGCTGCAGTGGCAACGAGAGAACCAGGAACGTAGCTGTATAAATTTAAAGCAGACGTGGGATATTCACAACATAATACACTTAAATTCGCATTTAACACATTACCTGTGGTTCATTAAATAAATAACATGGTGCCACTACATCTTTCACAACAGATTACAGGACAAACATTGGAGGGAAATGCTCCACACTCACACGGTCCACGCACTCTACATACACATCCATTCGCCGTGAAGACACACAAGACTGACCCACGCTACTCACTAGGAGGTGGGGAAAGAAATGCTGCGCAGGACGAAATTCAAATTCACAATCAAAATGATTATACACAACAATGTCATGCTACAAAGCAATAATGTGTCCGATGCGACAATACACACATACACCCTACAATATTTAAGTATGGAACTAACTGAGTATAGTTTGAAACTTAAAAAAGGCCTGGCTGGGAGTTAGGGGTGATATTTAAAATGGAAATAATCAATTCTATTCTTCTCCCTTAGTATGTAAACTGACGCGTCTTATTGTTGTTTATTAATTAGTCATTTTGACTGGGGTGTTTAGTAATGGAAAGCTTGTATAAAAAAACCAACATCTGAGTATCTATTTCATTTTTGCTTGCTCCCCTTTCTGTTTCTTTGCGTTGCAATTTTTTTTTTATTTCAAAGTTACGAAATTACGCACTTTCTTATACATTTTCATCTGGTAGAGACCATTGACGGGGTTTCCGAGTTCATTAAGACACGGAGTCGTGAATGAGAGGTCCACGGTTCGTATCCTGCCAGGACTGTCTTGTCCTGTCCTCTGAGGTTTGTGCCAGGTTTTCCTGTCCTCATAACCGGCAAGTCCGGAAAGACCTTCTAAACTCATTTCCTTCCAATTTTCATTTTACTTCATGTATAATTCGTGTGAAACGCTTATGCTGCCGTATTTTTTAATAACGGAGTTAAACACCATTAGTGGTGGTGGTAGTATTAGTGGTAGTGGTCGAGGTAGTAGTAGTAGTAGTAGTAGTAGTAGTAGTAGTAGTAGTAGTAGTAGTAGTAGTAGTAGTAGTAGTAGTAGTAGTAGTAGTAGTAGTAGTATTTAGGAAACAGGTTTGCTTTTAGCACCTCAGCATAAGACTTTTTCTGCATTTCCTGGTTTCTGCGTAATTTAGGGTTCAACTAAATTTTTAGTTACTTGTAGGGCCTGTTTCTAATTTTGCGGTAGCTCCAAGAACTTTCTATCTTCTCCGTTCTGTGACTTCGCATTCTAATACAATGGATTTCATCGTTTTATCGGCTTATAGGCATTGTTGGCAATGGGTTCCATATGGTATAATCTCACTGTCTTCAGATTCTTTCTGAACCTTCCATGTCCAGTTATGAAACTTATAACTCTTCTGAGTGAGGATTTATTAAGCCTAGTAAGTAAATTACTTACTTTTTCTCAAGGCTTATTAATTAATCGTTTATATAGTTTTCTTTTAGGTATGGTTTTCCTTTTCCAAACCCAAAGTCTGTGTTCTCGCGTTTATCATGCTTATTCCACAGGCAAGTTCTTGTCCTATAAAAGGGAGAGGTCTTTTCATTTCCCGCGATACCTCTATGTTCATGTACCCGCCGCAATTCTAATGTATTATGGGTGGTAAGGTTTGGTATATTGATAACATTCGCACACTTATTGTGATTTAAAGTTATGAGGATTGTGGGATTTTAGTGAAGTCTGACTGACAGGATTCTCGTTTCTGAGCATAGGTATGCACTTTCAAGTATAGCAAGTAACTCTGCACTAACAAAAGAAGCAAATCTTCCTAGGCTTAATCTATAGCATTTGCCCGTTGATTCGCAATAAATACCTGCGCCAGCTTTCCATTTATGCGTGAACCTATAGTTTTTATTACCAAATAGTTCTTATGCCTTAGATGAGATTTTTCTTAAACGTTTCTATCAACAATACTTACTTTGAAGTGTTGGAGAAGTGAAATTACTTCTGACATGAAATCAGATTACATTAATAGTACACAAACTTCCAATTTGTTGAGAATGGAGTGGTGGCCTACTTTGCAGCGATTCTCTATCCACATTCCTACCTGGATGATTCTGTATCTGCTAGTCTAGCTTCATCTTGGATACATAGTTCCAGCGAGGTAAGACCTAGTGAAGTTTGCAAAATAAAGGAGGGCGTGCTTCTGAAAACTTCAAATATGCCTAAATCAGCCAACCTCTGGAGGCTATTTAGTTTTTGTTTTGTTTTAGTATGTAGAGTCTTTGGCCACTATACCAATGCTCCATAAGTGATTTGTACTTTTACCACAACCTCATAAAGTCACCGGTTTGGCACTACCCCAGTTATTACCTGTTAAGCATTTTCCAGACGTAAGTGTCCAGTTAGCTTTACAGCCATCCTCCGTGGTGTACCTCTAGTTCCCGTGATTGCAGGTTCAAACCCAGCGGGGGCGATGGATTTTTTCGGACGTAAAATGCTTAGCATGGTCTCCTTCGGAAGGGAAGCAAAGCCGGTGGTCCCGTGCCTTAGGTTCACGACGCGTAAAAGAACTTCAATCTTGATAAATAGACCTTTGCGCAAAATTACCGGCCTTTCACGCCCAATAAAGAATGGGACGCTAAGTAACAAAGATATTAAAGAGCGTCCGTAAATAAATCTCAATTAAATTTTAATTTAATTCAGTTTTACAGGTAATTTTTCTAGGTATGTATTTCAGGTAGGCTTATCATCTAGTATAACTCCTAGATGGTTGATTTTCCCTGAGATTTCATCCTTCCTGCTGTCATCTTTTAAAATGTTTAAACCAGAAAGTTCTCTTTTCCTAGAGAGGGTATTATGGCGGTCTTTTTGGGGGTTAGGCCAAGACCTACTTCTCTACACCAGTCAGTTTCCAGAGCTCTGTTTGTGATTTCTGAAACCGTATTAAAAAATTCCTCTAAATAATATGACTATGTTGCCCGAATAGCCTTGGGTGAAAATACCCTTAGTATTGAGTATGTCAATTAAAGTGTCTACTACTATGTACCATAGGATAGGTGAGAGGATTCCTCCTTGAGGAGTTCCTTTTACCGCTGACACTATTTATATTACCTAATTGATCTATTTGCAATAGTATGTTACGGAGTGAGGATTTTAAACATTGATATATGCTTTCATCCAGACCTTTAATTATATTGTTTAATGTATCCTTGTGATTGAAACACAGGTAACATTATCAAAAGCACCTTGGATGTCCAAAAAAGACTTAAGTGCTGGTTCTTTAGATTCTATCGACTCTTCGACTTTCTTTCTTGGTTAAGCTCCATTAACAAAATCCGGTAGAGTGCAAGGAAAATATTATAGCCTTAACTCTTATCAGATAAATACAAGAAACAAATAAAATTAATAAGCATATTTACCAAAACTCTAAAGTTGAAGTAAGAATTATTTAATAAGCTAAGAAAATGTGTTAATTATTTCGCTTTACTTTAATATATGCATTAATATGTTACAGAAAGGCTATAAGGCGAGAATAAAAGCCATTCACTTCATCAACTGTCCGCCCTTCGTGGACGCTACTATTTCACTATTCAAGAGTCTACTTTCCAGCAAAATAGCTTCTAGGGTGAGTATGTGAGGTAATTACCTGATTTTGCCGGTTTCTTACTCCCGTATGTTTAAAATCTCAAATTCGATGTAAACTACAATTATTAATTTATGCCGTACATCAGATACACCAATTAGTGGCAAACGATTATGTGAAAGACGAAACAAGATTCTTCTGTGAAGTGTCGTCATAACTACCCTACTGATAGGAGCTTATTAGTGCATAGTGTATATTAATTAGTGTAATTAGTGATGGAAACTGTTTTAGTATCCACACATTTAATACTCATTTTCCATACTAGTGAAATCGGAGACATTAATAACGCTTTTTACTGCCTTTGTAGTTGAGTGGATAACGTTCTATCATATAAACTCTGAGGTTCGTTACCCGGCTGGGGCAGGAAAGCTTTTCTTTTATTAGAATCATTCCATACCTTCCTCAGAGTCCAGAAGTATGTATGTGGGAGTGATTGTCAGTGTATCTTA
Source organism: Deroplatys truncata (assembly GCA_030765065.1). NCBI lineage: Eukaryota > Metazoa > Arthropoda > Insecta > Mantodea > Mantidae > Deroplatys > Deroplatys truncata. The sequence continues at coordinate 94,684,036 of CM060986.1, read as the reverse complement.
AATGAAAACCAGTAAAAGTCTATATTCTACGAATTAGTTGTTCCTTAAAGTCAAAAGCCACTGATATAACCATAGAAGTTAAAGGAGCTATAAAATAAAACTGAAACAATAAAAAATAAGGTTTTTGGAAACGGAAGCTAAAGATTTTAATAACTAATTACTGAAAACCCTGCACATTTACTCTGAACATCACCAAACATTTTACCAAACCTCTACCCAGAGAAAAATTATATAATCATTTACTGGTAGGTATGGATTAGCATTATGATTAATAAGTATTCATAGACTAAAGTGGTATTATAGCGTTTTATTCATATTCCTACATTGAATCACCTCCTAATAGGTTTCTATATATCTCTTTTATTGTTTAGTAATTTACAGACGTGCATAAAAAGTGATCCATAATGGAACGCAGCTGTTGGTAATAGCGAATCTAGCACCTCCCTCTGCCAACGTGAGCTGCCATGATCCTCGAGCATAATCATTCTAGCCGCTGGATTGACAAAGTACTCTAATTCCCCCAAAATGTGGCCAAAATGCTACATATTCTCATCAGCAGAGAACCTTTAAGGCAATGTTTCGTTGACTTTAGGAGTAAAACTAAAATATGATATAAATAAAAAGAAGAAATAAAGATGAAAACCCTTTTTTTCATCTTAATGTTGTTATGAATATGCTTTCATATAAATCTCGTAGCTGTCGTTCAGTTTTAACAACAGGCGCAAGTAATTTTTCACACCTTCCTTTAGAATTATGTTGTATTAGTCTAGCTAACATTTCTTTCTGCACCAATTGTAACGAAAGGCATTCTTAGAGGCGGTATTCAAGCCACTACGTTCATCGGTTAGTTTTGTGTCTTGGGATTCTTTTTCAGGCCAGTCGTATAGATAACTTATATCGACTGGGTGGAGTCAAGAGTGGGTTCCCTGAAAGTGGAAATCCTACGGAGAGAAAGAAACTATTATAATCTAGGGAATGGGACACTTTTTATGCACGTCAGTGCACACGAATACGGTGCTACACCAGACCACCTGCGTGACCTTGCACTAGGTGTGACTATTGCAGTCCCTTTCTATTTAAGTATATAAAGCCAGCAGATCAGAGGCAGCGTAACTGAAATTCTTATAAGACCTATATAAACTTCCCTGCTCGGCGCATCTGCGGTAAAACAGATGTTGACGATTATTACTAGGTTTCTTCAGTCAAAACCCGGCATTGTTGAAATAGTTTTCTTGTAGGTATACTGTGTAGGCTGGACTTTCTTCACAAGATTATGTATAATTTATTGTTAGGAATTGTAACGCATCGAAGCTTACCAGAGGATTATCTGAGACATTCTTAGGGAAGAGTATCTAAAATGTGTTGTTTTAAGATTTACTCAACCACGATGCATAACTATTACCAAAACACAACTTATTTTTACTTCAAACCAGCGAACATCCGTCTAAGGGATTGCCAGAACTCAACTGATAAACAATACGCGTTGTTTGCAATCAGCTTAAGAAGGAACCTAATGGTAGTTGCGTAAACTATTGTGCAAACCAAGGTTGCTGCAAATTTGGTTTAGTCTAGCCATAGATTAATTGTATCTTTTATTATATGTATGTTTTTTATATAAAATAAAACGCCCTAACAATAATTTCATTTAATATAGTTTTCCTTTTTCTTTGTCCACCTCTTTGTACTATTTCTTTAGATAACATTCCTTACACAGTTGTCTGTCTCTTTCATTTCTAATACTTGCTAAAACACTCAGATTTGACTTAGGACTATTGCCTATAGGTTTTTGTTTGCATGTCTAGATTAGCAAGAAAGCTAACACTCCCCTAGAAAACAATATTTTACAGCATTTACGAGACAAATTATATTATTTTTAGATAAAAACATCATTTTATATATTTTATGCCACACTAGTTTGTTACCAAATATTTAATGCTTAGATACGAGATATAATATACGATTTCTAATATCCTGTTTCATATTCTTCATTTACACACATAGATCATATCTGTATATCGTTAATAGAAGTTGATGTTGAATAAATTCCAGTTAACAGCCTGAACATGTCATTTTTCGATTCATGTTGTCTTTTAAAGTCCTGCGCCGTGGCGCTGTGAGCTAGAACATGGAGCTTTGGTTCCCGGCCACGGAAATCGCCCTGGTTCGATCACACCCATGGGGGATGACCGGTGCCCACTTGCATCGTGAGAAAACAGCGGAAGCCAACATTCTGGCTGGAACATGCGTGATGCTGGCTACACCACCTCCTCGAGTCGTTTGAATGATCGCACATCTCTACGTGGTGTGAGACCGGCTGTAGAGGTGCCAGGTCAAGGCTCTTCATGGGCTGTAGAGCCACAGGATTATTATTACTATTATGATGCGTTTTAAACATCCTCGTAACAGATGTACTTGACCGTCATTCATGACGTTTTTAACTCTTCATATTTCCTTCTCCGTTCATTAGCAGAGTATATATTAACCCCAAATGAACTATAACTTCTCTCAACCTTAAAAGAATGTATTGAGGTAAACAGAATATCTCTTTCTCTATCTAACATATGCATTTTGCCATTAGATTTCTACTCTCGTGCTGTAGCTAAGTTGCTAATATCATGCTGTAAATATTCAGTTATAAATTTCAGCTTTGAACACATCATTCCCTGCAGAATATTTTCCTCTATCACATTATAGCATTCTTGGTTTCTTTATAGATTTCCTTGGGCACAAATTTCTAAAGAAAGAGTGTTTTTATACTTGCTGTTTCTATGCTTATCACGCAGTTACTAATAAACTAAACAGTAGAACGTAATATTATTTTTTCTTAGCTGGAGTAAACTTGAGCACTGATACTTGCACAGTTTAAATTCTCTAACTTTAATAAGACGAGCTTATAATTCTTTAAATTAAGTATTTTTTACTAAATCCACTTCGATGCAGTACAAAATTCAGCCCATGACATTCTTTTTTTGATATTGGTTTTACACCGGGGACCAAGCGGGATAAAATGTTGAGGAGGATATGGGGACGGATTCTAAAAGAAGCCAAAATCCTGTAATTTCATGCCTTCACTGTGCATGACAAACAAAAGCCATCCATCTATTTAGCTAAGAGGCGCCAGGTGTGAGGTAGAAGGCAGTATCGGTTAACAGCATGATGATGATGAGATGGAGCTTAAGGGCACTAAAAATCAAAGGTCATCAGCCCCTTACAACGAATAAAATTTAAAATCCAAAAACTAAAATACGAGACACAAACCCGCATAGTCTAAAACACTAAAAAACAAAACCAACACATTTCTAGAACCACCACACTAAAACATGGTAAATAAAACAATAAAAGATTAAACTACGTGTCAGAAACTGTAGAAGACAAGGGACTGGTGTGCCGTATGTCCTCAGTGAAGAAGAGCCCCGACCATCAAAACAGAGACAATATAAAATCACAAAACTAAAAGACGCTCAGTGCATCAAATGCGCCGATTAAAACCACTGTCACTGATAAAACGGAAAAGACATTCTACAGCATGCGCGTCGTCTGCCAAAAAGTTGGCTAAGCCAACAGGCAGAGACACACGAACGCGCAATTGAGCTAAAACCTTACACTCTGCTGAGATGTGACGCACCGTTAAGAGCGCATCACACTGCTCATAGAGTGGTGCGGGGTCACCACTGAGTAGGTGTTTCTGACTAAAACGGCAATGACCGATAGGTAAACGAGCTAAAATTACCTCTTCCCGGCGAGAAGAACGAGAAGAGGTACCCCAGTCTAACGCGAAAGGTTTATCCACCCGCAACTTGTTACCCCGGAGGGCGGTCCACTCATCGCGCCAAAGCGAGAGGATGCGGTGACGTAAAATAACAGACAAATCTGAGATGGGAACAACGGAGGTAAAACATCTGGGTGATAAAATTGCCGATTTGGCAGGGGCGTCGTCAAACTCGTTCCCTGAGATGCCCACATGACCTGGAATTCACCCGCAGAAGACGCTGATGCCAGGGGCACCAAGCGAGTGGAGCAGGTCATGAATGTGCTGTACGAGCGGGCGGTAAGTGCACAGCGCGCGAATGATTTGAAGAGCACTCAGAGAGTCTGAAAAATATAGTGCCGTAAAATATACTGCTGGAAGTATAAAAGAGATCGTTAAAGACTAAAAGGTTCGGCGGTAAATATCGAGCATTGCCCAGGAAACGAAAGGTAAAACTACTTTGACAGTCGATAAAGACACATCCTACTCCAACATCAGTCTTAGACCCATAGTATAGATAAAATGATAGTCCCCAAATTGCGTCTGAAGTTCTAAAAAGGCGGATCTAAGGACTTAAGAAGGGATCTTATTCTTCGGCATCGACGTTAACCCAAGGTGACAGTGGGCAACCGAGGAGGAAACCGGATTTGCCCCCTGGGAAGGGTCGGCGCTGACGTAACGTCCAAATGCCGAAGAAGCTTCCGAAATCGAACCACTGGAGGGAGCAATGCAGAGGAGCTAACTAAGTATTGCCGATCAAGCGAATCCTCGAAAAATAATTCGAAGGATGGGTGGTCAAGCAAGCTTGAGAGTCGACATGCATAGCTGCACAAAAGCATCTCACGCCTGAAGGACAGTGGAGGCTCTGCAGCTTCAGCGTACAGACTGGGTGCAGGTATAGTTGGAAAGGCCCCTGTAGCGACTCTTACGCTACGATGGTGAATGACATTCAAGCGATGAAACATAGATGGATGCACTGATGAATAGACATTGCATCCGTAATCAAGCTTGGATCGGACCAATGAGCGATAAAGACGAAGGAGGACTGTCCGATCAGCTTCCCAGGATATGTCACTTAAAACACGTAAAAGATTAAGAGAACGGTCACACTTTTCTTTTAAAAACCAAATGTGCGAATTCCAGCTAAACTTCCGATCAAAGATCAACCCCAAAAATATCTCCTCGTCCGCAAACGGAAGACAAACCGGCCCAAGATGGAGAGAGGGCGAAGGGAAAGTCTTCCGGCGCCAGAAATTAACACAGACGGATTTCTCAGCGGAGAAATTAAAGCCATTGGCGTTACTCCTGGCACAGAGACGGTCGATACAGCTCTGGAGACAGCGTTCGAGTAGACAGGTCCGCCGTAAAGTATAATAAATGGCAAAATCGTCAAAGTAAAGCGACAATGAAATTCCAGGGGAATACACTCAATAATGGGGTTGATAGCAATTGCAAAAATTGTGACATTGAGTACAGAGCCCTGCGGTACACCGTTCTCTTGAATAAAACGACCAGATAAAACCGAGCCCACACGTACACGAAAGACGCAATCCGTCATAAACTCCCGAAGAAATATGGGAAGACGACCGCGTATATTCCATGAGCGGAGTGTACGTAAAATACCACCCCTCCATTAAGTATCATAAGCTTTCTCCATGTCAAAAAACACAGCCAGTGTTTGACACTTTCTCAGAAATCCGTTCATAATATGCGTCGATAGAGATACCAGATGGTCGACGGTAGAGCGATGGAGACGAACCCGCACGCTTTCACCAGAAGGTTCTGAGTCTCAAGCCACCATGTCAAACGCCCGTTGATCATGCGCTCCATCACCTTGCAAATGCAACTGGAAGGTAGTTGGCAATCCTTCACAGGCTTAAGAATAGTGACGATGGTGGCTTTATGCCAAACTGAAGGAAAAACGCCGTCTTGCCAAACACGATTATAGAGCTGTAAGAGTTTACTGTCGGCTGAAAGGTTCTGTAACATCAAGACATGAATGCCATCCAGCCCAGGAGCGAAATCTCTAGAGAAATGGAGGGCGTGCTCCAGCTCCCTCATTGATAAAAGGTCATTATAACACTTCTGATTAGGAGATCGAAACTTATAGGTCACTGAATCCAGCCGGTCTTTGAGAGTGCGAAAGTCAGCTGAATAATTGTCAGAACTGAAAACCGCCTCAAAGGCAGCACCCAGCATGTTAGCAATGGCAGCCGGATCCACTGTGGTGGTATTGGGAACCTGAAGGCCAGACACAGCACAATGCGACACTTTACCGGAGAAGCGACGAAGTTTATCCCAAACAACAGAGGCAGGCGTGAAGCGATTAAAAGACTCTACAAAACGAGTCCAGGGCAACTTCTTGCTATCCTGACTAATGCGAAGAGCCCTGGCGTGCCCACAGTCCTTGGTGCACCACGGAACAGGAATACGCCGAGGGTGGGAGGACGAAGGGGGAATTGTGCGTTCGGCGGCAGATAGAATTGTAGAGGTAAGGTGCTGCACCATTTGGTTAACGTCAGTGAAGGGCTGGTCCTCAAAATACACGAGGTTAGAATACAGTCTCCAGTCCGCTTTATGGAATTGCCAAGTAGGTGCTCTGGAATGCTGCACGTGGTGAGACAGAGGAGACACGATGCAGAAATAATGATCGCTGGAGGAGGTGTCAGCAACTGCACTGCAGACAGCAAGCAAGCTGGATTGAACAAAGGCAATGTCCAAGTGAGAAATGTACCAGAATAATCAGAACGAAAAGGAGGCTCACCTGTATTGAGGATGGAGAGGTGAACTGAGCAAAAATGTCGGAAGGAAGCGTTCCCCTTGCACAAGCCCTTGGCAAACCCCACAGGGATTGATGGGTATTAAAATCTTCCAACAAAAGAAATGGCGTTGGGAGAACGGACAGGAGATCTCGAATGTCCGCGTTAGCGAAGGGAGACGATGGAGGTGAATAGACGGAGCAAATAGTAAAGAAAAAGCCAGATATTTAAGCCTAACGGCAACAGCTCGCAAGTGGGACGTAAGTGTGAGAGTCTGAAAATGAACGTCGTTACGCAGCACTAATAGCATGACACCTCCATGAGCAGCAGTACCCTCATCCGGTGTAAGATCGTAGCGAACCGGAGTATACCCTCGGAGATCAAAAGGATCGTGAGGGCGAAGCTTGGTCTCCTGCAAACACACGACCATAGGTGAATGGGAAAGCGCATCACGTATATTCCAGATTAGGATAGCCATGAATAAAAGGGATAAACTTCCTATTTAGAAGGGCGGCTCAAAATAACCTTGCGGCTATGGTTTTTGGTATGGTGTTGGGCAGAGAGGTTAACAGCATTTGTGAGAAGTGCTATGTAGATTATGCATTTAACATTTTACGTAAATATTTATGGTTATGGAGGGAGAAGCTAGAAAGGGACGAAATATCGAAGAAACGCAAAATAATAATGAATGTGTTAGATTATACAAGTAAAATGAGTCAGTGAGCCAATTAAAGAAACAGCTAAGTCTACCGGGTGTTCGAACGCAGTAGGTATAGGATAAGAAAAGAACGAATGAAAGGACCTCTAAGGACGCATCGTACATTCTTTGCTGTTTGAAAACATTTCACCCAGGTCGAATGCAATCATTATTTATTGGATAATGCATCTTTTTATGCCTGTAAAGTCGTATTTCGAAGTACCAAACACACAAAGAGGAGAGATAAAAAGCTGGTGAAAATTGTTTACAGAGCGTAGGTATAGTGCATGTGGTAACATTGCACCCCCATTTAACTTGTACTGTCCTTTAAGCGTGAAATGCGATATATGAGAGAAAGCCTTATCCAGATATCCGAAGTAAACCCGAAATGCTGATCCATAAACACCATCCAAATTTCCATGTAATATTATATATTCGCTGGATTTTACTGGCAGTAGCCTATATGCAGCTTCTTCAGCTTTAATTATAGTTTCAATAGGAATTTCAACAGATTCCTCCATTTTTCTCGGAATGAATGAGCTTTGTTAATCAAATACAGAATCCCATGATACCGTTTCCTAGGTATCTATGGAAGTATATGCATCCGAAATCGAATATTTAATTTACGGCTAAATTGTCTATTTATTAAATATCAAAGCACCCCACCATAAATTAATATATGTATCACCGGGATTATTAATAGCTATGGCGTCGGATCACTGGTCCTCGGATTTGTAACCGCGTCCGTCCTCAGAGCAAAATCATTAATACAATGCCCTTGGTACATGATAAACTTTTACAGTGGAGCTTGGATAATATGTTGTATGCTGATCAAAAATGTTGTTTCCCTCTTACAGATACAAGTACATAGGAAGGGTAAAGACACATTAAAGGACTTCATTTCACCAAAAGTACTTCCTGTTGATTATGGGGGTGAAGCTGAATCTATTTCTGAGCTCTGGTGTAAGTATATTTAACGGAATGCAATAAGTTACACATATGCGATTAATACATTATATACAAGACAAAAAGCTTATGGATACTTAAGATAGAAGCGCCTATTAAATAAGACTACGTATAGGTCTACCCTAGCATAATATAGGGTTATTCAAAAAGAAGGAACATATTTTAAATATTTATTTCTAATGAACGATAATAGATGGCGACACATGCGATACATCACTGAATAGAGGAAAGTTCAAAATTTTATTTTATGTGTTCATAATGAGCACCATTTGTTATGCGAGGACGAGTAGTGCTTTTCCGTTTGCATACGCAACCATCTTCTACGAACTTATTGTATCAATTGTAAATTCTTTATGACGAGGTGGTTCTTTGTTGAACTTACAACGAAATGCACGTTGTAATGAAGCAAGGGATTCACTCTTTGCAGACTGCACAAAACCACTTTTTCTGCGGCGTTGCCATTTTCTCGTAAACTAACCCAGCGCCGCTGTAGGCACTGAATGAAACTAACAGATGGGGGCTTAAAGCTTTGAGCTTTCCTCTATTCAGTGATGTTTCGTATGTGTTTCTATCTATTGTCGTTCATTAGAAATAAATATTTAAAGTCTGTTCCTTCGTTTTGTATAACCCTGTAGTTGAGCTGTTTTCTTGGTATTAATAAAAGGTAAGTAAATGTTTTCATATCGCCTGGGGAAATACAAAACGCAAATTACAAGAGATATAGTGAATGTTTCCAGGCTAGACTTTTGCAGTTGTCAAATGAAAATATCTCATTTTAATTGCAATATATTTTAAAAACAACATGTGATACATTCACACGACTTTTTGTACCCAATGTTCTATAAACTATTGGTACAAACTATCAACTATCTACTTCATGTTAAAAATTTGCAGAAATGCAAATACAATGTTACGAGCACAGGAAGGATACACTAGCTGAAGCGGCGGTCAAATGTTTCATTACGGAATCGCTGTATGATTCCGTGTTCATTGCATGACCGGGAAAAACTTGAATACCAACACCAATTGTAAAAAGTATAAGGAATTATAAAATTCTAACCAATAAGACCAAATTTTCCTGAAATTTCTAATGCTACAGAAATAATATTTCACATTTTTCAACCAGATATACATTTCTTATACAGTAAGCCTTTTCTATCTCTTATGGTTTACCAGTTATACAAACTTAGGGAAAACTCGTTCAATGAAAAGCTCATTGCAGGTTACTCGCAAAAAGTTGAGATATATATTTTGCCTTACAAATATCTTTAACAGATGATATTTTAATCAGCAGTTTCATAAACATAAAAATAAAACAAACTTTCCTACATTCTATTTTGGAATTACGCTGTTCACACCACACACACATACGAGGCCTTTTCTCAATTTTTTTTTTAATTCAGGGGACCTCGAATATGTATTTTCGTTCAAATCTCAGTGTAGAATTTTAAGCCAGAGTGCGATGCGTCCTATATCTACTAGTTACTTACCTACCTAGTGGTAGGTAAGTAGTGGTGGTACGTACTAGAAAAAGTAAAAAAATAAACAATAAGAAAATAAAAAATAAATACGAAACATAAAAACCAAAAAATTCAATAATATCATATTAAAAATGTGATGTGATACATTCACATTACTTTCTCTATCCTATTCTATCGTTTATTAGTGAGTATACAAATTATTCTTACTAAAGCTCATTATTCTATCTATTTCATTTTAATCGTAATAAATCTTTGCAGAAAGAGCTACATTACACATTTCGTTATAGATACAAAGGGAACAGCGATAGTCAAATGTTTAAGAACTGGACACTATATGCTGGCCTTATAATTCCATACTGCTTCCATGCCATCGCGAGAAATAAGTGAAAGTTGAAAAGACTGTAAAGAATGACCAAGAAATGAACAATTCAAACCATTGATGACGGTTATCTCAGAAATGGCTTATGTCACAAAAAAACTTACTTGAAACATATTGTGTGTAATATGTTTTAATCTATCGCTTAACGTTTACCAGTTTTACACGATTATTAAAATTCCTTCCAAATGAAGGGAAAAGAGAAAACTTCATAGGTATTTCCAGATAATTCAAAATATACATTTTGTTTGTCATGTAAATACCTTTAATATAAGGTATTTTAATCAAAATCGTTATAGCAATTTTTAGAAAGTAAAAGTTTTCAAAAAATGTTTTATGTAAAGGATAGTTGGGTGGAGGAATTTTCTTGAAAATCTTCGTGTCGTATCTTTGGAAGATACTGAACTCAAATACCAAGTTTGGTACTATCCGACTTTTCAATGTTCAGTTATGCTGAACACAGATACTGACACGGACACACACACATATACACGGATCTTTTTCTAAAAATTCCTTCTTTTCGATTCAAGATTCCTCAAAACATGTATTTCCGGTGAAATCTCGGTATAGAATTTTTGTACTGTATATGTGGTAGGGAAGGTAAAAAAATGAAATCAGATTTCTAGGTTCTGTTAGTTTCGGCGTTTTCCTGAAATAATGTCAAGATTTTCACTTATTTTCAACTTACTCATCAATTCAATGTAGTAAACAATATATGTGTAATTAGCCATTTTGTTTTATTTCAGGCCAATGGAAGAAAAAGCTGGAGAGTTATAGAGAATGGTTCCTGGAGCAAGACAAATACAAGGCAGATGAATCAAAAAGACCTGAAAAAGCTCTCAACAGTAATGATCTGTTCGGCTTCGAGGGCTCGTTCAGACAACTTTCATTAGATTAGATCTGGAATGTAGATTTCTCGATTATAAGATTACTTTAAGATTCTACCTAAAAAGAAGCAGGATTAAGGATGTGAGATCCCTATGGATAAATACAGTCCCTACAGTGATACAGGATAACACATGTGACTTTGTGTATTCTTTAATGGGAGCTGATTGATTTATTTAAATGTTACTGTTTGCATTAAATGTGAAAATGAATATAATATAACTTCAATACTCGTACAATACCAATATCAACAATTTTGAAATTTAGATCCCATATAACATAATCGGTTTTCCTTATAATGCAGCTATATTTTTAAAGTTCATTCACACATTTATTTCGAATGTGAACTGCTGGTTCGCGACTTAGAAGTGATTTCTTAAAGGCACCCATAGCGAAATATGATCAAAATTTTAAAGAATTAAGCTATTATGTCCAAAAACTACTTTGAACCTTTAGCTTAGCTTCAATTACGCATTAAAGCTTTTTGCTCTCAAAGCCCTTTAAAGCTTCAACAAGAGGAAACACAAAAGCCTGTGTTTGTTTCCAATGCCATTTTTCAACTTTGATTCACTTTGTAAACTTTGCACATTCAAAATGTTCCACACGATGTAGTTTGTACATTTTCAGGTGAAACGCTGAGACATTACTTTCTCTACCCTTTCATTTAGCATTCTTACGAAAGTTTATTTTTATATCTACTTCATTTTAATGTAGCTATACCTTTGCAGAAATAGCTTCATCGTTAGGATACAAAGAGAACAGCGACAATAAAATGTTTTAAAACTGGATGCTATATGTTTTCCTTAAAATTCTATACCGTTTCCATGACATTGCGAGAAACAACTAAAAATCGATGGGACTTAAAAGAATGAAGTATATAAGAAATCGAACTATTAATAGCGCATAACTCGGAAGTGGCTGATGCTACAAAAAAGGTTGTTTTTTAAAGAGATCTGCAGTATTTGTTAGTACGTGTTCGTCTTTCGCTTATCATTTGCAGTTATAAAGATGATGCAAAATTCCTTCCAAATAAAGTGGACTTCGCAGGCTGTTCGCAGAAAAGTAAAAATATACATCTTTATTTTTCATGTAAATATCTTTAATATATGGTATTTTAATCAAAATCGTTAGTCATTTTTGGGAAAAACAAAGAGTTTCGAAAAATGTGTCCAGTAAAGGGTAGTTTGTGGTTAGGGTTTTTTGAAAATCTTCATGCTGCATTTTTGGAAGAACCTAAATGAACCTAAAACCTTTGAACCTAAATATTAAGTTTGCTATTTATTCGAATTTTTGTTTTTGAGTTAACTGTCAGTCACACACAGACAGAGACCTTTTCCCAAACACGCTTCTTTGGATTCAGAGGACCTCAAAACGTGTATTTCCAGTGAAATATCGGAATAAAATTTTTAGGTGGAATGCAATACCTTCTATACTTAGCATGTATGTGGTAGAATAGTGAAAACTGGCATATTGGTTTTGTTATACTTTTAAATTTCCCAAGATAAGACATAATTCGACATTGAAAATAATTTGTTTAAAAATTATATTTATAGGTTCACAACCAGAAGAGAGAATAAAATTCTATATGCATGTTTTGTATAACAATATTTAAATAATAAGGCAGTATTTTTGTTGTTTAAAAATTACGATTTTTGCATTGTGTGGGGCTTGATTAATTAGCATGATAATAGTAAAATGAAATTTTGTTCTAAAATATTAAGCATATGTGCATAAAACTTAAAGCATGCTTATAATGGTTGTGGAGCTGTAAATGACAAAATTTCGAAAGCATTTAGATAAAAACAGCAAGATTTAGAAATTTCACCTATGAGTATCCTTGAACCACCAAAATAATACATCACTGTGATCACCTACAGCCAATTCCTACAATTCCGTTGTGTATAATACAGGCAGAGAAGTTGGTTAGATAGAAAGAAGAACAAATCTGGTGTATTACATTCAAAGACGTTTTCTACCAACTACATTTGTTTCTATATTTCTTCTACAGTTATACTTACGAAAGATTATTTTTTCTACCCATTTAATGTTAATCGAGATAAACGTTTGCAGAAGTAGTTTCATTGCACTTTTCTTTTTGATTACAAGGGGATACAAGATGCTGAAGGGATAGTCAAATATTTAAATCAGCGGGTCACTATGCCGGCTTTGAAATTCCATACCCTTTGCATGGGAGCACGAGGAATAAAAGCATGACGAGAAAGCACTTAAATTTTAAGTATTGAGCAATGAATGTCTCGGGTATTGCTAATGCCACAAAACACGTATTTTAAAATAAATGCTGTATTTTAACAAGGTTTACATCTTTCTTGTGTTATTTGAGGTATACACAATTATTCACAATGAAGAAGAGTTAGCAGGTTACAGAAAATTTAAGATATACATTTAATTTTTCATGCAAATATGTTAATATCAAAATCGTTAGAGCCCATTTTAAGAAAATAAAAATATTAAACCTTTTGCCTTGTAAAGGGTATTTTGGTGTTGGAAATTTTTTTTAAAATCTGAGTGTTGTAATTTTGGAAGATGCTGAAGTTTAACACCAAAGTTTGATATCTAGTCGACATTTTGAGTTGTGTTGTTGACACACATTGATTTATGTTTAAAAATAAAAATTTGGGGTCCAAGATACCTCAAGGCATGCACTGTTGGTGAAATCATGATATTAAAATTTGAGTGAAATGTATTTCCTACAGCCACCATAAGCAATTTGGTAAAGAATTAGAAAGTACTTTTTAAACTGGAGAATTTATTAAACCACACACTCTTACTAGATGCAGTTACAGAGTTCAATACAATAGTTATAAGTAGGCAAGGGATATTTTATGTTTCCAATTTCCTTAAAACTATGCGTGACTGACTGTTCCCGTCATTACAGTAATTATGAAACCTAAGGATCTCCAGTGAGATTTTCTGTAATTGGTGCGTTCTAGTGCCTTCTGACTACAAAAAGAGTCTACAGTGAGAAGTGATTAGGTCAGTGCCTACTAGATGGCTCTGGGTTAGAAGCAGGGCATTTTGGACGAGAAATGGCAGACCAATTTTGCTCAAAGACACTTTTATTAGAGTTTGAGGTTCTTTTACGTATAGACAAGTATAAAATCACTTTATCTTCCTTCAAATTATTTTTACGTACCTTGATAATTGTTAATTGCATCCCGCTGAATTAGAACCCGCGACTGGTTACCTTGTAAGTATTCACTATAGGGGACGACTTGTGCAGTTATAGATAATCTGGAATAGTTATATTACTAAATCTTAAAAATCCAATATGTTACATACACGTCATGTTCTGTAGCCACTATCTTTTATTTCTTGGTTCTTTACACTTTTTGTGGCTACTTGAATCTACAATTTCTTCTTCTTTTTTTTAGAAAAAGGTAGGTTTTGGTGTGAATAGCATTACTCAAAAACGAAATCCAAATAAATATTAGTATTTAAGCTCAGCATCTTTCAGGGATGCAAAACTAAGACTTTTAAGGAAAGCCTCCCCACCCCAAACTTATATAATCTGTCATAAAGTTCTTTATCTTTCTGCATATAGCCACAAACTGATGTTGAATACATGGCATTAGCACTAGATAAATTAAAATGTTTATCACCTGTGTTCACTTAGAACCCACCTTTCTTTCATCGATCAACCCAAATTTTCAGATGTAGGTTAATGTTATGGCCTATTTTTCATTGCTTGTCATACCGACCCCTTGATATTTGAAACTCCATTAACGCTTTTGCCGTTTCGTATTCATTCTAAAATACAGAGTAATGGAAATTTATTGTCCCTGTAGTTCTAATTTTAACAGTTAAATGCAGACTGTAAATCTCTGGAGAGATATTCAGGGCATCAACAATTATTACCGAATGTAGTTGATAGTTTACACTTCGTTTTATTTTTATTGAGTTATAACCTCCCCCAATGGAAAAGGTAGAGTTGAATGATGTTTAAATAAACAGGAGTATTATAATGGTGTAAACTGGAATGGTTTTATTAAAGTCAATAGTTGCGTATTAAAACACTATTCTCATTTGTGAACAATCTTTATTATCCGACACAATTTACTTGGTGATGAACATGTAATTGCACACACTGGCTCCGAAGTACAACACCTATGTAAATGTGTGTGTTTGTATTCTATAGTAAAAACAAAGCTTAAGGTCTTTATAGTAATTTTTCCTTTCTATATTATTTACCTTTAGTAATCAGATGACGTATTGTATTTATCTGCAAAAATTATTTATGTAGATGCACTGGAAATACATGTAGGTTCCCCGATTTCCTTAAAGAGTATTTTTTGAAAAACGGACTGTGTGTGGGTCTGTTTGTGTGTTATTTGTAAACAGCGTAACAAAAAAACAAATCTCTTATGAATACAAATCTTTGTACTTGAGTATCTTCCAAGGATATGACACGAAGATTTTAAGAAAATTTCCCCTCTTAAATCCATCTTTTACATGTAAAACGTTTTGTTTTTTTGTTATTCTCTCAAAAATTGCTTTAATGGTTTTGATTAGAATGCCGTATACTTATAATCTTTACATGGAAAGTAAAATGTATATCTTGGATTTTCTCTGCCTGATAAGTCCTCTTCATTCCAAATGAATTTTGTATAATTTTGAAAAAAGATTTGTATTCACAAACCTCAAAACGTGTATTTCCAGTGAAATATAAGTTTTATGGTGAGATAGAATACTTCTACAATACTTACTATAGGTATGAAACTAATTTCTTTCATAAGAAATGCTTTGATATTAATTTTAAGTACACCCTAAACATTTTATTAAAGCTAAAAAATATATAGGTAACTAAATGCAATGAAATTTTAATGTGATACATTAACCTTTGCAAAGAAAAAAACCATAATTTAAAGTTAAATCTTTATAGAATGGTATGCTTGTTTACATAGAGTAATAATATATACCAGACTATGATAATATTGCAAATTTAGAGTTCTAAGGGTTACTTACTATAGGTAAGTATTAGAGAATGAAATAAGACAAAAGCTACGGATATTTCATTTCAGGTAATATATAAATGTATTATAATTCATGTCAAAGCCTTTTAATTATAATTATGCAAAAGCGTTTTATCTGTATTTCCTTAATGTTGTAATCAAGTTCGTTATCAGAATATGCTGAATAATTATATAAAGTAAAGCTATGTTTAACTTGAGATCAGAAATTCCTCAATCAATATTTTTATTAACAACTGAGAACCTTATTTTTCTCGATTGATAAGTACAATTTCCAAACTTTTTAATTTGATTTTTTGAGAATGGGGAATGGGGAATTTTCATATTTATCAGTTGATCTCTAATTAGATATATACTGAAGTGAAGGCTTTCTATATTATTTCAGAACAGTGTAGCTCATATGTAAAACAGTTACCGGTTTAAAGAGAGGCTATGATTAAAATTACAGGAGGACCAAGGCTTTCTATATTATTTCAGAACAGTGTAGCTCATATGTAAAACAGTTACCGGTTTAAAGAGAGGCTATGATTAAAATTACAGGAGGACCATTCCTAAAATTCTTGCACCGCTAAAATATATTCCTAGGCCCCACATTTTCGTAATTTAGAAAACTGTTGGAGGAAAATTAAGGAATAAAAATACAACGTTCACCGATATAACTTTCATTTCTATTAAATCAGAAAATCTTTCGTCCGTTATTAGAAATATTGCGATACGACTTTATGAAATTACTCTTCTAAGATGTAAATATGGTAATTTTCAAATAAAGACTTCTATATAATATGTATAACAACTTCACAAAAGAGATGGGGAAGGTAAATGAAATTACCTGAATTATCATTCGAGTAAAATCATGTAATTCTGTGTAACACAACTAGCAAACCTGTATAAACTGCATGTTAGTTTTGATAAAAATTATATGTTAATCTTTTTCTCTTATGGGTATACATTTATTCAAATTTTCTAACTCTAGTGCCAAAATTTTTCCTTTCTAAGTAGCAGTTAATAAAGTAAATTTATAGTAATGCTCCTTTCTATATACAGTTTTATTTAGGGAAAGATATATTCATTTAACGGTTATTCTTACAAAGTTTATTTATCTGTGTATTGCTAGAAAAGTTTTATTACAAACTTCGTTTTAGCTAAAAGGGGATAGATAAAGCTAAAGGGAGAGTTAAATGTTTAATAACAGATCACTATGTTATTCCTTTGAAATTCCACTCATTGCATGTTCACGAGAAATAAACTATTTGAAAATTCAAGCCAATAACAGAAAGATCTCGAAAATAGTTAACAACACAAAACTATATTTGGCACAAATTGTGTGCTTTAACAAAATCCAACTTATAGTAAACCTTTTCTATTTTTTTCTATGCTATGACTTGTCACTTTTGCAACATTATACAAAATTAACTCAGAATTCGGAGGACTTCAAAGCATATTTACAAAAAATTTAAATTCTACATTTTATTTGTTATGCAAATACCTTAAAGTTATAGTATTATAATAAAAACATTTAGGACTATTTTTGAGTAAATAGAACATAATGATAATGTTGTAACAGGTAGTTTGCAGTGGAGAATATTGCTAAAAATATTCTTCTCCATCCTTGGAATATGTTGAACTAACTACCAAATTATGTATTTATCTGGTATTTAGTTTATGGAATATGCTCCTCTAACATATGCACAAAAACATAAATATCTTTATCTAAAAAGGTTTGTTTTTTGGATACGGGGTGCCACAAAGTGTCTATTTCGGGTGAAATATGATAACTCCTTTTACTTTCTCTACCACGTACACTGTCGTGTATAAAAAGTAGCCCATTTCCTAGATGATCATAGTGTTTTCTCTCCGTAAGTTACCACCTTCAGGTAACCAACTTTTGACTCTGCTCGGTCGATATCAGTTCTGTATGTGACTGGCCTGGAAAACAAATCAGACAAATAAAAACTAACCAATTAATGATATTTATGATCTGTGTGGAATGAAAGCATGGTTAGGATATCCCTCTATGAATGTGTTTCGCTACGATTGGCACACAAGAAAAGACTAAACCAATTACAAACAATTCGGCCTTCTAGAGGAAGGGGCGGAGAATAGTTTTGCATGTCTGGTTAAACTGAAGAACAGTTACAACATTTATATGAGAGCTTTCATCAGCCACGTGGAGAAGAAGGTTAAGTTGTTGCTGCTACTAAACGGCAATAAGAAAACCTGCATCAAGAAAACGTTAGTGTAGCATAAATATGTAAGGTTTAAGTTGCAATGTTACCCTTCGGCAGTTCAGCCATACGTACTTTTGGGGAGGTAAAGTATTCTGCCAATCTAGCGGCTACAATTACTCTCGAAAAACACAGGTGGTCACAATTGTAGGTGTTGTGGATAGACTTTGTCAGTACCAACATAAACAGCTCCGTTCCATTATGGGCCACTTTTATGCACGCGAATATACCTAGTAGGCTGAGAAGGAATTATCAAAACATTCGATACTGAGATTTACCGAAAACACATTTTTTGTTACCCTGAATCCAAAGAAAGCATTTTTTTAAAAGGTCTGTGTGTGCATGTCTGTGAACTGCATAACTCAAAAAGAAACTCGGTAGTTAGGTTCAATACCTTCCAAAAATGCATTACGAAGATTTTCAAGAAATCCTCCATTCCAAAATCCCTTGACGTAATTATTTTCAAAATTTATGCTTTCTAAAAGAATGATTATAACGATTTTGATTAAAACACCACATATTAAATATATTTACATGACAAATAAAATGTATATCCTGAATTTTCTGGGAACAGCCTGTGAAGTCCTCTTCATTCGGAAGCAATTTGGTATAATCTTTTATAAATAGTAAACGTTAAGTGATAGAGGAAAACGTACTACACAAAAAATGTAAAACTGTTTAAAACAGGCGATCTATTTCATATCACTTTTTGTTGCATTAGCCATTTCCGAGATATCCGTTATTAATGTTTCGAATTGTTCAATACCCATTCTTTTAAAGTACTGTCTTTTTTCAGTTGTTTCTCGCCAAGTTATGGAAAGAGTATGAACTTTTAAGGCCAGAGTATGGTGTTATAAAACATTTGACTACCACTATCCCTTTGTATCTGTAATGAAATGTGTAATGCGGCTATATGTTTTTGGAAAGGTTTATCTGGAATAAAATGAAGTAGATAGTAAAGTAACTTTCGATGAGAATATATAGAGAAGGCCATGTGAATGCAGCACATCAGATGTTTTTAGAAATGCAATACTACTTCTCCTTATTGTAGGTAAATGGCAGAGAAAGTAAAAGAGGCTGAAGATCCCTTCTCTAAGCCAAGTTTTAAGACGAACGCAACGAAATACTTCTTTCTTTTTTCTTGTCCTTAATCCACTCTTTTGTAACACTTTTTAGAGAGTACCGCACACAATGTAAGCTTCTTTTAATTAACGACGGATGGCAAGTATATGACCTCTATGAGAAACAAAAAACTGAAGATGTATGTTCTTAATTAGTTTCCTGTGTGCTAAGATAAAGGCACAAAAACATGAAGGACAAACAATGGACTAAAGTTACAACACACTTACTTAGTGCAGTCTCAGGGGGTAAGCACGTGTAAGAATAACAAAAGCTATGTAAATGTTCTGTAGGTCGCCAGATTTGTATTCTCGTAACAAAACATGCAGAATAGGTTTTTGGTACAGCTCTGAATTAGGAGCAGAATTAATTAAACCTGAGCTCGGTGACTCGAAAAAACCTTCTTAGACGAGTAATACTAAGAGAACAATGCATGTACACTTAGCAAGAAAGGGGGCCCTTTCCTTCAGATCGCAATAGCGTTTTTTTTCTCTGTAAGGTTTCCACACTTATCTAACCAATATCAGTTTTCACCACCCAATCCATATCACGTGTCTCTATAACTGGCTTGAAACAAATCCCAGGAAACCAGCATGAACCAATGAATGATAAAAAATTATATAGCACTTAGAAAAATCTCCCTTAGTTAATTATATTCCGATTCATGTAAACAAGTAAGAATAAGAATAAACTTTACTGCTAAAGACATTCACAATAAATGTATAGCAACGTCACAAAAGAAGTGGTAACTAAAAGTTCAAGTCCACATTCGTGGGCATTATACAAAGGATCAGCCAAGAGAATAGATTTAATATGCCTTTTAAAGGCAATAGAGTTTAACTGTTTGATCCACCAGGTAATACATTTAATGCTACATATTCAAAGTTATTTTGAGTTTTAGAGTATTTACATTTGTGAATATATTATAATTTAGATTTATTTATCCGCTGCTGTTGCCGCTGCTTGTCTCAGAAAGGTCCATATACACGGAGACGGTTGGAATAGGGTATCAATCAACAGGGGAAAAAGTTCTAACACCTATTCAGTCAGCGAAGTCAGCATAGCATTATCATTAGATAATGATGATAATGATAATAATAATCGTAACAATAACATTTATAATAGCAAGCGAAAACATGGCATTGAAACACTGCGTGCTCTCATTTATGTTGCTTATACTCAGTAGTGTTAGACAAGAACAGTGTAAATGCAATTTAAAAAATAGTTATGGGTGGATAAGGATAGGCAAAATAAATATGTTTTAATTATTTGTCAGTCTAAAAGGTGAGTTTATTCCCTCCCAAACAAAGCCTGTGTAACTGAAGTGAAAAATATTCTAAGACATTTTCAGTCTATTTTTGTCTATCATCACGAACAGGGCACTCTAGTTAAGGGTCTGTTTTTATCTATTGCATGCCTGGGAAGTGCCTCTCAGTGAACGCGATCCGCTCATTGTCTTTGCTTATAAGCAAGAGGAGTATACGAAGCTGGGCTGGCCCCGCAGCTCAGTCAGTAGACCACCTGCTTGCTATAGTAGGGGTCTCCGATTCGAATCTCAGCTGGAAGTGGAAATTTTTTCTTTAGCCAAGATTCCCTATATCCCCTAATCTCCCTAGAGTCTGTAAGTATAAATGGGAGTGTGAATGTGTGTGTGTAATCTAACAATTAAATCCCAAAGTTTACTAGAAACCCAAAGAAAAGCAAATATGAGTTCACACCGTTGCCTATAGGCAATAATATATTTCAAAGGAAAGGCCGCCGATAAGACCATTGTAGTTAAAGGCTCACGCTAATTTCGCCAGTTCCCCATTGACCTATGTTTACTTGGAATTGCTCTGTTGAGTTCTGCAACTCCTTTAACGCACAGAGGATATCTGCACACCTGAAATACGGCGTGGTTGGGCCACCTGTTATACAAATGCGTACGTGTTACCTATTTATGTTGTTCTCGGTGCTGAAGTTTTCAGTGGAATACAATACTTCCTCTAGCTATTACACATAAACGGTATAAAAATTAATATTGAGAGAATGGGTCCCTATTGACACACATTATACACACGTGCGCTTGTACACATATACATTTAAAAACACGCCACATGGATACTAGCTGGCTTAACACACCTTTAATCATCAGTTGTGTAACTTTAAAGATCTAATGTGTTACACTCAAATGGCTTTTTCAACTCACTCTTCTGCAAACTTGTCAATTCTGACGTGCATTTGCAGAAATGATGTCATTGCACATTTTTTTGTCATAGATACAAAGGGAATACAGTATAGTCGAATCTTTAAAAAGTGGGTAGCTATAATCTAACTTTGAAATTCCATAGGTACTATTTGTATGATCACGAGAAACAAACAAATGCTGGCTTAGCACTTCAAAAATGTACAAAAGTATTTTAAAGTTCAAACAAATAGTAATGAATATTTTGGAAATGCTTAATGTCACAAAAATGTTTATTTGAAGTAAACTCGTGTTTTAAAAAGAGGTTTGTATTACACGTATTAACTATTTGTCTGTCATTTATTTGGAATAAACCGCGTATTTTAACGAGATTTACATATCATGTGTATTAAATGTTTGTTTTTTTCTTACGATGCAAAAGATATCATTCACAAAATGTATTCAGAATAACGAGGACTTTACAGTCTATTCGCAGAAAAGTCAACATATAATTACATGGTTTTGCATATAGACATTTAAACATGTGGTATTTTAATCATAAAAGAGGCGTTTTAGAAAAAATGAGGGATAATAAAAATTGTTGTATATGTAAAGCTAATTTTGGGGGTAGATACTTTCTAAAATCTTCGTGTTGCTTCTTGTTATTTATTCTACTTTTGAGTAACGCTTCTCAAAGACAAGCACACACATGCGCACACCCATACACACACCCACATGGATGGAAAGAAAGATGGCCGAATGGAAAGACCTGTGTCACGTTGATATGATAACGTGCATTTCATGTGAAATCTCGATTGCGAATTTTGGAGAGAATAAGCCATTTCCTCTACCTACTACAACTGGTTGAATAAGGAAACCCAGCGCTTACCTATGCATTGAATCAAGCTAAAGGCCATAAGCCTATGTTTCGCTATTCTACGAGCAAAATAAAACCACTTTTAACACTGTGGCATATACTATTTTTAGACAGCGCTCGAATTTGTAAGTTATCAATAAAATAATATCATTTTGATTCCTAAACAAACAAATATCACGTTAGAACGAGATCAATTCATGTGTATAGCGAGATTCTCGAAACAAGAGAAATGACAAAAACGAGATCAACTCTAGTGTGCAGCGAGGTGACAGATTTTTTTTTTTTTATATTTTGTTGATTTGCTAGTAATGAATTTCAGTGAAATTATTTTCAACATGTTTTGCCTTACACCAGGCAATAAGGCGATTAAATGCTATAGTATATTGCTTTCTGGATTTTTTGGGCAAGTAGCTCTAGTGTATTCTTTCTGCTCCTTCTGCAATTTCACCTGGTTCTTTCATTTCAGTTTCTTCTGAATTCATAATTGCCGCCATTTAATCTTTATCTAGGATATACTAGGTAAAGGAATAACGTTTTATATCAAAGAAAGTACGAAGCCGTCAGTATGAGGTATAGGTTAACTCCATAAGAAATTGCGACAAATCGAAGTATGACGATTTGTATCGTGAACAGATAGCGCAACCGCCATGAGAAATTAATCATGTAGAAAGTGTGTAAGTTGTATTGTTGCCTCTATGGTACAAAGTTTCCGGTGGCCTTCGCACCAATGTTCACTTTCCGGTGGTCTTCGCCCCAAGTTTACTTTCCGTGGCCTTCGCCCCAAGTTTACTTTCCGTGGCCTTCGCCCCAAGTTTACTTTCCGGTGGCTTTCGCCCCAACTTTACATTCAACTTTGTATTTTAATGTTTCTTTAAATATTATATATTTATGTTTGCCTCGGCTGCGTCAGTATTAATATGTGGAAACTTGTTTCTCTTAACAGGGTGTGATACGGCTAAAAAATGTAGGTTTACACAAATTATAATTCTTTACTTCACTCCTTTTATTAATCCTTGACACGATTAAATAACACCTGATATAGAGAGCTGTGAGATTATTTATTAATTACTTGCACTTTTTTAAATACGTAAACTTTATAATATCCTCGCCGTAATGAATTTTTGTCTCGCAGTGGATATGTATTAAACTTCTCGATGACGCGTCTCGCGTCCAGTTAGGAACACTGTCTACAAGCAACTGGCTTCTAAATTTGTACCATTTGCTCTATTTTGCTTTATGCTTGGCTATTTCTACTTCAATAGAATACTTGTATTTAACTTAAGCTTTTTCTGGTTGTTGATTGGCTATTTATAAACTGTCTCAAAAATTACATTATTGTTGCTCCAAGAATTACTAGTAGCATTATTAAACTTTCCAATTCATTATTGCCTCAAGGTTACCTCACTGTTACCTCATTGTTAGCAACATTTGGCCTATATCCTCACAGCTCCTACATTATTAAATTACGTAATACATTCACATAACATTATTAAACATGTATACAATAAAATAAACATTAATGCAATGACTGTTACATACATTTTATATGTTATTTTATACACATATTGCTTTATTGCTGTTATTATATTTTATATTATATAATTAGACTTATATCATTTAAGTGTTAAACATACTGCCACAAAATACATACTGAAAAGCAAACCCTAAACAAACCAAGTCGAATTATTAAACATGTGCAAATACAAAGGGTAATTGCCATGTGATTGAACTTGAAACTAAAGTTTGTCACAGTGAAGTGGTATAAAAATTTGATCGAACTAGTGCGATAATGTAAACTTTTAGTTCGTATGCATTACGTTAAAGTTGTAATGTAAAGTTGGTGTAAAAAGTATTCTTATAAGTGCATAATTAATATTAATGGATGCTTAATTCCACAATATTACATTGTATACTGAAAAGCCTGGTGTACAAACACCAGGAACGCATAGTGTAGAGGATATACGCAGTATTCGGAAGATATGTGGCTTATGGTATCACGAAGCGATTAAGGGAGGCCATATATCCGTGAAACAGCCGTGGATTTGCAGCTGTGCTGGAGACCCAATCAACTACCCTTTCATGTAAATTGGTAGTTTCGGAAAACCTTTGTGTGGCATTGTGTGTATGCCACTTGTTCGTATTAATTTAATCAGGTAACTTACCCTTGTTAAAATTGTAACATACGCGTATAGATAAATCAGTTTGTCTGCATTAAAATAGCCAGCAAGTATTTTCAGATTAATTGCTAGCTATGTCCAATACCACCTCTCAAGTCGGCAGGAGAGTTGAAAGCTGCCAGTCGAGTGTTTTCTGTGAAACACAGTGTATTCCAACGTAATATCAGGATATCCTTAAAACTTAGGTTTTGCGTTAATCTACTGAATTATTTTTTATTTCATTCACCGCTAAAATTTGCTAAAGCAATTTAAAAGTAAGTCTTGATTGCCACTCAAATAATGCAACATTCCCTGTACTCTCACAAAAGCATGTCTAAAATCACCTTTGCTCATCCCTGCAAAAAGCCTCACATAACTTTATGTAGCCATTGTTGTATCTACTCATGTTAATTGAGATAAACGTTTGCAGAAAGCTTCATTGTAGTTACAATGGGGTATAGAAGGCTGAAGCGATAGGCAAATGTTTAAAAGAGGGTCGTTATATGCTGGCCATGAACTTATGCTGGCCATATTTTCCATGACTCACTATGCTTACTGAGTGGTGACATTATTTCAAAAAATGGAAGTGTTGAAAAATTCAAACCAATGACAATGAATATCGCGGAAATGGCTGATGCCACGAAAAACTATTTGAAATACATTGCGTGTTTTAAAGATGTCTGCAGCTTTTGTTTATTAACTTTTTGTCAATATCTTATGATTTATCCGTTATATAGAATTATACAAATTTTACTTGGAATGAAGACTATTTCAGAGTACTCTGAGCAAATTTAAGATGCAGGTACATTTTATCAATCATGTAAATATTTGTAACATATTGTATTTTAACTATTTTTAAGAAAATACAATATAGTTAGAGTTTTTCCTTCTAAAGGGTAGTTTGGGGATATTCTTACAAATCATCTGTCGTTTTCTTCGAAGATACTGAACTTAAATAGCAAGTTTGATACCTTCTTTTGGCATTTTCTCAGTAATACTGCACGCTCGCACACACGTGCGCACTTTTTTGTAATGTTTTTATTAAGAGGGCGTCAAAACATGTATTTCTGGTGGAATCTTAATATCAAATTTTAGGATTTAATGCAATACATCTTCTACCTACTATAAGTAGATACTGGAGAAAGTAAGAACAGCCTTCGAGCTAGGCACTCTATTCGTGAACTTCGCAGAAAACACTAGAACTGACGTAATCCAGTGACTCCAACAAACTTTAGGAAATGATTTTATTTCCTTTGAAGCTTTAAAAGGTTTGTTCTTAGTTTTGGTTTACAAGACCAATGTTTTATTACTATGTCTCGTCATCATTGAATTGTAATTAAAATTAATATTAATATTTCTAAGAATATGGGGAGAGGACAAATTAATAGGAGAGGACCAGTACTCTATTTAGTCTGATACGCTGGTTGTTTTCACAAATACCAAATCGTTTAGCTACACTACATGCCTACACTACCAGTATGTTTCTACGTTCCTCATGCACAAAACTTATTTGGTTGGATTATGTAGATCACGAAGTAGGTGGCCAAAAATAACAGAATACCACAACGGAGCTCTTATTATGGTGAAGATTTGAACTCCTAAGACTTTTGCTACCAATAAGTTTACACCGATCCGTTATATGTAATGTAAACATGTATGTTACAGGGCTCAGTGATAGGTAGATGGGTACCATGCGATTATAGTTTATTATAAACTCATGTTCAGAAGCGGTTTATGTGCTAGGGTCTGAAATATGGACGAAGTACAGATCACAAAATATAGGAAGGAAGTAAAACAGAAAACTAAAATATTTAAGCAAACAATCAAATATTGATGTTGTTCAAAACGAATGTCGCCAATTTCGATACCTTTTGTAAATCGCCTGGTTATTTAATGTCGAACTCTTGGAAAGAGTTAATACTCTGGTATAAGACGTGTTCGCGGACGTCCACACGGGTGTTTCTTAGGTATAAGCTGCTGTTTCACTTAAATGTTACTCCAATCTTGGAAGCACTGGTGTGGGCTGGGTAAGACTTGTTGGAGTAACGTTGTTGATGGAACCAGAACCTTGTCCTCCTTGTCCACGTAGATGAGAGGCATCTCGGTGTTCTCTGTATTGATGTACAAAGCCACCATTGTTCATTCCCACTTGACGATAGCCACGCAAATGATACTGTAAAGTATAAAACCACTAAACAGATAATACCGCAAAACTACCGTTAGCTGTAGGTATGTGAAGGACGTAACAGCTAATGTTAACACCATTGGTAAACAACGAATAAATGAATGTGATGTCTACTGCTAGTCGTGAACTCCAGGTTTGTTTATTTACAGTCATTCCCCCTCCCGTTTCGGAGGCTCTAGCACATAAAGAGTTTCTAGAAAGAGGTGTACTAACAAAATATAATCACAAGGTACACTTCTATGTACCACTAAGCCTTAAAACATAGTATATATACATATATATCACAAACTATATTATAACACACATATAAAAATGTATTCTGCATCCAAGTTATTCATGATTCATGCTCTCCCGAGAATAATTTCAAATTAAGCAATGTGTTATTAGTTACATACAAAATTTGGAAACTAAAATCAAATGTTTGGCCGTGATTACACATTTCTACAAAGTAAAGTTGAGGAAAAGTTGCAAATTTTCAATCGTGCTTGTCAGATGATGTACTTGGAAAAGTACAAATACATAGCATGGACTATTTCGAAAACTGCTAATGCTAAGAAAAACGTATTTAACACAAAATGTCTATAAACTCCACATTTTTCTTGTAGTTGGTTTTGCCTAACTTCTATACTTCTAACTTACACAAAACTGTACCAAATTCAGCCAGAATGAAGAGTACTACACAGGTTACTCACAGAAAATACAACATATGCATTTCATTTATCACGTTTCTATTTAAAATGTGTTATAATTCAATTGAAATCCTTAAGAGTCATTTTTTAAGAAATTGAAAATAACGAAACATTTATGTAAAAGTTACTTTGAGGGTAAGTTTCTTGAAAATCCGCCTCTTGCACCATTTTAAAGCTCAATTTAAAACATGCTTGGTATTCATCTCAATGTTCGTTTCCGATTTGTGCTGTTCACGGATGCAGACACATAAAAGAGCGCGCCCAGATCTTTTTCTAAAAATGCTTTTTCTATGAACCACATAACACATGTTTCAGGTCACTTCCCATATTGAGTTTTTTGGTGGCAGAAGTGGCACAACAAGTCAAAATGCTATGTAGTGTATATTTATTTATATAGTGAGATTGCCTTTAGTAATCAAATGAGAATAGTGTGTCAAAAGAACATTTTGATAGAAAAGGGAGAGTTTTCTTTGTACCATGTAAGAAAAGGAAGAGATTAGTTAAGTGCTTTAAGCGTGGTGTGCTAGTGTATAGTTCGAAAACCTGAGCGTTGTGACGAAGTGGGGAAAAGACTGGGAAGCTTTTAAATGTGAGATGAAATGGAATATCTAAGCGAAAAGAATACTCAAAGTAAATAATAAGGTTGCTTTAAAACCCATTACTGAAAGGAAGATGTTTAAAACGGATCAGAACAAGGAAGAGAAATTGGCGGATAGAAAGGAACTATTTATTAAATGGTACGCTGGAAAAAGCGGCAACTGTACGGTACGAATAAAAACGTTTGGAGGGGAAGATACGAGGTAATAGATCATATTAAATAAAACTAAATTGTTCATGTACGGGAGAGGAAAGCAGAAATGAAAGGACAATGGAAAGGACTGATTTTCAACAAAGGAGTTACCTTTGAGTAGAAAACCATGATGGATGAATTGAATGCACTTCTAATGCTTATGCTGAGTATATAAAATACTTTTGAAAAAAATTTCTTATATTCACGTGACTGAACATTACAGTTTATTTCTATTTAGCTTCAACTATTCTTACAAAACCTTATTTTATTGTCTGCTTCATATTATAGAGAAAAGAGTTTGCAGAATTAGCTTCATTGCACATTTTGTTGCTAGCACAAAGGGAATGCAGGAAACCAAGGGATAGTCAAATGTTAGTTGCTCTTTTCATAATACCGCGAGAAACGCCTGAATGCATACAGCACTTCAAAAAAAAATCTGATGTGTTGCAATCACATGACTTGGTCTACCCATTTGCGTCGTTACCCCTGCATACTGTTTCGACGTGGCTTCGTCTTGTAGTCCTTCTCGCTGTTACCCTGGCTAGATGGATCTCAGCGGTGATTTTAGCATGGACTCTGCCTATCATGACATTTGATAAGCTCGTCGATCTCAGTTGTGGCAATGGGAGCTTATAGAGGAATTGATTACACACTGGAACGTTTGCTTTATGACTATTTATTATTACTTCCTCACTATAACACTACATACTGTTCCTGTTCACACATCACCACTGTCTTCCCCTGTGTACTGCCTTCTCAACTGTGTACTGCGAACTCAACTGTCTGTCTTGCACTGTGTACGGTCCTCTACTAAAATTCAACGGTAAAATTACCGTTATATTATATTTGCCTCGCTCCATACATCCGGAGCGGAAACAAATAGAGTCATAAAACTTTACCCTTCTATTCACACACAAAAGATCCCGTTTTCGTTGACCATGTGAACATCACGTTTCTACCTTAACTGCAGCTTTCAAGGCGTTCTAAACCTAGTGAAACAGGAACATTATGTACACGACAAATATTACATTATACAAAAATTACTATTTACATTGTTTTCACTTTGCACACATATATAATTTATAGATTAAATTAAACACTGGATAAATTAGCACATAATAAAATTCATTTCGGCACATTCTGTCTCACATTTTTAAACAGAGGATTCTTACAAAAGCTTGTTGTTCTGTCTACTTCATGTTAACTGAGATAAACATTTTTAGAAATGTTTTTGTTACAGATTTCCTTGTAGGTACAATGAGAATAGGGGAATACAGGTTTTAAGAGCTGGTCGCCGTGGCTCTGAAATTCCGTACTCTTTACATGGGCAGAAGGGGGAGGAGAAAGAAAACAAAAGAATAAAGACTTCCCATTTGAGAAAATTATAAATACTGGAACAATAATAAGGAATATTTCGAAAATGGCTAAATTCACATAAACAAAAAACAAAATAAAAAATACTTGACAAAGTGTGTGCTATAACGAGATATACATTTTTTCTAGTCAGATTTTGTCTATTTCATGATTTGCCAGTTTTGAAAAGATCATCCAGAATGAAGAGGACCTCATAGCTATTGCCAAAAATCCAAGATATACATATAATTTGTCATGAAAATACCTTAAAAATCTGATCATTTAATCAAAATCGTTAGAGCCATTTTAGAGTAAATCAAAATTTTCCATGTAAAACGTAATTTGGGGTAGAGGAATGTTCTTGAAAATGCTCTTGTCGCAACCTTGTATGCTGAATTTAAATAGTAAGCTTGGTATTCAACCAAATTTTCGTATTTAGTTATGCTGTTAATAGACGCACACACATGTACAAGCACGCGCGCACACACACACACACGCACGCACACACACGGACCTTTTTCTAAACGTTTTGTTCAGAGGAGCTCAAAACATATATTCCCAGTAAAACCTATACATAGAGCTTTTCGGTGGAATACAATGATTCTCCTATTAAACGTAGTAGACAAACTAAAAAGTATGAGTTATTCAAAAATCAAACCAATAATAGTGAATAACTCGTAAACGACTAATGTCACAATAAGTTATTTAAAATAAATTGTGTTATAAACAGATCCACACTTTTACTTTTTCTGTTACGTACAGTAAGTAGGGAAAGTATTGCATTCCACCCAAAAAATCGATATAGATTTTTTACCGAAATACATGTTTTGAGATGAGAAAGTATTTTATTAGCTCCACGCATGAACACCAATTTGAAGTAGTTTGTATTGAAGGAGTTGTATTGTATTTCAACTGCTGGTTGTAGTAGTTACAACCTCAGGTATAGTAAATATTTTCCGGTAGCCTGCGCCCCATATGTACTTTCAGATGGCCTATGTTCAAATTAAAAAAAAAGATATTAACTTTCTAATTTGACTGTTTCCTTAAATATTATATTTATGTTTGCCCTGGCTGCGTCAGTATTATTGTTAGAGACATGCTTCTCTTTGTAGGGTTATGGTGCGGCAAGAATGTAGGCTTACACAGATTATAATTTTACTTCACTCCTTTTATTAATGCTTGACACGATTTAAATAACACTTTACTGATATAGAGAGCTGTGAAATTCTTTTATGAATTACTTGTGCTTTTTTAACACGTAAACTATTTTCGTCTCACACGAATACGTATTAAATCTCTTGAGGACACTTTTTGCGTCTGGTTAGTAACGCTGTCTGCAGGCACCTGACTTCTGAATTTGTAAATGTTTCTCCTTTTCAGTTTCTGATTGGCTAACCCTACTCCAATACAATACATTCATTTAACGTTTTCTGGTTGTTGATTGGCTATTTTATAAACTGTCATTAAAATTACATTATTGCTTCGAAGAATCACAAGTAGCATTTAAACTCTCAAGCTCATTATTGCCTCAAGGTTACCTCATTGTTACCTCTTTGTTAGCAACTTTTGACCTATTTCTCACGGCTCCTACGTTATTAAATTACGTAATACATTCATATAACATGTATACAATAGTATACAATAATATAAACATATAATGACTGTAATATACACCTTTATATATTATTGCATACATGTATTGCTTTAAGGCGGGCTGTTATTAAATTATATATATATATATATATATATAATACAATTATACTGAAATTATTCAAGTGTTAAAATACTGCCTCGAAGGTGCCCGAATCAAAATAAAGCAATTTTGGTAACATGCCGTGTGTGTGACTTACTGTTTGTATGTCTGTCTCTCTGTCAGTCTGTGAACAATATAACTCAAAAACGAAAATTTGGATAAACATCAAACTTGGTACTTGGAGTTACCATCTTCCAAGGATGCAACACGAAGATTTTCAAGAAAATCCTTTACCCTAGACTACCCTTTACCTGGAACATTTTTTGAAAATTGAAGTAAAATATTCGTTTGTTAGCCCCACGTTTGGGAGCCAATTTGAAGTGTAATATTTGTTAGTAGTTGGAAGATGCTTCATGTTTATCTGCACAACGTATGGAAGCCAATTTGTCGTGGTCACTTCGTGTTATCTATTGCTGAACGCCTGTTATTGTTTTATTATTTTGCATTTTGGGTTCATTGTGCTCCGGCTAGCTATTATTATTATTATTATTATTATTATTATTATTATTATTATTATTCAGTCGAGCAAATCTCTTAAACAGGGTGTGTAAACGGAAAGGATTTGTTACTCACAGATAACACTGATAAAAGAATTTGTTTTTACACTTTTATTATCGTCACAATTAATTAAGTTCACATATTGACTCTTGATACACGCCAGACTGAAACTGTTATATTTTCTAATATCATTATAATCACTTATTTACTGCACATTATTAATTCGCGTGTTTCACATTTATAACAAACTTTAATACGGGAGAGATTCTGTAGAATGGCGTAATGTGTACTTTATGTATGCTTCCGTTGAACTACGCGACGTATAACTCACGAATACTTATGTTGAACTGATCGACGTATTACACGCGAATGCTTCTGTTGGACTGACGAAATCTGCCTCTGACTTTAGCTTTTTATACTCCCACACCCCGATATGCCTAAAGATTATAACCGAGGTGCTATTGGTTAATAAAACGCGCCAACATTATATCCAATCAAAAATTACGAAAACATATGCTCTAGGGAAGAAATTCCCTCCATTTCTCAGAAAAGCGCGCCAATCTGACGTCATTTGTTTGTCTCTTCTAATTAATATTCAACTCACCCTCTCGCTCATTGTTATCCACTCTTATTGTCAGTTTCAGTGAGGCCGTGTAAACTTATTTCGTAACAATGCTTATAATTAACAAACACCTCAAATCAATGTCATACAATAATGATTATTTACACTACAATCACTCTGGCATTTACATTGTTGTGATACAAATTACCGCGTCAAAATTTTGATTTTCTTAAAAGTGGCTCCAACTATTTTTATTAACGTATACTTTTAAGATATATTCATGGCAAATGAAATGTATATACTGTTTTTTCTGGGAATGTCCTCAAAAGTCTCTTCATTTTGAAATGACTTTCATATAACTGGTAAACCGCAAGAGATAGAAAAATTTTACTACACAAAGAATGTAGATCTTGTTAAAGCACACCATTTAGGTTATGTAAATTTATTTTGTAATAAACAATTTCGGAGATATTCCTTGTTATTTGTTTGAATTTTCCAATACTTGAACTTTTTCCCAAATGGGAATCGGTCATTGGTTTTTTTATATCCTGGACATGCAAAGAGAATGGATTGTCTACATAGCAACCAACTGCTAAAAGATTTAACAATGCTTGAAGCCTACCATATTCCCCTTGTAGCTACAAGAAAATTAGCAGTAAGTTTCTGCAAATATTTACCTCCATTAACATGAAGTAGATGGAGAATAAGCGTTTGTAAAACAGTTTGGAAAAGAGTAGAAAAAGCAATGTGAGTGCAACACATCAGATTTTTTTTAGTAAGTTTTGGTCTATATCTGAAGTTTACCCATTATTCAAAATTATATAAAAAATTAAATTAAAAATTTAAATAAATATTTCAAAGAATTTACATGTAAAGCTAGTTTGCGGTGGGGGATTCACTTGAAAAACTTCCTGTCGAATCTGTGGAAGATACGGATTCAGCCGGCCCCTGAATACACAGGTATATTTCCGGTGAAATCTTTATAGTACTTATGGAATGTTTGAGAGGAATACAATACCTTCTCTACCTACTGGATACTGGCAGAAAAATCTGATGTGTTACACTCACATGACTTTCTCTACCTTTGTACAAACTATTTTTACAAACGCTATTCTCCATATGCTTCATGTTAATTGAGATATCGAGATGTTAATCTTATTGCTAATTTTCTTGTAGATGCAAGGGGAATATTGTAGACTTTAAGCGATAGTCAAATCTTTTAAGCGCTGGTTGCTATGTGGCGCATTACATTCTCTTTGCATGTCCAGGACATAAAAAAAATGAAAAAGTATAAGTATTGGAAAATTTAAGGGAATAACAAGCAATATCTCGAAAATGGTTCACTCAACAAAAAATGTATATGATATAAATTGTGTACTTTAACGCGATCTACATTTTTTGTGTAGTAACATTTTGTCTATCTCTTATGCTTTACCAGTT
Organism: Deroplatys truncata; assembly: GCA_030765065.1. Taxonomy (NCBI): domain Eukaryota; kingdom Metazoa; phylum Arthropoda; class Insecta; order Mantodea; family Mantidae; genus Deroplatys; species Deroplatys truncata. The sequence continues at coordinate 94,650,325 of CM060986.1, read as the reverse complement.
ATGCAAAAGTCGTTCACAATGAAGAATACTTTTGGAGACATTCCCAGAAAATTCGTGATATACATTTCATTTGTCATGAAAATATCTTAAACATATGACGTTTTCATCAAAATCGTTAGAGCCATTTTTGAGAAAATTAAAAATTTCAAAAAATGTTCCATGTAAAGGGTAATCTGGGGTGGGGGGATTTTCTTGAAAACCTTCGTATCGCATCTCTGGAAGATACTGAACCTAAATACCAAGTTTGGGGTTTATCCGACTGTTCGATTCTTAGTTATGCTGTTCACAGACAGACACACACACACGAACATGTTTCTAAAAATGCTTTTTTGGATTCAGGAGGTCTCAAAACACGTATTTCCGGTGAAATTTCAGTATCGAATTTTTGGGTGGCATACAATACTTCCCCTACTTACTATGCGTAGTAGAGAAAGTAAAAAGTAAATCGTTTCGCTCTTTAATTTTTAGGGAGGAATTGAAGTGTGCGTTCTATACAAAATACTTCGAAGAAAAATCATTGCTCCTTAACTATGCACTAAGTGTTTTATTGCTTATTCATTACAGGTTATCCGTTTCAGAGATAAATTATACAGAAACACTATCGCCATCTGCCGCAACACCGTTGTACTTGGGGAAAGCGGCGAGTTGGTAAACCACTAACGGTTACATAGTGACTCCATCTTCTGTAGTGCTGGACAGTTCATTCCAAGAACAGCGACATTCATCGTAACCAAAATCATACATAATTACACTCTTATTATCCTTTTAAAATAACAGTGTTTGTTGATCTAATACATATTATTCGTCCTTAGCAGAAGTAGTCAAAGCATTAAATAATAAAGGCATCAAAACTTTTTTCGAGTAATTTCTACATTCTCTGCCATCTAAATGCAGATTGTCATTCGTTTGTTTATTGTGGTCATATAAAATTTATGAAGCTTCAAAGCCAGCATATAGCCGCTGTTTTTTCATGATTTGACTATCATTTCAATTCTCTTGCATCTACAAAGAAATGCGTAATGAAACTATTTCTGCAAACATCTATCTGGATTAACATAAAATGGATAGAATAATACGTTTTATAAGAATATTTTGTAAAAGAGTGTTGCAGAAAGTCTTAAGAATGTCACGTCATTTTGGGGTATTTATTTATATATTCCGGTACCAAGTGAGGTGGCGCAGTCAGCAGCGCATATGACTCGCATTCGGAAGGTCGTAGGCTCGATTCTCCCGACTGACCTTCCTGACCCATAGGTTTTTTCGGAGTTTCCCCGGGTCGCTAGGCAAATGCTGGAAAGGTTAATTATATCTCCCGAATTTGCTGTTCCTCCATTTTACCTCCATTGTCATTTCACTTCACCAAGTGTCGGTGGTAGTATAGGTGTTGCATGGCAGAGAAAAAGGATGCTCTCTCTAAGACTTCATCCCACAGAAAGGGGGCGTCTCCAAGTACCGGATTCCACAGAGGGATGTGCAAGCCTACAGGAGGAAGGGAAGCCGGTTGTATCTCTGCCACCGGAGGTTTCAACCTGCAAAATGTTGTGACCCTGCCATCTGTTCTGTAGTGCCTCTTGATCCTGCGACTTCTATGTCTTCTCACCTCACCCCTCCCTCCCGGGGCGCCCCGTTAGTGGCCTAGGTAATGGTCTCCTTAGGTCGAGGTCTAAGTGCTCCTCCGCTCCTAGTCATACGTCATATACACTCCGGTATGACGGTAGAAAAACATTTATACATCACTAACAATTCTTGCAAAATATGAACCAAGAGGTTAATCACATTCAAAAGAAGTCATAATTCGTTTCTATGAAAGTAGCCAGGATTTGATTGATTTCTCTCTTCAGTTTTAATACACTGATTTTAGCTGCAAATTAAAGAAATATAAGTTATACTACCTGCTCGACGTTACACGGATATATTTTTAATCTGAAATGACCAATTAATTTCATTTAACTCCGCCAGTTCTTTATGAAATTACTGTACAAATATTTATATTTTTTTTGTCATTCCTCGCCTTTATCCCTTACAATTGTAATTTCGTACACACCCGGCTATTCTCAATAACAGATGAAAAATATCTTGAATTTCACGCAAAAGAACATGAAGTCTGATTTCCTTAACCTTCTAACAGTCTTCCAAGTTTTGAAAATGTTGTGTAGCCTATAAGTAATTCGTTGGCTGTGGAACAATCATCGATCGTGTTGGTCGAGTACCTTATTAATTATATTAGGAGAAATGTTAAACCTTTGTGACCTATCTTCGGTCCCATAGTTATCACATAACATAAAGGTACACAATTTTCACATAATACAGAACCCGTTAGCATATATAACGAAATAGAGGTGAAGCTGGTGAATATGTAGAATCTGCACGACCAGAGCACCACATTAACCTCTTTGGAAAAGACGTATAGTCTACGACCATCGCGAAAAGGAATCTTTTCACTTGTAATTAAAAATATCGGTTCACTAATTTCTAGCATTGATAGTTTTCTCTCTTCATACAATTATCTAGCATGCCTTGCTGAAGAAGCTTATTACACGTAAATACAAAGGAATTACCTAAGGACTATTAAAACATTTTAGAATACTATCATGTATATCGTAATTTCGCTTGTACAAGGGTGGTCTGAAAAGTTTCCGACCTCAACATGAAGATGGCAACACTCGTAAATAAAAGCTAGTGAATTTCGTTGTTCATCTGTTGACAGTTACTCACCAAAATTTCAGCTATTTTGGACGCTCAGTTGTTATGTAACAGTCGTTTGAGTGGGGTGATGTGAGTGTTGAGGCAGTATTTTATATCACAACACTGTGAATGCCAGAGTGATTGTAGTGTAAATTAACATTATTGTATGACATTGATTTGAGATGTTTGTTAATTATAAGCATTGTTAGGAAATAAGTTTACACGGGCTCACTGAAACTGACAATACGAGCGGGTAACAATGAGCGAGGGGGTGAGTTGTTTATCAACTAGAAGAGACAAACAAATGACATCAGAGTAGCGCGCTTTTCTTTAGAAATGGAGGGAATATCTTCCCTAGAGCATATGTGTTCGTAATTCTGATTGGATATAAAAATAGACGCTAATGTTGGCGCGCTTTATTAACCAATAACAGCTCTGTTATAATGTATAGGCATATCGGGGTGAGGGAGTATAAATTCTAAAGTCAGAGACAAGTATTGCCCAGTTTAATAGAATCATTCACGGGTTACGCGTCGCGCAGTTTAACAGAATCATTCTCGAAGTACACGTTACGCAATTCTACAGAATCTCTCGCGTCGTAAAGTTAGTTACAAAAATGTGAAATACGCGAATTAATAATGTGCGGCAAATAAGTGATTATAGTTACATTCGAAAATGTAACAGGTTCAGTCGGGCGTGTATCAAGAGTAATTATGTGAAATTAATTAATTGTGACTGTAATAAAAGTGTAAAAACAAATTCTTTTATCAGTGTTATCTTTTAGTAACAGCTCCTTTCCGTTTACACACCCTGTTTAAGAGATTTGCTCGACTGAGTAATAATAGCTAGCCGGAGGACAAAGAACTCAAAATTCAAAATAATAAAACAATAACAGGCGCTCAGCAAATAAGATAACACGAACGATACTACGGCAAAGTGGCTCCCAGAACGTGGGGCGAATTAACCAGGAAGGGATATAATAACCCGAACGTGGAGTGAATGGAGCAGTGCAATTAACTACAAGACGCAGATCTCAGAAACAACCACCAGAACGACCGACGACGCGGATGAGAGGACATCGTAACTACGAGAATACAAGGCGACAGGGGAATTCGACTACAGGGCACCAAGACAGCAAGACTACGCAGATCCATCGTAGTACGACGCAGAGGCGACATATACATCTAGGAGAGAGAGAGAGGTAGGAAGCTGGATATCAAAGCAACATCAAAGATAGCATCATAAATGTTAGAAAATTGTAAATTTTATGTGTATCATAAAGCAAACAAACAAAAATTGTTGTTGAGAAGTGGTAGGACTAAGAAAGCAATTTCCACTAATAATGCTGAAGAAACAATTATGGAAGGGGATAATGTAACAGTTAGCTGTAATTCAATACAGGTTACAGAAAAAAGCTCAAACAATGTAGCATTTGAGGGAGTAAATATTAGTGAAGAAAGTGAGAATAGAATAGCAGGAAATGTTATTTTTGATGCTGGTATGATGATGGAAATGCTGAGAAATATTGGAGAAACATTAAATAAGAATAATAGGGAATTGAGAGAAGATATGGAAAAGAATAAGAGGGAATTGAGGGAAGATATTGGTAAGAGTTATGATAAATTAGAACAAAAACTAACTCAGAACATGGAAAAGAGTAATAGGGAATTAAGGGGAGATATTAGAAGGAGCTTAAAACAAAAACTAACACAGAGTAATGAGAAATTGGAGCAAAAATTAGATCAAAACAGGGAAGAAATTGAAAAGAAATTTATGGAGCTAGATAGCAGTATAACAAGAATAAGAAATGATAGCAAGTGAGATTGGAGAAGTTTCAAACAAAATGTCAGACATCAGCAGGGAAATATCTAACGAAAAAAGTGAGGTTGATACTAAGTTTAAACATGTTAGTGTAAAATGTACAGAGTTAGGAAGTCGAATGAGTAGCATTTCAAGTGAGCTAAGAGAGATGAATGCAGATTTAATTCAGATGCAAGTTAATTTCAAAGGGGAGATATCTGAAATACAGAAGGAGTCGGAAACACAAAGAAATAAGTTGTCCGAAGAAGTTAAAGTTTTGTCTATGGATTTGAACCAAAAACTAACTTCTGAAATTAACAAGCACCAAGCTGTTCAAAATGAAAACTCCAATCCAGTACAGTTTATTGCAGACTTGTCAGAGTACTCTCAAATTAAAAAGGATGACCGGAAGAATTGAAAATAATAGTTGCTAAAAGATGTTTGGATCAGAAAACTTTAGATTGGTTACAAACGGTATCAGGGGGCGAGATTTCATATGAATCCTTTAAGAGGTAACTCAAAATTCAAAATAGTAAAACAATAAAACGCTCAGCAAATAAGATAACACGAAGTTACCGCGAAAGTGTTTTATGAAAATGGACAAAATCGAGTATCGAGCCGTCATTAAATATGTGTTTTTGAAAGGAAATACGCCTACACAAATCAAAGATGAGTTGGAGTCTGTGTATGGGGACTCTGCACCATCGTTTACCACAGTACTAGGGAGATACAGAAAGTAACAGATGTAACAGACGAAAAAACCAAAGTTTATTATACACATTTGAAAGGCACACTCTTAGGCTATTATTCTACATAATCGCAATTCAAATTAAGCCACTTTCATACCGTAGCGCAAGTTTTTCGATATCGTCTCTATAGAAATCTGCTGCCTGCGATTTCAACCACTGGTTTACACCGGTATGCAGTTCGGCCAAAGCGCTGTGCAGCGAGCCATTTCTTCGTCGCTGTGAAGAGATGTAGTCGCTCTGCGCCAAATCCGGGATGTATGGTGATTGATCGAAATCTCCTATCCAAATCTATCCAAGAGTCCTCAGGTACGATTGCCGTGTGTGGACGTGCGTTGACGTGAAAAAAAATACATCACAAAGTTGGAGGAACATTTCAATTGCGTTGTGGGTTTTTGCCAACAAAACCTAATCACAGACCGCACCTCACAAGCTGCGGTATTTTCAATTGCAGCGTACAGTTTAAACGTCACAGAGAGCAACGTAAGGGAGGCACAGACCACGCGCTACCACCGCTGGTGCGTACTGAGTGTAGGAACGTTCTGACAACAAGATGGCGGCTCTAGCCCTGCTCATCGCCGCGATAGACCAAAACGTCTGTTACTTTCTGGACGTCCCTCGTAAATATATTTGATTCTCTTCCGTTTTGCTCTGATTTAATTGCTAAATCGTGACCATCGACATATTTTGCTTCGAATTAAATATCCGCGGCATTTGTCTTACGTATTTTACATGTATACAACGATTTTCTACTCTTCCCATTCTCATGGAATGCGTATTCTTTTATAACTTCAATAATGTGTCCGGGATTGCTCAGGCGATGTCTGTGGCCCCCACTCGGGGATTTCCAGGGGGTTTCGGGCTCTCGACAAAACTTACCAAAGTTTTTCTCGCGGTCTTCCTCGGTTGCTAGGTGAATGCTGAGTTGGATACTTTGATCCGTGAATTTTCATATTATCTCTTTCATCTGCTTGTTCATCGCCGTACAGGCATTGGGCTGATCATCCATCCTGAATATGCTATGATCCAGAGTTTGCTTGCTCCTCGACAGCCTACTGACCCAAGGTATTTTCCTACAAGTCCTACAAAGAGGAGGTAATAAGTTAGAGAAAAATCTGATGTGTTACACTTACATGACTATCTCTACTCTTGTACAAACTATTTTTACAAACGCTTATTCTGCATCTACTTCAGGTTAATCGAGATAAACATTTGCAGACTCCATGTTATTGCTCATTTTCTTGTAGGTGTAATTGTATTTGCAAGGGCATTATAGAAATGCAGTAGTCTTTAAGAATAGACATATCTCTTAATAGCTTGTTGCTATGCGCAGCACCATTCTCTTTGCCACAGATTAATACTCTTTTTATATGCAAGACAAAAAAATGAATAACGAATTTCCATTTGAGAAAAAGTATAAGCATTGGAAAATTTAAGGGAATAACAAGCAATATCTCGAAAATGGTTCACTAAACAAAAAAAAATGTATGTGACATAAATTGTGTATTTTAACGCAATCTACATTTTTGTATAGTAAAATTTTGTCTATTTCTTATGGGTTGCCGGTTATGCAAAAGTCCTTCACAATGAAGAATACTTTTGGAGACATTCCCTGAAAATTAAAGAATACATTTTATTTGCCATAAAAATGTCTTAAACATATGATACTTTAATCAAAATCGTTAGAGCCGTTTTTGAGAAAATAAAAATTTTCGAAAAATGTTCCATGTAGGGTAATCTGGGGTAGGGGAATTTTCTTGAAAACCTTCGTGTCGCATCTCTGGCAGATACTGAACGTAAATACCAAGTTTGGTGTTTATCCAACTGTTCGTTTCTGAGTTGTGCTCTTCACAGACAGACACACAGACACACACACACACACACGGACATGTTTCGAAAAACATGGATTCAGCAGGCCTCAAAACATGTATTTCCGGTGAAACCTCGGTATCAAATTTTTGAGTGGAATGCAACACTTCCCCTATTTACTATACGTAGTAGAGAAAGTAAAAAGAAGAAGAAGCAGAAGAAAAAATTAGATGGTGTTTTATGGCCCCGCGAATGTCAGAAAGACTTGGGTTTTTCAATGATAATAAATTGATTAAAGATGATCAATTATCAAAAACGACTGAGCGGTTTTGAGATTACCCCCACCCACATACACATATTTTCTCTCTTTATAATATTAATACATATTTGAGTTTGAAAGTCTCAAGTTTCAAAACAAAACGACTTTATACTATTGCTTAAATCATGATTCGCTGGCTAGCAAATGATGGATCTTCTGTCCTAGATACAGCTTTGTAGCATTTGTCGTAAAGATAAGTCCTTTGTCAAAATATATGCTTATCTGTGTACGTTCCACGCAAACGACAACTTTCTGGGAGCTCGTAAACTCGAACACAGTAAAGAAAACCACAATACCTACACAAAAGATAAAATGCGATTGCTGATCCATGAAAAGCCAGTTGCTTTATATTCTGAGATATTCAACTTTTATAAGTCTCAACAATGAATACTAAAATTTGTGAAAAGGAATAACGAGGCCCAAACAAGTACGTAACCTATTTCCAAGATTTAAGAGTATTTTATGCTTTAGGGAATAGATGTATGGGCTTTGCTTGTAGAATATATCAAATGGACTACCCAGATTTTATTGCCATACTTTCGCTATTTGTGCATTGTACACCAACCAAACCTTTTATTCCATAGTTCCACTAGAAACCCTATCTATTTATATGTAATTACATAGGAGTGTTAAGTATATAACAAATATCTGATGTGTTCTGTTTAGACGACTTTCTTCAGTCACTATTGTTTATTCTTGTACTAAGAGCGCCAAAGAAAATCTCACTGCACCTCGCGTCTATGTCACATTATTTATCATTGTACGTGGTTTTGAGAAGCCATGGTTGCTTTAGCCCACGGTGCAAGGGTGCACCACTCCTTCTGCTAAATATTTAACCCATAACCACAACAAAGCTTACAAAATGCTGTAGAAACGAAATATATGTTTATGCTCTCGATCGTATTGACTAAAAGAGAAAGACTTAGAGTAGGTGGTTTCAGTTTGTCATACACACCTCATATCATGATTGGTAGCCCATACCTTATATTGCAGTACACGCCTTTGAAAGGGTTAAAAGCTAAGGGGAAAGCTTGATGAGCGCCCAGGTTAGCGAAATGTAGAATGTGTAGTGTGAGAACATTTTCAGGGGGCGCAAATTAAAGTTTGAATGGTATTTATTAAATACATAGCAAGGCAGCACTTTATAGCAAAAATAAACAGAACTGTATTCTCACAGTGGTATCAATGCTTGTTGCTGCATAGAAGCAAACATAACTAAATAATAAATAAACCATGTTTTCCCCTCTAATTAAAACTATAATTTGTTATGCCTTTACTAACATATTGCTGATCATAGGAATGCAACGGGATTATAGACAAAAATATAACCAATTTTATTGCTATAATATGTATGTCATATTCGCTAAAACATATGCATATTTATTTCTAGTTTCTAAACATGATCAGTCAATTATAACAAAATAGTAATTTGCATTTAGTAAACGAATATCATCATCTGGGGATATTTTACGGGGAGTTCCCACTTTCTGACGGATATGTTGAGGCAGTATTTTTAACACTTAAATAATTTCAGTCTAATTATATAATATGTAAATTCAATAACAGCCCGCCTTAAAACAATATGTGTATGTAATAATTTGTAAAATGTATGTAACAGTCATTGTATATGCTTGTATTATTGCATCCATGTGTAATAATGTTATGTGAATGTATCACGTAATTTAATAATGTAGGAGCTGTTAGAAATAGGTCAAAAGTTGCTAACAATGAGGTAACCTTGAGGCAATAATGAGTTTGAAAGTTTAAATGCTACTAATCATTTTTGGAGCAGCAATAATGTAATTTTAGTGACATTTTATAAAAATAGCCAATCAACAACCAGAAAAAGCTTTAGTTAAATGAAGGTATTCTATTGGAGTAGGATTAGCCAATCAGAAACTGAAAGGAGAAAATTTTACAAATTTAGAATTCAGTTGCCTGAAAACAGTGTTCCTAACCGGACGCAAAAAGTGTCCTCAAGAAATTTAATACGTATTCGTGTAAAACGAAAATAGTTTTACGTGTTAAAAAGTGCAAGTAATTAATTAAAGAATCTCACAGCTCTCTATATCAGTGAAGTGTTATTTAAATCGTATCAAGTATTAATAAAAGGAGTGAAGTAAAAATTATAATCTGTGTAAGTCTACATTCTTAGTCGTACCACAACCCTGCCAAGATATGCATGTCTCTAACAATAATACTGACGCAGCCGAGGCAAGCATAAATATATAATATTTAAAGAAACAGTTAAATTACAAAGTTAATATTTTTTTTAAATTTGAGGCAAAGGCCACCTGAAAGTACATCTGGGGCGAAGGCTACCGGAAACTGTTTACTATACGTGCGGTTGCAACTACTACAAGTTCGGCTCCCCAACAGTTGAAATACGATACAACTTCTTCTAAAACCATCCTTTCTCAATATAGACCATCTTCCTCACTTTCCTGGAATATTTTTATCCAATAATTTACTATAAAAACACTTTTATGCACTGCCGTTGCAATTGCTATAGGAGTGCGACCAGCCTCCCATATACCCACGATACGTCCACGAGTAATTTTGCTAGTATATGGCATGACTGGTTCTGAGGCAATAATCATGTTTTGGTTTCAGTAACACCAGACAAAGCAAAGGCATCTTTTCCCCCTTATTGCTGTGTTATCAAGCCACCACGCTCTACGATAGGTAAGGTGAAGGACACGCCTCAAAAGACCCCAGAAAATGATACAAAACCCGCCGAAGATTTTCTTTGGCGCTCTGTGTACCAACTGTTATTACAAAAGTTTATTTTCCTATATGCTTCGTGTTAATTGAGATTTGATATACTAGTGATGACATCGCTGGACACAATTGAATAACGAGTACTTCAAAAAATTAAAACGTATTGAACAATTCAAACTAAAGGCGAATATATCGGAAATGGTGCATGTCACAAAAAATGACACCAATTGTGTGTCTTAAAGAGATCTGTGTTTTCTATGTTGTAAGTTTTTGTCTGCCTCATATGGTTATACAAAATTAAACAAAATTAATTCCTAATTAATTACCAGAATATTCAAATCATACATTTTATCAGCCATGTAAATATCTATTTTAAGCATGGGATGCTTAGTCAAAATCATTAGCCGTTTTTGAAGATATCAAAAATAATGAACATTTTTCAATGTAAAGCGTAGTTTATATGGAGGAATTTTATTAAGAATCTGTACCCCAACCTTGGAAACCGGTAAATAATAATACGAAGTTTGATATTTATCTTAACTTCCATGTTTGAGTAATGCTGTTTACAGACACACGCATATTTATTTCCCGTAATGCCTAGATATCTAGTTACTTTCCTTACTACGCATAGTAAGTAGGGTAAGTATTGCCTTGTACTAAAAAATTCGTTACAGAGATTTTACCGGAAATACATGTTTTGAGGCCCCTGAATCCAAATAAATCATTTTTGGAAACGTCCGTGTATGTCTCTGTGTATGTGTCTCTGTTTGCGAGTCTGTGAACAGTATAACACAAAAACGAAAGTCAGATAAGTACCAAACTTGCTGTTTAAGTTCAATATCTTCCAAGAATGCGACACGAAGATTTTCAAGCAAATCCTCCCACCCCAGCTTTACAAGGGACGTTTTTCGAAAAGTTTTATTTTCTAAAAAATGGCACAAAATATTTTGATTAAAATACCATATATTAAAGATATTTACAAGACAAATAAAATAAATATCTTGAACTTTCTGGGAAAATCCTTTGGGGTCCTCTTCATTCGGAAGGAATTTTATATTATCTTGTATAACTGATAAACGTTAAGCGGAAGACAAAAGCGTACTACAATAAATAAGAAAGTGGATCTCTTTAAAATACACAATTTAATTAAAATAAGTTATTTGAGGCATACCTAAGCCATTTTCGAAATAACCTTTATTAATGGGTCGAATTATTCATTTCTTGGTCATTCTTTTAAGTCCTTTCAGCATTCAGTGTTTTTTGCGGCATGGAAACAATTTGGAATTTTAAGTCTAGCATATAGCGTCCAGTTCTTAACATTTGACATCACTGTTCTCTTTGTATCCTAACGAAATGTGTAATATAGCTATTTCTGCAAAGTCTTATTTGGATTAAAATGTAGTGGATAGAAAAATAAGTTTAGTAAGAGTAGTTTATATACCCACCAATAAAGATAATGGTAGAGAAAGTCATGTGAATGTATCACATAAGAAAAGTTTTTGGTAGAATGCATGCTTCCTGTAACTACTATAAGAAGGAGCTAGAGAAAGTAAAGAGTGACTCTACTGTCCTCTAATATTAAACTGCAATAAATGACTGTCCAGAAATCGTTTCAAAATAGGATTCTTCTACTTTCTGCCCCACCCGCTCTTTCTCATCTCTCACTCTCTCAACCTCTCTCTGCCCCACATGTCACTTCTCTCTGTAATACCTATATGTCATGTGATTCTTTGAAAACCAGAAATAAATTCCTTTTTATTGGGTGTTAATAAAACTGAAAGCTTTAGTAAAACGATTAATGCGCACAAACTTGTGCCTCTTCCTTATGCTTACAAAGTGATCGCAACTATGCTGTTTCTGGTGGCAAACAGTTTATATAATATGTTACCGGCAAAGTTTGAAAGCTGGCATTCTGTAAAATGGCTAGGCAATGTATAGAATGGCTGAAATGAACAGGTAGAGTATAAAATACAATTATTTTACACATTTCCTAGGCATTTTACAGAATAAGGAAACCAAATTAGGCAAAGTATTATTTTATAATATTTCGTATTTAAATTCAAACTTTAGCATTGTGGTGTGGCTCACTGGCTTCCTCGCTCAAAGTAGAGCAGTATTTCGTATTTAAATTCAAACTTTAGCATCGTTGTGTAGCACACTGCCTCCCTCGCTCGAAGTAGACCACTATTTCGTGTTTAAACGCAAACTTTAGCATTGTTGTGTAGCACACTGGCTTTGTCGCTCGAAGTAGACCAGTATTTCGTATTTAAATTCAAACTGTAGCATTGTTGTGTAGCACGCTGGCTTCCTCGCTCAAAGTAGACCAGTATTTCGTATTTAAATTCAAACTCTAGCATTGTTGTGTAGCACACTGGCTTCCTAGCTCGAAGTAGACCAGTATTTAGTATTTAAATTCAAACTTTAGCATTGTTGTGTAGCACACTGCCTTCCTCTCTCGAAGAAGACCATAATTTTCCTCAGTGCACAAGATGTCGCAATAGATTGCTACACGTAAATCAGACTTTTCAGAAGATCAGATTGGTTTGATGAAACATCGGTGCTATGATGAACTCTCTCAAATTATAAGTAATAGTGCTAAAAACTCTGTGTTTCTTACAGATGAAAGTTATAATAGGGTAGTGGAGGATATGTTGAAGGTTAAAACGACCATGAAGAAAATCCTCGGGGCTCTTGACTGTTGAAGAGGTATGATGTAATTATTGAGAACAAAAGTAAATTAATTTATCCAATTAAAGAGGGAACCAGTAATTTTCAGTATTATGTTAAAGATTCTGAACTATTTCACGTGCTTCATGACTCATTTGGAATTTGGTCATGGAGGACAAGACAGGATGTTGAAAGAACTTTCATCTAAGCACAAAAATGTTACACGTCATGATGTTGAACTGTATATCCACCTATGCGAGCTATGCCAAAAAACAGAAAGGAGTTAAGAAGTGCAGTGAAGCCATGGTATTTTCAGATTTTAATTCCCGTTGTCAAGTCGATCTTATCAATTTTCAATCCCAGTCTGACAGAGATTACAAATTTATAAGGGTGTATCAGGATCACCTAACTAAATTAATTGTTGCCCTCCGTCCTCTTAAATCTAAGACAGCAGAAGAGGTAACCTACCACCTCTTGGACATATTCACATTGTTCGGAGCTCCCTTGATTTTACAATCCGATAATGGGAGAGAATTCACCAATAAGGTGGTTAGTAGCTTAATAGAGTACTGGCTCTCTTTGAAGATCGTTCATGGTAAGTCACGACACTCACAGAGTCAGGGGAGTGTTGAAAGAGCTAATCAAGACATTGAAAATATGTTTCGGCTTGGATGCAAGATCAACAAACTAACCGCTGGAGTGATGGGCTACGCTTTGTTCAACTGATGAAGAACCGATCCTTCCATTCTGGAACTAAAAGAACGCCATATGATGCTCTTTTCGGTTGTAAAGTAAAGTTGGGTTTGATAACATCTGCCCCAGAATGTTTAAAAACCATAAAGAGCGAAGAATATCTGGAGAAAGTCCTAGACAACATTAAAACACCTGAACAACGTGGCACAGATAACCCTAAAGAAGATGAAGTTCCCTTTCTCCCAAGCACCGATCGGGTTACAACCCAAGATGAAGAAAACAATTATTCTAATGTTCAAGAATGGAAGGTCAACAGCCTTCAACCCCAGAAGTAAGTGTCTTATGTGTCTGCTCTAAAGAAGGCACTGGTGCCCATACATGTCGAGACTGTGGCCGAAAACTTCATTCGATCTGTGGACATGCTCTTAGAGATGGCAAAGGTGAGGATATAAATGGTTACGGGAACAGGGTTTAATGCAATCTTTGTTTCAATATGACAAAGCTGCTGAAGGAAAAAAAGACTGTAAATCGAATCTCGAGCAGCAGGCAAAGAAGATGAAGTTAAACTCTGACAATAAATTTCCTCCCGTCCATTTAGGAGATACTGTTCGAGTTCCCATTCCTGGCTTCGACAAAGAAAGGGTGATTCTCGCGTTAGCATTAGCAGTTGTGATGAAGCTGTCTAAAGATGGTTTCTACCAACTAGTAACAGTGAATGGAATTCTGAAACAGCTTTATTCGAGGTGATATGTAGATGTCCCAAATCATGAAATTGCACACCGAACAGCCGCGACCTCTCGGTCTATAAGAAGCGGACATGGATTCATCAGATGTATGTGCAAGATCAAGTGCCCAAATATGAAGTTCTTTTGTGTGAACCATAAAATGCAATGCAATTCTAAGTGTCATATCTGGCTTATTACAACAAATAAGGACCCTTTGATTTTGGTACTTTAATATTCTTTTTTTCTTCATTCATTTAGAAGTATATTTTGCATATTCAAATATTCATATTCTCAGAATAGTTGTTTAAAGTTTTCTGACTTATTATCTAAATATTTAATTATTGTTTGTGTCTTTAACAATTTTTTGTAAAAAGATTTTCTATGGAACTGTATGGAATATAAACTTGTTCTTTGAAATTTGTTTTATTTTTCGTTTATGTACATTACCGTGACAGAGTCTGATATATATAATGCTTAGGAAAAGTATAAAACAAAGTAAAAGTTTTATACTTTTCCAAAAATCGTCCAGAATTTTATACATTTTCCAGGCATTCTATATAATTCCTTAAATTTTATACTTTGCCTGTAACATGTACACAATTAGTTGAATCAAAAAATTAGTATTACTTTGCAAATATTCATCCGATCAGAATTTTGTAAATAACAATATTCTTTGAAATAATAGTACTTACACACTTACGTTATATATGAATAAAAACACAGCCTATAACAAACGAAGCACTCAGGTTTCTTTATTTTACACGCAATTACGACATTCTACGCTTTGAGTAAAGACATTATGCTGTCGTACAGTCTATTTTCCCAGTGGTACATAAGGTTTCGATTAAAGTACGTATGGCTGAAGAATTCTATATATGGAATTCTCTGCGAATAAACTCTTAAATGCTCTTTAGCATACATTTTATTATGACATTGATAAAGCACACAAGAGTGACGAAACTGTATTGCATGAGAATATAATAGTATATTATACAACGAGACTATAATGGTAGTGATTAAAACGCGAGTATTATTTATACGAGCGTTTTAATCACCATTATAGTCAAGTTTCATACGACTGTTTATGCTCGACCATGCATTTAAATTAAAGGTTTCATAAGTATTCGTTTATGGTTTGAGTGATGTGTTAAAATCGTTATTCTCTTATGTATGGTTACAATACAGTGACCCTGTAGCACCTGTGTCAAACAAAGTTGCTAGCGTTGTGAGATGTACTACGCAGAATAATCGATACTTGCGCTTTCACAATGTTACGTGGCCACTTCTGATTGGTCAAATACCAATACTTTAATGAACAGGTGTACTTTAATGAGGCCCATTAAAGTACTGTTACCAGTCGTATAAATACTACATTTTGGCATGGTCGAGTATAAATCTAGTTATGCCACAAAATTAATGAGAAATATATTTATGACATTAATTACTTCTTAGAAATCCGTTGCTATTAGACGGAAGGTTTACTTTATGATACTGTTTTTACTTTGTCTACCACGTACATAGAAGGTAGAGAAGGTATTGTATTCCACCCAAATATTCTATACCGATATTTCCTGGAAATACATGTTTTGAGACCCCCTGAATCCAAAAAGCGTACTTTTAGGAAAAGGTTCGTGTGTGCGTGAGTGCGTCTGTAAAGAGCATAATTCAAAAACGAAAAGTCTGATAAATGCCACACTTGGTATTTAGATTCAGTACCTTCCAAACATTCGACAATAAGATTTTCAAGAAAGTCCCCCAACCTCAACTACACTTACATGGAAGATTTTTTAAAAATTTGGATTCTTAAAAAAATGATTCTAACAATTTTGATTAAAATATCAGATATTAAAGATATTTACATGACAAATAAAATGTTTATCTTGAATTTTCTGGGAATATCCTTTGAAGTCCTCTTCATTCAGAAGGAATTTTGTATCAACTTGAATAATCTGATAAAGTTAAGCGATAGACAAAAACACCATAAGAATGTAGATCTCTTTAAAACGCACAATTCACTTAAAATAAATTTTTCTGTAGCATAAGCCGTTTCTGAGATATCCATCCTTAAAGGTTCGAATTGTTGAATGGTTGTCATTGCTTTAAAGTGTCATCGAATTTTAGTTGTTTCTAGCGATTGCATGAAGACAGTATGGATAACGTCCAGTTCTTGAACATTTGACTATCGCTGTTCTATTGTATCTATAACGAAATGTGTAAATTTGCTATTTTCGCAAAGGTTTATTTGGATTAATATGTAGTAAATACAAAAATAAGCTTTAGTAAAAATAGTTTGTATACCCAATAAAAGATAGAGGGTAGAGAAAGTCACGTGAATGTATCACATTAGATTCTTTTTAATTATGTCACCACTCGTTTATGAAAGTATCACATCAAATTGTTTTTAATTATGTCACCACTCTTTTGTTTCTCACGAAATCTTTCAGAGAGTATGGGATTTCAAAGCCAGCATTGACTATTGAATTGACTTCGATTCAGTCTGTCAGGTCCCTCTTTTACCCGCAACGAAATGTGTAATGAAACTATTTCTGTAAAGCTTATCTCGATTTACATGAAGTGAACAGAAAAGTACAAGTTTGTAAAATTAGTATGTAGAATATACATCAAAATAATAAAATGTGAATGTAATACATTGGATTTTAGTTTCTTAGCATCAAAGTAAAACTTTTAGACTATATTTTAACATAATTTGTCATATACAAAAGAAATAATATAATTAGAGATAAATCTGTTGACAATAAAGAGGAATTATACAAAAAATAAAAAGCCCAAGTATTCTGCATGCTGTTATGGAAATACAACAGGTTAAATAAGGTATTCATTGAAATTGTTAAAATGTATAAAAAAGTTTGCATAGAACTTGATTAATTTTTCAATTTGTTTGCTACTGTTCTACGTGTAGAACATACGTCTGAAAAAGTATGAGATAGATTACCTTTAAGTGAGCAATTTGATTACTTCACATCAAGTCGAACAATCTGTAGACTATTCCTGTATAAGTAAGTATTTTAAAACAACCAGAACACACGTAAAATATTATTTCACATTAAGCTAATTAACATGAAATTACAATATAACCAGCTTTTCCTCCAATTCCCATTCCTTCACGTATCGTTTACTGTACTGATTAGTCCACTGTACTGCATGTTTGCTGCAATGATAAAATGGTTTTTGTTCAACTAATTGGATGGTGTCTGAGAATTCATTGCATTTCAAAGTCATTGGTAATCCATGCTGTGAATTCCGAACAAATACCGATTTATTTTTAACTACAGTACTTTTGATCAATAAAAGGCCTTTCATATGCAATAAAATGAGACGATTTAACCGCTCGGACATGGGCGCTTCTCCATTTGCTCTCCAGTTTCACTTACTTACACTAAGAAATTACTGTATTTGCCAAAAATTTTCTTAGCGTGTTCCTTTAGATTTTCGAAAACGTCAAACTATAAACTCCTCGTAATATTTCTGAATGGTATGTCTTCATAAATTGTACTTTTTTACATTTAAAGTTTTACTTTAGTATTTGTCTAACTCTATGGCTTCTCATTATATAAAATTCAATAAAAACGAAGAGGACCTCAAAGTTTTGTAGATAGAAGTCTAATCTACAGTATTAACTGATCGAACTTCCTAGAAAGGTTTTCAAACTAAGCAGTATTATGACGCAGCAGCTATGTCCCTAAGTTATCGCGAGGCAGCACCGGTCGATCGATGTAAACAAGATGAGGGCCAGATTATAATGAACAGAAGTACTTTTTATTGTGATGTTATCATATGATAATTTAAACTGAGTCGTTACTTATTAATTCCCATTACATTAGCGCTATCGGGAGATATGTTTCTCCCATCTTCAGCTACGGCCGACTACCGTAAGTAACGACTCAGTTTAAATTATTATAAGATGAGGGCCGCTCGCCAGTACAAACACTGGACGCGCTATAGGCAGATAACTAGAACTCTGGAAGATTCTCCCCGTTCTCCAGAAATTGTGACAAAATAGTGTTATAACATTCAAGAACCTTGTGGAAAGATTCCTCTGATATATATATTAGCGAGCGCTCTTGCGGCAGTCCAGTTGAGTGCCAGTAGAGTGCGAGTAGAGTTGCGGTCGAGCTTCCAGAGCAATTAACTCAGCGAGTTGGTGTAGACTGCTATAACATGCAGCGAGTGCTTCTGCGGAGCGGATTGTGGAGGTCCTGAGTAGGATATATAGGAGAGAGCTGGGCCACTTTTTTGCGTTTATATGGGAAAGGATAGGGAAAACGAGGCTGGATGGGGTGGTTCAAGGAGGAAAATGCGTTTATATGGGAGAGATAGGGAATACGACGACCGATACTATGCTAAAGAGGGTTGAAGGAGGGAAATACGTTTATATGGAAGAAATAGTAGAGAGGTGTTAGGCTAGGAGGGTTTAAGTATGCGTTTATAAGGAGAGACGAGAAAACGGAGAGAGATCCTATGTTAGGATACACAGGTGTTAAAGTTAGGTTAGATAGGAAACCAAAGAGATACTCAGCTAGACAGGGGACAGGAGAGGAATGCGCTTTATGAGAGGTAGAGGATACGGGGAGTGGTGTTAGGCTAGACAGAGGTTGAGAGTAGAGTATGCGTTTATATGTTTGAGAAGTATAGGAACAGGAAGAGGGTGCTAGGCTAGACAGAGGTTGAGGAGTAGAGTATAGGTTATATGAGAGGTATAGGAAAACGAGGGGAGGTGTTAGGCTAGACAGAGGCTGAGTAATGTATGGTTTATATGAGCGGTATAGGAAAACGATGAGAGGTGTTAGACTAGACAAGGCTTGAAACGTAGTGCATGGTTTATATGAGAGATATAGGAAAACGAGGAAAGGTGTTAGGCTAGACAGAAGTCGAGGAGTAGAGTATGGTTTATATCAGAAGTATAGGAAAACGAGGAGAGGTATTAGGTTAGGAGAATTGAGTTTGTGTTTATAAGGAGAGACGAGAAAACGGAGAGAGATCCTATGCTAGGATAGACAGGTGTTAAAGTTAGGTTAGATAGGAAACCAAGGAATGATACTCAGCTAGAGGGGGGGGTAGGAGGGAATGAGCTTTTGAGAGGTAGGGGATATGGGGAGTGGTGTTAGGCTAGACAGGGCTTGAAACGTAGGGCATGGTTTATATGTATGAGAAGTATAGGAACAGGAAGAGGGGTGCTAGGCTAGACAGAGGTTGAGGAGTAGAGTATAGTTTATATGAGAGGTATAGGAAAACGAGGAGAGGAGTTAGACTAAACAGAGGTCGAGGAGCAGAGTATGGTTTATGTGAGAGTCATAGGTAAACGAGAGAGGCGTTAGGCTAGACAGAGCTAGAGGAGTAGAGAATGGTTTATATGAGAGGTATAGGAACAGGAGGAGAGGTGTTAGGCTAGACAGGTAGTGTAGCAGTAGGAATATGGACTTATATACAGGAGAGATAGGGAATAGGAGGTGCTAGACTTGAAAGCGACTTTAGACGTGAACTTAGTGGAAAACTGTTTCATGTCAATGTTCTAGACATGCCCATCACGTAACCTATTCAGGGAAAAGGTGACTCGTTCAGGGGAAAAAGGTGACTGCTCAGGGAAAAAGGAGGCCCACAAAGGGAAAAAGTTGACTAGCAAAGGGAAAAACGTGACCAGTAAAGGGAAAAATGTCACCAGCAAAGGGGAAAATGTGACCAGCAAAGGGAAAAAGGTGAGCCATAAAGGGAAAAAGATGACCTGCAACGGGAAAAGCTAACCCACTAACACTAACAGGTAAGTAATTCAGGTAGTATTACAAGATGCTAACTGCATCATGGCTCTGCATGATTTCACAGATAATTCAGCTAGTATCGTAGGTATTTAGGCTAATTCAGCTAGTATCACAAGAGGATAGATTCTAGGGTTGGGTATAGCATAGTTTCATATTTCACAGGTAATTCAGGTAGTATCACGGGTGCTCGTGCTAATTTAGAGCAGGAATTCGTATCAGAGCTAGTTAAGGTAATTTCACATGATTCGGGTAGTATCACAGGTATTTAAATCATTTTCACAGCCAATTCAGCTAGTATCTTGAGCATTTAAGCTAATTCAGCTAGTATCACAGGAGGCTAGATTCCAGAGGCTAACTGCATCATAGCTATGCATGATTTCACAGCTAATTCAGCTAGTATCGTAGGTATTTAGGCTAATTCAGCTAGTATCACAGGAGGTTAGATTCCAGAGGCTAACTGCATCATAGCTATGCATGATTTCACAGCTAATTCAGCTAGTATCGTAGGTATTTAGGCTAATTCAGCTAGTATCACAGGAGGTTAGATTCCAGGGTTGGGTATAGCATAGTTTCATATTTCACAGGTAATTCAGAGGGTATCGTAGGTATTTAGGATAATTCAAGTAACATAGGTGTTTAGAGTAATTAAGCAAGCATTACAGGAGGGTAGGTTCCAGGGGTGGTTATAGCCTAGTTTCGTATTTTACAGATAGTTCAGGTAATATCGTAAGTATTTGGGTAATCAGCATAGTTTCACAGATGCTCGTGATAATTTCGATCAGAGATTTGTATCACAGCTATTTAAGGTAAATGCAGGTGATTCAGGTTGTATCAATGGTATTTGTATCATTTTAACAGGTAATTCAGATAGTGTCTAGGTATTTGGGCGATTCAAGCATCATAGGTGTTTAGAGTAACTCAGCTAGTATCACAGGAGGCTAGATTCAATGATCAGGGTTTCGTATCAGAGCTATTTAATGTAATTTCACTTGATTCGAGTAGTATCACAGGTATTTAAGTCATTTTAACGGGCAATTCAACTAGTATCACAGGTACTCATGGTAATATAGAGAGTAATTAAATTATAAAACATTTCTCATCCAACGTTACAACAATTTATATACTTTTTTCTAAATCTTACAAACTTATTATATGTTAAACAGTTATTGTACGATGCGGAGAGGGATAAACTGCATATTGGTTTACAAATTGAAAAGCTTTACGTCAACATACCTTTATTTTAGTTCGGTATAGATGTCTCTCCCCTTTTATCTAGGCTTGAGACTAGCACTAGGATTGCTCCTAATGGCAGGGTTACCACCTTCCCTTCCATCTTCTTCTTTCTTCATCAGGCGTCAGCTATCTGCATATACAGCACACAGATAACCTTCTTTTTTAAGATTGTAGACTCACGATAAAATCTTTATCTTTAACTTACATTCTTTTAAGCACTGTTTGTAATGGCGTAATGTCCATACGCATATGTCGTTATCCCATCCTCAGCAATAATTCTTTTATCATCAAACGGAGTCAATGCAATTTTATTCACTTGCACTGTAGCAAGAGCATGCTTTCGTGATAGGATCAGATTCATAGGTGTTCTGATGATTTCACAGGTTTTAAGACAGTCTGTATAGCTGTCAAACGAAATGTACTGCTTAATAGCGCTACGTTTTATACCTTTAATCTTTTTTATCATTGACCCTTGAATATCTAAGGCATACATCTTAGGACGTAGTCCAACAAAGCGTAGGATGATTTTGCTATTAGCCTCATCTTTAAATTTTCCCAATAGCTTCTTGTTCTGAGTAGAGTAACATATATGGTTGGCAGGGTAATCAGCTGTATCGAGATGCTCAAGAAAACGTAGCTTGTCCTGGTACACATCTTCAGTTGTTACACGATGAATGAACGAATCAGTGTCCATATACATAAGCTTCAGGTTTTCAGCTCCATAATAAGGCAACAAAACGTCGTAATGATAGTTATACATTAATGTCTTGGAGATGTCCAACACACTCATACCAATGTATATAGGCTTGTTGAATACAATCTGACGAGAGGCCATATGTACAGCAGCTAGATTATCAGCATATATCGTCCTGTCGATAAACGTAGGCTTGGCGATCGGCTTCTCTAGAGTTTTTTCATTGGTCACCAGTCGTATATCCATGCGGTTACGCAGGTTCTCCATAGTTTTTCCAAACATAGCGTTGTTAAAGAACTTGTAGAGATCCTTCTCGAAATCATTTGCAGCTTGTTGTCGTAGCCTGTTGTTAAATTCCACATAAGGTTTCAACCACTGAGACTGTCGGAATTGTAGCACACAATGGATTTTTGTTAGTCGTAGTCCATGACTAAGAGCTTGCTTCAAAGCCATGTAATGCACTACATACTTCTTTCGAGGTCCAAGATGAGGTATCAGTTTCTTTGTAGATGATTCCAATGGTTTCATACACTCTGGCAGGAAAGGTAGATCGTTGTGTAGATCGTGAAGTTCAGCAGGATACTCGATGTCAACTTCTAATATGTACCCATGAGGATCATCTTCTTGTAGTGTTTCTAAGTTGATTTCTTCAGGTGACACCCACTGAAATCCGGCAAAAGGAAGAGCGTGACACATTGCCCACCCATATTGGTTATTAGCGTCCTCGTATGTGATAAATTGGGTTGGTCTCGACGGATCAAACTTATCCATATAAGTGTTATTAGCCTCAGCATACCGATGGGAAACTTGGCATAAACCTCCTCTTATACCTGATTCCACCATGAGTAGTTGATCATAATCTTGTAACAGCTCTAACTTAATCCCAGTATACAGTAACATGGCGTCCCATGTAAGACCTGGAGAGGTAAAATAATGGGCAGGATCAACTTTGTGTGTTTTAAGGGTTTGCTCCCTAAATGTCTCAAAGACATCAGCTAGGAGAAGTACATCCGAAGTTAAGTAGAGATCGCTGTACTCTCCCAGGTTTCTCACATTGAACAGCTCCCATACATTTCTAGCATGATCGTAGTCAGTATCAGTAATTTCTTCTTCATTTAATCTATTGTAGAAGGAGTCCTTAGGAGGCAAGCAGGTCTCGTTCAGGACATCCCATGACGTAACAAAATCATATGGAAATACACCCTTACGGGTCATCAACTTCAATTTGTCTTCTCCAAAGTACTTTAGCGTTTCAGGATACGAGGTTAGATTTTTTACCAACTTATCCAAGCTTGTACTGAGGAATCGGAAGCTATCCACAAATCGAAGCTTTATATCTCCTACATACTTGGTGAATGAGATATAGCTTTCTTCAGAGTTAGGAATTACCTCCACACGTTCACTTGTACAACCCAGCTCCTTAACAATGAAATGAGAGTCATATCCGCTAAGGTTATGCATGAAGACTGGTATATATTTAGGTGTTTTACAGGCTAAATTACATTCATTATGAAGACTTCCACGATATTCACCGCTGATGTGATCATGGTCGCGTACTTTATAGTTCTCTTCTGTAAAGGGTTTTCCACACAAGTAGCATGCTGAAGAAGACTCAAAATCCTTTTGCTGTTGATCCGTAAGTTTCAGAGGCTTAACAGATTTGTATATATTACCAATCATTTCTGCAAGAGATGTAAGGTACAGCATAAACTTCTGAGCAGCATCAGCACCACGATACACATAGGGTTGCTTAGGAAGACCAGTTTCGAGATGTTCAACACTGGATGTAGGCTTCACGTAAACACAGAAGCTCATTGGTGTGTGCTCTTGATAAGGGGTTGTATAGGAAGTTTCAGGATTGGGTATACACGTATGGCATGGAGTGAGAATACTCTCAAAATCAGCATAGATGACATAAGGTACTTTCAGCATCCTCTCAACATTTTTAAACTGAACAATTGATTTCTCCTTGGTAGGCATAACTACCCTCGCAACACCATGTTGAATACAGAAGGCTGCATGTTCTTGTAGTTTTTCCTGTCCACTTCGTCCATATCGATCATCAAAATGTGTAAAGCAGCGCTTAGAAGTATAAACCCGTCCATTATGGTTAGTTTTCTGGCGTCGAACGAGTTTCTCAAAATTCTTTATATACACGTAGTGATGTTTTCCACTGCTGTCATTCAATAGTAGCAGGTCGCGATGTTCAGGTAGTTCAATGTCAGCAACCTTTATTGGATACACTTCATGCTTCTCATCCAGCCCGAAAACGTTAATGGATATCTTGTTAAACTTCTCAAATTTAGGTATTTGAGAAAGTGGAGTAGGGTAGGAAACACAGCTGAAGTCGTACTTATCTTGAAGTTGTTTGTATTTGCTGACGCGTTGAGGCTTGATGCTCACGAATTTGGCCAGTATAGAGTACATGAAACATTTCTCGTCGCTAAAGTTCTGGATGTTTATACATGCTTTCCTTGCTTCAACAGCTGAAGGTAGTGGTATGTAGCTACTTCCTCGTAACGGGTTGTACTTGTTGATACGAAGTCGAACTCCTTCCACAGCAAGCAAAGCCCAGCTGCTACCCTTAAGCTGAGACTCCTCCATTTCAGTCACCAATTTCTTGAATTTCACTTCCATCGTTGCCTCCAGATCAGTTTCCAGGAAAACAGCTTGATTCCGTGTTTTAAATGTTTTGTCACATTTAAGTAAGGGGGAAAATCTTCTACGTGACCTTTTAAGCCTTTGAGATTGTGCTAGCTTCGGTGTAATGGGTGGTGGTAGGCTTTGAATGTAACATCTGACTGAATGAGCGTGTGGGAATACTTCTCTTGTTGGTGTGACAGCACATACAGGTAGTTACGAGACGAGTTTAAACGTGTTTGATACTGCCAGACATCCTGTCTCTGGGTGTGACGTCATAAACATCCTGACTCTGGGCGTGAGGTTAATACGCGTGGAGCAAACATATACAGGTAGCTATGGAGCGAGTTTATGATTGATCTAAAAGGCTCGTGCTCCCTCTATAAATACGGTGATCTAGGGCATTGGAGTTCATTGCGCTAATTAGTCTTGAGGTGTTAACATCGTGTTCTCTCCAAGAATAATCAGCTTTCTAAAGTGGTGTCAAGGTGAAGAGGTCTACATTTAATTGATCAGTGATTAATACGTTATTACATCAAGAATAAAGATGAATAACTCAGCGTATAAGGATATTATTCCAAGCGCTACTGGATATGCATGCGGAAAATGTGGGAAGAAGTTCCTCCGAGGTTATGACAAGAGAAGACACGAGATGAGCTGCAAGAAGCTCTTCAAATGTAAACATTGTAATGTAACCTTCAAAGATGGTTATAAGGTGCAGCGACACGAAGATATATGTGAAATAAGCAGCCCTCAGAAGAAAAGAAGATTGGAGCCAACTAAACATCAGTTACTGTCAACAATGGAGGACTGTGATATGAAAGAATACGAAACTTCATTCGAAGGACGATTGAAATCGTATTTTATGCGATGCGAATCAGCTAAGGACCTGAATATGTATCTGCAAGAGGCAAAACAACGTATAATCCAGGCTGTGCATAAGGAGCTTAGCATTCATAAGAGTGTTAAAATTAATCTGCTGGCTGAGTGTCGATTTGTTAACAGTATTGGAGAAACCTGTGACAAAACATTTAAAACACGGAATCAAGCTGTTTTCCTGGAAACTGATCTGGAGGCAACGATGGAAGTGAAATTCAAGAAATTGGTGACTGAAATGGAGGAGTCTCAGCTTAAGGGTAGCAGCTGGGCTTTGCTTGCTGTGGAAGGAGTTCGACTTCGTATCAACAAGTACAACCCGTTACGAGGAAGTAGCTACATACCACTACCTTCAGCTGTTGAAGCAAGGAAAGCATGTATAAACATCCAGAACTTTAGCGACGAGAAATGTTTCATGTACTCTATACTGGCCAAATTCGTGAGCATCAAGCCTCAACGCGTCAGCAAATACAAACAACTTCAAGATAAGTACGACTTCAGCTGTGTTTCCTACCCTACTCCACTTTCTCAAATACCTAAATTTGAGAAGTTTAACAAGATATCCATTAACGTTTTCGGGCTGGATGAGAAGCATGAAGTGTATCCAATAAAGGTTGCTGACATTGAACTACCTGAACATCGCGACCTGCTACTATTGAATGACAGCAGTGGAAAACATCACTACGTGTATATAAAGAATTTTGAGAAACTCGTTCGACGCCAGAAAACTAACCATAATGGACGGGTTTATACTTCTAAGCGCTGCTTTACACATTTTGATGATCGATATGGACGAAGTGGACAGGAAAAACTACAAGAACATGCAGCCTTCTGTATTCAACATGGTGTTGCGAGGGTAGTTATGCCTACCAAGGAGAAATCAATTGTTCAGTTTAAAAATGTTGAGAGGATGCTGAAAGTACCTTATGTCATCTATGCTGATTTTGAGAGTATTCTCACTCCATGCCATACGTGTATACCCAATCCTGAAACTTCCTATACAACCCCTTATCAAGAGCACACACCAATGAGCTTCTGTGTTTACGTGAAGCCTACATCCAGTGTTGAACATCTCGAAACTGGTCTTCCTAAGCAACCCTATGTGTATCGTGGTGCTGATGCTGCTCAGAAGTTTATGCTGTACCTTACATCTCTTGCAGAAATGATTGGTAATATATACAAATCTGCTAAGCCTCTGAAACTTACGGATCAACAGCAAAAGGATTTTGAGTCTTCTTCAGCATGCTACTTGTGTGGAAAACCCTTTACAGAAGAGAACTATAAAGTACGCGACCATGATCACATCAGCGGTGAATATCGTGGAAGTCTTCATAATGAATGTAATTTAGCCTGTAAAACACCTAAATATATACCAGTCTTCATGCATAACCTTAGCGGATATGACTCTCATTTCATTGTTAAGGAGCTGGGTTGTACAAGTGAACGTGTGGAGGTAATTCCTAACTCTGAAGAAAGCTATATCTCATTCACCAAGTATGTAGGAGATATAAAGCTTCGATTTGTGGATAGCTTCCGATTCCTCAGTACAAGCTTGGATAAGTTGGTAAAAAATCTAACCTCGTATCCTGAAACGCTAAAGTACTTTGGAGAAGACAAATTGAAGTTGATGACCCGTAAGGGTGTATTTCCATATGATTTTGTTACGTCATGGGATGTCCTGAACGAGACCTGCTTGCCTCCTAAGGACTCCTTCTACAATAGATTAAATGAAGAAGAAATTACTGATACTGACTACGATCATGCTAGAAATGTATGGGAGCTGTTCAATGTGAGAAACCTGGGAGAGTACAGCGATCTCTACTTAACTTCGGATGTACTTCTCCTAGCTGATGTCTTTGAGACATTTAGGGAGCAAACCCTTAAAACACACAAAGTTGATCCTGCCCATTATTTTACCTCTCCAGGTCTTACATGGGACGCCATGTTACTGTATACTGGGATTAAGTTAGAGCTGTTACAAGATTATGATCAACTACTCATGGTGGAATCAGGTATAAGAGGAGGTTTATGCCAAGTTTCCCATCGGTATGCTGAGGCTAATAACACTTATATGGATAAGTTTGATCCGTCGAGACCAACCCAATTTATCACATACGAGGACGCTAATAA
This sequence comes from Deroplatys truncata, assembly GCA_030765065.1. Lineage (NCBI taxonomy): Eukaryota > Metazoa > Arthropoda > Insecta > Mantodea > Mantidae > Deroplatys > Deroplatys truncata. The sequence continues at coordinate 94,622,813 of CM060986.1, read as the reverse complement.
CCAATATGGGTGGGCAATGTGTCACGCTCTTCCTTTTGCCGGATTTCAGTGGGTGTCACCTGAAGAAATCAACTTAGAAACACTACAAGAAGATGATCCTCATGGGTACATATTAGAAGTTGACATCGAGTATCCTGCTGAACTTCACGATCTACACAACGATCTACCTTTCCTGCCAGAGTGTATGAAACCATTGGAATCATCTACAAAGAAACTGATACCTCATCTTGGACCTCGAAAGAAGTATGTAGTGCATTACATGGCTTTGAAGCAAGCTCTTAGTCATGGACTACGACTAACAAAAATCCATTGTGTGCTACAATTCCGACAGTCTCAGTGGTTGAAACCTTATGTGGAATTTAACAACAGGCTACGACAACAAGCTGCAAATGATTTCGAGAAGGATCTCTACAAGTTCTTTAACAACGCTATGTTTGGAAAAACTATGGAGAACCTGCGTAACCGCATGGATATACGACTGGTGACCAATGAAAAAACTCTAGAGAAGCCGATCGCCAAGCCTACGTTTATCGACAGGACGATATATGCTGATAATCTAGCTGCTGTACATATGGCCTCTCGTCAGATTGTATTCAACAAGCCTATATACATTGGTATGAGTGTGTTGGACATCTCCAAGACATTAATGTATAACTATCATTACGACGTTTTGTTGCCTTATTATGGAGCTGAAAACCTGAAGCTTATGTATATGGACACTGATTCGTTCATTCATCGTGTAACAACTGAAGATGTGTACCAGGACAAGCTACGTTTTCTTGAGCATCTCGATACAGCTGATTACCCTGCCAACCATATATGTTACTCTACTCAGAACAAGAAGCTATTGGGAAAATTTAAAGATGAGGCTAATAGCAAAATCATCCTACGCTTTGTTGGACTACGTCCTAAGATGTATGCCTTAGATATTCAAGGGTCAATGATAAAAAAGATTAAAGGTATAAAACGTAGCGCTATTAAGCAGTACATTTCGTTTGACAGCTATACAGACTGTCTTAAAACCTGTGAAATCATCAGAACACCTATGAATCTGATCCTATCACGAAAGCATGCTCTTGCTACAGTGCAAGTGAATAAAATTGCATTGACTCCGTTTGATGATAAAAGAATTATTGCTGAGGATGGGATAACGACATATGCGTATGGACATTACACCATTACAAACAGTGCTTAAAAGAATGTAAGTTAAAGATAAAGATTTTATCGTGAGTCTACAATCTTAAAAAAGAAGGTTATCTGTGTGCTGTATATGCAGATAGCTGACGCCTGATGAAGAAAGAAGAAGATGGAAGGGAAGGTGGTAACCCTGCCATTAGGAGCAATCCTAGTGCTAGTCTCAAGCCTAGATAAAAGGGGAGAGACATCTATACCGAACTAAAATAAAGGTATGTTGACGTAAAGCTTTTCAATTTGTAAACCAATATGCAGTTTATCCCTCTCCGCATCGTACAATAACTGTTTAACATATAATAAGTTTGTAAGATTTAGAAAAAAGTATATAAATTGTTGTAACGTTGGATGAGAAATGTTTTATAATTTAATTACTCTCTATATTACCATGAGTACCTGTGATACTAGTTGAATTGCCCGTTAAAATGACTTAAATACCTGTGATACTACTCGAATCAAGTGAAATTACATTAAATAGCTCTGATACGAAACCCTGATCATTGAATCTAGCCTCCTGTGATACTAGCTGAGTTACTCTAAACACCTATGATGCTTGAATCGCCCAAATACCTAGACACTATCTGAATTACCTGTTAAAATGATACAAATACCATTGATACAACCTGAATCACCTGCATTTACCTTAAATAGCTGTGATACAAATCTCTGATCGAAATTATCACGAGCATCTGTGAAACTATGCTGATTACCCAAATACTTACGATATTACCTGAACTATCTGTAAAATACGAAACTAGGCTATAACCACCCCTGGAACCTACCCTCCTGTAATGCTTGCTTAATTACTCTAAACACCTATGTTACTTGAATTATCCTAAATACCTACGATACCCTCTGAATTACCTGTGAAATATGAAACTATGCTATACCCAACCCTGGAATCTAACCTCCTGTGATACTAGCTGAATTAGCCTAAATACCTACGATACTAGCTGAATTAGCTGTGAAATCATGCATAGCTATGATGCAGTTAGCCTCTGGAATCTAACCTCCTGTGATACTAGCTGAATTAGCCTAAATACCTACGATACTAGCTGAATTAGCTGTGAAATCATGCATAGCTATGATGCAGTTAGCCTCTGGAATCTAGCCTCCTGTGATACTAGCTGAATTAGCTTAAATGCTCAAGATACTAGCTGAATTGGCTGTGAAAATGATTTAAATACCTGTGATACTACCCGAATCATGTGAAATTACCTTAACTAGCTCTGATACGAATTCCTGCTCTAAATTAGCACGAGCACCCGTGATACTACCTGAATTACCTGTGAAATATGAAACTATGCTATACCCAACCCTAGAATCTATCCTCTTGTGATACTAGCTGAATTAGCCTAAATACCTACGATACTAGCTGAATTATCTGTGAAATCATGCAGAGCCATGATGCAGTTAGCATCTTGTAATACTACCTGAATTACTTACCTGTTAGTGTTAGTGGGTTAGCTTTTCCCGTTGCAGGTCATCTTTTTCCCTTTATGGCTCACCTTTTTCCCTTTGCTGGTCACATTTTCCCCTTTGCTGGTGACATTTTTCCCTTTACTGGTCACGTTTTTCCCTTTGCTAGTCAACTTTTTCCCTTTGTGGGCCTCCTTTTTCCCTGAGCAGTCACCTTTTTCCCCTGAACGAGTCACCTTTTCCCTGAATAGGTTACGTGATGGGCATGTCTAGAACATTGACATGAAACAGTTTTCCACTAAGTTCACGTCTAAAGTCGCTTTCAAGTCTAGCACCTCCTATTCCCTATCTCTCCTGTATATAAGTCCATATTCCTACTGCTACACTACCTGTCTAGCCTAACACCTCTCCTCCTGTTCCTATACCTCTCATATAAACCATTCTCTACTCCTCTAGCTCTGTCTAGCCTAACGCCTCTCTCGTTTACCTATGACTCTCACATAAACCATACTCTGCTCCTCGACCTCTGTTTAGTCTAACTCCTCTCCTCGTTTTCCTATACCTCTCATATAAACTATACTCTACTCCTCAACCTCTGTCTAGCCTAGCACCCCTCTTCCTGTTCCTATACTTCTCATACATATAAACCATGCCCTACGTTTCAAGCCCTGTCTAGCCTAACACCACTCCCCATATCCCCTACCTCTCAAAAGCTCATTCCCTCCTACCCCCCCCCTCTAGCTGAGTATCATTCCTTGGTTTCCTATCTAACCTAACTTTAACACCTGTCTATCCTAGCATAGGATCTCTCTCCGTTTTCTCGTCTCTCCTTATAAACACAAACTCAATTCTCCTAACCTAATACCTCTCCTCGTTTTCCTATACTTCTGATATAAACCATACTCTACTCCTCGACTTCTGTCTAGCCTAACACCTTTCCTCGTTTTCCTATATCTCTCATATAAACCATGCACTACATTTCAAGCCTTGTCTAGTCTAACACCTCTCATCGTTTTCCTATACCGCTCATATAAACCATACATTACTCAGCCTCTGTCTAGCCTAACACCTCCCCTCGTTTTCCTATACCTCTCATATAACCTATACTCTACTCCTCAACCTCTGTCTAGCCTAGCACCCTCTTCCTGTTCCTATACTTCTCAAACATATAAACGCATACTCTACTCTCAACCTCTGTCTAGCCTAACACCACTCCCCGTATCCTCTACCTCTCATAAAGCGCATTCCTCTCCTGTCCCCTGTCTAGCTGAGTATCTCTTTGGTTTCCTATCTAACCTAACTTTAACACCTGTGTATCCTAACATAGGATCTCTCTCCGTTTTCTCGTCTCTCCTTATAAACGCATACTTAAACCCTCCTAGCCTAACACCTCTCTACTATTTCTTCCATATAAACGTATTTCCCTCCTTCAACCCTCTTTAGCATAGTATCGGTCGTCGTATTCCCTATCTCTCCCATATAAACGCATTTTCCTCCTTGAACCACCCCATCCAGCCTCGTTTTCCCTATCCTTTCCCATATAAACGCAAAAAAGTGGCCCAGCTCTCTCCTATATATCCTACTGTCCTGTGTTCGACTCCCGAGTGAAGTGAACCGTCCGGCGTAAAGAGCCTGCGTTAAAAAGGAAGTGCAGTGACGAGAATTGAACTAGTTCACCTTAGTGAAGTAAATTCCTAGTGAAATTGAAGTAGAGAAAAACCAATCAAAGACAGTGAAAACAGAGAGAAGTGATAGTTAAAATATATTTATATTATAGCAGTTAATATGTAATAATATCGTACTGGACAAACTTGCAGTATAACATTGTTAACATACAGCATGCAAAGGCAGTCTTGATTTTGTTAGTAATGGCCTCAGGGCAAAGCGGAAAAAAATTCTATGTGTTACATTTATATTCCGTTCTCTACTTACCAACGTTTATTACTTTCTCTACTACGTATAGTAAGTAGGAGAAGTATTGTATTCCACCCAAAAACTCGATACCGAGATTTCACCGGAAATATATGTTTTGAGACCCCCTGAATCCAAAGAAAAGCATTTTTGGAAACATCTCCGTGTGTGTGTCCGTGTGTCTGTATGTTTGTCTGTGTGTCTATGAACAGCATAACTCAGAAACGAACAGTCGGATAAACACCAAACTTGGTATTGAGGTTCAGTATCTTCCAGAGATGCAACACGAACGTTCTCAAGAAAATCCCCCCACCCCAGATTTCCCTTTACATGGAACATTTTTTCGAAAATGTTAATTTTCTAAAAAATGGCTCTAACGATTTTGATTAAAGTATCATATGTTTAACATATTTTTATGGCAAATAAAATGTATATCTTGAATTTTCTGCGAATGTCTCCAAAAGTATTCTTCATTGGGAACGACTTTTGCATAACTGCTAAACCATAAAAGCTAGACAAAATTTTACTGCAAAGAAATGTAGATCGCGTTAAAATACACAATTTACGTCATATACATTTTTTGTTGAGTGAACCATTTTCGAGATATTGCTTGTTATTCCCTTAAATTTTTCAATGCTTATTTTCTCAAATGGAAATTCGTTATTCATTTTTTTGTCTTCGATATGCAAAGAGTATTAATCTGTGGCAATGAGAACGGTGCTGCACATAGCAACCAGCTATTAAGAGATATGTATATGCTTAAAGATTACTGTATTTCTATATTGCCCTTGCAAATACAAAACAAGGAGAACATAGTAGGCCTTAAGTGATAGTCAAATATTTTTAGAACTGGTCGGTATGTGTAAAATGTAATTCTCTTTGCATGTCAAAAGATCGTTTCTGTAAATGTTTATCTCGATTAATATGAAATAGATGGAGAACAAGAGTTTGTAAAAATAATTTGTACAAGTGTAGAGAAAGTCATGTGAGTGTAACACATCATATTTTTTTATATAGCTATTCCCATGAAAGCTTACATACTTCATGTTAATGAAATAAACCTCAGAAAGAATACTTGTATTTCGTTAGAGGTACAAGAGGGATGCAGAAAATAGAATCAATTGGCATATGTTTCTATCTGCTTGCCTTGAAATAACATAATTTTCCGCAGTATCACGAGGAACAGCTGAATAGCGACAGTGCTTCAAAACATGTACTTTAGACTATAACAAGGAATATCTCGGATACGACTGATGCCACAGAAAACGCCTTACAAATTGTGTGTTTTAGAGGCCTACAGGTTTTTACTTAGCACACCTTTTTGTCTATATCTTGTGGTTAACCCTTATACAAAATTATATAAAGGAGTGTTATATGCATAATAAGGCTTCACAGGATATTACTGGAAAATTCAAGATATATGTGCATTTTATTTGTCATTATAATCAAACTCATTTGAGCCATTTATGATAAAATCAACATTTTCGAAAACCTTTGCATGTAAAGAGAATCTTGATGTGGGGATATTTTTGAAAATATTTGTGAGCATTTTTGGAAGATGCTGAACTTAAATATCAAGTTTGGTAATAATCCAGCAAACTCTACAAGAGTTTGAGTTATGCTGTACAAAGATACACATTCACAAATTGTGTTTTAAAATGACTTTTAGGGTTCAGGGTGAAATCTACATCGAAGTTTTGGGGGAATATAACACTTACTGTAGCTACTTTTGTCCGTAGAGAAGGTAAAAATATAACTTCGACTTTTTCCACCAATGACATATTAACATATATTCCACTCACTACTCTATAGTTTCATTAATAAGTTATTCTTCTTTTTACATTACATTATCATTGATGTGTTTTTGCCTAGGAATATTTTGAAAGGTAACTGCTTAGTTAGATAAAATAAGGAAAACAGGGTTCAAATATTTAACTGCAGTAACTGTAAGGGCTTTTGCAATGGAAATAAACAGGAAAAATGCAAGGTTTAAAAATGCCCGTGAGATTATTTAAACATACAGCATAGAAAATTTCGAAAATATTAACGTACGAAAACATTAAATTTGACAAAAGTTGTATATTTTGATGAGCTCAATTATTTTCCTGTAGAAAGTTTATATCTGACTCTTATGCTTTTCTTGTTATAGAAAATTATTTTATTTTTAACATCAATAAAGTGGAAGTCAGAGGCTGTGCAAGATATAAAACTGACTGCATGGAATCATGTGCCGATTTAATGCGCAGATATTTGCGTTGGTAAGGAAATACCAAACCGCCTTTGTCACCACTAGTCCCCACCTCTTACCTAGTTCTAGTAATTATTAGTAGAGATTTGTGGCCCTCTCGGTCCCTCGACCTAACCCCTACAATTTCTATCTCTGGGCTAATTTAAAATATAAAGTATACAAGACAAACCCACGCACCCTGGCAGAATTAAAACAAAATATCCGCCAGGAAATTGCCAATATTTCTCAATGTGAACTACGGATAGTTTCCTAAAGAGGTGCCAAAAAGTATGAGCAACGACGGTGCCCAGTTTCAGCATCTCCTTTCATAAAGTTGGTAAGTAAAGCCTTTAAAAGTAGTTTTAAAAACGTTGTATGGTTTCATCCGCGTCTTTCTATGATAGCGGCAGACTGCAACGAGCGCCGAGGACGCGGACAGGAAAAACACCGTGCAGCCGGTTCGTAGTTTTTTAGCTCTCTCTGTATAAGATTACACAAACGCCCTTCTTGAATGAAGAGGACTTCACAAGCTTTGCCCAGAAAATTCGAGATATACCTTTTATTTGTCATGTAAATATGTTTAATATGCGGTATTTAAATCAAAATCGTTAGCCATTTTCCAGAAAATCAAAATTTTCTAAAAAGTTTCCCGTTCGTGGGATTTTTTAAAAATTTTGATGTCGCATTTTTGAAAGATACTGAACCTAAATAGCAAGTTTGGAATTTATTCGACTTTTCGTTTTTTGAGTTAAGCTATTGACAGTCACACACAAACATGTGGACCTTTTTCTAGAAATACTTTTATTGGGGGTGCAGGGGTCTCAGAGCATATATTTCCGGTGAAATCTCGACATGGCCATTGGATGGAATAGAATACTTCCCCTACTTACTATACATAGTAAAGAAATTAAAAACATAAACAAGTTATTGCAACAAATCAAAGAATCTTGTTGGCATACTTCTTAGAGCTGACAATTATTTAAACTAGTATTGATTTTATTAAAGTAGTAAGTAATTCCGATTGTAAGCATTGTTTATTTTGATGGTTTGTATATCTTCGACGCTCCGGTGTGTGTATTCGAGAGTTAAATGCAATTAATAATTAAAGAACTTATGATGTAATAAAGGAAACACAAAACAGTAAGAATTTGTTCTGTTAAAATAAAAAGGGCTACTACTGGTCGTGCTCCAATTCATAGATCATGGAAGAGAAATCCGACGTTTCATCTTTAGGTGATGCTTTTGATTCCTTGAAGAAATGTTCAATGGAGTATGCGCCGAAAAATCAAACGTGCTTTCCAGATGCAAAACCAATAGTTATTACTGAACTTAAGAGTTTAGGAGCATTTGCTTAAAGTTATACAGAGGAATTCATTGAAATATATATATATATATATATATATTTAATTTTCGGCGAATAGTCTGTGGAGTCCTCTTCATTCGAAAGAAATTTTGTATAATCTTGTATAACTGGTAAACGTTAAGCGAGTAACGAAAACTACTACCCAAAAATGTATATCTCTGTAAAATACACAATGTATTTAAAATAATCCTTTTTGTGCCATAAGCCATTTTTGAGATATTCTTTATTAATGGTTGAAAATGTTCAACACTTTGTCATTCTTTAGTTCTGTCGATATTTAGTTGTTTCTTGCGATTGCATGGAAACGGCACGGAATTTTAAGGGCAGCGTATAGCGTCCACTTCTTAAACATTGAACTATCGCTGTTCCCTTTGTATCTATATATAACGGAATGTGTAATATAGCTATTTCTGTAAAGGTTTATTTGGATTAAAATATAGTAGATGTAAAAATAAGTTTTAAGAAGCATAGTTTGTATAACCAATAATAAACAATAGAGAGTAGAGAAATTCATGTCAGTGTTTGATATCAGATTTTCTTTCCAGTAAGTTGAATAAAATTGCGTTATGAAAGCGGTGATACGTCGTGGAATACTAATTAGTTAGGTAATATTTTGTGGCATGAATGTGAGAACTAGGCCAATTCTGCACGATTTATGTCACAAGCATGTTTAAATGCCTCAATTGCATAGAAGACATTTTGAATTCTGTACTTCTCTACACTTAGATTGCATTCCACCCAAAAATGCGGTATCCTGATTTCTGCGGAAACACGTGCTTTGAGGTCCCGTGAATCTCAAAAAGGGTATTTTAGAAAAATGTCCGTATCTGTGAGTGACTGTGAAGAGCATAACTCAGCATAACGAAAAGTTAGATAAATGCAAAACTTTTATTTAGGTTCAGAACTTTTAAAAGATGCAATACGAAAATTTTCACGAAAATGTTCATTGATCATTCTCTCAAACTCCTGACAACATTCAGTTGTTTTTCGAGATTATATAGAAACTATATGGGATTTTAAGGCCAGCATGCCCAGTTCTTAAACATTTGATTATGGCTGTTCCTTTTGCATTTATAACGAAATGTAAATGCAGCTACTTCTGCAAAGGTTATTTGGATTAAAATATAGCAGATAGAAAAATAAGCTTTAGTAAGGATAGTTTGTATACCCACTAACAAACAATAGAGGATAGAGAAAGCCATGTGAATGTATCATATAATATTTTTTATTTTTAAATGTTTGTGTTCACAGACATACAGGGACCTTTTCTTTTGGCCCAAAGGAGCTCAAAAACGAAATATCGATATGTAATGGGTAGATGAAGTAATAAACATAACACCGAACATATCATAAGGATTTAATTATAGATTTAACTAAAGCGATTCTCGCAATTCTTATGAGTTCCTTGTATTGGGAGATAGAACTCCTTTCTAGATTATTTCCAGAGTGGGAAGATTTCTCATGGAAATCTGTAATAAGGTGGTGGAGATGTGACAGCCAGACACAGCGATCTTTTGTTATCCTTTGGAATTAGAAGTAAAGAAGATATAAATCAACTCATAATATCCAAACTGCAATTCTGCGACGGTGCTGCTGCTATAAAATACTGGCGGTGCAGGGAAGTTATTCCTACTGCATTTAGCTCGAAAGTATATAATAATTACGTTCTCTTCTATACATCTATTTCCTGCTTGCATTGAAGGTGTAATTTATTTCAAATGAAGAAATGGATTACAGGAAGGTAGCCCGTGCAATTGAATAGGTGTCATCATCGTAGACATTTAACATTCGAGGTCTTCTTCCAGGCAATTGTACTTGTGTGGGAGATGCAATTTGAAACAACTAACTGCTTTACAGAGGATTGAGCAGTGGCGACTGGTGAACATTTCAGAATCTGCAACATGAAGTTATCACGATGTATTGCAATATATAGACTATTTCAAAAAAGTGAAACCTTCTTTTTTCTCGAAAATATAGTCAAAGGTACTTCTGTATACTGGTATTACACTTTTATTTGAAGTAAAATTGCACTGTACAGTGCACCTTTAATAAAATATCTAACTCACTCTCACTACTTGCAACTGTTAATGTCAGCAATAAAATATACACAGTATGTTTAAACAACATTACTGTCCACGACGTTGCTTTTATGGAGAGCGCTTCAATGTGTTTTAAAAACAACAGTAAAAGATAACGTTAAGTGTTTAATAAATACTAATCTCTCTATTAATGATGAACCATATTCTGCGAACCTCCTCTCACAAACCATTCAAGTTTATTCTTATAGTAATGCCGTATTCTATTCTCAGTACCAGCCTGGGGATTTTGTCACCTGGTCCCGGGAATACTTAGCCTCGTTAGGTCCCTGAGGGCCAATTAAGGAGCTCCTTGATTGAAACGTAACGGTTAAGGAGGCCGTATAGAGTGGCCGGGAGGGACCTGGAATACTGACCACGCCCCAATCTCCAGTAATGCACCCCACGCATGACGCCTGTTGTGGGCGGAGGTGTGGGACGCAGCGGCCTGGTGGCAGGCCTTGCCGGGCAATGGAATGTTGTGCCATGGAGTTTAGTTTAGTTATTTAAGAATATGTTTAGTTGAATTGCCTTTATAGTAATAGAATTTCTTATAATTTAGATTCCTCATAAGCCACTGGGTGAAAGAGCAAACAAATGATGGGAAGTAATAAGTTTATCGTACAACAAATCTCCAAGGAAGGCTCCACTTGCATGTACTCCTTTTTTGATTACAAGCTCAGTGTGCATGTGCGAGAAAAGTCTACAGATACCGAGCGGGATGCCTCAGGCGGTAACGTCTGTGGCCCGCATTCGGGAGTTTGTGGGTTTTATTCCCTTGGCAGACATTTTGACCCTTGGGATTTTCGGGGTTTCCCTGGGTCGCTAGGCGAATGCTGGAAAGGATAATTAAACCCCGGGAATTTCCTGTCCTCCATTTCACCTCCATTCTCATTTCACTTCACCTTTCATTCACTTGACCTGTTTCAGGGTCCTGGCGTGTGCATGGCAGGGAAAAAGAATGCTTTGTGGAACTCTTCATCCCCCGGAATGGGACGGTCTCCGGGTTACGGGTCCCCAGGGGATGTGTAGGCCCACAGGGGGGGAAGAGGAGGATGTCCACCTTGGGAGTTTGAAAATCTGTAAGTGGTAGAGGCCCTGCCCTCTGCCTGTCTTACCCCGATCCGGCCGCCATCTGTCTCCTTTCACCTCATCCCTCCGGAGGACGCCACAATCCGGGGCATAGGTACAAAAGATCTATGTAGGTTGACGTGCTAAGTCCCCCTCCGCTTTTAGTTCTAATCCTAATCCTGAAGTCTACAGATTCTGCAAGCCCATCGTTAACCCTTCCCTCGATACCCCTTTGCCTATCAGAACTCCTTTTAAACCAATGCGTTCTACCCTGCTAAGCCTGACATAAGTTCTTTTCACATATACATACACCAAATTGTCTGCATTGCCTCAGAAGCCATATACACCGCTTACTTCTCTGTATAATACAGGGTGATTTATGAAGAACTGACACATTTATTTCTTTAATTATTATCTTTTAAATTCACTTAATGCCCAATTTTAGCACCAAATTAAGCATAATGTAATAGAGTTTCGATTGCCTGTCACCAGATGCGCAGATGTTCATGCTTTATTCATAATTGTTAGTTTTATTGTCGGCAAGTGTTTTTGAGATTTTTTGCTAGTCAACGTAAAAATGGAGTACACATTAAATAAACGACTCTTCCTTGTAAAGGAATAATGGATTACGAATTCAATTACAGCTACTCAAAGGGCATATCAGAGAGAATTTGGTGTTCGGAATCTTCTCCAAAGAAGCACAATACTGGAGCTGGTAAATAAATTGGAAACAACTGGATCTCTGGTGAGTGAAAAAGGCAAAACTTCTTCATCTAGGCTTCCCACGGTTGTTGACGCAAGAGCACGACTGGATGAGTCACCCAAAAAAGCATTAAGACGTTTGTTGCAGGAGACAGGGTACAACTACTCAATGTGTCAGAGAGCTGTGAAACGTGCAGGACTAAAGCCGTATAGGATTACGTTTTCCATCAGTTACAGGAACCAAATAAGGATTGACGACTGAATTATTGTCGTTGTTTTCAGGCGTTCAATGTGAAAAATCCTGCCATATTGTCCAACACATGGTTCACAGAAGAAGCACGGTTCCATTTATCCGGCTATGCACCTATGCACTCGGTTAAAATCGGAGTTTGATGCGCAATATCCGCACTGAGAATAGTGGGACCAATTTCTTTAAAAACAATGTGAACACTGCAGACGGATTTTCATGGAGTTTGCTGACTAACTAGACGATGTAGAGCAGATTCAAGGATATTTTCAGTAGGACGGCGCTACATGTCATACATCAAATGAATCCATGGCACTAATTGCAAGTTTCTTTGACGACCAGATAATTTCCAAGAACCTGTGGCTGCCGAGATCTCCGGATTTGCCATCGCCGGACTTCTTTGTATGGGGTTACTTAAAAGATAGGGTTTGTGCTACACGTCCCATAGACATTGGACGATCTAAAGCACAACATTACACAGGGGGTTCAAGCTATTGACAAAAGAGTCCTCCAGCGAATGGCCAGTAACATGGTAGGACGTGTTGAGTTGTACCTTATGCAGGATGTAGGACATTTTGAACATTTGCTATAGAGGTAAATAATCTCCCAAAATTCCTCTGCATTTCAGGTATAATAAGTTGTCGCTAGCATAACTTGTTTTGAAACAATTAAAGAAATAAGTGTGTTAGTTCTTCATAAATCACCTTGTATAATTCAGTAGCTGAAACACTGAGGGTTTGCGTCTAAAATTCTGTAATATTTGATAGAGCTGACAATTTAAGTAGACATTTTTAAAGGTATTTATGGTTCAAAATTAAAGGGAGTACACGTGCCTTTGGGCTCTTTTGCGCGCGCCGCCACTGGAATCGAGCAGCTGTTAAAATGGAATGGTCATGTAGGTATATCATCAACGAATATGTTGCTGGCCTTCAAGACTTCCTTTTTTTTGCAACTGAAAATACCTAAATTGCCAGAGAAAGATTCCAAATAACTACTAGAGCCTTGGGTTTTGCCCAGGATGTTTTTTTCACAGTTCTAAAGAGTGGAAGTGACATAGACACCATCCCCTTAGGAGGTGATTCTATGCCAGGGGTGATAAAGAACACACACATTTCAGTTACATTACACAAACGAATGTTAGCTACACACATATAATTTGCAAACACAGACCTTGGATATGCAATCTGTACACACATATATATGACAGGTTATAAAAGGTCTGTGCAAATTATATACCCATGGCGCTTATTTTCTTTGAAAAATAATCATTCCTTCAGAACAATATTCTAAAATTACATATTACGTTAAAGCCACACGCGTTTTTACTTTCCTTACTGCGCATCTTCAGTATGTAGAGGAAGTATTGCATTCCACCCAAATATTCGACATTGAGTTTCACCGGTAATACACGTTTTAAGGTTAACTGGATAACGAAAAGCATTCTATGTGTGTGTGTTCTCTATCCCTGTGTCTGTTTGTCTTTGAAGAGCGCAATTCAAAAAGGAAATGTCGGATAAATACAATCTTCATCCTAGTATGTGATAAAATTTTCAACAAAATTTCTTCACCTCTAAGTGTTCCTTAAGTGGAACACTTTTCGTTATTTTTATTTTCTTAGAAGTCGTTGTAATTATTTGATTAAAATACCATAAGTTTAAGTTATTTTCATGAAAAATGAACTGTATAATGTACTGAATTTTCTGAAAATAACTTGTAAAGTTCTTTTTATATGGATGAAGTTTTCATAATTTTGTATACGTAACTTGTAAACCGTAAGAAACAGAGAGAATCTTATTAAATATAAAAGTACACCTGGTTCTCCTTCTTCTTTATTTACGGATTAGATTAAAATCCTGTTCAAGCTTCATTCAATCCGTGTTACACTTCTCTTCCTCTGTATGGAATGCGGAATGCAATCGACCAGCATTCTCTGTACATGTGACTTCCAGTTTGTTTCATACTGCATAATTTTTTCTACTGTTGATTCTGTGACGTTTAGTTCTGTTCTAATACCTTCGCTTCTAAGTTTATTCATTCTTGTAGAGTCCTTAACTACTCTTAAGAGCTTCATTTCCACAGCTTTACCTTTGTGGAAATTCGTTACTTTGTGAGACTATGTTTCACTTCATAAAGCAATTTCGGAAGAGGCATCACGCTGTAAAACCGTATTAATGGATCTTTTAGTCTTCCTTTTTTCCCTGTTTATAGTGCCAGATATATATTGAATTTGATGAATTTTATCTAAGACCTCTATGACGTTTTGATATGTTGGATAAGAACCTAAGCATTTAAAGCATTCAACCTGTTCTAGACCTTAACTTTCTAATGTTATTTTTATCTAATACGGAATTTTCCCTTAAAAGCCCTTATTTTAGTTTCATATAAGATAATATTAAAAAAACAAGACTGACAGATTTGCTGAAGTTTAAAAATTGATCTTAACAGTTCATCTTCATTATCTTGGATAACTGTCAAATCATCTGTATTGTATTTAAATACAATTTTTTGTTGGTTTACCCCTGGAGAGACTTGGGTTTTTCATTTTCGTTTTCTGAATAACTTTTTCTACTCCTAATTCTGTGATATTTAGATCTACTCCAATAACTTTGTTTCTAAGTTCATCCGTTCTTGTAGAGCCCTTAACTGCTGGTATGAATTTTATCTCAACAGCTTCCATTTTGTAGAAATCCTTTACTTTGTGAGTACATATATAAATAAGTATTGAATATGATAGGCGAAAATCTGCATACATGTCTCACAACTTTTTCAGTATTTCTTGTTTGCTAATGCTTTCTTTATAATTTATCATGATTTTTGTTTCCTTATATAAGCTTTCGACTACATTTGAAAGTGTTTTGGAAATCCTCTATGATTGGCTATTTTCCATAATTGTTGTTTTGAGGTGTTCAAACGCTTTTTCTATATCAATAAATCTTAGTCGACTTTCATTATTATTTTGCATTCGCTTTTCAATAACTTACTCTAAACTAAAAGTATCATCAATTGTTGATGTACCGGTCTGAATCCTTGTTGCTCCACTAGTAGAGCACACTATCCAAGTTAATCTATAATTTATTATTTTTGCATACATTTTTAGCCCGAATTAAAAATAAAACTCCCTCTGTAGTTACTGCGCTGTGTCCTACCACTCTTCTTAAATATCAGTATTACAAGTAGCTCTGTCCGGTCATCTGGGCTTTGTATACTATGCCTTACCTACACTATGTGATCAAAAGTATCCGTACACCTGGCTGACGTACAAGTTCGTGGCGCCCTCCATCGGTAATGCTGGAAGTCAATATGGTGTTGGCCCACCCTTAGCCTTGATGACAGCGTTCACTCTCGCAGGCATACGCTCAATCAGGTGCTGGAAGGTTTCTTGGGGAATGGCAGCCCATTCTTCACGAAGTGCGGAACTGAGGAGAGGTATCGATGTAGGTCGGTGAGGCCTGGCACGAAGCTGGCGTTCCAAAACATCCCAAAGGTGTTCTATAGGATTCAAGTCAGGACTCTGTGCAGGCCAGTCCATTACAGGGATGTTATTGTCGT
This sequence comes from Deroplatys truncata, assembly GCA_030765065.1. NCBI lineage: Eukaryota > Metazoa > Arthropoda > Insecta > Mantodea > Mantidae > Deroplatys > Deroplatys truncata. Next base: position 94,607,058 of record CM060986.1, on the reverse strand, counting down.
GTAACCACTCCGCCACAGCCCGTGCAGTATGAACAGGTGCTCGATCGTGTTGAAAGATGCAATCGCCATTGCCGAATTGCTCTTTAACAGTGGGAAGCAAGAAGGTGCTTAAAATGTAGGTCTGCGCTGCGATCGTGCCACGCAAACAACAAGGGGTGCAAGCCTCCTCCAGGGAAAACACGACCACAACATAACACCAACACTTCCGAATTTCACTGTTGGCATTACATACGCTGGCAGATGACGTTCACTGGGCATTCGCAATACCCACACCCTGCCATCGGATCGCCACATTGTGTACAGTGATTCGTCACTCCACACAACGCTTTACCACTGTTCAATCGTGTAATGCTGACGCTCCTAACACCAAGCGAGGCGTCGTTTGGCATTTTCCTGCGTGATTTGTGGCTTATGAGCAGTCGCTCGACCATGGAATCCAAGGTTTCTCACCTCACGCCTTACTGTCATAGTACTCGGAGTGGATCCTGATGCAGTTTGGAATTCCTGTGTGATGGTCTGGATATATGTCTGCCTATTACGCTTTACGACCCTCTTCAAATGTCGGCGGTCTTTGTCAGTCAACAGACGAGGTCGGCCTGCACGCTTTTGTCCTGTACATGTCCCTTCACGTTTCCACTTCACTATAAAATCAGAAACAGTGGACCTAGGGATGCTTAGGAGTGTGGAAATCTCACGTACAGATTTCTGACACAAGTGACGCCCATTCACCTGACCACGTTCGAAGTCCATGAGTTCCACGGAGCGTCCCATTCTGCTGTTTCACGATGTCTAATGACTACTGAGGTCACAGATAATGAGTACCAGATAGTAGGTGGCAGCACAATGCACATAAGATGAAAAATGTATGTTTGTGTGGTGTCCGGATACTTTTGATCACATAGTATATTTATAAAATGTGGTAATGTTAATGTTAAGAACGGTATCTCATATTTCGATAGCCCTGTATTTCAATTCTACTACTAGCACTTCATTAGCAATACAGTTTCCTGTACAATTTCCTGAATTTTGATTTAGGTGATTAAATTCATCTGCTCCATCAGAGTTATATCATAGTACTTTTTTAGGTATTTTAACATTTGTTCTTCTCCAATAACTTTAATCTGGCTATATCGTTTTCTTCTGATATGTTGCTCATTAGCTTATAAAATAGTAATAAAATAAATTGAGTTTTATTTATGGACGCTCTTTAACTACTACGGAACGTAGCGTTACATTTCATATTGGGCGTGAAATATTGGAAATTTCCTCAGAGGCTTCTTTATTACGCTTGACGTTGTTAAACGTGCCGCAAATCTATAACACGGGACCACCGGCTTTGCGTCCCTTCCGAAGAAAGCCATGCTAAGGATTTTTACATCCGAAACATTCCATCGCCCTCCGCTGGGTTTGAACCCACCACCTTGGGAACTGGAGGCTTTTCATGGTAGCCCTAGACCACGGAGGGCGACTTCATAAGCTAGGTTTTTTCTTCCAAATATATCGTTTTCTACTACACTTACGAATCTATTCCAAAAATGGGCATGAGCTTTTCGAATATATATCTTTCTTTGATTCTATTATGATAATAGTTTTATATCTTCGATCTGCTTTGTAAAAGTTCTAAATTACCCTTTTTCTTTTCTCTTATAAGGCTTTAATTTATTTAGTCCATATATTAACATGTTTTGCCCTAAGGCTACATATACTACTTTCCTTATAACATGTTATATATATATATATATATATATATATATATATATATATATATATAAAATGTTATATATTATCCATACTTCGTTGACATTTTCACCAGTGGGGGTTATTTTTAGATATTCATTCAACCTTATATAGTATAACGTTTTCATACCTTCATGTTGTAAATACTCCCCATAGTCATATTCTTTGTTTTGGGTTTCTGATTTTCATTGTATGCTTTGTTCCCCTTTTGTGAGGATATTTATTGCTGACACCACTAGATAATGATCTATATCTATACTATAACCTTTATATACTATAGTGTCTCTTACTTGCGCTCTCAAAGTTTTATTGATAATTATATAATCTCTAATTCTCCCAAGAGCTAAAAGTCATATGAGATTAAATCAGGGGAAGGGGAGACCTTAGAAGAGACAGTATACAAAACATATCCACACACTTTGGATAAACTTTAAAAATCCGTCAAGAAATTGCTGCAATTCCTCAGAAGGGACTGCAGAGTTAATGGGAATTTTCCTAAGCAGGTGTCAGGAATGCTTGAACAACGAAGGGAGGTAGTTCCAACATCTCCTTGCTTTCTAAGTTCTTTACTTTCCTTTTCAAGTGTTAATGTTATGTGTGTTAGAAATAACTTACCCAGCAGACTGCACTATATTTACTGCGGACTTCCTGTCGCCCCATAGTCGATACAGCAAACAACCTCACCGGCTGACCGCACGCCGCAAAACCGGTTCCGCCAAGGATTGCTCACCCGATAAAATAATTCTTCCTCTAGCACAGGTAGGAGTAGAAAAAGTAATCGACATTATTTTAAGAGTACATGTTCAGAGGAGTGTCTTGAGCATTGGTTTCATAGCTAGAATTGCATTTTGAGTACTTTAAGTGAATTTGTGCGACAAAAGTCACATTATAATTAATAAAGGTACAAATAATATTTTTTTAATTTTTCTACTGCTTACCTATAGAGTAAACATAGGAAGTGTTGCATCCCACTAGAGATTTTACCGTAAATACACGTTTTGAGCTCTCGTAAATTAAAAAAGAAGCATTTTTACAGAAAGGTCCATTTGTGTGTGGGTCCGTCTACAGTAGAAAACTTGGTATTTAAATTTAGCGTCCTCAAGGATGAGAAACGAAGGCTTTCAGTCTTTCTCCGTGGTTTAGGGGTACCATGCTAGCCTCTGATTCCCGAGGTCGCGGGTTCAAACCCGGCGGAGGACGGTGAATTTTTTCGCAATTGCTTCTTTCGGAAAGAAAGTAAAGCCGGTGGTCCCTTGTCAGTAGATTTCTTTCACGTAAAAGAACCTCAAGCCTGAGAAAGAGGCCTCTAAGCAAACATTTCCGGTCTTTCATGCTCAATATAGAATGGGATGCTAAGAACCATAGCAGTTAAAGAGCGTCGGTAAATAAAAGCTCAGTTTAATTTACTACGATTTTAAAGAAAATCCTCCCATTCCAAACTACACCTTACATGAAAAATGTTTCTTTGCTTTTTAGTGTCTCAAAAATGGCTCTAAAAGATTTGTATTAAAGTGCCCTATTTTTAAGATATTTTCATGACAAATGAAATCTATCTGTTGAATTTTATGAGATATCTTGTGAAGTGCCCTTCATTCTAAATTACTTCCGTATAACTGACAAAGTGTAAGAGATAGACAAAACTTTACTCCACAAAAACCTAGATCTTATTAAGTCATGCAATTTATGTAAATAACACTTTTAAGACACCATTTTCGAGATATTCGTTGCTATTAGTATTCAGTTTTCATATATATACTTCTCTCAACTGGAAATAGGTATTCCTTTTTATCTTTTTTGAGTTCATACAAAGAGAACTTAATTTCAAATTCTTCATATAGCCACCGGATTTTAAATGATTTGTCTACCGCATTAATTTACTGTAATGCACTTATACCCATGTAATGAGGGTCTATATTAACAAGAAGTACCACACTGGACAAGAACTGCACACGACCGCAGCTTTTGGAGAGACATCCAAAGAAGGCAAGAAGTGCTAAACACAATCACCTAGTGTCCGATGGGAATTAAGAGGAGAAGTGTGCGAAGTGATTAACCCCAAACAAGATCATGAAGTGCTGATCGTAAAGAAGTGAGTGAACAATAGTGTGAAGTGCGGAAGAAAGAACGCAACGAAAAACACCTTCTATAAGAATAGTGGGTAGAGAAAATCATGTGAATGAAACACATTAGATTTTTAAAGCGTAGATCTTTTTAATAGTGGTTTGCCGTATATGTTGATCATAGTAATGAGAAAAACGACCCTTATATAACTCAAAGTGGATTATTAAGTTTATATAAAATTAGCAAGTGTGTTTCGCATATCAAGATTCTATCTTACCTTGTCTTCCCTAGGGAAGGGGACTTGGCACCGATCCAGAGGGAGTATTGTACCTACGCCCCATGAGGGATTCCAACAACCCTCAGGTGGTCCGGATACTCTGGTACCCACATGCAAGCTGAGGGAGTCCACAGAGAGCATCCTTTTCACCTCTCTCGTTGCACCAAGACACCATCGCCGAAACCTTCGACCCTGAAAGAGACCAACGGGATGAAAGATGAATGAAATGAATGATCCGGGAAAGTCCCTGAAAAAAACCATGGGTCAGAATGTGAAGTAGAATATCTTTACGTTATTAGCACCACGCATTGAGCGCCAAACTTGAGAGTGTTGTTGTTACTGTTTGCACCACGTATTGCGGGAGATATGCTTCTTGGAGTGTTCGCCCCACGTACGATACAAACTTTCAGGTGGCCTTCGACCCACGTTTACCTTTCCGGTTGCCTTCGACCCACGTTTAAAAAATCAACTTTGTATTTTAATGCTTATTTAAATATTATATATGTATGCCGGCTGCGGCAGTAGTAATTTTCAGAAACACGTATCTCCTAGCAAGGGTTGTTGCGGCTAAAGAATGAAGGCTTAACCAAATTATAATTTTTTTACTTCACTCCTTTTATTAATCCTTCACACTATTAAATAACACTTCACTGATGTATCCTACTGTAGAGATGTAAGATTATTTATTAATTGCGCTTTTTAACATGTAAACTTTATATTATTCTCACCGCAAAGAAGTTTTATGTCTCACACTTAACCTGTATCGTAACGATCGGGTACGCAATCTTGTAGCGTCTGGTTGAGAACACTGTCTAGTAGCATTTAGTGTCTACCGCTTAAATTTGTACATTTTATATTTCAAGTCTCTGATTGGCTAATTCTACTGCAATAGAATACTTTTATTTGAGTTTTAGATTTTATAGTTTTTGATTGGCTATTTATAAACTGTTTTAAATTTTACGTTAGTGTTCCAAGAATTATTAGTAGCATTAAACTTTCCAATTCATTGTTGTCTCAAGGTTACCTCATTGTTACCTCATTGTTAGCAACTTTCGGCTTCTATTCTCACAGCTCCTACATTGTTAAATTACGTAATACATTCACATAACATTATTATACATGTACATAATAATATTAAACGTAATACAATGACTGTAATATACACTTTATATATTATTGTAGTATATGCATATTGTTTTAAGGGGGCGGTTATTAAATTTTTATATTATAATTAGACTGATATCATTTAAGTGTTAAAAATACTGCCTCAAATGGGCGTTCACGGGGATCGAAAGCGAGACCTCCCGGATGTGGACCCAGACATTGCCGACTGGGCCAGCGAGCTCGATACAGCTCTATCAACAACTGTAACAGCAATACTTTTGGCCATAGCAAAAATTACATTCTGTGTTTATTTGGAGTATTTGCACTCTTCTTAAGCCATTGAGGAGCTAACAAAAGACGGGCCCTGTGTATTTTAAACGAAAATGGCGAAGGCCTTTATTAAATGATTCTGCTTAAAAGGATAAGAATTTTAAGTACTTGTCTTATAAAATAATCATAATATATGTAAACGACCTTTAAAATAAAAAGTGGAATTGATTATTTGAATTTATGATAGAATTACAAGGATGCAATTAACTAATCATTTGGTAAATGGTGGTTCAAGGTTTTGAAACGTTACTTCCTAGAAGGAAGCAGGATACAATCCGGTTTCACTTTGCTTGGGGTTGCAGTTGCTGAACTCTGAATGTTTATAGTTACATAAGAGATGCCATACCTCACATAGAGTCTGACTGTGTGTATACGGGAGGTTCTATTGGTTTGTTTCAAAGTTATGAATTGCAAAACATAACGTTGAACTCTTGTGTCAATGAAGTCGAAACACCAATGAATTTAAGTCAAAGATATTTTCGAATAAGTTGAAACAACTTAAATATGTGTAGAACATGTATGAACCTCGTACAGTCCTACGCCCAGAAACATAACATAGCATCAATAGAAGCAAAAGGACTGATGATCGTTGCAAGAGGGACAATAACTAAACGGCTCCTTACTTTTCGGGAAAATTTCATCTTCATATATATTTTGAGAAACCATTTACGTATCTAGGTTAAAATGGTAATATTCTCATAATTTATATCTAATTATTGTTTCATTGTTTCAGCTTTAATTATTTTTATTTATATATTGTGCTGTAATTATCGTCCTTCAACCGTGTAGATCATATCGAAAATGAAAGAATGAAATGGGTTAAATCATGCTCAAATGAGTCCAAGGTCCATAGAGCTTAAATTTACCGACATTCATTTTTCAGGATAAGGCAAAACCCAGAAAAAAACTTATTCGGGTTACTCACCTTAACCGAGATTCGAACTCGAGACCTCTTAAATGTGCCACCTCCAAACCATATAGAAGGACTATTTTTACTTTTTCTACCACGTACGTAGTAGGTAGAGAAGGTATTACACCTCGCCCAAAAATGTTATACCGAAATTTCACAAGAAATACATGTTTTGAGTCCCCCTGAAAACAGAAAAAGCATTTTAGAAAAGGTCCGTGTGTGTTTCTGTTAACAGCATAGCTCAAAGCTGGATAAACATCAAACTTGGCATTTCGGTTCAGTACTTTGGAAGGTACTGAACCCAAGATTTTCAAGAAAATCCCCCTACCCCTATTTTCTAAAAATGGCTCGAACGATTTTGATTAAAACACTATATATTAAAGATATTTACATGAAAAATAAAATGTATCTTCAATTTTCTGGGAACGGCCTCTGAAGTCCTCTTCATTTGGAAGAAATTTTGCATAATCTTGTATAACTGGTAAACGTTAAACTATAGGCCGAAAACGTACTTCGCAAAAAGTGTATATCTCTTTAAAACACACAATTTATTTCTAATAAGACTTTTTGACATAAGCCATTTATGATATATCCGTTAGTAATGGTTTGAATAGTTCATTGCTTGGGCAGTCTCTTAAAATCCTGGAAACATTAATTGTTTCTCGCGATTGCATGGAAACTATGGAATTTAAGGCCAGCATATAGCGTCCAGTTCTTACAAGAGACACCTTGAGTGCGAGGTCGCAATCGACCAATGGTATTTACGGCATTCGAAACCCCGCATACTTCTACCATGCCACCACAATATTGGCTGCTAATGGCAACAGGGACGGAGCTGTAGGTATCCAAAGGTGAGCACAGCTTGAGGCTCCGGAACGTAGTTGAACTGCTCAGTCGACGAGTGCTACAGTACTGTTGATATAAGGAAGTGCAATTCATACCACCTGGAGCCACTGGACAAATTCAGCCTCTGGACGTTTGCATTTTCCGTGCATATAAAACGTATTATCACACCATCTGCAACTATGCCTTAAAGGATAGCCAGTTTCAGGACAGACTGTTTAGCATTTGTTTGCATGCCATCACATTCCAACAGTTCTCGTCACCACGCTATACCAATGTGATTATATATGCATTCTTTAAGAGTGGTTACCTAGCTGAACATCTAAACAGTTTATTACTCCTAAGGAGTTTGCCTTCGGACTTGATCTTGCGAACTTAATTGAGCATGTAGCGCGTTCTTTTTTCCTTCGGTGTTCATGGTGCAAGATAATGATTTGTTTTGCACATTTCTTGAATGTCGACGAGGTCCATTTTGTGAAGTGTAGTACATATTTCCCATAAAAGGTTGATCTCTGCACCTTCTGGGCACTAATTTTCTGCCGCCCTGATGCATTCATTAATGTCTTTTCTGTCTTAATTGCTAACCTAATACTTTCAAATGAGCCTAACTACAGATTGAACTTGCGACCTCGCACTCAAGGGGTTCCTTGTTAGGCATTTGATCATCCCTTCTCTCTTCGTATCTATAACTAAATGTGTACTGTAGCTATTTCTGTAAAGTATAAAATGCAGTATACAGAAAAATACGCTTAGTAACAGTAATTTCCATACCCACTAATAAACGATAGGGGGTAGAATAACTTATGTGAATGTATTACATCATTTTTTAAAAAAAAGTCAATGTGTGGGTCTGTGTGTGTGTGTGGGTGTGTGTCTGTGAACAGCATAACTCAAAAACGAAAAGTCGGATAAACATCAAACTTGGCATTTAGCTTCAGTACCTTACAAAGATTTTCAAGAAAATCTCCATCACCCAAACTACCCTTTACATGGCACATATTTCGAAATTTTTTATTTTCTAAAAAAAGTCTCTAAAGATTTTGATTAAATAAGATATTTACATGAAAAATAAAATGCACATCTTGAATTTTCTGGAAATAGCCTCTGATGTTCTCTTCATTCAGAAGGAATTTTGTATAACCTTCTATAACTGCTGAACCTACTTCACAAAAATTGTAGATCTCTTTAAAGCACATAATTTATGTTAAATAACCTTTTTGTGGCATATGCATTTCTAAGATATCTGTTATTAATGGTTCGAATTGTTCATTTCTTGTTCTTTCATTAAAGTCATTTCAAAATTCAGTTGTTTCTCGCGACCTCATGGAAACAGCATGAAATTTTAAGACCAGCATATAGCGTTCAGTTCTTAAGCATTTGACTATTGCTGTTCTGTTTTATCCTAACGAAATCTATAATGTAGCCATTTCTGCAAAGTTTTACTTAGATTAAAATGATGTAAATAGAAAAATAAGTTTTATTAAGATTTGTTTATATACCCACTAATAAAGGGTAGAGAAAATCATGTGAGTGTATCACATAATATTTTTATTTTATGTATTTAATATCAGTAAGTTATTCCTCGTATACTTCAATAATGAAATGTACTAATATACTGTTTCACGGTAATAGAATTATTACTATTGTATATCAATTACTAATATATCAATTCATATTGTTCAACCGCATTAGTATTTAATTATACTTTGCCCTTATGGGCAATCTTTCATTGGGAAAGTAAAATAAATTAAATATAAAAAATAGGTGCAGTATAACTTCAGTTTTAGGTTATAAATTAATGTATAAATGAGAAAACAAAAAGTAATGTTCCAAATGTTTTACAAGGTTATTACTAAAACCAGTTATGTAGTATTATTTAATATAAGAAAGCAATCAATGAAACAATCACATAAATAATAAACACAATATGATGTGGCATGTGCACAGATTATAGTAATAGCTGCGTCCTCTGGTTACCCAAGTTGAAGGTTGGCAGTTTATCTGAGGAGGGGTGTTTGAGGGGAAACAGTCTCATTGGTGGGGGATGGCGTTAGGACGCCAAGCTTAACGAGTTTTTCAAGTCAGTCTGTTACTAGTCTTTGAGTCAGGTGTACGGATAGCTGCCCAACGATATGGCGTCCTCGCCCCGGCAGACAATGGGGTAAGCACATATAATAAATCTTCTAGTTGTTCATTTCCTTGACTTTTTAATTATGGTAGTATAGAATCCTTGCCTCTCCCTTCAGCCAGGAATTATATTAGTGAAATTATGTTGTGAATTTAACTTTTGCTGCGTCCCTTTGTCGGTGCCTCTTAAATTAAAGTTTCCTTTGTTTGAATAACGATCCCTCTCGCAGCGAGTTGCCCTCCTCTGTAGTTAAATAATAATTAAATAGTGAGGTACGCGACAATACTATTTAGGTTACTTACATGCATGCCAGTACTATTATTCATAAATCAGACTAAAAAATCAGAGTACTAGTGTTTTCACCGAACCGAATGTCTCAGGCGGCAACGTCTGTAGCCCGCATTCGGGAAGTCACGGGTTCGATTCCCGTAACGGTTCACTCTGACCATGGGGTTTTCGTGGTTTCCCGCTGGTCGCCGAGGCGAATACGGGGGTGATGTATTCCATCAGGATCTCTCTTTTACCCCATTTCCTCTCATTTCCTCTCCATTTCACGTTTCAGGTGTGATTTCAAGTCCTGCGGTGCTGACGGTGCCAGGCAGATGGCGTGGATGCATGCGCTTTGGAAATATTTCTGCCCGTGGATGCGAGATGGAGCTGTCCAGCTAGTTAGGGTTCCTGCTTCGCTCTCTTGAAGATTCCTCGCTCACTGGTGCGCGGGTATTTAAACTGGAAATATTAGGGACTTCTGCGCGTCTCTGTGAGCTTGTCTGCCTACCTCCAGCTCCTTCGCCTCATCCCTGCCTTCCAGAGGGTGTAGACATAGTGGTTTGAGGTGGACGCAGTTCGTGAAGTGTCCCCCTCCGATGAACACGTTTTATATCCTACTAGTGCTTGCTATTGGTTTAAAAAAATTGTCAGTTTTTCTTCACATCTTTGATTTTCTACGCAGTCATACACTAGTCGAACATATGCACCAACCACAGAAACGTTTTGGTCATTTAGAGTTTGCGATGATAGAAATCAATGTGTAGTATCTAGAGCTTGATTTGCCTCATGAAAACTAGGAACACTTTCATTATTTGAGACTGCTATTTCATCACTGTCATACTCGGGTCATGATATTTAGCTTGAAGAAGAAACTCCTTGCAGGACCGTATTGTGTCTTTGTCCAATTTTCAATCACCTTACTTTTTTGATCTAGTTCACAGTAGATATAACCTAGCGACTCTGGCGCAAAGGATTTGCCGCCATCTGATAAGCTTCTTTGATCTATGCCGCTAGCCCCGCCCCCTCCCTTTGTGCGCTACTATTTGCCGCCCGGTCGCGTGCCGCTAGCTCCGCCCCCTTCCCATTGTGCGCTTACCTAATGCCGACAGTGTCTGTGCCGGCAGGTTCTACCCCCTCCCCCATGCGTTCTACTGTGGCGTCATGACTTGATGGAATTGTTTTCTCGAGTCCTGCCGCCCCTCGGCAAATTAATTAGGTAATGTTCGTCAAACATTTTTTTTATGATTACTAAGGTCTGCAGATTGCATCCTCGAGCAATTAAGTTTTTTGATTAATGAATTGTTGACTGGAGCTTGAGTATAAGTAGTCTGCTCACGGGAACAGTCTGTCATGTAATGAAACACTGCAGCCTTCTTGTATCTGGGGAAATCGCTTGTCCATTAGCTGAACATGTTAGACGCTTTCAACACATTAATAGGCTTTTAAGTTTACATTCTGGATCTGTTTACATACATTAGCGAACGACCTACTTCCGCCTGGCGGTAACGGTGACCTCCATTAGCTGACCCGTTAGACGCTTTCACCCCATTAGCGAACAATGTCAATAATTGTTTTCCTAAGTGCTCTGCCCAACACTCAACACTTTAGATTTTAGCGATGGAAATGATATAAAAAGCAGCAGCTTCTCCAACGAGTTCCAAGTTGACCAGGATGGCCGGGTTCGAATTACAAATTCAGCTTCTAATAACTCAGAGACTAATTACGATAAAGACATCAAATAAAGTTTATTACATTAATGTCATTAGATAGTTTCTTGTGAATGTATATTTGGGTACATGGTGTCCAGGGTTCGAATACCGATAAAATGTAATTTAATTATAAATTTAATAACTCCTAAACTAATTAAGATAAAGACGCCGAATAAACTTTATTGCCTTTATGTTATTAGGTAGTATCTTGTGGAGGTGTAATTAGATACCTGACGTTCTGGATTCGAGCCTAATGTTTAAATCGTCATTATCTCAGAAACTAAGAGAGGTAGAGGAATTGACCAAAGCATGATTGATAGCTCCTATGATGGGTAATTAATACTGTATATAATTTTCAATCAGTTGTCCTTACTTCGAATCCCGATCTTTCAATCACTTACTTATTTTTTCTCTATACTCTAGAATATGTCACTTAGATTGATGCTGTAACTGCATACACAACCTTTAAACATATCAAACTAATATTGTAAATAATTTTGTTTCTGGTGTCCAGGGTTCGAATACCGATAAAATGTAATTTAATTATAAATTTAATAACTTCTAAACTAATTAAGATAAAGACGCCAAATAAACTTTATTGTCTTTATATTATTAGGTACTATCTTGTGGATGTGTAATTAGATACCTGACGTTCTGGGTTCGATTCTAATTTTAAATCGTCATTATCTCAGAAACTAAGAGAGGTAGACGAGTGAACCAAAGCATGATTGATAGCTCCTATAAGGGGTAATTAATACTGTATATAATTTTCAATCAGTTGTCCTTACTTCGAATCCCGATCTTTCAATCACATACTTATTTTTCTCTATACTCTAGAATATATCACTTAGATTGATGCTGTAACTGTATACAGCACCTTTAAACATATCAAACTAATATTGTAAATAATTTTGTTTCTGGTGTCCAGGGTTCGAATACCGATAAAATGTAATTTAATTATAAATTTAATAACTTCTAAACTAATTAAGATAAAGACGCCAAATAAACTTTATTGCCTTTATGTTATTAGGTATTATCTTGTGGATGTGTAATTAGATACCTGACGTTCTGGAATCGATCCTAATTTTTAAATCGTCATTATCTCAGAAACTAAGAGAGGTAGACGAGTGAACCAAAGCATGATTGTTAGCTCCTATGATGGGTAATTAATACTGAATATAATTTTCAATCAGTTGTCCTTACTTCGAATCCCGATCTTTCAATCACTTACTTATTTTTTCTCTATACTCTAGAATATGTCACTTAGATTGATGCTGTAACTGCATACACAACCTTTAAACATATCAAACTAATATTGTAAATAATTTTGTTTCTGGTGTCCAGGGTTCGAATACCGATAAAATGTAATTTAATTATAAATTTAATAACTTCTAAACTAATTAAGATAAAGACGCCAAATAAACTTTATTGCCTTTATGTTATTAGGTAGTATCTTGTAGATGTGTAATTAGATACCTGACGTTCTGAGTTCGATCCTAATTTTAAATCGTCATTATCTCAGAAACTAAGAGAGGTAGAGGAGTTGACCAAAGCATGATTGACAGCTCCTATGATGGGCAATTAATACTATATATAATTTTCAATCAGTTGTCCTTACTTCGAATCCCGATCTTTCAATCACTTACTTATTTTTTCTCTATACTCTAGAATATATCACTTAGATTGATGCTTTAACTGCATACAGCACCTTTAAACATATCAAACTAATACTGTAAATAATTTTGTTTCTGGTGTCCAGGGTTCGAATACCGATAAAATGTAGTTTAATTATAAATTTAATAACTTCTAAACTAATTAAGATAAAGACGCCAAATAAACTTTATTGCCTTTATGTTATTAGGTAGTATCTTGTGGATGTGGAATTAGATACCTGACGTTCTGGGTTCGAGCCTAATTTTAAATCGTCATTATCTCAGAAACTAAGAGAGGTAGAGGAGTTGACCAAAGCATGATTGATAGCTCCTATGATGGGCAATTAATACTGTATATAATTTTCAATCAGTTGTCCTTACTTCGAATCCCGATCTTTCAATCACTTACTTATTTTTTCTCTATACTCTAGAATATATCACTTAGATTGATGCTGTAAATGCATACAGCACCTTTAAACATATCAAACTAATATTGTAAATAATTTTGTTTCTGGTGTCCAGAGTTCGAATACCGATATAATGTAATTTAATTATAAATTTAATAACTCCTAAACTAATTATGATAAAGACACCAAATAAACTTTATTGTGTTTATGTTATTAGGTAGTATCTTGTGGATGTGTAATTAGATACCTGACGTTCTGGGTTCGAGCCTAATCTTAAACCGTCATTATCTCAGAAACTAAGAGAGGTAGAGGACTTGTCCAAAGCATGATTGATAGCTCCTATGATGGGCAATTAATACTGTATATAATTTTCAATCAGTTATCCTTACTTCGAATCCCGATCTTTCAATCACTTACTTATTTTTCTCTATAGTCTAGAATATATCACTTAGATTGATGCTGTAAATGTATACAGCACCTTTAAACATATCAAACTAATATTGTAAATAATTTTGTTTCTGGTGTCCAGGGTTCGAATACCGATAAAATGTAATTTAATTATAAATTTAATAACTCCTAAACTAATTAAGATAAAGACGCCAAATAAGCTTTATTGCGTTTATGTTACTAGGTAGTATCTTGTGGATGTGTAATTAGATACCTGACGTTCTGGGTTCGAGCCTAATGTTTAAATCGTCATTATCTCAGAAACTAAGAGAGGTAGAGGAATTGACCAAAGCATGATTGATAGCTCATATGAGGGGCAATTAATACTGTATATAATTTTCAATCAGCTGTCCTTACTTCGAATCCCGATCTTTCAATCACTTACTTATTTTTCTCTATACTCTAGAATATATCACTTAGATTGATGCTGTAAATGCATACAGCACCCTTAAACATATCAAACTAATATTGTAAATAATTTTGGTTCTGGTGTCCAGGGTTCGAATACCGATAAAATGTAATTTAATTATAAATTTAATAACTCATAAACTAATTAAGATAAAGACACCAAATAAACTTTTATAGGGGGAAAGGATGCTCTCCTGAAACATTAGGCCTCTAGAGAGAAGCATTTATAGGGGAGAGATAGGGAATACCAGGGCTGATGCTAGGCTAGTCAGATGCTAAAGGAGGGAGGGATATGCTTTATACGAGAGAGATAGGGAATACAAGGAAAGGTGCTATACTAAACAGAACTTGAAGGGTAGAATATGGGCGATATAGCGAACCGAGGAGAGGTATTAGGATAGGAGTTTTGAATGATGGAGTAGGTCTTTATATGCGAGAGATAGGGAATACGAGGGTCGATGCTAGGCTAGACGGTGTTGAATGAGGGAATGCATCTTATATGAGAGAGGTAGGGGAATATGAGGAGAATTGCTAGGCTAGTCGGGAAGGTCTGAATGAGAGAGTATACGTCTATATGGGAAAAGATAGGGAAAACGAAGGTAGGTGTTAGGTTGAGAGAGTCTTTAAGGAGGAAAATGCATTTATATGAGAGCAGTAGGGTATACGAGGAGAGATGCTAGTCTAGACATGGTTTGAGTATTAGAGTATACGTTTATATGGGAGAAATATGGAAAACGGGAGAGATACAAGGCTAGACAGAGATTGAAGGAGGAGGAATGTAGGTTTATACTGTAATATAGAGAGTAATTCGATTATAAAACTATTCTCATCCAGCCTTACAACACTTTTATATACTTATTTTCTAAACCTTACAAACTTTATATTTGTTAAACAGTAGTGCGCGAGACGGAGAGGGACAAACAGTATATCGGTTTACAGTGAAGTATGCGTCCTAACCTATTCCCACCTTGTTTGTTCTGGATCTTCTCATTGTCTATCATCTAACGTAACCACGTAACAAGACGTAACACAGGAAATCATACATATGGCACATTAAAAAAAATAAAGGTATATATAATGAAACATAAACAAGTAGACAGAGGGTCATCGATACATAGAAAACCAGGAGTTGTATGTACTGAGACCATAGATTAGTATAGGTAAACAACAAAGAAGTGAATTTATAGTGTAAATAGCCTAATATTTTCAAATATTATTATAGTCTAAAAGTATATAACTTAATTATGTATCGAGTATTGAGAAATAAACGTTATTCATTATTCACTAATCTCAGATCACTGCAATTGTATTGAATCAATTCACAATTGTTAATGACATTCAACTTTCATTTGTCTCTGATACACAAACAAATTGCAAAATGGAGAAGGACGAAAGTAATAAAAAGACTCAGGCAGCAAATTTTAAGAAAGAAGAGAAAAATATATGACCGACATTGTTTTGGAACACAAATTATTGTTGAAAATAAAATGACTGATAGCTCTGCTAAGCGTAAGGAAGAGACATGGAAATAAATTGCAAATGAATATAATTCTAGGAAGATCATCCAGTGTGAATGAAAATCCCTGAAATGATATTATGAGAACATAAAGAAAAGAATGAAGCAAGCAAATGTCATTGACAAGGTACGATTGTACAAAACTGGAGGTGTATGTATGTACCGCCTTTCTTAGATAATAGTAGCCAAATAACAATTGTTGCTCTTCTATTCAATCGCCAATGAGTTTAATGATGAAGTTGGATTCCATTCAGAAGTAATCACCACAGTGAAGGACATTGAAATAGTAAATCCAGTTCCAACAGGTCATTCAGCAATTTTAATAACAGGTAAGGAATTTGAAAAAAGAGAAAGTGTAAAGGTGGCGTCTGCAGTTCCCATACAGAACTTTCAACTCCATTGCCTGAAAAGAACAAAGATGGCATAAGAGAGGGTTTTTATGAGAGGAGGCTTGAGTGTTTGGAAGAAGAGTGCACAGTGAAAATGAAGATCTTGAAATTGGAACTAGAAATGAAAGAATCTCAGAAAAATTAAGCGTTGTTAATAACTTATACAAACATAAATATATTACAAAAAAGTAATGAAACAGGCAAGGAATAATATGGATAAAGAAACTGTTAAGCAGATCTACTACAGCACATTTTAATTTGCAAACAACGATTACATTTCAAAATGTTGGTATTCGGACGATCCAGTGTTAATTATGATAGGCACAGAAGTGTTTCTCAAAATCTAAAAACACATAGCAATTTAAGATATCTATGTATTAATCTTTAGAGAGAAACTGTACTTTTACTCAAAGTGTTTAATAACTTTTGAAGCTAGAGAATGTCATTTAAGGTTTCCACATCCCAAAAAATTCAGATTTCTCAGAATTGCGCAATTTTCATTACACGCTGTTATTTATTTTCGTAACTATTCAAAAAATTGCATACGTGAGCTTTTTTCCCTTAATTGCATTCAGTTAATCATACCTTCCATAATACTTATACATTGCCTACGAGCTCAGGAGAAACATGGCAAGGCTACTTAATACTCCAAAAGTATCCCTTAAATTACTGGGGAATTCCTGCGAACAGGAGTATTTCGGAAATGTTTAATGTCACAAAAATATTTATTTAAAATAAATTGTATTTATCTAATAAGATATTCATTTCTTCACCAGTAAGTTATTCAGATTCCCTGGAAATAAAGAAAACTTTATAGAACTTTTGATACGCATTTTATTTATTATACAAATATAGCTATTTTTCAGAAAATCAAATATAAGGAATCGCAGTCACAGGCATCTTTAAAGAGCGTCCAACTCCAGAATGAAATTTAGCATTTATCTGGCTTTTCTTATGATGTTACGCTGTTCACAGAGATTTACGAGTTGAAAGACTAAAAACAGGTAAACATGTATATGCACAAGCGCGAGCGCACGCGCACACACACACATATGTACGAAGCTCTTTGCTTTCGTTTACAGGACCTCAGAACATGCATTAGGCTGCGTGTCCCTAGCGTTTCCAGCTCTTGAATCGTTCCAGCTAGTGGAATGCCTCTACCATCTTCATGTCAACGATCTGTTACTCCGAATTAAAGTTTGGTGATCTGTATAGACCTGTACAACATGCATTACGCTATGTAACAACATGAGCACGCTATGTAACAACATGATCACGCTATGTAACAACATGATCACGCTATGTAACAACATGATCACGCTATGTAACATAATCACGCTATGTAACAACCTGATCACGCTATGTAACAACATGATCACGCTATGTAACAACATGATCACGCTATGTAACATGATCACGCTATGTAACAACCTGAGCACTCTATGTAACAACATGATCACGCTATGTAACAACATGATCACGCTATGTAACAACATGATCACGCTATGTAACAAACATGATCACGCTATGTAACAACATGATCATGCTATGTAACAACATGATCACGCTATGTAACAGACTCATCACGCTATGTAACAACATGATCATGCTATGTAACAACCTGAGCACGCTATGTAACAACATGAACACGCTATGTAACAACATGAAACGCTATGTAACAACACGTTCACGCTATGTAACAACATGATCACGCTATGTAACAAACTGATCACGCTATGTAACAACATGATCACGCTATGTAACAACATGATCACGCTATGTAACAACCTGATCACGCTATGTAACAACCTGATCACGCTATGTAACAACATGATCACGCTAAGTAACAACCTGATCACGCTATGTAACAAAACGATCACGCTATGTAACAACATGAACACGCTATGTAACAACCTGATCACGGTATGTAACAACCTGATCACGCTATGTAACAACATGTTCACGCTATGTAACAACCTGAGCACGCTATGTAACAACATGATCATGCTATGTAACATCATGAACACGCTATGTAACAATACGATCATGCTATGTAACAACCTGAGCACGCTATGTAACAATATGATCACGCTATGTAACAACCTGATCACGCTATGTAACAACATGATCACGCTATGTAACAACCTGATCACGCTATGTAACAACATGTTCACGCTATGTAACAACATGTTCACGCTATGTAACAACACGATCACTCTATGTAACAACCTGATCACGCTATGTAACAACATGTTCACGCTATGTAACAACATGATCACGCTATGTAACAATACGATCACGCTATGTAACAACATGTTCACGCTATGTAACAAAATGTTCACGCTATGTAACAACCTGATCACGCTATGTAACAACATGTTCACGCTATGTAACAACACGATCACGCTATGTAACAACACGATCACGCTATGTAACAACCTGATCACGCTATGATACTACATGTTCACGCTATGTAACAACATGATCACGCTATGTAACAACATGATCACGCGATGTAACAATCTGATTACGCAATGTAACAACCTGATCACGCTATGTAACAACCTGATCACGCTATGTAACATGTTCACGCTATGTAACAACACGATCACGCTATGTAACAACACGATCACGCTATGTAACAACATGAACACGCTATGTAACAACCTGATCACGCTATGTAACAACCTGATCACGCTATGTAACAACCTGATCACGCTATGTAACAACATGTTCACGCTATGTAACAACAGATCACACTATGTAACAACATGATCACGCTATATAACAACCTGAGCACGCTATGTAACAACATGATCACGCTATGTAACATCTTGAACACGCTATGTAACAATACGATCATGCTATGTAACAACCTGAGCACGCTATGTAACAACATGATCACGCTATGTAACAACATGAACACGCTATGTAACAACCTGATCACTCTATGTAACAACATGATCACGCTATGTAACAAGCTGATCACGCCATGTAACAACATGTTCACGCTATGTAACAACACTATCACGCTATGTAGCAACACGATCACGCTATGTAACAACCTGATCACGCTATGTAACAACATGATCACGCTATGTAACAACCTGATTACGCTATGTAACAACCCTATCACGCTATGTAACAACTTGATCACGCTATGTAACAATCTGATCACGCTATGTAACAACATGATCACGCTATGTAAATAGGGTGGACCATTTAAGTTGAGGCTATACAATATATCCAAAACTAAGCGTTGTAGAAAGAAATGTCTTTGATAAAACTTGATTGATATTGTGACGAAAGTAAATGCCGCTAGTCGTGTTTTGTTTGGAGGCCGTTATGAGGGTCATTTTGGGTCAATTTATTTTTCTAAATGGGAACCTACAATTAGGGTCCCATTTAAAAAGACCCTGAAATGACCATCATAACGTCCTGCAACAAAATACGACTAGCGGTATTTACTTTCGTCATATTATCAATCAAGTTTTATTAAAGACATTTCTTTCTACAACGCTTAGTTTTGGATATATTGTATAGCCTCAACTTAAATGGTCCACCCTATTTACATAGCGTGATCATGTTGTTACATAGCGTGATCAGATTGTTACATAGCGTGATCAAGTTGTTACATATCGTGATAGGGTTGTTGCATAGCGTAATCAGGTTGTAACATAGCGTGATCATGTTGTTACATAGCGTGATCAGGTTGTTACATAGCGTGATCGTGTTGTTACATAGCGTGATAGTGTTGTTACATAGCGTGAACATGTTGTTACATGGCGTGATCAGCTTGTTACATAGCGTGATCATGTTGTTACATAGAGTGATCAGGTTGTTACATAGCGTGTTCATGTTGTTACATAGCGTGATCATGTTGTTACATAGCGTGCTCAGGTTGTTACATAGCATGATCGTATTGTTACATAGCGTGTTCAAGATGTTACATAGCGTGATCATGTTGTTACATAGCGTGCTCAGGTTGTTATATAGCGTGATCATGTTGTTACATAGTGTGATCTGTTGTTACATAGCGTGAACATGTTGTTACATAGCGTGATCAGGTTGTTACATAGCGTGATCAGGTTGTTACATAGCGTGATCAGGTTGTTACATAGCGTGTTCATGTTGTTACATAGCGTGATCGTGTTGTTACATAGCGTGATCGTGTTGTTACATAGCGTGAACATGTTGTTACATAGCGTGATCAGGTTGTTACATAGCGTGATCAGGTTGTTACATTGCGTAATCAGATTGTTACATCGCGTGATCATGTTGTTACATAGCGTGATCATGTTGTTACATAGCGTGAACATGTTGTATCATAGCGTGATCAGGTTGTTACATAGCGTGATCGTGTTGTTACATAGCGTGATCGTGTTGTTACATAGCGTGAACATGCTGTTACATAGCGTGATCAGGTTGTTACATAGCGTGAACATTTTGTTACATAGCGTGAACATGTTGTTACATAGCGTGATCGTATTGTTACATAGCGTGATCATGTTGTTACATAGTGTGAACATGTTGTTACATAGCGTGATCAGGTTGTTACATAGAGTGATCGTGTTGTTACATAGCGTGAACATGTTGTTACATAGCGTGAACATGTTGTTACATAGCGTGATCAGGTTGTTACATAGCGTGATCATGTTGTTACATAGCGTGATCAGGTTGTTACATAGCGTGATCATGTTGTTACATAGCGTGATCAGGTTGTTACATAGCGTGATCATATTGTTACATAGCGTGCTCAGGTTGTTACATAGCATGATCGTATTGCTACATAGCGTGTTCATGATGTTACATAGCATGATCATGTTGTTACATAGCGTGCTCAGGTTGTTACATAGCGTGAACATGTTGTTACATAGCGTGATCAGGTTGTTACATACCGTGATCAGGTTGTTACATAGCGTGATCAGGTTGTTACATAGCGTGTTCATGTTGTGACATAGCGTGATCGTGTTGTTACATAGCGTGATCAGGTTGTTACTTAGCGTGATCATGTTGTTACATAGCGTGATCAGGTTGTTACATAGCGTGATCAGGTTGTTACATAGCGTGACCATGTTGTTACATAGCGTGATCATGTTGTTACATAGCGTGATCAGTTTGTTACATAGCGTGATCATGTTGTTACATAGCGTGAACGTGTTGTTACATAGCGTTTTATGTTGTTACATAGCGTGTTCATGTTGTTACATAGCGTGATCGTGTTGTTACATAGCGTGATCATGTTGTTACATAGCGTGCTCAGGTTGTTACATAGCATGATCATGTTGTTACATAGCGTGATGAGTCTGTTACATAGCGTGATCATGTTGTTACATAGCATGATCATGTTGTTACATAGCGTGATCATGTTGTTACATAGCGTGATCATGTTGTTACATAGCGTGATCATGTTGTTACATAGAGTGCTCAGGTTGTTACATAGCGTGATCATGTTACATAGCGTGATCATGTTGTTACATAGCGTGATCATGTTGTTACATAGCGTGATCAGGTTGTTACATAGCGTGATCATGTTACATAGCGTGATCATGTTACATAGCGTGATCATGTTGTTACATAGCGTGATCATGTTGTTACATAGCGTGCTCATGTTGTTACATAGCGTAATGCATGTTGTACAGGTCTATACAGATCACCAAACTTTAATTCGGAGTAACGGATCGTTGACATGAAGATGGTAGAGGCATTCCACTAGCTGGAACGATTCAAGAGCTGGAAACGCTAGAGACACGCAGCCTAATGCATGTTCTGAGGTCCTGTAAACGAAAGCAAAGAGCTTCGTACATATGTGTGTGTGTGCGCGTGCGCTCGCGCTTGTGCATATACATGTTTACGTGTTTTTAGTCTTTCAACTCGTAAATCTCTGTGAACAGCGTAACATCATAAGAAAAGCCAGATAAATGCTAAATTTCATTCTGGAGTTGGACGCTCTTTAAAGATGCCTGTGACTGCGATTCCTTATATTTGATTTTCTGAAAAATAGCTATATTTGTATAATAAATAAAATGCGTATCAAAAGTTCTATAAAGTTTTCTTTATTTCCAGGGAATCTGAATAACTTACTGGTGAAGAAATGAATATCTTATTAGATAAATACAATTTATTTTAAATAAATATTTTTGTGACATTAAACATTTCCGAAATACTCCTGTTCGCAGGAATTCCCCAGTAATTTAAGGGATACTTTTGGAGTATTAAGTAGCCTTGCCATGTTTCTCCTGAGCTCGTAGGCAATGTATAATTATTATGGAAGGTATGATTAACTGAATGCAATTAAGGGAAAAAAGCTCACGTATGCAATTTTTTGAATAGTTACGAAAATAAATAACAGCGTGTAATGAAAATTGCGCAATTCTGAGAAATCTGAATTTTTTGGGATGTGGAAACCTTAAATGACATTCTCTAGCTTCAAAAGTTATTAAACACTTTGAGTAAAAGTACAGTTTCTCTCTAAAGATTAATACATAGATATCTTAAATTGCTATGTGTTTTTAGATTTTGAGAAACACTTCTGTGCCTATCATAATTAACACTGGATCGTCCGAATACCAACATTTTGAAATGTAATCGTTGTTTGCAAATTAAAATGTGCTGTAGTAGATCTGCTTAACAGTTTCTTTATCCATATTATTCCTTGCCTGTTTCATTACTTTTTTGTAATATATTTATGTTTGTATAAGTTATTAACAACGCTTAATTTTTCTGAGATTCTTTCATTTCTAGTTCCAATTTCAAGATCTTCATTTTCACTGTGCACTCTTCTTCCAAACACTCAAGCCTCCTCTCATAAAAACCCTCTCTTATGCCATCTTTGTTCTTTTCAGGCAATGGAGTTGAAAGTTCTGTATGGGAACTGCAGACGCCACCTTTACACTTTCTCTTTTTTCAAATTCCTTACCTGTTATTAAAATTGCTGAATGACCTGTTGGAACTGGATTTACTATTTCAATGTCCTTCACTGTGGTGATTACTTCTGAATGGAATCCAACTTCATCATTAAACTCATTGGCGATTGAATAGAAGAGCAACAATTGTTATTTGGCTACTATTATCTAAGAAAGGCGGTACATACATACGCCTCCAGTTTTGTACAATCGTACCTTGTCAATGACATTTGCTTGCTTCATTCTTTTCTTTATGTTCTCATAATATCATTTCAGGGATTTTCATTCACACTGGATGATCTTCCTAGAATTATATTCATTTGCAATTTATTTCCATGTCTCTTCCTTACGCTTAGCAGAGCTATCAGTCATTTTATTTTCAACAATAATTTGTGTTCCAAAACAATGTCGGTCATATATTTTTCTCTTCTTTCTTAAAATTTGCTGCCTGAGTCTTTTTATTACTTTCGTCCTTCTCCATTTTGCAATTTGTTTGTGTATCAGAGACAAATGAAAGTTGAATGGCATTAACAATTGTGAATTGATTCAATACAATTGCAGTGATCTGAGATTAATGAATAATGAATAACGTTTATTTCTCAATACTCGATACATAATTAAGTTATATACTTTTAGACTATAATAATATTTGAAAATATTAGGCTATTTACACTATAAATTCACTTCTTTGTTGTTTGCCTATACTAATCTATGGTCTCAGTACATACAACTCCTGGTTTTCTATGTATCGATGACCCTCTGTCTACTTGTTTATGTTTCATTATATATACCTTTATTTTTTTTAATGTGCCATATGTATGATTTCCTGTGTTACGTCTTGTTACGTGGTTACGTTAGATGATAGACAATGAGAAGATCCAGAACAAACAAGGTGGGAATAGGTTAGGACGTATACTTCACTGTAAACCGATATACTGTTTGTCCCTCTCCGTCTCGCGCACTACTGTTTAACAAATATAAAGTTTGTAAGGTTTAGAAAATAAGTATATAAAAGTGTTGTAAGGCTGGATGAGAATAGTTTTATAATCGAATTACTCTCTATATTACAGTATAAACCTACATTCCTCCTCCTTCAATCTCTGTCTATCCTTGTATCTCTCCCGTTTTCCATATTTCTCCCATATAAACGTATACTCTAATCCTCAAACCATGTCTAGACTAGCATCTCTCCTCGTATACCCTACTGCTCTCATATAAATGCATTTTCCTCCTTAAAGACTCTCTCAACCTAACACCTACCTTCGTTTTCCCTATCTTTTCCCATATAGACGTATACTCTCTCATTCAGACCTTCCCGACTAGCCTAGCACTTCTCCTCATATTCCCCTACCTCTCTCATATAAGATGCATTCCCTCATTCAACACCGTCTAGCCTAGCATCGACCCTCGTATTCCCTATCTCTCGCATATAAAGACCTACTCCATCATTCAAAACTCCTATCCTAATACCTCTCCTCGGTTCGCTATATCGCCCATATTCTACCCTTCAAGTCCTGTTTAGTATAGCACCTTTCCTTGTATTCCCTATCTCTCTCGTATAAAGCATATCCCTCCCTCCTTTAGCATCTGACTAGCCTAGCATCAGCCCTGGTATTCCCTATCTCTCCCCTATAAATGCTTCTCTCTAGAGGCCTAATGTTTCAGGAGAGCATCCTTTCCCCCTATAAAAGTTTATTTGGTGTCTTTATCTTAATTAGTTTATGAGTTATTAAATTTATAATTAAATTACATTTTATCGGTATTCGAACCCTGGACACCAGAACCAAAATTATTTACAATATTAGTTTGATATGTTTAAGGGTGCTGTATGCATTTACAGCATCAATCTAAGTGATATATTCTAGAGTATAGAGAAAAATAAGTAAGTGATTGAAAGATCGGGATTCGAAGTAAGGACAGCTGATTGAAAATTATATACAGTATTAATTGCCCCTCATATGAGCTATCAATCATGCTTTGGTCAATTCCTCTACCTCTCTTAGTTTCTGAGATAATGACGATTTAAACATTAGGCTCGAACCCAGAACGTCAGGTATCTAATTACACATCCACAAGATACTACCTAGTAACATAAACGCAATAAAGCTTATTTGGCGTCTTTATCTTAATTAGTTTAGGAGTTATTAAATTTATAATTAAATTACATTTTATCGGTATTCGAACCCTGGACACCAGAAACAAAATTATTTACAATATTAGTTTGATATGTTTAAAGGTGCTGTATACATTTACAGCATCAATCTAAGTGATATATTCTAGACTATAGAGAAAAAATAAGTAAGTGATTGAAAGATCGGGATTCGAAGTAAGGATAACTGATTGAAAACTATATACAGTATTAATTGCCCATCATAGGAGCTATCAATCATGCTTTGGTCAACTCCTCTACCTCTCTTAGTTTCTGAGATAATGACGATTTAAAATTAGGCTCGAACCCAGAACGTCAGGTATCTAATTACACATCCACAAGATACTACCTAATAACATAAACACAATAAAGTTTATTTGGTGTCTTTATCATAATTAGTTTAGGAGTTATTAAATTTATAATTAAATTACATTTTATCGGTATTCGAACCCTGGACACCAGAAACAAAATTATTTACAATATTAGTTTGATATGTTTAAAGGTGCTGTATGCATTTACAGCATCAATCTAAGTGATATATTCTAGAGTATAGAGAAAAAATAAGTAAGTGATTGAAAGATCGGGATTCGAAGTAAGGACAACTGATTGAAAATTATATACAGTATTAATTGCCCATCATAGGAGCTATCAATCATGCTTTGGTCAACTCCTCTACCTCTCTTAGTTTCTGAGATAATGACGATTTAAAATTAGGCTCGAACCCAGAACGTCAGGTATCTAATTCCACATCCACAAGATACTACCTAATAACATAAAGGCAATAAAGTTTATTTGGCGTCTGTATCTTAATTAGTTTAGAAGTTATTAAATTTATAATTAAACTACATTTTATCGGTATTCGAACCCTGGACACCAGAAACAAAATTATTTACAGTATTAGTTTGATATGTTTAGAGGTGCTGTATGCATTTACAGCATCAATCTAAGTGATATATTCTAGAGTATAGAGAAAAAATAAGTAAGTGATTGAAAGATCGGGATTCGAAGTAAGGACAACTGATTGAAAATTATATACAGTATTAATTGCCCATCATAGGAGCTATCAATCATGCTTTGGTCAACTCCTCTACCTCTCTTAGTTTCTGAGATAATGACGATTTAAAATTAGGATCGAACCCAGAACGTCAGGTATCTAATTACACATCCACAAGATACTACCTAATAACATAAAGGCAATAAAGTTTATTTGGCGTCTTTATCTTAATTAGTTTAGAAGTTATTAAATTTATAATTAAACTACATTTTATCGGTATTCGAACCCTGGACACCAGAAACAAAATTATTTACAATATTAGTTTGATATGTTTAAAGGTGCTGTATGCAGTTAAAGCATCAATCTAAGTGATATATTCTAGAGTATAGAGAAAAAATAAGTAAGTGATTGAAAGATCGGATTCGAAGTAAGGACAACTGATTGAAAATTATATACAGTGTTAATTACCCATCATAGGAGCTAACAATCATGCTTTGGTTCACTCGTCTACCTCTCTTAGTTTCTGAGATAATGACGATTTAAAAATTAGGATCGATCCCAGAACGTCAGGTATCTAATTACACATCCACAAGATAATACCTAATAACATAAAGGCAATAAAGTTTATTTGGCGTCTTTATCTTAATTAGTTTAGAAGTTATTAAATTTATAATTAAATTACATTTTATCGGTATTCGAACCCTGGACACCAGAAACAAAATTATTTACAATATTAGTTTGATATGTTTAAAGGTGCTGTATACAGTTACAGCATCAATCTAAGTGATATATTCTAGAGTATAGAGAAAAATAAGTATGTGATTGAAAGATCGGGATTCGAAGTAAGGACAACTGATTGAAAATTATATACAGTATTAATTACCCCTTATAGGAGCTATCAATCATGCTTTGGTTCACTCGTCTACCTCTCTTAGTTTCTGAGATAATGACGATTTAAAATTAGGATCGAACCCAGAACGTCAGGTATCTAGTTACACATCCACAAAATAGTACCTAATAATATAAAGACAATAAAGTTTATTTGGCGTCTTTATCTTAATTAGTTTAGAAGTTATTAAATTTATAATTAAATTACATTTTATCGGTATTCGAACCCTGGACACCAGAAACAAAATTATTTACAATATTAGTTTGATATGTTTAAAGGTTGTGTATGCAGTTACAGCATCAATCTAAGTGACATATTCTAGAGTATAGAGAAAAAATAAGTAAGTGATTGAAAGATCGGGATTCGAAGTAAGGACAACTGATTGAAAATTATATACAGTATTAATTACCCATCATAGGAGCTATCAATTATGCTTTGGTCAATTCCTCTACCTCTCTTAGTTTCTGAGATAATGACGATTTAAACATTAGGCTCGAATCCAGAACGTCAGGTATCTAATTACACCTCCACAAGATACTACCTAATAACATAAAGGCAATAAAGTTTATTCGGCGTCTTTATCTTAATTAGTTTAGGAGTTATTAAATTTATAATTAAATTACATTTTATCGGTATTCGAACCCTGGACACCATGTACCCAAATATACATTCACAAGAAACTATCTAATGACATTAATGTAATAAACTTTATTTGATGTCTTTATCGTAATTAGTCTCTGAGTTATTAGAAGCTGAATTTGTAATTCGAACCCGGCCATCCTGGTCAACTTGGAACTCGTTGGAGAAGCTGCTGCTTTTTATATCATTTCCATCGCTAAAATCTAAAGTGTTGAGTGTTGGGCAGAGCACTTAGGAAAACAATTACTGACATTGTTCGCTAATGGGGTGAAAGCGTCTAACGGGTCAGCTAAGGAGGTCACCGTTACCGCCAGGCGGAAGTAGGTCGTTCGCTAATGTATGTAAACAGATCCAGAATGTAAACTTAAAAGCCTATTAATGTGTTGAAAGCGTCTAACATGTTCAGCTAATGGACAAGCGATTTCCCCAGATACAAGAAGGCTGCAGTGTTTCATTACATGACAGACTGTTCCCGTGAGCAGACTACTTATACTCAAGCTCCAGTCAACAATTCATTAATCAAAAAACTTAATTGCTCGAGGATGCAATCTGCAGACCTTAGTAATCATAAAAAAAATGTTTGACGAACATTACCTAATTAATTTGCCGAGGGGCGGCAGGACTCGAGAAAACAATTCCATCAAGTCATGACGCCACAGTAGAACGCATGGGGGAGGGGGTAGAACCTGCCGGCACAGACACTGTCGGCATTAGGTAAGCGCACAAAGGGAAGGGGGCGGAGCTAGCGGCACGCGACCGGGCGGCAAATAGTAGCGCACAAAGGGAGGGGGCGGGGCTAGCGGCATAGATCAAAGAAGCTTATCAGATGGCGGCAAATCCTTTGCGGCAGAGTCGCTAGGTTATATCTACTGTTCACCTTGTGACTTCACTTACTTCACACTGTTACTTCAATTTTCTTTAAGACGTAATGTAATATTGTAAAGTCGTCTCTTCTGTCTGCTTCACTCGCTGGGGAGTCGAACATGAAACCTCTATATCTCTCGCTCTAGTTCCGTCACAAACTTGCTTGGAAAATCGCCCTTGACGTCGATCAGAAATGCACTAATTCACTAAATTACTCTTAGTCGCGAGAATGCTCACTTATGATATAGGCAATGAAATTTTATACAGAGTTCCAGAACGTTCGAAAAGGGAAATATCCAGTATATTCTGATTATCTGGCGAGAGCGCTTCCGGTGTTTGTGCTGGCGAGAGCGCTACTTATTTTGTTTATCTCCGACTGTCTAGCTCCGACATCCCGATAACCTTGGGTCGTAGCCGATGCATCACACAGCTCCCTCCCCAGAACTAGTCATGCCGAGCAGTTTCGTGATAATCGGCAAGCCGATCGAGATGAGCCACAAACAGCTTTCTTCGGGGTGGCCAAATGCGGTACACCATATTTTTGATATAGGAACGTTACAACTGCAGCAACATCGACGACTTTTAGTCCCGGTGGGGCCATACGGGGTCACCTTCCTGGAATCCGACACTGGTTGCCAGATGGTTATAACGTGCTGCCATCCGGTCATTTGCTAACGTCAGGTGTTTCTTGGTGAGGTAATGATTATCTCCCAGATTATCCGTTAGCGTTTGGATATTTTTACGTTGCACTCGGCAGCGACTGCAGGACGGGAGCTTAGGGCGTCGCGCAGATATCGCATTGCTGGCACCGCTGTGTTCCATAGCTCTTATACTTCGGGCATCTGGAAATAATATCCGTCCAGGATGAAGTAGCGCAGAATCCTTTATCCTTCAAGAACGGTCCTGTTTCCATTCTTTGGCTGTTCCTCCTCAAAATCTCTTCATCCAATTCAACTGCAGATTTCACTGTGACTGGGCTTAGGGTTGCAGGACTCTCCTGGTCCAGATGCTCGTCCGCTGAGGCCTCGATCATCCTCTTGTTTTCTTTCGTCTGTGCGTCTAGCCACTTTTCTTGATGATCCAGATGCTCTTCCACGGTATTAATTTTATATTCCATATCAGATTTTATTTATTCTCTGTTGTGATATCATCTCCCATATTTTTCACTGTACGTTTATATCTGATTTTACATAGCTGAGTCAAAGCCGAGTTCAATTTTATTTTCTTAATTTTTTTCAGTGTCATATCCAGGTTAGTATTTCGTATTCTCCATTTATCATTAATTTCTTCCTTAACGTTGTTAATTTCTGTTCCCATCATCTCAAATTCAGATTCAATTTGCGCCTTCATTTTCTTGATTCCAGATTGAATTTACGTCTGTATATTCTCCATTCTGGATTTTAATTCGATCCCCATTTTCTACATCCTGGAAATTACACTCTTCACTTCATTCTCTATTCCAAATAATAGCTTTTTAAGTATTTCCTCCACCTAATCTCTTATATCTCACTCCTGACACAAGTGTGACTTTATCCAATTTTCATGGTCACATCACCAAGTTCTCACAATCATTTCATTATTTTGATCTAGGTCAAATTATGACTTCACTTATTTCACACTGTCACTTCCATTTTCTTCGCGACGTAGTGGTGTAATGTAATATACGTAAAGTCGCTCTTTCGTCTGTCTGCTTCACTCGCTGGATAGTCAAACACGATACCTCTCTATCTCTCGCAGTAGCAGCAATCACGGCAATCGTTGTAAACTCATTCTGAGAACCTCCCTTGATGTCGCATCAGAAATGCACCCACTCATTGACTCACTTACTAAATTAGTGACTCACTCATGATAAAGCTCGTAATGGAATCTACCACAGTTCTAGAACTTGGAGAAGGGGAAACATCCAGAATATTCTCTTTGTCTGACAATAGTGCTTCTGGTGTATACGCTGGCGAGAGCGCTACATATCTTTGTTTGTCTCAGACTGCCCGGTACCGATCTCCTGATAACCTTGGGCTATAGTCGCTGCGTCACAATATTAGTAAAACGTGCACAGCAATGGATTTCGAAAATATGAGCCTCGCTCAACATGCCTACCCTTTTTTAATTCGACAGTATATTTTGTACATGAGAATCAGAAATGTAACGTATTATTGAGAAAAGTATAACCGACAAAGTATAGTTGAGATAAATATTGTGGCATTTGGATGTTTTTGGGGATTATTTTGATATACTTGGAATAATTAAAATTGGTAGTATTGTTATAGCGAGGGATTATTATGAGTGAAGTTATCACGTAGATACTGTAGTGCATTTGTATTATTTCTTTTAGGAGCATGAGGAGTCAACGGGTCAACATGGGTAGGGCAAAAAGGTAAATCATTTGTGGTTTATAAGGTTTCATTTATAATAAACTTACTACGTATATCTTGAAATGTGTTGATCTTTTAAAAGTACAGACTCTTCCCTTTCATTTCTTGTAGTAGAAATCGTCTAAATTACTGAGACGTGTTCATTATAGCTGGACAATTCTGAAATGCTTTATGCTTTGCTCCCAATGTCGCCCCGTTTGTGTTGAAATTTATAAAGAAGTATTCCCGGAATTTTAGGCTCTACCATCGAGTTTTCCTAGGGGTATGACAATACTAATGGACAAAGTTTGGTTTAACTGTGTCATATTTATTACATTTACATCACTTTCTTCACTCAGTATCGTTTGTTTTCGTATTTCCTTTACAAATCATTCCTAGTGCTTCTCTTAATCGACATGAACGTTTACAGCAAAGATTTCATTACTCATTTCACTGTTGGTACTAGGGAGGTACAGTAGACTGGAGCGACAGTATAATCTTTACAAAGCATGGTACTATGCACTAGTTTGAAATTCAACTCTTTGAATGTCCACGACAAATAAAAGAATGGCGTCTTAGCACTTAAAAGTGTGTGATAAAGTATTGGAGAATTCAGTCTAACAGCAGTGATTATTTTCGAAATGTTATCTCCACAGACAAATTTCCTCACTCAAATTATGTGCTTTAATGCGTTTTATGTGTTAAGTTTGCTGTGTCTTATGGTTTACCTGCTATATACAATTATGTGGGGTATACAGATTTATTCGGCCATTGCCGCCAGTCGGTTGCCTTCGCCCGACGTCAATACTTTTAAGCGAGTTTATCACCAGTGCAAAGGACTAGCGAAAGATGAGTGGAACGGGTATATGTCAGCATTTTCGAGGACACCTTGTGAAATGGGACTTGAACCTTTCCAGTATTTACATTTGGAGCTTCTTTCGTTTGCGTCTCGTAAAATCTAGCATTTATTTTGATTGTTAACCCAAACATCTGAACGGCTTTGTAGCGTGGAGCGTTTCGGATTTAATGGTACAGCATTTGCATTACAAAAATAAAAAACTTATTCATATTATTTACTGTAGTAAATGAACTTTTATCATGTTTCTCATCTTCTGTCTCGGGACTTTTTGGGCAAGAACAGAGAAAATCATTCACACCGTAGCCAATATCGTGACGATAGACTCCCCGTCGTATCCTTCTAGTTCGAAACTAGCACTCAACCATGCACATTCTGTGGTCAGTGGTCACTTCCATCTCGCATGCACAGAACGCACAAAAATCCTAGTGAAAAACAGCTCCGCACCGCCGCAGCATTTCAACCTGTTTACGAAGTCGGAAGTGCATGCAGTCCAAGGTTAAATTCCGCACCTCCCCTTTGAGTGAAGGTGCTTGCTGAACTTATAACGACTCTCTCATTTAAACTAGCTATAGGTAGTGGTAAAGACCGAATAAATCTCTTACAAACTTCAGAATGAGCATCAGTTCGAAGGCTATTTGCAAAAGCATTCAAGATCCTTTGTTTCTTTGTGGTATAAATATCGTAAACGTCGGTAATTTATTCAAAATTGTTTAAGCCATTTTTGAGAAAATCAAATAATAAAGTAAAAGTTTCCACGTGTAGTTTGGGATGTGGAGATTTCTTGAAAACCTTGGTTCGTATGGTATTTATGGTATTTGGGGAACTTAAAAACAAATATTTCTGTTGAAGTATTAAAGTTACCGAGCGGGATGGCTTAGGCGGAAACGTCTGTGGCCCGCATTCAGGAGGTCCCGTGATCCGACCAATCTGACTGAGGTTTTTTCGTACTTTCTCTCATTCCCCAAGGTAAATGCCGGATTGGATATTTAATACCACGACCTTCAGTCTAAAACAATAGTAAAAATGCAAAATAGGTGGTAATAGCGAATGCTTTGTCATCTATCCACAGACAATAAAAGCAGGTAGACGGGACGGCACCCTAATGCCATCTACATAGCACGAAGCAGAAGATCCGGCTGCTATGCCCTAGAGCCTCTGGGAACACGTGACAAAGCAAAATGATATGGTATCAGGGATGAGACCTTGAAGGTTAACTGCTCGCCTTTCTGTGTGAACGCGGCGGTTGGACTGGACGGCACACTAATGCCATCTGCACGATATGATCCGGGTGGTTAAGGATGAGCTCTAGATGGCTAACTGTCCTACTTTCTATATGAGAGCGGTAGTTAGACTGGACGTCACCCTAATGCCATCTGCATGGCACGAAGCAGAAGATTCGGTTGCCATGCACTAGGGTCTCTGTGGACACGTGACGAAACCGGTGGTTACAAGGACGAGACCTAGAGGGCTAACTGTTCGCCACACATCGATCTAAGAGTTCTCCACCAACAGATCCGTCGCGATATGGCCAAGTAGTTAAAGCGACGTAAAATAAATAGAGTAATAATAATAAGAACAATAATTTTTCAGTGGCAGGTGGGAGAGTAAATAAACATTGAAATTAAACTATATACACCTACATTCTTTTTGATCAAGAGAATGGCACACTGCCACAGTGAATCTGCCATTAATGTGTAACGGGAAAGCTTTGTGCATCAATTGTAGCTGGAAAACGTTGTTCCTCTGGTTAATGCCCTCTGCTGCAGTGTACTTGTCTCCGGCTATTGCTGCTCGTCGCCTGCTTTATTCTCCATTTCTAATCATTACCTATCTAGTTTTCAAGGTCTCAAGGTTTTCGTAGGTGAGGCAAATTAAAATACATTGCATTTCCCTTAAGAATGTGGTTTATTAGCCAATAAATATATATGGGCGGCTATCTTTTCCCATTATAACAATTCTTACCATTATAATAAATTAGGAGCCTAGTCTAACTGCACACGTCTTCGCACCCCAAGGCACACACGTGCATTTGTCCTCCAGAGAGTATCACTGTGTGTCGACGAGATTCTATAAGAGAGTGAAAATCTGGGGCTTTCTTCCCCCTTTTATACATAAGCCTAATGACGCTCAACTCCGCGCCTCAAAATGTAGCGACATTGGTCCTCAGACCGCCTTACCTTATTAGGTAAGAGAATATTCTGCTCCAAAAGATTTCGCATACGCGTCCCAGTGACGCGACCGGAAGCAGATTCAACATCTCTGTCTCTTTCCTTTCTATATCTTTCTATTTCTCCATATTACTACCTGTTCCCTGCTCATTAGCTTGGTGAAAAGTGGGCTCTACCTATAATTATCTTTTATCTGGAGTTAGCTAGCTCGCCCGTCCCTTACTTATCTAAGTTACCATCTGCTTTTGTACAATTCTTGGTTGTTAAATATTCTAACATGTTTCTTGGAGAATTATATTAATACGTACAATTCTTGTTTAATATTGATTTATATGCCTACGTGTATATGTATATATGTGTGTGTGGTATATCCCCTTTCAAATGCTAGTAGAGTTAAGGTAGACAGGGGCAGTCGCTTTTAAACAAATCCCTGTGCATGGGGCACGATAACATGTGGCGATTTGCTGAACGGCTGAACTCGGTGCAATCCTCTCAACCTGTGTAAAGCTTTTCCATGTACCACTTTGCCAGAACTGTTAGATACGACTCCTAAAGACTGGCAGCTCTTTCCAGCCTGTCTTTACAAAGGTTGTGGCTTTTTAAACACATGCGTATAAAGGTTGCAGGCTTTCCTTTAAGCGGATTATGAATGCCCTGTCTTGAATGTTAAAATTACAAATGTCCCATTTCCTCATTATCTACTGATCGCTGCTGATAGAAATGTTAACGAAACCTAAATAATGAAATAGACCAGGTATGGGCGAGAGGGTGTCTCATCCAGGAGGGAGGGGTACTGTGACGTAACGTAACTACCCATCTATCCGAGCAGTGGCGAATGTGATTCTTAGTTTTGAAAAGATAGAAATGCCTATTTATTATAATTCAAGGTATGCAATAAATGAGAAAACAATATCAAGTGCTTTATTCATTATTATTCATACAATGAATATCTCATATTTGTTATGAAACTGAACAAAAAAAATATATAAAATATCCTTATAAACTTACAGGAAAAATGAACAAACAGTACGCAATACTTACAGTTTTAAATATTAGTAAATAGTACAGTACAGTAAATAGCTAAATATCTTGCTTCAACTGATGTTGTTGACATATTAATTAGAGCCAGGAGTACTATCCCATACCTTTTACTTTCCCTATCACGTACCTAGCAGCTAGAGAAGGTCTTGCATTCCACCCAAAAATTCGGTACCGAAATACAAGTTCACCGGAAATACAAGTTTTGAGGCCACCTGAATAAACAGCATTTTAGAAAATTTCTTTGTTGTATGTGAAGAACATGACACAAAAATGAAATCTCGGATATTTACTAAACTTGGTATTTAAGTCAGTACCTTCCAAAGTGCAAGTACCTTCTGCGATACGAAGATTTTCAAGAAAATCCTTCACTCCAAACTTCTCTATATAATGGAACATTCTTCGAAATGTTTTGCTTTTTAAAACATGACTCTAATGATTTTGATTAAAATATAATATATTAAATATACTTATATGAAAAATAAGGTGTGTATCTTGAATTTTCTAGGAAGAGCCTGTGAAGTCCTCTTACATTTGGAAGCAATTTTGTATAATCTTGTGTAATTGGTAAACGTTGTGCGATAGACGAAAACTACTACACAAAAAATGTAGATCTCTTTATAACACATAATTTATTATCATATTATTATTATTATTATTATTATTATTATTATTATTATTATTATATACAACTACATACCATACAGTACATTGCAGCATTTGTGTATGTTACAAATATGAAAGTCCCTTTTTTTTTAAATGTCCAAATTCTTGTGGAATGCATGTTTTAATTGCCTCAAGCAATGTTCTATCACTGAATTAGAAGACCGCGAACGAGAAGGGGAGGGGTGGAGGTTTCTTGACACGCGGAGTCAAGAATGTCTATATCTGAAATAGACACTGAGAAGTAGTTTTTTACATTTTTCTTAATTTTTATCCATTATTTCTATAGGAAAATCTTTTCTAATTAATTTATGAACAACACTTGTGCTTAAAATTGAAAAACGATATAATAAATTAATTTATGTTCCAAGTTTCATCATTATAAGTTCGATAGTTCCTGAGAAAGTTTTTAGAATTGCATAGAAATTACTAACTTCTACACATCTGTGTATTTGCTTACTTTTAGGAAGCATTGCAGCACCATAAAGAAGGGTAAGTTGTCTAACACAAAAAGTAGGTACCATCGTCATTCCTTTTTTTTACTTTTTAGTTTTTTTAGAAAAACAGCGATTAGCTCTGAACTGTAAGCATTCAAGATATTTGATCTTGAAGATTTTTTTCATAAAAATCGCTATTCTGAAATACTTTTAAGAAGACTGATCTAGAGATTTTCTAGTCGAATGTTTTGTAAATTTTCAGTGTTCGGAATTGTTTAATACACCTTACATATGTATTAAGAAATATTGTTTGGTGCATATATGTTAGGGCGTATTTGAATTATGTAGCTTTTTACCAACATTTAAACTATTTTATAAATTAAATACCATTACGATGTAATTTTCACAATTACTTATAAAAATTTCGACTTATAAATGATTTTAAAATTATTTTTGTTTTTGAAAGCTTTAGTTTTTGCAAGATACATATGTTTATCAAACTTTAGTGAGTTTGGTGAGTGATATAGCAATTGGAGCTTTCACTAATAACTCACATTTTTGTTAGCCTTTTTTGGAGAAACCAGTTTCAAATTTTTCATATCGTATAAATTACATTTGAAGAGAATTTTAAGTGCTAAAAATGTTAAACATATTATAACCTAGGTTAACAAATTTAAATTCACAGATATTGATTGATCTAAAACTCTGATTATGCATTTTCATAAACAGTTTCAATTTGTACTTAAAATTTCATAATCTTGAAACTCATTAACACATATGAACCAAGCTTTGGAATAAACACTTCGAGACATTTTGAAAAAAGTGAGAAATATTAAGAAAACTGCAAATCTTCTGATGAGGGTTATTTAAATCCTCGCATAACTCGTGAGTTTTCTTGGTATAAGAAAAATGTTCACAGGAAAATATTCTAGAGAACTAAACTCAAATGTCTGAAAGAAGAATCTGAAATTTTTCCAATTACTGTCCAATTTTTATCGATCGACCCCCTAAAACAAACTTAAAAAGCTATTTATTAAAATGTATTACAACTATTTAAGCTGAATTTAAATACAAATATTCCGCTAAAAATAAAAATTGTCTTTTATAAATTAACTATACATGTTCACCGCTGAAAATGAGAAACTTTATGTCTACTGCTAAACTGAAATTAAACCTCCATGTTGAACTATTACCTTGTAATTCTGAAGGATATAACGACAGACAAAGTGTTATGGTAAAGGGTTAAGTATGACACCGACTTGGAGCACGCAACCGACACATAAACTGCTATTCAGTAACTGTGGAGAAAGTTACAGAATTAATTACATCACAGTTCCCAAATATGATCAGCTTAATGAGGGAGGTTCCCAGAAAAATAAGCTTTTAGATAAGAATCTCTGTTTACGACATACACACCTTGATAACTCAACAAAGACATTAATAAACATGCAATGTGTTGCAGGCATAGAACCCATCTAACCATATTTTTGCATATATTTTATGTATATTAGAGCTTGGCATTTATTTTGGCATTTATCGGACTTTTCGTTTGTAAGCTTTGCTCTTCACAGACGCATACACGCGGCATGTTTCCAAAAATGCTTAATTAGTATTCAGAGGGCTCAAAACTGTATTTCCGATTCAGTATCAAATTTTTGGGTGGAATGCAATACCGTCTCTACCTACTATGTATGTACGCGGTAGAGGAAGTGAAAAAGGAATAGTGATTTTTCAGTTGACTAAGTATATAATGTATGACAATGCAAACCTATAATAAAGAATATATAGGAAATAGTTAACGCCACAAAAACTTTTAAAATAAATTGTGTGATTTAACGAGATCTACATATTTTGTGTAGTAAACTTACGATTTACAAGTTTAAAAAATTCATTCACGCTACTTCCAGAAAATTCAAGATATACATTTCATTTGGTATGCAAATACTTAAGTCATTTTAATCAAAGTTCTTAGAGCCATTTTTGATAAAATAAAAAATAAAGAATATAATTTTATGTAAAGAGTAGTTTCAGGCGGGGGAATTTTCTTGAAAAATCTTCGTGTCGCATCCTCGGTGGACATTGAACTTTAAAGCAGAAAGTGAGATTCCGCGATTATGGTGTGCCAGTTTGATACATGAATGTAGTTGCCACCTTTTCTCTTTGTCTCCAATATTTTATGTTGATTCTGCTGCCGGCTGATCCAGTGGTTGTGTTATGAGATGTTTCTCTCAGGGTATGGGTGGATGTATTGTGAAGGACAACATCAGTTGAAATTGGCTGAGAAATTTATTGTGAATATTTGAGCTCCTGACTTCAGTTGCCGACCGTTTGAAATGAACAAATAGACTGACTCTGAATTGTAGCACTTGAAACTATGACATTTGAATTATTATACCTGCTCACTTCTGCAGTATCAAGGTTACGGTTGGAAATAACTGTTTCCCCAATAAAAGAAACTATAAGGGTGACTTGTCGTGAGTCGCTAAAATGTTGCTCAGAAAGACCCCTCGCGATAACCGCGGAATTTTACTCTCACAAGCGCGTCACTAGGCGCTTAAAATTAAAAAGGTAATTACCGCTAACGGTACCAGGGAGAGAGTAACTCTCTGATTTAGATGTCTGCCTCTACATTACTTAAGCCACGCCTACACTGGAATTACTCCCACAAAACTTATTTCACACCCGAGTGAGTATTTATCTCTGTTCATGCGCGTCTCTGACTTTGGTTACTAGGGGGGCTGGCGAAAATCTCGGAAATAGCTTTCACTTCCCTTTTTCAGAATTTCTGCCTATGTGACTGTGTGTACTGAACTTATAATCTGACTGCGTTCCTAGAAATCCTTAAGCTGAGGCAGTATTTTTAACACTTGAATAATTTCAATTAAATTATATAATATATAAATTCAATAACAGCCCGCCTTGAAGCAATATGTATGTAATAATTTGAAAAATGTATGTAATAGTCATTGAAAATGCTTATATTATTGTAAACATGTTCAATAATGTTATGTGAATGCATTATATAATTTAATAATGTCAGAGTTGTGAGAATAATAAGTTTAACGCTACTAACAATTAGGTAACAATGTGGTTACCTTGAGGCAATAATGGTTTTGAGAGTTTAAATGTTACTAGTCATGATTAGAGCAACAATAATATAAATTTTGTGACAGTTTAAAAATAGCCAATCAACAGCCAGAAAAAGCTTTAGTAAAATGCAGGTATTCTATTGGACTAGGATTAGCCAATCAGAGACTTGAAATACAGAAGTTTACGAGTTTGGACGGTTGAAATACGTTCAGTTGCTGGCAAACCTTGATAGTAAACGGATGGAAGATGTGTTCTCTAGAAACGTGTCTCTAAAACAATACTGACGCAGCCGAGACAAACATAAACATAAATAATATCTATAGAAGCAGTTTAATAACAAAGTTAAATAATTTTTTTTAAACTTGGGGCGCAACAATAAAAATACATCTTAAAATCAGCTTTACACACGTAGCAGCATATTACGTAACAAACAATCATTCTCAAATTGGCTTCCCAAGCATGTGGCTAACATCAAAACAATAAATCAGTAAACAATTCAACTTCAACACCTACTTAAAATTGACGCCCAAAGCGTGGTGCAAACTAATTCTAAACAATTACTACTTCAAGTTGGCATCTATACGTTGTACATTTAAACTAAAGCAACTAATACTTCAAGTTGGCAATTTTTTTTACTAAATGGAGCAAAAAATAAACAACTCCAAAGTAAAGACAATTATCTACTCAAACTAGCTCCCATTACGTCGGACAGAAACAACACCTTCTTCAAAGCTAATGTGTTCTCTATTCGGCTGATACTAATTACTTTCGTTACACGGTGCGCTAATTACCTTCTTCTCGGGGCAACTCAAGCTTGCTACATAGTACATTGATTTAGTATACGGAAATTATTTATTCCAAGTATTTCTTTATCTTAGTATGATTTGTTTATTTAATTATTTATATACCCCGTCAACAATTACGATATCGACTTAGAGTTATGCCGTTCACATAAAGTAAGTCATAGATACACACAGTCATTTTGGATTCATAGGATGATCTCAAAACGTGAATTTCC
Source organism: Deroplatys truncata (assembly GCA_030765065.1). Classification (NCBI taxonomy): domain Eukaryota; kingdom Metazoa; phylum Arthropoda; class Insecta; order Mantodea; family Mantidae; genus Deroplatys; species Deroplatys truncata. The sequence goes on along the minus strand of CM060986.1, from coordinate 94,566,806 downwards.
TGTGAAATCTCTGTATAGAATTTTTGGGTGGAATACAATTCTTCCCTTACTTACTGCAAGTAAGCAGCAGAGAAAGTAAAACCTACCACGTGAAACAAGATAACTACGATTGTATTGGAAGTACCAGACAGAAACGAGTTTGTTACCATCAAACGTTTTACTTATATTTTATTGTTTATTAACAGCGGAGAAAAAAACGTTTATTACCGGTTTGCAAAACATCACATGGTGTGTAATTTACACGGAGAGGGAGAGGAGTGGGTGTACTGGGAGGAGTGTAGTGGAAGAGGGATTGTAACGTAGAGAGAGAGAGAAAGGAGCGAGGAATATAGGTATAGGGAAAAGAGGGTAAAGAGAGAAATACACAGAAAGAGAGCGCGAGAAGCAGAAGCAGAAAGAAAGAGAAGAATCATCTCATTTAACACAACGCAAATGTAGCTGCAGTTTATGGCATAAGTGATAAACGAGGTATTTTACAATATAAAATGGTATTACTAAAAGCAGTTGCCTAAAACAAACGGTTATTAATCTGGGAATCCTGTTTGATAAAGCTAAATACTACGCTAGGTAACACTGCTTTCTACCATTAAATAAATGCAAATGCTGTCATTGCTAGGCATTGTTTACTTACTGAAGTGATAATATCCACCCAAATAATATGAATAATAAGTAATAAACCCTAATAAGAATATTAATAAGCATCTAATCAAAATAAGAAAGAGAGGAATACCAATATGAGGGAAGAATAAAAGAGAACATTAAGAATTAGAAAAGGGGGTAATAAATCATAACGAAAGAAATAAAGTAAAGATTAGATATTAATACAAAATCAGAAAGTGAAATAAAATGTAGAAAACGTGTATTTGAGAACGAAAAGACTTGGCGAAAACCGTAAAAAGGTTCAAGACTTAGGAACGTACAGGAAGAGAGACATTAGTAAGCGATAAGTCACAATAGGAACCGAGTGGAGCTCTCAGGATGCGAAGACAACGAGTCGGAAACCGAATTCAGTCAAGCGCACAGAAAATTCATTCTAGCGAACATAAGTTGTTAATGGTAGACGCGGACGAAGTTCGGGCGACGAATTTAAGAGCCAGTGGAAGACGAAGAAAAATTTAAAAAAGTAACCAATAAAAATTAATAAAAGTCACGTGCATAGCAAATAGATAGATGAAAACTAGAAAAGAGGCGTGAAATAGAAAATTATCTATGACAGAGAGCAACTTTCAGACGTGTGTAAGATGAATACTTTGTGTCGAAACGTAGGGTAGAGAAGTTGACTTTGTGTCGAACCGTAGGGAGAAGATAACTGTGTGTCGAACCGTAGGTTAGAGAAGGTAACTCCGTGTCGAGCAGTGAGGGAGAATAAGATAGATGTAGAAATTCATAGTATTTTATATCAGAGAGGGAAACAGTGCAGATGTCTACGAGTAATTATTTATGTATAGGAAAATTAGTTTAAAGTAAACGTGAGTAAAAGGGTAGCTAGAACATGACTAAAGGTTGCCATTAAAATAGCATTGTAATATTTCTTTAACTTCTCAAAGTACTTAAAAAAGGGTAAAACACGGAAACAATAGCAGGGGATGACAGGAGTAACCGCGTCTTGTGTGAAAGGGTATTCGGACGAGAACAACAGTGTGGATCTTCAATAAACGGGCCATTTGAGAGAACAGTGAGCTTCATTCATCTCCCATCCACACTTCCTGAGGTAAGAGTCCTGAACCCATATTCCTCTACCTGAGTAGCCGGCAGCAACATCAATCCTCCCGAATTTCCAACCCAACACCAAGAAGCGATCATTGTTAACTTCTTTTTTTAAACCCCGCTACATTACCAAATTAGATTCCCCAAGTACAAGTTGGCTTACCTGGTATTACTAGCGCCTGCCAAAAATGTATATAATTTGTTACATATAAACATTTTATTACTTTTCCTACCACCCATATAACTATAGCAAAAATCCCACACGGCTGTCTCTAACCTCATCATCTATTAATGGCTATACAAATTATTCTTGCAAAAGTTAATGTTTCTGTCATTACACATTTCGTTATAGTTATAAAGGAAACGGCGATAATCAAATATTAAGAATTGGACGGTATATGCTGGCCTTAAAATTCCATTCTCTTTCAATGCAATCTCAGAAATTTCTGAAATTCGACTTGAAGAGAATGAGAAAGTCTTGAACAAATCTAATTATTAATACTTAAATGGTTGGTCACAAAAGAACTTATTTGGAATAAATTGTGTGTTTTAGAGAGATTTACATTTATTTCTGTAGTGCGTTTTTGTCTATCGCTTAACGTTTACCAGTTATACAAGATTATATAAAATTATTTTCACAGTCTATTAGCTGAAAATTCAGTATATGAATTTTATTTGCTATTTAAATATATTTAATATATGCTATTATAATCAAAATCGTTAGATCCAGTTTTTAGTAAATAAAAGATTTAGAAAAATGTTGCATGTAAAGGGTTGTTTGGGGCTCGAGGATTTTTCTGAAAACGTTGTGTCGTATTTTTGGAAGACACTGAACTAGAATACCAAGTTTGGTATTTCGTTTTTGAGTTGTTTTGTTCACAGAAACACACATAGACCACACATATGGACCTTTTTATAAAAATGAATTCTTTTTTTTCAGAGGGCATCAAAACATGTATTTCCGTTGAAATCTCGGTGGATCGAATTTTTTATATGATTTTCTGGAAATGCATGTTTTGTGTTCACAAATCCAAAGAAGTATTTTTAAAGAAAGGTAAGCGCGTTCATATGTTTTTGTTTCTGAAAAGCATAACTCAAACACAAAAGGCTGAATAAATGCTAACATCGCTATTCAAATTCAGTATTTTCTATAGATGAAACATAAAATCCTCCCCCAAACTACCACTTATATTCTCAAAAATGGCTCTAACCATTTGGATTAAAACATACGTTTAAAATATTTGCATAATTATTAAAGCGTATAATCGTAAGTAGTCTGTGAAATCCTCTTCTTCCTGAATAATTTTGTACGAGGCGCGTTTTAAAGTAAGAACCGATAATTTTCCAAATACGTTATTATCATCCATTACTTTACGCCTTACACTACTTATCCACAAATTCACCATCGTTATTCATGCATTTGCCGAAACGGGAACCAGTTTTTGTATGCCTTCGTCAAAGAATGATGCCACCTGTAATGAAAGCCAAGCCTGCACTTCTTGTTTTACAACATCGTCGTCGTTGAAATGTTTTCCACCAAGGAATCTCTTCAGATGAAGAAACAGATGAAAATCGTTCAGTATCAAAGCCGGATTGTAGAGAGGATGGTAGAATTGTTCCCAACCAAATGATGCGACCAAAACTTGAGTTTGGCTGTGTGTGGCTACTGTTTTTCCATAAATCTCTCACAATTGGCGATAAATGTTTGCTGGAGCAACATTTCTCGCATTGAAAAAACGAATCACTGATCTGACTTCCTAGTCGGCGAGTCAATTGTTTTGTACATTTCGAAAGGTTCTAACAGCAGAAAAAACGTGAGGATAGCTCAAAGTTTTGTCTAGCTTCCTAATGAATGGAGGAAGTGATCCGCATGCTCAAAATTGCAATTGCAGCGCCACAGCGACAAAATATTAAAACGACACTTCCTTTAAAAACACGCCTGGTATAATATTGTATTACTGATAAACCATAAGAGACAGAATCTTACCATACAAAAATATACATTTCCTTAAAACACAGCTTTTTTTAAATATCCTTGTGTGACATCTGTTTCCAAGATGTTCGTTGCGATAGGTGTGAATATACGGTGTTCCCGAATCGAGGCCCACGTAAGCAATACAATAGACACCAGGGACAAAAAAAAAATATATATGTATATTCCTACATTACGTAGGAAAACATACTTGTATTTAATTTATTGTATTTAAAAGCCTTTTGGTATTGATAATACTGACATCGCGTAGGGACAAGTGTATTGTTTGGTGTACTAACTTTTAGCTTTGAATATTACATTGATCTAATTGACATACTGTTTGTGTATTATTAACTGTATTCTTTGTACATGACCATAATATTTATAATACATATATTAATGTAATACTCCGTAATAAATTACCATATAATAATAATAATAATAATAATAATAATAATAATAATAATAATAATAATAATAATAATAATGGAATGTAAGAGTTAAAGCGAAACACACTTTATTTATCTGTAGGTTCTCAGCGTAATACAAACATTACACTTGAGTCACTTTTGGTACATTTCGGAACACAACACAATTGAACTGCTGAGTCACAACTCACAAGTGAACTCACTGGCACTGTCCATGTTTCGCTTCTTAGCTTCTGGGCAAGAGCAGCTCCTTTGTTGGCCCCGCATACAAAGGTGAATGTTCCAGTAATGGAGGCTACTAGAACATGCCGAAAGGAATGTTCTGGAACAATAAAAACTGCGGGGAAGCGGCACATAATGGATTCGCTATACGGTTATTCTGCCTTCATAAAACAAAATACCTTAACTCACTTTCAAAAATTGAGTTAAGGTGACTCCCTTTGCTCAGAAGACGTTATACATCATATTTTAGGGTACAAATACCGCATTTCACATTTTACTGCCCTACATTGAAATTAATTTTGGCTTATCTGCAGATATTTTATGTTATTACTACTTTAAAGAGCCTTAATTGCTCATAATAATATAGGTAGCCTCAAGTACAATGGAGTTAAGGGATTTAGTTAATAGAAATTGGACTTACGGTTATATGTTTTATGATGCATCTAATTATTGAGTACATAGAGATGTTGGTCTTAAATTTGCAGTGGCTTGAGATGTACTGTTTTATTATGTTGGTATACTAACTTCTGTTTTTAACAGTGTGTAAAAGGTTAAGTCGACAAACGAGTTCTTATAAAAGCGCGCTTGCTACAGAGCGCTGGTTCTGTAAACCAGGTTTAATAGCAACACCAGAGCTGGAAGGTTTTTAAATATAGCTACGGAAATAGTTAAATGTGACAATTATTCTGTTTCACCTACTAAAAAAGAAACATCAGATGAGTTGATTAATTCATTTTCAATTAAACCTAAAACAGATTTTACAGAATTTGGCGATAGAGAGAAACAATGAATTGTTGAAATATAAATGTCTTAAAAGGACCGCTTGCCACCAGCGGGAACAGATGATGATGATGACGATGATGAAAGTCAATAGCTCTGATCTGGCATAAAGCTATGGCAGGTAGAATACGATAAGACATTATCTCTGCATTTTACGCTTTATGTTTAAAGAAAAGGAATAAAAAGAAGATTGTTTTGTGGCTCGATAACTGTGCAGTACAAAACGAAAACTGGACAATAATCTGGTAAATACATACGCAGTTACTAGACAAGAAATACATCTGAATTATTTGGAAAAAGGATATACCATCATATCAGCCGATTCCTTCAACAATCAAGTTGAGCTCTCTGTGAAGAAGACAAAGAATGCATATTGTTAAATGTTGGGCTGAGGACCAAAAGGTTACCAGAAAATGGTTAAGTTTAGATCACCCCAACACGCACATGTGAAACTCGCTGTCAGCTAATGTGAAAATTAAGGTGGAAGCGTGGGTTTTTATATTAGATTGAAAGATTACATAACACACAATACCTGAGATTTATTCACAAACGTTTGTCGACTCTACATAATTAACAAAGGAGACAGGATGGAGGGAGATGCCACAGACCGTAGACTGGCCACACACATCTGGCTCCAGCGACCACTTCCACTCAAGTGACGCTATCTTTTCCGCCCATCAACCGTGTCTAACCAAAGCCAGACAGGGCTGACGTCACACCAAACATTTTCAAACAGATCTCTCCCTTTGGCGTGTTACGCACCGAAAGGAGAGACCGTTAAGCCGAAATATATCTAAGGAGACCCAATAATGCTACGTCTGGTAGCAACAATTAAGTACAACAATGCGTCTTGTAATGACAATGAAATTATTAATATGCCACATCATGACTGATTATTTCCAGGACACTGTTGAATAGGCAAATTTCAAAAATGTATGGACCGTAAGGATGCAAGTTACTGACTGTATTAATTATGAAAAATCCTACTTCCGTCAAAAAAAAATAAAACCAAGACCATATTTAAATAAAACTCGTAGTATAAATTGTGACAAGGAGAGGTCAATATGGTTTGATCTATAAAACAAATTATAATGGTGATGCTATTGAACTGTACTTTCTTAGTGTTAAGACATTAAAATGTGGGTTTCCAATTGTTGAAAGATGCACACGTGTGCATGTATTCTACGCAAGAAGAAATAAGACATTATGATGAAACTGTTTCTTTTCATGCCTAAAAATCGACTTAAATTTTGGACGGATTCTGAGTTTTCAGTTGTGCCTGATCTTTAGTTAGGAGAAATGTGAAATCCCAAATTGGACGAGTTATAAGCGAAATACTGCTACAACTACCTATAATAGAGACAATACAAGGAACTCTCTGTAATAAAGTAAGAAGGGAGACTATACTAAGTTCTACAAGGCTATGCCAATATTGTTATACGGATCGGAAACATGGACCTCGACTACACAACAGAAAGAGAGATTAGAAGTAGTTGAGATGAAACTTCCAAGACCGGTTGCAGGATAGACGAATGTGGATAACAGGAAGGAGCTGAAAGTAGCTTTTAATCTAGAAATAATAAAAAAAAATACAGGCTGGACCAGTTTTTAAATGAGCACCTACAGTTAGAGTCAAATTAAAATGATCCTAAAATGACCATCACAACGTCCTCCAAATAAAACACGACTAATGGCATTTACTTTCCCCCATAATATCAAGCCACTTTTATTCAAGACATTTCTTACTACAACGTTTAGTTTTGGAGATATTGTACAGTCTCAAATGGTCCACCCTGTATACAAGGATGGCGTGAACATGTACTTACAATGGAGACAACCCGTTCACCCCAGATATTATATAACTATAAACCACAAGGAATGCGAAGTGTAGGCCGACCAAGAAGATGATGGCGTGATCAGTTTAATTAACACTGTGTGGAGACGGAACAGGCCATATGGCCTAAAGCGTATTGTTGTTGATGAACTACATATAATACAGACAATAAGCCTTTTGTAAATAATATTTAAATATAAGAATTAAAACTCTTTTCTGTGAATCAAAGCAAACGTATATGCTTTTACTTAAGCTTTATCAATAGTGCAATACATGTTTTGTGTTAAATATTTTATATTTTGTTTGTGGGTTTAGGAACCTATGACTAAACTATTCATTAATTTCTTTGGAGTTAAGGTAAACTAACAGGAATTTTGTACTGACTTGTAACAAATCTTTAAACCAGAAAGCGGTAAGTCCATTCTGTTGTAGTTTTCAGACGCCTATTTGATTGTTATGTGCTTCATGCTGTCTATTTATTAATTTTATGTGTTCTAATTGCCTTCAAAGTAGTCTGAAGATATTCATATGAAAATTTAGAGCAAAACGAAGCCTGATTTAGAAATAAACCTCACTTGCAAAATTGCATAAACCGGAGTTAATGTGTCTTGTTTTATGAAGGCAGTATTGTACTGGGATCGGTCATTAGCCGCACCCAGCCGGCCAAGTAGGTGAGTCGGGATGCGCTGGCACCTCAGGCCCGTAATTAACTTCGCGCGCGCGGTCACAACAACGACCACGACGATTCCGTCTAGAGCCACAACTCTTAACTTCTTAACATTTATAACTGCCAGCCCTGAAACCCTACAGCATATAACTAACATTACCGGTGCACCGTGCATAACTCGTAATATAACCTCAAGAAGTAGACGGGGATTCAAAAACACATGTATATCCAACACGTTTACGTTTTTTAAAGGCAAAGTCACCATCTTTTTGTTTCTGGTAAAGTGTATGGAATTTCAAAGCCAGCATATAGGTACCAGCTTTTCAAACATTTCACTATCGTTTCATTCTTCGGTATTACCCTCAAAGATGTAATGAAACCACTTCTGCAATGCTTATCTCGATTAATATGAACTAAGTAGAAAAGTATGTTTTCGTAAGAATTCTTGTAGAAGTGTAAAAATAAAAATAATTGGTAATGAAAATCATGGGGATGTAGCATATCAGTTTTTTCCCTCATTATTACTCGTATAAGCAGTCTTCTTTTTCCCTGGAGGAAAACTTATTTTACATATGCTCCAGCCATCTTTAGCAAGGACTGCGTAAGTCTCATTTCTTTATAAGATAGTATCTCAATGTGTATTTTCAAATCTGTCTATCGATATTCCTGCAATATGGCCTTCATCTAGTTTTATTTTTCCCCACCTTTTATATCAAAAATGTATTTAAATCCGATCATACGATTTCACTTCTTATTCTATCGACAAATGTCTAGAATTTGTTCTCTGCAGAACTATGCGACACCAGTGCAGATATTCGTACTTCTGAACTAAGAACATTTTAGAGTAAGAACAGCCTGATTCTTCAAGCATTATTTATTTTGTTTCTTTTCTTATCTTTTTACTTTCTCTACTACGTATAGTAAGTAGGGGAAGTATTGCATTCCACCCAAAAATTCGATACCGAGATTTCACCGGAAATACACGTTTTGAGACCTCCTGAATCCAAAAAAAAGCATTTTTAGAAACATGTCCGTGTGTGTGTCTGTGTGTGTGTCTGTGTGTCTGTCTGTGAACAGCATAACTCAAAAACGAACAATCGGATAAGCACCAAACTTGGTATTTAGGTTCAGTATCTTCCAGAGATGCGACACGACGGTTTTCAAGAAAATCCCCCCACCTCAGACTACCCTTTACATGGAAGATTTTTCGAAAATTTTAATTTTCTCAAAAATGGCTCTAACGATTTTGATGAAAATATCATATGTTTAAGATAATGTCATGAGAAATGAAATGTATATCTCGAATTTTCTGGGAATGTCTCCAAAAGTATTCTTCATTGTGAACGACTTTTGCATAACTGGTAAACCATAAGAGATAGACAAAATTTTACTACACAAAAAATGTAGATCGCGTTAAAATACACAACTTATGTCATATACATTTCTTTTGTTGAGTGAACCGTTTTCGAGATATTGCTTGTTATTTCCTTAAAATTTCCAATACTTATACTTTTTCTCAAATGCGTTATTCATTTTTTTTATGTCCTGGACATGCAAAGAGAATGGAATGCGTCACATAGCAACCAGCGTGAAAATATTTGACTATCGCTTAAAAGCTACCATATTCCCCTTGCATCGACAAGAAAATTAGCAATAAGATTGACATCTCGATATCTCGATTAACATGAAGCATATGGAGAATAGGCGTTTGTAAAATTAGATTGTACAAGAGTAGAGAAAGTCATGTGAGTGTAACACATCAGATTTTTTTTTGTAGACACTTCCAGTATTTGTCAGAAACACAAGAAAAAGAATCTGGTAAATACGTGAAAATCATGACCTTCTCTACAAATTTGTATGCATATTATTAAGCCATAATTAGGAAGATATAGTTACTTGTAAGTAATTTCTTTTTATAGTGTATTATATAAGCTTATATTAAATATAATTTCTATGAAATGTTTCCTCAACTTTTAAATCTAAGTTTATAAAAACCAAGCGTTGCTAATTACTTTTCAGTTTTAATTTTTAATTAACAGTCTTCTAAACAAATACTCATTAGATGTTAACTTTTCTTAGTTTTGGTACACAGTTTTGTTGCGATCTGAATAAATCATAGACTAAATGTTGCAGAAGACAACACAACATATTTTTAAATTTAACTTTTAACTCTATACCTAAAATAGATTTCAAAATAAGCAAAAAGCAAACCCTACGTTCTAATGTTTATCGGATAAATTATTGAGAAACACCTAGCAACCAGTTCTTGCGAAGGGAAAGAAACAAGAAGAACGGCAAAATTTCAAGCATATTCGGTCGATATGACATATACAATAACGTGTATAAAAAGTGTTCCATTCCCCTAGATCGCAATAATGCTTTTCCCTTCGCAAGGTTTCCACCTTCAGGAATCAACCTTTGACGCCACTCTCTATGCGACTGGCCTGAAAAACGATTTAGTCATAAAAAAGCAAACCAATGTCATGCATGTTATAATCGATGTGGAATAAAGGGGTGGTTCGGACATCGGCCCTATCAAAGAGCTTTGATACGATTGGTACTCAAGGAAACGCTAAAGAAATAAAACATATTCTGGAAGAAGGGGTGAAGAGTTATTTTCTTGCGTCGTTCAGCTACCACATTTTTATAAGAGCTTTCATCACCGACATGGAGACGAAGGTTAAAATTATTGACGCCGTCGAACAGCAATAAGAAAACCGACGTTAAGAAAACGGTAAATGTACCATGAAAGTACAAGGTTTAAGAGTATTAAAAAAAAGAAATAAAAGTTTCTTAGCTTTCGACTGTATTTCTATGTTTATCATTATAATATATTTTATTTTTGCACCACAATTCAGTGAAGGATTGCCTTAACCGTACTCCTCTAGTGAGAACATTAACTACTAGCATATATTGTTACGCTTCGGGTTTGGCCATAAAGCAACCCCCAAATCCAGTGGCTAGAATTAATTATGCTTGAGAAGTACGGGAAATCATGCTGTCAGAGGGTAGGGATAGATTTGTAAGTAGAAATAAACAGCCGCGTTCCATTAAAGGCAACTTTTACTCACGTCAGTATATCTGTGTTTGAAAAAATGCTGTCACATAATGACATATTTTGAAAATGACTAAAACAAGAAAGTTTCCTGAAGAAAGTTTTTCTCCATCTCTTAGGCTTTCATAATTATAGAAAATTCCATCAGAATGAAGGGACTTTGCGGGCGGTTCGCAACAAATTAAAAAATTGCATTTTATTCCTAATTATAATAGCCGAGGCATAATATTTTAGTAACTATGTTTAGATCCATTTTTATAAAAACTAAAAAGAATCTGATGTGTTACATCTACCTGATTCATATTAACTAACATAAATGTGTTAACAAATAGTTTCATACACATTTCATTCCAGGACCAGGGGTTTCCCACAGAAGACTGAATCTATAGTCGTATTTTTAAAAATACGGTTGGTTACATCCACATTACGTTTTCCAGCTACTACGTTTCTTTTTATTTAACTTTTATAAACCATTCAAGCAAAAGTTATTTTTCTATCTATTTTATCTTAATCGTAATAAACGTTTACATAAATGGTTTCATTAAATATTTCGTTATAGTTCCAATTGATACAGGAGTATGAAGCATCAGACAAATTTCAAAAATCAGATTGTATACGCTATGAAATTACTGTTTCAATAACATCGAGAGAAACAACCGAATGGCGACGACACTTCAGAAATGACAGAAGTATGGAAAAACTTAAACCAATAACAATGCATACATATGTTGAAAATGATGATGCAACAAAATAGGCTATTTGAAATAAGTTGTGTAATTTAGAGACATCTGTATGTTTTTGTGTGATAAGGTTTTGTCTGTCCCTTACGTTTTTATCACCTACATGAAATTACGTAAAATTTCTTCTAACTGAAGTGGACTTAACAGGCTATTCGCAGAAAATTCAAGACTATTCGCAGTAAATATATAAAAATCGTAAAATACGGCATTTTCATCATAATTGTTTGAGGCATTTTTAATAACATGATAAATAATGAAGCTTTTTCCATGTAAAGCGTAATTTATGTGGGGAAATGTTCTTGGAAAACTTCGTGTGGCACCTTTGGGACTTAAATACCAAATTTGGTTATGCATTCAATGTTTTGTTTGAGTTATTTTGTTCACATACACACTTTCAGTCTAAGAAAGTCACTTACGACAGTATTATTACACTTCTATTCGTATTTACTTTCATTACGCATTCGCTTTCTTTTCTTTCCTCTAAAATTTATATTGTTGGAAGAAATTATTGTTTATGCTGGTCTGCACTTACCTCCTGGTTGCTCCCAGGGTTAGGCGAACAAATTCCCTGCATTAGTATAAATGTTCAGCTATTTCCTTATTTAAGAAATTGCCACAAGAAGTTCATGTTTTACATATTAATGTTTTTAAAGCTAGCATTAGCATTTGGTTAACTAGTAACCTTTTTTATGACATGTAAATGCTTTTTGCATACTCGTATATGTAGTAGTTTTATTCTTTCTTTGGATCAATGTCTTTGTGGCTTATTGGTCACTTGACTGTACTAATTCAGTAAATCAAATCAATTACCTGTGAAATAATCTATATGAATTCCATCCGAGTTTTTATTTCGCGTAGATAAATTTGGAAGCTACAAGCATAAACGAGATAACAAGCATAAACCTGCTTGCTTGACTGTCAGAAATATTTCCCCAAATTGAGTAAACCTCAATGCTGCCATTAAAGTAATCGTCAATGTCTACTGGCGATTTTATGCTTTGTAAGGCGGGTTAGTCGAAACGTCGATAAACATCATAAAGCCAAAGAAAGAGAGAATGAGTTGATTGCTTTTATTCTATTTTTTCCACAAACAAGAAATACAAGATTGTGGTAATTATTTCTGTTAGGCTTTAATTGCTCAAGTTTTTTCGGTCCAATTATTTTTGGACCGCAACATTCTTCTACTTTAAACGAAATTCTATAACTTTTTCTTCCTCATAAGACATTTTTATGTCCTTGATAAAAATATCCATAATATTATTGGTTAAGTCAGTATATTTTTACGAGCAATAAATAAATCTGATAAAATAAGAAACTTCTATATTTTAAAGACGCTGTTTACCTCTAAGAACGTAATAATGCAATTTATATCAATGTACCTCTCCTGTATATATCAAGCCCCCGTTACTTCTTATTGGCAAGGTAGGCAAGTCATTTGTTTCTTAAAACTGTATTTAACTTACATGACTTGAAAAATCATTCTTATGGTCCAAAGCAAAAACTAACCTTTCTGTCTATTTCTGCCCAACCATTCATCCAGTTCTGTTCCTTTCGTTTGTTCTTCTCTTCATCCAAGTAACTATCTTCTGCTGAGAAATAATATAAAATGTATTTTAATTATTCGATTATATTTTGAACATCTATTTGAACAGTGCAGTTGTTGCAGAATTTGGTTGCACGAAGACTCACCTTAGTTAGGAATGTGGACTAAGCTTTAATTATTGTCATATTATCTCCATTAAATAGATGTAAAACTAGTAAGTATATTATCTTAAGTACTTATGAGGAAAATTGTAGTTGTATAGTATATATATTTTAGATCATCCTGAGGCAAAACCCACGTTTATTGATTTGACTTGTCTCAAATTCGAGACTATGCAGAATAGAGGAGAGTTAAATATATTAACGTTTTCCGTTGTACTTGTGAAAGGGTGTTATTTATTATCAATTTGCATGAAAAATAACTATGAAAAGTTATTTAGATTTCATTTACAATGACACCAATACACGAAGCGTGTTTTAGAAGTACCATAATTTTTTTTTAAAAATAACAGAGTTTTTTTTCCAAATGCTTTATTATTATTATTCATTACGTTACACCTTACACTTCTTCTCCAGATGGTCACTGTCGTTATTCACGCACTTGTCGTAACGGGAAACCAGTTTTTGTATGCCTTCGTCAAATGCTGATGCTACCTGTGATGAAAGTCAACTCTAGACCTCTTGTTTCACAACAGTCCGGATTTGGCACCAAGCGATTTTCTTCTGTTTCTTCATCTGAAGAAATTCCTTTGTGTAAAACATTTCCACGACTTAAAAAGCACGCCTTTTTTACGTTATCTAGCACCTGCGTACACCACGTAAACGATTTGTAAATTCCATATTGGAATTTCGCAGAAATGCATATTTCGAGGCACCATGAATCCAATAAACTATTTTAAAAAAAAATGTCCGTTTTTGTATCTGTGTTTCTGTCTGTCTGTTAGTCTTTTTGTCTGTCGAAGTCGATGTCTGCGAATGGCATAACACAAAAACGAAAACTGGAATTAATACCAAACTTTATATTTAATTTCGGCAACATTTAAGGATGTCACACAAAAACTATTAAGATAGTACCTCCAGACAAAATTACGCGTTACGTGGGAAAACCATCGCAATTCTTTATGTTATAGATAGCATAAACAATTTTGTTTAAAATACACATGTTTAAACTATACTCACGACAAATATCTTTAATTTTCTGAAATGGCCTGTGAAGTGTTCTTCATTTTGAATTTGTTTAAATATCTTTGTATAACTGATAAACCCCTAAGGGAAAAGACCAGAACTTGTTGCACAAAAACTGTACATCTCGTTAAACCACGCAATTTAGTCTAATAAATTAGGCTTTAACCATTTCTGAGATATCCATTTTCAAGTGCTGAGTCACCATTCGTTTGTTTCTCGTGGTCACGTAAAACGTGAAATTTTAAAGACCCATAGCGACCTGTATTTTAAAGATTTTATCATTGCTTCAGCCTGCATATTCGCTCTTGTAACTACAGCGAAATGTGTAATGAAACTATTTCTGCAAACGTTTACTCAATTAGTAGAGGAAAAAGTAGGAGATGGGTCGTTCATTGAATGCTGTAGGACGTATAAGTACTTAAGAACAATGTTGCCAAGTAAAGGGGGTGGTGAGACGGAAATTCGACGCAGACCGCAATAAGGAAGAATTGCTGTAAGACAATTATATTCCATAATTTGGATCAAAACCATAAAGATGTAAACAGAAGGATATACAAAATGTTTCAGGACCACTGCGACAAACTCTGAGGACCGATAGATCTTGCAGAGGGGAACATTTTTTGTCAAGCAACCACCATCCTCCGACGCATCGTTACGGAGTTATACACCCATGTTTGAAGCGTATCCGGTAGGATAGGTTTGAGAGTCACAGCCAGTACACTTTGACTCTGTTTATTTACAACCGCTGAATCAAGTGGCATCGCCTCTTTCTTGTCCCTTACGCCAGGCTAGGTTTGGAAGTCTGAGCCACACAACCTAATTTAATTAAAACGGGATGGCAAAGCAAAAGGTCTCATCAGATGATCACTAACGTTTCCAGCCCAGGTGTTACGGAATACTTTTGTTAGCGATTTCTAACGAACACTGCATGAGGGTTCTCAAAATCCCAGATGTGGCTGTTCTTGCTGTTGAAGTATCCGTCTCGTGTAAAGCAGGCCTCATCATTAAACGAAACGTGCGCAGGAAATGCAGGATCTGCGATACTTCGTTGCAGAAACCACTGGACAAACTGAACACGAGGTGCGAAGTCATTCGGCCCCAGACCCTGTAATCTTTTGGAGGTATATGCGTGGAGATGTTGTTCATTAACACTGAGTTAAATTGGGCTACCAAACCTAACGAGACCTAAAGGGAAAGAAAGAGGCGATGTCATTTGATTCAGCGGTTGTAAACAGAGTCAAAATGTACTGGTTGTGCCTCTCAAACCTATTCCACCGGATACGCTTCAAACAGGGTTGAATAACTCCGTAACGACGCGCCGGAGGATGGTGGTTGCTTGGCAAAAAATGTTTCCCTCTGAGAGATCTCGTTCCTTAGAGTTTGTTGCAGCGGTCCTGAAACATCCTGTATAAATCATAATTGAAAGTAATGTGTTGTATGGCTCCGAGTTCTATGAGGTCTCCATGAGAAATGAAAAATTAAAATTGATGGAAATGGATTATTGGAAAACTTGCAGTATTTTTAGAATCCATAAAATATGAAGTTAACTATACGAGAGCTGATGCAAGTAGTAGCAGTAAATATTATTGATTCAATTGATGAAAGACCGTTGAAATTGATACGGTCCTCTCAGAAAAATATCGCTTAAAATATGGCTATTAAAATTATACACTGGCAACCTCCTCGACGTAGAAGAGAGGTAGACCACGATTGATGTGGAGTGATTGCGTAAAACAGTCCATCACAAATGACAGATGATGATTGGAAGCATAGAGAAAGATGGAGGAGTTTTTGTAGGAATGGTTTTTGGAACAGTGATTAAAGTATATGAGGACTTCAAATAATACTTTATACTTTAAAGTTTTTAATATACTCACCTCTAGTTGCTGCATCTGCAAATTAACTGCCTATGAACAATATCACAGTCATAATTAAAACAATTGCATGCTGTATTAAGTGTTTTAATTAATTAAAAATTAATATTATGTATAATTTTTTTTTCAAATACAAACAAGAATAGAGGTTGTTTACCTTCCCGTTTTCAGTGATCACAAACTGTGCAATTCAGTATCGAATGAACGAGGTGTAACTTGTTTTCTGTTTTCTCATTATACGTATCAATGTTTATCTCCCATGCGGGTTGTTATGTACATAAACACATTTTAAATTGATCATTTATAATTAAAATGATGCGTTTTGGTATTAATGTTACTATGCTATGAAAAACAGTGGGATTTTCAGATTGCCACCTCCTCAAATCCCGATCCACAGATGGGACTTAATTCAGATGCTCCTAAAATATCAGCAATAATTAATAAACTCAATTTAACAAAATGTCACCAAGCGTTGGTTATCGCTTTAAGCATTCCTTCAGCTTTGGAACTGAATAGTGATAGGCTCACAAATATATCTGCAAAGCCCTCGTAAGGCAGTCAGAAGAATTTTTACAACACTAGAATCTTGATATATAGCCAAATGGATCCAAGATTATACAACCAAGGCAAGTTAAAGATAAACGATTTGTAATTATAGATAAAGATGTAGTAATAGACTAAATTTATCAGATGGAGTTTATATCGTCCTGCGCCGTAATCTAGAGGGTTGGATCATGGTGTTCTGACTCCCGGCCATGGCGGTGTTCTAACTCCCCGCTGCACGCTCAGCATCTTGAGGAATTTGAGAAGTTATGATTGGTAGCGATCTATGGGTCAAGTAGATCAACATTCCGGCTCAGAGGATAATGCTGCTGACCACATTATCTTTCGGTATCGGCAGAAAGATCGTGCAGCTCTGCAGTTCGCATGTTGGGAAGAGGCCAGAAGTTGGCCAAGTCCGTTTAGAATATTACGTCGCGATTATTATTATTATTATTATTATTATTATTATTATTATTATTATTTTTAAATTTCGCTCAACTCACTGTGACAAATATTGCTGAGTTGGAGCAATCTATTTAGATGACTGTACACAAAAACAAAGAAGTGGTTTCGCGGCTGAAACTGGCAACGTGGAAAGTAACAAATTGATGACAACGGGATGATTATATACCCAATTTGTGATGAAGAGGAAAATTGGAATCATATTCTGGAAGACTGAAAAGAAACAGAATCATTAAGAAAGCAATATTTACCATCATGTTTCTGGATTCCTATAGGGGAATGAAGGCTTGGTTGGACGTAATTTCTGACGATGGATATCACAAAACTGGAGACATTATAAGCTATAATTCGGCAAACTGGATTGTTATGGAGAAAGAGGATCAGAGCACTGTATATATTTAATGTTAAGTTTGTATACTTATTGCATTCTAATCAATTCTTATTCTTTCTTACTGCTTACATTTTCGCGCATCCAGTGGCCCCTGTTAAACGTGCACAGTTCTAGATTATTCACATATGGATAATATAATTTTGAGCATGCTAAAATAATGACCATGCTAAAATAATATATAACAAAATAAAAACATGTTTTGTACAATATCTCTACGAAAAAATATTTTTAATGGCAACAGAATGTAAAACTGAAATGTATTATACTTTTCACTCTCAAAGAGGACACATTTACTAGACATTTTTCAGTCATCTTTCCAATCTAAATATGCAACTAAATAAAACACTGTTTTGCACATTTTAATTACAGCATGATGTAAAACTGAAGTAAATTTTACTTTTTACTCTCAAAGAGTAAATTATTTTAATATTCGGTTCAATCTCCATTCTTGTCCATTACCTGACTTAGCCACCTTATGTGCGGTCCAAATCTCTTGACGTTTGAGGCGTGTCCGATAATACGGTACTAGTGAAAAGCAGCAGTGCAGTGTTGCCTCATACGGACAGTACACCTCTGCCGGTAAAACTCTAATTGCAATATCATGTGCGCGCATGCGGATTTCATATTTTATAAAACCAACAAGTAACTAGAATAAAAGGCGACGTTTTCCTGGAAAAGTGCAAAAAAATAATCATATTTTTACACCCAATGGTTCGCCAGTAATTTACCGTTATCTTTCATGATGATTAGATGGAGAATTTTTAGTTATGGTTGTGCTTGTAATAGTAATAAATCCATTGCTGTCGTAGTTATTTTATTTTGTTATGTCATAGACATAATTGTCACTTATTAACGTGCCATTCTCCACGTCCTAAATAAATTTATAAATAGTTATCCCACGAGGTTTTCTAATACCGCTACACACTCATCGTGGAAATACTTTCAAAGCTCTTTGACGCAGCTCGAGAAAACCATACGTGAAGTTTTTAATAAACAACATCATGTATGGTTTTGTTCCACGGAATAATATCACTGGAAAAACAGTGTGCATAATGCCAAGTCCTAGAACCAGGCACGAATCCTTTACATGAGAAGAGCATGTTGTGATTTTTACAACGTTCAACATCTCGTTATTTGGATGGACTAACAAATAGCCGCATAAAGCATAAGCCAACTGAGAACTTTATGCAAAACATCACCAACTGTAATCACATTCTCGAGGAAGCATTAGCAATGGAATTCATCGCACCATTAAATCGTTAGCTCAAGGTTCAAACATTGTTAAAGCATTGTTAAAACATTGAAAAAGCAAAAATACTGTTGGTGTACTTTTTACAGGGCGCTTAATGGAAAGTTAAGCGACTCAGTTGTGAATTCAACTGTGGTATAACTACTCAGTTCTTATAGTGATAGCCTTTGTTCTAGCGTTTATAAGGTTATCATGAAATGTTGTTTAGTAAGCCCAGTAGCACCATTGGATATAGCATTAAGGTTAGGAATATCCCCTTCAGTGTGTATAATTTCTTTAAAATGTATGTCAAAGAAATACGCGCAAAATCCTAACTTTACGAAATGTCAAGAATTTACGGCTAAGGCGTGCTCATAAAGTACACCAACTGTTTCACGTGTGTGTAGGGAAGCGAAAGGGATATGCCGTTAGCTGTGCCATTTGAATAACAAAGGACGCATAGAAAGGTATGATGTTTATTTCTCTATTTTTGTGTTACATTTCCATTGTGTCTCTTCTTGTTTTCTTGTAGTTTTAAGTGAACATTGCGATGTCATGGTATATATATATTATATATATATATCAAACGCGTAACGTTCTGACGAAGCGAAGCGAAGAGAAGTTTGGCAACCGTGCAGTACCTCCGTATTGGTTGTCACGAAATGTCGAGATTTGGACCGCACAGTAGACACCTAATCGCTTAGGTGCTGGAAGAACCCTGACTTTAAACGCATTAGTATATTCTCACATTTCATGGCAGTGATCCCAGAGAACGACGAGTGATTCAGTGCCTAAGCGGCTAAATCTGGTATTGGACAAGAATGGAGATTGTACGGATTATCAGAATAATATATAGTAAATGTTTCCTATTTGAGAGTAAAAAGTAAAACGTATTTCAATTTTACATTATCTTGCCATTAAAATACTTTTTCATGGAGATATTGCACACAACAGGATTTTATTTAGTTATACATTTAAACATGGCTATTATATGTAAGTGATGAGTAAAGCTATTGCTCAAATTAGTATATTCATATGTAAATAATCTAGAATTGTGCACGTAAAACAGAACGCCACTGCATGCGCGAATACGTAAGTAGAAATATGCACCTCCTTTTTGCTATACATGTGAAGGCCAGTAGAATGCCTCCCAAAGCTGCAGGACGGCATAAACGAAAGCGAGTGTGCCCCACCCAAAAGATCGATCTCGAGATGTTACCATATTATTTTGAGGTTCCCTGAATAGAAAAAAATAATTTTTAGAACCAGGTACGTGTGTGTGTGTCAATGTAAACCATATAACTCAAAATTAAAGTGTCAGATTTGGTATTTAATTTCAGCGTCTTCCAAGGATACGAAAGAAGTTTTTCACCCATCTCAAAAATGCCTCTAATGATTTTGATTAAAATACTATATCTTTAAGATATTTAGACTTCCTTTTCTCTTCCTTTTGTATTGGGTGCAGTACTGCAGTTCTGTACTGTACATTTATTTGACTTTACTTACTATACGAGTACAAATAGTTCTTCCCGAATATCACTGTTTGTCTAATGGTCCAGAAGGGAATATCCAGCCAGAGGTCTTAATGATTTCATTTCTGCTATTTCAACATCCCTTGTTTGTTGTTGTTTTCTATTGTTTGCTTGGAGATTTTTTTAATGTCCAAGTCTTAGCACCATATAGCATGATTTTAGGGCGTTCATCTTATAACATTTTAAAATCGTCTCTTTACGGACTTTATTTAATATTGTCCATTTAATAATCGCATTTAGCTTTATAACTTTATTTAATTTATTTTATGCATACTATTTCTTAAATTTGAGTTTATACATACAAAGTATTTGAAACAGGAGACCTGCTGAATAATTTCTACTACCACTATGTTTATTATTTTTGGCATTTTTCATTCGAAAACCATGACTTTAATTTTTCCTCTGCATATTAATTTCTCTACTACGTATAGTAAGTAGGGAAAGCATTGCATTCTACCCAAAAATTCGATACCAAAATTTCACGAAATGTGTTTTGAGGCCCCCTGTGTCCAAATAAAGCATTATTGGAATCATGTCCATGTGTGTGTGTCTGTGAACATGATAACTTAAAAACGAAAATTTGGATAAATACCTAAATAAATGGTGTTTAAGTTCAATATCTTCCTAAGATGCACACGAAGATTTTCAACAAAATCCCCCAATCCAAACTATCTTTTACCTGGAATATTTTTGGAAATTTTTAATTTTCCAAAAAATGGCTCTATTTTGATTAAAATACCACACATGGACGATATTTACATGACAAATAAAATGTATGTCTTGAATTTTCGGAGAATAGCCCATAATGTTCTCTTTATTCGGAAGAAGTTTTGTATAATCTTGTATAACTGATAAACGTTAAGCGATAGATGAAAACGTACTACATAAAAAATGTGGATATCTTTAAAACATACAATTTATTTCAAATAAGCTCCTTGTGGCATATGCTGTTTCTGGAATATCCGTCATTATTGGTTCGAATTGTTGATTTCTTATTAATTAAGTAATTTACATTGAACCTGTGCCCATGTATGTAGTTGTATTCAGATGGAACGAATGTGTTGAAAACGGTGAGCGTAACAAAATCACATGAGAAGAAACCGATAAGGTGTATTTTGAAGGTTGAGTAATACCAAAAATACATTACAAGATTATTCTTAATTGGCGAGTCAAAATGCTTCAGTCGTCCTTAAAGGAAATTAACAGAAAGTAATCAGTTTTAAAGTTTCATTATATCTGTGCTTTAAGCATAATTAGTAGTATTTTGCACAGATTATATGATATTCCAGTTTTGCAAGATACAAAGCGATTTTCACTTTCTCTACTACGTACTTTGTAGCTGTATTGCACCACGTTAAGGCGCCAATTTTTTTTTGAGCCAGGTGATGGTCGTCGATTTTGAAGCCGTACCCTTTGCCTCGATATCTGCATTGATTCTGCTACCGGCTGCTACAGTGGTTGGCTATGAGATCTTTTTCTCAGGGTATGCATGGGGTATCTTGAAAGGGTAACATCAGTTTAAATTGACTGAGAAATTTAATGTGATCCGATACTTGAGCTATTGAAGCGAGTTGCCAATCGTTTGAAGATAAAGAATAAAAATAATTATGAATCGTAGCATTCGAAACTATAATAATTGACTTGTTATACCAGCTAACTTCTGCAGTATCAATTTTAGGGTTCGAAATAACTGTTTCCGTAGTAAAAGAAACTAGAAGCATAACTTGCCATGAGTCGCTAAAATATTTACCCGCAAAGCCCATCGTGGCTACCACTAAGTAACATAACCAGCGCGGTCTTAGATACTGCGAACTGCCGATCACCGTAAAAGACTGTAAGCCCCTAAGGCTGTATACGAGGAAAAGAAAAACGACAAGACGCTAATTTTAGCAACACACACGCTTTTATTGCTCAAGCTACGCTTATCACTATCCCAACCAACGTTGCTCCTAATGCTGGCCAGTCTTCCAAACTATAAGTATGCGTGTGTGACACTGTTACTATGGAGTACCTCCCCGAATCTCAAAATTACATTCATTTTCTCTTATACAGAATTTCTGTCTACATGACTGTTCAAACGTCCTGAAATTACTTCTTAACTGCATTCCAAGAACTTTTTACTAATTCATCTATCATTTCTTTTTTTAATTAGTTATATTTTCCCGTCAATATTTTATTTCATCCAAAAATTCGATGTCGAGATTTCAGCGGAAATACACGTTTAGTAACCCTTGAACACAGAAAAGCAGAAAAAGGTTCGTGTGTGTATCTGTGAGTATGTTTATGTCTGTGATCAGCATAACTCAAAAACGAAAATTTCAAGGATGCGACATGCAGATTTTCAATAAAATCCCAACGCCAAACACCCTTTACCAGAAGATTTTTTCGAAATTTTCGTTTTTCTCAAAAATTTCTCTAACAATTTTGATTAAAATACCATATGTTTAGGTATTTACATGAGAAAAACAAATGTATATCTTGAATTTTCTGGGAATAGCTTCATTATTCCGAATGAATGTTATATGACTTGTAAACCGCAAGACAGCCAAAAACTTACTACAAAAATGTAGATCTTGTTAAAACACAGTTTATATAAAAAATGTTGTGACCTTAACCATTTCGGTTATTCATTGTGCTTGAGTTGTTAAAACTATATGCTTTTTAAACTGAAAAATCCCAATTCCTTTTTTTCCCTTTCTTTCTTCTTGTGTTCATGCAAAGTGAACAGAATTTCAAAGCCATATCATAGCGATCCGTTCTTAAATTATTTTAGTTTCGCTTAAGCCTACTCTATTCCCTTATTCCCCTTGTACCTAGAAGAAAACGTCCAATAAACTATAGTAAAAATTGTTTCTTGGAGAATGGATAGAGAAAGTCATGTGAACTTTTATCTATCGTAGAATTAAGAAAAGACCAAAAGACACACAGGTCTGAAAATAGCTAAAATGTGACTGCAACACGGGACTCGGTGGTACAATATCAACAAGCAGTTAGGCATACTTCCCACTCCTAGTCAGTGTGTTGCGGACGTACGGGGAGCTCGCTCGCCCATACACATGCGCCGCGGAGTAACGCATATCTGACCACTCTGTATCATACGAATAGATATATAATAGTTTGGAAACGCCATGCAGAAATTTAACAAAAGGGATCTAAATGACCCAAATGTCCTTCAAGTGTTAAACAGGTTATTCAAATTCAGATTTTCAATCCATTACCTACAAATCTGAAACATTGGACCAATTTGTATCAAGTCCTGTACACTTATTCTTTAGGTCTCAGTGAAAATAATAGCCTACACAAGCAAAAACCTCTTTTCTTATTTTCAAGTACTTCTCAAAAAACATAATTAAAAACAAAAACATTGTTTTAATATTCAAATTTCTATTTAAGTTCAGCATCTTCCAAGAATGCGACAAGAAATGTTTATATAAAATCCCCCGATACCAAACTAAGGTGTAGGATGTATTTATCGGAGGGGACACCTCGCCCTGTGACCAGCTTGATCTATTATAACTACACCCTCGGTAGGCAGGGATGAGGTGAAGGAGTTGAAGTAGGCCGCAGATCCGCAGGCAGACAGGTCCACAGAGATCGCAAAAGTTCCTAATATTTGCAGTTTGAACACCCGCATAGCAGTAGAAGCGAAGAATCCCAAGGGAGGGCGACGAAACGACCCTAACGGGTGGGACAACTCACCCTGGCGTTCACGGGGAGAAATCTTTGCAATGTGCAAGCAACTACGACATCTGCCTGACACTGTCAGCACCGCAGGACCCAAAGACACAGCTGAAGCGTGAAAGGGAGAGACGAAATGAGAGGAAATGGGGGAAAGGAGAAATCGTGGTAGAATACACCACCCGGGAATTGGCCTAAGCGATCAGGGTTGCCACAGGAAATCGAACACGGAACCTCCCGAATACGGACCACAGACTTGCCGCCTGAACCTCCCGCTCCGTAAACTAAGTGTATTTGGAGTAATTTTTTTATGTTTTATTTTCTCATATATGATAACAATTTTGATTACAATTCAATTTCTTAAAGATATTTGCTTGATAATTACAATAATTATCTTGAATATTTTGCAAATAGCCTTTCAAGTCTAATTTATTGTGAATTTTATTTGTATACTTTTATATAACTGATTAAACTTAAATAGATATGCAAATACTTACTACACAAAAAATGCAAATCTCGTTAAAGATACAATTTATGTCAAACACATGGTTCCTTTTTTATTTATATTTTGTTGCTTTTTTGGCCTTTTTAGCATTAACTATTCGAAGATATTTATTTACTCACTTTGATGTTCAGGTGTTTGTTAGTCATTATTAGCTTCTCATGGTCAAGCAAAGAGTGGAATTTCAAGGCTAGCATACAGCGACCAGCTTATTAATGATCTGACTGTCACCTCAGACTCCTGTATCTCCCGTGTATCTACAACGAAACGTATACTGAAGCTATTTATGCAAACGTTTATCGCGATAAACATGAAAATAAATATATTAAAAAATTTTGTTACCTTCTTGTTACGTTCTTACCCATTATCGTTTATTTTTATGTATCTACACAAACTATACCTGCGAGCTTACTACTATCTCTAGATTACATCCGAAAATTCTATACCGAGATTTCACCGAAAATACATGCTTTGAGGCCCCTTGAATCCAATAAAGGCATTGTTAGAAAAACGTTCGTCTGTGAACAGCATAACTGAAAAACGAAAATTTGGGTTCACTTACTTCCAAATGTGACACGAAGATTTTCCAGAAAATCCTCCCACCCTAGACTACCCCAAACTTATAACATTTTTCGAAATTTTTTATTCTCTAAAAATATCTAAAACGATTTTGATTAAAATACAATATATTAAGTATATTTACATAAGAAATATAATGTATATCTTGAATTTTCTGGGAATAGAATGTGAAGTCCTTTTCATACGGAAAGAATTTTGTAGAATCTGCTATAATTAGTAAACGTTAAGCAATAGACGAAAACGCACTGCACAAAAAATGCAGATTTATCTTTAAAACACACAATTTATTTCAAATAACTTTGTTGTGTCATAAGCCATTTCCGGGATATCCGTTATCAATGCTTCGATTTGTTCAATATTTCGTTAATCTTTATAAATCCTGTCGATTCTCAGTGTTTCTCACAGTTGCATGGAAACAGTATGGAATTTTAAGGCCAGCGTATAGAGTCCAGTTATTAAACATTTATCTTTTGCTGTTCCCTTTGTACCCTATCGAAATTTATAATATAGCCATATCGACAAAGGTTTATCTCGATTAAAATGAGGTACATAGTAAAAATAAGCTATGATTAAGAATAATTTTATAGCCACTAACCGACGATATGGGGTAGAGTAAATCTTGTGAATGTAACACAGATATTTTTTTTATATTTTCTTTATGTTAGTCGAAGTAAACCTTAGCAGATTACACGTTGCGTGATAGTTATAAGCAAATACAGAGAACGAATCGATAGTCAGGTGTCACTATATGCTGTCTTTGAAATTGCATACTCCTTCTACGACATCGCGGGAAACAATTGAATAGCGACAAAACATTAAAAAACGAAAAATTATGAAAAATGAAAACCAATAAATAATAACGATATATCGAAAATGGCTGATAACACAGAAAAAATTATTGGATATAAATTGTGTACTTTAAACAGATCTACATTTTTGTGAAGTAGGTGCTTGTCCACCTATTATAATTTACCTCTTACATTATATTATACAAAATTTCCTTGTAATGAAGAGGACTTCAAAGCCTATTCCTAGAAAGTTAAAAATATGACTTTTAATGTAAACATCTTAAACAGATAGTGTTTTAATAAAAAAAACAATAACCACTGATATAAGCTTAATAGCTCAAGACGACCTCACATCTCTCTCTCTCTCTGTCCCCTGGGTTCACGGACACATAGATGTTATCGGAAATGAGAAAGCAGACGTAAAGGCAAAAGAAGTTGCAAAATCTACGATGAAAATTATGATTATATGATACAGCTCCTATATGTTTCCTTAAAGGAAAATTAAAAATCGCATGACTTCCAGTTGGAATAACATCTGGACCGTATCCCTAAAAGTACACCGCATGAGAGAAAATTCTTTTTTCTAAAATCCAGCCTTGACTTTAGATGACGAACTTTGTGCTTATTCAGTTCCTATCTGGCCATGGTAAATTTAAGTCATATTCCCTCAAATTGCACAGCACCTGCTTTTTTAGTGTCCTGTGCTTGGAAGCTCAGGATATACGCTAGAAAATCACTTGAACTTTTGTAACAATGAACTAGCAAATCCTCTATTTCATAATTCACAAAATGATGTTGTTCTCCGGACCGGGTTCAATCCCAGGGACCTGCATGTGGGATTTGTGGTGGACGAAGCGGCGTCTGGGCGGGTTTTCTCCGGGTTCTCCGGTTTCCCCCGCCATTCATTCCACCAACTGCTCCATCATCACCTTTCCTTTCATCCATTTCACCATAATTTTGCTTCATCTACTTCCTTCATCCCATTCCAGGCATCGGGCTGATCACCCATCCTGGATATTCTGTCTGATCCATGAGTGTCTGCTCCTCGACGGGCCTCTGACCCCAGGCACCCGGCTGTAAGTCCTGGGGGTGTAAGTCCTACATGAAAGGAGGGTAAACAGATAATGAATGAATGAATGTTGTTCTCACTTTCTAATATTCATTCATCAATCTTTAATAAGCTTTCATAATAATGTTCAATCAGTTTGTTAACAGTATGCAATTGCCAAACTACAATCCTAATATGTTCCATACAGTAGGGTTTATTTTCTGTTTTTTTTTTAGAAATTCAATATCAATCAAAACCGTTGCAGTAATTTTTATAAAAAAAATCTAAAAATCTTCAAGTGAAGGATAGTTTGGGGGGATTTTCTTTGGAAGACACTGAATTCCAAGTTTGGTTGGCACACACACACGTACCTTCTTCTAAATTGCTTTGCATCCGGTGCCATAAAGACATCTATTTCTGTTGAAATCACATCGATTTTTTGGGTGGAATACCCTCTTGGTAACAGAAAAAAATAATAAGCTGTTGCAAAAATACTTTGTAGAAGACTTAATTTTCTTTCACATGGCTTCACTGAAATGAAAATTATATTCAGGTAGCGGTATTGAAGTGAGTACTTCCTAGACCTCTAACGACCTTAGATCTTTGGTAACACAAGGTGGCCGACCACAAGGTTGCTGGAGTTTTCCGTATGCAACACGAGCTAACAGTTTTACTCGTCGTGAAGAAGGATACTGAGTCTCGCAGGAGCAGCAAGCCTCCTTCTAGAGCGTTATTCATCTGTTCGACTGTTCACTGTAAGTACAGACATATTATCCCATAGACCAACAACCGTATCACGCTAATCGTTCTAATTATTAACCTTGAAGTCATTGACAATCTGCACTAATCTTATTTTACACCGCCTCGTGACTTTCACTTTTTCTACCACATGCATATTAGGAAGAGACGGCATTGCATTCCACTCAAAAATTAGGTGGGTGGGAGATTTCACTGGAAATATACGCTTGAAACCCAGCATTATTAGGAAAAGATCCTTGTGTGTGTATGTATGTGTGTGCGCGCATGCTCAAGAACGAAAACGTGGAATAAATACAAACTTGGTATTTAAATTCAGTGTCTTCCAAAAAGCAACACGAAGATTTTCAGGAAAACCTCCCAGCCCAAACAACCCTTCACATGGAACATTTTTCGAAATGTTTTATTATCTCAAAAATACCTCCAACGATTTTAATTAAAATACCATACATCACACGAAAAATTAAATTATGCCTTGCTTATAAAAGTTTCTGTAGCTTATATAACTGGTAAACTTTAGGCGATAGACGAAAACGTACTGCACAAAAAATGCAGATCTACACAATCCACACTATTTGAAGAACTTTTTTGCGGCATAAGCCATTTCTGATGTATCCATCATTACCGGTTTGAAGTCATTCGTTTAAAGCCCCTTCGATATTAAATTGTTTCTCACGATTGCATGGAAACAGTGTGAGATTTTAAGGTAAGCGTATAGCGTCCAGTTCTTAAACATGTGACTATCCCTGTTCCCTTTGTATATAGAAATGTGCAATGTAGCTATTTACGCAAATGCTTATGTCGATTAAAATGAAGTAGATAGAAAAATAAGCTTTGGTAGGAATAGTGTGCATACCGCTAATAAAGATAGAGGGTATAGAAAGTAATGTGAATGCAACACATCAGATTTTTAATGTATTTAATGTCCATTATTTTCTAGATACTACATCACACGGTGAGTGGTAGTTTAGGGTACCTCTCCGGCATTTAGCGGGTTATAGGGACTGCGGAAAAACTGCAAAAGCTTTCAAAGAGAACGCCTCTGGTGGGATTTGAACCGCAACTTCCCGTTCAGGAGTCGTGCTTTAACGACCTCGCCTACCCGTTTCGGGTCGCATCTGGAGGAAATGCACTTGTTTCCAAACTAAAAAAATATCAAATACATTCACATGGCTTTCTGTACTCACTGAAGCGATACTCACTGTATATTGGCTTTAAAATTCCGGTCTCTGCTAACATAGCGAGAAACAAAGAAACGCTGGTTTAAAGAAATGCATGACCTATATTGCAAACTTCCAGCAAATATAATCACAAAAATTCTCTTGTATGTTTTAACATCATATACGCTTTGGTTATACTAAATATACATGTATCTCTTATGGTCTACCAGTTACATAAAAGTACACAAATTTATCCATAATAAGAGAACTTCATAAGGTATTTACAATAAATAAAATATGTGCGTTCTGTTATTTAACGAACAAATATCGTTAGAGTGATTTTTGAGAAAATAAAAAATAGCGAATAATTTACCATATAAAGAGTAATTTAGTGTGATGGGCGGCGCTGTGGCCGAGTGGTTAGCCCGCTCACCTCTCACCGTGGCAGCTCGGGTCGACCCTAGGAACCCTCAATTGGGATTTGTGGTGGATAAGGTGGCATACAGGCGGGTTTTCTGCCGCTAATCATACACCAACTGATCCATCATCACCTTTCCTTTCATCTATTTCACCATCATTTCATATCTACTTCCTCGCTGTCATACCAAGTATCGGACTGATCACCCATCCTGGATATTCTATCTGATCCAAAGTGTCTGCTCCTCGACAGGCCTCTGACCCCAGGCACCCGCTTCTAAGACCTAGGGGGTGTAAAAAACTGATTTTCTTGAAAATCTTTGCGTCTTCTTAAAAGAATACGAAGTTCAGCATTTATCATACTCTTTTAGTTATACTTCTCTCTCACTCTCGCTCTCTCTCTCTCACACACACACACACACACAAAACACACCTTTCTCTAAACGTGTTTTGGGGGGATTTAAGAGTGCCTCCAAACTTAGTAGGTACTATATTTAAGGATGAAATTCTTATATGTATCGAATTTTGGATGGAATAAAATACTTCCTCTACCTACTATAGCTTATAGGTATAGCAAGTAAGATTACATCTTAATTCCTTAAACGTTATTTTGTATGCTAATTGCTTACAAGCACACTCGGTAAAAAACTCTAGTGGGCGGGGCAGGCAGGGGAGCTCAGGGTGCTCAAGGTATACAAAACCGTAATATTGAAATAGTGCAGTCTAATTTTTGTTTTATGTAACTCATATACCTTCGTGTTTAGTATGCCATTTTATATTCGTAGGTACTTGTTGAGAATACCACCCTGTGAAATTTCTAAAATCCACAGTTTCAAGTCGATTTATTTGAAATGTTAATGTAGAAACAAAGGTGTTATTGCATAATATGCAGACGAAATTTCATCGTTACGTTTAAATTAGTTCCAGATATATTAAATGTTTAAAATATTATTTTACTTTTTGAAGAATTGTTCCATACGATACAATTAGTTTTTGAAAAAATTAGTATTTTATAATTAAGTTATATTGATGAATGTTTAACTATCCACTATTTTGAGAAAAAATAAGTGTTAAGTATGAGATTTAAATGTTTTGCTTAAAATTTTACACAATCTTGTTTAGAAATTTACAATATTATTGTTTAGTAACAAAGAAACTAAGGGGCTGGTTTCATAATTTGATTATCCTGCCATTTACAAAGAGGTGTACTAAACTTCGTTGCCTTATATTGAAAAGTACATTATGTGAAACAATTTCAAAAGCAGAATTTTACGACAAATGAAAACCCTAGAAAAGATAGTTTAAAAATTATAACACTGCTTCTGATTTCATGCTGCTTAAATTACATGTCGTGCACATGCTGGCCCTTAATCATTTATCGCTCCTCCGCGTAGTATTTGCAATTTCCTGAGAGCTCCCTTGAATCGTTTTTTCATTTTAATGTACGCAAATTATATAACTTTTTACTGCAATTATATAGGACGCTAGGCTTATAGACAAGAGAGTGAAATTGCTATATGATATGATATGATATGATATGATATGATTTAAAATGTTGTACAGTGATATAAGCTATGCAGTACTAAGAAGAAAACATCTATATTTATACATTTTGTCAATCTTTTTTTTATTTATTTATTTATTTTTTTTGCAGATGGTATCCTTAACAAACGAGTAAATAAAATATTGTGTATGGAGATTCAACAGTGGTAAATATTGGGAACGACAAGAAATTTATTCGGTTCTTTTGGAAAATTATATTCCATTTATTCGTTACAAGATTCATTAAAGGTTCGCTCCTCTCATTTCTCTCCGCACACGTTAATTTATTAATCCAGTAAATTTTCAGGTACAGAAAGTACAATGTGGACACGTAAAACTAAAATTAACAAAACATTTACAAAATTATTACAAAATTATCAGTAAAATATATATAATACAAAGAATAAAAATTAATGGTATGATATACAAAGTTTGGATATATAGACATGAAATTAATTATTTATTTTCGTTAGTTAGGAAATCTTGGATTGAATCGAAGCAGTGGTTGATTAGATATGCCTTTAAAAGTATATGAAATATCTTTTTTGCTGTATACTCTTAAAAAATTCTGGTAGGTTGTTGTATATCTTTATTCCGAAGTGCAATATGATTTTTGGCACAAAAATTTATTATGATGATAGATATGTAACTTACTGATTTGTCTTGTGTTATACTGGTGTATTTGTTCATTTTTTATGAAGGGGGAATTAGTATTGATGCTGGTTTTATGGATGAGCATTATTATTTCGAATATAAGATACAAGAGTGGGGAAGTATCTCTAGTTCTTTAAATAAGGGTTTACATGATGATCTTGAACTGGCCCCAATCATGGCTCGAACTATCTTCTTTTGCATTATGTCACAAGATGTTTACACATCACCTCGTATAGTGGTAGTGAAGGGGTGGGTCTCCCCGTAGTCTAGTGGTTAACACACCTGACTAGTCCTAGCTGGGAGTTATGTATCTGTACACTCGTATTTATCTTTTGGTCCTATAAACAGTGATGGCTGCTGTATAAAAGCATAAGAGCACACGAACAACCTAACTTTCGACAGTTGATTAATTTTTCCTTGAATGCTATTGAATGTAACATACATGCAGTAATTTAAAATCTACGCCGTTCAAATGCTTTGCGCTACTCCTCTATACTCGATGAAACGTGGCAACAGGATCGGTAGCACATCTTCGCTTGTGCACGTTTTAAGGAGCGTTTGCGCATGCCTAACTGGTATGAGTAATTATCTTACGGACCAAATTCATACACTTCCTGCACACTTGAAGAGGTGTGCACAAGCTTCTCCCGCGTTGTTTTCCATACTGTCACTACAATTTCACGTTAATGTCACTAGATGGTAGCACTATGGCAGAAGTAGGTATCATGCACGAGGGTGCAAACTTTTCTGGGTTGGATCAGACCATTCATACTCTCAACTACAATTTAACTTATACATTCGATCATTTTTGCCCTCTGTACTTAATTATGTACACAACAAACACCCACAAAAACAACCCTTTCTTCAACCCTTTGCAGATAAGTTGTTCAGTATTATTATATACTTAGTCGGCTTACCCTCCTTGTATGTAGAGCTTACACCTCTAGGACTTACAACCGCGTATAGGGTCAGAGGCCTGTAGAGGAGCAGATGAACATTGACGGAGGATCGTGTCGTAGCAAGTATGAGAGTGAGGGAAGAAGATATGAAGTGAAGGCGAAATGGATGAAAGGAAAGGTGAGAACCCGGAGAAACCCGGCCAATGCCGCTTCGTCCACCACAAATACCATATGCGTGTCCCTGAGATCGAACCCGGGCTACCTTGGTGGGAGGCAAGTGATCTTAACAATCGGCCACGGCATCGCCCAATTATTATTGTTATTATTATTATTATTATTATTATTATTATTATTATTATTATTATTATTATTATCATCATCATCATCATCATCTTGTTGGGAGCGGCTGCATTTGTATCATATGTTCAGGGCTGTCTACACTAAAAGTTTGTGAACACCCAAAATATATAGTCACGAGCCATACTGCTTATAAATACTTATAAATTTCTTTGTTCGTCACACTGATCCATCCAATGCTTTATTTAGTCAATATGCCCTGTTCATTGATTCAGTTGGTATCCCTCTCATATAGATAAATCTCTAAAAGTGACCACGGAATGAAGGTATCATCCTGATATTCATCTATTCCTGTCTCAGCACTCACCATATCTACTCTCTTCAGCCGGCACCCTCCAAACGCACTCCCTACCTACGCCTCAGCTATTGGATATTTATTTACGTATTTGTCTTGGCAGAAATTAAGGTCATTAGTCACTTTTCCAGACAAAAATCCTTAAGCAGATTAGAATCACCAAAATAAAACAGAATGTGCAACCCAAGGTCAATAGGGAATACGAGAAAAATGGACAAAACACAAGGAATCAAAAAAAAAATCCGGTGCAACATTCACATGACTTTATCCACCTACTAACATTTATGTTTATATAGCTCCACGCACTATTCTTGAGAAAGCTCATCTCTTCCATGATGATCGAGATAAACCTTTGCAGAAGCTTCATTACATTTGTTGAAGGTACAAGGGAGGAGAGGAAACTGAATTGATAGTCTGTTTAAAAGCAGGTTGCTATATCCTGTAATGTAAATATTTTAAACATGTGGTGTTTTAATCAAAGTCATTAGACCCATTTTTGAAAAACTGAAAATTTTTAAAAAACTTCTATCTAAGGGGTAGTTTGTGGTAGAGGGGTTTTCTTTAAAATATTCGTGTTGTAACCTTGGAAGATACTGAACCTAAATACCAAGTTTGGTATTTACCGGATGTTTCGTTTTGGGGTTAAGCTGTTCATTCTCTCCCCCCACACACAGATTGTTTTCCAAAAATGCTTTATTTGGATTAGCAGCCTCAAAACACATATTTCCGGTGAAGTTTCGGTATCAAATTTTTGAATGGAATACAGTGCCTCCTCTACTTGTTATTGGCAAATTGTAGAGAAATTAAAAACGGGAGTTTCCTCTTTAGCAGCTATTTTTATGCCGCATATTTGCCCGCATACTTGGTAAAACTCTAGCAAGTGTCTGTCCACTTCTTTATTATTTATCTGGCAGTAATTAAGGTCATAAAACCCCCTCTTTTGCTCTTCCAGACAAAAATGCTTAACCTAAACTAAAATTACAAACTAAGAAGAAAAACAGAGCCAAGGATAACCGGTAGTTCACGAAAATTGAGTAAAAATCAAATCCTCGTACAAAAATACATTACGAAACTATGCTCTTAAAGACTAAATGGCAGTAGAGAGAATAATAGTTAACTCTCATACAAATATAATGAGAATAGGGAGCTAAAAAATAAAGATAAACAAAACTTAAACATTTAATACTTATTTCCACCAAAGATCAGTGTAGTATTACTTTCTTTACTATTTGCCTAGTAGGTAGAGGAAGTATTGCATTCTACCTAAAAATCCAATACTGAGATCTCACTCGAAGCATATTTTTGAGCC
This sequence comes from Deroplatys truncata, assembly GCA_030765065.1. Classification (NCBI taxonomy): domain Eukaryota; kingdom Metazoa; phylum Arthropoda; class Insecta; order Mantodea; family Mantidae; genus Deroplatys; species Deroplatys truncata. Next base: position 94,532,660 of record CM060986.1, on the reverse strand, counting down.
ACCAAATTCTCCTCCCCAAGAAAAACATTTAGAAAAAGAGGTGTTCGTGTGTGTGTGTGTACCTGTCTGTGAATATTATAACTTAAAAACGAAATATTGGATAAATATTAAAATTAGTATTTAAGTTCAGCTTCTTCCAAAGATTTTGAACAAAATCCCCCTGCCAAACTATACTTTACATGGAAATATGTCTATGCTTTGTTTTTCAGAAATGGAGCTAATGATATTGATTAAAAGTTCTCTTCATTCGAAAGGAATTTTGTACAACGGACATACCATAATATATAGAAAAGCTTACTACATAAAAGATTTCTATAATAATATTATTTAAAATAGCTCATATTGTGGCATCAGCCATTTCCGCGATATTCGTTATTATTGGCTTTAATTTTTCAATACTGTGTCACTTTTTTAAAAGTGCTGTCACTATTCAGCTGTTTCTCGCGACGTCACGGCAATAGTGTGGAAGTTCAAGGCTGGCATAAACATTTGACTTTCACCTCAATCTCCTGTACACCCCTTTAAAATACAATGAAATGTGCAATGAAATCATTTCTACAAAGGTTTATGCTGATTAGGATGAAATGGATAGGAGAATGAGTGTTCGTAAGAATATTTTGTCGTATAACTGGCACAGAAGGCGGCGCCGTGACCGAGTGGTTAGACCGCTCACCTCCCACCGAGGCGGCCGAGTTCAATCCCCGGGACCCGCACGTAGGATTTGTGGTGGACAAAGCGGCATCTGGGCGGGTTTTCTCCGGGTTCTCCGGTTTCCCCCGCCATTCATTCTACCAACTGCTCCATCATCGCCTTTCCTTTCATCCATTTCACCATCATTTCGTTTCATCTACTTCCTTCCTCCCATACCAGGCATCGGGCTGATCACCCATTCTGGATATTCTGTCTGATCCATGAGTGTCTGCTTCTCGACGGGCTCTGACCCCAGGAACCCGTCTGTAAGTCCTGGGTGTAAGTCCTATATAAGAGGAGGTTAAACAGAGAAAGAAGAAAAAGATAATTGGCATAGAATATCGTTATATTACATGATGACCCACTCGCAAACTCTCTCATTGCGCGAGTGAGCCTGAAGTTGCCGGTCAAGTGATGCCGGTAGTTGCGTACTAAAAATCATTACCTTATAGTAGATGCTGGAAATATTGACCTGACCTCAGACAAGCATCATACCTCGTTAAACTATTGTCACTCGTCTAAACTCACCAGCAGGTATTCTTGTGGTTTCTGCACGATGTTACCTCTAAGTTGCTGTAGTAAGCGAGAATTTGAAATGCACTCTGTCTTTCAAAGAACAAAAATCACAACTCATTAGGTCGGGAGAACGAGGGGTCCAGAAACTAATATTAATAATTGTATCATCAAACACTTCTACGATTGCATTTAATCATTCGGCATTATATATTGGTGACGTATTAGGTAATTAGTAGCTATTGTCACGCCAGAGACATTATTGCGTCGTATTGGCGACAGCATTGTTGGGATAATTCCTTTGAAGTTCCTTTTTGACATGAAGCTCTCCTCCAAGGTAGTGGGTCTAGTGGGGGTTGGAGAGGGGGAATACGTTAGCGTTACTTTTCTTTATGTTGTGATAGCGTCACTTTGGTTTGAGAGCCGAGTGAGTGCGGTTGTATGTGAAGAGTGTGAATGTAGCCTCGTGTGTGGCATCTCCCGTCATTTCTTTCTTTATTCTCCTTCATGCGCGATGTAGGGGCACCGTGTTTATATTTAATAAACCACAGTTAATGTGATTAATGTGAATTCTGTGTATTTTGTTATAAATATCCCACGTCTGCACTGGAATGTGATGTTCAAAGCTCTGGTCCTCTCGCTGCTTCTGGAGCTACGTCTTCCAATGTGCATGCTGGGGTAATTAAAATTTAATAATTTATGGAAAACCTTTTGGCCCTGCTGGAATCAACCATACTAATTTTTCTTCTTTTTCAAGTGCTCAAAAATGGTCTTCAAATTAGTTTTTTATGTCGCTCACATTAATTGTTTCATTGTAGAAATTAGGCCATATTATTCTACTAGCACTTAATGCGCACCACACTCCAATTTTGAGATCATAGTGAGGCATCGAGAATACCATAGCACAGGTTTTTCTGAAGCCCAGTATCGACCCTGTTGTGAGTGTTTACATATCCATTTAGATGAAACCAAGATTCAACAGAGAAAAACAAAAGCTGTGTGTCAATGAAACCACGTTTCATAAAGCGGAAAAAACCAATTACAGTAATTCACTCGCTTACCGAGATCATTTGTTTTCACGCTTGCAATCATGTTTAGCGATAGGGTTTCAGTTTTAACAGACGTGTTTAGCATTTCTTGTAGAAGATGAAGATAACCTGATTTTTGAGTTAATTATGTTTAGCGATTTTCGATGTGATCGTTCGAAACTGCCACCAAATTCATCTAGTTTGTTTTCAGTTAAAACTGATCTTCTACTTGAATGCTTCTTGTCTAACACGGAACCCGAAGATCCAAATTTATTGACGATTGCTTGTAAAGTATTTCTTGAAGAGAGAGAGAGAGAGAGTCGTCCTCCGTGGTGTAGTGGTTACCATGTTAGCCTCTAGTTACCGAGGTCGCGGGTTCAAACCCGGCGGAGGGCGATGAATTTTTTTCGGGCTTAAGAATCATTATCCTTCGGAAGGAAAGTAAAGCCGGTGGTCCCGTGTCGTAGATATACGGCGCGTAAAAGAACCTCAAGCCTGATAAAGAGCCATTTGAGCAAGATTATCGGTCTTTCACGCCCAATATAGAATGGGACGCTAAGGACCAGAGCAGTTAAAGAGCGTCCATAAATAAAACTCAATTTAAAAAAAGAAGATAATACAGAATTTGGAAACTTTTTCAAAAGTTCCCTGCAAACACGGAGAGCAGATTCATGTTTAAGATAATGTTTGCAAATAAACACGTGTTTCCCCATAGAAAAGTGATGTACCAGTTTACCATATTGTCAGAGGCAACTGGTTTTTCATGTAAAGGGTAGCTTACGTTGAGGAATTTTCATGAAAATCTTCGTGTTCTATTCCTGGAAGACGCTGAGTGTATATACCAAGTTTTGTTTTTCAGCTGTTATAGTGTTCCCAGAAACTTAAGGATCTTTTTTCTAAAAATTCCTTTTTTGAAATCAGGGAGTCTCAGCAGTATTTCCGGTGAAATCTCGGTAGCAATTTTTCAGTGGAATGTAATATTTCTTTTACTTAAAACTATGTAGTAAAGAAACCAAAAAGTCAAAACAATCAGAAGAAAATAGGAATTTTGGAATTTTCATACATGCACGGCCTTAAATGTAGCTGTCGGAAACTTCCTGGTTTCCTCGGAACCATCTGCCCTTGAAATACTGTGTATTGTCAGCACGTGACAGTTTTCTGCCCACGTCTGGTACGGTGCTGCTACATGATATTGAAAGTCTTTTGTCACATAGAATCCCCGTTTGAAGGTTACACCTCCACCTGAAACCGTGACCTACTAACATGGCTCAGGTTACGGACGTGATATTAACCGTAAGCTGGCAAATCCAATACCGAATGCTGGTATTGACCTAGGCATTTCCTTCAGCCTGTAAGGCACAAAGCTGATGTGTTACATTTCCATCACTTTCTTTACCAATTGATGTTTATTTCCTAACTAGCGTCTATAAACTATTCTTGCAAACGCTTATTCTTCTATTTCAAGTTAATTGAGATCAAAGTTTGCATAAATAGTTTAATTACACGTTTAGTCAGTGTAAGATCAAAGGAAATATCAATAGTCAAATGTTAACTAGTCCCTGTTTTCTTCCGCTGTATATTTGTCTTGAATTTCCATACTCGTTCCGTGACATTGCGATAAACAACTGAATAGAGATAGCGCTTTGGAAAATTATAAAAGTATTGACAAATTCAAACCAGTAATAACGGATATCTCGAAATGGCGGATACAACAAAAATATATTTAAAATAAACTGCGTTTTAAAGACACCTAAATTTTTGTGTAGTACGTTTTGGTTTAGGTATCTCACATCGTTTGCCCGTTACACAAAATTAGACTATTCCCAAAAAAATTCAAGATTAAATTTTATGATATAAATACCTAAGTTATATAGTATTTTGATTATAGCTGTTAGAACCACTTCCGAGAATGTAAAATCTAAGGAAAACTTTTCATGTAAAATGCTTTGTCTTGTCTTTTTCGATACGAATTTCCTTCATTGCTCCGAACGCACTTCATGTAAAGTGTAGTTTTGTTTTGGGGTTTTTCTTGAAAATCTTTGTGTCTCGTCCTTGGAAGGTATGGAACTTAAAACTGCAATTTTTGTGTTTATCTAACATTTCATTTTGGATGTATGCTGTATTCACACACGCACATACAGACCCAAATGCGGACATTTCTTAATAAATACGATTTTTTTCGGAGGATTTCAGAATTTGGGTTTCTCGTGAAGTATGAAATTGAATTTTGGGTTGGAATGCAATATTTCCTCTACTTATTATAAATAGGTAAGTCAGAAGCTTTCATCAGAGAGAGTTAAATTTTCTCGGTAAAGCTGCGAATAAAACATATTTTATTATAAACCTGGCTCTATTGTTTGGTATTTTGTCGCTGCCGATGGTAATAACTTGTGAATATGTCATTCGGTTATGTGGAATATAGAAGTTATTATTGTTGTAAATGTACTTAAAACCAGAAGCAATAAGAAGCAAGTTTTCACTTTATGATGCAACAAATAGCTTGCAGTTCGTTAGAAGATGTGTTTTTCCTTATGACCAAAGGATTGCTTTGAAAAAGGTTTTCCATAAACTATAAGGAAAGTCCTTGTACTGAACAGTCTGTCATATGTACATGCGGGAAAATTCCAAGCAGAATAGAAAAGCATCTAGCCTTGGCTAAAACAGAGCAACGCACAGGTCGTTGCTTACGACGAACTTCAGTAACTCTGCTTGCAGAGGAGAAAGTATGACAACTTTAAAGCATCATCGGGGTTGGAAGATTACGAATATGTTTTTGAAGGATATTGAAGACAGCATGACATTAAAAAAATATATTTTCGTGGTGTTAGCTGAAATTTCTTCTACATTCACCTTACTATTGAAATACAGGGATCATCTGTCTACGTAAGTCAAACATAAATCTGGCTTTTCTGCAGGAAAAGCCATAAGGGGTTAGTTTAATCTTTGTAAGCTATATTTCACCCCAACTAATTATATCAAATAATATTTCAGGGATTAATCATGTTATTTATAAAGAGATCAATGGTGTTAACTAATCTTTGAGGCGAATATATTAACAATTCTGTAACATGTCTCGCATCTAAGCAATACATATTCAGTAAAAATAGTATGTCATAAATCAATTTGTATAATATATAAAACATTTGAATTAATATTGTACAATTAATAAAAATCATACACTTCCTATTGGAATTGGCATGGTTGTATAATATTAAGCATATGGTAACGTCACAGAGAAGCTACATTAATGTCAAATATAAACTAATGTTATTGTTACAAAGTCTAATAACAGTGTATTCCAGTGTCTGCTACATACAAGGCTTACAATACGATGTACAACATTATATTGTGGTTATTGTGGTTGATCAGTGTTGTCAGAATACGATAAACCGTGGTAAGTCAACAATAAGTATACTCACTCACTACCCCCATTTAATACATAGTGCGCTGTCAACAATAATCTTACACTTTAATTGAGTTGCATTGTAATTGTAAAAATTACTCGAAAAATAAACTTACCTCAAATATACTTATAATTAATTTGCAAAAATCAAAATTTTAATGAAATGGACTTTAAATTGCATTGTAATGTTTGTTACTTCGCTAGGTATATAAAACTGTCTATATATGTACAAGCCATGATAATATCATTACATAATATTTTTATTTCCAAGTAGAAATTTTTGTTTTGTATTTGGTTTACTTATTTATATTGTTGTGTTGAGCTGCAGCATAAATAATAGTATTCAATAAATTAGTTATGCTATGATTGAGTAGCAAGTATCAGAAATGGCTACTAATTTGAAAATTACTTTTAAAAAATATCCTACTATTTCTTGCTCTTGCTGGCTTAATCTAAAGAAAGACTCTAACTTGGAAGTGAAAATTCCTATTGAAGTGAGCTCCACACCGAGAGGTATGGCTCAGAGTAGCGCCTGAGACTCGCCTTCGGAAGATCAAGGGTTCGCTTCCTGTTTGACTGCACACTCACCTTGCGTTTTTCATGGCTTTCCCATATTAGTGGATAAATGCTAATGTGGATTACATAGGGTAGACCGTTTAAGCTGAGACTGTACAATAGCTCCAAAACTAAGCGCTATAGAAAGAAATGCCTTGAATAAAAGCTGCATGATATTATGGGGAAAGTAAATGTCATTAGTTATGTTTTATTTGGAGGACGTTGTGATGGTCATTTTAGGGTCAATTTTACTTCTTTCAAACAGGAATCTGCCTTTTTATGCTAGTTTCTTACTATCCATAAAAAACTAAACAACATTTGTATAAAGCACTTTGCAAATGTTCTTACACCAACGTAAATAAGGACAATTCTGAATGGCTGTGTACGAAGAGCGCAATGAATGGTTGGACCATCCATGGATGGTCATATGACGGTCAAGTTATGTTTGGTAATTGGGAACAACATATTTTTATTTTGTTCCCTTATTACTCATCACAAAATAACGGCTTTTAATAAATCATTTTCTAATGAAAAAACAGAATACAAAATGTAGTTTCTCATTTAAAATTAACCCTAAAATGACCATCATAACGTCCTCCAAACAAAACACGACTGATGGAATTTACTTTCCCCCATAATACCAAGCAAGTTTTGTTCAAGACACTTCTTTCTACAACGCTTAGTTTTGGAGATATTGTGCAGTCTCAACTTAAACAGTCAATCCTGTATACTGCCGCAGGTTTTTGCTATGCCACTCCCTTACAGGGTTGCAGATTTAGACGGGGTGGAAAATGGTATGCGGCGTATGCGGTGGATGTGCTATGAAGAGAGAGTATTTTCTTCCCTCACATGGTTCTACTCGAACCTGTCTACGAGGATAGGGGGAACATCGCAGGGATAGCCGGGGATGATAAATCTAGAAACGTTAGAGACCCGTTGCGTTGCGCCTGCCACCGTCATATCTGGTCACCCTTTGTACTCTCTCGCCTTAAAATTTCTACCCGAACGTTAGGAGCCTTGGTCACAGTAGTGAAATCATCTCTGCTTCTAATCCCTATCCCTGATATGGTTACTTCCACCTTTAAGGAAAATTCATTCTTAGCTTGTTAGGTAAGGAGCAAACACAAAAATAAAGGTGATTTGTATTAAATTTATATTTCTGACACTTTAACTACCAGCCAATTCATTGGCCTCACTGAAAATAAACCGGAAATTACTTTCCATCTCTATTATATTGTGTTTACGGGAGAATCCATACCATTTTATTGTCATAGATATTATACAATTTCACTGTCACAGAGTTTACAAAACTGGCAATTTAGGTCCATTCCAATGCCATTGAGTTAATATATTAAAGAAAACGCAACCTGTTTTCGTATTTATGAATGCAGAACCACCTGAATGCAACAAAAAGTTGCCTAGCCTTCTCTACAGACATCAAGATTTTATTAATGATACAGTTCCGAACTCTGCTGAAACATCATTTTTTAAAAAACGCTTAGCCAGCAAGTTTGTATACGTATATGTGAGCACGAGAGAACAACATAATTAAAAAATGAAATCCAGTGTTATAAAGGATGTAGGTTGAAGCTATAGAATTCTCAAACCCAAATAACTCTATACGTAGAAAAACGTTCGTTATTTTACACTTCCTTACTAAGAATTCTAAAGAGTTTGGTTAAAATGTCGTGTGTTTGAGATATTAACACGCCATATAAAATCCATTCTTTAAATTTTTATCGAATAACATTATTATTATTATTATTATTATTATTATTATTATTATTTAACGGATTACCCTCTTCTTTGTATGACTTACAGTGCCTTAGGACAGTAGCCTCTCGAGAAGCAAGCAAACTTTGGATGGATGATAGCACCCAATGTCTGGTATAGTGATGAAAAATAAGGAAACGAATTAATGTGGTGATGAAAAGGATGATAGGAAAATTCCCGGATCAATTATTCAAACCAGCATTCGCCTAGCGACCGAGGAAAACCGCGAAAACACCATCGGTCAGATTTGTCCTAAAAAACACAATGTCTTACACTTGCATGATCTTCTCCATCCACCCTTCCTTATACCATTCTTACAAAACCTTACTTTTTATCTGCATCGTTTTAATTGAGATAAGCGTTTGAAGATATGGTTTCATCACATTTCTTTGTAGGAACAAGAGATATTGAGAAGGCTGAAGCGTTATGCAAATCTTCAAAAGGTGGTACACTATATGCTGGTTTTGAAATTCATGCACTTTCCAGGATATCGAGAGAAATGAACGATGTCTTATAATCTTTTTAGAAGCCAAAAAAATGACAATGAATATCTCAGAAATGGTTGATGCCATAAGAATTCACATAAATTGTATGTTTTAACCTATGCTTTGTGTAAGTTTCTGAATTTCTTATATAGTTCACCAGTAACACAAAATTCTACAAATTTCATTTAGGATGAGGAGGTCTTCACAGACTATTCACAGAAAATTAAATATATATATATACATATATATATTATTCGTCATAGAAATGTATCAAACAGATAATATTTTCATCAAATTGTTAAGGCCAGTTTTTAAAAAATGAAACATAATGAAAATTGCCCACATGAAGTGTAGTTTGGGGCCAAATTCGTGTCCCAAATTTTGAAGATGTTGAACTTAAATACCAAGTTTCGTATTTATAACACATTTTGTTTTTGAGTATGCTGTTTAAGCACGCGCGCAGTCCTTTTGCTAAGAAAGCTTTTTTTTATTCAGGGACCATCAAAACATGTATTTCCGGTGAAGTCTCAATATAGTAAGTTGCAGAGAGAGTAAAAATGTATAACTCATCAAAATAAGCATTTATATACAGGTAATTTTTATGACATCTGCTTATTTCAAAATATTTAGGTACTCCTGGGCTAAAGTCTAAATTGGTCGGCATATATAACCAATGGAACCTGAGGGTTCCTGGTTTTCAAATGAACTCGTGAAAAAGAAAACGGACTTGCACTAAAATACGTGATTGTGCCTCTGCATCCCGTATGCAATCCTGAAAGAATCAGTGTAATTAAATTCCAATAGGCTAATTTTAAATCATTGTTAGACAAATATTTATGTTGTGACTAAGATAAAATAAATAGATAAACTATTTTAATTAATACTTTTTAATAAATAGCAAACATTGTATCAGAAAAAGTTAACACCGCAAATAAAGGTGTTTGTGGCTTATTTTTCGTCACCAGTATTTTCAATCACTGTTTCTAGGGATGTACCCTGGAATTATTTTTTTTTCTTTTTTTTCTCAGGCATTATGTACAAATGAATGCGAAATCATTCCTTCTTGATTATTTAACTATTTAAATTCCATTAGGAATAGAAGCTATAATAAAATACGAAATTAAAATATTTTATAACTAATTCGTAACTATAAACATAAGTTTTGAGAGCACGTTCGCGCGGCCGAAAGCAAGTAGTGAAGGAACCAATGTGCGAGTCGTAGCAATCCACCTGCTGGTTCTCTGGTAAATGGCTCTGGAATAACTCCATTTAGCTGATCCAGAGCTACCCTTTCCAATCTGTCCCTCAACCTCTTCTAAGATTTATTTGTTCACCAAGATGTGTCGAGGGCACTTAGCTTCTTCTGCTATCGAGACTCTGGAACGAAAGAGTAATTGCATTTCTTTGATCGTTAAAAATGCTAAACTTTTGTGACAAGTAGCCTTTGTCCATTCATGGTTCAGTAGGTGGCAGCACTTGCAATTCTCGCGCAGGCGTAGCGTCCTTCACTTGGATTTGTGGGGTATCACACAAGGGCGAGCTGCACCCTTTAACAGAAGGTAATGACGGTGTTGTTTTATGCGGAAACAGGAGTGGAGAGAGTATTGCACTTCAGAGAATAACGTGAGATACCAACTCGGCAGAAGCTCTCCTGGTATATTTAACAGGTGAGAAAGGTTAATTTTAGGAGGAGTTGTATCGTATTTCAACTGTTGGGGAGCCAAACTTGAAGTTTGTTTGCAATCGCACGTATGGTACCCGGTTTCCGGTAGCCTTTGCCCCAAATGTACCTTCAGGTGGTCTTTGTCCCAAGTTTAAAAATTATTAACTTTGTAATTTGACTGTTTCTTTAAGTATTAAATATTTATGTTTGCCTCGGCTGCGTCAGTATTATTGTTAGAGACACGTTTTTCTTAGCAGGGCGTGATGCGACAAGAATGTAGGCTTACACAGATAATTTTACTTCACTCCTTTTATTAATGCTTGACACGATTTAAATAACACTTCACTGATATAGAGAGCTGTGAGATTCTTTTTATTAATTAATTGCACTTTTTAACACGTAAACTATTTTTCGTCTCACACGAATATTTATTAAATCTCTCAAGAACGCATCTTGCATCCGGTTAGTAACGCTGTCTGCAACCAACTGAACTGATTTCAACCGCCTAAACTTGTAAATTCCTATATTTCAAGTCTCTGATGGACTATTCCTAATCCAATAGAATACCTCCATTTAACTAAAGCTTTTTCTGGTTGTTTGATTGGCTATTTTTATAAACTGTCTCAAAATTTACATTATTGTTGCTCCAATAATGACTAGTAGCATTATTAAACATTCTTACTCATTATTGCCTCAACGTTACCTCATTGTTAGCAACTTTTAACCTATTTTTCTCACAGCTCCTACATTATTAAATTACGTAATACATTCACATAACATTATTACACATGGACACAATAATACAAACATATACAAGACTGTTATATACACTTTTTATGTATTATTACATACACATATTGTTTTAAGGAGGGCTGTTATTGAATTTATATATTATATAATTAGACTGAAATAATTTAAGTGTTAAAAATACTGACTCACAGGTCTTCTTCAAGAGCAGACCTACTGCCTCAAAATCTCTGCAGTATGAACTAGGGTGGTAGGAAGTGTTTTTCTCTAAAACACAAACACCGGTTTTAAAATTCGCTATTGGTCTATATTCTGTCTATCCTCAGGTACTCCCAGTGAAATCTCAATAACGAATTATCTTAAATAATTTGGCTGCTATAATATTTTAAATGGAAACAAATGCTCTCTGAAATCATTATATATAAGGAATTTCTGAGAAATTGAGTTGTAAAAGTGTTTTGTGACTGTTACACATTAGTAAGGAAAGGGTTTCAATACAAAACAATTTATTCTTTGCTGTCAGAAGGTGTGCTACTTGGTATGTGAGTAAATCAATAAATTTCAGACAATTTAATCAATTTTTATGTTTCATATAATGAATACTTTGGCTGTTTTATTAACAAGCATAATATTTCAGCGGTTTGCAAATTATCTGTATTTTGTAGCGGTTCCTCTTTGGTGGAACCCCACTACGTTGATGATGATGGATGCTGTATTACGTATCTGTAGGTCGTCTTGATGCCCGTACTCTTGTGACGTATCATGACGTTCTCGTGGACTGGAATCTAATTATCGTACATCTGTATTCTTTTGTGTGTTAATGTATTGTAATTATTATTTTGCAATTGTGCCACAGCGGTTATATTTGTGTCGAAGAGCACTTGTGTCTTGTCAGGCTTGGGTATGGAGAAGTTAAAACATCAATACTCATTTCTTATTTAATTATTAATAATCCTTTCATTCAAACTATAATATTTTGCACACACGTATTTTATTAATTATTTCACTTGTATTTTAGATAAATCGCAAGTAAATATTCACAATTCACTATCACCCTTGGCATGTTAAAATATGTATAACTGTTAAACTTTAAATACGTAGTTTTAACGTCTATTTAGAGATGAGCTTATACACTACCTTCTGCTCGAACACTGGCAAGCTTCTGTTAACGTTCCCTCCAACCGTTTGCTTAACGTACCTATTTCAATTATAAGCTGTATCTATGTACCTGATTGGTGCTACTATCCAATAATATACGATAACAGTTTGTTACATACATATATTTACAGACTTCCATAGTCTTAATTATGAAACCAAGGTTCGTTACATGCTTAAGTAGATACTACTGCATTTCTCGGAATTTAAAATGCTATATTACTGCGTTCTATATCTAACAATGGCCTATCTCTCTTATATTATATTTTATATGTTATATACTTGTTCTCTGCCATGGTTACATTATGAATATATATTTTTTTATATCTTCTTAATTATTATACTAAAATATTAGCAAAGAAAATACGTAACACGTAAAACTTGGAACAAAAATATCAAAGATTGAAATTATTAATGTATTGATGCTGAGAAGCTGTGAATTAGATTATTTATTACATAAATGAGTTATCGTATTAGCTTGTCCCTAGCTAGTATTGTATGTTGATTCACTTTGTTTGTTTTACAGGTATATTTCATAAATAAATGTTTATTTTATCACCATTTTTATCTAAAATTTCGTAATTTCCGAATAATATGTGCTATCGATTGGCAATATTGATGGAATCTCAAGGAGTGAGGTAACGCCGCGGTAACTATGTGACTCGTATTAGGGAGGTCCCGTTTCTATCTCCGGCAACCGCTCACTCTAACCCATGAGTTCTTCGTGGTTTTCCCGGGTCGGCAGGCGAATGCTGGGGTGGTTGATCTATCCTGCCCCTCAATTTCCTATAACCATTATCTTCATTGTCATCTGTTTCAGAGTTGTAGGAACAAGTGGCGGTGTTCGGTGGGTTGCAACTCTATGTTGCTATGCTTTGTTGAGGTATCTTCCTGGCGGCGTCCAGATTGGATACCCACCCCTGGGCACTTTCGGATAGGCACTCCTTCGGGGACCCCCCCCGGAGGCTCGTGGTCCAATGGGCGGCGTTGGAGGCGTTCAATCTGGAAACATCAGGAACCCCGTCCGGATCTGGTCGCCCTTCGGGTCCCTCGTCTCAACCCTCCCTCCCAAGGGTTACGGTAGAAGCACAAGGGGGCTGTGAAGGAGTTCTCTGAATTGAGTTAAAGTGTGGTGGTTAAACGTAATACTTAAATTTATTTTAAATGTTAATATCACAAAAGATTTATAAAAATACAATCCAATAATTTACACAAAGGAAAGCATTTCAGAATATTCACTCATTAATAGTTTTAGAAATTCAATTCCAAAAATATTCCTGCAGGTTTACAATCGTTCACCAGTTGACACTTCGGGTAAACAATTCATGGTGAAGGCCTTGCTTTCGTGTAATCACGTGTGATAAAAGTAAAACTGGGCGACAAAGCTAGGTTACAGAGGGATGGATGAACGTACGGACGGACGGATACCTTATTTGCCAAAACCACGTAACTAGTTCAAAGAAACAAAATTTACAATAAAATAATCTACATTTTACAAAACTTGGAACTGTTCATTAGAACGTCATTTACATTATACACTGGTTTCTTTTGCAATGCCTTCTTTAGTGAAAGAATTTGCAAACCTTTAATATTGTTGGGGAGGCTATTAAAAATGTTGAGCGCTACCAACTCAAAAGAATTTTGTAATTTGATATATTTACATGTATTAAAATACAGATGTTACGCTATATCTAGTTGGATAATTACGAACTAAAGAGCACATAGCGAAGACAGTCAAGTATGAACAGTGATGGCAAGGTAAGAATTATTATATCCTAACTCATCAATATTAAAATTCAATTTTGATGACTTAAATAATTCAAATGATTTCCACAATATTTTTATTTACGGAGATTTTATATAAAATTGCCTTGAATTTTCTTAGGTCAAAATGACGTAACAACTCTTTTATACGGACATATTTATATGCATATTAAGCAAATGTTCAATGCATAAATGCATAGTAGAGACTATTGGAGTATAAAATTCCAGACCCTACACATTAGGCATAAGACTTTTGAGTTACGCTATTCACCAGTAGACATACAGATTGACACAAACACACATCCGCGCACGGTGGATCTTTCTCTAAAACTTTTGTTAATTTATTCATGGGGCTCAAAATATCGATATCCAATTTCTAGGTGGAATGCGCCCTATTTTCTACCTGCTAAGCAAAAGTAAAGGTACGCATCACGGAGGGGCCCCGGACAGGTCCCTTAACGTTTCCAGATAGAACGCATCCAACGCCGCACAGTTCCTGCCTACAAGCCACCAGCCTCCAGGTTCCCCCGGAGTGGAGTCCTGAGGAAAGACCTGAGTGGTACCGCAGCGACACCAGGGAAGAAACCTTTACAGAGCGCAAGCCACCGCCCAGCCGCAACCCACCGAACACCGTCGCCTGGTCCTACAACGCTGAAACAATAACAAGGAAGATGAGGGGTACAGGAAATGAGAGGAAAGAGAGTCGTAGTAAGCATTCGCCTAGCGACCGGAGAAACCACGATAAACCCATGGGTCAGAGTGAGCGGTCGCCGGGGATCGATCCCGTGACAGAGAGCGTTAAAATGTTGTTTATTCAATACATAAGATATTGTTTTAAACTTTTCAACTTTTCAGCTAACCCTCGTACAATGGTGCTCTAAAAGATAATTTTCATCCTTATGTGCAAAAAAAAAAAAAGCCTGCATTATTCATGTAGGGATCTGAACCCAGACAAAGAGAAGAATAACTTGCACGTGTTTTTTTCCTTTTACAGGTATTCAAGTAAAAAACACCTACAGAACGAACGACTGGCTAAATCCGGTTTTGGAAAGGTTACTTGACTTTGAATTCTGATATATTTGGGAATGTCCTTCATTATACTAATTTTATTTAAACTATTACTGCAAGGTTAAACGTTCAAAATAGAAGTGTATGAGTTAGTCACTTCAAGATTTGGTGCTTTTTAAATGTATGCTGATATAATAATGAGAGGAAAGTTGTGTGTGTGCGTGTGTGTGTGTGTGTGTGTCGAAGGTAATGTCGGGAACCACTGAATTTTATAATTGTTTCACCATTTTAAAGCTTTGTTCTTCTCGAATTCTAAACTAAATTTATAAGGGATTAAAAGTCTAAAAGGCGTTTTAGTAGCGTTTGACGACCGTTCTTACTACACACGGCTCTACAGATGATGGACAATGGTGATACACACAATTAAATAATTGGGAAAAGAAATTTCTGAAGAAAACGTTTCAGGCTTAATTTTGAGGTACTTTCCCGGCCTTTTCCAGTTATGAGGACTGCGGAAAACTTGAAATAAATCTCAGTCAGAGGAGGACGATTCCTGAGAAATTTGGCTCGCACACCTCCTGATACGAGTCCGTGCCTTAACGACCTCGGCTCTCCATATCGGTCAGGCCTGGATAGCGCTAGGGATTAGACTGCGGAGGGGGATTTCTACTGCGCCTACTTAGCCCTCAGTTCTGATAGCAATAGGAGAAGATAAGCGGGTTCCCTAACATTTCTAGGCTGATCATTCTCCTACGCTCTAGGATTGCCTCTCCTATTCTCACCAGGTTCAAGCAAGTTTCCGCGTCAGTGAAGAAAAGCTCTCTTCTCAAAGCACATCCACCGTACACACCGCAACAACCGTCCATCGCAACCATGAAATATAAAAGGAAGTAACATGAGGGGCGTGGAGAATTCGTGGTGTTATACAGGGTGATTTCTGAACGTCTGACACATTTCTTTCTTTAATTATTATGTTCGAAATTCACTCAATGCCGCAATTTTAGCACCAAATTAAGAGGAATGTTCTGGAGTTTCGATTGCTTGTCACGTTGTGCAGATTTTCATGTTTTATTCGTAATGTTAGTTTTATTGTTCGCAATTTTTTTTGAGATTTTGTTCTAATCAACATGAAAATGAGCGACTCTTTCTTGTAAAGCAATACTGGATTACGAATTCTATTACAGCTACTCCAAAGGTATACCAGAGAGAATCCTGGTGTTCGAAATCCTCCCCAAAGAAACACAGTACTGGGACTATAAACAAATTGGAAACAACTGGATCTCTGGTGTGTGAAAAAGGCAGAATTCGTTCTTCTAGGCTTCCCACGGCTGTTGACGTAAGAACACGAGTAGATCAGCCACCCAAACAATCATTAAGACGTTTGTTGCAGGAGATAGAGTACAGCTACTCAATGTGTTAGAGAGCTGTGAAAAGTGCAGGCCTAAAGCTGTATAGGATTTCGGTTGCCCATCAGTTACCGGAACCAGATAAAGATAGACGACTGAATTATTGTCGTTGGTTTCAGGCGTTCATTATGCAAAATCCTGCCATATTGTCCATCACATGGTTCACAGATGAAGCACGGTTCTATTTATCCGGCTATGTGAACTCAAATAACTCACGCTATTCGGCAAGCGAATATCCACATGTTATTCATGAAGCATCTATAGGTACATCCGGTTAAAATCGGAGTGCGCAGTATCCGCACAGAGAATAGTGGGATCAGTTTTTGTTTGAAAACAATGTGAACACTGCAGAGTACCGACGGATTTTCATGGAGTTAGCTGAGCAACTAGACGATATAGAGCTGAGTCAAGGATATTTTCAGCAGGACGGCGCTACATGCCATACATCAAATGAATCCATGGCACTAATTGCAAGTTTCTTTGCCGATCAGATAATTTCCAACAAACTGTGACCACAGAAATCTCCGGATTTGACATCATCGGACTTCTTGCTATGGGGTTACTTAAAAGACAGGGTTTATGCCACACGTCCCCATACATTGGACGAACTGAAGCACAACATTACACAGGAGATTCAAGCTATTGACAACAGAGTCCAACGAGTGGCTCGTAACATGGAACGAGATGTTGAGTTGTGCCTTATGCAGGATGGAGGACATATTTAACATTTGCTATAGAGGTAAATATTCTCCCAAAATTTCTCTGCATTTCAGGTATAATAAGCTATCGCTATCATAACTTATTTTGAAGCAATTACAAAAACAAATGTGCCAGTTCCTCATAAATCATCCTGTATAATCCACCTCAGGACGCACTACCCACCAGGAAAATCATGAAAGTTGGCCGGTCCAACAGGAATCGAACCCGGGATCTCCAGAATGAGATCCCCAGACGCTACCACCTGAGTCATTCCACTCGGTTAAAACCTGGAAACTACAAAACTATCTTCAGGAGAGAAGGATGAGATGAAGGAAGCCGCAGAGCGAACACAGCCGGAAGTCTCGAGCTAAGCAAAGGCAGCTCCCAGCGGTAGCCGGTGCAGACAGCACCCCGAGGGATCCCGGCTACTAGACACCGGGGAGGAACCTTCACACAAAGAAACTTCTAGCATCTCACCGCAACGCACCAATCTGATCCTACAGCCTGAAGTATGGTAAAGGAAAGACATGCCAGGAAATTACAGAGAGCTAAGCTTGCCTACCGACCCAACAAATACATTCAAGTGACTTTCTCTACTCTCTATATTTATTAGTGGATACTCAAACTATTCTTACTGTAGCTTATTTGTCCGTCTACTTTATTTTAATCCAAATAAACCTTTGCGGAAGTAGCTAAATTACACATTTCGTTATAGATGCAAATAGAACATGGACTAAAAACCGAAAACTATATGCTGTTCTTAAAATTCCATACTGTTTGCATGTAATCGCAGAAACAACTGAATGTTGACAGGACTTTAAAAGAATTACCAAGTAATCAAGAATTCGAAACATTAATAACGGATATCTCAGAAACGGCTTATGCCACAAAAACATTATTTGAAATAAATTGTGTGTTCTAAAAAGATTTAAATTTCTTGAGTAGTACGTTTTTGTGTGGCAGTATTTTATATCACAACACTGGGAATGCCAGAGTGATTGTAGCGTAAACTAACATTATTGTATGACAATAATTTTAGATGTTTGTTAGCCATAAGCATTGTTAGGAAATAAGTTTACACGGACTCGCTGAATCTAACAATAGAAGTGGGTAACAATGAACCGATGGGGTGAGTTGTTTATCACTAAGAAGAGACAAACAAGTGACGTAAGTGTAGCGTGCCTTTCTTTAGAAACGGAGGAAATATCTTCCCTTGAGCATATGTGTTAGTAATTGTGATTGGCTGACAAAACAGACGCTAATGTTGGCGCGATTCGGTAACCAATAGTAGCTCTATTATAATGTTTAGGCATTTCGAGGTGAAGGAGTATATATTCTCGAGCTATAAGCATGTTTCACGCAGTTCTAAAGAATCATTCGCGAGGTACACATCACGCAGTTCTAAAGAATCATTCGCGAGGTACACATCACGCAGTTGTATGGAATCATTTACGACGTACACGTCGCGCAGTCTTAAAGAATCTATCGTGAAGTGCACATCATACAGTTTGGAAGAATCTCTGGAGTCGTAAAGTTAGTTACAAAATGTGAAGCACGCGGCAACTAATACGACAGTAATTACATTCGGAAATATAACAGTTGCAGTCAGGGCTGTATAAAGATTAAAGATGTGAACTATTAATTAAGTGTGACGGCAATAAAAGTGTGAAAATAAATTCTTTTATCAGTGTTATCTTTTAGTAACAACTCCTTTCCGTTTATACGCCCTGCTAAGAGATATTTGCTCAACTGAGTAATAATATCTAGCCGGAGGACAAAGAACCCAAAATTCAAAATAATAAAACAATAACAGGCGCCCAGCAAATAAGATAACACGAACAGACTACTGCGACATTGTCTATCCCTTAACGTTTATCAGTTATGTAAGATTATACGAATGAAATTCACTTCTGAATGAAGATGACTTCATAACTATTCCCAGAAAATTCAAGATATACATTTTATTTGACATGTATATATCTTTAATATATGGCACTTTAATCAAAACCGTTAAATATAAAAATTTTTAAAAAATGTTCCATGTAAAGGGTAGTTAGGGTTGGGGTAATTTCTTGAAAATCTTCATATCACATGTTTGGAAAATACTGAACCTAAATACCAAGTTTGGTATTTATCTGAGTTTTCGATTTTGACACATACTACATGAACATTTTTCTAAAAAGGCTTTTTTTATTCACAGAACCTCAAAATATGTATTTCCGGTGAGATATCGGTATCTAATATTTGGGTGGAAATCAATATCTCTACCTATTACGTACATAGAGAAAAAGTAAAACCAGGTCTGTGTGACCGACCCATCGTTTTCATAAATAATTACGAACAAGCCGTATTATGTATATTAACGGTCTACGATTGCTTCTATATCGCTTTTGCATGGCAGATTTACGTCAGGTTCTTGGAATTTCCTCATTTCTTGCTGCAACTGTAGGGCCGTGGATGAGCAACTAGAACTGTTTCTTAAATGCTGTCCAATAATTGAAACAGAGTGGGGTGGGGCCTGTAAATGTATGATGATCAGATTGGAAGTATGTGCCTGCTGATACGGTTATATCTCCACAAATACATGTTTCGATGTCCCTAAACCCAAAAGAAAAATCCCTTTTAGAAAAATGCCCGTTTGTTTGTCTATGCAGAATAAAGCTAAATAATAAAAACGGGAAAAATACCAAAATGTATTTTTAGATTCATTTATATCCAACGATGCATCACAAGTTATTCAAGAAACTCCGGTTTTCCAAAACTGTAACCGAGCGAGATGGCTGCGCGGTAACGTGTGGGGTTTGCTTTCGGGAGGTCTCTGGATTCTCCTTGGGCCGGTCACCTTGACCTTAGGGTTTTCATGGTTGATAGGTGAATGCTGTGGTAGTTCCTCTTCTATCACGAATGTCCTGTACAGCATTTCCTTTAATCTGAATCACCTTCGTATGCTTCAGGGTGTAGCGGGCGGGCGTTGTAGATTTTTCACGTATGTACATGATATCTCACCTGGATGATGATTTGAGATGGAAGTTCTCAGAAGTTTTCTCTATCTTCTACTACTCAATAGGGCTGTGAATAAAAACCTATTTCTAACACCTATTTTTGTTGCATCTCAGGATATTGTAGGCGAAAGCAATTAATATGTTGAATTCTTTTAGCGATTGGAATTATTCTAAAACAGCAAATTATTGGAGCGGTTTCAACTATTCCCCTTTGAGCAATAATGAGATTATCACTATTGTTTACGTCTTCACGCTACTTTGATAAATGAATTATTACGTACCCTCTCGCGGACACCGAATGTACCTGTAGATACATTAGAAAAAATGTATAAGGCCGATTTTGTTATACGGAAGTGAAATCTGGGGATGGGAAAGAGAAGAGCATGTAAATAAAACACAGGTAGCATTTTGGAAAAGAGTTCTTGGAGTTCCACAAGGCGCATAAAATTCGGGGGATGTTATAAAGACACAATACACTGTAAAATAAGAGAAATGAAGTACTGGCTGAGGCTGATGCAGGGGATAACTCCACACTACGATCCAAATGTTATAAATGCCTGCGAGAAAACCTGTCTCCTAAGTTTTCGGCAGCCCACTTGGAAAGGGTTTTGAGGAGAATAGGAATGGAGTCGGTATGGCAAAGAGCTGAAACAATGACAAAAACATATGGAAAGGTGCCAAAAGAAGACTAAGAGGCATCAACCAACAGAAAATAAAATCGCATTGTAAAATTAAACCTTCTCTAATTCTAGCAAATGAAATAAAATTGAATTGGGGTAAAGAGGAATATATACTTAACTTAGGAAGAGAGGAAAGATCAGGAATGGCATGGTTTAAACTGGGGGCTAGAGGGCACAGAAAATGACTGACGATTCTGGCAGGAGAATCTGCCTATTCTGTGATTTGGATGAAGACTGGGTACATATTTTGGCGGAATGTGCACAGTGGTAGAACCAGCGAACGTTTAAACTCAATGAAAAATTCTTAAGTCCCTCAAGAAAGAGATTGGCATGTTGGGAGCTACTGGCTCACCAGAGGAACTGGCAAAACATGGGCAATTTTTTGGCTATAGTGCGCGAAGGTAGGTAAAATTTGTTCAGTTAGACAAAGGTAATTTATCTCTATTTTCCTTTTTATTGTTCCTTTTTGCTTTCTTTTCTTTTTCTGTTGTTCATTCTGTCACCCTACTTCTATCTTAAATATACAAGTACAGTCAATGACCCATGCACTTAGTACTTGTGTAACAACTTCAATAATTTGAAACCAATAAAGATACCTTAGCCATCCATCCATCCATCCGTCCACTTTAATATTGCAATGGACCTAGCTATCTGTGCCATACGCTATCTCCCAACCACCCGCTCAGGTTACGGCACCCTGCCGTCTGTTGCTCACATGAAAGAAAGTGAACGAATATATAAGGGTGTAAAAGAGTAAGAATATTGAAATTTGGACCGGGTCTTTTTATACCTTGCTGCTATGACGCTAACTCTCGCGCCCTGTCCCCTAATCTAAATTTCGATTGGTTATTTAGTTGGTGTGTTATGAGAAAGAAATCGTCCAATTTTAGAAGTCAAGCTTCTGTCTGACACATTTGAGAAAACCCATATATCTCTGTCTTACTCACAACTCTTGTATCTCTATTTTATGATTGCTTATCCAACTTCCACAGAGGGCTTGACTTTGATTGGAATCATCCCTCTTTCTTTGTCCTTGTCTCTCCTCGGACCTCTCTCTCTACTCGACGCTATTTTGCCAAATCCTGTGTTCATTAACGTGCGTAGGCTTTTACCCTGCTGTTAGCTCACTTCCTAGCTAATTACAATGTTTCCTTACATATGTCTACATTTTATGATGAAAGTTATTTTGGAGTATTATATAACATTATTGGCTGTATTCCTCTCTTGTATTATTGAATCCTGTTATTTACATAGCTTGCCCTGTCGGGTGTATATTCCCCTACAAGAATTACTTAAACTAGCATCGACGATTGGTGTATTGCGGCGAGAATCTGGAGTTCACGCAGTGCAAAGAATATCTTCCTAGCGGTTGGATGATCTGGCTGGTGCCCGTTCCTGGAGGGGGCGATTCGTTTCCGTTACCTCCAGGTTGATGAAATACTAGGCACGCTAGCGTCGACGTTAGGATTGCTGTCGCTATGGAATCTCAGGAACCCTGTCCTTACTAATGCGCATCGTCATTTGGATCTGGTTACCCTTCGGGTCCACCCTTTATCTCCTCCTCCCAAGAGTCACTCAAACCACAAATGCCCCAGTGAGATTGCCCACGTGCGTTGCTGAGCTCTAGTGTTCGATGCCCCCTCCAACTAGCTATGATGTCACATTGGGGTTTCATCAGTTGCGCACACTAAAACATTTTCGTGATTTCTGTGCATCAGTTGTGCGCGGTGGTCGCGCACAGTTATCGTAATTTCGCAGCATTTTCCTTCCCTTTTTATAACTACTTACGACTATCTGCACAGTAGTTCATTGTTGGCAGGTATAGCTAACATACTAGTTTTAATCTTACCAGGAATAAAACTACGAAGCTTTGTATTCACTTTTTCTTATTATTGTACGAAACGCTCTTTAAAAATTTACTTTATTAATGTTTTTTGGGGGGTAGATACGGGAATAGGAAGGTGAAGTAAAGGAGAGGAGTTGACAGGAGAAATAAGGAAAGGTGATGGGGTTCCCCTTTTCATCCCCGATAGCGCGGAAAAGGTAACTGCCAGCTTATTGCGCTGGCAATGCGTGTAGAAGTTTCCGGGTGACAGCCATGATCTTGCCGGGGCTCTGGCTGCCACCGCGGGGAGTGGATCGGGATTTTTGAATGTCTTTATTGACTGTAATTAAAGATTTCTTGAGCGCCTCTCGAGAGTTGCGCTCAGTTTTGGCGTTGGTATCTAGTGTCATACGTCCAAGGAGATTCTTGTACAGACATGTAGTTCCGCAGCTGTTCCTTACCACTCTTCAGTTCGGCTAGCACCGAAGTCCATTCGGCCGTTGTCGTGAGCAGGCTTCGTATGAGTTTAGCAAGGCCATTCAGTGTACGCCTAAACTCCTCCAGAGAATCTGTTGGAACTGGCGGTGGTGTGTTCTGTGGCAGGCAGTTGATGACTTCACCCAGACCACGGATTGCGGTGTCTGTGGTGTCCATTCGCTGAAGGCAGCTGGTACTAATATTCATATATTTGTATATGTTAATGAGTTCAATATCTTTTTCTATATTCTATACGTAGCGTCAACGAATGAATAAATTTGTGGATG
Organism: Deroplatys truncata; assembly: GCA_030765065.1. NCBI lineage: Eukaryota > Metazoa > Arthropoda > Insecta > Mantodea > Mantidae > Deroplatys > Deroplatys truncata. The sequence continues at coordinate 94,509,500 of CM060986.1, read as the reverse complement.
TGTAAAGTTCAAATTAAGAAAAAAATATCTTAAGAAACGTTTGCATGTGTATGTGACTCTGTTAGAAGTAATTTTATCCGAAGCACAAATCTCGGGAAAAAATAATGAATCAGATGGAATTGATTTACTTAGTAAACCAGCAACTTTTCACGGTTTGATTGAATGCTAATCATATCATCAACAAAAGCATCTTTGAAAATACCACCGAAAAGTAACTGATTTAATTGGTCTAACTAGTCTATATTACAGCTCCAGTATGGATATTATTGGTGTAGTCAACATTTTTTATTAACACTTTGAAACTGTTGAATGTTACCACCCAACTGACTCATTAATATGGCACTGATTTTCATACATGGAGAATGTCTTCGCGCAAATGATTTATTTACGTCGAAGATGTTTGCGCGCAACTGAAGCAGTATTAATATTTTCGCGCTTAACTGATAAACAGGATGTTTTATAAGTAACTGAACAAACTTCGTGGGTATAGTGTATGGTAAAAGTAAGAGTAAAATGTTATATAGTACTTTATTTGAAATTGCTTTATTTCAGAATTATGCAGCTCATGATAGTTTACACTTACTGAAATAGCATACAAAGTAGCTGTTACAAAAAGGAACAAATAAGGAAACCGTTAAGCCATCTACAAAAACGCACAATAGGGATTTCGAGTGTAACACAGACAAAACAACATTAATGTGTCCCTGAGTTCAACAAACAAAGAAATCGCTACTTCAGCACAAACCACGTAAGGTCATTTACACCAAAACATGTTGAAATTGATATCCCCGAAGATTAACACAATGACGGGCTCGTCGTCGTACCGCTCTTGTAATGTTGCAAGCCCCATTCAGTTCATTCCGCACAATTATGCAGCAATTTCCAATTCGCTGCAGTAGTTCTGCTGCGTTCTGAATTTCGGTTCCACCATAAACGACTCCTTGAGAGGCCTCAAAGGTAGAAGTACAGGTGGTTAAGTTCCGGTGATCTGGCTGACTAAGAAACTGGTCCTGCACGACCTATCCACTTACTGGGATATTCAAGATTGAGATACGCCCTAGCCTCGCGACTGAAAATGCAGGGGATCCATCGTGTATAAACCATAAGGTGGTTCGGGTATCTAGTAGGATATATGCATGAAGCATAACATCCAAATCAAATTCCAGAAACTGTCAGTAGGGAAAAGTTGTCTAACTTGGGGAGGTTCATTTAGAAGATTGTACAAGAAAATTAAAACAAGTTATATTAACGCAAATACATAATATATTTTACTTAATACTTTATTAATTATGATGATGATGCACATTCAGTTTCTTTTCTTTTTATACACTCACATAAAATATGCTGGAAAACAAACAATTTTGCAAAACCGTATCTTTTGAAAACGAGTTCCTAATTTGGTGAGGCGTTATGTCCATTATATAAAAACCAAGCATTCAGATGTTTGACATCTTTAACACCTCCAATGCCACCTATTACAAGTATATCTCTTACTTGGAGAGTAAACACATACCGTATGTGTGCATTTCATACATTTGGAGCATCTAATCTAGTTCTCCGTATTGTGGTCGTTTAGAACAACCTTGAATTGAGACAGTATTTTTAACATTTAAATGATTTCAGTCTAATTATATAATATATAAATTCAATAACAGCCCTCTTGAAGCAGTATGTGTATAATATAAGATATAAACTGATGTAACTGTCATTGTATTAATGTTTATATTATTATATACATGTTCAATAATGTTATGTGAATGTATTACGTAATCTAATAATGTAGGAGCTGTGAGAATAATAGGTTAAAAGTTTCTAACAACTAGGTAACAATGAGGTAACCTTGAGGCAATAATGAATTAGAAAGTTTAATAATGCTACTGGTAATTCTTGGAGCAGCAATAATGTAATTTTTTAGACAATTTATAAATAACCAATCAACAACGAGAAAAAAACTTAAGTTAAATAAAAGTATTGGAGTAGGATTAGCCAATCAGAAACTGAAATGGAGCAAACTTTACAAATTCAGAAGTGAATTTCAAGTAGACAGTGTTCCTAACCGGACGCGAGACGCGTCCTCGAGAGGTTTAATACGTATTCAGTGTGAGAAAAAAATATTTTACTTGTTAAAAAATGCAGGTAATTAATAAATAATCTCACAGCTCTCTATATCAGTGAAGTGTTATTTAAATCGTGTCAAGGATTAATAAAAGGAGTGAAGTGAAAATTATAATCTGTGTAAGTCTACATTCTTCAGCCGCATACACCCTGTTAAGAAATTCATGTCTCTTCAAATTAATACTGACGCAGCCGAGGCAAACATAAATATATAATATTTAAGCAAACAGTCAACTTACGAAGTTAATATTTTTAAACTTGGGGCGAAGGCTACCGGAAACTTTTTACCATACGTGCGGTTGGAATTACTTCAAGTTCGGCTCCCCAACATTCGAAATATAATACAACCTACTTCAAATTAGCTTACCATACGTCCAGCAACAAACACGTTTCTCCAATTCCATACCATAGAAGATATTTTAGTAGTAACAGAGAAAAAGTACTGCATTTCACAATCAATAACAGAATATCACTTACAATTACAACTAATAATTTGGGATCCTAATTTCGGGGCTCCATGTCAGGAATCCCAGGCTTCCCCAAATTGAGACACCTGCAGGTATTAACGAAATACATTAAAATAATGTCTTCAAAGTTTGTAATTTATAAGCTGAAGCAGCCTATATTTTAAATATGTATAATTATTTAATCAGGGTCTCGTCCCTTTCAATATATTTGCAGCTTTCTAACAATAAACAAACTCTTCAGAAACATATCGGTATCTGAAACATAAAATATTTTAGTCAAAATCGATAAATTAATTTTTGAGAAGGTAACAAAATAAAAATAACCTATTTTAGAAATATTCGTTTGTATTTTATTTTCCAATGCTTTATCAAACAATATTTTATAGTCGTGTAAATAGTATGGAATCCCAAAGCCAGTTTACTATAGTGACTCATCTTAAAAGGTTTTACTATAATTTTAGCCATTATATGACCTGGACTTACAAAGGAATGTGAAATTATTATTGAAAAAGTCCATCTCAGTTAACATGAAGTGGACAGTAAAATAAACGTTTGTAAGATTTGGAAAGGTTCAATCAGGCAACCGAAAAATTCAATAGCTTAGCCGGGATTTTAACCATGGATCTTCTGGTTTCCGTCGGTTGCTGAACCAAATGAAATACAATGGCAACATTCCGGTACGGCCTTAAATTCTCCAACTGACTCGCATTCCACCCCCAGTAGACCATACCCCAATGGCGACTTACTCTGTGGTAAGTACTTTAAGTCCCGGGCTTCTAGTTTAATCATCTTTTAGACCAATTAAATGTAATTAATTTTTTCCCACACAAGCCCTGTGTAGAGAAGATTGGAAAGCTAGAATCAGACGACTGAAAAATTCAGTGCCATAGCCGCGATTTAAACCACGGATCTTCCGGTTTCCGTCTGGTTGCTTTAACCAAACTAGTTACCATAGTAGCATGGCGGTACAAAATTAACTTCTCCAACTGACTCGCATTTCAGTCGTTGATTATACATTTCTAACCTTGTCCTACACATGGCTTGTGTGGAAAGACCATTAATTTTTCTAAGAATAGTTTGTGGAAGCTTGATATAAATAAATGACAATTAATAGAATTAACACGTGAATTTAATACATTAGAAATGTTTTTATAAAATGCCTCTGTGTGTAAATAGAATGACTTAAAATGGAGAAGTCAAATGGAAATCAAACTCCGTATTTAAGTCCACAATATTTCAAGAATCAAAATCCAAAACCTTAACGAAATTGGCATTGTTATAAACTACACTTTATACGCAAAATACTTTATTTTGTTACCTTCTGAAAAATTACTTTATCGACTTCGACTAAAATATCGTATGTTTCAGATACTGATATGCAGAATAAAATTATATTTTTAGTTTTAGTAAATACCCTTTTATGTCCCATTGAATGTTGTATAGGATGGTAAACCGTAAGAGATTCACGATATATGATACAGAAAAAAATTTTGCTAGAACACTCGGTTTGCGTATAATCGGCATTTTTTGGTATTAACAATTTCAAATATATTCGTTGTTATTATTATTATTTTGAATTTCCCAAATTTATATATATTAACTATTTGACTGTCGTCATAAGCTCCTTTGTTCTCCTGTGAAGCTACTGCAAGGCATGTATTTAAACAATTTCTCCCTTATTATATAATTTTTATTAGGATGTGGAAAGAAAGGGAAAGTCGTCTTTAAAATAGACATGAAACTAAATTACAGTGGGTAGAGAATATTACAACATATTAGATTTTACATTATTTTCAGTTAAAGGACTTTAGAGTCTTTATATTTCTGGTCAATTACCTAACAGCGCCAATCAAACTACCATTTAAAACCGCTGAGCAAAAACTGAAATAAAGCCAGTTTAAAGAAAAGCTCCAGTCTGCTAACTGCAAACACGTGCTCTCAGTTAATACTATCACATTGAGGTGAAGAAATAGAACAGGTGAAACAAAAGTTTACCCTTTGAATAATTAATTAATATTCGAATACCTACTTGTTTTATGACTCATTATATAAAAGTGCAACTTTACAGCTTTAAACTCGTTTTCTATAATGTTTACCTTGAACTCTTTTCAAAGCTCTCGTCTTGCAGAGGGAGTGTTGCACTCACTGCACAAACGCTATATCTTAAAATTAAAGAGGCAGTTTTTTAAAACGTTTAATTAGATTAAAGTCTTCAGGATTTAAAAAATCTCAAACAACCATGTTTCTAAAAAAGTGTCAATAAAATCATTTCTTTGAATTTTGTGCAAAATACCTCATACTGTAATTATTGACAGGGAAATATAAAGAATTATCTAAAGAAATTATAGTAAGATAGAGAAATAATTGCAATAAATGATTTCTGTATATTAAACCAATGTATAACGTAAAAGACTGAGTTGAAAGTTTTGTCCGGAGAAAAAGGTCATTAGCGAGATATATTAAGGAAAGTAATTGTTAACTCCCGGGTAGTGAACGAGTTAGTACAGAGGTTCTTGGAATGCTGTTATAGGTTGAGTTCAGTACGTTTGCAAAGTCACGTAGGCAGGAATGCTGTAAATTATAAAGGGAGCAACATTCTTAGATTTCAGCAAGGCAACGCATAATAACAATATCAGATATGCACACGTAGAGTTTTAAGATTGGACGGCATAAGTAGCGTTCGTAGTGGTAGCGATAGGTAGGTGAAACTTAATTTAAGTAAAGAGTGTGCATTCTAATCAGACTTACGTACTCAATCGTGTGATTTAATCGTGTGACAACGCTAGTGATTTCAGTTTCATTTTGTGTAGCGCCCAGTGATGCGCTTGTGTTAGAAAGATTTAACGGTTATTGCGAGTGATCTTTCCGAGTAACATTTCTGCGACTTAAAGCAACTGACGCTTCTAATAACTATGATTCTAGAACCAATTTAATTATTTCATTCAACAGTCGGTGATTCTTTTCAAACAGAATATATAGTTAGCATTAAAATTTATCAGCTAATCAAACTGGCGTTATCCCTTCATACTACACTCACCATATCCTCAAGCTATACCACTGTAGCAGCTGGTGGACCAGACTACGCAAAACGATCTAGGAGACGGCGACATCGTAGAAGTCAACAACAAAGCAGGTAACATTAATCGTTATTATCTAAATTGGTGCAACTTTGAGATAGTGGCATCAAAATTTGCAGCAAAAGGTACGGCTTCATACCTGTTAATCTTGACGTAAGCCAGAACACCATTAATTGATTTGTAATATCGCATTTCGTCCAATTCACTAATAATCGTAAGCCTTTGTTACTTAGTTTTTCCAGCAAGGATAGGCAATTAATTTAGGTTACTTATGGACAAAAAGCATTAATATGTACCTATACTAATATTATAGAGAGGGAAAGTGTGTGAATATGACCCATTCCTCTATTTTATTATCGAGTTTAGTAAATTTCTACAATTCAGATTCCACCCAGACAATAACACTGGCAGGTATGACTGGCTTGAGAGAGAGAGAGATAAAAAGAAACAAAGATGAACCAATAAGCGATGTTATACTTGGTGTGAAACGAAGCAGGGATAAGACTTAACCTCTCTTAACGAATTCTACTTTAGTTCGTGTAAACAAGTAGAGTTGGCTAGTCTAATGCAACATGGTTAGTGACTTGATCTTGTAGAGGGAGAATTGAATGAGAAATGAGGCGCTGAGATTTACGGCAAATATATTTTGTTAAGTTTCCTTGTGAAGTAAACATGACAACGAAATCCAAAATTCTTGCCATTATAGAATATTACCCCTAAGAGGATACTTATTTTTTGTACTAGAAAACTTCAGTATTTACTTTCCTCCATAAGCATTTACGTCCAAACATAATATTAATGACAATTATTATTATTAATATTATTAGACCGTCTGCCCGTCTGAAGATGTTAACGCTGGTATTGCCATTTGGATAGGGGTCTTCCTCTGTAACTCTAACCTCTTATTTGGTAGAAAAATAGAAACTTTGGCAACATGAAATAAATTACTATTATTATTATTATTATTATTGCATAATAACAGTGATGTGGTCCTAATAGCTAGAACGCTTCGTTAAATAAGCGTACTATTATTGTCAGCCTTATTAATATTAGCATTTCTTATAATTAACTTAAAGGTAAACAACCAGCGAGAACATGGACCGCTCATTGGCAGAGTTAGATCGCTCCGTCCATCTTTTGGTAGAACGTTAGTAACCTGTGAATTAGGTGGATAAAATTATACAAGAGGAGGATAAATTGAACTTGGATAGGGCTGAGTTACATGTTTCTTACCAACATAAATCCTCTTTTCCCATATGAGTCACTTTATCTGCTCCCAAGTGTACGTATGTATTTATACTGAATAATTTGATAACCCCACAACCGACTGGATAATTCTCTCAACTTTGAAAACCACTCTCCCTCCCGATAAACCAATTCTCTTAGACAACCTCTTATTTCAACTCTTAAATGAGTGCAAGTTTAAAAATGGGATGTGTTGCACTCACATGACTTTCTCTACTCACTCTTCTACAAACTATTTTACACTATCTAATTCTTGATAATATAGATAAACTTTCATTAATTACCCATTTCGTTGTAGATATAAGAAAAATACAGTAAGCTAAAGCAATAGTCAAATATTTTCATAGCCATTTGAATATCTAGGAAATGATTAATGCCAAGCATTTTTATTCACCATAAACTGTGTGTTTTACGAGATCTACATTTTGGAGTAAGATTTTGTCCGTCTCTATGGTTTACGAGTTACAAAAAGGTCATTAGAGTAAGAAAGGCTTCAGAGGTAATTCCCAGAATATTCAACATGTAAATTTTATTTGTCATGAAAATATTTTCCACAATTGATGATGTCATAATCAAAATCGTTATTGCCATTAAAATAAAAAATAAAACTTTTCGATTTAAAGGATAGTTTAGGTTGGGGCGATCTCTTCAAAATCTTTGTGTCGCATACTTGCTAGGATTTGAACTTAGGTATCAAGTTTAGTATTTAACCAACTTTTGGTTTCTGAGTTATGCTGTTCAGAGACATACAGAATAACTTTTCTAAAAATGCTTTTTGGATTCAGAGGTTCTCAAAACAATCATTCTCGGGGAAATCTGGAAATCTAATTTTTTATGTAATACATTATTTCCTCTACTTAATGTAAGTAACAGTAGATAGTGTATTTGGGGGGATCAGGGGTCCTCAAAACATATATTTTCGTTCAAATCTTGATATCGAATTCTTGGATGAAATGCAATATTTCTTATACTTACCGTAAGTACGTATTAGATATAGCAGCAGATATTTTATTTAAAATATAGTCAGATCTACTTTCATAACAGTGAAGTTTGAATCTGTGTATGTGTGTGTGATTTAGAACCAAAACATTTGAGTAATATTTATTCCAATTCTCAGATGCATGAAGTAAACCTTCTGCATGCTAAAATATTTCAATAATGCTTTTGTAAGAAAGTATTTCTGTTTTTCCTTTGTATTTTGCAATAAAGTTCATCACCAGTATATTCTAAATAAGTATATCTATAAAGAGAAAAATTATACGAGTGCTATTTATAATTATAACTCAGATTACTTTAATTACAGGTTACAGAATAAGTACAGTTTCCAAAATGTTTAGCTTGGTAGCTTGGATCTATAACATTTGTTTAGCACTCTTTCTCTGTCTCCAATGGGTAACAGTTTTACAAAGTGATACAAAATTCACCCCCAATCAGAAGATTAGAGGCTATTCGCAGAAAATTCAAAAAGTGCATTTGATTTGTTTATTTGTGTGTAAAATAGCTTAAAACATTCAGCTGTAATAGTAATCATTTGAGCCATTTTTAAGAAAATTAAAAATATAAAAAGTGTATCCGAGTAAAGAGTAGTTTGAGGTGGAGAGATTTTCTTCAAACTCTTCGCGTCGCATCAAGATACCAAACTTAAATACCACGTTTGGTGTTTATTCAACTTTCCATTTTTCAGTTATGCTGTTCACACTTATTTTTCTGAGAAGGCATTTCTGGATTCAGGTGATCTTAAAATATATAATTACATGATTTTCCTTTTCTTACTAATAAATAGATGCTAGAGGTATTAGTTCTAACTTTACAAAAATAGGATCCTAAAATTCATGATTTCTTAATCGACAGCCCGTTACTTGCGTTAACATTAGTTGCTTCTCCAAAATTTAAAATAACCAGAAACATTTTCGTTAAAATTTAATTTACTAAGATGAATCAAGAAATGGTGATAGTATTAGTGTATAATTCACCATCTACTTTGCTCACGTTTGCGATGGATATAGCAGTCATAAAAAGCTCACTGCTGTTAAAATGTATAAATATTTCGGAGTAATTAAAATCCATTGAATGTAAAAAGGATAGCATTACGTTAATTATCTCAAAGCTTTCCGCTTAGTTATGATGCCATAAAAAGAGTAACAAGTGTTATTGTGTTTTCGCGTTACAGCTTTAAATACTGATGTTAAAGCAATAACTGCGAAGCAGGTACATCGTGAAAAATCTTAATCTTTAGTTCGTTGAAGAGTATTTTCTTAGAGCACACAATCTCTCTTAATAGTTCCCACGGCAACAGAAGACAGTTTTCTAGGAAACAATTAAAACTTTAAATTTTTACTTTCTCTACTACGTATAGTAAGTAGGGGAAGTATTGTATTCCACCCAAAAATTCGATACCGAGATTTCACCGGAAATACATGTTTTGAGACCCCTTGAATCCAAAAAATAATTTTTGGAAACAGTCCGTGTGTGTCTGTGTTTCTGTGTGTGTGTGTGTCTGTGTTTCTGTGTGTGTGTGTGTGTGTGTGTGTGTCTGTGTTTCTGTGTGTGTGTGTGTGTCTGTGTGCGTGTGTGTCTGACTGTGAACAGCATAACTCAGAAACGAACAGTCGGATAAACACCAAACTTGTATTTAGGTTCACTATCTTCCAGAGACGCGACACGAAGGTTTTTAAGAAAATCCCCCCACCCCAGATTACCCTTTACATGGAAGATTTTTCCAAAGTTTTAATTTTATCAAAAATGGCTCTAACGATTTTGATGAAAATATCATATGTTTAAGATATTTTCATGACAAATAAAATGTATATCTTGAATTTTCTGGGAATGTCTCCAAAAGTATTCTTCATTGTGAACGACTTTTGCATAACTGGTAAACCATAAGAGATAGACAAAATTTTACTACACAAAAAATGTATATCGCATTAAAATACACAATTTATGTCATATACATTTTTTTGTTGAGTGAACCATTTTCGAGATATTGCTTGTTATTCCCTAAAATTTTTCAATCTTTATTTTCTCAAATGGGAATCCGTTATTCATTTTGTTGTCTTGGATATGCAAAGAGTATTTATCTGTGCCAAAGAGAATGGTGCTGCACCTAGCAAGCAGCTATTAAGAGATATGTATATGCTTAAAGGCTACTGTATTTCTATATTGCCCTTGTAAATATATATTCCCCTTACATCTACAAGAAAATTAGCAATAAGATAGTCTGCAAATGTTTATCTCGATTAACATGAAGTAGATGGAGAATAAGCGTTTGGAAAAATAGTTTGTACAAGAGTAGAGAAAGTCATGTGAGTGTAACACATCAGATTTGTATACTGCTGACTATGATAGGTAGAGGAAGTACCATATTCCACCCAAAAGTTGTATTAGAATGAATGGGAAGCACTCATTTTGAATCCACATACTACAAATTTCCGTTTATTGAACAATATTTCCTACCTTTTATTTTCTCAACAATGACCAACGCCTTAACTTTCTCTATATGTGCTTAAAGTAAAGGGAGTATTGCATTCCACCCAAAGTTCGATAACGTTATTTCACCGAAAATACATGTTTTGCGGCCCCCGAATCAAAGAAAGCATTTATAGAAAACGATCTGTTTGTGTATCTGTGAATAACATAACTGAATATTAAAGACCCCGATATATACCAAAATTGATATTTAAGCTCAGTTTGTTCCAGAATTACAACACGAATCTTTCCAAGAAAATCCTTCCAACCCAAACTACTCTTTGCATACTAAATGTTTCCTTATCAAATCAAATTTACATTCTGAAATTTTTGGGAATAGCCTGTGAAGTCCTCTTCATTCTTAACGAATTTCTATAACTTGTAAACCGTAAAGAGACAAAAACTTGTTACACAAAAAGTGTAGATCCCATTAAATCATATAATTTATGTTAAATAAAATTTTTGTAACGCTATTTCCCAGGTATTCTTTATTATTGATTTAAATTGCCAAACCATATTTCTACGTTAATAGTATAATTCTTTCACCATTGAAAATCCTCATTCTTCCAGGTGATCTCTGACTATATAATGTTTCCAAGAATTTTGAAAACTGGGAGTTAACAGTTTACTTTTTATATTCATCTCACCAAATTTCATTTCCATTTCGTTGAATATGGATATCAGAGTGCTACTTTTAATACTTTATTGTAATTATGGCAGATTTTTAAACATCTTTAATGACTTCGGGCCGAAAGGAGTAAATGGGGAGGCTTAAAATGTTCTAAAATTGAGTTACTTAAGGGATGTGTTTATATCATTCACATCGCTACATTACCCTCATACTTAACTGATGTTTTATGGAGTAATATTTTTGGCATAGTTTTAACAAAACCGAGTACATTTGGATTCTAGAAAGTGTTAAAATGTTAAGCTACCCTTACATTCAGAGATCGAACTCATATGCGTTGTTTTATTTTTTCATTCAAAATCTTTAACAAAATAAATGCCTTATTAAAGCAAATTGAAGCATGATAGCCTGCAGTTTTAATTGAATGTAAAAGAAAGGTTCACTGTCCCCGAAGCGTAGCCGGTAGAATACCTATCTGCTGTATGAGGATTTACGTGTTCGATTACACGCTAAACTTTGTTTTTAGTTAATTTTAATTTAGTTAATACTTTTCTTTAGTTAAAAAAAGTTCTGGGTATACGCAGGGTGTGTTATAATAATGTGATTACGGTTGCTTGATTGCATCCTTATTTAATAATCAATTCGTCCTTATAAGCAAGTTTTTAGGGCTGCTGATGGGCAAATACAGGAGAAGGTATGTCGAGTCATACAAATGTAACAATATGTATATTAACGGGGCGACACTGAAAATTTTTATAAAATCAAAAAAGGATTAGCTTTTAAAAATGCGATTTTTTTTAAATATTCCCAATACTTTCTTCTTTCGATGTAACCAGCCTTTAAAACGATGATGCCACTCTTCCTGAGGCACTTCAGGAATCAAATTTTTATGATGTTGCATTGCTTCATCTGATGCCGGAAAAGTGAGTTCACTATCTTATCTTTAATTTTTGGAAACAAAAAGAAATCACGAGGAGCTAGATCAGGGCTGTATGATGGAGGGTCCACGGCGATCACCTTTAGGGCACTCAGATACTCAGTTATTAGCTTTTCTGTATGCGATGATGCGTTGTCATGATGTAACTTTATTTTTCCTTTTGGGCGCTTTTAATGGCCTTTTTAAAAAAAATTGCGTTAAACAAACATTTGTGTACCAAACGGCAGTAACGGTACGTCTAGCTTCTAATGCTACATTATCAATATGGACTGTTTATAAAAAATACGCAAGCATATTCTTACCAGCACTGCGAAATCGTCGGATTTTTGTAGGCATAGGTTCAGTTTGAAAGATCCATTATGCTGATTGATTTTTCTTTTCAGGATCATAACAATAAATCCAAGATTCATCACCAGTAACGATATTCCAAACCAAAAGTGAAATGCCGCCTTGGAATCTTAACAAGTTTTTCTTCGCCAATCAATGCGTTGTTTTTGATCGGGAGTCAACTGTTCATGTAAAATGTTTTGGATTGACTCATACCAATGCTAAGTGTCGCCCGAATAAATTCATAGGATGTCGGTCCATCTCCTTCAAGGATTATTCGAATAGCGGCAATATTTTCATCAGTACAGCGTTTTTAGGCGTCCTTTACGAAATTCATCACTAAGAAAAAACCGATCTCTTTGGATTCGCTGTACTAATTATAAATTGTTGCCTTAGAGGGGCTTCTTCGCCAAATGATTTCTAAGCCGATCTTCATATTTTTTACGCATTAATTACGATTTAAAATCGTAAAAAAATCATAGACCGTAAATGTTCTCTAGTCAAATTCATTAAATGATAATATTTACAATTTATTAGATTAAATCGAATAAACTTACGGCAATCAACTCGCAAAGCATTAGAAAGTAGCTATCAAATACAAATAAATCTCATTCGTTTTTAGAAACATGGCATTCTAAAAATCTTCAGTATCGCCCTCGTATAAGGCTCGCTGACAGACAGACGGATAAAAGTGTACTAGATGGCCAAGATATGAATGAGCCTGAAGGAGGGCGCCAGTGTTTTTGTTTACATGACTAACGTTATCAAGGCTTGAGATCAGAGGGAGTGAGAGGTAAGACGATAGTGGAATGTACAGTTGCACAAGGAAAGCAGTACCACATTTCGCAGGCCTCAACCTGGTTAGTAAAGGCAACTCAGAACTGCAGATGTTGTTTACCTGATTGTGCTTCCGATAACCCGCCCACTTGTTCCGTAACTGTTTAGTTCATCTTCCCACCGCACGCACTCATATCGTGGCCGACTAGTACCATACGATCATTCTTTATTTATATATGCATGTCTAGAAGTGCTTTGTTTACGCGCTAGATCCTCCGAAATGGGAAGGGAAATGACTAGATAAACAACTTTAGACGCTGCCACAAGCAGTAGACATGTTTACCAATATTATTACTAGCGTTACGTAATGGTAAGCAGTCCTTCATCGTGCCTACAGCCAAAGGTAGTGTAAACGGTATTATTCTGTTTAGTAGTTTCATATTTTACAGTATTCATTTGTGTAGCTGTCACGTAGGAATGAACATGTGTCCCCTGCCCATACACATATGTAGGCCGAGATGCTTCTCATCTACGTGGAAGCCCGAATGAATGCAAGAGACTTATCGGCTCTATCAACAACATTAAACTAACAGACGTTACCCACCCACACCATGTTTCCAAGACTGGAGAGGCGTTTAAGTGAAGCAGGCAGTTTATGTCTTAACAAACACTTCTGTGGACGTCCACGAACACCTCGTATACTAGCTTTTCAAGAGTTTGACAATACATAACCAGGTGATGCGCAAAATGTATCGAAATTGGCGATAGCCATTTTGAGCACCTTCAGTAGTTGATTAAAATGTTATATGTTTATTTACACAATTTCATTTTGTGTTTTACCTCATTCCTATCTTTTGCATTCCGTGCTGCCTACATCTTCCTCCATGCATCAGAGACACACTAGCACGTAAACAAAGCGTTTCTGGACATAGAATTATTAACAGAACGAATTTACATGGTACCCATTTACCTATCACCGCGCCTTGCAACATATATTTATACACATATTGTATGGACCATACCAGTTTTATCCTGAATGACGCCAAATAGGTATCAGGTTGAATGACATCCCTTGCGCCTAAGGGTCTTTGCAGTTCAGTCTAACGTTGTTTGGAGTCGTGTATTGTGGGGACAACGAGATGTGAAGCTGTTTGTAGCTATCATGGTGTATACTACGGAACGTCGTGTGTTTATTGTGTTAAGTTTTGATGAACAGAATCACACGTGGACTGTCAGCTTGAAGTTATACAGAGAATCTGATAATATCAGCAAACAGATCTGCAATTTGTACGTTATTGGAAAAATTTAAATTGATTGAGTCGTGCCAAGCAAAACGAAACATAGAAACAATTCTGGCTGATGAAAGATTACACGAGATAGGAGCTGTCGTGGAAAAAAGTATAAGAAAATCACTGCCTCGCATTACACGTGCTTTTGATAATAGAGTAGTTAACTGGCCTGCTCGCTCTCCAGATGTAAATCTGTGTGATTATTATTTGTGGGGAAAGACCAAACATAAACGCTATGCAAGATATCTCCATATGCTCCTGTATCCGACGTGCGTTTACTAATATTTCGGCTACAGAGGTATATCATTTTTAATTTTATAATGACGTAATGCATTCATATTACTTGTGGCATTTTTATTTGGGGGCCAAAAGGGCGGCATCAAAGTTAACAAGCTTAAAATGAAGTTAAGCGTTTATTCCTGCACTGTTCTCGTGAGTTTGCATAAAAAAACATATAGGTGCAATAAAATGAAATGGATTAAACAGTGGCTATAGGCAGTTGGATTAGTCAGCATTTGTAATATTCTTATATTGCATTGGTTACTTATTCATAAGCAAAATGCATGAGCGAAACAGAGGAACCAAAACAAAATCGACTTTAATAATTACGGCTTACATGAGAGGAGTTGCCATGGTATAAATTACGCTATCTGGCAGTAACCTTCTTGTTTCAAGGACAGACTCAGTGATTGTACTTTGCTAATGGTAGGTATACTGGATTCCTCAAAGCTAGAATTTGCATGCTTTTTTTTAGGAATTGCGATAAAATTAATGTGCTGTAATACAAAAGGAGAAAAAAAGTTGTTGTGGAGATTATAAAAAAGCATGGAATGAAAATTCACAACGTAGATGATAGGCGTTTGCTCTGCTAACAACTTGTTACTCCTTCGCCTACAGCCTCATACAAGTTTTATATTCCATGCTTATTTTAGAAAACCGGTACGTTTTCACTTTCTTTACCAAGTACTAAGTATCACATTCCATTCTGTCGTCTGGGGGTACCATGGAGTATGAGGAACCAGAGGCTACCACGGGTTCAAACACGGCGGAGGGCGATGGATTTTTTCGGTTGTATGATTTTTTCGGAAGGGAAGTAAAGCCGGTGATCCCGTGCCCTAGATTCATGACACGTAAACGAACGTCAATCCTGATAAAGAGGCCTTTGAGAAAACGTTTTGGTCTTTCACGCCCAATACAAAATGGGGTGTTAAGGACCACATCGGTTAAAGAGCGTCCATAAATAAGTTAAAAAAAGTATTGCATTCCGCCCAAAAATTTCACCGGAGCTACATATTTTGAGACCCTCTGAAACCTAAAAATAAATTTTATGAAAAGGTCCTTCTGTATGTGTATGTGTGTGTATATATATAATCCAAAAAATGTTTGATAAATACCAAACTTGGAATATAAGTTAAGTACCTTTCAAAGATGCGAGATTTTAAAGAAAATACCCAATCCCAATCCACCTTTTATCTGAAAATGTTTCGTTAATGTTTAATTTTATGAAATTTTCCTTGAGCCGTTTTTGAGAAAATAAACATTTTCGAAAAGCACTAAGTTCTTATAAATGGCAGTTTGGGATAAGGAATTTTCTTGAAAATCTTCGTGAGCATCCTTAGAAAATGTTCAACTTGGTATTTAAGCGCCTTTTCGTACTTCAGTTATGCTGTTCACATATGCAGATCTTTTCATTTTATGCATTCAAGGAGTCTCAAAACGTATATTTACACTGAAATCTCGATATCGACTTTTTGTGGGTGGAATGCTATAAACCGAGCGGGATGGCCCAGGCGGTTGCGTCTCTGGTCCGCATTCGGGAGGTCGTGGGTTCGATTCCCTCATTCCCTCTCATTTAGTCTTCCTCTTTCACGTTACAGGTTGGCTCTGAGTCTGTGTGTCGGACGACTGCGAACAGATGGCGCAAACGGCCTGCGTGTTAAAATGTCTTCTCGGTCCCGTCAGATGGAGGCCACCCTAGGTCTCTCTGCTGCTAGGTCGAGCTTTCCCTGGTATCTGCTAGAAGGGGCCTGGTGGCTTGGAGGGCTGCCGTGAGCGCTCTCCGGCTGGGTGGTCAAGCTTGTAACTATTAGGGACCTCTGCGCGTCGGCTGCTCCTGCAGCCCATATGTCTCCTGCGGTTACTTTATCTCATCCGTTCCTCCCGGGGGTGTATGTACAAAAGATCCCTATGTGGGTCAGGTGCTAAGTGTCCCCTCCGTAGCGGAACCCTAATCCTATTTACTATTAAGTAATTGATAAAACAAAAGCGAAAAGTGGGATAAACACCGAATTTCATAGTTATGTCCGAGGCTGATTTAACATGTCAGACGAAGCTTTATAAGAAAACTCCAACATTCACTCTATCCTTTACACAGAGAAGTTTAGTTTTTATTTCCTCGAAAACGGCTCTTAGGCTTTCTGATTAAAATATAAGGTATTTCAGATATTAATGTGAAGTAATTAAACGTATATATTTATTACTATTTGAATAACTTATGTCTTAATACTGACTCACCCATTAAAGTACTCAAATTGTATAAAATTTTCCAGAAGGTTAATCTTCTTCAAAATATTCCACGTTGCATGTTCTCATTTTTCGAAGCACTCATCTGATGTTTGAAAGTTTAGAGTTCAAGTACGATACTGCTATCAGGCCCAAACCTCCTGATATTTGAGGAGCATCCACTAATACAACGCTAGCGAATAGCAGCGATGTGACGTCGTATGTAAAACTCGAAACGCAATATCATTACATATTTCATATTATAGAAAAGCAGCAGGTGCTAGGATAAAAGATGATATTCTTCCGAAAAAGTACCACAAATAATCATATTTAAACCTAGTGGTTTCAAATTTATGGCTTATTAATTTTATTTATGCTAATATGTTCCTCCTCTCAACGAAAATTGAGCTTTATTTATGGACGCTCTTTAATTACTATGTTTTCTTAGCGTCTCATCCATATTAGGATGAAAGATCACACATTTTGCTCAGAGTCTTCTATCAGGCTTGAGGTTCTTTTACGTGCCGTAAATCTAGGGACCACCCGCTTTACATACCTTCCGAAGGAAGCTATGCTAAGGATTTTTACGCCCGAAAAAAAAATTCTATCGCCTCCGCTGGTATGAACCCGCGACTTCGGGAACTAACAGCTAGACCACATATGACGACATTCTTCTTTAACGGATTACACTCCTCGTTGCAGCACTTATACTCCCAAGGAGTTACAAGCTTTTGCCTTGTGTCAGTAGCCCGTCGAGGAGCAAGCAAGCTCTAAATCATATCATATCCAGGTTGAGTGATCAGCCCAATGGCTGATATGGCGGTGAAGAAGGAAATTAAATTAGTGATGAAAGGAATGATAGGGAATCTTATGGATTAAAATTAGCGGTCGTTAGCTTTGGCCTAGCGATCAAACCGCGCTAGGTCGGGTAAAACCTTTGCACAGGAAGTTTGGTCCGCACAATAGAGATTTAGAAACTGCGCTTTATTCTAAATCGCACTGCAAAGTATGCATTACCTCTAAGAATATCCACATGGAAGTCCAACGACCTACAAATCCGAGTAGTTTGACCACTTCTAGTTCAATTTGGACACATCTCGCCTCATTCAGTGACCTAGGCCTGCTTGGACATGTGGGAAAACCTCACTGCTCAGCCGACGTTGGTCAAGTCCTTTGCAGTGATTCTGCGTAAAATAAGACTGCGTTATAATTTTCGATAACAAATGGGTCTTCTTTTACGGATGATGCAAATCCATATCTCAGAATGGAACAAGGTTTATCCTAACAAAAATTCAAAGAAGTCAGTGGTAAAAACCATTAAAAGTTTCCCAATAATCACAGCTGATTCACAAATCTTGCGCGATTTAACCTCATTTATATCAGGCAATGAACATCTGAAACACGCACAAAAACTGAATACTTAGATCAAACCATTTCCATTAAGAACACGATGGACAAATTAATAGCACGATACATTGAAGCAGAATGTCTAAATTCTGATCCTAGGATTTATACTCCTGAACAAATACTCAATATAAGATTGAACGGGTCTTAGTAATGAGCATCTATATTTTAGCACTTCTTTTTGGTATAAGGCTCACAGACATGGAGTTGAAAAAAAGAAAACAGAGGCAAGCGATAGATATCTGCCAAAGGAAAATGGAAAGAGAAATCTGGGTAAACGAATGAGACAGAATGCAGAACCAAGAAATAAGAATGAGGACATGATTAAAGGACGCCGCGACCACAGGAAGCTACCTAAA
Source organism: Deroplatys truncata (assembly GCA_030765065.1). Classification (NCBI taxonomy): domain Eukaryota; kingdom Metazoa; phylum Arthropoda; class Insecta; order Mantodea; family Mantidae; genus Deroplatys; species Deroplatys truncata. The sequence continues at coordinate 94,490,908 of CM060986.1, read as the reverse complement.
ATGGAGATGGACTGGACACGTTGTGAGACAGTACCTTAATAGACGGACACACCCAGCAAATTCTTGGGACGCCAGAATTGGTCAGAGGAACGTCAGGGAACCCGCTGTGCAAACGAACTGAGAGGACCTTCGGCCGCTGGTGGATGGCGATAGCCAAAGACAGAGAGAGAGAGAGAGAGAGAGAGAGAGAGAGAGAGAACTGTGAAAGAAACTAGTGGATGTAGCCAGCAGAACAATAACCTAAGTTGATCTTTCCCGGAATACTAAACAGGACTGCAAAATTCAGCTGCCCTTCACTTGAAAGAGACCCTTGCCCAAAATTAATTGGGCTAATTATGAAAATACAGGGAAATGTGTTAAGAAATTATTTCTACAAACGTTTATCTCAAATACTATTAAGTAGATGAATAGCGCTGGAAAAGCCATAAAAAGGTCTGGTGACCTTACACCTATGTAACCTTCTGCTATCGTGTTTCTTTTTTATCTGCTTCATATTAAGATAACCTTTTGCACAAATAACTTCGTGACGAATTTTTTGTAGGTGGAAAGCCGAAGCGACAGTCAAATATTTAAAAGAGGATGGCTAAATGCTGGACCTAAACTTCCACACTCACTTAATGGTATTGTTAGAAACCACTGAATACAGATACCTAAAAAATCACAAAATTATTGAAAAATGAAAACCATTAACAATAGATATCTTGCAAATGACTGATGCCACAAACATTTATTTTAAATTCAGTGTGCTTTAAAAGTATTTTTTGTGAAATAAGTTTTTGTCTATGTCTTATGCTTAACCAGTTAAGCATTATTATAAAAGTTCTCTGCTTATTAAGAGGACTTCATGGCTGTTCCCAGAAAATTCAAGATATACATTTTCTTTGCCATCTAAATATCTTAAAAGTATGCCATTTTAATCAAGATCTAATTTTTGAGAAAATTAGAAGTAACGAAAATTGAAGTAAAGTAAAATAAAGGATAGCTTTGTAGTGGAGTAATTTTTTTAAAATCGTCGTGCTCCATCTTTGGAAGGTACTCAACTTAAATAACTTTTACTATATATCCAAAATTTCGTTTTTGAGTTATGTAATTCTCTCTCTCACATACACACAAACAAAGAGGCTCGGGCGATATTCAAAAAGTGCCCTTTTTGGAATCAGGGGACTTCAAATCATGTATTCCCATGAAATCTTGGTGTCGAATTTTTGGGTAAAATGCAATACTTCCTCTATCCACTAGGTACGTAGTAGAGAAAGTAATATATAATAATGGATAGAGAAATTCATGCGAGCGTAACCATTAGAGTTTCCTCACTATACCATTTAAATACCTTCAACTTTCGCTTTCATAGATGCTACTAAGTTCATAGTTGGTTTTCTGTCGACTTTTCTTTCCTTTTTATTACTTTAAAAGCTGTTAGAAGGCAGTTACTTAAAAGTTCGATAAAATCTCTGATGTATTATAATCACATGACTTTCTCTACCCGATCCTTTATTTTTCATATATACGCTATGAACTATTTTTATAGCCTTTTTTTTTCCTATTGTCAAATCTTTAAAAAAACCGACTTGCTATAAAAACTTTTAAATTCCATACTCTATGACAACGCGAGAAACAAAAGAGTGACAATTTGGTACCTAAGAGTGCACGACTGGATAATTCAAATCAATGAATATTTCAGAAATGGTTAATACTATAACGATTATTTGATACAAAATTGTGTGTTTCGACGATACCTGCGGATTTTGTGTAGTAAATGGTATATATATATATCTTATGGTTTAGTTAATATACATGACACAAAATCAATTTAGGATGAAGAAGACTTCAAAGAACCCAAGATATGAACTATTTATGTAAATATTTTGAACATATATAATATACTTCAATAAAAACAGAGACATTCTTGTAAAAATAAGACTTATGCACACATTTTTTTAGAAGAGGTCCAGTATTTTCTAAATTATATTAAGTTACAATATCTGATTAAAACTTACGCAATCCACCATTAAAGAAACTAGTATCTGTGCAGTTATTTGCTTTTTACAGGACTTTACAGCAGCTAGATGGGTTGACCAGGCCCATCCTGAGTTAATTTTCCTACAATTAGGTTACAACATAGCACCCATGGGATCTATGTATTTGTGGTAAAATCCCGACTCTGAATATTTGGATAGACTAAACTGCTTCTTCTGCCTACTATAGGTAGGTAATAACGTGCAAATATTGTGTCCATAGAATTATTACAGTTTATTATAGTGCAATGACTACTTCTGCAGCAGCCTTGACTTGCATTTTCAAACTCTTGAAATTCTTCAAATTAAAAGAATTTTCTGTGTATCATCTTCACCGAGCCGGATGGCTCAGGCGGCATCTTCTGTTGCCCGCATTCGGGAGGTCCCTTGACCGCTCACTCTGACCTTAGGTTTTATCGTGGGTTTTCTCTGATCGTCAAGGCGAATGCCGGGGTGGTGTATTCTACCATGGTTTCCCCATTTCCTCTCATTTTATCTCCATTTCACATTTCAGTATGATTTCACGTCCTGCGATGTTGGCGGTGCCGGGCAGATGGCTTGAACGCCAGAGTGAGCTTCCCGCCCGTTAGAGTAGTTTCGCCGTCCTCTTGGAAAAACTTGCAACTGATGCGCGGGTGTTCCAGCTGGAAATATTTGGGACTTCTGCATGTCTCCGTGGGCCTGTCTGCATCAGAACCTGGGACCTCCTATAGCTCCTTCATTCATCCCTGCTCCCGGGGGTGTAACTACAATAGATTAAAATGGTCGCAGTGCGCGAGGTGTCGCCCTCCGATAAAACTTCCTACATCCTGTGTATTATCTTCTGCACTAGAATCACCCATCACGCACGTATAATATTGACAGTTATATAATATCTCTGATGGGCAATACTACATTCAGAAAACCAAGGCAGGTTATATTATGCAGTTTAATTTATCATTATAACCGATCCAGCCTAAGAACCGGACTTAATGTAAACAAAAAGCTTTATATCCCTCCATGTTAACCTCGTGTTCAGTACTTGTATAAATACACAAGCAGGTTCCACAACGGAGGGCAAGCCTCGTGCATTGCGACTACATAGATGTATTATGGCTAACATCCCTCAGGAGGAAAGGATGAAGTGAAGGAACCACAGGGCGCTATAGGCCGCAGGCAGACAGGCAACAGGACTGCCTAGAAGAGGCGATGAATGATCTCTCGATAAAGCAGCCCTGGGAATACTCTTTCCTTTGAGCAAGAATCCGCGTCATCTATCCGGTATCGCCAACACCACCAAACCTAGAAGCATAGCTAAAAAATAAGAGGGAAATGGAATTAAAGACAAATGACAGAAACCACCCCAGCATTCCTCTACCGATCAGAGAAAACCACACGTTACCGCGGAGCCATCTTGCTTAGTATTCAATACTGTAGAAGCTGCCATATTTATTCCCTTACTACTGCTCATCATTATCGTATGAATACAGAAGAGGGGTGAACGACACCACACAGTTTTAACGGAAACTACAAACTTCTTTAGTTCATAATAATTCTTTACTGTTTCATATTAATCAAATATTTCGAACTACGTTTGATTACTATACCTTTTTGAAAACCCACACATAATCACGCATATTTATTATGGTGTGCTTTGGTTTCTCACACATGGTAGGCTAGTTAATGATGCCATGTGTTTATTTAAAGTCGAGGTGTATAAAGATCGCAAGCTATTGGAATTCATCAAACGCCAACTGTGACATATTACAGTACTCTCTGGTTATTTTTGGTGACCTTTTTTCCGCTTCGTTGACATCAATACTAGTAGGTGTTCCTAAAACATGCACTTCTTAAAGTGGGTGTAATTGGCTTTAACTGCAGCATATTATGTTGGCGGTACGTGCATCATTTTGCAGGTACACAAAATATTGGGTTTAAAATAAAGAATCTTTAGTTGTGAGGATGCCATTGTGTTCCACATGTGCATTTATTTGAAACTGTTTTAGTGTTTACAGAAGTATTCCACATTTTCAAATTGTTGGTTTTAAAACACAATTTCGTATTAAACAGAACATTTGTTGTTGTTGTTGTTGTTGTTGGTAAATGATGCGGTGATCCTTTTTACCCTGCCACACAGTGGAAAAGTATGCTAAAATTATTTTTTTTTAGGTTTAATAAGTATATATAATTATGCGGCTACAATTCATTGATAAGTTCGAATATAAAATATTATTCCCTTAAACTAGATACCTGGCATATTGTATATAATGTATATTTAACTGTTATCAACTATATGAGTCATTATCAGTCATAGCGGTTTTAGTAAGTAAACAGAGCAATCCTGCTACGACACGGAGTATAGGTGACCTTAGGTATGACGGACGCACTCTTCTTTTCCCATTCCCGCCCCCAACTGAGGGCTTCGTTGCAACTGTTCCATGTATTCGCTGCATATACACCAGTAGAGAACTGTGGCAATATCCCAAAGCAAAGAAGCATTTATACATCAAAATTACAATCTTTTCTGGAGGAATGTAGCAGGAACACTTCAGCACAAATGTCAAAACCATCAGATATAACGTAGAGCTTAAAACGTGTTAAACAACACTGTAATTCAATGAAACACAAGGCAAATGTGACATTATTAGAAAGAAAAAATAAGGAAAGTGGAGCTTCAACCCCCCGTTCCCTTAGATCCCAGACGCGCATCTGTTTCATACAGTAATAAGAGGGGATATTGCTTTAAAAATGTACAGCTTTCGAAATACTTTAGTAGCTTTTCAAAAACTAATCGCACACCATCAATACCTAAACATATAACGTCTTTTTCTTCTAACACTCCTTAATCATGGTCTACCTTCGAAGCAGGGTGTACTGCCTACAACTGTACATTCTATTTTGTTTACAGAGAGCACTGCAAGGTCACAAGCGCTTCCAACTTCCTTCGCCACCAAATCTCGGTTCCTAACTTGATGGTTTACTTACTGCAACCACTCTGCCTGGTCATTATATCACCCATTTCAAGTTACACGTTAAAATGGGCCAGATATATAAAAATGCATATCCTAATTCCAAAAGATATACCAACTGGCTTGAAAACAGTACGTAATGCCCATTGGAAGGTTGGTAGAACTGCATTTTATTGTAATGTCACCCATGTTCAATTCCTGGGAGCTTTCATTAAACTGTTTCCCCTATAAGAGTGAAGCGATTTATATATACAGAGCATCAGCATGAATTTCGGTACGAAATCCCTCGACGTTTTAAACGAAAAACAGAAAACAACGTGATTCCGGTGTATAGCGGGGTGCGAGAACGCCTAGCGAGTAAAACTAGCTAACGAGGAAAGAAACAAAAGCCTACAATGAACCGGTAGAATTAAAATACATGAAGTGTGCTCATCATCCGGTTAAAGCACGCGTTGCAAGTTCTAGGGAATGCCGTATGAACATGTTCTTTCAAAAAAGAAGCGAGACTGCAGCAGAGAATCATATATATTTATGAGATACATACTGCTGCATAGTTTAACTGGACGTGAATATGAGATAGAATGAAGCGAACATGAGCTATGCGGCATAGGTACTAACAGCGAAACGCGAAACAGGGAACGCCAGTCATAGGTGTAGTTTGAAGCGTAATGTTAAAGATTTAAAAATGTATGTTATGTTCACACGAATTTCTTTATTCATTCTTCCATTAATTATTCTTATAAAAGCATACTAATCGAGATAAATATTTATCCAAATATTAATTAACTATTCTATGACACAAACTATGTGTAGAAAAAGGTTGGAAAGGTGGAATCAGATAGAAAAACCAAGGTGTCCGTCGGCTCCCTCTAACTGAGCTACCATGGCAACACGCCGGTACGACATTGAACTGCCCTTTTTTACCGGGAATACGAGTGTATAATAAAACAATACAAATAGTAGGTATAATAAAATCACGCCTGTAAACGTTTATCTCGATTATTAAGAGGTAGACAGAAAAATAAACTTTCATGAAAGCAGTTTGTGGAAGAGATAAAATACCTCGGTGGCAGCTCAAGTATAATGCAATAAATCAATGTCACACCGAATCTAATTTAAATTTTCACGATCATGTAAAATCACAGGTGTTAAGAAGGTCATTGAAGGAGATTTCAGCCCATATTTTTTTTTAAACTTCTGAAATTTACAAGTTAGCTTAAATAATAGCGGTTTTGGCAACCTAATTAGCAGTGTGAAGCATTTATTTGAGTATACATTAGGACTTCCTAAAATATAACCCCAAAGTAAAATCTGACCTGAATGATATTTGTTTCTTTGTATTATACCATCTTAGAGTTCAACAAAACAGGTATTTGGAATGGCAGAAAAAAAACAAGTTTCACGTGATCCAAAACGTGATTACTGTGAGCTGACCTCGAGAAGTGTGACAGCCACACCAAACAGGATCAACAACATAATATACCTTGTTTTGGAAAATCTCACAAGTCGGTGAAAGCCGTTGCATTTAAATGCATCTCCGTTTGACCTTCGGCAAACATGTGCAGGTTTGAATGTACATAACTCAGGTTTCCTTTAAATATTTGGTACCTAAAATTTTGTTCAGAGGAGCCTAAGGATACTCGATACTAATTCTCGATAAAATTTCCTTAACATTACTTTTTTTAAAATGTTTATAATTTCATAGCAAAATCGTGAAATCTTGCAATTATATCCAATTAACGTTTACACTTCAGACATTATAGGAATATTGAATGATGAACATAGTCAAAAAATAAAGAGTTTATTTTCTGAACAGCCTTATTAATGTAATTTCCTCTTTAATTTAATATATATTTTATCACTGTAGGTACAATATTTATATTTTAAATATATTTTAAAAGCGATTACATCTGCCATTTTGTAGTTTGTATTCCACACCACTTCAAAGAAAACAGATCATAATTTCTACACACCTTAGAGAGGAAAAACTTATCCCATATTTTAAAAAAGGTTTTGCTCTACAAATTGGTACTACTGTTTGGATTGGATTGGATTGTGAAGCGGAGGAGATTCGGCAGCGATTCAGGAATTAGGCTATTGCACCGACGCCCCATGAGGGAGTGCCTACGCGAGGGGGATGAATTGAAGAGATACCGGGCGTCCGGAACTTGGAGTGACGGCACAACAATGACAGGGTCTCTACAGTTTCCAAATGTAGACACCCCAGGAGGCGGGCAGACACACACAGGGCCCAACGCCCCTACAAAGGGCGGTCCTTATACCTCGGCAACCAGCTGAAATCCGAGGGACGTAGAAGGTAAAGAGAGAGTATCCTTTTTTCCCTGCCACGCTGCACCGAAACACCATCGCCAGCACTTTCAACCCCCAAACAGACCAAACGTGGTCAAATATGAATTAATTGATTAATGGAACGAATTTAAGGGATAGGAAACTCGGAGGATGAAAGAAACCACTCCAGCATTCGCCTGACAAACCGGAAAACCCCTCGTAAACACCCAAGTGTCAGAGTGGGAGGTCACCTGGGATCGAGTCTGGGACCTCCTAAATGCAGGCCACAGACGTTGCCACCTGAGCCATCCCGCTCGGTGTACCACTGTTTAGTATGGCAACTTCTCTGTGCTGATTTTCTTTCTGAAAATATGTGCTAATTTGTTTTCTCCATTTTTGCTTTGAATAGCTTTTTTGTAAACGACATTTTCTGACATATATGACCCATTTTCTCAGAAACTATTGCAGACAACTAATTTAAATTTTTGAATGATAAAAACAACCTCCAAGTGCTGATGTAGATCTTCTTTGTTGATAATGACACGATTAGTTATTAAAAAAATTGCTGATAAATTTTAATAAAAATGGTATAACTAAGAAAATAAATAAATTTATTAAATAAAAGTAAAGCAGTGTACATAGAAGCATTTGTTCACTTCCTGTAAAAATTTCAGTCTTATATTTTGAATGGTTTCTGATAAAATGTGTCATGAGTTTAAAAGATTTAACATTAGCAGGATAGGATATTTATCTCGCCTTAAACGCTCAAATGTGTAAAAGTGTGTGAGAATACCCGTGTAATTTTAACATAATAGTTTTTGTTAAACTTTTCTTACATTTTGACAGTTTTAAACGTTTCTCATGTTGCAATTTCTGTTCAGTTTCTTTCCAATTCCCTGTATACCTTCTTTGAAGGTGGGTGAAGAGATCCAAAGATCTAGCACGTTTGGAAATAGCGTGAATATTATAATACATATTTACTTTTACAAAATTAATGTGCGACATAGATTTTCTCTAGAATAAGTCTTAATGTACCACAAAATTTAATCTTTCATTGTAAACGACTGTATTTGAAAAATAGCAACATTTAAAATGTTTAAGTTTGTGAATTTTCATTAGGAGGGCATTGTATATGTGACTGAATTGTTACCTTTTGAAAATTATTTTCTTGTAAATTTATGTACTCAGGATCAAAATTCAGGGGATCTCAAACCCTATTTTTCCGGTAAAATCTCGATATGAAATGTTTTATTGGAATTAAATACTGCCTCTACCTACTAGGTGCGTGGTAGAGAAAGTAAAAATGCATAATCCGAGATTATCCAGAAAATCTTTTCCTCCATGCTTTAGGGTAGATTTTTCCAATGTATGCCTCAATTACACTAAAGGAAGGAAATAAGAAAAATTAGACATCTATATAAGTTATTATACCGCTTCGGCATCCAAAATGTTCACTGCATAATGTGTAATCTTGTAATGAAAACTAAATAATTATAATAATAATAATAATAATAATAATAATAATAATAATAATAATAATAATAATAATAACAGTTTGTGGTACGACAGATATTACCAGCTTGGGCCGACCAACCCAACTGCCGCACATTCAGAGATGGGAAATTAATTATTCAGTCAATAAGGAGAGATGATGTGGTCTGCACCATGCTTCCTGCAACCGACTTGGTTTCCGTGACCTACAGATCGCTACCTATCCGGAACTTCTCATGCTCTCCATACGCTGCAATTAGAGCTGCTAAACGCCGTGGCACTGATTCAAAACGGTTCTGAATAGCTTCCTGAGGAATTTCCCTCCACGCAGTGGAGCTCACAAATCCGTGACACTGATTACTGCAGGACCGTGACGCACCAGGTGCTGACCAACCATATCCCAGACATGTTCGATGGGCGACATGTCAGGCGAACGTGCAGGCCAGGGAAGCAATGCTACCCGTCGCTCTTCGAAGAAGGATTGTACATTTTTCGCAATATGTAGCCGGGCATTGTCCTGTTGAAATGTGGCCTGTGGAGATGCTTGAAGCAGAGGAGAGTACCTCAGGCTCTACAACCACCGTTGGGTACCGGTTGCTGTTCCAAGCGCCCTCTATTCGTGGGAGGCGAGATCGGTTGTTGTAAACTATGGCGCCCCAAACCATCACACCTGGTGTTTGTCCGCTATGCCGCTCAACAATGTAGCCCTCCAGGTTGCTCTCACCGCGATACCGCCGGACACGTATGCGGCCATCACTCTAGGACACGTTGAAGTGGGGCTTGTCCGAAAAGACTACATTTTGTCACGTAGCATCACAATGACGGTGCTCACGTGCCCATTGCAGTCGGAGGAGCTTGTGGTTTCTGGACAATGGAAGCCGACTTAATGGCATTGATGTAACCAGTCCAACTTGCAGCAGACGACGACGAACCGTTGATGAGACAAATTCACACCCGTTGCAGTGCTCCGGCGTCGAGCCAACACTGTGGATGAAGCTGTACGGTCCGTTATGGCCATGCGGACAAGATGACGGTCATCCCGTGCTGTGGTCATGTTCCGTGGTCCAGTACGCGCTCTTTGCTGCGTACGACCTTCATCTATCCGCTGCTTCCACACAAACATCACTGTCGTAGCAGCATGCCCTGTACGAGCCGAAATGTCAGGATATGACAAACTCACTTTCCGGAGACCGATAATTCTGCCTCGTTTGAACTCACTCACATGTCAATATAGCTCCCTTTGACGTCGACGAGGCATACTCGCACTCTCTCTATTTTTCCACCTTGTTTGACAGCTCTGCACTGACTACACTGAGCGCAACCCTGACCTTGTCGAATCGACACGAGAGGGCTCTGCAAACCTAATAATTCATTGCTTGCGCATTCTTCTACACTTTCACCAAGTTTGGAGTTATTCGGGAAATTCTTTCTTGGTGTTACAATTTTGACAAACGGCAATGTAAATTTGCGAAGAATATTATAACGATTAAAAAGCAACTCTGTTGAAGTAACAGAAATAGATGATGAGTAGACTTTGATTTATCATATACATCTATACAAACTATAAATTTAAACAAAACTTATGTCGAGGTATAGGAATTTCTAAGCATTAAAGCCAGGAAGAAAGGAAATAAAGTTGAAATGTTACTGGACTTTAGGCAGGGACATCGCAAGTGGCAAATCATTCCCTATCCATTGTATAGTCTGTCGGCGTTTGCATACAGTACTCGCAGACCGTGTGTACCTGATGTCAGTGACCCTTGGCTGCTGTTGTTTACATTCATTGTACTGAAATCTGATTTGTGTGTGGAGCCAACTTCCTAAGAATTCCTATGATTGCTTATGATATTGCATTAAGATATCGTTGTTTCTTTGGTTCATTCAACGGTAGTACATTTTTAATTGCAAGATGGAAACATGAAGGGTTACTTACATACACAGAGTATAGCATTACTTTCATATACTGAAAAATAACCATAGTGCAAAAGCTACAGTTAAAATTTTCAGGAAATCAAACAAGGATTAGTTTTAAAAGATTTAAATTATTTTATTGTGGTAAAAAGTATTCTCCTTTAAGATAAATACATTTCTGCATTCGATGAAACTAATCCTTAAAGCAACGATGCCACTCTTCCTGAGGCACTTCAAAAACCACGTCTTTATAATGCTGCATTGCTTCATCTGATGATGAAAGAGTAATTCTGCGCATTTTATCATTAATTTTTGGAAACAAAACTAAATCAGAAGGTGCTAGATCAGGGCTGTATGGTATAGGATGCATAGTGCTGGCCTTTAGGGCATCCCGATACTCAGTTGTTAGTTTTGCTGTATGCGACGATGCATTGTCATGATGTGACATTTTTCTTTTTGGGCGTTTTGTACGATTTTTTTAAAAAAATGTGGTAAACAGACGTTTGTGTTTCAGTTGGCAGTAATGGCACGTCTGTCTTATAATGCTATATATCAATATGGCCCGTTATAGAACAACAACTAGCAACCATCTTTTCACCAGCACTGCGAATTCGTCGAACTTTTGTAGGCTTAGGTTCAGTTCGAAAGAGCCATTGAGCCAATTGGCTTTTCTTTTCAGGATCATAACAATTAATCCAAGATACATCACCTGTAACGATATTCCAACCTTGAAATTTTTTCAGTAGTTTTCTGCACCAATCAATGTGTGGTTGTTTTTGATCGGGAGTAAGTTTATGTGGAATCCATTGACAACGTTTTCTCACTTCTAACTGCTGATGTAAAATGTTTTGGATCTGACTCATACCAATGCGCAAAGTCGCCCGAATAAATTCATAAGAAGTCCGTCGAATTTCTTCAAGCCTTGCTCGATCAGCGGCAATATTTCCATCAGTAACAGCAGTTCTTAGGCGTCCATCACAAAATTCATCACTAAGAATCGCTTTACCGATTATAGATTGTTGCCTGAGATGGAGCTTCTTCACCATACGTATTTCTAAGGCGATCTTCATATTGTTAGGCATTAATGACTATTTAAAATCGTAAAAATATCATAGCCCGGAAATGTTCTCTAGTCAAATTTATTTTGGGTCAACACAAAATCTTTAAATAATGATAATTAACAAACTATTAGAGCAAATCGAACAAACTACATAGTAATCAACCGGCAAAAGTTTAGAAATTAGCTGTCAAACATAATGAAATTTCTTTGTTTTTAGAAAACTCTCAGTATCGCCCCATATAGGTGGACGAAACTAAAAGTGACCATAAAATTGGTAGACGGAACGGGTAGATATAACCTGTAGGTGGCGAAACTTAAAATTGGGCATAAATAACTGGACGAAAGGCTCTTTAAGGTGCAGAATGGGCACTGGTGCTATAAATGGACAGTAAAATTCGAACCTAATTGGTGCCACTAGCATTCCGTGGCTGGAAATCACGCTCCAACCCACAGTGCCACGACGCAGGACCTGCAGTCTTGAAGCATAACGTTACTTAGAGGTCTTTGGTGCTGTTTTATGCAGTAAGAGTTCACAAACTTATTGCAGTGAACACCAAGGTAAACAAGCACACATCTGCAGTGTTTAAATAAAATCAATGTTATATAAATAAATGTCTAACGTATCGTCGTAAACAGGGCCGTATTTCGTTTGTTGACTGTTTCCCAAGTGTCACGTGTCACTTAGACTGAAATAGTATGTCTTTAGTAGGCCTTGGTTTCATTTTATGAGCATTTGTAATTGAAAATAAAAGGTCATTGCATTTAGACACTGCTGATCCTATTTAGATTATTATGCAGATTGGAAATGAAATTACTCAGTCTTATAAATACTGACACTAAACTTTGCACATATCTCAATTGGCGAAACTACACAGTGGCTTCCGGATTTTTTATCCTAAGTAAACATCCTTCCTTAGCAGTATTACATATGGAAATTCAATATTTATCTTTGTTTCAAGATGGAAAGGTCTGTGCAAGAAATATGGCTGTAATAGCGATACATAAGTATCAGAAGGATCCAATTTTCAATTACTTAAAACCGCTAGGAATTTCACTCAGAATTGTTTACAGGACCACTAAAGATTCGGCCATCTTTCTGTGTTGATGATAAACCAAGCTCCGGCCGTCCTCACTCGGTTCGAAAACCGATATGATAAAGAAGGTTTGGGAACGTGTTCGAAGAAATCCTGTTAGGAAAAAATTAAATAAAATAATGGCGCAATAGCTCTCTAGGCTATTAAATCTAAGACTTTAGGGCTTACCGCCGATGTACAGGACACAATCTTAATACCCGTCTTAAGAGATTAGACTGGAAATATCACGTAACCTCCTTAGACGTCACGCCAAAAATCAACATCGGAAAATCCTTTTTTTAGACGAAAAATATATCTGCTCATGCACAGAAAATTAAACATAGTGTACCATTATCTTTGTGATTTGTTGAGAATAACCATAGTTTCACAATAGGGCAGAAAGTCAACATGCAGAACGACAGTGTATACTCGGAGTCGTGAGGAATTCCGCCAGCTTGCTCCTCGAGTTCTTCGTGGTCATTATCCAGCATCACTGATGGTTTGATTGGGAGTCTTGCACAAAGCGGCTACCGATGTTCATTTCTGCGAAAAGGTGATCAGGACCATTGCTATTGTGTATGTAGAGGAAGTCTTGAAACCTCTTAACCAGACAATGCCCGCTGGTGGATCTTGTAAGAGAACAGCACTCCGGCCCATTTCATTAGCCATCGTCCGGTCCAGTAAACTGTGTGACATTTTGAAGACCAAGACTAACTCTTCAAGTCATAGCATCTTGAAAGTCTAAAAAGATCCATTGAGGCGAGCAGCAGCGGATGTGGGCATAAACGTCATACGTGCCACTATAGACGACTGGGTAAGGTGTTTAAAGGCTTCTGTGGAGACTAAAAGTGAACATTTTGAGTGAAAGTGCAATGTGTTCATCATAATCTGCTCTATTAAATACTATAGAAAAACTTTAAAATGTTTTACTTAAATTCTGAAATTATTCCTTAAAACTGTGACAGAACTTATGATATTATTAAGTAGAAGCTATAAAGTACACTATTAAAGGTATTTAGTATACTTATTTAAAACACGATTGGGTGTTTACTGTATTGAAGTAATGGAATTAATTGTTCTTTTTTTACACAAGCCGTGTGTTGGACAGGGTTGGAAAGATAGAATCAGATGACTGAAAAATTCCAACACACGGCTTGTGTAAAACAGCAATTAATTCCATCAATTGACCTAATAGTGGTTGTAACTATAAAGCCTGGGTCATAAAGTACTTACAAAGAATGTAAGTCGCCATTGGGGTATGTCATCTCAATACAATTTGAGATCTCCATGTGGTTTACCGGGAAAAATGCGAATCAGTTGGAGAATTTAATGGCGTACCGGCATGTTGCCATGGTAGCTCAGTGGTTAGAGCAACCAGACGGAGACCGGGAGATCCGTGGTTCAAATCCCGGCTATGGCATTGAACTTTTCAGCCATCTGATTCTACCTCTCGTATTGAAGTAAATTTGTTTATTTTGATTTTTTTTACCGTTTTATTTTACGTCGCTTTAACTCGATGGTCATATCGCGATAGATCTTTTAGTTGATAACTTTTAGAATGATATGTGATGGACAGTTAGCTTCTAGGTTTCATCTCTGTAACCACCCGCTCCGTCACGTGTCGCAGAGATCCTAGCGCATAGCTACCGGATCTTCCGCTTTCGTGCCGTGCAGACGGCATTAGGGTGCCGTCTAGTCCAACCGCCGCCTCCATACAGAAAGGCGGACAGTTAGCCTTCTAGGTCTCATCCCTGGAAATGCCTTCCGGCTTCGTCACGTGCCCACAGAGACTCCAGAGCATGGCAACCGGATCTACTGCTTCGTGCCGTGCAGATGGCGTTAGGGTTCCGTCCAGTCTAACTACTTACATTGTCTGTGGATAAATGGCATAGCATTCGCTATAACCACTTATTTTTAATTTTACTATTGTTTTAGACTTAAAGTGGAACTTTGGGTTGTGGTATTAAATATCCAATCCGGTATTTACCTTGGCGACTGAGGGGAACCACGAAAACACCTCAGACAGATGAGTCGGCCCACGGGATTTGAACCCGGGACTTCCCGAATGCGGGCCATAGACGTTACCGCCTGAGCCATCCCGCTCGGCTATTTTGATCTTGCTCTTGCGGATTTTTTTATCACTTTTGACTTAGGCTACATACCTTATACCGAGTGTCGCAAAAGTCACCTGACCGAGAAATTAAAAAATTGTAAACTTCAAAGCCAGGGCCATAACACTTGTGCATGCTAACCTCAAAATCCAGAGGCTCCGAGTTCGATTCTCAGCTGGTGAGCGGGAATTGTCCCTTAGCTAGTCTGAATGCATGTGTACAATTTAAGAGAACCCAATGATTAACACAAACAGTAAATGAGCGAACACTATTGCGAGTGAGCAATTGATCCAAAAGCAAACCCGCTCATACGACCTAAGATGTTGATTGTTAACATCTTAGGTCATGTCAGCTCATGTAATTAATTTCACTATTTCTAAATTGCTGGAAACTTAAGACTTGCAACAGTTGCTCAAATGCGCTCCGTGCATTTCAATACATTTATTACAACACTGTGTCAAATTATTAATCAAATAAAGGGATATACATATCTGTCTTATTGTTTAACGTTGCACATTCATCTTGGATAATTACTCTCAGGTGTTCCAGAGTTATAAAATCTCCCACGGTGAAAGCCTAATGGTATTATATCACATGGTCTTGTGGACCATTCAGTTGTAACACGACTTCCGATCCACTCATAAAGTTTCTGTCAAGACATTCCCTTACCGGTAAACTCTAATGTGGCGGATCACTATCTTATTGCCAAACTAGGTTTGTAAAATTCTCAAACAAAGTAGATTTTATAACTCAGGTGAAACAACATTTGTAACATTCCCAGGTCGTATCACCAGTTACAGTGCTATCGGAAAAGTATTTTACTTTGTCAAATGATTTTGTGGACACCCGGTATAGCGTGCATATGCATGTTATTTTATTCAGCATTTCTCATTATTATACTTGTTCTGACTTTTTATTATTTTGTTTCCGCAATTCGCCTTGGAAATGTATGATGTGGAGAAAAATTTAAAAAACCAAACAAACAAACAAACCAGAGAAGATTGAAGGAAACATTTGAAGTGAATGAACATCTAAGAAAATTACAAAGATTAGTCAAAAGGATGAGAGATGTAATATCCCAGAAAGCTGGAAATGCTTATATATTACATTCTGATGATAGACTGCTCCATGTTGCCTAACCCATATAGAGAAGTAGTAGTAGTAGTAGTAGTAGTAGTAGTAGTAGTAGTAGTAGTAGTAGTAGTAGTAGTAGTAGTAGTAGTTGGACAACAATAATAATAATAATAACATATGGTACGTATTTTAATGACATAGTTGCAGCCATTTTTGAGTAAATAAAAAAATAAGAGTATTATCCATGCAGAGAGTAGGTAGGTTGTGGGGGGCTGCGGTTCTTGAAAACTTTCTTTCGCATTCTTGGGAGGCTTTGAACATAAGCACAAGGTTTGATCTTTATTTGAAATTTTGTTTTTCATTAGTGCTGTTTACTGGCTTGCACACACACGCCAACTCTTTCTAAAAATGCATTTTTATTCAAGGCCCTTAAAACATGTCTTTTAGGTGAAATCTCTATCCAGTTTTTGGGTAGAATCCAATACTTTCCCTGCCTACGAAATTTTGATAAGTATCAAATTTTAAACTTAGCTCAGGTTTTAATTCCAACAATTTTCTATATGCCATCTCGAGTCCTCCTCTCTCTCTCCCTCTCTCTCTCTCTCTCTCTCTCTCTCTCTCTAAAAATACATTTAATATTTTAAAACGTCTTCATGGTATGAACATAAGTTGTCTACCTCACATTCAAGAGACCCCGATTTCGAATCTCGGTTGTGGTGATTTAGCCCTTATCCTCAGAAGACGAACGTCGGGTAACTTTAAGCTCTATGGACCGCGGGCTCATTTGAGCTTTATTTCACTCAACTTATTCCATGCACTTATTCAGCGTCCTATATTACCTGCCGAGTTAAAGTATATTAAAGATGATTTTGATCAAAATATCATTATGTTAAAGATATTGGTATGATAAATATACTTTACGCCTTGAATTTTCTGCATGCAGGCTTTGAAATCGCCATTCTCACTGTAGTTTATACAACCAAAAACTTGAAAGGTACATTAACATTAATGTTGCGAAATTAACTGGATTGAGTTAAGAATACACACTTCCAGAGAACGTAGGCTTTCACGGCCGGAGTCAGTATACCTGAAAGTTATTTCCGGGCTGTTTTGCCGTGGTCTGCTGGAGATAGCTCAACCTTCTCCTAGAAGACTTCGACAGCGCCACTGAAGATGTCTACCGTAGTAGACACGAAACGTCTGGAACATCTATCTCCAGCAGACCACGGAAAAACAGCCCGGAAATAACTTCCAGTTATAATATACACTTTGTCTACACAAAACTAAATATTCACTGTTTTGTTTTATTTTTGCAAACCTTGAGGCTTCATGCTTTGAAATATTGGGCAGACACAACTTCTTTCTAAAAGGTGCACGCATAAAAACGGTTATGCAAGATCAAGGCCAGCACAATCGACCCTATAAAGTTCATTATCGTATTAAACCCAAAATTGAAGATTTTGGCGAATGTTAACAGGAAATTCATAAAAAAGCCAGCTCTTGTATAAATAGTTTGTAGAGGAGATATTAAAATAAACAATGATGAGTGGAGAGGGTAGAGTGGTTGTTACACATCAACGCAGCAAGAAAGCTATATGAGAGTCTGTGGTTTCAGTCACCTAAATTTCCAGTTTGAGCTCACCGGCTATCAGATACTCCTTATACAAGTGGTTTACCTCGTGGATTTACTTTCCTACGACTGGTGCTTTAACCTTGGTATCATTCAATTAGATGCGTGATCTTATATGCGGGAACATAAATTTGATTCTTGGAGTAGTAAAAGATCAGCAATTTTTTCTGCAGTTTATTTACACAAAATTCGGTATAGAGGTTTTACAGGAAATAAATTGTGGGATAAATACCAAACTTGCTATAAATTTCAGCGTCTTCCAAGTTAGGGCAGAAAGATTTTCAAACAAATTGTCCCGGTTTCGTTCGTGTTATCTTATCGCTGAGCACCTGTTATTGTTTTACTATTTTGAATTTTGGGTTCTTTGTCCTCCGGCTAGCTATTATTACTCAGTCGAGCAAATCTCTTGAACAGGGTGTGTAAACGGAAAGGAGTTGTTACTGAAAGATAACGCTTAAAAAAGAATTTGTTTTTACACTTTTATTGCCGTCACACTCTATTAATTTCACATCATTACTCTTGATACACGCCTGACTGAAACTGTTATATTTTCGAATGTAACTATAATCACTTATTTGCCGCGCATTATTAATTCGCATATTTCACATTTTGTAACTAACTTTACGACGCGAGAGATTCTGTAGAATTGCGTAATGTGTACATCGTGAATGCTTCCATAGATCTACCTGACGTGTAACTCGCGAGAGACATTTCTTAAAACTGCGCGACGTGTAACTCGTGAATGATTCTGTTGAACTGAGCGACGTGTAACTCGTGAATGATTCTGTTGAACTGAGCGACGTGTAACTCGTGAATGATTCTGTTGAACTGAGCGACGTGTAACTCGTGAATGATTCTGTTGAACTGAGCGACGTGTAACTCGTGAATGATTCTGTTGAACTGAGCGACGTGTAACTCGTGAATGATTCTGTTGAATGTGTGACGTGTAACTCGTGAATGATTCTGTTGAACTGAGCGACGTGTAACTCGTGAATGATTCTGTTGAATGTGCGACGTGTAACTCGTGAATGATTCTGTTGAACTGAGGGACGTGTAACTCGTGAATGATTCTGTTGAAATGAGCGACGTGTAACTCGTGAATGATTCTGTTGAACTGTGCGATACCTGCCTTTGGCTCTAGAATTTATACTACCTCACCCCGATATGGCTAAACATTATAACAGAGCTGCTATTGGTTAATAAAGCGCGCCAACATTAGCGTCTATTTTTTTATCCAATCAAAATTACGAACACATATGCTCTAGGGAAGATATTCCCTCCATTTCTTAAGAAAGGCACGCTACTCTGACGTCATTTGTTTGTCTCTTCTAATTGATAAACAACTCACCCCCTCGTTTCATTGTTACCCACTCCTATTGTCAGTTTCAGTGAGGCCGTGTAAACTTATTTCCTAACAATGCTTATAATTAACAAACATCTCAAATCATTGTCATACAATAATGTTAATTTACACTATAATCACTCTGGCATTCACAGTGTTGTGATATAAAATACGCCTTAAAATACTCACCACCTCATACTACCAGTTTTCTGGATTTTTTCTATGCAGCTTATTTTCCCGAAAATGACTGTGAAGATCTCTATTACAATACCGTATGCTGAATTTATTCGCAAGAGAAATAAAATGGTTACGAATTTTAATAGCTTGTAAAGTCCTCTTCATTCTGAATGAATTTTGTATATTTATGCAAGTTATGTATAACCAGTAAACAGCAAAAGATAGACAAAAAATCGACATAAAAAGTGCGTTAAATATACAATTTATGTCAATAAACGTTTGTGACATTAACTATAATCGAAACATACGATTTTATCGGTTCGAGTTTTGCAATAATTTAATTTTTGCAAGAGCTAACTCACTATTCTCTGTGATGTCATATCAAAAGTATGGAATTTCAAAGTTGGAATATAGCGACTCGCCTTTTACCCCTTAGGAGTTATATCATTACGTAGCCTGTCAAAATTTGGCTAACCAATTGTCTTAAACAAAACTGTTGCTAAAGAATAAGTATTAATGTTAGCTAAAAACAAGTTAAATGTTTATCTATTTTCCCCAATTTACCCTTCTATGTATTTTTGAGTGTTGGGATGTATGTTCGTATATGTGTATAACGCTATATTATTACTTTACACAAATGCATAGTTATTCTAATATTTTGTGAATATTTGTTTAATTCATTCCTTCCTTGTACCTGGGATCCTACTTGTCTAACACGGTATTGACAGCTCCTTCTTAATGACCCTCAATAGCCGGGTTCCTATAATAATGAAAACTGACCCTCGATGGAATACCAATACACCACCTAGTTGGAAGCCCCCAGACTTTTTTTTTTATTTTTACTGGTCTCCAACAAAAGCCAAAGAACAATTAAAAGATTTGATGATGCAGAAATGAGGTTTTTGAAACATTTAGCTGGGTGTACCTTATGAGATCAAGAAGAATAGAGGGAATACGACCAGAACTGTACATTAATATCAGTTTAGATTTTATTTTATTTTTTTTATTTTTTTTCTTTCTTTCTTTATTTTATTTTATTTATTATTTTTCTAATGTTGTTTTTTGTTAATTTTTGTGCAATGTATTTATTTATTTACGTTATTTAGGGCTAGGTTTATATGAGAATATGGAAACTACTACACAAGAAGGATAGATCAGTTTTGTTTCTTCTTCTTCTTATCCCTATTCATAGCATATGCCCTCCTGCAGTGGACACTTAGTGCTTCCTTAAATGCGGGAGATCCAAGGCCATAGTGGTCCTTTTGTCCAACTCCCAGCGTTCCTTCCGGATAAATCTTTGGAAGGCCTGTAGATTCACTACGTCCCCGACTTTTAGTACCCAAAAATAGGTGGCAAAGGGCATCTGTCAGTTTGTTGTCGCCGTGTTTGAATTCGAGATTCGGATAGACCTCCCGTGGAAACATCTGCACGCCACTACAAATCACTCCTATGCGACCATATATCCAGTCCCATATTGGGTGTACGACGGCACAATCCACCAACCTGTGACTCAATGTCTCCACCGCAGAACACCTGAGGCAGAGATTTGATGTTGCTCTGCCATGCCGCCACAATTTGTCAGCTGTCGGAACAACCCCATTGACAGCCGAGTAAACCGCAGCTTTCCAGTCAGTGGGGATCTTCGGATTCTGAAATTTTTCCCAAATTGTCCTCCATCGTCTAAGTGAATAGTTTGGTTGTACCCACGGTAGAACACTGGTGGTAGACATCAGATGTTTGTAAAAGAAGGCTGACCGAGTAAAGGCCAACCTCTGCGTATTAATGGTGGGTAGGTCCGCAAATGTCTTCCACCACCGCCGAAATTCGGGTAGTCGCCTATCTGGAAGACGAAGTTGAGCCGCCCAAAGAAATCGCTGTAGCGGAAGGCCCTCACCGTCCAGAACACGCAGTATAGTTTTCCCAAGAAGTACCAGACATTTCACATCCACTGCGATCAACCCACAACCACCTTTATTAACTGGTAGACGTAGTTGTTCCCTGGAAACCCGATAAGCAGCTCCGGACCAGAGAAAATAACCAATCAGGCATTCATTCCTCTGAGAAAATTGCTTGGTAATAGGCAACACTTGAGCAATGTACCAAATCCTACTGAGGGCGTAAGTATGCACATACCACACTCGTTGGAAAAGGTTTAGTGACCGAGTCCGCTGCTCTACTAAGAGCACCCGTAACTTCGTCAGCTTGTTAGCCCAATTAACTGCCACAGTCTCGCGAAAACACTGCGTAAACACAACGCCCAAGATCTTCGTGCGGTTTACTGTCCGCATACCATGAAGGTTCAGGGGTTCTGGCCAATGACCAAACTGTAACACCTCCGACTTGGTAAAATTTAGTCGGGCACCAGAAACAGAACAATAGTCGCGTAGACACCGATGTAAGGTGACCATGTCCGCGTTGTTTGCCAGGAAGACAGTCACATCATCCGCATAGGCGGTACGTCGGAATCACTGACCGTGCAGTTCTATGCCGCCGAGGGATGACTGTAGTTGTCTCAAAAGGGGATCGAGGCTCAACGCAAATAAACCCATAGACAGTGGGCAACCCTGCCTGACTGACCGCTCTATGCGGAGAATCGGAGAACGGTATCCGTTGCAGAGTATCCTGGATGTCGCAGCAGCATAAAGGTTTTGTAATAATGAAAGGAACCGCTCTGGGATCCCCAAGTGCCGCATAAATGACCATAGGTAAGAATGACTAAAGTTATCAAAGGCCTTCTCAAAGTCAAGGTTAACCAATGCCACTGGAAGCTTCTCGGTTTCAACATGACAAATCACATCCCTCAATAAGCCAATATTTTGGAACCACACTCGGAACCACAGTCTGGACGTTGCAGAGAATTGCTCCATAAACCAGATTCATCCTTGAAGAAAGCACTTTCGCCAGTAAATTGTAGTCGCAATTGAGCAAGGTAATCGGCCTAAACTCTGTAACGGTTCGCGCACATCGATGCTTCGGAAGCAGTAGTATTACACCTTCAACAAACTTCTCGGTAACCTCAGAGGAGCGCTGAATTTCTGCAAAAACTGATGTGAGTTCGGTAGCAATGACGTCCCAAAAC
Organism: Deroplatys truncata; assembly: GCA_030765065.1. NCBI lineage: Eukaryota > Metazoa > Arthropoda > Insecta > Mantodea > Mantidae > Deroplatys > Deroplatys truncata. Next base: position 94,468,708 of record CM060986.1, on the reverse strand, counting down.
GTAGAATAGAAGGCATACGGAATACCATCCGGACCAGGAGCAGTGTTCTGCTTCACACTCTGCAACCCAGCCGCTAGTTCTGCAGAGGTAATAGGTTGCAAAAGATAGGAGCCGCTCTGCGAAGGCAGATGATAATGCAGCGGGAACGAGGCGGTATCAGTATCGGAAACTTTGGAAAACATAGTACTGAAATTATCATGAAAGCAGCGGATGATAGCACAGGATCCAGAAATTATCCGTCCATCGTGACAAAGTTCAGGTATAAAACGCTGCCTGCCCTGCTGGCGCTCACCGGCAAGATGAAAAAGGGAGAAGGTTTCTTCTGCAGCCATATGTCGACGATGGGAGACGTCTCGAAGGCGGAGCATTTCCAATTGCTTTAACGAAATTTGTTCCTTAATAGCATGCAGACTTTGGGACACATTATGACCGGCTCTTTGCAGTTCAGCGAGATCCTGTAAAGCAGCATAATAGAAATCAAGCAGCTCTCGCCGTTCCCTGGCTCGTTGGAGAACTGCCCGTTTAAAAAGGGAAATAATTGCTGATTTAGCCTTATAAAGCCACCAGGAAAGTTTGTTGCGGGAATTGAGGAACGAGGGACGCAACTTCCCCCACAGTAAGCGGAAGTCTTGATGGCAATCTTCCTCCGCGAAAATGGTTACAGGAATCCTCCAGTAACCTCTCCCAGGCGTGGGAACAGGTGCAATCTGCGTAATCCGACAGACGACTGCATGGTGATCACTGAATGCAAGGGGATGCACTCTAAGACCATGGACCGTAAGAACCAAGGAGCGAGAGAAATAAAATCTGTCAATTCTAGAAGCCGACAATCCACGGACAAAGGTGAAGTCCACACGAGAACCATACTTGGACTCCCAGGCATCCACAAGGTCAAAATGCGTCACGATTTGCTTGAGCATAGGACTAAGGTTGGGCAGCCCACGCTGATCTTTGGCAGCAACAGTACAGCTAAAATCACCACCAATGAGATATGTAGAACCCTTAGAAAGGGCATTGAGAAGAGCGGTTTTGAAGAATAATTCCCGTTCAGACCGACGTTGAGAGCCAGAAGGTGCATACAAATTGATCATGACTATGTCAGTGTACAGGGCGGAGATGAAGCGTCCAGAGGGATGTAAGTCGACATTGGTAAGACGCATTCCTTTGCGGTAAAGCAACGCCGTTCCTCGGCCGTCCGGTCCAAGATTGACGATGTTCTCATAATGACACAGAAAATCAAGATTGGGCACATTGACTTCCTGTAAAAATCCAACATCCACATCATATAAGTGTAGAAATGCCGCAAGTAAACGCTGATTTACCGGATTACGAAGACCATTAACGTTTATAGAAACAAAGACGTGAAGAAATGTCATATATGAAAAACCACGAATGAAAGGGCCTCCAGAAGGAACAGCACAGACGAGGAAATACAGCACTACTAGGGGACCGGACACCAAGAACGGGAGATTTAAACTGATCCGCCACCTTTCTCGCCTGGTTTGTCTCGCGGCACCGTAGGTAAGACATACGGATGCACTCTGTGTTTCTGCGAAGATTTGTCTTTCAGTGTATCAGCTTTCTCATAATCACCATCCGGAGTCACGGCAGGCCGGCCAGGCAACTCGGAAGTATCCAATTCGTTTGCCACCAACGGTAAGGCGCGGTCCACGTCCTCTGACCAGGGTTGAGGTATCGTATCGCCGTCCTGAGGTGGAGGTTCTGTTTTGCGAAGCCGTGGATCCCGTGACTGCGTCGCTTTCTCAGGTAGCACTTGCCGGTTTACAGTCGCAACTCTCGGTGCTTGAGAGGTTACTGCCTCACCTTTCAGTTTCTTAGAATCAGGCTCGCCTTCCGAATGACTGCGTTGCAAAGAGTCCGTAACAGCATCGTCTGATGTGATGGAAGGTGCAGCCCTCTGGTCATTAGCAGGAGACACTGAAGTCACCGAGATTGGCACTGCGGCAGCCGTAACCGCCGAAGGAACCGCAGCAACCATTGTCCCGTCCGCTGGAGGCACCGCATCAGGCGAAACAACGTCTTTCTCGGAGAGTGGTTTAAACAACTCACTCATCAGTTGATGCCGTAGCCGGGATTGAGGAGGAACAGATGCCCGTAACCAGCGTTGAGGACAATCTGCTTTCAGATGTGTTTTATCCTTGCAAATGAAACAAACCTGTTCTTGTCCACTGTAGGTAATGTAGGCCTCAAACCCGGCAATCTTTAACGTGCACTAAACGTATACCAGTGGAAACTGCAAATCTATAACGGCCAGACCAACCGTCAGTAGTGATGTGCATTGTCTTGCCGTAATGTTGAAGCTCGTAAACTACCCTGTCGTTACTGATTTCAGGTGGCACATTGTAGACGCGAACCAAAGTATACTCTCTATCTGCCGCCGTAAGTTGCCCATCCGTCACTTCACCGGACATTAAAGCAAATTGGAATGCTCCCTCCTATTTACGTAGTACTTCTTCATAAACACTGCACTGTTGAAACTTGATATAAACAGCGTTTTCTCTTCCCACCAACTGAATTGTATGTACCTGCGCTGGAGAGAGTTCCAAAGTGTGGTGCATCCATTCGTGAATTTCAAAAGCCGTGGGCCGTTGCATACTCTTATTAAACGCAACTTTTATAGTATTTTTACGTACTGCCTTCTGTTGCTCCATTTCACTGCTGACACTCAATACACCACCAACACGAAAACAAGAGGCGCGGCAACAACCAAGCGCTCTCCAACTCGCGATGTGCACCGGCCAAGGGCCAGACCACGACTGCTGTACCTTCGCGCCAACACCGGTTCCATCAGGGCCCCCGCTCTTTCAGCAGGTGCTGGTCCCTCTAGGTCCAATCTTATCTGGCAGGCATGGTGAAATCCACCTCGGTTCTATTTGCTACTTTCAAATCCTAAATCAGTCCCTTATCCCAAGAAGTCCCCTCTTCCAATCTGTAAACAACCTGACACTGTCCCGCAGGAATTAACCTCAATCTGGTTCATAATTCATAATTCCCCTTCCATTCTAAAAGAGTTAGGATTTTCAGCACATCTATGGTGCCTGAAAAACCATATCGTAATTTCATGTTTCACCAAAACAGATTTTATCCGTAAAATCAGATGTTATATAAAACAAATTTGCATTCTACTAAATGCGTGTAATAACTTTGTAAACTTCACACACAGAATAGTTGACAAATCGGTGTAATCTTAAAAAAATTACAATTCTAATCAAATGAAAGGTTGTAAAAGACGTCAAAATATAGTCTGCAATAAAGTTTGTTCTTTTGTGAAAAGCTACCAGCAATGTCATGGTCACAATCAACTACTTGCGATTTTTCTTAAATTACTTTACACTTCATTATGCTCAGAGTATTATTACGGTTTCGTACTATATGCTAAAGGGCCGAATTGATTTGTTGACAGTGTTCGCTACGGGATCGGGCTAGGTTGTTCACATTTCACTCACGGGACCGAGTTAGGATGCGTTCAGCAGGCATGACTAAGTCTACATCAACATTTCGTTTTTAAGTTCCCTTGTTTACCCAGATTATTACTGTGTTTTACTGTATTCTTTACCGCTTATTACCGCGCAATTACACAACACAAACACCCGCGACCCTCAGCTTGACAGAGCACCGAAGCTATACACTCCAGCGACCACGGCTACGAGGTCTGGCAACATTAAAACAAGGCTTCATAAGGTCTCCAACCACAGACCGCGTTGAAAGCGCATGTACAATTATCTGTTTTCAATTAAAGGACACCGAAATGACATTGAAAATGTTTGAAAGAGCACAACGGAAAGCATGCAAAGCATACCAAATTCTCATTTCTACTTCTACAGACTTAGGGCTGTCTACTGATAATTTTCTTTTGCAATTTCAAATATATCTCGACACATCAGTGGCTATATGAATCAAATGAAATTGAGTTTTATTTATGGACTCGAACTACTATGGTTCTTAGCATCCCACTCTACATTGGGCATTAAAGATCGGATATTTTACTCAGAAAACTCTTTATCAGGCTTGAGGTTCTTTTACATGTCGTGAATCTACGACAAGGGACTATCGGTTTTACTTCCCTTCCAAATGAAGCCATGCTAAGCAAGTTCCTTGGGAACTAGAGACTGGCGTGGTACTCCTAGACTATGGAGGACGACAGTGGCTATGGGGATTCATGAGCTAGACGTATAAACATGCTCCTTGAGATGCTTGTGGAAACATTCGCCTCCACTAGTAGTACGAGAGCTATGCAAACTCGTAAAAGCCAAATTTAACTACGTAGGCTTCAAGAATGTAGTCGAAAAAACGGCCTATTATGTTCACTAACCGGAGTAAACATGTATAGTATATATTAAATGTTTGGCAAAATGTTGCGAAGAATGATAAAATAATGTTCCCACTGTAAAACAATTTTAGATTATAGTATTATGTTAGAATTACCATGTTGTCAAATGAAAAATATAACCTTCATTTCTATTCGTTGCAATATTCATATCTTCTAGTTGTGGTGAAATAAAATAAGGTTTTTAGGAAAGTTTTTTTCCCTCCGTTCCCGATAAATAGCCTGCTTTTATAATTAACATGCATGTGTGTCTTGTTTGAATTCACGTGGTTACTGGAGGTGTCGTGTAGGAAGATCCCATGAATCGATTAATAGGTGGACCACGATGGATTTTTGAATGCGTAGCCCTCCAATATCCTTGAAACAGCCTGAGACTACTGAAATCCTGACAGAATCAGTGTCAATTCGTGAATCACTGTCTACCTATGCGGATTGAGATGGTCCGGTGGTACCGCCCTTACCAAATCTTGCACATACAAGTGCAAGTGGGCACAGATGCGCCTCCAGTGCACAGAGCGGGGTGGTCGCAAGTCTCCCGTAATATCCATACAGGCCAGTCTTTGAAGATTGCTGAGCCTGCTAATTACAGTCCCAATCTCAGCAACAGGCCACCACACCGACTAGTCCGTCGTCTTCCGTGGACTAGTGGTACCATGCTAGCCTCTAGTTCCCAAGGCCACGGGTTCAAACCCGGCGGAGGGCGATGGATTTTTTTCGGGCGTAAAAATCCTTAGCACGGCTTCCTTTGGAAGGGAAGTAAAGCCGGTAGTCCCGTGTCGTAGATTTACGGCACGTAAAAGAACCTCAAGCCTGATAGAGGCCTCTGAGCAAAATTTCCGGCGTTTCACGCCCAATATAGAATGGGACGCTAAGGACCATAGTAGTTAAAAAGGTCTATAAATAAAACTCAATTTAATTTAGTTTACCGACTAGTCCTGCAGAATTGTTATACTTTTAATTATAATCCTGTCTCCCCCCAACTCAGTTTTAATGACCTTGAGTAGTGTTGCATCTTTTGTTAAGGCAGAAAGCCAGCGCGGCCAATAAAAAAACACACACACAATTTTTTCTAAAACTGCTTCTTTTCAATTCAAGGGACCTCAAAACATACACTCACTAATAAAGATAGAGTCATGTGAATGCAGCACATCAAGATTTTTCTGTTAATGACGTCTTCTGATATAAATGGTCGTTTTTTCAGAAACCATTGAAGATAGGTTAATTTAATTTTTGAGCGATAAAAGAAACCTCTTAGCGCGAATGTGTTTTGGTATTTATAAATGGTTGCTCTTAAAAACTCTGATGTGATACATTCACATGACTTTTCTATCCTCTATCGCTTATTAGTGGGTAAACAAACTAGTCTTAATAAAGCTTACTTTTCTACCTACTAAATTTTTATCCAAAATAAACCTTTGCAGAAATAGCTGCATTACACATTTCGTTAAGGTAAAAACAGAACAGCGGTAGTCAATGTTTAAGAACTATATGCTGGTCTATATATTCCATATTGTTTCCATACAATTGCGAGAAACAACTGATTGTTGAAAAGACTTGAAAGAATGACCAAGAAATGAACAATTCGAACCATTAATAGCGGTTATATCAGAAATGGCTTATGCCACATAAAAAGAGACCGGTTTGAAATGAACTGTGTGATTTATAGAGATTACTTTATTGTGTTGTACGTTTTCGTCTATCGCTTGACGTTTACCAGTTATACAAGATTATACAACATTCCTTCAATGAAAAGGGCTTCAAATGCTATTCCCAGAAAATTCAAGATATACATTTTATTTATGATGTAAATATCTTTCATATATGGTATTCCAATCAAAATTTTAGAGAATCCAAATTTTCGAAAAATGTTCCATGTTAAGGCTAGTTGGGGTGGGGGATTTTCTTGAAACTCACCGTGTCACATTCTGATAAGATACTGAACTTGGTACTTATTCGACTTTTCGCTTTTGAGCTATGTTATTCACAGACACACAGACATACAAACGGACATATTTCCAGAAATGCTTTATTTGGATTCAGGGGGCCTAAAAACCTGTATTTCCGGTGAACTTTCGGAAGTGAATTTTTAGGTGGAATGCAATACTTCCCCTGCTTACTATACGTAGCCGAGAAAGTAATAATTGCTAATAAATTTGAATCAAAAGATAGTATTTAATAAAATATCTTCATTAATAAACAAACTTATTAGGTAAAAGTAGATCAGCAATTTCAGAAGGCATGGTTGTACATACTGTAAAAAATTCATTCTGATATTTTAAATAGTTTCCGAGATAATGTACTTTTAACATTGGCGGGATAGGGCATTTAATCTCCCGTTAAGTAAAGCCTACCATTTGCCGACCTCACGGCCACATGTGCAAGGCAGAGGTCGATGATCATCCAGCAAATACTGGGAGATGATGTGGTGAGCACCATGCTTCCCCCAGCCGGGATGTTAGCATGATCAACAGACTGCTACGAGTCATAGTTCCTCAAATGTATCAAATGCTGGGTGGGTACCGGTTCTATATATTGGACGAAAACTCTATTTACCCACACGGATGGGTTTGAATCCATGCGTATTCCGTGGCTGGGAACCAGAACGCCACACTCAAACCTAATATGCCACGAATGATAAAGTTCCTCTCCTTTAATGGGTTGCTAAAAGTTTTTAAAGTCGAGACGAACAGTTATGGAGTCACTGTGGTTCACTAAAATAAATCATACAATTAAATATTTACAAAATTATACACATTAATGTGCTGTTTAAGTCCTTTATTTTATAAAATATCTTTCCAAGAAGAAATATTATACTTGAAATTTTACAAGGAGTAGAATTTTCTACTCTGAGTCTGCACTTTATTTTCTCATGAGAAAAAATATCTATATTTAAGAGTTGGGGAAGTTTCCCCAAAATTCCGCAACTTCTATGACATCAACGGACGTTGAATGAAATATTTTCCAAGGCACAAAGGTAATTGCTTGAGTGTTTGTTGTATATATTTTAAAATACGAGACACACGTGAACGTACATTGTAAAGGGACAAGGTCATGGTTTATTCTCGTGAAAATCATAACACCCTAACGATTCGGAACCGGTTTACTTGGCGAGCACATTACGTCAGTGAATCGGCCGGGGAAGTGGCGAGGAACTCTGGTCCTCGACAGTATCACACAGTAGTTAGTTGACTTCTTCCAGCTGACATTGCGAGGAGCAGGTAAGTACCTTCTAACAACATAGAGGTTATTGCTTCCTTTCGCATTATCGCTGCGTAAACTCTGAAGGTGACAAAAGAAGGTGCTGAAACGAGAACTTCAATCATAAATCACAGCATAGGTGAATTTTATTTAAAACAGGTTTTTTACTTTTTCTATTACTTACAATCCACCCAAAAATTCTATATCGAGATTTCACCTGAAATACACGTTTTGACGCTCCTGAATAAAAAAGAAAGTTTTGAAAAAACGTTCATGCGTGAGTGAGTGTATGTGTCTCTGAACAGTATAAGCTAAAAACGAAAACTCGGTATTTATACTACTACTGTACTAGGCATTTAAGTTCTGCTTATTCCGGGATGGACAAGAGATGTTTAACAAAATCCCCATTCCAAACTCCCTTTACTATGAAAAAGGTTCGTTATTTTTTATTTTTTCAAAAACTTTTCTAACAATTTTGGTTAAAATACCACATTATTAACATATGTACACGATAACTAAAATGTACATCTGGATTTTTTGGTAAACCAAAAGAGATACACAAAATCCTACTATACAAAAATTATATCTCCTAATTTTTAGTAGCTAATCACCAGGAGCGTTTAAATAAAATTCAAACTTCATACCCTTATGCCAATAAAACCTATTTCTCATATAGTTCTACCAACTTGTATTTGGATTTAGAATTACACTCTAATGGCTAAGTCAAGATTTGAGGTTGATAGGTTAAAACTGGAAATTTTGGCATTTCCATAGTTTCATTGCCTGAAACTCAAATAGAAACATAAATATCTATTTTTAGAATTTGATTTTAAGCAAATTCTATGGCGTAATTTGTAAATTTTAAATCCTTTTTGCCTATTAATTTTAACAAATGCACGTTTTGCTATGAAACAATACACTTGAAAAATATTACTAATATAAACCGATTGTTTAAATTTCTATGTACCGCAGATTTCATTATTAAAATAAAAAGCATTCTTCATGTATACATCTATAACAAGAAAATAGCTACCATACTGCTTTTCTGCTAACTGTTGTTGTTTCTGAAACATAAATCAAATTACATATTTTTCTAAAAGTAAGAACAAATACTTTAATAATATTCATTATATTTGGCTTTCTGTCTCTACAAGAAATCATTTGTACGAAAAATACACGTTTGAGGTTCATGAAACCTAAAACATACTTTTAGTAAAAGGTTCGTCTCTCTGTATGGTGTATGTACAGTATAAATAAAAAATAAAACGTTTGAAAAACACCAAATTTTTCATTTAACTTCAACAAACTTCTAGGATAAGGCATGCAGATTTTCAATAAATCCTCACCCGAAATTACCCTTTACATGGTAACATTTACGTTCTTTTTAAATTTATTTTCTCGTAACTGCTCTAACCATTTTGATTAAAATAATATATGTTTGAGGTATTTGTATGGCACATAAACGTACACTTTGAATTTTCTGCCGATAGCCATTCGAAGTCCTTTTCAAGATGAATGAATTTTATATAAGTTTTGTATAACTTGTAAATATTAGCGATAGACAAAAACGTATTGCACAAAACATGTAGATCGCGCTGAAATACATAGCTTTTATTGTATATTGTTTATGTATATTATATTGACATAAACTATTAAAATATATTAATTTTTGTTGATATGAACTTTCAAATATCTTTACATTCTTTATTATAAGTTACGGTTCTATTGGTGGGAGGGTTCTCGTAATGTACAAAGCATTTCAAAGCTAGCATACAGCGGCTCGCTCTTTAAAGCTTTGATTTTAGCTTCAGCCTCCAGAATCCCCTCTAGTATCTACAAGGAAATGTGTATAAACTATTTCTGCAAAAGTTTATCTCGATGAACTAGATAGAAAAATAAGCTTTTGTAGGAGTACTTTATGGAAAAGAGATAAAAACAGACGATATTGAATGGATCTAGTGCATTGATAGACTATATCATAAAATACTATAGCTATAGTATGTATATAGATGTAACACATCAGAATTTTTCCCCTTTTCTTTCCATCGCAGGCGCTTGCTGCCACGAAAAGTAAAAAACGAAAAAACCATGCTGTTTCCGCCGATGACGTATTGCGTCGAAGATCATTAAGAAGGAGCAAACAATCAATAGGGTTTAAGGAAAAACTATCCGGTTAGACAAGTGAGGGCAGGTACGTACAAGGAAAGGATTGAACAAATCTTCACAAAACATTAGTATGACTAAGCATTTCTGTTAAGTAATAATTTTATGCGTTATACGCATACAATACAAAGGGAATTATTGAGAAAATTTGATTAAATTTGTTTTTAATAACATTAATACTTATTCTGTAGGAACAGTTGTAACAATTTCTTATCCCAATGAATCTGAACGAGCTTATTAGAAGGGAACTTGCACGTTTGAAAAAATTGTTGCAATATTTCCTGTTTGCATGTTGTACCGTTTATAGAAATAGGTACGTAATTTAAAAAAAATAGTTGTCGGAAATTATATTTAAGACATTTTTCACCACTTAAAAGGATCTTTACGATGCAGCTTATTTGTGAGACATTTTTACATTCTCTACAGCCCACCTATTGATTTTCTCAAAAACGTCTCATCAAATCTTTCAGACATTACAATGGCAAATAGAAATGTATATCTTGAATTTTCTAGGAACAGCGTACAAAGCCATATTTACTGTCAGTGAATTTCATGTAACTTGAAAGTTCAAAATACTTTTTCCCCTAAGGTTTTAGAAATGTTTCGTATCGTATGTCTCCATGTTCTCATGTGCAAGTTTATCTGAACGGGAATCCTTTAAAGGTATGCTATTTTTCTTCCTTCCCTCACTCGCATAATCTCATTAAAATAAAAGCATATGCAACACACTTACTTTCGCTTTCATTATAATTTCACAGGTTCTACCTATATGAAGCGCGATATTTTTTTATTCTTTGTTTTTGAAAAACATATCTTTGCGTTCGCCACAGTGAGAAAATGCTTGGCAAAAATTATTCCACCTATAGTGGAATTAATAATTTCTACATGATTATACGCTAGGCAGTGAGTCATTCTTGTTTCTCTCGAGATCATGGAGGTAAAAAAATAAATATTCGTGATTCATCACACTATTTCTGTCAAATGTACTTAACTTGCCAAAATATAAATATACTATTATGGTATGAAATATTTCGAAAACGGTTGTCGCTAGGAAAAAAGTTATTTTGGGGAAGGTGTGTATTTTAATGAGCTCAAAATTTCTCCTTTTGTCTATCTCGTATGGTTTCACAGTCAAATCCAGTTTTGTAATACTCACTAAAGAGACGTTTACAGAGTATTCCGAGAAAATAAAAGATATATAGTTTATTTGCCATGTTAATTCGCAAACAGTCGATATTTTAATGAAAACGTTGTTAGAGCCGTTTTTAAAAAATGCAAAATAACTAAAGTTCTTCCACGTAAAGGGTAGTTTGGGATGTATGGAATTTCGTGAAAGTCTTCGTGTCATACCATTGGAAGATGTAAAACTTAAATTAAAACTTTGTTTGTTTTTAGTTATTCTGCCCACTCATACTCACCAACCCCCCCCCACATACACACGAACAAAGAGACCTTTTGAAAATGCTCCGGAACCTAAAAATGTGTATCTCATGTGAAAACTCGATTTCGAATTTTTCCGTGCAATAAGTGTCTACTTCCTCTTCCTGCCATAGGCAGTCTGTAAAGCAAGTAAAGACAGATGAAACAGCTGAGTATCTTGCATAAGTAGAAGCATTGAGGAATAAATATAGCAAGTAGCTCTACTTGAAATAATTTCTAGCCAAACATTTTGAGCGTTATTAAGGCAGGATTTAAAGCACAACTTTTGATAAGAAGCAATGGAATCTTTGGTTGGAGTACAATACTTTCTAATTTAACATGTAGATGAGGTAAAAACGGAAATGTTGACTTTGTAATAATTACTAATTTTTTCTGAAAGTTTGCGTTTAAGGGGCCAAAAAGTATGTAACATGGTTCGTTTTACGTAAAGTAAACTACTGAAATTAAAAGCTTTTAAAAAGTTTAATATGCGTTGCAGTATTATGCAGAGAAATATGTAATTAGGCATAAAGCCCAAAGCTTTAATTTTTACTGAAATTAATTAATTAAATGAAAGTTTGTTATATAACTGCGTATCTTAAATATTTTAAAAATTAATATTAAACTTTCATTACGATCATCAGTTTTCAGAGACACATTAGCTTAAAAATAATTTTTCACTCACACTTTTACCAGGATTGGGTATGGTAGCTGTGTTATACAGTTTTGCAGGCGGTGTAAAAGTTGATTTGCAGAAAACGGGTTTCGTCAGTGCTTTATAACCAGAAATGTTCAATAACTCACAGACCGTGGTTCTATTTGCTGTACACGTAGTGCATGTTGACTAGTTAACACAGAAATTGAAACCAGAGGAAGTTTGAGAACAAACTATTCATCAGCACAATACAAGTAGCTCTTAGGAAAACAATTAGTAACCCATTGTGCATCTCATGGGTGTAATGACTTTCCTGGAAAAAGGACCTGGGAGATAAACTGACCATCGGCGCAATGCGATATTACCCCATTTCCGGGTGTTGTAACTATGTAAGTACGTCTTGCTTAATTTTAAATCACTTTTAGGAACATAATATCATGAATAACGTAATGGATAGAAAAGTCACATATGGGCATTATAATCTATAAAAAATACATTAAAGTTATTATTGGTAAAGAAATCGTGTAAATGTTTCACATCAGATTGTTTATGTAATAGTTGTGAATCTGTTAACAGCATCATTTGCATATTTTAAGATAAATTACACTACGTAGTTAAAAAACCGGCAACAACAGTTACTTTACTAAACTTTTAAATCGATCGTTTAGCTCTGTTACTCTAAAATAAAGGAAAACTACATCTGATGACCTCACATTCCTAAACTTTTGTTTACGAGGACCACTATCCTTTCATTTATGAACGCAGTAGAGGAATTAAATTCAGTTAATGCGTTGTGTAGCCATCAGTGGAACCTGTTGAATGTATATATATATATAGCTTATTATTGCTTAAACAACACATAAGGGAAAATAGCACTTTTATAGCTGCAAAATAATATGAGTGACGTGGAAGAGCATTATTGGCGTTGCCTTGACTAATTTTATTGCAACGAGTACCTGAAAGCGTAGTTAATATGCCAATTGGATAAGGAAGCTATGGTACTTATTATTCGGAAAAGAAAACGTGATTACACACTGAGTGGTCAAGGTGTTCTTTCACTTTTACGCTAATTGTTTTATTTGGTGTATTTCTAAAGGGCATAAGGTCAAGACGCAAGAATTCAACCTCACTAAAGAGTTATTGCGTTATGGTGTGGAATGTTCACTTTTAATAAATTCAAGTTTATAACTTTAATCGGGTAAGTCATATGGGACCATGAATAAATCAACTCAAATATAATCTTCTCAATATAACAACCACAGAATCTGGGCTGACTGCTCAGCCCTCACCTTCGGACCCCTGGAGATAAGTTCGTGGGTTAAGGGAATCCCAAAAAAATACTTTACTGGGTATCTCAACCGAGATTCGAACTCGGAACCTTTTGAATATAAGGCAGATACTCTATCGCCACTCCACGGAGGTGAAGATTTGTTCAATCTTAAATAAATACTTTTGTTTAATTTCAACCTACGCATTACAGTTTTGAAGCATCACACGACAATATGTTGCATAGAAAAAAAACGAAGAGGACGACGGAGGGGACAAAGGCTGTCAGGAATATTGGAGAGAGACGGAAAAAGAGTGAGAAAGGGAGAAGAGAGAGAGAGAAAGGTGGGAATGGTGATATGCTATTTATACAGTCTGTTTAAGTTATTGCAAGCTTTAAATTATGCTTACTGTTTTAATTAATGCAAAAAATAATTTTGAAATCATGCTAATTAGAAAGAGGGGTAACTCTGACAAGAAGCCCAAAGTATTGGGATAAAGTGACTCAAGTAAAACAGCTATTTTTTCAGTACACTAAATTTTTTTTCAACTATAGTCGGATTGCCTAAATAAACTTCTCATAGTTCGGAAGAAACGGGTATACATTTTGACAAAGAAAACGAAATATTAAATTAAATCTTAAGGCACTCTCACGTTAAATTTATTTAAAAGACTAAACTTAAATAAAAACTTATCTTATTTTATTAGTAGTTCAAAGTACACATCCAGATGCCGGTACAGTATCAATATCCTAAAGATCGAAAAAAGAAACAACTTACTAATGTTGCATTCACAGGATTTCTCTACTCACTCTTCTACAGACTATTCGAACAAAGGCTTATTGTCTATCTACTTCTTGTAAATCCAGATAAACACTCCTTGCACATTTGCACACTACGTAGAAGGAATAAGAGGAACAGTAGGCTAAAGCGATAGTCAGACTGTTTAAAAAGTGGGTCGGTATATGATGGCTTTGAAAGTCCATGAGAAACAAAACGAATAGCGAAAGCCACTTGAAAAAGAATAAGTTTTTGAAAATTCGAACCAATAACAAACAATATCGGGCAAATGGTTAAGCTAGAAAAACTGCCTTTGGCATAAATTATGTTTTAACGAGATCTATATTTTTATCGAGTGAGATTTTATCCATCTCGTACGGTATATTACTTACAGAAAATTCTACCAAATTCCATTCAAATGAAGAGGATTTATAGGCTATTTCCAGACAATTAGATACATACATTTTATTTGGCACGTAAATATCTTAAATCTGTGATATTGTAATCAAAACCGTTACAGCTATTTTTTAGAAAATAAATAATTTCGAAAAATTTTTCATATAAAGAATAATTTGCAATGAGGAAAGTTTCTTTAAAATCCTTGTGTCCATCTTTTGAGGATGCAGAACTTAAATTTCAGGTTTGGTATTCTTCCTAAATTTGTTTTTAGTTATACTGTTCACATAGACACAAACAATCTAAGGTGCGTGCGCGCACACACAGGAGCGCGCAGATCTTTTTCTAAGAATTATTTTTTATTCATGGCCTAAAAGCAAAGCTTGTTTTTTTTTGTATTTTTTGTGAATTCTCGTAATTTTTTGGGTGGAATATAACACTTCCACTTATCCACAGGTAGACGGCAGAGAAATTAAAATGATGTGATGTGATACATTTGCATGACCTTCTCCACCCTCTCTCTTTATTAGTGGTTGTACAAACTATTCTTGCTAAAGCTTATTTTTCTTCCTACTATGTTTTAATCTAAATAAATATATTGATAAATAGCTATATTATACATTTCGTAATAGATACAAAGAGAACAGCAATAATCAAATGTTTACTAGACTGGACGCTATATGCTGGACTTAAAATTTCACACTGTTCCATGGATATCTCAGAAATACCTTATGTCCCAAAAAATTTATTTCGAATAAATTGTGTATTTTAAAGAGATTAACAAGAAACAAATCCTACATTACATAAAGGCAGACATAAAAATAAAAATCCAACTCCTATTTGATAATTAAGAAAAATCTAATAAACAATAACTTCTAATTAAAAAATAAAAGCTAATAAAATTAGTACTAATCCTACTTCATAAGAAATTGTTTATACCACTGCTCAAACTGCTCATATTTTGTGTAGTACGTTCTCGTCTATCCCTTAAAGTTTACCAGTTATGCAAGATTATACAAAAATTTCTTTACGAATAAAGTGGAATTCATAGGTTATTCCCAGAGAATTCAAGATATACTTTATTTATCATATGAATATTTTTAATACGGGGTATTTTAATCAAAATGTTAAAGCCACTTTTTAGAAAATGAAAAATTTCGAAAAATATTCCATGTGAAAGAAAGTTTGGGATGGGGAATTTTGTTGTAAATCTTTGTGTCGCATCTTTGAAAGATACTTAACCTAAATACCATTTTGTGTATGGTATGCTTCTATCCATCATTTAAAGTTTACAAGATGTAGAAAATTCATTCTGAATGATGAGACTTCACAGGCTATTGGCCAAACATTCAAAATATATTTTTTATTTGTCAGTAAGTACCTTAAAAGATGGTATTTTAGTGAAAATTGTTCGAGAAATTTTGAGAAAGCAAAAGCAACAAACATTTTACCATCTAAAGTGTAGTAGGGGGTGGGGGAGATTTTCTTGAAAATCCTCATGTCGCACCCTTGAAAGGTTGAGAAGATGGTTTATATTGAAGGAGTTGTATTATATTTCAACTGTTGGGGAGCCGAACTTGTAGTACTTACAACCGCACGTATAGTAAACAGTTTCTGGTAGCCTTCGCCCCAAACGTACTTTCAGGTGGCATTTTCCCCAAATTTAAAAAAAATATTAACTTTGTAATTTGATTTTTTTTAAATATTATGTATTTATGTTTGCCTCGGCTGCGTCAGTATTATTGTTAGAGACACGCTTCTCTTAGCAGGGTTGTGGTGCGACTTAAGAATGTAGGCTTACACAGATTATAATTTTACTTCTCTCCTGTTATTAATACTTGATACGATTTAAATAACACTTCACTGATATAGAGCTGTGAGATTCTTTTATTAATTACTTGTAATTTTTAACACGTAAAACTATTCGTCTCACACGAATACGTATTAAATTTCTTGAGGACACTTTTTGCGTCTGGTTAGTAACGCTGTCTGCAAGCAACTGAACTGATTTCAACCGCCTAAACTTGTAAATTTCTGTATTTCAAGTCTCTGATTGGCTATTCCCAATCAAATAGAATACCTTCATTTAACTAAAGCTTTTTCTGGTTGTTGATTGGCTATTTTTATAAACTGTCACTAAAATTACATTATTGCTTCCAAGAATCACAAGTAACATTATTAAACTCTCAAACTCATTATTGCCTCAAGGTTACCTCATTGTTACTTCATTGTTAGCAACGTTTGACCTATTTCTCACAGCTCCTACATTATTAAATTACATAATACATTCACATAACATTATTACACATGGATACAATAATACAAACATATGCAATGATTGTAATATACACTTTTTATATATTGTTACATACACATATTGCTTTAGGCGGGCTGTTATTGAACTTATATATTATATAATTAGACTGAAATCATTTAAGTGTTAAAAATACTACCTCCAAGTTCTGAACTGAAAGTCCAAGTTTAGTACTTATCGAAGATTTGTTTTTCATCTATGCCTTTCACAAACATGCTTGCTTTAAAAATACCTTTTTGAGACTCATAGGAATTCAAAATACTACTCCCATTGAAATCTCAATGTAAAAGTTTTGGTTGGAAGGCAACACTTGCTCTACTTTCTATAGAAAGTATCAGAGAAGGTAAGAAACAATTTTTAAAACATTTGCTTACGCGTCTACAAATACCAGCGAGGTATTTAAATATTAACAACAGCTATACCGTGCCATTTTTATTCCACATGATATTTAGTATCAAACATCTATACTATTCCTGGAATATAAGCTGTTTGCTATCCTATGTAATATGTAGTGAAATGTTGTCAGATTCTTCATTTATCTTTAGACAGCTTTTTCGTTATTTCTTTACTTTTGGTATTGAATGAGGATATTGGTTTCATCCGGATTTAGCCACAATGCAAAAACCTTACCAAGGTCACCGAAATCCTGCAATCATGAAGGATTATTGTTGGTTTCTAAATATGGACTGCATTGCCGGCTTCAAAATGAAATCTCAACTAAAAAGAATATCAACCTCTTATGAAGGGACGAGTGTACTGTGTTTTTCCTAAGAATGATTTACAGCCTTTTTTAAATTTGAAGAAACTGTTTTACTTTTATTAAACGGTAAGACATTTACACCTTTCTTAATCCACTTTGTTTATTTTTCATTGCTATTCTACAAATTTCTCATAAAATGTTGTATTTTTGTTTAAGTCTGATACTAATAGATGTTGGCAGGTACAGGTACAGGTTTTATTACAACTTTACAGAAAGATAATCTGGCGAAATATCTCTGATTTGGGTATTGTAAATATATACGCCTCCTTCTTCCCAGCTGGTTCCCTAAGCTTTTGTTTTGGACACGTTTTAGATTAATACCACATGAATCCTAACCTGAGAAAGCAAAATATAAAATACAGATTGATTTTCATAGTATTTCATTGAATTCAGATTAAAATATATAATAAATACATATAAGACTCTGAAATTAAGCCGGTTTTCTTAACTCTTCTACAAATCGATATGGGGGAGGGAACTACATGGTGCAAGATTTTAAAGAAAATAAACAAAAAACACTGTAATTTTGGATAGTTACCATAATAACTATCAAGGCGCTTGCGCAGCAGGAAAATTTCTGAAAGGTCATGGTCACGTCATAGCCACGTGCCTTCTAGCCATCTTCAGCAGTCTGTTTCAGTGTGTTTGCTTGGATTTAACACTGAAATTTGATAATTGTAAGTTATTAATCGATCCATTTTTCGGGCACTTTCAGAATATTGTCTCTGAAAGAGAATCCAGCGACAAGAATAAGATAATTATGTATTATTTAGTGTATTTACTTTTAACAACAAAATAATAATTCATCCGGTCTCTACTAAACCGTCACGTGCTTACGACCGCTTTCCGTTTCCCTCCATGCAACTGTTTGCGTGGCAACTGCCAATTTATCCATTTGTTCTTAACAGAAATTATAGTTTCTTGCTATTGATTTAATAGGAAGAACTTTTGTAATACACGGGTATATAAGCATTATCAAACGGTCGAACGGATGGCCTTATTTTGCACAGTCGCCTTAATGTACCCTCTACTTGGGTAACTTGCAACACCTCATTGGCTAGTTACCATCTTTTTATTTTATTTTGTGAGTGGATTTTGGGCAGGTTCCGCGTGTTTGGAGCGATCTAATCATAAATTAGAGAGGGAATGTAAGTAGGTAATGGGTCAACTTTTTTAAATAATTCAATTTTTTTATATAGCTTAATCTGATAACCTTCAACTCCACAGAAGCATAAAAAACATATCACAACGGGTTATAAAAGGAGACCGAATGACTTCTCAACCTAGGTGTTCTGGGTTAGATTCCCGGCTGGGTGTGGAATTCTTCCCCAACCAGAATCATTTCCTATCCTTCGCAGAATTTTGAATGTGGGAGCGAATTTTAGTGTGCTTAATAGTAAAACATAATAAAACCAACGTTAAGTTAACCTGCAATTCAGCGAGAAAAAAATCCTACAACCAACAGTATAAATAAAGTTCTCTGGAAAGACAAACAGTAATTGCACTTTGAATAACTCGTTTAACAATTTAAGATATAGTGCAGTAGAAAGGTATATAAAAAGGAAATATTTGGAACTAAGTTCATTCTTACGTATTCTGTAAAGAAAATATTTAAAACTGAACTGAACTTAATGACACTAGGCTGAGTTTTGTAACGAACCATTATACCTACAAGAAAAATATATAGTACCTTACTTTTCGATTATTTCGAGCACTAATATATACAAACTGAAATAAAAGTGAATAAAATGCCATGAAAGAAAGAAAATTAAAACATCGGACTATCTAAGCACTACAGCTATGGTCTTTTTTCCTTATTTAATAAGTAGGCAGAGGAAGTATTGCATTCCACTCAAAAATTTAATGCAGAGATTTCATCAAAATGTATGTTTTGAAGCCCCTTGAACAAAAGAATCAGAAAAACACCAGTGTTGTGTGTCTGTGAACAGCATAACTCAAAAACTAAAAGTCAGATAAATACCAAACTTAGTATTTACGTTCAGTATCTTCCAAAGATGCGACAGGTAGATTTTCAAGACTCTCCCCCATTCCAAAGTACCATTTACATGGAAAATGTTCCATTATTTTGGTTTTATGAAAAAAGGCTCTAAGGAATTTCATTAAAATACTGCATATTAAATGTATATAAAAGAAAATTTATATCCTTTTATATTTGGGGATACCCCATAAAGTTAGTCAAAGATTTTATATAATTTTGATTAATTTTATATAACGGATACATCTTAAGAGATAGTCAAAATCTTGCTGCATATAAACGTATGGATATCTTAAAAACACACAATTTCAAATACGTTTTTGTATCATTATCCATTTGTGAGATTACCATTATTTTTATTTATTAGTTCCATTTATAGCCCGCCTTTAACTGCATTGGTCTTAATAGCATGAGTGTTAACTCGTGTAACTCTTGTCGCTGAGTTTCTTGCACTTTGGTTTTTAATCATTAGATCATACATTCTCATTCATGCTTCCAGACTCTGGGGAGGATAAGGAATAATCATGGCTAGAGAAAAATTTCCACCCCAGCAGGGAATCGAACCCGGGACAACAGGCAGGTGACCTACGGGGCCAGCTACTTCCATTAGTATTGGTTTGAACTTTCCAATACTCTTTTTTTTTAATTTTGTGGTTATTCAGCTACTTCTCCCATGGAAAGAGCAAATAATTTTAAGGTCGTCATATAGCGACTCGCTTTTAAACATCTGACTATCGATTCTCTTTCCCTATTTTCCTTATACCTATAACGAAACGTATAATAAAACACTTTCCACTTAAGTTTAACTTACTTGACATGAAAAACGTAGAGAAATAGGCTCTTTGAGAATGTTTTCTGGAATCTCTATAAAAAAAATTATATTGGGAAGAGAAAGTCAAATGGATGTACCAAGTGAGATGCTTTCCTACATTAACGACACTAAGTTTACCAGTATGATTTATTTAAACACATTTTTTATCCCAATAGGTTTAATTAAAGTCATGCATTTTGGATAGCTGTCATGCCATCTATTATCCATGTGGAAGAATTAAAGAACTTTTTATGATGTTCTAAAATTTGTTTTAATAAAAAGGTTATTTTAGCAATAAATAGGCAATATGTACATTAATTAAATCCGAGCAAAAAAGTGCTTAAGGTCCTTTCCTACGGCTGATTGAGTGGAAATATAGAATACCGAATCCGGCATTTACATGGTGACTAAGATGAACCATGTTGCTTCACGTATGAAAGTCGATTTTAAGTAGTAGCAACCGCACGTATGGCAAAAAATTTCCGGTAGCCTTCGCCCCCAAAATGTACTTTCCGGTGGCCTTTGCCCCAAGTTTAAGAATACTAACTTTGTAATTTGACTCTTTCTTTAAATATTACATATATTTATGTTTTCCTCGGCTGCGTCAGCATTTATTTTTAGAGACATGAATTTCTTAATAAAGTGTGGTGCGGCTGAAGAATGTAGGCTTACACCGACTCTAATTTTACTTCACTCCATTTATTAATTCTTTTTACGATTAAAACAACACTTCACTGATATAGAGAGCTGTGAGATTATTGATGAATTACTTGCACTTTTTTTTGAACACGTAAAAGATTTTCGTCTCACATTGAACACGTATTAAACTTCTCGAGGACGCACCTCGCGTCCGGTTAGAAACACTGTCTACAAACAACTGACCTCTGAATTTGTAAATTTTGCTCCATTGTAGTTTCTGATTAGCTAATCATAGTCCAATAGAATACCTTCTTTTAACTAAAGCTTTTTCTGGTTGTTGATTGGCTATTACATTATTGCTTCCAAGAATTACAAGTAGTATTGTTAAACTTTCAAATTAATTATTGCCTCAAGGTTACCTCACTGTTACCTCATTTTAGCAACTTCTAACCTATTTCTCATAGCTCCTAAATTACTAAATTACGCAATACATTCGCATAACATTATTACATGTATACAATAATATATACATATACAATGTCTGTAATATACACTTTTTATATATTGTTACCTACACATATTGCTTTAAGGCGGGCTGTTATTGAATTTATATATTATATAATTTGAATGAAATCATTAAGTGTTAAAAATACTGCCTCAACCAAGAAAAGTCACCCAGGAGTTTGAAAAGTTAGGAGTCAGACGAAGGGGCCTGGAAAAAATCATCACACATAGGCCATAGTGGGCCCTTTGTACTTCAAAGGTGCCTTGGGAGGAAGAGATGAAGGAGAGACACGAAGTGCGACAAGATCCGGACGACGATGTGCGCTTGCTAGGAAGGGATGCCTAACGATTCCATCATGACACCAATCCTGTTGGTGTGTCTGTCTTAGACACCCAAAACCTGGAGGTCCCGGGAATAGACGAGGCACTGTCGGGAATTAAGGGATCCCAGCAGTCCCGCCAAGTGCCAGAGAGAAATATTTCCAGAGCGCAAATTCCACCGTCCTGCCGCAACACAAACCACCATCACCGGGTTCTACAACCCTGAAACAGATGCGGTGAAAAAAACGAAAGGAAATTGTGGGGACACTAAATTCGTGGTGGAAGGAGAACCACCTCATCATTCGTTTAACGACCTGGGGAATCCATGAAAAACCTTAGGCACAGCGGCCGGTCCACGGGAACCGAACCAGTAACCACGTTCGGTATGCATATTTTTTTTAATAAAAAGGGAAACATGTTTCTTCTTCGTTTGCATTTTAGTTGACTATCAAGGTCTTAAAATATAAATGCTACAACCGCATCGGGAAGTATGACCCTGAAAAAGGTTAATGTATTTTTCGTTCGAAATATCAATTACATGTTCAAAACTCGTTTGTCCTTGTCTGCGGTGGAGTATTTTTGTAGGCCTTTCTCGCAAATATTCTTCCTTTAATATTTTAGCGTCTACTTTCAACAAAACTTCTACGATGTAACTTGTCAGAAACATTAAAAATTACAACTTTGTTTTAAGGTTAAACATACATTTCAATTGAACTCACAAAAACTTAGTACACAAAAAGAATCTCATATGCTGTACTCACATGAATTTCTTTACTCACTCTTCTAAAAACTATTCTCCAAGAAGCTTATTCTTCTATCTACTTCTTGTTACTTTGGATAAAAAAAATACCACATTTACACATTGGTTTAAGGTGTAGAACGGTACAGTATGCTAAAGCTATACTCAAATTTTAAAAAGCGTATCGTTATTCGATGACTGAAATCCCATGCTCCTTGCGTCACCATGAAGAAAACCATTAGCCACTTATCACTTGCAGGAAACTGACGTTTTACTTTCACATGACTTTCTCTAGCTACTATCATTTATTAATTTCTCGACCACGTACAGAGTAGGTAGAGAAGGTATTAATTTCTCCCAAAAATTCGATACCAAATTTCACCGAAAATACATATTTTGAGGTGCCCTGAATCCAAATAAAGCATTTTTAAAACATGTCTGTGTGTATGTCTGTCTGTGAACAGTATAACTCCAAAACGAAAAGTCGGATAAATACCAAACTTGGTATTTAAGTTTCGCATCTTCCAAGGATGCGACAGGAAGATTTTCAAGAAAATCCTCTCACATCAGACCACCCTTTACATGGTACATTTTTCGAAAATTTTGATTTTCTTAAATATGTCTAACATTTTGATTAAATATCATATATTTAAGATATCTTCATGGTAAATGAAACGTACGTCTTGAATTTTCTGAGAAAGTGTCCAAAACTCCTCTTCATTCTGAATGACTTTTGCATAACTGGTAAACTGTTAGAGATAGACAGAATTTTACTAGACAAACTATGTAGATCTCGTTAAAATACACAATTTATGTCACATAATTTTTTTGTCGAGTGAACCATTTCCAAGATATCCCTTGTTATTTGTCTGAATTTTGCAATATTTATACTCTTTCTCAAATGGCGCTCCTAAAAGATTTGACTATTGCTTAAAGCCTACTGTATTTCCATATTCCCCTTGAAACTACAATAAAATTAGCAATAAGATTTCTGCACATGCATATCTCAATGAACATGAAGTAGATAGAGAATAAGCCTTTCTAAAAATAGAGTAGCGAAAATCATATGATTGCAACACATTAGATTTTTAGAAAAATTTCCGCGCGCGCGTTTGTGTGTGTGTCTGTGAACACTATAACTCAAAAACGAAAAGTGGGATAAATACCAAACCTAGTATTCAGATTCAGTATGTTCCAGATGTGACACGAAGATTTTCAAGACAATCCCCCACCCTAAACTAACCTTTACATGGAACATTTTTCAAAATTTTGAGTTTCTAAAAAATGACTCTACCAATTTTTAATAAAACACCACATATTAAAGATATACATAAAAATAAAATATATGTCTAATTTTCTGGAAATAGCCTGTGAAGTCTGTTCATTCGTAAGGAAGTTAGTATAACTTTATGTAACTGGTAAACGTTGTGACAAGCAAAACCTTACTACACAAAAAGTGTAGATCTCCTCAAAACACACAATTTATTTCAAGTTACCTGTTTGTAACATCAGCCATTTCTGAGATATCCGTTATTGCTGGTTCGATTTGTTCAATACTGCGTTATTCTTTTCAAGTCCGGTCGGTTTTAAGTTGTTTCTCGTGATTGCACGGAAACAGTATGGCATTTTAAGACCAGCATATGTATAGCGTTCAGTTCTTAAACATTTGTCTATCGCTATTCCCTTTGTATCTACAAAAAGCAATGTGTAATGTAGCTATTTCTGCAAAGGTTTATCGCGATTAAAATGAAGTGGATAAAAAAATAATTTTCGTAAGAATAATTTGTACACCTGCTAATAAACGTTAGGGGGTAGAGAAAGTTATGTAAATGTAACACATCAGATTTTTTCGTATAACGTCAACACAATATTATTTGGGTATTACTGAGTGTACCATAATAACCAAACTGCTGAACTGGATTCACAGACAGCAAACAGATTATTCGGTAAGATAGTGATAGTTCCTAAAGAAAGACATAAAAGCCCTGCGGTTCGGAAGGTCCCGGGATCGATTCCCGGCGAACACCCACTCTGACCCATGGGTTTCTTCGGGGTTATCTCTGGTCGTCCGGCAAACGCCGGTGTGGTTTCTTTCAGCCCCCGAATTTCCTATCTCTCCATTTTGTTCCATTCATCATTTCATTCATCCTTCACACGGTTAGGTGTGTTTCACGGTTGAAAGTGTCAACGATTTTGGCTGGTTGCCAGGGGTAAACGGACCGCCCCTTCTGTGTGGGGCGGGGGTCCCCGGTCAGCCAGTCCGACTGTTGGGGTGTCTCAATCTGGAAACGCTAGGGAGTCTGGCATTGCTGTGCCGTCACTCCTGGTTCCGACCGCTCGGTGTCTCCTCCCTCCCGGTGGCGTCCCTTTGTGGGGCATAAGTACAAAGAGCGCCAAAGAAAATCTCACTGCACCTCGCGTCTACGTCACATTATTTATCGTTGTACGTGGCCTTGCAAGCCATGGCCATTTCATTGGTTGCTTTAGGCCACAGTGCAAGGATGCGCTAGTTCTACCGCTAAATAGTTGCACCAATGACCACAACAAATCTTACAAAATGGCGTAGAAACGAAATATATATTTACGCTCTTGATGGTATTGGCTAAAAGAGAAAGAGGTAGAGTGAGTGCCTTCAGTTTGTCATACAGACCTCTTATCGTGATTGGTAGCACATACCTTATCGGCTAGTGCAGGACACGCCTTTGATAGAATTAAAAGCTAAGGGAAAAACTTGATGAGCGCCCAGGTTAATGAAATGTAGAATGTGCAGTGTGAGATGATTTTCAAATTAGAGCTTGAATGGTATTTATTAAATACATAGCAATACTTTATAACAAAAAATAAACAGAACTGTATTCTCACAGTGGCATGAATGCTTGTTGCTGCATAGAAGCACACATAACTAAATAATAAATAAATAAATCAGCATGCTTTCCCTCTAATTCAAACTAAAATTGGTTAATATACCTTTGCTAACATATTGCTGATCAAAGGAATACAACAGGATTATAGACAAAAATATAACCAAATTTTGTTGCTATAATATGTATGGCATATTCGGTAAACCATATACATATACACATTTATCTCCAATGTCTAAACGTGATCAGTCAATTATAACAAAAGAGTAATTTGCATTTAGTAAACAAATATCATCATCTGTGGATGTTTTACGGGGAGTGCCCACTTTCTGACGAGTATGTAGACCGTCTTCCCCACTTTCCTGCAATATTTTTATCCAGGAATTTACTATAAAAACACTTTTATGCATTGCGGTTGCAATTGCTGTAACAGTGCGACCGGCCTCCCCATACCCACGATACATCCACGAGTAATTTCGCTAGTATACGGCATGACTGGCTCTGAGACAATAAACATGTTTTGGTTTCAATAACACCAGAAAATGCAAAGGCATCAATCTCCTCTCGTTTCCCCTTATTGCTGTGTCATCAAGCCACCAGCGATAGGTTAGGTGAAGGACACACCTTAAAATATCCCAGATAACGATACAAAACTCACCGAAGGCTTTCTTTGGTGCTGTTTGTACAATACCCTCACTGGAGCAGTGTGGAATCCCCTCCGATAATCAGGAAAAAAATGAGGAGGTGTAACAGCGAAGATGAAACTGTCCTGCATCTTATATTCCAATGTGATGCATTGGAAAATAGACGAAACAATCTTCTGGAGAGTTCAGATCCCAAAATAATAACAATATCAAATAATCATCTAGTTGAGGGAGTCCTGAAACTCTTAAGAGAACAGGTTGGCTGAGCCAGTACTACTGGCAGAGATACAGCACAATAAGTCATCGGCTTTGGAGCGGGCAAGATGAATAAGACCATTTTGTTTTGTGTCCTAGATTTCATCAATCAATCAATCAATCGATCACTACAGAATCTTACTTTTATCTACTTCTTTTCAACTGAGAGACGCGTTTGTAAAAGTAGATTAATGACGCGTTTGGTTGTATGTACAAGGTGGATGCAGGAAACGAAGCGATAGTCAAATATTTAAAAAAGCAGGTAGCTGTAAGCTTGCCTAAAAATCCCATGACAACTGAACGATGGTCACTTCAAAACTGATAAAAGTATTGAAAAATTTCAAATAAATAACATCGGATATCTCGGTATAGACTGAGCCACAAAAAAGTTATTTAAAATAAATTATGTGCTCTAAGATAACCTACTTTTTCCATGTTATAAGCTGGTGTCCGTCTCATATAATTTATGAGTTATACAAAACTATACACATTTTTTTCCAAATTAAAAGAACTTCAAAGGTTATACCCAGAAAATTCTTGACCACATGAGTATCTTAAATAGGTATATAGTACTTTAATCAAAATAATAATTTTTGTGAAAATAAAAAACATTTAGGTTTTTCCATATAAGGATTAGTTTGAGGACAATGGGGTTTCTCTAAAATTCTTCATGTCGCATCTTTGGAAGATGCTAAACTTAAATACCAACTTTGTTATTTATCACTCCTATCCTTTTACATTTACGCTTCCTACAAACGCCCACGCGCGCATACACGCAGACCTTTTTCTAAAAATCTTTAGGGACCTAAAAACATATATTTCCAGTAAAACCTTGACATAACATTTTTGGGTTGAACGCAATCCTTCCTCTGTTTATTGAAACTCAGCTGGTATAGAAAATTAAAGGTATGTTTGACAATTAAAATCAATAACAAAGAATATCTTGGAAATGGTTACCCCACAAGCATTTTTATTTGAAATAAATTGTGTCTTAACGAGGTCCACATTTCTTGTGCAGTAAAGAGTTTGTTTGCCTCATACGATTTACCAATTATACAGAAAGAATTTAGAATGAACAGGATACTTTATTGGCTATTTGCAGAAGTTCAAATTCAGGATATGCATTTTACTTGTCATACAAATATACAAATATATTTAATATAGATGTTTTAATTAAAATGTTTTTGGAACATCAATGATAACCAACATTTTTCCAGGATAAGGTTAGTTTAAAATTGATGAATTTTTTTTAAATCTTCATGTCGCATCCTTGGAAAATACCAAGTTTGGCATTTAACCAGGTTTTCATTCTGGGTTATAGAGAGAGATATAAAAACTTTTTTCTATAATTTTTTTTCCTTTGCAATTTCAGGGAGTCTCAAAACGTGAATTTGCGGTGAAATCTCGTGGGGATTGTGTGGGATATGTTTCCTCTATCTGTTGTGGTAGAGAAATTAAAAGGTAAAACGATTGAACATTAATTCCATAGAACAACTTTTAAATTCAATGCCGACCGATAGTTGACCTTAGTTGTTATTGGCGGCATTTAATATAAGTAATAAGTCTATAACGGTAAAGTTGATATATAAATGTTTATGAAACACATGAAGGCTGCAATAATTATAATAAACAAAAATCGATTCCACTAATGAATGATTCCATATGCCTCGATTAATAAGTGTTTTATTATTTTTACATCTTCTGATAGCCAAAAAATATACATTAAAATAGACAGATTTTCGTATTGACAAAAACCATTATTTCTTATCTATTTATTCTCCTCTTAATTGCCTCTCCTTCATGGTCTCCATAAATCATTCTCTCATATTTTTGGAGGTCACCCTCTTTTCCGTCTCCTTAATGGCATTCTTTGGTAACTTATCTGGATCCATACATATTATATACTTATATAATATTATTTGTTTCGTTGAAATGTCATATATCTTTTTAATGATTTCATATTATATAGATATAAATAATTCGAAGATGTGGGTTTCCGCATATGTAAATTTGTAATGTGGGGTACAGAACAGCAAATGAAAGTTGTTTAGGCAAGTTTAAATTCAAGAAACTATAATCATGGCGACAGTTTATTTCTACACTGCCGATTGGGAAAATTGAAACTCCAAGAAGGAAACGCATGAATTCAATTAATTTAATACCAGGTTAGGTGCATGACATGTAACAAATGATAAACTTTTAAAATCTATAAAACCTTTGAGCCCTAATATTCAGTATTTGGTGTGGCCTACATGCGCTGCAATTAGAACTGCTATACGCCGTGGCATTGAATCAAAAAGGTTCTGAATAAGTTCCTGAGGGATTTCCCTCCACGCAGTTTTTATTTGAGCCCACAAATCCGTGACACTGGCTACTGGAACACCGTGACGCACCAGGTGCCGACCAACCATATCCCAGACATGTTCGATGGGCGACATGTCAGGCGAACGTGCAGGTCAGGGAAGCAATGGTACCCGTCGCTCTTCGAAGAAGGCTTGTACATTCCTCGTAATATGTGGCCGGGCCTTGTCCTGTTGAAATGTGGCCTGTGGAGATGCCTGAACCAGAGGGAGTACCTCAGGCTCTGAAACCACCGTTAGGTACTGGGTTCTGCTCAAAATGCCCTCAATTCGTAGGAGGGAAGATAGGTTGTTGTAACTCGTGGCGCCCCAAACCATCACACCTAGTGTTTGTCCGCTATGCCGCTCAACAATACAGCCCTCCAGGTTGCGCTCACCACGGTACCGCCGGACACGTATGCGGCCATCTGTAGGACACGTTGAAGCGGGACTCGTCCAAAAAGACTACATTTTGCCACTCAGCACCCCAGTGACGGTGTTCACGTGACCATTGCAGTCGGAGGAGCTGGAGGTTTCTGGAGAATTGGAGCCGACATAATGACATGCATGCAACCAGTCCAACCTGCAGCAAACGGCGACGAATCGTTGATGCAGACATGTTCCAGCGTCGAGCCAACACTGTGGATGAAGCTCTACGGTCCGTTATGGCCATGCGGACAAGATGACTGTCATCCCGTGCTGTGGTCATGTTCCGCGGTCCAGTACCAGCTCTTCGCTGCGTACGACCTTCATCTATCCGCTGCTTCCACACACACATCACTGCCGCAGCAGCATGCCTTATACGAGCCGAAATGTGACGGTATGACAAACCTGCTTCCTTGAGACCGATGATTCTGCCCCGTTCGAACTCACTCACATGCCGATGTGGCTTCCTTTAATGTCGACGAGGCACATTGGAACTCACTTTATTGTTCCCACCTTGCTTGACAGCTCTGCACTGCCTACACTGGGCGCAATACTGACCTTGTCGGACCTCCACAGGGCTCTGCTTGGCCTACGTGCAACCTATCTCTCTGCAAACCTAATCACTTATTGCTTGTACACTCTTCTACACTTCCACAAAGTTTGGTGTTACTCCGGAAATTCTGTGTATTTATGCACACATCATTCATAATGCACATTGGCTATCGTGATCTATAAGCATTTTGTTTGAACAAAGAAAATACTTTCTCTAGCATTATATATATTAGGTAAAGTAAGTATGACATCCTACCCCTCAATTTGATATTGAGTAATTACCAGAAGTACATGTTTTTAGTTCCTCTGAATCCACAATAAGAATTGCTAGAAAATGCACGGGCGTATGTGTGTGTTTCTGTGTGCGCGTGCACGCCTGCCTGTAAACAATATAACTCAAAAAAAGCATTTCAGATTAATACCAAACCGTAGTTTGGGGTGGGAGCATTTGGATAAAAATCTTCGCGTCGTATCCGTACAAGAAGATGTACTTAAATACAGAGTTTGGTATATATTCGACAATTCATTTTCGAGTTATACTGTGCAAACACAATTTTTTTTCTGAAAATGCATTACTTACCTCCACTATCATGTACCTATTTAGTAGGTAGAGAAGTATTGTATTCCAACAGAAAATTTGTTATTGAGACTCCACCTGAAATACATATTTTAACACCCCCTGAATCTAAAAACGCAGTTCTTTTAAAAAAGACCATTGTGTGCATTATGTGTGTGTGAACAGCATAGCTCAAAAACGGAAAGTACCAAACTTGGTGTTTAAGTTCAGAATCTTCCAAATATGTAACAGGAAGTTCTTCGAGAAAATCCTCTAACACTAAATTACACTTCACAGGAAACAATTTCTTAGGTTTTTATTTTCTAAAAATGCCTCTAGCAGTTTTCATTAAAATTGCATATATTTAAGACGTTTACATAAAAATATAGTGTATATCTTAAGTTTTCTGAGAATAGTCTATGAAGTCCTCTTCATTTGAAAGGAAATTTGTATAATTGTACAGCTAATACACCTTTAAATATAGACAAAAACTCACTACGCAAAAATGTAGATAAAGCTTTAAAACACATTATTTATTTCAAATAATATGACGTTTTTGTGGCGTTAGCCACTTCCGAGTAATAACTTGTTAATGGTTTAATTTATTCAGTATTTTTTTGCAATATCAACCTCCAGTTGTTTCTTGCAATGTCATGGAAAGTGAATGGTGAATTTCAAGGCGAATATATAGGGACCAGTTTGTAAATATTTGGTTATCGCTATTCTTGTATGAGGCATGTTTTAGAAGAGATTTTTTATCATTCGGTAATCATTCATTACCTTACACTCTTCCCCACTGTCGTATCGGGAAACCAGTTTTTGTATGCCTTCGTCAAAGAATGGTGCCGCCTGTGATAAAAGCCAAGTATGAACTACTTATATCACACCATCATCGTCGTCGAAATGCTTTCCAACAAGAAATTTCTCCAGATGTGTAAACAGATGAAAATCGCTTGTTGCCAAATCCGAACTGTACGGAGGGTGGTCGAATTGTTCCCAACCAAATGCTGCAATCAGATCTTGAGATTATTTGGCTGTGTGTGACCGAGCATTGTCACTCATTGTTGTTTCCCCATTAGCCTCAAACAATTGGCGATGAATTTTGCTGGCGTAACTTTTCTCGCATTCAAAAAATCAGTCACTGCTCTGACTTCACAGTCGACGGGTCATCCAATTGTTTTGAACATTTAGAAACGCTCTAACAACAGGAAAACATAAAGTGACGATCGCGCACAGCTGCGTCTTACTTCCTAATAAATAGAGGTTTGATTGCGAATGCCCATAATCGCGACTACATCGCAGCAGTTGCAAAATATTAAAACAGTACTTACTTTAAAAACTCGTCTCGTACCTGTAACGAAATGTGTAATGAAACCATTAATGCAAACGTAATTAACTTGAGGCAGACAGAAATACAAGGTTTGCAAAAATAGTTTGTGGAGGTTTATAAAACTAAATGACTGTGGATAAGATGAGTATGTGAATTTACACAGATGTTTTGTATTTATGGGGGACTCGAACATATATTTTCGGTGAAATATCCATACCGAATATTTAGGTGGAATACAATATTTCAATACCTAGTATTGCGTGGTATAAAAGGTAAAAATTGGCATTTGTAGTACTAATTTGTGGATTTCCTCTAATACCATTACTTCACCGAAAAGATGGCTTGGAGGCGGACATGAGAATTATTTCAGAGCTCTGGAATAACCCAATGGTTATCCTATATTTCTCCATAATATTCAAAATAAGAGGGAAAAATCCATTACGAAATCTTTCCATTAATACTCTGCGACAAGTTGTGCAATATCCAACAGTATACTTTGTAGAACACATGAGGTCAAGTCTAAGCCCCACTTAATAATTTTAACGTTAATACAGCTTACCAAAGCTTTATGTCAACTTAGCTAACAATAAAAAACTACTTTTGATATTGTAAAACTTCGTTTTGGTTTTATACTCTCTGACTGACGAGTTTAAGGTTTCATTCTTTGGTGTTAATCAACGAAAACACGTGTTAAGTGGGAAAAGTGTTTGTGTAAAGATGTATTAAAATCAACCGTCCTCAAGTAAAGATGACCAGAACCGTCCAGAAGACAATACGTAACCTTTAAACATAAACAAACATTTAAGCATAAATGAGCGTTTAAATATTAATAATATTTCCATTAATTTTCAGTAAAACTAGAATGAAACTAAATCTTTAAGAATTATTGACATGTAAATGGTACTATAATATTTGCATACTGTCTTTCACTACCTGGTTCATTATGCTGGTAATTTTAAAACTTGGTACCCTAAGATATTTCAAGATAGCTACCAAGTGTAAGTTTTGACAGAGAACCACGAGCTCCATGAACAGACTAGAGAAAGGAACACAGGGTTCGTAAATATTTTATTTTCTTAATTTATCTGTGTAGTCTGGCTGGAATCCCTTTCAAAACGAACTGTCGGATCTAAAACCATTCTCTTTAGACGTGTTCTATCAATAGCCACTGTATCAACACGTCTATTGGAGTCTTTCTGAGAGATGACTGATACCTGCCTATGAACTTCCCATGCTTGCTAACGTAGATCGCAGATCTTATGCAATGTTGTCTATTGTTTAGAAGGAATTCGCTGTTTTTTTATTACAATCTTTACCAACTACCTTTAACAGGTAGAGGAATTTTTGTATACTCAAGAATTCAATATCGATATTTCCCCAGAAGTACACTTCTTGAGATCCCGAATCTAAAAAAAAACATGTTTAGAGAAATATCTGCGCGCTGGTTGTGAACAGTAAACACATACACAAAAACTAAATACCTAATGAATACTAAATTTGGAATTTAAGATCAATATCTTCCAATGATGAAATACAAAAATGGTCATGAAAATTACCCTACAGAAAACTACATTTAAAATGAAAGTAATTTTTACATTTCTTATTTTATAAAAATAGTTATGATGTCTTTGATTAAAACATCACAATGTGATATATTGACATGAAAATAAAATGTACATCTTGAATTTTTTGTGCATAGCTTGCCAAGTACTCTTTATTTGGTTGAATTTTGTTTTTTTATAGCTAGGAAACCATAACAGATAGACAAAACTTAGGTGAAAATTTGTAGATCACATTAAAGTGTGCAATTTTGTGAAATATGTTTCATAGAATCAGCCATTTGCGAAGTATTCCATGTAGAGAATATACAATGTTGCCAAATATGAGTACGTCATCTAATAAAAATGCCTGAAATTTAATGATTTTATTCTTTCTTTCCATTGCAAGAGCTTTTTTCCACAAATAAGCATTTCAACGCTTTTTCCGCATGTTTTATGTAATCAAATGCTTTTTGACTTAATATGAAATAAAATGTGCCATTTATGAAGGACGTAACGTGGGTAGAAATTTCACTTTTTATATGAATACTCTAATTTACAAAGGAAGTGAATTTCTCACTTAGAGAAAGGCGTGAGAATATAACACATGAGGTGTTTTAGGACAGTTATCTGTATTTTAAACTGACGGTGAGAACATTCTCCTATCGTTTACAGCCAAAGAATGCCAATCGACTGAAAATGTTATTGTAGTTATTTAAAGGTCAAAATTATAATCGGCAAGGCGAGGAGAAGCTAGCCGCTGTTTTGATGGCAGTGGTCGTTCAAGGTCTGCATCCCAGACAAACAGATATAGCTGGAAATGTAGGGAATCTCTATCTTCCTCATTAAAGTTTGGAACTTAAAAACCCAATGACAGCAGATAATTTATACACTGGATTTGATTTCTTGTTACTGCCGTACTGTTTATTTAAATTAATGTTGTTTGGGTTATCACGGGAGTTTTATGTTTGATACTATGGTAATCTATAGCACCGATTTTCTTGGTTCCACCTAACGTCGATCACAAGCCAAGGTATAATGAGGGTTTTGTGTTTTAATTAATGCTAAATAAATGGTATAGATTTAATTGTTTCATTTGAATTGGCACCTTTAACTTCTACGATAATATCGGAGGCTTTGAATTAAGAAACAGCTAACAGCTTAACAATGGTGCTTTTACTCTCTGAACGGTAGCTTTCTGAAAGGCTCCTTTTTTTTTTTTTTTTTTTTTTTTTTACTTTCCGCTACTACGTATAGTAAGCAGGGAAAGTGTTGCATTTCCACACAAAAATTCGATACCGAGATTTCACCGGAAATACGTGTTTCCGGCCCCCTGAATCCAAATAAAACATTTTTGAAAATATGTCGTGTGTGTGTCTGTCTGCGTGATTGTGAACAATGTAACTCAAAAACCAAAAGTTGGGCAAATACCAAACTTGGTATTTAGGTTCAATATTTTCCAAAGATACCACACGAAGATTTCAAAAGTATCCACCTACCCCAACTATCCTTTACATGGAACATTTTTCGAATACTTTTATTTTCTAAAAATGGCTTTAACGATTTTGATTAAAATACCATATATAAAGGATATTTACATCACAAATAAAATGAGTATCTTCAATTTTATGCGATAGACGAAAACGTACCACACGAGAAATCTAGGTCTCTTTAAAAAACACATATTACTTGAAATAAACTTTCTGTAGCATAAGGCGTTTCTGAGATATCCATTATTAAAGGTTCGAATTGTTCAATACTTATTCCTTTTAAGTATCGTCGATTTTCAATTGTTTCTTGGGCTTGTATGGAAATAGCAAGCACTTTTTAGGCTGGCATATAGCGTGCAATTCTTAAACATTTGACAATCGCTGTTCTCTTTATATCTATAACGAAATGAGTAATGAGCTATTTATGCAAAGATTTATTTGGATTAAATTGTAGCAGATATAAAATAAGCTTTAGTAAGAATACCTTGTATACCCATTAATAAAGATAGAAGGTAGAGAAAGTCATGTATCACATCAGATTTTTTCATGTAACGTTGTATGTATTGAACACACATTCATTCCCTCACGCATTTACCAGACTCTACGGAGTGATTCTGAATGTACAGAAATGTATCTGCCACCCCAGCGGGAAATCCCGACTGGGAATGGTATAGTTGTGGACATTCTTAAGGGCCATTTTACCAGGTACAAAAGCTTAGCGCTGCAGGGCCAGCAAATGACACTCGCAGCGCTCTGTGAGTTACAAGAAGCCATTACAGATATTACGGCTTAGGGCTTAAATTATTTTAATTACGTTTTCGTCTATCACTTACGGTTTATGCAAAAGTATACAAGATGCATTCACAGTGAGGACTTAGCAATCAAATCACAATACATGTAGGATATAAACTTTGTGACTCATAAAAATATCTTAGTCATATGGTATATTAAAACATTTCTGAAGTGTTAAGCCACCACACTTTGTTTAAGGTAAAGAGTATGGAACTACAAAGACAGCTCACTGTTTCAACCTGCTACATCCCTCTTATACCTATAACTGATTGTGTAATGAAATTTTCTTAAAGTATTTACATCTGTTAAGATAAAACCGGTTTTAAAAAATAAGCTTCTTAAGAATAGTTGTTAGAATAATGGGTAGAGAAAGCCATGTGAATATAACACATTGAATATTTACTTTCTGTACCACGCACAGGGTAGCTCGAGACGGTATTGCATTCCACACAAAATTTCTATGGAGAGAGGCCTAAAAGTTCACATGGAAATTAAATTAATTTTTAGTACCCAGCACGTACATTGAGGGGACGTATACTAACTTGGCTGCGGAGGACCGAAACGTGGTGTGGAAGTTAAGAGGAAGGCGTGGGCTTTTCCCTGTACAAAATCCATACCACAACCCTACTTACATATTCGTAGATTTATTTCCCAAGCGTTTGGGGTTCCTACATTATTAAAAATGAAAGGTGAAGTGAGATGTCCACCATTCCAAAAGCCGCTTGCACACGCTACCCGCTTCTCTCGGAATCCTAACATAGACGCTATAACCCCCACTACTCGTGGCTAGCAACAAAAAAATAACTCCCAGACAAGAGCGACGTCATCCCAGTCAATACGAAAGGAAAACAACAATATGTCTGGTAATGTCAATGATACCCCACAAATTATTAATACACCACATCATTTCACCGGAAGTATATGTTTTAAGGTCCTTGAATAAAAAAACAAGATTTCAAGAAAATCCCCACACCCCAACTACCCCTTAAATGGAAGATTATTTTCTGAAAAGTGAATCAAAAGATTTTGATTAAAATGCCATATATTAAGTATATTTTAAAGTTTGTTTATTTTTAGAACGTGGATTGTATTTCGACTGTTGGGGAGCCGAACACTTGAATTAGTTGCAACCGCGTATGGTACAAAGTTTCCGGTAGCGTTTGCCCCAAGTTTAAGAATCAACTTTGTATTTTGAATGTTTCTTTAAATATTATATATTTATGTTTACCTCGGCTGCGTCAATATTAATTTGTAGAGACATGTTTCTCTTTGCAGGGAGTGGTGCGGCTAAAGAAAGTAGGCTTACACAGATTATAATTTTTACTTCACTCCTTTTGTTAATCCTTGACACATTAAATAACACTTAAGTTATATAGAGAGCTGTGAGATAATTTATTAATTAATTGCACTTTTTAACACGTAAACTTTCTCTCTGTAATGAATTTTTGTCTCACACTGGATACGTATTAAACTTCTCGAGGACGCGTCTCGCGTCAGGTTAGGAACGCTGTCTACTAGCAACTGGCGCCTGAATTTGTACAATTTTCTCTATTTCAGTTTCTGATTGGCTAACCCTACTCCAATAGAATACTTTGATTTAACTTAAGATTTTTTTGGTTGTTGATTGGCTATTTACAAGCTGTCTAAAAAATTACATTATTTTTGCTCCAAGAAGTACTAGTAGCATTATTAAACTTTCGAATTCATTATTGCCTCAAGGTTACCTCATTGTTACCTCATGGTTAGCAACGTTTGACCTATTTTCTCACAGCTTCTACATTATTAAATTACATAATACATTCACATAACATTATTAAACATGTACATAAAAATATAAAAATTAATACAATGACTGTTACATACATTTTATATACTATTTTATACACATATTGCTTTAAGGCGGGCTGTTATTGAATTTATATATTATATAATTAGACTGATATCATTTAAGTATTAAAAATACTGCCCGAATTTACATTACATAGGGTATATCTTGAGTTTTCCGGAAATAACCTGTGAGGTCTTTTTTATTTGAAAAGAATTTTATAAAATCTTGTGTAAGTGATAAACAATGAACGATAAACAAAAACGTACTACACAGAAAATGCAAATATCTTTAAAACACACAAGTTATTACAAATAAATATAACTGACATGTACATTATATCCATTACTAATCGTTTCAATTCTTGAATTTCTTTTCATTACTTTAAAGTCCTGTCGACATTCACTTGTTTCTTGCGATTGCATGGAAGCAGTGTGGAATTTTAAGGCCAGCATATAACGTCCAGTTTTTAAACATTTGACTAATGCTACCCTTTACATTTATAACGATATTGTAATGTGTATATGTACTTCTGCAAAGGTTTGTATCAATTAAAATGAAATAGAAGAATAACCTTCTGTAATGAATCGTTTTAATACCCATTAATAAATTATGCAGGGTAGAGAAAGCAACGTGAATATAACATGGGATTTTTAAAACCATTATAACTCTGAAACATATTTCTAGCTCTCACATTATTACTTCCAGACAGTTCGAGGGATAATGAATGATTGTAATTAAAGCAAAGTTGCCGGGAATCGAACCTAAGATCTGTGGGATGAGAAATTACCTCTGACTATTCCATTACACCGGAAGTTTGTGCATTGCATCGTCGTTTATCAGTTGTTTTCAGTTCCCTAGCTGCTAGTTTCATTAAATAGCCAAAGTGATTGATCGAGTAGATTATTCGTGCAAGTTTTACATCAGATGTTAAACTGTTCAGTTGCAACACAAATATGCGTATAATGAGACTGAGCTTTGCTAAGAATTTGTTTTTAACTTTAATAGGTTTGAATGTATTTCGTAAATGTAGAACCAGTTATTATTTGATGATTACGCCATGTCGTGTTTCAATTTGTTAAGCATGAATTGGCTTCTCTTTTTATGCCGTTTCTTCTGTGTTTTAACAATAATTTGATATTTGATGGACCGTGGTTTATAGGCAAATTTGTTATGGATAGCACCTGAAGAACGCAATAAATGTGGTGATCAAGGTTTCTAAACTATTATTTATTTTCCAGTTAATGTTGTCATGTTGTAATAATCAAAAGTAGTATCACAAGAGGATCTGAAATTATCTGTAATTTTATGACAGTAGTGAATATAAATCTATTTAAACGAAACATTTTGAAACACCAACACACGCCAACTCCAATATAGTTTTTTTCTGCATATTAAATACTAGAATTTTCTCTACGCTTAATGGCTGCTAGAATTCCTTAAATTGATTTTTATTTCTAGAGGCACTGTATACTATTTCTTAAGTATTTACGCTTACAAATAATAGTAAAGAATATAGCTTTAAATTCTTAAGTATTAAAACTATTGAAACCTTTAAATAATAAAGTTTTAAGAATCATTATACCTATTCATTTATGCAATATCTATTTTTTTAAAAAAACTGAACACATCTCAGATACTTCATTCTTAGTTTCATTTTGGACCTTATCGGAAATCATTCTCTTTTGGGAAAGTAATTGAAATGAAATATAGGCTGTGTTCTAAGCGGACCTAAATACCAAATTTCGTGAAAATCGGTGGGCTGTTCTTGCGTGAAAAGATAAACCCATACACATATAAAAGTTCAGATGTGTTACATGTACGTGATTTTCTCTACTTTATCTTCACAAAATATTCTTACAGAAAAACGATGTTCTTTAAACTTCATATTAATCGAGATAAACGTTTGCATAAATTGTTCCATTATACATTCCAGTACTGGTAAAATAATGATGCAAGAATCTTAAGTGGTAGTGAAATATTTAAAAAGTGGAACGCTAAATGCTGGCTTTTAACTTCCATTCTCTTTTAATTACCACCAAAAACAAACCAATGGCAAATTGGCACTTCAAAAAGGGATAGAATAATTTGAAAAGCAAATTAAAAGCAACAAGTGTCTGATGTTACGAAAATGTGTGATTTTTAACGAGATATAAAGTTTTTGTGTAATGAGCTTTTGTCTATCTGCTAGAGTTTACAGTTTTAGAAAAATATAAAATAATTCATTTAGAATGAAGAGCCCTTCACTGGGTATTCATAGAAAACTAAAACATACATTCTGCCATGCAAATATCCACATAAGCAGGGTACTTCAAAATCATCAGTCGTTTTTAGAAGATCAAAAGTAATTAAACATGTTGCAGGTAAAAGGTAGTTTTAGTTGGGAAATATTTTTTAAAAGTCCTGCTGTCGGTTGTATCCTTGGAAAATGCTGAAGTTATATACCAAGTTTGGTATTTATCCGATATACTAATAACCCACACACTCGAGGACATTTTCTCAACAAATTCAGTTTCCTTTTGGTTTCGAATGACCTCTAAATGTACATTTCTGACTAAATATCCTTATTGAATCTTTGGGTGGAACACAGTACCTTACTGAGTATAGTGTACCGATATTGAAGGTAAAAACAAAAGCTTTAAGACTAGTAATTTTTCCATCAATGTTTCATGCAATACCTAAAATTACTAAAAAAATGTCCATTATTGTTTTATTTATATGTATACAGGAAGAAATATTTCAGAATAATGGGGCTAAATCTTTATCCACAATGTTTAAATTGTTAAATTATTTTATGATAACATAAACTATAATAACTACGAAAACTTCATGGTTATGAGAATTCCTGTATAAATTCTTTGGAAATATTTACCAAAGTGTATGAATCAATCTCTTGTTTCAACCAGGATTTTAAACTTTCATTTCTCGTCCATTTTCCCTTGTATGTTTATTCGAAATTTCATGTCCTCTTTTAAGTGTTATCAAGAATTAATGTACAGGTACTCCATTTTCCATTAATGGAAAGTTATGTAAGAGTATAAGCTCTTAGGGCCTGCCTATTCCATTGTTTTTCGAGATATGATGAAACTCGCTGTTTCCTGCAACCTTCTGAGTTTGTTATTGCGTTAATATCTAATTATAACTCATCATGTCTTGAGGCAACATTTCAAACTACTTGTTTACTGTGCGATTAACCAGAAAGAAGGATCTCTCTTACCCACTAATGGCAAGGTTAGCATCGGGAAATGTTCGACATCAGCTATATGTTATAAAACTATTAACAATCTTTAATCCGAAATGTGTCATTTTTATTAACTTTGACATTGTAAAAAAAGAAAATCCGAGATTTCCTATACCCACTACTACCCTCTGATACAAAACTAAGCAAACTTCATTCAGAATGAATAAGGCTTAACGGGCTATTCGCAGAAACTTTCACATATGTACATTTCATTGCTCCACAAGTTTCCTTAAAATATGCAATTTAATCAAATTCTTTAGCGTCATTTTTTATAAAATAAGAAA
Source organism: Deroplatys truncata (assembly GCA_030765065.1). Taxonomy (NCBI): domain Eukaryota; kingdom Metazoa; phylum Arthropoda; class Insecta; order Mantodea; family Mantidae; genus Deroplatys; species Deroplatys truncata. The sequence continues at coordinate 94,428,267 of CM060986.1, read as the reverse complement.
TGTTGAAAAATATCCCATAAAAAGAGCAGTTTCCGGCAAAAGAGTTTCTTAAAAAGCATGTCGTATTGTTGGATTATACTGGTTTTAGTAAATACCAAGTAAATATTTATCCAACTTCCGGTTTTTTTCATAGCATCTCACACATTTCAGATGGACAATTTAAAAACGTTTTAGGGTTCAGAAGATCTCAAAACACGCATTTCCGGTCAAATATGCATATCGAATTTTGGGGTGAATATTAAACATACTATCTACTGAGGTAGGTGCTATAGAAACTAAAAAAACTTATGAGTAAACAATTGTATGGCTTTCTCTACCCATATCCTTTATTTTCACATCTATTCTAAAATTATGCTTACAAAACTGTATTTTTCTATCTGCTTCATGTTATTTACTATACGCTGGCTTAAAATAGCATTCTTTGTATGAAATCAGGAGAAACAAAAGAATTGTGTCTTCCCAGTTTGCATAAGTATTGAACAATTCAAATCAATAGCAGCCAATATTTCGGAAATTTTTAATGAAATAAAAACTGTTTGTTTAACGAGGTAGTTTTCGTGTAAAAGCTTCTTCCATTTCTTATTGTTTTCTGGATATATGGAAAAGGAGATAACAAGCTATACACATAAAAAGATATATATTTTATTGTTCATTTCAACAGAAATGTCAGCAACATTTTCCCATCAGTGTCTAGAGGAAATTTCATGAAAATCTTTCTTGCTTTGTTGGAAATGTTGGACTGAAATACAAAGTTTGGCATTCATCAGAATTTTCGTTTCTGAGTTATGCTGCACACACACACACACACACTGTTGTATTTTTGGGACCGAGTGGGATGCGGAGGCGGTAACGTCTATAGCCTGCATTCAGAGGTCCCGGGTTCGATCACCCGCTCTGACCCATAGATCTTTTTCTGGGTTTTCCCGGGTCTTCAGGTGAATGGCTGGAGTTCATTTTGTTAATTTAAGCATTTCATTCATTCTTCATCCCGTTTGGTCTATTTCAGGGTTGGAAGTTTCGGCAATGGTGTTTCGGTGCAGGGAAAAGGATGCTCTTTGTGAACTTTCTGCATCCCTCGGCCTTCGTATGCTTGCCGGGGTATAAGAACCGCACCCTGGTGAGGCGTTGGGTTCTAGTGTTGTGAGATCCTCAGTCTGCCTGTCCAACTGTCTATACCTTTTAACTATTGCTATGCCGTCACTCGTGGTTCCAGCGGGGGGGGGGACGCGGGTTCAGAATGACCTCAAATCGCGATATTGTAAATTTTAACATTGTCGATACAAGGAGATTGAAACTTCCACCAGTGATTCCGTTAAGTATACCCCGGATTAAAAAAGGTGCCATTATGTACATAAATCAGTGCAATCAGAGCCATGTTGTTAAACTAGATTTCTCAGAGGTGTAGAAGAATATTAGTTTACTACTTGCGTTGAACGTTGAGACGCCAAATTACAACAAAATTAAAATGGATTACGTACGACCAGTAGATGAATCTTTCTTAACACTACTTGCTCAGATTTTCTTTACACGAGCTTAATGTTCCAGGATGGCTTTCTGCGAAGGCGAGTATAATAATAATAATAATAATAATAATAATAATAATAATAATAATAATAATAATAATAATAATAATAATAATAATAATAATAATAATAATAACAACAACAACACCTGAATGGTTCTTTTGAGCTGAACAAATTATTTTATGCAATCCTACCATTACACACAGCTTGTTACTGTATGACGTATTTCCTATAGCAATTATTTAATACCGGCATTCCAAATTACTGTGGCTTATAGAGAGAAGATGAAACCAAGATATAAAACGTTTGATCATCATTAAATTTAGAATAATTAAGATCTTAATGTATAATTACTTACTATGCTGTGATGATAATAGTTACATCGCGTATCACATTCCGTAACATCTGTTCATCTCTTTACCAGGAAGGGAATGAATGAAACTGGCTGTCTTGTTTATCACTTCAATACGCCAAGTAATAACAAGTGAAATGTAAGGAGAAAACCTAACGTCTTATATCATAGGACGACGCTTTTGTTTAGGTCAGCTATAGATGCCGAATTATCTCATGATTTATTTTCTACAATTTATAATCCTAAGATTCCATAAAATGCCTATTCAACTCGTGGATAATCTTAAAATATCTCTCGTGCTATAATTATCAAAATTATCAACTTGTTGCATAAATTAATATTATTTCCTTCTACCTGTTTTTACAATGCTTTTCTTTTTATTCAGTCATGATTGCATCTTCTATTTGGTATTGTATCCCATTCATGTATTTTTCCAACGAATATTGTTCACGTCATCGGAAATTCAGTATATTTATTTTCAACATCCCTCCTCATTTATCCACGACTATTCCAGGTACTATTATTGCAAGCGTGTATTCAATTAACTTAACACATTTCTGTGTGTATTTATTAATTATTAATACGAGAACTTCTTACAATGAGTATTCTAAATTTGTTGTGAACGAATCTAAATTCACGTTGTTTTAACGTATAAAATAATAATATAATTCGCGATTTTTGAGCGAAATTTAAAGAATTTAATATCCTGTTAGGAATTACGTGATCTAATAAGTGATTTGTAGCGGTTCACTTCAGCAGTTCCTGATTCAAATACGCTCTTTAACAGAGTTTCCGACCTACTTCCGTTAACCTACACAGTTCTGACCTAAGTGACACTAAGCGTATTAGCATTGCTATAGCTAACCAATAAATAAAACCAAAACGGATTGGTTGCCATCGCAATATAACAAGATGCTCTATTATCTTAACACAATTTTTCATTCATGGTTCTCGTTGCAAGGTATGATGCTGATTGGCCAGGCAAGAAATTCTATCAACAATTCGTGTGACGTAGCTATGATGTTACGGTTGATTTGCTTTTTCCTCTGTTTATTAGCCATTTGAATTTAACATGGAACTGGCAAACAGTTATATACATACATAAAATTATGAAATTAACATATTTATGCAATTAAATACACACTTTAACACATATAATTGATGTGAATTATAGTATTATTAGTTACTCATGAAGTTGTTACTTTGTAGTGATACAGAATACATGTTTTATTATTTTTCTAGCTTGGCTAGCCGAAATTTGTACTGATTGTTTTGTTTACCATTTAGATTCTGTAGAATTATTTTGTTTCAAGTGAAAACCTTAAGAACAATATTTCTTTATTTATGTTAGAAGCTAGGAGGTCACCTTGAGGACAGTTGCCTTGGGAAATACCAAATAGCACACGAGCTTACAAACAAGCCAGCTTGGGAGCGCATTACAAAAGGCTTTGAGGGATATGCTGGAGCATTATGAGACGTCAGTGTATGGAATTGCTCTCAAGGTCAGAACACCGTACATTGAGATAGCTCTTTAGGTGTATTCCATTTGTATATTTCTTTATTGCGTTATTTAGTGAGTACAAAAGCCATAGTTATATAGCTATTTGCTATAGAAATGGGACATTGAAATTCTCAGAAAAACAAACATTTGAATTAGGTAGTGCTGAAGAAGAAATCCAAATGTATTTAAAATGCCCTATTCGTTTTTACTTTTTCTAGTACCGAGTGAGGTGGTAGCCGTTAAGCCTCCACTGCTGGGTTGAGCTTTCCCTGTCTCCACTAGAGGGAAGCCTGTGAGCCACCCACCAGTGGTTTGGGAGGGTCATCGCCGAGCTCTCTCCGGCCGGTGGTCAAACCTGTAACTATTCGGGAACTCTGCGCTGTTCTGTCGCCTGCGCCGGCCGGTTCTGCGGACCATACGTCTCCTGCGGTTCCCTCATCTGTTCCTCCCGGGGGCATATGCACAAATGATCCCTTTCAAGTTGAGGCGCTAGGTGTCCCCTTCGTCCACTAATCTTTATCCTAATTCTATTTTTCTATTACCTCCTTATATGTCCTGCGCCGTTGGCTGTGGTCTAGAGCATGGAGCTCTGGTTCCCGAATCCGGAATGCGCCCAGGTTCCCCAATCGTGGGGGTGCGGATTTTAAGCCTCTGGTATAGGACCGGTACCCAGCCAACATCGTCAGGAACTGCGATAGGCAAGGTTCTGGCCTCGTGAGCTAAATTTCCGGCTGGGGGATGCGTGATGCTGGTCACATCACCTGCCCGTATCGGATGGATGACCACACACCTTTGCATGCGTAAGTGGGCGTGAGGCCGGCAGTCGGATTGCCAGACCCAGCCCTTCGCGGGCTGAATTTATTTAGTACCTACCCAAGTAGAGTAACGTACTCACTTATACATATGATATCGAGATTTCACTGTCTAAGGTCTCGCGAATCCAGTTAAAAGACATTTTAGAAAAGGCCTGTATCTGTTTGTGAACAGTATCTCCCAAAAACGATGTCGGATATATGCCAAACGTAGTATCTAAGTTCAGTATCTTTCAAAGATGCGACATAAAGATTTTCAAGAATATCCCCCAACCCTAACTCCGCTTACATCGAATGTCCTTTACTTTGGATTTTTTCAAAACTATCCATGAGGGTGTTTTTAAAGTAACAACCGGTATTTTTTTAAAAAAGTAACAGAGCATTACTTTCCAAATACTTACACTACTTCTCCACAATCAGTCGTTTTCCGTGATGTAGTGGTTACAATTCCAGCCTCTAGTTTCCGAGGTTGCGGCTTCAAACCCGACGGAGGGCGATGGATTTTATTTCGGGCATAAAAATCCTTAGCATGGCTTCTTTCGGAAGGAAAGTAAAGTCGGTGTACGGTGTCGTAGATTTATGGCGCGCAAAAGAACCTTAAGTCTGATAAAGAGGCCTCTGAGCAAAATTACCGGTCTTTCACGTCCAATATAGAATGCGACCCTAAGGACTACAGCAGTTAAAGAGCGTCCATAAATAAAATGCAATTTAATTTTTTTCCGTTATTCAGCCACTTGTCGTAACGGGAAACCAGTTTTGGACGCCTTCCGTCAAAGAATGATGTCGCCTGTCATGTAACCAAGTCTGCACTTCTTGTTTCACAACATTATCGTCGTTGAAATGTTCTCCGCCAAGGAATTTCTTCAGATGAGGAAACAGATGAAAATTGCTTCGTGCCAGATCCGGACTGTAGGGAGGGTGGTCGAATTATTCCCAACCAAATGATGCGATCATATCTTGAGTTTGTTTGGCTGTGTGTGGCCGGGAATTGTCACTGGTTCTTTCCCCATAAATCTCACACAATTAGCGATGAATGTTTGCTGGCATAACATTTCTCACATTAAAAAACAAATAATTGATCTTACTTTACAGTCGACGAGTAATTCGATTGTTTTGAAGATTTCGAAACTCTGACACAAGAAAACACAAAGTGACGATCGCTCACAGCTGCATCTGGCTTCCTAATGAATGGAGGAAGTGATCGCGACTGCAGCGCTGCGGCGGCAAAATCTTAAAACTGTACTTGCTTTAAAAACATACCTAGTATTTTATTTACAATATCACAAAAGCTTTAGCATGACTAATGAACGGCATATTTTGTATTTTCTGTAAATATGTGGAGTCCTATTCGTCTGAAAGAATTGTATATAATTTTGCACAACCTAAACCCCACTAGAGATTGTCAGAAGCTTACTACATTAAAAATGTTAAGGTTATTATAACACATATTTGCGTGAAATAACATTTTTCGCGGTCTTAGTTTGGATCTTTACGAGCCTCATAATAATCCCGTGTTTGCTAGGTGTGCCTATTTACGACTGCCGGCCTCAAACCAACTTGCCCAAGGTGGATAGTGTCGGATGATCACCCAGCCGATTCTGGGAGGAGATGGGGCCAGCATCACGCTTTCTCCAGCCGGAATGTTGGCTTTCGTAGCCGGGATCGCTGCCTATCGCAGCTTCTCACTGCTGTGTGGGCACCGGACTTACAATCCGCATGGGTGGGATGGAACCCAGACGCATTCCATGGTCAGGAATCAGAGCTACATGCTCTAGCCCACTGCGCCATGACATCTAAAGGCTATCCTTGAAAGTTTGAGATTCCTTTTACTTTTTATAGGACCTAATTATATTAGGTGTAGAAAGTGATGTATTCCTCCTAAGAGTTTGATATGGGATTTCACTAGAAATGCATGTTTTAAGCTTTCTTGAATCTAAAAGAAGCATTTGATAAAGGAGCCTGTATGTGTGAGTATGCGTGTGCATGACAACAAAACAGCATAACTAACAAACGAAAATTCGAAAAAATACCAAACAACAGAATATTTGAAATATTCAAATATTCAATTTGAATTTCATCTTCAAAAGATGCAAAATGAAGATTTTCAAGCAAGTTTCGTCACCCCAAAAAATGTCCTTACATATAAAAATTTCATTATTTTGGATTTTCTCAAAAATAGCAAACGGTTTTGATTAAAATGCATGTCCAAGATACATAAAAATAAAACGTATATCTTTTCTGCGAGTAGTCTATAAAGTCATTTTCATTGGATTCAATTGTGCATAATTTTTATAACTATGAAATCTAAGAGATAAGGCAGACAGTTATTGAAAGCTGCAGAGGTCATTAGAGTAAGTATACATTTCGTGTGGAAAAAAATTACTGCCTTTCCTGCTTTCGAAATATTCTATGTTTTAAGTTTAGACTTTTCTAATCTAATGGACGTGCGTGAAAGATTCAGATTCATTATTTTTTCTTTCGACTTCTCCTCTTTCCATCGAAAGAATTTGTTACCACGAATAAGCATTTGAATGCTGTTTTCGCATCTGTAATCTTGTAACCAAGCACTTGTTGCTTAATTTGAATTCCTAGACAAATGTATATCGTGGGTAAGGTAACGCAGATAGACGTATCGCCGTTTTATATGTATATAGAAGTAGCAAAAATCATGTAAATGTATCAAATCAGATTTTCGTTATTGTGGGCGTTTGACTTCCTAAACAGTAAGTTCGCTAAAATGCTCCTCCTTTAATTACCTTATTATTAATAATGCTTACCTACTTCCATAGAGAAGTATATCATGCATTTATAAACTATGAAGGATGCAGATATTAATTATGCATTAAATGTATATGCATTGCAGCTACACAGAAATCAGTAGATACAAAATCACAATGGAAAAGTATATTAAATCTATCTCAGGTAAATGGCTTTCATGCTTACAGGAGTGGCAACATCATAAAATTTTAGATATTTTTAGCAACTAAATAATTGTTCAATTTAGTGTATTAAATCGATCAAATTTTATTCCTCCAAGCTATATTTGTTGGGCCTTGATGAATACCGTGTGAAAAAGCAAGAAAAATAAAACAAAATAATCGACGTGTGTACCTAGATTCTATAGTGAATATCTGAATTGCGTGCCATCACACGAAATACATATAAATAGGCTTAAATTAGGGGAAATGTTTAGTATTTCACTTCCTGTTTTAGGTGTGTTCCCTATTTCGAGGAGCCTGACAATGTAGCATTGTTCGTCGGCATGCATGAAACTGCTAAAGAATCACAAAGTAATAATAATAATAATAATAATAATAATAATAATAATAATAATAATAATAATAATATTAAGCGCGACAGCCCTTGTATGGCTATGGCCTAGCAACCTGAACACCGAGCTGATGCCCGCATTCACACGGCATATTATGTGCTCAACACCATGCTTTCCCGACCGGAATGTTACTAAACCCATATATCGCTATTTCCACAATCAACATCAGTAGAAAATTCCCTAAATCCATGGGAGTGCTCAAAACCAAAGCGCACTTCTTGGTAGAGAACCAGAGAGTTCGACACAAACACTCCAGTACGGACATTAAATTTACATACCTACAGACAAGAAAGTCCTACGCCATGATGCAGTGTCCCGAGCGTGGTGCTCTGGCTCCCACCCATGGAGGGCGCGGATTTTACGTCCCATGTATAGGACCGGTCCCCACACCATTGTGAGGAAAGTAAGGAGCTGCGATAGGCAATGATCCTGGCATCATGAGCCAAGCTTCCGGCTGGGGGAAGCGTGATGCTTCCGTATCTGCTGAATGATCACCCACCTCTGCGTGCGTACGAGGGCGAGGCCGGCAGGCCCAGTCCCTTCGCGGGATGTAGCTCCACACGAACAGAACAGATGAGACAATTTGAACAACATTTTTGACGTATTGACACAAAACAAACGTAGATTGCAGAAGGAGCCAGAAAAAATTTGGTTGAGCATAAAAAACTGAAGTTTAACATACAGGTGTCCTTGAATCCGGGCACTATCTCTCCAGGATCCTATTCCACGGACAAATGGGTCCCAAATTTTTACGGCGCATATATTCTATATCTAATAGTTCTCAACTTATAATTGTTAAAAGTTAACCATGAACAGACCCTTAGGGTAAAAATGGCTCCGCGGTACCTTGTGAGGCTCACATTCGGGAGGTCCTGGGTTCAAATCCTGGCGGGAGTTCACTCTGATATTGTGGTTTTCGTGGTTTACCCCAGTTGGTAGACGAATACCGAGGTGGTTTCTCTTCAACCACGACTTTTATTTCCATAATTTCGTTCATCACCTGTTTCAGGGTTGAAGGACAAGTTGACGGTATTTGGCGTTCTGCAGCTGGGCGGTGATTGTTCTACCTGGCATCATCCGGATACTAACAGACCCGCCCTCTGTGAATGGCGTCGGCTGCGTTCGATCAGAAATCATTGGAGACCCCGTCCACGGTTGCGCAGTTTGTCCCCCGGATCTGGTCGCCCTTTGGGCATCTATCTCATCCCTCTCTCCCGTAGTAGAGTTCAGAACACAAAGGACCACATTTGGCCTACTTGCAATACTCTGCCCAAGTTTCGAGGACCCCTCTGTGAATGTACCTATATTTTCAAGGATATACACTTGCTAGGCCTGCTGTCGATTAACATTTATGCGGGCGTTTCTGGCAACTTAACTAATATCAACTTGCCTTCTTTACCTCCCTTAGATGAATAGAGGACAACGAAGGGGGGCACCTCGCGCACTGCGATTCCATAGCTACCACCCTCCAAGAGGAAGGGATGAAGTGAAGGAAGGAGGTTACAGACCGCAGGGTGATAGGCCACAGAGAGGCGCGTAAGTCCTTAACAATTCCAGGATCGAAGACCGGTCCACTGCTGGAGCTACCTAGAGAGGCAATGAACGAACCGTAGACCTCGAAGTGCCCATGGGAGTGCTCTTTCCTTTGAGCAAGAATCCGGGCCAACGGAAATCGAACCGGGACCTCCCGAATTGCGAGTCTCACACGTCAACCTGGAGCCACCTCCCCGATTTGACCTCCTTTACTGTCCTACGTTGTCTTGACTTAATTCCAGAGCAGCTATGTAATCTGGCCTGTCTGCATGGGTTCTCTTAATTCTTTTTTACGAATTAGCCTTAGGGAATTAAAGAAAAGGCTTCTTTAGGATAGGGATTTTGTGTGAATGTTGACTCGTGTATGAAATTAGGATTTTGAATCCTTCGCTCTCATATAAAAATACGAATGGAAATCTTTCTTAAAACAATTTTTATTCAGGCGACTTCAAAGCAGTTGCACTCTCTCTAGCCTGACTCTGCTCAATGACGTTATTTAAAGTGGAGTGCAAGTACTACCAAGGAATATTCGGACCATGGCTAAAGGGTAACGGCCAGACCAGAAGTAGGAAATAGAAATGCCCCTTCCCAAGCACTTGTTGAAGACACAGACGAAGTCTTATATTGTGGGTTATTTAACATAGCTTTTCTCGAAATATATCTCGTGACATGCAGCATGGATTGGAAAATTATCAGTGTCCTGTTCTTGAGAATTCTTATGTAAGTTTAATGGTTAGAAAGGCAGAATAACGTCAAATAATTTATGTCCCCTTTAATTGTGTATTCCAGCTCTGGCCAGTCTAGTTCTCAAACAATAAAGACAACCTGACTAAGCTTTATACATATCAACAACTAGCAATTAAAGTTAAACATAATAATTTATCAAAAGCTGAGAAAAACTAACAATTTTAATAAGCAGCCAAATTTAACCAATTCACGTAAACTGCCAACCATTTAATAATTGTGTAACGCATACATAAGTTATTTAAAAGCATGAGGCAGTATTTTTAACACTTAAATGATTTCAGTCAAATTATATAATATGTAAATTCAATAACAACCCACCTTAAAGCAATATGTGTATGTAGCAATATATAAAAAAGTGTATATTACAGTCATTGTATATATTTATATTATTGTATACATGTAATAATGTTATCTGAATGTATTACGTAATTTAATAATGTAGGAGCTGTGAGAATGATAGGTTTGAAGTTGCTAACAATGAGATAACAATGAGGTAGCCTTGAGGCAATAATGAATTTGAAAGTTTAATGCTACTAGTCATTATTGGAGCAACAATAATGTAAATTTTGTGACAGTTTATAAAATAGCCAATCAACAACCAGAAAAAGCTTTAGTTAAATGAAGGTATTCTATTGGACTAGGATTAGCCAATCAGAAACTGAAATACAGAAATTTACAAATTTAGGCGGTAGAAATCAAGTCAGTTTCTTGTTGATAGCGCTCATAACTGGATGCGTTGCTTATAGACAGTTTTTCTAACCGGACGCGAGATGTGTCCTCGAGAAATTTAATACATATTCGTGTGAGACGAAAATAGTTTACGGGTTAAAAAGTGAAAGTAATTAATTTAAAAAAATCTCACAGCTCTCTCTATATCAGTGAAATGTTATTTAAATCGTATCAAGCATTAATAAAAGGAGTGAAGTAAAATTATGATCTGTGTAAGCCTACATTCTTCAGTCGGACCTCAACCCTGCAAAGAGAAACATGTCTCTAACAGTAATACTGACGCAGCCGAGACAAACATAAATATATAATATTTAAAGAAACAGTCAAAATAACAAAGTTAATATTTTTTAAACATTTTGGGGCATAGGCCACCGAAAAGTACATTTGGAACGAGGGTTACCGGATACCATACGTGCGGTTGCAAATTCTTCAAGTTCGGCTCCCTAACAGTCGAAATACAATACAACCTACCTCAAGCATTGGAATATCTAAAACGGCCAACTAATCCAGAAATTACACGCATTAACTCATATGACCAGGATACAACTTAACAGCAATTAAATTTTATTCTTCTTCTTTCTCTGTTTACCCTCCTCTTATGTAGGACTTACACCCCCCAGGACTTACAGGCGGGTGCCTGGGGTGAGAGGTCCGTCGAGGAGCAGACATTCATGGATCAGACAGAATATCCAGGATGGGTGATGAGCCCGATGCCTGGTATGGGAGGAAGGAATTAGATGAAACGAAATGATGGTGAAATGGATGAAAACAAAGGTGATGATGGAGCAGTTGGTGGAATGAATGGAGGGGGAAACCGGAGAACCCGGAGAAAACCCGCCCAGACCCACTTTGTCCACCACAAATCCCACATGTGGGTCCCTGGGATTGAACCCGAGCCGCCTCGGTGAGAGGCGAGCGGCCTAACCACTCGGCCACGGCACCGCCAGCAATTAAATTTAACGAACATAAATCGCGTTGTTGGCTCCGCTAAGAATTCCCTTTCATACAAAACGGCAGGCTTCAGAACAAATAACAAAGGATGGATCCTGCGAAAATTCCGGTCAGTAACCCTCTAGGAAAATACCTATTTACCAGGCTACTAAGCCACCGAAAACTCACCAAACTCAAGATGTGTCCCTTGCAGTTGGTAACGAAGGAATGTCCACCCGCCTAAAACAGAACCCGACCCAAGATAGAAAGAGCACCACACGCAAAAAGCGAGGAAAAATCAAACTACCAAAAAAAACACGATGCCACTTGCAGGAATCTAACGAAATCATTTAATGTTTGCGAAGGAAAAAATGTGTGACCAGCACAATGTATTTCAGTTGAAATATCGATATTTAATTTTTGGATGGAATGTATACAATACGAACTTTTGCTACCAATTATAATAATTACTTTTCTACGTGATAAAAAAAGTAGAAGTCTATGGAACATAGAATAATTATTGGAGATTTCTACCATTTACAAGTAGGAATAGCAGTTCTCAGTTGTATTATTTAATCTGAAGATAAATCATTTAGATAGATTAATTTTATCTTGTAAAGCTAGTAAGCCATAAGATAAATCATAAAATTACAACTGAAGATTAGGTTCATGCAAATCATAAGGGCACAATTTAATTAAAATTTTCTTAAGATTGCTTTTAAAATACTTAAAATTAGTTGTAAATTTAATATTAACAGGCAAGGAATTAAACAATTCCAAAATATAGATTTATTAAATTTCGTCGAGTGATGCATTGGAATGTTAGAATTATGTCTTATACGTGTATCATGCTTATGAAAATCGACATTTCTAATAAAGTAATCTCTCTTAATAAATTTCAAACCCATTAATTTAAAAATATATAATCCGTAGACAGTCAGTATATTAAAACTAATAAAATAATCCTTACAGTACCCTACTATCAATGCCAGCAATACATCGTATTATGCGTTTTTGGGCAATAAAAACCTGCTGCATCATGGATCCTGACCCCCCAAAACAAAAATCATATGCCAACCAGATTCAGCATGTGCAAAATAAAGCAAGATTACAGCCTTAATATTAAAACAGGGTCTCAAAACCCGTAATTGGTAGCAACAAATATTTTATTTTTTAACTAATTCAATACAATGGGATTGCAGCGATAGATTTCATCAAAAGCAATTCCTATGAATTTAGTATGCTGAAGACAAAGCAAATTCCTACCAAATATATTAATACTTAATTGCTCAAGATTCCTTTTTTGATACATGTGAAAATGAACAAAATCAGTTTTATTAGCATTCAGATAAAGTAAATTATTATTAAATCAGGTTTTGAGATCTCTAAGTAATTCATTACATTCCACTTCTAAATCTGTAATATTGCCATCTTTAACAATCACACTGGTATCATCAACATACATACTTAAAAAATATTCTTTCAGTTGACCAGGTAAACCATTCACAAACAGCAGCAACAACACTGGACCAAGAATGGAAACTAGTTTAGTACTAAACGGACGTCATTTAAGGAAACTCGACGTTGTTAAATGTATTTTCTTATCCATGTACCAAATCAGTCTCTTTGAGTGCGTGAAATGAACATACCATTGTTCTGTGTTTGTTTGCAGGTCACCAACATGATTGTTCTGCCGCCCCCGAGCCAGAAGACAAAGGAGGCCGTAAGGGAATCCTTAGGCGTCGACGAGTATGGCTTGCGGGAAGCTGTGAAGATACTAAAGGAGTGGTTGTACAGCCAGCCACATCTCCCTCACAACATGGGTGAGTATGTATGGCTCTTTTGTGCCAAGCGCACGAGGGAAGAATTCAGTCCATTCATGCAGATCAAATCCATTCATTAGGTACATTTTTCTGAAAGTTTCAAATGCCACAGTGAATGTATTTAATTAAAATAGATGTAAACTTGGGAGCAGAAAATGTGGCCCATATAGGAGTGAAGGGAATTGAGTATCGCCTCTAAAGGTCGCTTTATACTCGTATCTCTTCTTTTGCATAACTTCAGTCACCTGAAATTATGCTTATGTCATCCCAAGAATTGGGTGCAGCTCAGTGATACCAATGAGCTATGTTGTTACTAGATGACTACTGATAAATTAATAATAATCAAGGTATTAAGATTGATGATAGTTGTCCATTTGGCTACTAGGGGCACTTCGATTTCATTATTATTATTATTATTATTATTATTATTATTAGTAGTAGTAGTAGTAGTATTATTAATGCAAAAGAATTCTTAAACAGTTGGTTTCGAGTTAACTACACTTAAACCATAATATGTAAATACAAAGAATGTAAACAACAGTAATAAGGGTCACTGACGGCAGACAAATACGGTCTGGTGAGTGCTGTCTGCAAACGCCAACAGATGTACGAGGGATAGGGGTGGTTCGTTACCTGCGACGTCCCTACTTGTCCAGTAACAGTTCAGCTTTATTTCCTTTTCTATTGACTTTAAAGCTTAGAAATTCCTATGCCTGATGAAGATGCCTCTCCTACTACTGCGTTCTGACACTAGGATTTTGACACATGCATGGAAATAATATCTCCTTGAAGGCATTAATTTTATACATGTTTCCATGTATATTTCAGAAGAGTTTAGACAAACATTTGCGGCTGTTGAGCATTTAAACACAGCAAGAATATCCCTCTACAAAGTCGGGTCAGTAATCATTAGAGCTAGGACAAATATCCATTGAGCAAGGAATCAAAGTAACTACCACCCCACCTAGTACACGTGACGTCATACAGAATACACAGACCTAGGTTGCACAGTTGACTGCTAGTAGTTCGCTGGCGTTACTGGTATGGTAGACTTGTTCTCTGCGAGCTCTATGTTTATGTTCTATTATATCTCTGATGCTACTGTTTACAGTTACGGGTTACCTGTGGCACCCCCTTCCTCTTGCCGCACTGTCGATACAAACTTGCAGCTTACACATTGTAAGTCAAAGGGTATTTGTCCTAGCTCTGCTAAACATATTACGCTGATCTGTGGTTTCTACTTGTTTGCACAAATCAAGAGTACAATTCATTAAGAGAGTTTATTTCTGATCCCTCCGTTCCACAGTCAAGTTAAATATCGTTATTTGGTTCATTTCCTTTTCCTAGGATTTGTTTCAAGCCAATCATAGAGATACATAATAAAGGCGGCTTAGAAACTAGTCTTGGCAAGATAAATGTAGAAACATTGCGAAAGAAAAGCCACTATTGCGATTTGGCGCACTAGGTCACTTTGTCTGCTGCCAAGTATATTTTAAAGCTATTGCTAATAAAACAGGGATATCAGATGGGGTATTCACTTCCTAAAATATAGGAAAATAATGAGAGTACAATTGCACTACAAATGTGCACATTAATGTTGTTACAAAGACTCCAAAACGTATGTGTCTCCACTTTAAATAATTATAGTATTCAAATTTACAGAGAGAAAATTCTCATTTTAACATTCTAAAAGAAAGAATGGCATTATAGTTGTTCTGAACTTTTACAGAATTTCTATTTTATTAGTTCTATAATTCTTTTTGTAAATTTCAGAGGTTTTTAACCTTCTCATGTGTGATATATACAACATTGTTTTATATAAATATAGCATAGCAATTTGTTGATATTTCTATATATTTGTGTACCATATAGTCTATTTGTGAAAACCCCTTTGAGAACAAGACTACTTCTCATGGAGCTAAATTTATTTTTCTGTAACATTTGTCTATTTAGTAAATTAATTAATAAATTAATAAATGCTTCCTTAAATGACGGACTCGCATTTGAGAAAAATGTAAACCTGCAGCATGAAATATCTCGTAAACGGCTAACGCCATAAAAAAGCGTGTTTCAATGAATCTACATTTTCCCTGCAACACGATTTTTGTCTATTTCCTATGGATTTATAGCTGTACGATAACATAAAAAGTAATCAAATAAGGCGTACTTCACCTGCAACAGCAGTGGGAATAAGCAGTCTAACTTGGCTTTCTTGGAATATAACAAACTGCAACAAAATTCTGCCCACATTATCACCGTTTCCAAACAACGCATTTTACATACGCAGCGAATTGTAAAATAGGCTTACAGATTATAAGAGGAGCAATAAATAATTTATGATTCGTAGCTAAAAGAGGGCACTCTGTGTTGAAAAATGTTGTAAAAGTTAAAGGAATTTCCAACGAGAACCAAATAAAACCTTTATAGTTTCAACTTTCAAAACCAAACAAGTACCTGTACATGCCATACCACAATTACACACATTAAAAGTAAAATACCCTCCCTATCTCGGTACGAGTCGAACTAACTAGCACTCTCTCGCTAGACTTCCGAGGTGACCAAAACAAAAGAAGCATCACATAAAACAGTAATCATAAGCATCCAAATTTTCTCTTATATATCGAACGTGCAGAGGGGAAAAATCGGCACAACGCATATTATAATATAATTTACAATTGCAAAGGCTTATTTGATTTAAGATATCTATGCTCACACATAAAAATTGAAACACTCTCCTTTTCGTTTTCAAACTAAATAGGTAACTATTATAGCTCTAAATGAAAAAGCAAATAAAAATATAAACTTAATTTAGGGTGTGTAAACCCTCAGCTTCTATTACTGCCCTCATTATACGGGGCATGGATGATTTTCAACGCCTAGTCAAATTTTAACGAGAGGATACTACCTCAAGCATCCTTGTATTTTATCCCACAAAACCTCTTTTGTCTCGCGTTGTCTTGCAGACCAATTTAACTCATACTTTCTTCGCCTCTGCCCACACATTTGCAATAAGAAATCTGGTGAGCAAGGAGGCCAATCAATCACTATGATATCTTGGATTTGTGATAACCAGTTTGAAACCTGCTGACTTGTGTGGATGGGGTGGTTATCCTGCTGGAATTCAATCATTTCATCGGGATGTCTAGTCGTTACAGAAGGAACCATGACGCTTTCGAGGATGCCTTTATACTGTTGGCTATTTAATGTGCCATCAAGCTTCCACAACACACCTAGGCCATCTCGTGACATCCGACTCTAACATGACACAGATACGCAACCTTGGCGATCCATTTGTTCCACATATTTTGCGTCGTAACGTTTTCCTCTGGGGCGGAGACAAATGCTTTACAACATTTGTAGATGAAAATGTCACATCGTCTGTGAATATAAACCTATTTCAGTTATGTTTGACATTTTCTTCTGCAAATGGGAGGGAACATAATCCGTGATCGTCTGTGAGGTGCTGTTTCTTAGCTGCCGATCGAGCAAAGAGCCTTGCTGTAGTCAAACGATGCAAGGGAAATGACAATTACTTCTAATTATTGTACACACATGATGGAAGGGATTGCTGTCTGCCTCTTTTAGAAGTGCAGTGTCCTGCTGAAGAGTGGACGAATATTTTCCATTCGAACCAGGTCGACGACGAACAATCTCTTCCCTGGATAACCGCACGCACCTCATATCCGTAGATATAGGAACTTCAAGTGAGACAGAGTATCCAACAACATTCACTAACGTAAGGAGAGTTCTCCTTGTAGCTTCGTCTTTATTGTCCGCTCAGACATAACAAAAGTCACACAGAACTCCAAGGCTATGAGGTGCGCGCGCATGAACACGCCGGCGTTATTCATAACTGAAGAATGAGACAAGAGTATTTTCACATCCAATATTGAGTGAATTAAATATTTGGTTTAGTTTTTCACTTTAGAATTGTTACTAATATGGAATTTTATTTTTAAAACGAAAATAATGATTTGTTTGTGTTGTTATGCATGAATGTCTTAAAATTAATAGAGGTCTTATACATGGAAAACATAGACATTGTCATACATTAACAAATTAAAATTTGAATAAATAGTAATAATAATAAACAAACATACGCCAAAGATTCGAACCGAATCTGTTCCAATTTAAGACACGGGCATTTCACCACTCGGCTACCACGCACACAACCAAATTCAAAAACATCTTCCTACTTATTGCATAGCTTTGAAATGAACGCAGGGTGGTATTAAATCGTGTATTATGAACGCAGCGTCAGCGAATGCTTTCGACATTTTCTGAATCGAACTCCTCTTTAGCTGTTGCTCATTTATTTTGTCTTAGGCTGTACCTGCCTTCAATGGAGGCTTACAAATGAAAGGTCATAATAATAAAATACATAGCAGTTACAAGATTAATCATCATGATGATGATGATAATAATAATAATAATAATAATAATAATAATAATAATAATAGCTATTCTTCATTACAACTGCCACGCTCAAGGAAAAATCTTGAGTAATACCTGCAATATAAAAATAATGAAGAGGAAAGCCAGTAGAAGTAGAGAAAATTAATACAACTCTTTCACTATATTATAATTTACAATGCATATTGTGGCGTATTGATAATTTGGGGAGTTATATTGTCATTGTCATTATCAGACACATTGTTGCTTATGTCACTCCTAACTGATAGCTTTGCTAGCCAAGAGTGGTGGAGAAGATAGCGTCTGTCTCAGTTAGGGTTCCATGAGAAGCGGATCGCGTGTGCAAGCCGGTTGTTGGATCGGTGGACATCTCCTCTTGCCTTTCATATTTAATAATGTAGGAACCCCAAACGGTTGGGAAATTAATCTAGGAATGTGTAAGTAGATTTTTGTTATGGATTTTGTACATTGAAAAACCCACGCCTTTCTCTTAACCTCCACACAAAGTTTTGGTCCTCTGCAGCCAAGTCAGCACACGTCCCCTCAATGTACGTGCTGGGTCATAGAAATTAATTTAATTTTCATTTGAACTTTTATACGTGTAATATTTTTGGTGAAGATCGCCGTATTTTTTATGTGCAAGTGGTGTATATGAAGTAATACTTGCTGATTGTGTGTCCACGTGGCGTGTGGAACAAAGTAAGTTTGTGAAATGTGAACATAAGTGTCGTGTGTTGTGAGTTTATTTATTTATTTATTTATTTATTTATTTTTAAGATTTCAGTGAACTAAAATTTTGAGAGCTTATATACTACACTTCTGCAGAATGTTTGGCTTTGTAACGTAACCGTTACGTATAGAAATTCAAAATTGTTACCCAGAGGAAGGCGTAGGTTTTTCATTGTACAAAATCCATAACACAAATCTACTTGCATATTCCTAGATTTATTTCCTAACCGTTTGGAGTTCCTACATTATTAAATATGAAAGGTAAGAGGAGATGTTCACCGATCCAAAAGCCGGCTTGCACACGCAATCCGCACACGGAATCCTAACTAAGAAAGACGCTATCTCTCCACGACTCGTGGCTAGCAAGCTACCAGCTAGGAGTACGCAAACGACAATGTGTCTGGTAATGACAATGTAGAACAATAATATGCCTCGGAATAACTATATAACCCCCAAATTATTAATACATCACAATATTTTCTTATAGAGCAGTACCTCCAATACTTAAACCAGGCGACATCAAGAGGTGGAAAACTGCGTCTAATGCAATAAGAAATAAGTATTGTTTAAAAACAAGTTGGCAAGCGGATTCCTCAAGCAGCCTTATATGCAGTTTCAGATGTTCACTGTGAGGCATGTGGGCAAATCAACACATATGTGGACTACAATCAGATTTATATCCAATCCTCCTTAGATTAACGATTAATGTGATTGATCTGTATTAGTGCTGTAGATAAAGTATGAATCAATAATGATGTATTATGCCTTCTCCTTGACATGTCATGCATAAGGTGTATATAAAATAAAAGAAAGCGTTCAGATATGGGTGGCGTGAACGCCAAATTCCGGACTGCCATCGACACTGGGTATTTGCACTTCGGTATATCAAAGTTGAGTGCCTCCTCCTCGCTAGTTAGAGTGCATTACCCTTGTAAATTTCTCTTATATGTATACAAACTACCAGGGTATGATCGTATACAAAGTAATTGTAAAAAATCTGATGTGTTGCGTTCACATAGCTTTCCCTACTCACGTTCTTACAAAAAGTGTTTCTATTCCAAAGAGAGCTTAATTTTTCCATCTACTTCTTGATAAACGAGATAAAGTTTCATTATACATTTGCACATATCACTGTAGATATAACAGGCACACAGCAGACCAAGGGTGGTGAAAACGCCTTCTTTCCGTGAGTCACCAAATATGCAACACGCACTACATCACTCAGCATCATGTGAAAAACAAAGGGACGGTGCCTACGAGTCAAAATGACTCGCGAGATCGGTTTTCGCCACCTCTGCAATAGACTAAGGCGATAGTCATATTTATAGTTTCTCTACTACGTTTAGTAAGTAGGGGAAGTACTGCATTCCACCCAAAATTTTGATACCGAGATTTCACCGGAAATGCATGTTTTGAGGCCCCTTAATCCAAATAAAGAATTTTTGGAAACGCCCGTGTGTGTCTGTGAACACATAGTCAAAAACGAAAAGTCGGATAAACACCAAACATAGTATCTTCCAAAGGTGTGACCTTAAGATTTTCAACAAAATACCCTTATCTGAAACTACATTTTACATGGAATATTTTTTGAAATCTTCCATATTCTATGGCATGGTTCTAACGATTCTCATTAAAATACCTTATATTAAAGATATGTACACAGCAAATAAAATGTACATTTTGAATTTTCGGGAAATAGCCTATGAAACTCTCTTCATTCGGAGGAAAGATATTATATAATCTTCTATAACTGGTAAACGTTAAGCTACAGACGAAAACGTACTACACAAAAAATATAGATGTCTTTAAAATACACAATTTATTTAAAATAAGATTTTTTGTGCGTAAGGCGTTTCTGAATTATCCGACATTAAAGATTAGAATTGCTCATTACTTGGACATTCTAAAGTATTGTCAACATCATTGTTTCTGGCGATTACGTGAAAACACTATCCAGTATATATTGTCCAGTTCATAGTATTTGACTATCGCTGTTCCCTTTTTACTTATACCGAAATGTGTAATGAGCTATTTCTGCAAATATTTATTTGGATTAAAATGCCGTAGATAGAAAAATAAGCTTGGATACAAATAATTTGTATACCCACTAATAAACGATAAAGAGCAGAGAAAGTAATGTGAATGTATCACATCAGAGTTTTTTTAAATCTTCGTCTCGCATCTTTGGAAGATACGGAACTTAAATACTAAGTTTGGTATTTATCGGACTTTTCGTTTTTTTGAGTTATGGTTTTCACACACACACACACACACACACACACACACACACACACACACAGCTTCTTCTAAATACGTTGATAGAATTTTTGGATGAAATGCAACACTTCCTCTAGTTACCAGGTACGATGTAGGAAAAGCAATAAAAACCCCGAACTGGATAGAAGAATCACTTATATTTATATTTCTCATGGGTCTCATAGGGCCGGCAACACTGACCATGGGCTTTTTCGTGGATTCCTCTGATCAGCAGGCGAATGTTGGGATTGTTTCCCTTCTACCACGAATTCCTCAACCATCCTTTCCTTTCATCTGTTTCAGGGATGTAGGACCAGGAGACGGCGGTTGGTAGGTTGTGTAAGGACGCTGGAATTTGCGCTATGGAACGATTTCTGGCTGCGCTTGGTGGGACTGCTGGAGCCCTCTTCCATCCTGGGGGTGTCTTATGTACTCCCGGGTGTTATGTTAGAATTGTTATGGACCCGTCCTGGCTAGTGCACAAGGTTATCCCCATCTGGTCGCCCTTCAGTATTCCCTTCATTCCTTCCTCCCTAGGGCTTTAAAAGGTTGTTTCCTGTTTATCCAAATTATTATTTTTGCGTTAATACTGTTCACAGAGGTAGGTTTTTTTTTTAAAGTGTGATTTACTTGGGACGCAAAATATGTAATTTCGGCCAAATTTTGATTGTTCCCAACCTAACCGAGCGAGATTGCTCAGGCGATAATGTCTATGGCCCGCATCCGGGAAGTCACGGGTTCGAAATCCGTTGACCGCCCACTCTGACCCATGGGTTTTTTCGGGGTTTTCCCGGGTCGTCAGTTGAATTCTGGAAGTTTATTTCATCCCCCGAATTTCCTATCCTTCCATTTCATTTCATTTATCCTTCACTCCATTTGGTCTATTTAAAGGTTGGAAGTTTCGGCGATGGTGTTTCGGTGAGTAGGATATATAGGAGAGAGCTGGGCCACTTTTTTGCGTTTATATGGGAAAGGATAGGGAAAACGAGGCTGGATGGGGTGGTTCAAGGAGGAAAATGCGTTTATATGGGAGAGATAGGGAATACGACGACCGATACTATGCTAAAGAGGGTTGAAGGAGGGAAATACGTTTATATGGAAGAAATAGTAGAGAGGTGTTAGGCTAGGAGGGTTTAAGTATGCGTTTATAAGGAGAGACGAGAAAACGGAGAGAGATCCTATGTTAGGATACACAGGTGTTAAAGTTAGGTTAGATAGGAAACCAAAGAGATACTCAGCTAGACAGGGGACAGGAGAGGAATGCGCTTTATGAGAGGTAGAGGATACGGGGAGTGGTGTTAGGCTAGACAGAGGTTGAGAGTAGAGTATGCGTTTATATGTTTGAGAAGTATAGGAACAGGAAGAGGGTGCTAGGCTAGACAGAGGTTGAGGAGTAGAGTATAGGTTATATGAGAGGTATAGGAAAACGAGGGGAGGTGTTAGGCTAGACAGAGGCTGAGTAATGTATGGTTTATATGAGCGGTATAGGAAAACGATGAGAGGTGTTAGACTAGACAGGGCTTGAAACGTAGTGCATGGTTTATATGAGAGATATAGGAAAACGAGGAAAGGTGTTAGGCTAGACAGAAGTCGAGGAGTAGAGTATGGTTTATATCAGAAGTATAGGAAAACGAGGAGAGGTATTAGGTTAGGAGAATTGAGTATGTGTTTATAAGGAGAGACGAGAAAACGGTGAGAGATCCTATGCTAGGATAGACAGGTGTTAAAGTTAGGTTAGATAGGAAACCAAGGAGTGATACTCAGCTAGAGGGGGGGAGGGTAGGAGGGAATGAGCTTTTGAGAGGTAGAGGATCAGGGGAGTGGTGTTAGGCTAGACAGGGCTTGAAACGTAGGGCATGGTTTATATGTATGAGAAGTATAGGAACAGGAAGAGGGGTGCTAGGCTAGACAGAGGTTGAGGAGTAGAGTATGCGTTTATATGTATGGGAAGTATAGGAAAACGAGGAGAGGAGTTAGACTAAACAGAGGTCGAGGAGCAGAGTATGGTTTATATGAGAGGTACAGGGAAACGAGGAGAGGAGTTAGGCTAGGCAGAAGTCGAGGAGTAGAGTATGGTTTATATGAGAGGTATAGGAACAGGAGGAGAGGTGTTAGGCTAGACAGATACTAAAGGAGTAGCAATATGGACTTATATACAGGAGAGATAGGGAATAGGAGGTGCTAGACTTGAAAGCGACTTTAGACGTGAACTTAGTGGAAAACTGTTTGATGTCAATGTTAGACCGCTAATTCTAGACATGCCCATCACGTAACCTATTCAGGGAAAAGGTGAGTCGTTCAGGGGAAAAAGGTGACTGCTCAGGGAAAAAGGTGACCCACAAAGGGAAAAAGTTGACTAGCAAAGGGAAAAACGTGACCAGTAAAGGGAAAAATGTCACCAGCAAAGGGGAAAATGTGACCAGCAAAGGGAAAAAGAGGCTGACTGGATCATAGCAGTGTATGATTTCACAGGTAATTCAGCTAGTATCGTATGTATTTAGGCTAATTCGTCTAATAACACAGGATAGATTCCAGATGCTAACTGCATCATGGCTCTGCATGATTTCACAGATAATTCAGCTAGTATCGTAGGTATTTAGGCTAATTCAGCTAGTATCACAAGAGGATAGATTCTAGGGTTGGGTATAGCATAGTTTCATATTTCACAGGTAATTCAGGTAGTATCACGGGTGCTCGTGCTAATTTAGAGCAGGAATTCGTATCAGAGCTAGTTAAGGTAATTTCACATGATTCGGATAGTATCACAGGTATTTAAATCATTTTCACAGCCAATTCAGCTAGTATCTTGAGCGTTTAAGCTAATTCAGCTAGTATCACAGGAGGCTAGATTCCAGAGGCTAACTGCATCATAGCTATGCATGATTTCACAGCTAATTCAGCTAGTATCGTAGGTATTTAGGCTAATTCAGCTAGTATCACAGGAGGTTAGATTCCAGGGTTGGGTATAGCATAGTTTCATATTTCAAGGTAATTCAGAGGGTATCGTAGGTATTTAGGATAATTCAAGTAACATAGATGCTTAGAGTAATTAAGCAAGCATTACAGGAGGGTAGGTTCCAGGGGTTGGTTATAGCCTAGTTTCGTATTTTACAGATAGTTCAGGTAATATCATAAGTATTTGGATAATCAGCATAGTTTCACAGATGCTCGTAATAATTTCGATCAGAGATTTTGTATCACGGCTATTTAAGGTAAATGCAGCTGATTCAGGTTGTATCAATGGTATTTGAGTCATTTTAATAGGCAATTCTGATAGTATCACAGGTTCTCGTACTAATTTAGAGCAGGAATTCGTATCTGAGCTATTTAATGTAATTTCACACGATTCGGGTAGTATCACAGGTATTTAAGTCATTTTAACAGGCAATTCAACTAGTATCACAGGTACTCATGGTAATATAGAGAGTAATTCGATTATAAAACTTTTCTCATCCAACGTTACAACAATTTATATACTTTTTTCTAAATCTTACAAACTTATTATATTTTAAGCACTTATTGTACGATGCGGAGAGGGATAAACTGCATATTGGTTCACAAATTGAAAAGCTTTACGTCAACATACCTTTATTTTAGTTCGTTATAGATGTCTCTCCCCTTTTATCTAGGCTTGAGACTAGCACTAGGATTGCTCCTAATGGCAGGGTTACCACCTTCCCTTCCATCTTCTTCTTTCTTCATCAGGCGTCAGCTATCTGCATATACAGCACACAGATGCCTTCTTTTTTAAGATTGTAGACTCACTAGAAAATCTTTATCTTTAACTTACATTCTTTTAAGCACTGTTTGTAATGGCGTAATGTCCATACGCATATGTTGTTATCCCGTCCTCAGCAATAATTCTTTTATCATCAAACGGAGTCAATGCAATTTTATTCACTTGTACTGTAGCAAGGGCATGCTTTCGTGATAGGATCAGATTCATAGGTGTTCTGATGATTTCACAGGTTTTAAGACAGTCTGTATAGCTGTCAAACGAAATGTACTGCTTAATAGCGCTACGTTTTATACCTTTAATCTTTTTTATCATTGACCCTTGAATATCTAAGGCATACATCTTAGGACGTAGTCCAACAAAGCGTAGGATGATTTTGCTATTAGCCTCATCTTTAAATTTTCCCAATACCTTCTTGTTCTGAGTAGAATAACATATATGGTTGGCAGGGTAATCAGCTGTATCGAGATGTTCAAGAAAACGTAGCTTGTCCTGGTACACATCTTCAGTTGTTACACGATGAATGAACGAATCAGTGTCCATATACATAAGCTTCAGGTTTTCAGCTCCATAATAAGGCAACAAAACGTCGTAATGATAGTTATACATTAATGTCTTGGAGATGTCCAACACACTCATACCAATGTATATAGGCTTGTTGAATACAATCTGACGAGAGGCCATATGTACAGCAGCTAGATTATCAGCATATATCGTCCTGTCGATAAACGTAGGCTTGGCGATCAGCTTCTCTAGAGTTTTTTCATTGGTCACCAGTCGTATATCCATACGATTACGCAGGTTCTCCATAGTTTTTCCAAACATAGCGTTGTTAAAGAGTTTGTAGAGATCCTTCTCGAAATCATTTGCAGCTTGTTGTCGTAGCCTGTTGTTAAATTCCACATAAGGTTTCAACCACTGAGACTGTCGGAATTGTAGCACACGATGGATTTTTGTTAGTCGTAGTCCATGACTAAGAGCTTGCTTCAAAGCCAGGTAATGCACTACATACTTCTTTCGAGGTCCAAGATGAGGTATCAGTTTCTTTGTAGATGATTCCAATGGTTTCATACACTCTGGCAGGAAAGGTAGATCGTTGTGTAGATCGTGAAGTTCGGCAGGATACTCGATGTTGACTTCTAATATGTACCCATGAGGATCATCTTCTTGTAGTGTTTCTAAGTTGATTTCTTCAGGTGACACCCACTGAAATCCACCAAAAGGAAGGGCGTGACACATTGCCCACCCATATTGGTTATTTGCGTCCTCGTATGTGATAAATTGGGTTGGTCTCGTCGGATCAAACTTCTCCATATAAGTGTTATTAGCCTCAGCATACCGATGAGAAACTTGGCATAAACCTCCTCTTATACCTGATTCCACCATGAGTAGTTGATCATAATCTTGTAACAGTTCCAGCTTAATTCCAGTATACAGCAACATGGCGTCCCATGTAAGACCTGGAGAGGTAAAATAATGGGCAGGATCAACTTTGTGTGTTTTAAGGGTTTGCTCTCTGAACGTCTCAAAGACATCAGCTAGAAGAAGTACATCCGAAGTTAAGTAGAGATCGCTATACTCTCCCAGGTTTCTCACATTAAACAGCTCCCATACATTTCCAGCATGATCGTAGTCAGCATCAGTAATTTCTTCTTCATTTAATCTATTGTAGAAGGAGTCCTTAGGAGGCAAGCAGGTCTCGTTCAGGGCATCCCATGACGTAACAAAATCATATGGAAATACACCCTTACGGGTCATCAACTTCAATTTGTCTTCTCCAAAGTACTTTAGTGTTTCAGGATACGAGGTTAGATTTTTTACCAACTTATCCAAGCTTGTACTGAGGAATCGGAAGCTATCCACAAATCGAAGCTTTATATCTCCTACATACTTGGTGAATGAGATATAGCTTTCTTCAGAGTTAGGAATTACCTCCACACGTTCACTTGTACAACCCAGCTCCTTAACAATGAAATGAGAGTCATATCCGCTAAGGTTATGCATGAAGACTGGTATATATTTAGGTGTTTTACAGGCTAAATTACATTCATTATGAAGACTTCCACGATATTCACCGCTGATGTGATCATGGTCGCGTACTTTATAGTTCTCTTCTGTAAAGGGTTTTCTACACAAGTAGCATGTCGTAGAAGACTCGAAATCCTTTTGCTGTTGATCCGTAAGTTTCAGAGGCTTAGCAGATTTGTATATATTACCAATCATTTTTGCAAGAGATGTAAGGTACAGCATAAACGTCTGAGCAGCATCAGCACCACGATACACATAGGGATGCTTAGGAAGATCAGTTTCGAGATGTTCAACACTGGA
The DNA here is from genome assembly GCA_030765065.1 of Deroplatys truncata. Classification (NCBI taxonomy): domain Eukaryota; kingdom Metazoa; phylum Arthropoda; class Insecta; order Mantodea; family Mantidae; genus Deroplatys; species Deroplatys truncata. The sequence goes on along the minus strand of CM060986.1, from coordinate 94,401,524 downwards.
TGTAGGTTTCACGTAAACACAGAAGCTCATTGGTGTGTGCTCTTGATAAGGTGTTGTATAGGAAGTTTCAGGATTGGGTGTACACGTATGGCATGGAGTGAGAATACTCTCAAAATCCGCATAGATGACATAAGGTACTTTCAGCATCCTCTCAACATTTTTAAACTGAACAATTGATTTCTCCTTGGTAGGCATAACTACCCTTGCAACACCATGTTGAATACAGACGGCTGCATGTTCTTGTAGTTTTTCCTGTCCACTTCGTCCATATCGATCATCAAAATGTGTAAAGCAGCGCTTACAAGTATAAACCCGTCCATTATGGTTAGTTTTCTGGCGTCGAACGAGTTTCTCAAAATTCTTTATATACACGTAGTGATGTTTTCCACTGCTGTCATTCAATAGTAGCAGGTCGCGATGTTCAGGTAGTTCAATATCAGCAACCTTTATCGGATACACTTCATGCTTCTCATCCAGCCCGAAAACGTTAATGGATATCTTGTTAAACTTCTCAAATTTAGGTATTTGAGAAAGTGGAGTAGGGTAGGAAACACAGCTGAAGTCGTACTTGTCTTGAAGTTGTTTGTATTTGTTCACACGCTGTGCATTCTCCCCTATGAATTTAGCTAATACAGAGTACATGAAACATTTCTCGTCGCTAAAGTTCTGGATGTTTATACATGCTTTCCTTGCTTCAACAGCTGACGGTAGTGGTATGTAGCTACTTCCTCGTAACGGGTTGTACTTGTTGATACGAAGTCGAACTCCTTCCACAGCAAGCAAAGCCCAGCTGCTACCCTTAAGCTGAGACTCCTCCATTTCAGTCACCAATTTCTTGAATTTCACTTCCATCGTTGAGTCCAGATCAGTTTCCAGGAAAACAGCTTGATTCCGTGTTTTAAATGTTTTGTCACAGGTTTCTCCAATACTGTTAACAAATCGACACTCAGCAAGCAGATTAATTTTAACACTCTTATGAATGCTAAGCTCTTTATGCACAGCATGGATTATACGTTGTTTTGCCTCTTGCAGATACATATTTAGGTCCTTAGCTGATTCGCATCGTATAAAATACGATTTCAATCGTCCTTCGAATGAAGTTTCGTATTCTTTCATATCGCAGTCCTCCATTGTTGACAGCAACTGATGTTTAGTTGACTCCAATCTTCTTTTCTTCTGAGGGCTGCTTATTTCACATATATCTTCGTGTCGCTGTCCCTTATAACAATCTTTGAAGGTTACATTACAATGTTTACATTTGAAGAGCTTCTTGCAGCTCATCTCGTGTCTTCTCTTGTCATAACCTCGGAGGAACTTCTTCCCACATTTTCCGCATGCATATCCAGTAGCGCTTGGAATAATATCCTTATACGCTGAGTTATTCATCTTTATTCTTGATTTAATAACGTATTAATCACTGATCAATGAAATGTAGACCTCTTCACCTTGACACCACTTTAGAAAGCTGATTATTCTTGGAGAGAACACGATGTTAACACCTCAAGACTAATTAGCACAATGAAGTCCAATGCCCTAGATCACCATATTTATAGAGGGAGCACGAACCTTTTAGATCAATCATAAACTCGCTCCATAACCACCTGTATATGATCGCTCAACGTGTACTAACCCCCCAGCCATATAACCTCAAGTCTAGAGACAGGATGTTTATGACGTCACACCCAGAGACAGGATGTCTGGCAGCATCAAACACGTTTAAACTCGTCTCATAACTACCTGCTTATGCTGTCACACCAGCAAGAGAAGTATTCCCACACGCTCATTCAGACATATATTTCAAATTCAAGCCCACCACCACCATCACCACCTATTGTACCAAGGTTAATTCAAGCTGTATTATCACAATACTTAAAAGTAAAAGCTTAAAAGGAAACCTAGAAGATGTCCCCCTTATTTACTTAATTATCTCATGTTTTCATTCCCTTTTCAATTCTTCCTTTCCATCTTCTCACAGAAAGCCCATTACATTTAACTACAATCACGAGAAAAGCAATTTTTCCAGAGTTTCACAGATTCTAAGCTTCTAAATCGAACCCGGTAATACTTTTAATAAATGTATTTTAGCTCCCCAATATCAGCATCTACCATTTAATCTTTACTCGAACCTGATATGATCCATAAGCTTGAAGATATATGAAATCACCCCTTCGGGATTCTAAGTACTTTAAAGTAATTTTTTATAACGATAACGATATTTAAGGACTAGATACTCTGTTTACGTTTACCTTGACATGTCTATCTAAATTAAATTACGAGTTATTAAATGTTTGCAAGTAAATTTCATTGAATCGGTATTCGAACCCAGAACACCAGGAACAAAATAATTTATAATATCAGTCTGACATGTTAAACAAAGCTGTAGGCAGTTACATCATCGATCTAAGTGATATATTCTAGTGTACAGAGGAAAATTAAGAAAGTCATTAAAAATCGGGAATCGAACCAAGCACAACTGATTGGCAATTATATACAGCATTAATCACCCAGTACAGAACCTATCAATCATGCTTTGCTGCACTCCCCTACATCACTTAGTTTCCGAGATAATGAAAATTTAAAAATTAAGGATCGAACCCAGGACGTCAGGTATCTAATTACACATTTACAAGATACTACCTAATAACATAAACGCAATAAAGTTTATTTGGCGTCTTTATCTTAATTGGTTTAGGAGTTATTAAATTTATAAGTAAATTCCATCGAATCAGTATTCGAACCCAGAACACCAAGAACAAAATAATTTATAATATGAGTTTGGTATGCTTAAAGGTGCTGTATGTAGTTACAGCATCAATCTAACTGATATTTTCTAGAGTATAGAGTAAAATTAAGGAAGTCATTAAAAAATCGGGATTCGAACTAGAGACAACCGATTAAAAATTATATACAGTATTAATTACACATTATAACAGCTATCAAACATGCTTTGGTCCATTCCTCTAGCTTTCTTAGTTTCCGAGATAATAAAGTTTTTAAAATTAAGGATCGAACCCAGGACACCAGGTACCAAAATATACATTCACAAGAAACTACCTAATGACATTAATGTAATAAAGTTTATTTGGCGTCTTTATCTTAATTAGTCTCCGAGTTATTAGAAGATGAATTTGCATTCACTCCTAGGATTCGAACCCAGGCATCCCGGTCAACTTGCAACAATGTCCTAATGACGCGGAGCATTCCAAAGAATTGATTAGTTTTTATCCCATTGTTCTATCTCTTTTCATTCAGGAGATATAAGCGATTAAACATTAGAAATAAAATGGGCGGAGCTTGCCGGCATAGATCAAAGAACTTTTATCAGATGTCGGCATCTCTCTGTGGGCTCAAGTCGCTATTATATTTCTACTGTTTAATCGCTTATATCTCCTGAATGAAAAGAGATAGAACAATGGGATAAAAACTAATCAATTCTTTGGAATGCTCCGCGTCATTAGGACATTGTTGCAAGTTGACCGGGATGCCTGGGTTCGAATCCTAGGAGTGAATGCAAATTCATCTTCTAATAACTCGGAGACTAATTAAGATAAAGACGCCAAGTAAACTTTATTACATTAATGTCATTAGGTAGTTTCTTGTGAATGTATATTTTGGTACCTGGTGTCCTGGGTTCGATCCTTAATTTTAAAAACTTTATTATCTCGGAAACTAAGAAAGCTAGAGGAATGGACCAAAGCATGTTTGATAGCTGTTATAATGTGTAATTAATACTGTATATAATTTTTAATCGGTTGTCTCTAGTTCGAATCCCGATTTTTTAATGACTTCCTTAATTTTACTCTATACTCTAGAAAATATCAGTTAGATTGATGCTGTAACTACATACAGCACCTTTAAGCATACCAAACTCATATTATAAATTATTTTGTTCTTGGTGTTCTGGGTTCGAATACTGATTCGATGGAATTTACTTATAAATTTAATAACTCCTAAACCAATTAAGATAAAGACGCCAAATAAACTTTATTGCGTTTATGTTATTAGGTAGTATCTTGTAAATGTGTAATTAGATACCTGACGTCCTGGGTTCGATCCTTAATTTTTAAATTTTCATTATCTCGGAAACTAAGTGATGTAGGGGAGTGCAGCAAAGCATGATTGATAGGTTCTGTACTGGGTGATTAATGCTGTATATAATTGCCAATCAGTTGTGCTTGGTTCGATTCCCGATTTTTAATGACTTTCTTAATTTTCCTCTGTACACTAGAATATATCACTTAGATCGATGATGTAACTGCCTACAGCTTTGTTTAACATGTCAGACTGATATTATAAATTATTTTGTTCCTGGTGTTCTGGGTTCGAATACCGATTCAATGAAATTTACTTGCAAACATTTAATAACTCGTAATTTAATTTAGATAGACATGTCAAGGTAAACGTAAACAGAGTATCTAGTCCTTAAATATCGTTATCGTTATAAAAAATTACTTTAAAGTACTTAGAATCCCGAAGGGGTGATTTCATATATCTTCAAGCTTATGGATCATATCAGGTTCGAGTAAAGATTAAATGGTAGATGCTGATATTGGGGAGCTAAAATACATTTATTAAAAGTATTACCGGGTTCGATTTAGAAGCTTAGAATCTGTGAAACTCTGGAAAAATTGCTTTTCTCGTGATTGTAGTTAAATGTAATGGGCTTTCTGTGAGAAGATGGAAAGGAAGAATTGAAAAGGGAATGAAAACATGAGATAATTAAGTAAATAAGGGGGACATCTTCTAGGTTTCCTTTTAAGCTTTTACTTTTAAGTATTGTGATAATACAGCTTGAATTAACCTTGGTACAATAGGTGGTGATGGTGGTGGTGGGCTTGAATTTGAAATATATGTCTGAATGAGCGTGTGGGAATACTTCTCTTGCTGGTGTGACAGCATAAGCAGGTAGTTATGAGACGAGTTTAAACGTGTTTGATGCTGCCAGACATCCTGTCTCTGGGTGTGACGTCATAAACATCCTGTCTCTAGACTTGAGGTTATATGGCTGGGGGGTTAGTACACGTTGAGCGATCATATACAGGTGGTTATGGAGCGAGTTTATGATTGATCTAAAAGGTTCGTGCTCCCTCTATAAATATGGTGATCTAGGGCATTGGACTTCATTGTGCTAATTAGTCTTGAGGTGTTAACATCGTGTTCTCTCCAAGAATAATCAGCTTTCTAAAGTGGTGTCAAGGTGAAGAGGTCTACATTTCATTGATCAGTGATTAATACGTTATTAAATCAAGAATAAAGATGAATAACTCAGCGTATAAGGATATTATTCCAAGCGCTACTGGATATGCATGCGGAAAATGTGGGAAGAAGTTCCTCCGAGGTTATGACAAGAGAAGACACGAGATGAGCTGCAAGAAGCTCTTCAAATGTAAACATTGTAATGTAACCTTCAAAGATTGTTATAAGGGACAGCGACACGAAGATATATGTGAAATAAGCAGCCCTCAGAAGAAAAGAAGATTGGAGTCAACTAAACATCAGTTGCTGTCAACAATGGAGGACTGCGATATGAAAGAATACGAAACTTCATTCGAAGGACGATTGAAATCGTATTTTATACGATGCGAATCAGCTAAGGACCTAAATATGTATCTGCAAGAGGCAAAACAACGTATAATCCATGCTGTGCATAAAGAGCTTAGCATTCATAAGAGTGTTAAAATTAATCTGCTTGCTGAGTGTCGATTTGTTAACAGTATTGGAGAAACCTGTGACAAAACATTTAAAACACGGAATCAAGCTGTTTTCCTGGAAACTGATCTGGACTCAACGATGGAAGTGAAATTCAAGAAATTGGTGACTGAAATGGAGGAGTCTCAGCTTAAGGGTAGCAGCTGGGCTTTGCTTGCTGTGGAAGGAGTTCGACTTCGTATCAACAAGTACAACCCGTTACGAGGAAGTAGCTACATACCACTACCGTCAGCTGTTGAAGCAAGGAAAGCATGTATAAACATCCAGAACTTTAGCGACGAGAAATGTTTCATGTACTCTGTATTAGCTAAATTCATAGGGGAGAATGCACAGCGTGTGAACAAATACAAACAACTTCAAGACAAGTACGACTTCAGCTGTGTTTCCTACCCTACTCCACTTTCTCAAATACCTAAATTTGAGAAGTTTAACAAGATATCCATTAACGTTTTCGGGCTGGATGAGAAGCATGAAGTGTATCCGATAAAGGTTGCTGATATTGAACTACCTGAACATCGCGACCTGCTACTATTGAATGACAGCAGTGGAAAACATCACTACGTGTATATAAAGAATTTTGAGAAACTCGTTCGACGCCAGAAAACTAACCATAATGGACGGGTTTATACTTGTAAGCGCTGCTTTACACATTTTGATGATCGATATGGACGAAGTGGACAGGAAAAACTACAAGAACATGCAGCCGTCTGTATTCAACATGGTGTTGCAAGGGTAGTTATGCCTACCAAGGAGAAATCAATTGTTCAGTTTAAAAATGTTGAGAGGATGCTGAAAGTACCTTATGTCATCTATGCGGATTTTGAGAGTATTCTCACTCCATGCCATACGTGTACACCCAATCCTGAAACTTCCTATACAACACCTTATCAAGAGCACACACCAATGAGCTTCTGTGTTTACGTGAAACCTACATCCAGTGTTGAACATCTCGAAACTGATCTTCCTAAGCATCCCTATGTGTATCGTGGTGCTGATGCTGCTCAGACGTTTATGCTGTACCTTACATCTCTTGCAAAAATGATTGGTAATATATACAAATCTGCTAAGCCTCTGAAACTTACGGATCAACAGCAAAAGGATTTCGAGTCTTCTACGACATGCTACTTGTGTAGAAAACCCTTTACAGAAGAGAACTATAAAGTACGCGACCATGATCACATCAGCGGTGAATATCGTGGAAGTCTTCATAATGAATGTAATTTAGCCTGTAAAACACCTAAATATATACCAGTCTTCATGCATAACCTTAGCGGATATGACTCTCATTTCATTGTTAAGGAGCTGGGTTGTACAAGTGAACGTGTGGAGGTAATTCCTAACTCTGAAGAAAGCTATATCTCATTCACCAAGTATGTAGGAGATATAAAGCTTCGATTTGTGGATAGCTTCCGATTCCTCAGTACAAGCTTGGATAAGTTGGTAAAAAATCTAACCTCGTATCCTGAAACACTAAAGTACTTTGGAGAAGACAAATTGAAGTTGATGACCCGTAAGGGTGTATTTCCATATGATTTTGTTACGTCATGGGATGCCCTGAACGAGACCTGCTTGCCTCCTAAGGACTCCTTCTACAATAGATTAAATGAAGAAGAAATTACTGATGCTGACTACGATCATGCTGGAAATGTATGGGAGCTGTTTAATGTGAGAAACCTGGGAGAGTATAGCGATCTCTACTTAACTTCGGATGTACTTCTTCTAGCTGATGTCTTTGAGACGTTCAGAGAGCAAACCCTTAAAACACACAAAGTTGATCCTGCCCATTATTTTACCTCTCCAGGTCTTACATGGGACGCCATGTTGCTGTATACTGGAATTAAGCTGGAACTGTTACAAGATTATGATCAACTACTCATGGTGGAATCAGGTATAAGAGGAGGTTTATGCCAAGTTTCTCATCGGTATGCTGAGGCTAATAACACTTATATGGAGAAGTTTGATCCGACGAGACCAACCCAATTTATCACATACGAGGACGCAAATAACCAATATGGGTGGGCAATGTGTCACGCCCTTCCTTTTGGTGGATTTCAGTGGGTGTCACCTGAAGAAATCAACTTAGAAACACTACAAGAAGATGATCCTCATGGGTACATATTAGAAGTCAACATCGAGTATCCTGCCGAACTTCACGATCTACACAACGATCTACCTTTCCTGCCAGAGTGTATGAAACCATTGGAATCATCTACAAAGAAACTGATACCTCATCTTGGACCTCGAAAGAAGTATGTAGTGCATTACCTGGCTTTGAAGCAAGCTCTTAGTCATGGACTACGACTAACAAAAATCCATCGTGTGCTACAATTCCGACAGTCTCAGTGGTTGAAACCTTATGTGGAATTTAACAACAGGCTACGACAACAAGCTGCAAATGATTTCGAGAAGGATCTCTACAAACTCTTTAACAACGCTATGTTTGGAAAAACTATGGAGAACCTGCGTAATCGTATGGATATACGACTGGTGACCAATGAAAAAACTCTAGAGAAGCTGATCGCCAAGCCTACGTTTATCGACAGGACGATATATGCTGATAATCTAGCTGCTGTACATATGGCCTCTCGTCAGATTGTATTCAACAAGCCTATATACATTGGTATGAGTGTGTTGGACATCTCCAAGACATTAATGTATAACTATCATTACGACGTTTTGTTGCCTTATTATGGAGCTGAAAACCTGAAGCTTATGTATATGGACACTGATTCGTTCATTCATCGTGTAACAACTGAAGATGTGTACCAGGACAAGCTACGTTTTCTTGAACATCTCGATACAGCTGATTACCCTGCCAACCATATATGTTATTCTACTCAGAACAAGAAGGTATTGGGAAAATTTAAAGATGAGGCTAATAGCAAAATCATCCTACGCTTTGTTGGACTACGTCCTAAGATGTATGCCTTAGATATTCAAGGGTCAATGATAAAAAAGATTAAAGGTATAAAACGTAGCGCTATTAAGCAGTACATTTCGTTTGACAGCTATACAGACTGTCTTAAAACCTGTGAAATCATCAGAACACCTATGAATCTGATCCTATCACGAAAGCATGCCCTTGCTACAGTACAAGTGAATAAAATTGCATTGACTCCGTTTGATGATAAAAGAATTATTGCTGAGGACGGGATAACAACATATGCGTATGGACATTACGCCATTACAAACAGTGCTTAAAAGAATGTAAGTTAAAGATAAAGATTTTCTAGTGAGTCTACAATCTTAAAAAAGAAGGCATCTGTGTGCTGTATATGCAGATAGCTGACGCCTGATGAAGAAAGAAGAAGATGGAAGGGAAGGTGGTAACCCTGCCATTAGGAGCAATCCTAGTGCTAGTCTCAAGCCTAGATAAAAGGGGAGAGACATCTATAACGAACTAAAATAAAGGTATGTTGACGTAAAGCTTTTCAATTTGTGAACCAATATGCAGTTTATCCCTCTCCGCATCGTACAATAAGTGCTTAAAATATAATAAGTTTGTAAGATTTAGAAAAAAGTATATAAATTGTTGTAACGTTGGATGAGAAAAGTTTTATAATCGAATTACTCTCTATATTACCATGAGTACCTGTGATACTAGTTGAATTGCCTGTTAAAATGACTTAAATACCTGTGATACTACCCGAATCGTGTGAAATTACATTAAATAGCTCAGATACGAATTCCTGCTCTAAATTAGTACGAGAACCTGTGATACTATCAGAATTGCCTATTAAAATGACTCAAATACCATTGATACAACCTGAATCAGCTGCATTTACCTTAAATAGCCGTGATACAAAATCTCTGATCGAAATTATTACGAGCATCTGTGAAACTATGCTGATTATCCAAATACTTATGATATTACCTGAACTATCTGTAAAATACGAAACTAGGCTATAACCAACCCCTGGAACCTACCCTCCTGTAATGCTTGCTTAATTACTCTAAGCATCTATGTTACTTGAATTATCCTAAATACCTACGATACCCTCTGAATTACCTTGAAATATGAAACTATGCTATACCCAACCCTGGAATCTAACCTCCTGTGATACTAGCTGAATTAGCCTAAATACCTACGATACTAGCTGAATTAGCTGTGAAATCATGCATAGCTATGATGCAGTTAGCCTCTGGAATCTAGCCTCCTGTGATACTAGCTGAATTAGCTTAAATGCTCAAGATACTAGCTGAATTGGCTGTGAAAATGATTTAAATACCTGTGATACTATCCGAATCATGTGAAATTACCTTAACTAGCTCTGATACGAATTCCTGCTCTAAATTAGCACGAGCACCCGTGATACTACCTGAATTACCTGTGAAATATGAAACTATGCTATACCCAACCCTAGAATCTATCCTCTTGTGATACTAGCTGAATTAGCCTAAATACCTACGATACTAGCTGAATTATCTGTGAAATCATGCAGAGCCATGATGCAGTTAGCATCTGGAATCTATCCTGTGTTATTAGACGAATTAGCCTAAATACATACGATACTAGCTGAATTACCTGTGAAATCATACACTGCTATGATCCAGTCAGCCTCTTGCAATACTACCTGAATTACTTACCTGTTAAGTGTTAGTGGGTTAGCTTTTCCCGTTGCAGGTCATCTTTTTCCCTTTATGGCTCACCTTTTTCCCTTTGCTGGTCACATTTTCCCCTTTGCTGGTGACATTTTTCCCTTTACTGGTCACGTTTTTCCCTTTGCTAGTCAACTTTTTCCCTTTGTGGGTCACCTTTTTCCCTGAGCAGTCACCTTTTTCCCCTGAACGACTCACCTTTTCCCTGAATAGGTTACGTGATGGGCATGTCTAGAATTAGCGGTCTAACATTGACATCAAACAGTTTTCCACTAAGTTCACGTCTAAAGTCGCTTTCAAGTCTAGCACCTCCTATTCCCTATCTCTCCTGTATATAAGTCCATATTGCTACTCCTTTAGTATCTGTCTAGCCTAACACCTCTCCTCCTGTTCCTATACCTCTCATATAAACCATACTCTACTCCTCGACTTCTGCCTAGCCTAACTCCTCTCCTCGTTTCCCTGTACCTCTCATATAAACCATACTCTGCTCCTCGACCTCTGTTTAGTCTAACTCCTCTCCTCGTTTTCCTATACTTCCCATACATATAAACGCATACTCTACTCCTCAACCTCTGTCTAGCCTAGCACCCCTCTTCCTGTTCCTATACTTCTCATACATATAAACCATGCCCTACGTTTCAAGCCCTGTCTAGCCTAACACCACTCCCCCGATCCTCTACCTCTCAAAAGCTCATTCCCTCCTACCCTCCCCCCCTCTAGCTGAGTATCACTCCTTGGTTTCCTATCTAACCTAACTTTAACACCTGTCTATCCTAGCATAGGATCTCTCACCGTTTTCTCGTCTCTCCTTATAAACACATACTCAATTCTCCTAACCTAATACCTCTCCTCGTTTTCCTATACTTCTGATATAAACCATACTCTACTCCTCGACTTCTGTCTAGCCTAACACCTTTCCTCGTTTTCCTATATCTCTCATATAAACCATGCACTACGTTTCAAGCCCTGTCTAGTCTAACACCTCTCATCGTTTTCCTATACCGCTCATATAAACCATACATTACTCAGCCTCTGTCTAGCCTAACACCTCCCCTCGTTTTCCTATACCTCTCATATAACCTATACTCTACTCCTCAACCTCTGTCTAGCCTAGCACCCTCTTCCTGTTCCTATACTTCTCAAACATATAAACGCATACTCTACTCTCAACCTCTGTCTAGCCTAACACCACTCCCCGTATCCTCTACCTCTCATAAAGCGCATTCCTCTCCTGTCCCCTGTCTAGCTGAGTATCTCTTTGGTTTCCTATCTAACCTAATTTTAACACCTGTGTATCCTAACATAGGATCTCTCTCCGTTTTCTCGTCTCTCCTTATAAACGCATACTTAAACCCTCCTAGCCTAACACCTCTCTACTATTTCTTCCATATAAACGTATTTCCCTCCTTCAACCCTCTTTAGCATAGTATCGGTCGTCGTATTCCCTATCTCTCCCATATAAACGCATTTTCCTCCTTGAACCACCCCATCCAGCCTCGTTTTCCCTATCCTTTCCCATATAAACGCAAAAAAGTGGCCCAGCTCTCTCCTATATATCCTACTTCGGTGCAGCGTGGCAAGGAAAAAGGATGCTCTATGTGAACTTCTTCCGTCCCTTGGCTTTGACTGGTTGCTTGGGATATAAGAACCACCCCCTAGGGGCGTTGGACCCTTTGTGGGGCGGAATCCCTGGTATACCTGTCCGCCTGGCTGGGCTTCTATATATTTAGAAACTTTAAGGCCTTGTCATTGCTATGTCGTCACTCCGGTTTTGGCCGCCCTCGTAGGACCTGGGTACATATCCTCATTTCTGAATCGGCGCCGGATCCCCCCGCTTCACAATTTATTCCAAATCCTCAACCTTGGGTTTCTAAGCGGTAATAAATTAAGTATATAAAGTTTGTCCACATGTGGTAAAAGACTTTGCAAGGTTGGGCAGCTGTAATAAGAATTATCAACATGTATAGTCAACATTCTCCTACAGAAATTACTTGCAACGCAGTCGTATTTCGCACATAGAAACCTGCCAAACAAGATCATGAATCTCGTAGACCTTCACCGAGATCAAGGCCCTTAGAAATATTAAAATGTGGTATTATGTTGCACGGCAAAGGTTTACGTGACATCGGTATGGTTTGTATCATGTGCGTAGCCTCATTTTCTCGAAAATCTGCAACAGAACTGGTTTCTCCCACGAGAAGTTACTTATAACTAGTTTTGGGAAGGACGTTCACTTGATTTGATCTTCTATAACTTTTACAGGCCTATAATTACTAATGAAACTTAAGGATTTGAAAACCAATTCATCAACGTCTTCAGGTTTGGAAGTGGCCATGTACAGCATCACGTCTCAGTATAATTGCACCTTCTCATAGCCGAAAATAAAAAAAATCGGAGACTTTAATGCGCGCGTGATCATACGCAGATCAGGATCCAATAAACTACTACAGCGTGAGCCAAAACACCCCGAACCGCCTGCGCAGTGTTTTTCCTGTCCGCATCCTCGGCGCTCGTTGCCGTCTGCTGCTATCATAGAAAGGCGCGAATAAAACCATTCACCATTTTTAAAACTACTTTTAAAGGCTTTACTTACCAACTTTAGGACAGGAAATGCTGAAACTGGCCACCGTCGTTGTCCATACATTTTTGGCACCTCTTTAGGAAAACTATCCATCATGGAATTTTTGGAGGAATTTTCCAAACGATGACCAAAGTTAAGCGACTCAGTTGTGAATTAAACTGCGGTGTAGTTACTTCTAATTTGTATTAAGCGCATTGTAAAAAGTAGATAGTAGTATCTCAAAGTTTTAACACTGCTTTAAGAATGTTTTAACCTTGAACTATCGCGTCAATGGTGCAATGAATTCCATTGTTAAATACCACCTTGAACTGGTACACCCATACCTCCACAGGACCGATTCCATTTTTTTAATACGCGTTGAATATATATATTTTAAATAAAGTAGGGGACATACTACACTCCTGTATTAGACCTTTTGTTGTTCTGAATGGAGAGGTTAATATCTTCCCTATTTTAACAGAAGCCTGACACTGTTCATACAACCGCCGAATAAGTAAGATCGTTGGCAACTCAATACCAACACCCACCATTGCGTCCCTCAGTTGACTAATAGGCAATGACTCAGTGCCTATTAATCAAAATATTTTCTTACAATATTAAATTCTTAAGCCTTTGAAAACATCTATAGATGCACTGGAATTACAATTGAAAAATCTTTTGTTTCAGATGAAAGACGCCTAGAATATATGTATTTGCGGTGCAAGGCGAGTGTGGAACGAGTTAAATATTCTCTCGACATGTACTACACTTATAGAACGGCAATTCCAGAGATCCTTGCTGATAGAGATCCAAAAATGTCCTGGCTAAAGGAAGCTATGGACCATCTGTAAGTTATTAAATTATAGTATAGTACATTGTGATTTAAGAGTGGTTAAAATTTATAGCAGTATCGAGGAAAGTTTGAAAATACGAGACAAAAGCAGTTGTATATTTGATACAATATTTGGGCAATCAATAATAATTCTGTCTGTTAATTGTATGTTATCTACTTAGTTGCTCATTACCAAGTGGTTGAAATATCAAAATTGTTGGCGAGTACCAACCTCAAAAATACTGCATATGTTCCAAGACCAAATTTGTTCCAATAATCGGCCAATTGATTGAAGGCGGTCACGAAAGTTCATTATTATTGATTACTTTCCCCTGGTATTAGAAGATCATTAAAAATCAGCTATCTTGAGAAACTTCGAGATTTCACCGGAAAAACCTACACCCCCTCAAGAAATTATTCATCCGCAGTTTAAAGAAATCTATCTGCCAAATTAGTGGAGGAAACAGTCTAATTTTTTGGACATAAAAATCAAATGGTAATACAGTTTACGTACTTGGGCGGTTCATTTTACTATAAATTGTTGAAAAATGTCTAAAATTGCAACTTTGTTGTACGTGGTGCTTTGAAAGTTATCTTTCATGCATTGAGCAGAGCAACAGAGCATTTTATCGCGCATACATCCACACACTTTCATTGATAGGAAACCTAAATGGTGGAGAAATAAATTCCTGAAGACGTAAAAAGTGAGCCGAAATTGAGGAATTAAGACAGAAACGTTGAAAATTCCCAAATTTGACATTTTATTCCTCCGTCAAATAAAATCCTATTTTCACCGCAAAATCAAGTCATGCACAAAAAATTGCTTTATTCATGCATGTAGGATAGCTTTGAAATCATCACGTACAAAAGAGCTGCATTTCTGGTATATTTTTCAAACATTTATAACACTGATAAAATGAAATATCTAAAACCACCAAACACGTAAACTGTATTACGATTTGATCTTTATGTCCAAAAAGATACGTTTTTTTCCTCCATTAATTTGGCTGCTAGAATTTTTTAAAATGCAGACGAATACTTTCTTGAGGGTGTATATGTTTTGAGAACCCCTGAATTGAAAAAGAAATATCGATAAATGCCACAGTTTGTATTTAAGTTCAGAAATGTATAACAATGAGACATGAAGTTTTACAAGAAAATCCCCTCACCGCAAACTACACTTTATATTGAAGGCTTTTCTTAATTTTTGTTTTCTCACTAATGGCTCTAACGGTATCGTTTAAAATATCAAGAAATATAAAATGTTAGTTTTATAAATGTTAATAGCCTGTGAAGTTCTTCTTTATCCCGATTAAATTATTAATACGTTTGTATACATATAAACCATAAAAGATAACAAAGGTTGGTGCGAAAAACAATATCAAACTCTTTAGAACACCATTATGTCAAATAAGAGTATTCTTCTTATTAAACATTTCTGGGATACTTCTTACTGATTTGAATTTTCAAATCATATGTACTATTACGATGTATTAAGTCGCCATTCGTTTGTTTCTCGTGACCGTGCAAAGAGAACTATGAAATTTCAGAGCCAGCAACTGGCGATCCACTTTCTAAAGATTTGACTGTTGCTTCAGGCTCCTGCCCATTGTATCTCAAACGAACTGTGTATTCAAATATTTTCTGCAAATGCATATCTCGATTAATAGAAGGGGATAAAAATTAGTCTTTAAAGAATAGTTCGTGGAAAATGTTTAGACAAAATCACATAAATGTAACTTCAGATTTGTTTTCATTTCATTTTGTTATTAATGCAACAAAGTCTCTCATAATCCCATAAAGCTAATTTTATACAGAACCAAGGTAATTATACGATGATGGAATTAAACTAAGCACGATGGGCTTACACTAAAAAGCATATAACGGTATATTAATCTAGCTTCCTGTTTTCCGGTTGTTCCTTGGTCACTTTCATAATGATATGCTTCCTATATTAGTTTAACCTTTGTTAATATAATAATTACGTTGTGTTGTTCATAAAAACAACTCGGAACACAACATATTAGCCTTCACCTCATTTCTCTCCCATTTGACAACAGGAAAATCCAAGTGGAGTAATATTTCTGGTTTGGCGACTTTTTCGCATTAAATTATTGCGAGAATCCCGTTTTTGGATTAAGAGGATAATCAACATTACGTCAAAGGTTTTATTTCCTATACGGAGTTTTCATTCATAAACCATCTGCTATTGACCTTATTTAAACGTGTAAAATCCCTGTGTGTTAGATGATGTCACAGCTTGCGTGAATTAAAAGGCAGAGATCAATCTAAAAGGAACATTTACTTTTTTTATTTTAGACTACACATAAGTTTCTTAACAAAAGCTTTATCAGTTTAATCACAACTCAAAATCTGAACGGTAAAGTACTGTAATTTTCACCTCCTATTCAGAAATAATTACTGTAAACTTAGTATTTGTAACACGCACTTTGGAGGTTACAATACTTAAATTTGTTCAACCTTGACGGAGTACTTCTTAGCATCGTTTTGTCCATCTGTCCGTCCATAAAATGTGTTAAATTTATGTTTATTTCTCTACCCACTACCATATTTTTATACCTGTTCTACAAACTATTCCTAATAAGCTTATTTTTGTATCTACTTCAGATAAACGTTTGCAGAATCGTGTTGTTTTACTTTCTCTTCCACGTAATTACTAGGCAGAGAGGAAGAATTCGGTACCGAGATTTCACGGAAATACATGTTTGGGGTCCTGAATCCAAAATAAGCATTTTTAGAAATTTCAGTGTGTGTGTCTGTTAAAGCATAACTCAAAAATGAAAAACCGGATAAGCACCAACCTTTATTTAGGTTCAGTACCTCCCAAAGATGCGACACGAAGATGTTCAAAAACATTCTCTCACCCTCAAACACATGGAATATTTTTCAAATATTTTTATTTTCTAAAAACGGTTAACGATTTTGATTAAAATACCACATAGTAAAGATATTTACATAACAAATAAAACGTAAATCTTGAATTTTCTGGGAATAGCCTAAGAAGTCCACTTTATCCGGAAGAAATTTCGTATAATTTTGTATAACTGATAACCGTCAAGCGAAAGACGAAAACACGCTATACAAAAAATGCACATCTCCTTAAAACACACAAGTTATTTTAAATAAACTTTTAGTGGTATAGTCCACTTCTGAGATATCCGTTATTCAATGTTCGAATTATCCAATACTTATCATTCTTTTTAAATTCTATCGATTTTCAGTTGTTTCTCGCGATTACATGGAAACAGTTGAAATTTTAAGGGCAGCATATAGCGTCCAATTGTTAAATATTTGACTACTGCTATTCTCTTTCTATCTATAATGAAATATGTAATGTACTTGTTTTTGTAAGGTTTATTTGGATTAAAATGTAGTAAGTAGAAAATAAGTTTGGTAAGAATAGTTTGTATACCCACTAATACAGATAGAGGCTAGAGAAAGTCATATGAATGTATTACATCAGATTTTTTATTTCATTGTAGGTAAAGGAGAGATACATGATGAAGCGATTGTCAAATCTAAAAAAAAAACAGATCACCATATGTTTGACTTTTAGCATGGCCAAGAGAAGCAAAAGAATGGCACTTTCATACCTAATCAATTAAAAAATTAGAAGTGTTTTAAAACTAAAAACAACATCAAGTAATATCAAGCAAATGGCAAACGTCACAGAAATAATTATTTCACGTAAATCATGCATTTTAACAAGATAAACATACATAATCTTCATAACCTACAAAGCTATCCAAAACCCATAAAGATACACGTTTTATTAGTCATGCAAATATCATAAGCATAAGGAACTTTTATAAAAAATAACGAAACGCTTTTCCATGTTTACGATGTTTGGGGTTGAGGGCCCTCTACTGCATTAATTCGCCAAGAACCAAATGTACTGGTATTTTATGCAATGTGCACTTTTACGATTTAGAGTAATAAAATTGCTTATTTTATAACTGGACTTTCACTAATGAATATATACAATCCCTGTACCATTTTTGATGTAGCTTAGCAGCAAAATTGTGGAATTCAAAGAATAAGAGTTACACAACCACTTGTTCTACAGTTTATAATTGTTATTGAAGTGGTTAGTTAATTTAATTTAAAATATCATCAACTCCCACTCCTACAATGGAAGCAGACATCTAAGCTTGATGCTTAAAAGAATCATCACTAATTTCGTCACTGAATACGAATAAAGTGTGATTCACAGAGTTATCAAGCTTAGTATGTGTAAAACCATCACATTTCTGGAAAACTTTGGTTCATATTTGAAATAGCTATTGTCAACATAATATTATGACATTGTGGAAAGGTTCCATTCGGCGATGAAGCAATCTCCATACACGTGCAAGGATTGGAAAGGTTAAGCAAGGATGAATACCTTTAAGGTAATCCATTTCCTCACATCTCTCCCGTTGCATTTCTCTCTGATGTATCACAATTAAATCAGGGACAAGAAATACTTGGAAAATTCCTGTGAAGGCAGCTCTGAGCAGTCGTGAAGACGAACTTTTTTAACCCGAAGGACGGTGAATGAACGAAATTCTTGAAGAGGTGTTTAAATGGCCCTGGACTAGAGCTTAGAGTTACCGCACCACAAAAACGTGTGAGGCACGTATTCGGGAGGTCCCGGTTCAATTCCCACTCTAATTTAGGGTTTTTCGTGGTTTAGCTTGGTCGATAGGCGAATGCTTAGGAGGTTTTTCATGTACCACAACTTTCTTTCTCTCCATTTCCCTCCTACGTTTCAGGTATGCTTATAGGTTTCGTGACGTGGGGAGATGCTGGACAGTTGGTGCGGGTGTTTTCTCTAAGGAAAGAGTGTTCCCCTGGACACTAGAGGGCTGCATGGTTGAAGAGTCGTTCATCGTCTTCTTTAGGCAGCTCCAGTATTGGGATGGTCTTCGAGTAGGAACTACTAAGGACTTATGAGCGTCTCTGTGACCTGTCTGCCCGCAGTCTGTAGCCTCCTGTGGTTCCTTCACTTCATATTTTCTTCCTGGGAGTAAGAGTCGCAATAGATCTGCCTTAGATCGCGGTGCGCGAGGTGTCCGCTGCCGTTGTGTACCCTACACCTAACCCTATATCAGACATTCGTCTTCACAGGATAAGGGAAAATCCCGAAAAATACCTTATCAGATAATTCAGCCTAACCGATATTCTAACTCGTGCTATCCTCACATCACGGAGAGGAGTTTATATAACTTTCTATGTATCTTATCGTATCTTCAAATACTTACAAGAACGTTATCCAGTATTACTTGCCTCAAGATGTCAGAGACAGCTATAATTGTAATTAGAAGTAAGAAATATTAGAAATACAGTGTGCCCACGAATTTATAGACTAACTCTCCAGAATCTTATTGTACAGACAAATTGGAGACAAAGACTCTAATACACTATGCTCTAAGTGCAGCAGTTCTCAAGTTATAGTCTGCTAAAAGTTAATCAATGCAAATCGTGATGTTACAGTGTAGTTTAATACTACACACTTACTGGTCTTCCTAATAACACTCATGTGGGCTAGAATGACTTACCTGGCAAAAGGTCACTTATCGCGGTTCCTCTCTTCCCTTACAATCCCACATTGTCTTCAATTAAAGGAAGATGTAACAGTTTTTGTATTGGTTATTATTAATTAACGCCATGATATTACTTCCTCTACGGTTTACCTATGATAAGTAGAAGTATTTTGCCCAAATATTAATATGGAAATTTAACTGGAAATACACGTTTTGAAACCTCCAAATAAAAAAAGCACTTTTAGGAACAGTCTGTGTGTGTAAAAAAGCATAATTCAAAAACGAAAAGTTGGCTAAGTACCGAACTTAGTATTTAAGTTCACTATTTTCCAAGAACGATGGGAATATTTTCAAGAAAATTCTCCCACCACAAACTACTCTTTATATAATAGCTAACGATTTTGGTTAAATTAACATATTTTTAAGATATTTGTAAGAAAAAAGATTGCATATCTTGAATTTTCTGCTATTAGCCCGTGAATTTCTTTTCATTCAAAATAAATTACATATAATTAATTTTGTACACTTAGTATACCATAAGAGATATAAAACGTTTTACCACAAAAACTGCAGACCTGTTTAGAAACATAATTTATATGAAATATCTGCTCTTTACCATCAGCCATTTTCGAGATATTCGTTATTTATTACTAGTTCGAATCTGTCAATACTTTGTCATTTTTTAATGTTCTGCTGCCGTTCAGTTCTTTCCCGCGATGTCATGGAAAGAGTATGGAATTTAAATGCCAGCTTATAGCGATCCGCTTTTAAACATTTGACTAGTTCCTGTTTCTTTTTTTTGTGTGTAAGCATGTTCAATTGAACTCAGGCAAGCGAGCCAAGTGGCCGGGCCAGCCCGCACGAGTATATCAGCAATAAGCTCTGTCAAGTTCACAGCACAAAGCTTTAGGTGATAACGCTGCCTTTTCATCGGTTAATTCTTTAGAACTATTATACTTAAAATATTAGTCTTTATTTATTCCATTTTGTCCATGAAATAAGAGCCTGAATATTTAGTGGGCGAATTCGTGTATATACTGTTTAAAGGAAACGAAACTTAAGACACAGATAAAATGTAAAGGAACAAGAACTAAAATGTTAAATCAAATATAATTATAAACTTAAAACTCCTGTTTCAGATTTTCCCTATTCATCAGGGTAAGAAACAAATTTCTGTCGGTTTCTTTACACTCCTGTTGTGTGAAAATACGAAAAATTCTGTTATAATGACTACACTTTTTAATCTTTTAGTTGGACCAGTCCTTCTTAGTTTATTCAATTCACTTTTCTTAACTTCGCTTTAACTCCTTGTTCATATCGCGGTTAATATAAATGTTGCTTCTCGTGAATCAGTGTACGCCAGACTGAGGGTCTCAATTGCATAGCCGTCCTTTCTACCATATATTTGTTGTTGTTGAGTTTTGGGATGATGTGGATTTAGTGATTGTGGAACTGTTCCTGCTATTTGAGCAGTCATCGTGAAACCGATAGGTGGCCTTAGTTGTGTAGTCGCCTTCCTATATCATCTATTTTATTTTTCTGCTCTCTAGGTGGATCTTTGGGTCGTGGTGATGAACATCCATTCCTGTATTTACCTGGGAACTGATATAAACTGCGAAAAGCCCCATTCACATTGTCTGCTACACGTAATTTGAACCCACGGTACCGAATTTAAGCCAGAGACGCTACCGCCTGAGCACCTTGTTGTTTGAACAAGTATTTTTCCACAAAGTACCTATTAACTTCTACTGATTTACCTGAAACAAATGCACTAATTCCTTATCTGTAGTGCTCTTGTTCTGCTCGTCATTGCATCGACTAAGCTGTCGTCATTCTAAAAATTAATTACATGCATAGGTTTTTTTTCACAGATTCAAAGAGATGGAAGTCTCAGGGTGCGAAATCAGGGCTATAGAGTGGACGAGGTAGCATCGTCTAACCCAATTGCGTGATGTATTTTTCGTCTCTAAACCCATCAGCTCCGATGGGTTCGGCGAGTTCGACCTGAAAACAATCCAGCAGATATGATGCTCCAGCATGATAGTCCATTACCTCACACAAATCCAAAATTTCTTACATGTTTGCGATTATTCCCGTAACCAGTGTCAGACGATATTGTGTAATAATGAGATAAATGTATGTATTTTCAGATGTTTCTTGCCGTTGCCTCAACTCACAGAAGATTTATGCAGAGTGGTTGTTATTCGTGTATTGGAGAAGGAATCCAAAAGTTTCAGCGTCACGGATGTTCTGAAGATGGTGTTCATGATAATAGACGTGCTGTATGTGGAGGATTATACCTCGTCCAGTATCCTGGTGATTGACAACAATAACGTAACACTGGGACACGCTACCAAATTCACTCCTCCAGTGCTGAGGAAACTTCAGCTTCTGGCGCGCGTAAGTCTAACCACCAACTAGGATTACAAAGTTATGTTTCCATTTCTATAATGGATACAGATGTAGGGTATTAGAACTAACAAGTTACTCAATCGGCTATTATATAGCGTTTAGTATCATGCGTTATATATGTGCAATATGAAACACATGATATCAAACTAAAATTAATTCATTTTTACTTTCTTTACTACATATCTGGTTATAGCAGGCACAGGAAGAGTGGTAATCCATTCAAAATTTAGGTTTAAGATTTCACTGGAAATATAGGTTTAGCTTTTACCCTCTCTGAACTACAAATTACATTTTTTATTTTCTTAAAATTCTCCAAACTACTTATGTTGAAGATGATTGAATGATAAATCAAACACATATCTCGAATAGTTTATGAAGTCTTCTTTATTAGAATGAACGTTGTACAGTTTTCTGTAACTGGTAAACCCTAAGAGGTATACAAAAACATATTGCACAAAAATGTAAATGCCTTTAAAGCACCCAATTTATTTCAAGTAAATTGTTTGTGGCATTAGCCACTTCCAAGGTACTATTGTTGATTTGAATTTTCCAATACTTTATATCACATTGTAAAAATATAGATGAGAGATAAGAACTACTGTTACATGCTGGGGTGAGGGCCAATAGTTTTCCAGCAAAAATATAAAAAATATTAAACTTTAATCACCCCAACATTCACATGGGGAGGGGCGTAGCTACAGATACTGGAGAGGACCAGGACCTTGGTAACTGAATTCAGCTGAAAACGTGGGGTTTTTAACAAATTATACACAAATTTCACATCATTTACATTACCTGTGGTTTATTAAATAAAATAAATGGTTTCCCTACATCACACACAGGGAAGATCAAGGATTGAGGGGAGATGCCTCACACACACGCAACTTACACACCAAGTACCACACTCAGACTGACTGACGCTCAACACACACAAAGAAACATAACGCTAAGGCTATTCCTCTCTCTCTCTCCCCACCTCTAGCTACGTTCGCCCGCTAGAGGTGGCGAATTGTCATGTCAGACGGAATTCAAACACAAAGCCGAAAGAAAATACTCCAGCAATGCTGTCGCCAATGCGACGCAATAATGTGTCTGGCATGACAATAGCTACCAATGCCTATCAATACCTACTAATACGCCAGAATACTTGAGCAGCCCTAGTCCAAATACAACTACCCTTTAAACATCACTAGGGACGTAGCTCAAAAGGATACTTAAAGGATAGATAGTAAAGCGATTAATACGTAAAACTCTAAAATTTACTTGCTATTTGTTATGAATCCACAAGTGATTTCAGCCTTATAATGTGTAGCTGATGTAGGCTGTAAGCCAGGTTTGAGAGAAATTTCTATATCCGAGGTGCATATCTAAATTATGCGTGCAAGAGATACCAAGTTTAAGTCCTTAAATACCAAAAATAACGACATAGCTGTGCCGGGCAAACTACGTGAATTCGAGAAAAACTACAGCCAAGAGCCATGTTGGATATCCATTTTATTCAAACACACAAGGAAGTAAGTATTAGCGAAACTTCGGGAATAATTCCGAAGTTACATTAATTTTGGAAATTATAACTGACAAATCAATATAGAATATAAGGACCTTTATATTTATTTTAGTAGCTTGCAAGTTTATGTTGTCCGTCGTCCTTCGTGGTGTAGTGGTTACCATGCTAGCCTCTAATTCCCGAGGTCGCGGAGGGCGATGGATTTTTTCGGGCATAAAAATCCATAGCCTGGCTTTTTTAGGAAGGGAAGTAAAGCCGGTGGTCCTGTGTCATAGATTTACGGCACGTAAAAGAACCCCAAGCCTGGTAAAGAGGCCTCTGAGCAAAATTGAGGGTCTTTCACGCCCAATATAGAATGGGACGCTAAGAACCACACCAGTTAATGAGCGTCCATAAATAAAACTCAACTTAATCTTTTTGTTTATGTTGTGCTTTAAGCATTGATCAAATCGTTACCATAATATCAAGAAATAAACAAATCCACGTGAGGAATAAATGCAGGCGGGAGGCAGAGGAAGTTCGCGCAGAAACAACACACAGGCCGTATTATGTCACCATTCCCGGTGCGTAGCACGAGGTCTGCAATAAGGAAAAGTAGAAGTCGAGTCTGTTAGTCACAGTGGACGGGTTCGTAAGCAAGTCAAAATGCAAACACCCCCCGCGAGATCATACGCTCATTCAGCCACTTGTGGATTAAGGACGTGTTTTGATTAGGTGTAAGAGAAACAGTATATTAAACCTGTTGTGGATCGTTTCGTTTATTCTTATTCACGTACGCTGTGTTGACTTTTCGATGGTCAGACTGTACTGAACTCTGGTTCCGGCATTATCTCTTCTGTCTAAACCTAGCCATGACGCACTAGTTACCTCGCCTGAAAACTGACAGGTAGTAAGTGCATCTCGTACATATGCGAGATTGCTATAATATAATTTCTTAAAACCAAATGTCTTCGAATACTTCTTCACATTTCATATGAAAATGTGAATAAGCTATAAAGTAATAATTAATTAATTCTGGCTTCCATTAGCTACAATATCAGCCCTGACAAGAGCGGGGCTGCAAGATAGTTTCTTTTTGTTTGGTTAGATATTTCAGGTAAGCTATAATCTGCAGGTAGCAGGTTGATTAACCTGATTTAATGCTATATATATATAATGTTAAATCCAATCCCGGAGTTAATGACAGGAAAATAAATCTGGATTAGTGTCTTATTTTAGTTTTCTTCACTGATTAGAGGTGTTTAGCCGTTCCTGGTCTACATAATAATCGTGAAGTATCTTATAAATAGCGAAAGTCGCGATTAAATATATTAATAAAAGTTTATCACTTGTTTAACTCGTTTCTTTGTTTTTACAGAAAGCCTTCTGCTGCAGAATAAAGGAGATTCACTTACTGAATGCTTCATCTTATGCCATATCAGCGTACAACCTGCTTCGAACAATGTTGAATCCTAACTTCGCCAAAAGGGTGAGTTGCTTGTTACCGTCTGTAGAATGCTTTGATCGTTGATTCCCAATCAAAATATTTTAGATGCATCGTCCTTTGAAATAAAATAAAATTGTTTCATTTCTCTCTTTTTAAGACGTTTGTTTGTATGAGTAACAAAAATAGCAATGGAACTCATTCAGCTGATGCGATATAATGTTTGGAAGGAAAACATATCACAAATATAAAATACTAGTATACTGATTATCGCCCATTCATAGAGCATACGACACTATAAGCGAATGATACATAAATTGAAATCATAATTAGAAAAGAAAATTTGGTAAAGAAATATTCCAGGCCTAATTTTAGAGCAATGGAAAAGCCCCAGTCAGGGAGAGTAATAAATAAATAAATAAATAATAATAATCCCGTGGAGCATCAGCTCATGAAGGACCTTGATCTGCCAACTCGACTGCCGGTCTCACGCCCAGGTATACACAGCAGAGGTGGAATCATCCAACCGATACGGGAAGGTGATGTGGCCAACATTACGCATCCCCCAGCTAGAATATTGACCTCCGTGGCCGGAATTGCTGCCAATCCCAGCTCCTCACTTTCCTCACGATGCTGATTGGACACTAAGTCCTAAACCGGACTTAAAATCTGCATACCCATGGGTGTGATTGAATTCGTGCGCGTTCTGTGGCCAGGAACCACAGTTCAAAGTTTTAGTCCATAGCACAATGGTGCAGACAGTCAGGGAGAGTAGCCCTGGCGGAATTCGAATACGTGCCTTAACGAACTCGGCCACCCAGTTCAAAGTGCGTGCGTGTCTATCGTGAACTTCTGAGCCCCTCCCGTTGGGGAGCTGTTTCGATTGGTTGGTTCCGACACCCACGGGTGAATGGGTGCATCTGGAGGATGCTTGCGCGATGCTAAGAAACGCCCTAAGGTCCACCAGTGCCAGCCTGAAAAATTAGAAGTCAGTAGCTGGACTTTGTTGCTCCGACTACGGTTTTCAGTAGTGTTCCTTTTTTGGCTGACGGGCGTAAGTGACGTATTCACTTCCGCCACTACATAAGCGGGAGGAAGAAGAGACCATTTCAAATTTCACTTCAGAGGGAGTGCCCGCGGATGCCCCTTCCCTGGTCTTTGAGGGGGACATTGGGCAGTCCCTCCGTTTCTTTTCTGCCTGCCTGTCTGTGAACAGCATAACATAAAAAACCAAATATCCGATGAATGCCAAATTGGAGCCACACGTTGTTTAAGCATTTCAGGGGAACAAGTTCAGGAAAATTCTTACGCCTCAAACTACCCTTTACATACCAAATATTTCGTTAGTTTTAATGTTCTCACTAATAACTAACGATTTTGATTAAAATAGAATATATTTGGGGTATTAATGTGAAGAATTATATGTACAACTTGAAAAACCTATCAAGTCCTCTTCATTCTGATTGAACCTTGTATAATTTTGTATGAGTTGGAAATAGTACAAGATGGACAAAAATTTAGTAGATGAAAACTGTAGATCTCATTCAAATGCAGAAACGTGAAGCTTCTTGAATTTAAAATCTTTCCTAATAAATGGTATTTGGCTGATAACACGGATAAAGGAATCCTTTTTATATGAATCATATAATACTGTAAAAGCACGCGCATGACCGGCTCGTCTACCTGGCGCGGGTGAGGGTAATGGCCGATCCCTTCCAGAACAATAGGCGTGCGAAACAATAGCCCATTTGTGCACTTTGATCGCTCGTGCCGTTTCGAGTATGTTCCGCTACTAGAAAGTTACGTTTTGTATGCAGGCCTATATAAGGAGCTGCACTTGCCGGGGTGCATTAAACAGTAATAGGTTATAGGTATAGGTTATACAACGGAGGAGGACACCTTGCGCATTGCGACCTACATAGATCAATTATAGGCTACCACTCCCAGGAGGAAGGGATGAAGTGAATGACCACAGGAGGCTACAGAACACAAAGATTGCGGAAGTCCCTGTTGCAGCTGCCTAGAGATGGAAATGGACGATTCGTCGACCAAGCAATCCCATAGTATCCAAGGGGAATATTCTTTCCTTTGAACAAGCATCCGCGCCATCTTCTCGGCACCGCCAAACGCCACAAAACTTAGAAACACGCCTGAAAGATGAGAAGAAAACGGAATCAAAGGAAATGAGTGAAAGGAAATCGTGGTAAATTAGAAACCAACCCAACATTCGCCTACTGACCTGGGAAAACCACGAAAAAACGCAGGCTAGAGTGGGCGGTCAACGGGAATTAAACCGGACCTCCCGAATGCGAGCCTCACACGTTGCCACGAAGCCTCCTGGCTCGATTTAAACAATAATATTTTTATCCATATTATGTTATTTAAATACATTTCGCCAACAATTACAATAATTTAGATACATACAACATTCTGAAAACACGTTCAAAATTGTAATTGAAGTATAGAGGAATAAATCCGTCATAATAATAAAACAAGGAAGTATAAGTAATTCTCCAGATGACGCATGCAAAAATGTAATCCAACATGAAGAAAAAGCTCTATATTTTTTCTAAAGTGAGCTTTGTCTACCTCTCATAGATTCATAATTACACCAAATTATATAAAATTCACTGAGAGTGAAGCGATTTTCACATTCTATTTGCAGAAATTTCAAGATGTAGATTTTATTCCTCATATGCATATGTGAAACATAATCTATGATCAAAACCATTACAACCGTTTTTGAAAAAATAAAAATAATGAAACGTAATGTATCAAAATAATGAATATAAAGGATAGTTTGTGGTAGAGGAATTCAGTGAAAATATTCTTGTTGAATCTATGTAGGATGCTGGATTTAGATATTTAGTTACATATATATCCGGATCTGGATTATGCTGTTCCCAAGCACACACACTTATGCAAACATTAGGAGTGTTTGAAAGTGTTTTCTTATTAACACAGTTTAAAGTGTGCTGAAATTGGTATAAAATTAAGGGTACTTTATATAATGAGCGTACTTAAATTTTACAACTTTTAGAACTTTTTAATAAATATTACTAATGTAACCATTGTTAACCATTTTTGCCAAAAAATAAATGTGTCTACCTTGAATACAAAAATGATTAAAGATCCGTATATGTTTGTCCGTGAACAGCATAACAAAGAATGGAACGTCGGATATATGCCAAATTTGGTATTTAAGTTCAGCATCTTCTATAGTTGCGACACGTAGATTTTTAAGAAAATTTCCTCCATTCCAAGATACCCTTTACATTATACTTTTTCTGTTGCTTTTGATTGTTTATCAAAAAAATGGCTTCAACGATTATGATTAAACTGCTATTTTTTATGTGTGCATGACAAGATGTACGTATATCTTGAATTTTATGCGATCACAAAATGATGTCTTGTTTATTCTGAATGGGTTTTTATAATTTTATATAACCGGTAATCTACAATCCATAAGCAAAAACTGAGCACAAAAACGTGTAGATATAGTTAAAACCCGACATTTATGTGCGCTGATAGATATTCTCCTGATATTCGTTGCTTCTGATTTGAATTTTCTAATATAGGGTCTTTCAACAAGAGTGTCCTATCTTTGAACTTAATTAAAACACGTTGTATATATGATAGTTTTATTTATTTTTTATTTTGGAACATAATTAATGTCATTACGTGTGGAAGAGAACATCAGTTAAGTGACCGCCGCGACTTCGTTGGGTTGCGCCTATACGTTGACCCAATTTTCAATGGCAGAAGAACATAAATTAGGTCCAACTTCACGAATAACACGCGTGATGATACTGTTTCTGGCTTTTTGACAAAAACACGATATTTCACATAACCCCACAAGAAGCAATCCAGCGGCGTTAAATCACATGACCTCGGTGGGCCAGTTAACATCACCACCACGGGAAATGATGAAACCTCTGAACTTCTCCTTCAAAAGATCGATTGTTTTGAGAGCAGTATGACATGTGGCACCATCTTACTGGAACCATTCTGAGATCCATACCATCCAATTGAAGCCAAAAATAGTGCCTTATAAGAGCCCGGTATCTTTCTCCATTGACAGTTAGAGTTCTCTATCTTCATCTTGAAAAAATTATGGACCAATGATTCCACCATACCAAAATCCACACACACAGTAACCTTTTGGGGATGAAGTGGTTGTTCTTGGATCTGCATTGTATTGTGATTGTTCCAATAGCGGCAATTTTGTTTGTTAACAAAACCATTCATCCAAAAGTGAAGATGATTTTTCGACAAAAATCCGGGTCAGCTTTCAATTGCTCCATAGCCCAGTCAGCGAATACACGGCACAACCTATGGTCGTTGGCCTTAGTTCTTGAGTTAACACCATTTTGTAAGCGTGAAACTTCAAGTTCAGTTGCAGAATTCGCCAAGTTGTGATCGGCAAAAGCCCCAATTCTTGCGCTCGACGAGCAATTGATTTGTTTCCGTTTCGTATACTCTCACGAACGGCGCCTATGTTTTCGTTGGAGCGCTTACGTCGATTACGTACAGGCGTTCTTTGATCGCTGACAGAGCCACTCCTTTCAAATTTATCGATCAAACGCCGAAACGTTCTCTCGCAGGGACGATTATGCACACCGTAAACTTCATGCAATACACGGAAGGTTTAGCGAACAGATGATCCATTTTGATAATAAATTTTCACAATTTTTACCCGTTGCTGAATGCTATAACATTCCATGTCTATTTGTCAATAACAACTGTAACCACATGAAAAATATGAGTGCTGTAACTCAATAACAACTGCAGCTATCATATGTTAAAGATAGGACACTCTTGTTGAAAGACCCCATACTTTACATTTCTGAAGTGATAAGTCATCACTCATTTCCTACTCGCGATAACATGGAAAGAATATGAAATGTCAAAGCTAGAATTTAGAGAACTGTTTTTTAGACATTTGAATATCGCTTCAATCTACTATATCCCCCTTGTACCAAGAGCGCCAAAGAAAATCTCACCGCACCTCGCGTCTATGTCACATTATTTATCGTTGTATGTGGCCTTGCGAAGCTATGGCTATTTCATTGGTTGCTTTAGGCCACGGTGCAAGGATGCGCCACTCATTCTGCTAAAGTCACACCAATAACCACAACAAAGTTTACAAAACGACTTAAAAGCGAAATATATGTTTACGCTCCCGATCGTATTGGCTAAAAGAGAAAGAGGTAGAGTGGGTGCTTTCAATTTTTCATACAGCCTCTTGTCGTGAATGGTAGCCCATACCTTATCGGCTGGCAAGGATACACATTTACAGGGGTTAAAAGCTAATGGGAAAACTTGATGAGCGCCCACGTTAGCGAAATGTAGAATGCGTATGTGTGAGAAGATTTTCAGGAGGAAAATGGTATTTATTAAATGCATATCAAGGCAACACTTTATAGCAAAAATAAACAGAACTGTATTCTAACAGTGATATCAATGCTTGTTGCTGCATAGAAGCAAACATAACTAAATAATACGTAAATAAAGCAGCATGTTTTCCCTCTAATTCAAACTATAATTGGTTAACATATCTTTACTAACATATTGCTGATCATAGGAATACAACAGGATTATAGACAAAAGTATAATCCAATTTTATTGCTATAATATGTATGTTGTATTTGGTAAACCATATACAGATTTATCTCTAGTTTCTAAACATGATCAGTCAGTTATAACAAAGGGGTAATTTACATTTAGTAAACGAATAACACCATCTGCGGATGTTTTATGGAGTGACCGTCTTCTCCACTTTCCCGGAACGTTTTTATCCAGTAATTTACTATAAAAACACTTTTATGCACTTCCATTGCAATTGCTGTAACAGTGTGACTAGCCTCCCCCAAACCCACGATACGTTTACAAGTAATATTTTGGTTTCAATAGCACCAGAAAAAGCAAAGACGTGAACCTCCCCTCTTTTCTCCCTTATTGTTGTGTGTTATCAAGCCACCACGCTCTGCGATAGGTAAGGTGAAGGACACGCCTCAACAGACCCCAGAAAACGATACAAAATCCACCGAAGATTTTTTTTGGCGCTCTGTGTACTTACAAGGAAATAGTACTGAAACTATTTCTATAAATGACTATTTCGATTAAACATGTAGAGATAGAAATATTATATTTTGTAAGAAATGGGTATAAACGATAGTAGAGTAAGTGACAGATGCTTTGTTTTGTTTTGTTTACAGTTCTACGTTCACAAAGCTGGATATGATACATTGCAAGATTACATCTCACCCAAGATTTTGCCTGTAGAATTTGGTGGAGAATCAACAAGTGATATGAAACTCTGGGGTATGTATTTATAACGTCTGACATGCGGTGAAAAACTTGATCATTTATAGAATCTGAAAACTTTATCAACAATTCTTATTGCAATATTACCCCGTTGATAAATATCTTCTATTGTTGAAGATTCAAGGATAGTAGATTTCTTTGTACGCTCTTAATTTATCTATGCTTCTCAAGTGATGTTGCCGATCAAAGGAAAATGCAATATCTCCAATATAACAGCAAGAAAAGCAGGGCGAGAACTTTGTGTGTACACAGGGTGTGAACACTACTCAGGAGTTTTACATTCAGGGGCAAAAAGGGTTGAGGAAGGATTTGCAAAGACCCTCTTCTTAGAAGGGACTTTGTGCAGATACACGACTACTACATACACCATCATTGTTTGAAAAACTATCCTCTGTTAAAGGGAGATTAAAAGTCCTATCCTGTGAAGCGGGATTCTTGGTTGGTGTGTTTTGGGTTATAAGAAATAGGGTAGGTAATTTCCAGAAAAGGATAGTCTCCTCTCTCAGGAAGTGTGGAGAGGAGAGATAAATGAGTACTTAACCTTCACTCTGTCACTGCCCCTTTACACCCCACTAAACAAAACTAAAAGAAAAGAATTTCCCATACCTCCGTCCAACAATATTCACGTTAGCTGCATCCCACAATCAAACAAATTTATTGAACTTATTTATATTTTTTAAGGAAAATGGAGAGGAAAATCTTAGGTATAACTCTGAAAGACTGAATCCCAAACACAACTCTCCAAAAGATGTCATCAACAATAGACTCCGCACAGCAAGCCACCAGGAAAAATGGAAGTTAAGGCCATGTTGCAACACTAACGGATGACAGGAGGATGATAAAAGCAACCATGTGGGACCCATACACAGGAAAAAGACACCGTGGAGGACCAAGATGCAAATGGACGAGCCTCTTCAAAGAAAGAGCAAAGGCACAGGGGTCCAGATTCACCAGATGCAGGAAGAGTTGAAGAGAGATGGAGAGTCAACTGTGCACTACATTGTAACAGACAGATATCAAGAAGTGTAACAGTGCATCACATAACAAAACAACAGCCAGTGTAACAGACAGTTATCAGATGTGTAACAGTGCATTACATAGACACAAAGCAGTCAGTATAACAGACAAATACCAGTGTAACAGTACATTACATAACAGCACAACAGCCAGTACAACAGGCAGTTATCAGACAGTGTAACAGTGCATTACATAACAACACAACAGTCAGTGCAACAGTCAGTTATCAGACAATGTAACAGTGCATTAGATAACAACACAACAGTCAGTGCAACAGTCAGTTATCAGACAGTGTAACAGTGCATTAGATAACAACACAACAGCCAGTACAACAGTCAGTTATCAGACAATGTAACAGTGCATTAGATAACAACACAACAGTCAGTGCAACAGTCAGTTATCAGACAATGTAACAGTGCATTACATAGACACAAAGCAGTCAGTATAACAGACAGATACCAGTGTAACAGTACATTACATAACAGCACAACAGCCAGTACAACAGGCAGTTATCAGACAATGTAACAGTGCATTACATAGACACAAAGCAGTCAGTATAACAGACAGATACCAGTGTAACAGTACATTACATAACAGCACAACAGCCAGTACAACAGGCAGTTATCAGACAATGTAACAGTGCATTAGATAACAACACAACAGTCAGTGCAACAGTCAGTTATCAGACAATGTAACAGTGCATTAGATAACAACACAACAGCCAGTGCAACAGACAGTTATCAGACAGTGTAACAGTGCATTACATAACAATACAACAACCAGTGCGACGGACAGTTATCAGACAGTGTAACAGTACTTACATAACAACATAACAGCCAGTGCAACAGACAGTTATCAGACAGTGTAACAGTGCATTACATAACAACACAACAGTCAGTGCAACAGTCAGTTATCAGACAATGTAACAGTGTATTAGATAACAACACAACAGCCAGTGCAACAGACAGTTATCAGACAGTGTAACAGTGCATTACATAACAATACAACAACCAGTGCGACGGACAGTTATCAGACAGTGTAACAGTACTTACATAACAACATAACAGCCAGTGCAACAGACAGTTATCAGACAGTGTAAAAGTGCATTAGATAACAACACAACAGCCAGTGCAACATACAGTTATCAGATCGTGTAACAGTGCATTATATAACAACACAACGGCTAGTGCGGCAGACAGTTATCAGACAGTGTAACAGTGCATTACATAACAACACAACAGCCAGTACAACAGACAGGTATCACACAGTGTGACAGTGCATTACATAGACACAAAACAGTCAGTGTAACAGACAAATGCTCCATGACCCATGAATACCTCTTACGGAGTAGCTCACGTAAGAAATATGTAAAAGAGCTGTACCCCTCTACAGGGTGGCCCTTAAAGGGACACAATAGGCTTCATTTATGCTTGCTTTCATATTTCAAACTCGGTCATTAATCAGCGATGAAGTCCACCACTTACACTTCACAAATTAACACGCCGACTTCTGTTCCCCAGCAACGCTAAGACATGCAGTGATGATGGCCTGTCATAACAACACCATAACACGAAGTTTCTGACAACGCTATCACACAAGGTGCCGGTATTGCCGTAGATCGAACCTGGGCTCCTACCTTAGAAAATTCCTATTTCATGCCCATTTTCTAGTTTCCTCGAGTTTCTTTCCTAATCAGTGATTTGTGACCGATTTTATTCGCCCACGTGATAAACTTTAACACACGTTTATTGGTTGTTCTATTTTAGAAACTCCATGCTTCTTGCGTATGTAATTCCCTTTGTATTCCTTAAATGCTCGCCATCGTTTCAATATTTGATCGAGTGAATATTACAACCTCATCCGTCAATGTTAAATCTGCTAAATTCTGATTATCTCAGTACACGGAGTATTTAAAATATCAGACTGAAGTGTTTACAGGAAGTAAATGCATGTCTTCTAAGTACACTGATTTACCTGATTTAAGTTTTCTTATTAAGGAAGATAGGATTATTTTCTTGTTTATACCATCTTTTGATTAAGATTTATCAGATTCTTTTAAAAATAAGCAACCTGTTATTGTAACTAAAGCAGACCCACATCACCATTTTATCATCCTAAAATTCAATTCATCTATCTTCAAAAGTTTCGTACCATTTATACCATAAAGTGTAATTTACAGAAAGAGCTGTTGAATGCAAAAAAGAAGAGAATAAACTTGCATTAATATTTACAAAGAAATAAACACATGACTTGAGCACTCAGAGGTTGCCACACTTAATCAGTAGTACCCATGTTCAGAGAAAACTTTCCTGAAAGATGCGAGAAAGCTTACCAAAGTGAGTAAGAATTATGATTTGTTTCTTCGAAGTGACGCGATAATTACAATAGGTACAAAATGACAGATGCAGTATATTTTTAAATATATTTAAAGTATAATTAATTTACCTGGATATGTAGTGTAATCTAAAGAGGAAATTTCAATTAATAAGAGTGAACAAAATACTATAATATCTTTTTTTGGTAGTTTTCGCCATTTAGTCTCCCCTTAATTCCCTTCTTTGTTCCCTTACAGCAGTTATGCCTTTGGAGATAATTCCTTCTACATTTTAACCAATTTCTACACAATTTGCGAGCTAGGACTATTCCCCCATATGTTATGGTTACTGTTACGTCTGTTTATGTCTAAATGCGGGATTTTGTATCTCACACCGTGCTCCGCAGTACTCGGCATCATACTCCCCTTGCTTCGAGAATGACTAAGCAACCCTCGGCCACGATTTCCACGGTCCTTTCTTTTCTTTCTTTTTTACTTAAAGCTTCCTTGTTTTACACAGTTTGTGATACTGTGTTTTTACTGTTTTACTTACCGCTTATCACCGCAATTACAAACACATGTACACATACAAACACCCATTCCCATGGCGGGACTCGAACCCACAACCCTCAGCTTGGCGAAGCGCCGAAGCTACACACTCCAGCGATCACGGCTACGAGGGCCGGCAGCGGTTTACACAAGGAATACATATTTCGCATTGGCTGCTGCTGTTTTTTGAACAATTGGGCGAAAGTCTTCCTAAAACAGTATTTGACTTTAAAGGGCATCTATTTTGATCCCTGTCCATCTCGGTTAGAAGGAACTTAGGAAAACCTTGTTTTGTATCTTAACTCATGCTACTCAGCCGCGTGTTCTTGTTCCGGCAGGCTGGCGCCGAAAGTCAATGTTTGAAAGGAACTTTCCCTATATGTAAATTGAATATGAAACCTCATCTCCGTGTACCGCTGCATTTTGCCTCAATTTTAACCACAAAGTGCCAGAAGATTGTAGTGCTTCGTTCCTTTGAGGGGAGATTAAAATTCCTATTCCAGCAATGTTAAATCTTCTGAATTGTTGACTCATTAACTACTATTTGAGATATCAGCCTGAAAGTTTTACAGAAAATAGAGGTATGTATTCTTAGTTCACTGATCCACTTTTATCCAATAATTTCGTTTATAAGGGAAGACAGGATTATTTCTTTGATTATACAAACTTTGGGCCAAAACTTATTAGCTATTATCGTTTTTTAAAATGACCTACACCAAAGTACATCCACAATAGCTAGTAGAGGTTCGTTTTATCATCCTAAAATTTAACTTAAGATATATTCAATAATTACTAAGGAATCTAGTCATTTATACCACAAAATCTCGTTCATATAAAACGCTGTTCAAAGCAAAATTTAAAAAATGCTTGCATGTATTTGCAAAGAAGGAAACCATATGCCTTGAGCAAACAGACGCTACCACACTTAAAGTGAATACCAATTTGTAGAACAAATCTTCTCTTTAAATACTGGTTTAAGTTTACCAGTCTACTCAAAAGTGTGTAGGGATTTTTTTACTGTGAAATGGTGCAGAATTCACAGTAGAACGTGGCATATTGTCGCAGCCTCCAATCAAACACGCTCAAGGGGCAGAGCACTCGCTAGAGAGGTAACCGGTAGTTAACAAATTGTAATAATTTGAATAAGGCGAGGATACGACTAGGGACGCAGCTAAAGTGAAAGTGCAGAAATATTATTACAAATTGGCAAAGGGACACTCACATGGCTCAAAATAGGTAGAAGGAGCTTTACACTATCATGAATAAGACAATAAAGATTTGGATGGCACCATGTTTATTAAATAAAACTTATTGCATACCACATCTTAGTTCCATGCCTGTCGGGCGAGGCCGCCATGCATTCCTGCACGGAGAGGGCGAATGCAGGTCTGGTCTGGTTGACTGCTACTAACTGACTCTCAGCCCCAAGCCACGCTTCAAAAAGCGTGGGGGACGCCAACTAACCTACCCCCACCTAAACTGCAACTGCCATCTCGAATCTAGGTGACCAAAGAGACGTATGCGCATACGTCACATCATACAGTACCAGTTTTAAAAATGTATTGTGAGAAAAAAAATATATATCGAATTGGAGATTGTTAATAAGACTGCACAAAGTAAGAATGCCGTTTTTGGAAATTTTCGCCATTTAGTCTCTTTTTAAACAAAACAAAGAAAAACAAAACCATGATTATCACATTAGCTCCGTTCCAGTACAGCCATTTTTACTTTCTCTAAATCTGGCAGGGCAACTCTGTCTGTAAGTAGTATAACTCAAAAAGGAAAATTCTAATTGATACCGAATTATAATTGGATCAGACAACTTACAAGCAAATTTTCTTTCACCAGCTACTCTTTAAAAGGAAAATGTTCGATTATTTATTTTTTTCTGAAAAGTATAACGATTTTGACTAAAATATCAAATGAGATGTTAATGCGTCAAATAATTTCGATTTGAATTTTCGATGAAGTGATTTTCATTCTTACGAAATTGTACATAACTGGAAAACCAAATGCAAACAATGTAGAATTCCATAAATTACACCACTA
This sequence comes from Deroplatys truncata, assembly GCA_030765065.1. Taxonomy (NCBI): domain Eukaryota; kingdom Metazoa; phylum Arthropoda; class Insecta; order Mantodea; family Mantidae; genus Deroplatys; species Deroplatys truncata. The sequence goes on along the minus strand of CM060986.1, from coordinate 94,364,677 downwards.
CGTAAAGCTTTTTTTAACATTATCCAAAGGTTTGACATTGTTCACTTAAAGTTTCAGTGTTTTCAGCTGTACATTTTCAAATAAGAGTTCTGATTTTTCTCCTGGACTTCCAAAATTAAGTATTATCAAGGAAGGTCCTTCAGTCTTCTGTATTCTTCCGTGTAGTTATAAAACGTGCATTGAAACAATTTATTCTAACTTTTATCCTGAGTAACAGAAAGTACGGCGTTATTCAGGAAGGAGTGTATTTCATATTTTCATTTCAATCAAATCCTTAAAAGTCCGAAATATATTCAGTACATCGCTGAATGATGGAAAGTTAAAATAGTTCAAATGTGCCATTCAGTTTGTATAACGCATTCATAATCGATTACAGAAAAATCTGATGTATTATATTAACACATATTTTCACACATACTAACTTTTATTTTTATATCTCTTTTGCAAACTATTCTTATAAAACTTATTTCTAAATGACGTTAATTGAAATATACTTTTTCATAAATGGTTTCATTACATATTTCGTTATAGGTAAAAGAGAGATACAATACTCTGAAGTAAATAAAAAGTTTAAACAGCGATACGCTGTATATCAAGGTTAAATTCCACGTTTTTTTTCATGTCATTACGATAAATTACAGAATGATGGCTTTAGCACTTCAAAAAATGTGTAAAGTGTTGGATAATTCAAACCATAATAAATATTTCGGAAATGGTTAATGAATAAAAAATATTTATCATAAATTGTGTATTTTAATGAGATCTTCGTTTTTGATATAGTAAATATACGCGTTGGAAAACTAAAAGGAATCCATTCAGAACTTTCATAGCAAATTCAAAATTACATTTTATTATCCATGCGAATATCTTAAATATGTTTTATTTGAATCGAAAATGTTACAGCCATTTTATCCAAAATAAAAAATTACAGTAAAGTTTGGGGTGGGGGAATGAATATTCCACAAAGTCTTCGTGTTGTATCCCTGGAAGATGCTGAACTTAAGCGGAGGTTAAGGGCCCTATCCTGCCGATAGGGCTTTTATGACCCATTATCTCAGAAAGTATTTAAGACAGCAAAGTGAAATTTTTACAGGATATAGATGCATGCCTTCTAGGTCCACTGATCTACTTTTGTAGAATAAATGTGTTTATGAGGGAAGATAGAATTCTTTGCTTTTATTTCATCTTTTGATTAAATTTAATCAGCAATTATTTTCTTTAAAAGTAACTAAACATATTATTAACACCAAAGCAGATCCACAACAGGGCTTAGGGTTTTTTCTTCCTATAATTGAATTTATCTATCTTCAATAGCTGCTGAGAAAACGGTTCATTTGTACCCGAAAAGGACATTCACACAAAAAGCTGTTCAAAGCAAAAATTAAGTAACTAAACTCATATATATTTGCAGAGAAGGAAACCATATGTTTTGTGCACACATAAGCTGCCACATTTAACAGCATTACCAATTAGTAGAACAAACATTTCCCTAAAATATTGGCGTAAAGCGTGGCAGTTACGACTTTATCTGTGAAGTGTTGCAGAGCATTCATTATATATATAAAAGGAAATGTCATTAATAAGACTACGTAAAAGCAAAAGTGACTTTTGGGAGAATTTTTGCCAATTAGTTTCCCTTTAAATACACAGAGTATTATTTATCCGAGTTTTCGTTTTTAAATTACGCACATGCAACCACATTTTAAAAAAAATCTGATGTGTTACACTCACATGACTTTCTCTACTCTTGTACAATCTATTTTTACAAACGCTTATTCTCCATATGCCTCATGTTAATCGAGATATCGAGCTGTCAATCTTATTGCTAATTTTCTTGTAGATGCAAGGGGAATATGGTAGGTTTTAAGCGATAGTCAAATATTTTAACGCTGGCTGCTATGTGGCGCATTCCATTCTCTTTGCATGTCCAGGACATAAAAAAATGAATAACGAATTTGAGAAAAAGTATAAGTATTGGAAAATTTAAGGGAATAACAAGCAATATCTCGAAAACGGTTCACTCAACAAAAGAAATGTATATGACATAAATTGTATATTTTAACGCGATCTTCATTTTTTGTGTAGTAAAATTTTGTCTATCTCTTATGGTTTACCAGTTATGCAAAATTCGTTCACAATGAAGAATACGTTTGGAGACATTCCCAGAAAATTCGAGATATACATTTCATTTCCCATGACATTATCTTAAACATATGATATTTTCATCAAAATCGTTAGAGCCATTTTTGAGAAAATTAAAATTTTCGAAAAATGTTCCATGTAAAGGGTAGTCTGGGGTGGGGGGATTTTCTTGAAAACCTTTGACATCTCTGGAAGATACTGAACCTAAATACCAAGTTTGGTGTTTATCCAACTGTTCGTTTTTGAGTTATGCTGTTCACAGACACACAGACACACACACAGACACACACACGGACCATGTTTCCAAAAATGCTTTTTTTGGATGCAGGGGGTCTCAAAACATGTATTTCCGGTGAAATTTCGGTATCGAAATTTTGGGTGGAATACAATACTTCCCCTACTTACTATACGTAGTAGAGAAAGTAATATGTTTTATGAACTTAGGTGATCTCAAAGCAGGTATTTTTGGTTAAATGTCAATATCAGACATCTGTGTGGATAACATCTTTTCGTTGCTATTAGAGAAAACAGTTAACCACAAAAAAGTTGAAACTATTTGCATCATACCTGTGTACTAGTAATTAAGCTGGAAACCAATAGAGAGCAGCACATTACAGTTTCTCACAACAAACTTTTTACTCTCTCTCTCTCTCAACAGGAGAATGGAGGAAGAAACTGTTGACGTACCGAGACTGGTTCCTGGCCGAGGAGAAACGCAAAGCCGACGAGTCGAAGAGACCGGGCAAGGCTTACAGCACCAGCGACCTCTTCGGCTTCGAAGGCTCCTTCAGACAACTGTCGGTGGATTAGCATAACCTTATTCCACAAACTTCAGTTGTGTATTGTTTGACAGAGCCTCAGGTCTGCAGTATTTATATGAAGAAGAGTTTATAGATGTAACCTGAGTGTGTTCTTCAGAAGGATGAGTCCGTTGAAGCAAACGTTAAGCGTTAATACAGGGTTATTCTAAACGAATTATTGACTTCTAAAAACCTCAAATTTGTGAACACCATCTTACAATAATAATTTATTAGTATACTAGCAAATTCTGCAGCTATGTTATGCAGTCATTTACAGAGTTCCTCTTTCTTTCTCCCTCCCTTTTTGTGTCTTTCCCTCTTTTGCATCATCTACTTGTTATTCTAGAGCAGGGGTGGCCAACCTGTTTTCAGGCTGGGCCAGTAAATTTATAGAATGTTTTAAAGGTCCATCTAACCTAATTTATGTTACTAAGGATTTTGAATGTGAACTAAAGCATTATAAAGGTAATAGTAAAGTATTTAGGCAAGTGTAGCTGTAGGTAAAGCGACAGTCAAGATTTTTAAAGTGCGTGTTGTTAAGTAATGGCAATGTTATTTGCAAGACCAAACAAATATATACTTGATAACAGTATAAGGGTTTTAAAATTTTAACCAATAGAAAGGAATATCTGGGAGGAATCAAAGCCGCCCCCCAAGATGGAAAATTGCATAAATTATTCGCTTTAAAGAGAGCTAAATGTTCTGTGTAGTTAGATTTTGTCTATCTCATACTCATCTCAGTCATTAAGAATGAAGAAGTCTTCAGAGTCCATTATCATAAAATTCAATATTTACATTTTATTTGTATCATGAAAATATATTAAATGCTAGTATTTTAATCAAAAGTTTTGCATTTTCGAGAAAATAAAAAATACGAAACATTTGCTGTGCAAAGGATAGTGTGGGGTGGGGAGATTTTCTTGAAAATCTTCGTGTCACATCCTTGAAAGATAATGAGCTTAAATACTAAGTTTGGTATTTAACCGACTATTCGTTTTTTTTAGTTGTGTTGTTTCATGCACACAAACACACTTTTTTCAAAAAATGATTCTTTTTTTATTTATTCAGGGAGCACAAAAACTGTATATCCAGTGAAATTTTGGTATCGAAGTTTTGGGTGGAATGCGAAACTAAAAATATAGTAGGTAGTATGTATTTTAATATACCATCACTAAGGGAAGAATCATTACTATTACAGAAAACATCAGTATTTCTTTTTATTCACTTTCCAAGAAGTTATACTGAAAATTTCAAACAGTTTGGATAAAAATGACATTGTATGAAAATTCGCAATAATAAAAAGTGCTTAAAAAGTTTATCAGAGAAGGGAAATTAAGTTTTAAATTCGTTATAAGTTTACCGAGATACTTAACTTAAATCAACCCGAAGGGGATTTCAATACGGAGGTAGCAAATACAAAACAATTATGAATTTCCAAGATTTTCATAACGAGAGAGGAAGATATGAATTTTTGAAGATTTTTCGAGGATTTTAGTAGAGGTTTCTTTTAAATGCGTATTCATTGTATCAAAATTTTATGCAAAACGCAACTCCAGATATATTCTACGGTGCCAGGGCTAAAGTAAAAAATTGATGTTCTAAAACGAGTATTTTAAAATAAGCAAAACTTACCCTTTGAAACGGTATAACTATTCGTACTTCTCAAAAATTGTGCAATATTAGTTTTTCCAGATATACAGCATGCTTATTTTATTTACAGACCTCATAAAATGTGTTTTGATTGTACTGAAAATTCTGCCTCTTTGACTTAAACTCTCTATACCCGGAAGGGTAGAATTATGGTTTGAAATGGATCCCTAAAATGAAAATTTTGAGAAGTTCAATTGTAAAGATCCCTTCTTCAAAGATAAGCATTGATTTTTATGTTTCTTAAAGATTTCCAGAAAAACGGTTATAAAGTATATCATTTTACTTTTAAACAAAAGCTCATCACATTTTTTAAAATACAGCCAATTTTACCCACGATGACAAATTTCTTAAATTTATTTGTTGACCATTCGAAAATGTATAGTGAACATTTCCAACACATTAAATGAAACTTTACTTTGTGAAATATTTGCAATTATGAAAAATTTTGGGAAAAAGAGTTTGAAAGAAAACCTTAATCAACTTAAAGCTCCATTAACTCTCCAATACTGAACGTTTACATCGCATTTAAATATGAAGGATATAAAATACAAATAGCTTTACGAGTTTACAAAATTTTGGATTTGTTCTTAAAGGAAAAAGAAAAACCATTTGTTGAAGATTTTGTCAAAATATATAGTGGGGGTTCCTGTAAATAATTGTTTAATATTATTATAATTTGCTTACAAATATTAATGAGTAGTGTTTCAGAACAATTTGAATATCAACCAATCGCGATTTGTTTGCAGGGTAATGATCGAATCCGAGGAAATGATAAATGATCCAATAATTATGTCGCCTCCATGATTAAGCATTCTATTAAATCGTTCATCAGTTGCTTCCGATTGTGGGAGATTCACAAAAAATGACAGCTTTAAGATTTTATAAAGTGTCATAAATTTAGTAAGCTTTAAAAATAAAAGTTAATTTTCCAAATGGCTTGCATTGTTATTGTTTTAATATTAGATTTTGGGGTTAGGTATTGCTCATAATTCATAAGTATATATTAATGATGAAACACATGGCGATTTAGTGATGTGTTTCTAAGCTTCATGAAGCACTGTGACGGAATTGGCACGGCGCCTCACACCAGATGTGACGGAACCGTGGCGGCTTCATCACATATAGCGCAAAGTCACTGTCTAAAACGGCGCCTGCAGATGTGTGTCTTCACTAAATGGCACAACCCAAGACGGGGTGACAGGAAGGAATGGGCGAGAGGGGTAGCTCAGGTATTTCATTGAGATGGTTATAAGTTGTAGGGAACTAGAGCGGTGGTAAATGATGACGCTATTAGACGTGTAATTCTAGTTCCAAGAGAGACTTTAGTCTTTATAGTAACTTATCTAACCTGTATTGCAAAAGGGAGAGAGTTGGGCAGATTTGAAGGTTATCTGGTAGATGGAGGAAGCCCGGCGTTCCATCTTCGTCGTGCCTAGGGCCTATGTCTAAGTTGAAAACTGGCACAAAATAAATTTAAGTGGCCGATCGTCACTAATATAAGCTAGGTTAGTGATAGATCAATATACCCGAGAAGTACACCGACCGTGTAATTTAGACAGCAATGACATAAACGGCGTCAGCAAGATTTGCATAATCTCTCCAAGTGTCGAACTCCCGTGAATCTGAGGTGAACATTTCTCCTAAAAATCATACTATCTAACTCCTACTTACATAAGTATCCAGGAAATGATTTGCAAGAATTCTAAAGCCAATTTCATTGTTTTACTGAGATAACTTTCGTCCTAAATATCTTGAATCTTATACAATTATATTTACCACTCTGTTGTAAAATATAAATACAACCATCATATTGGAAGTTGCTATTGTTGTGTGTAGTTAATAATAATAATAATAATAATAATAATAATAATAATAATGATAATAATATATTTATCCATGAAGTAGCCAAAGTTTCCAGATGAATTCAATGACCTCAAACCTCTTATAATATTTAATGTGCGTATGAAATTTTAAAAGAGCTAAGAAATCTATGACAGTAATAAAACCTAGATTCTTAAGCAACAATATTACATAACCTTTAAATGTAATGAATATAATTTGTTTTTACAACTTTGATTTAAAACTTTCACTACAACTTATATACAGGACGTAGAGAAGGTATTGTATTCCAACAAACAATTTGGGCTTTCACTAGAAATACACGTTTTGAGGTCCATGAAATTAAAAAATCCGTGTGTATATGCGTATGTCCTTCGTGTGTCCCTCTGTGAACAGCATAACTCAAAAACGAAATGTCTTTTAAATACCAAACTTGTCACTTAACTTAACCGTCTTTCAAAAATGTGACATGCAAACTTTCATGAAGGTCCCCGCCCAAAACTAACATTTACACGGAAAGTTTTTCTTCTTTTTTTTATTTTCTAAAAAGTCGTTCCCAAGAATTTTCACTCATATACCGTATATTTAAGATATTTGCAACAGAAATGAAGTGTATGTCTTGAAGCGGACAGCCTGTGAAATTATCTTAATTCTGAATTAATGTTGTATAACTTGTAAAACGTAAGAGATGCACAAATAGGATCTCGCTAAAGCACAATTTATGTCAAATAGCATTCTTGTTGTATCTACCATTTCCAAGTTATTATTTATTGGTTTCAATTTTCAAATACTTTATATTTTTATCAAAAACTAAGTCGATATTCGTTTTTCTCTCGTGGTCAGGCAAAGAGTGTGGAATTTCAGTTCTCACATAGCGATCCGCTTCTAAGATATGACTATCGCTTCAGCCTCCTGTATTCCTCGTGTACACTCGCTACCATATATATGGTATTTGCAGATTCTAGTAGGCTTCATAGGTAGTGCAGGTACAACTGTGAGTGAGTGAGTGAGTGAGTGAGTGAGTGCGTGAGTGAGTGAGTGAGTGAGTGAGTGAGTGAGTGAGTGAGTGAGTGAGTGAGTGAGTGAGTGAGTGAGTGAGTGAGTGAGTGAGTGAGTGAGTGAGTGGCTTTCACCTCTTTCCCGCATGTAGTAGCATCCTGTTTATTTGCATAGTTCTAGCGTATTGGAAGGTATGAATATAGATCTGTAACTAATAGCTTTACTCAATTTCTTCATGAATAAAATCCTTTTAAGAGTGCCTTTGTGGTCAAGTGGTCAGAGTTCTGACTTTTCAATCCAGAGGTCTCGGGTTCGATTCCCAGCTAGAGCGGGAGAAGGTTTATTTAATTAGAATCATTCGCTAACCTCACAGAGACTGGAAATATGCATGCGAGTGTGTTTCGCAAAGAGAATTAGTAAAAACGAGTTAGTTTATACTCTAGTCAAAGCTACAGAAGCCACATGCATTTCTCTACACAGTCTTCTACAAACTATTCCTACAAAACTTATTCTTCTATCTGCTTAACGTTCAATTGAGATAAATATTTGTATGAAAATCTGGTTTCATTACACATTTCGTTGTAGGTACAAGGGAATAGGCTAAAGTGATATTCAAATCCTTTAAAAGGGGTAGGCCATGGGATGGCTTTGAAATTTCGTTTTCCTTGGACGGCCATGACATAAACAATAGCTGTTTAGCAGTTGAAAAAAGTATAAAGCACTTGAAAATTCAAACCAATAAAGAAATCTCGGAAATGGTTATGCCACAAAAATTTTACTTGACATAAATTGTTTTCTTTAACGAGATCTACATACTTTGTATAGTAAACATTTGCCCCTCTCTTACGGTTTACAAGTTATACAAAATTAATTCAGAATGAAGAGAACTTTACAGGCTATTTCTAGGATGTACATGTATACAAATATGATATTTTAATACAAATCGTTAGAGGTATTTTTGAGGAAATAAAACATATAGAAACGTCTTCCATGTAAAGGGTAGTTTGGCGTGAGAGGGCATTATTCAAAAGCTTCGTGCCGCATCTTTGGAAGATACTGAACTTAAATACCAAGAATGGTATTTATCTGACATCTCGTTTTTTATTTCTGTAGTTTATACATACACTCTCTCTCTCTCTCTCTCTCGCATACGTTGGTTGCCATGCTAGTTTCTAGTTCCCGAGATCGCGGGTTCAAACCCGGCGGAAGGCGATGGATTTTTTCGGGCGTAAAAATCCTTAGCATGGCTTCCTTCGGAAGGGAAGTAAGGCCGGTGGTCTCGTGTCATAGATTTACGGCACGCAAAAGAACCTCAAGCCTGATAAAGAGGTCTCTGAGCAAAATTACCGGTCTTTCACGTCCAATATAGAATGGGACGCTAAGGAGCACAGCAGTTAAAGAGCATCCATAAATAAAACTCCATTTAATTCACTTGCATACATTCTAAACATGCTTGCTTAGAATTCAGAAGGTCTTATTGTACGAGTATTTTTAGTGAAATCTTGATATCGAATTTTTGGTGGAGTACAAAACTTTCTCTTACTCACTAGATAGACGGTGGAGAAAATAAAAATCCTTTTAATAGTAATAATAATAATAATAATATGTGAAACAGAAATAAATTACAATATTTTGATACATAGCGTGTGCTACAGTTAACATACACTAGTTCACACACACTCTCTGCGAAGGTTGCTAAGGCTCGCATTCATAAACGATAGCCTTTTCGTAGACTGCTTTATTACGAAAGTAATGGCAGTCTTATTCATAGACGACAGTTTCGATACTTTAACTTTCACTCTGGAAAATTCAGATTGCATGACCAAGTTCCAATGTTGGCTAACCCGATTTCCAAACACACAACTCTCTATAGGGTTAAAATCAGTAAATTGACGATTGCAATAGAGAAGGTAATGGCTGAATCCTCTGCATTTGGCTCCTCTCCTCCAACCTCTATTTCTTTATAAAGTTCCCTTGTTTACTCAGTTTATCATTACTGTGTTTTGCTGTTGCCTTTTTACCGCTTATTACCACATTTACACACACAAACAGCCATGACTATGGCGGGACTCGAACCCGTGACCCTCAGCTTGGCGAAGCGCCGAAGCTATACACTCAACGACCACGGCTACGAGGGCCGGCACTATAGCGGAACATGAATGTGTTAAGGTTGATTAGATATGCTGTTGTATTGTTCTCGTTTCTGTCTTCTTTATGGAAAACAGGATAACCTAACTGGTAGTGATTCTTGCAGTCGAAATATACAAAGCAGGAACATTCAAAAGTCCCTTGGAAAAATATAAAATTAAAACAAAAACTGCATTATTGTGTATTTCAAGAGCAGTGGTACAGGAGTTATGACTTTCCACTTCTTAGGTCCTCCACTCAGTATTAACTCAGCATGTTGTTGAATTAGGTCCTTCTCTAAATCATAAATCTTAATTTCAAACCTTTCTTAGAGAAAATTCTTACTGTAGATTGATGTTACTTGCTATGATTGAGCTACCATTTTTTTTACTTTATTTATTTATCTATTTTTTGCTACAGCAACCTAAAACATAATCGAGGATTTTAAACTGTAAATATTGTTACATTCTTTTTCACATAAATACGTCGCTTGTCTTGGATTACGTATAAAAGAATCTACCAATAGGCAGAAACTACCTGCATACTGCATTCATAATTTGAAATGGAAATGTGAAGCAAAGAATGCCAGTGTTATTTAAGTATACCTATAGTGAGAAAGCAGTAATGGATTTCAGTGGGTATGGCCAGATTAAATTGCTATTTATTTATACTCAAAATTGCTTAGGTTTAATGTAATATTTTGTAAAAAGAAGCATCATTTAACTCTCGAATTAAGATTTTCAGTCACTCCTAGCAGTAATCATCAATAATCTTTATTCCATAATTCATTGTATAGTAGAAAAGTACTTCTAATTACGAATACACGCTACAACGTAACGTCTTTTTACTAATATAAGATAACATACTGAGATTACTATTTAGTGTAAACTAATAGAAGAATTTATAACATTTCGAATAATTATATAATGGGTGGAATAGGTAATCCACTTGATGCTTCTTTTAGCAAGATATGTGTAAACATAGCCACCACAACCACGGTCAGTTTATCAAATCTGTATCTCGATCTGTAAAGCTCTACTCGATTTTGTGCTTTCCTTACAATGCACCAAGGAATACAAATATTTCGGTAACGCCTACTATTACCGAAATGTCCGCCATTTTCACTGTTTTCTCCGTAAAGTCAGGATGAAAGTCTAGTATATCGGCGACTTCAAAATAAACTTCCGATCAAAGCTATCTTTCTGGAAGGTCTCGTTTTTCAATAACAAATGACAATTCCATTCTTTCGAATTTCTGCTTTTATCCAAAGTCTCGTTGAACACAAGCCTTAATGCCACCTGAGGCTGTGATGACGTATATATGGGACCGGAAGTACCTGCAACGAAACGAGTAATAAAACTACTTCTGCAAAGGTTTATCCCGATTAAAAGGACTTAGATACAAGAATAAGTTTTTGTAAGAATAGCTTGTGGAGAAATGAATAGAGAAAGCCATGTGAAGGTAACCCATCAGAAGTATTCTTTTCTTCTCCGAAGATGTATTTGGAATAAATATTTGCTCTATATAGAGGATGTAGTATACACAATACCTTTAGGCAATTAAGTGTTAACGTATTGATTTGAAAACCAAGTAAGTAATCCCATAATGGCTCGTAATTTGTGGCAATAAAATGGAACCAATACACACATTAAAACCGAAATTACCGAATTATAACATTCACCAGATACGCCTCTTGAGTGATGTTTTATAAAGAGTGGTGTGCAGTGTTGCGGGCGCAAACCTTCTGGGAGACTCTAGCCGCCTTTTATTAGTTGTCATTCATTTCTATTAAGTGGATTATTTCTAGATAAATTAAATATTTATACACATTATAACTTAGGGCATACATTGGAAGGGAACTTCTCGCGTGCTGCATCTGTGGGGTATCTATTGAGGGTGTCACCCCCAAGGAGGAACAGATGAAGTGAAGGAACCACGGCAGGCTACAGACCGCAGGCAGACATGCCACAGAGATGCGCAGAAGTTCGTAGCAGTTCCCAGCTCGAAGACCCATCTAACTATTGGAGCTGTCTAGGGAGGGCGATGAAGGACCCATCCAACCAGACAGCCCTCTAGTATTCACGCAGAATACTCTTTCCTTGGACCAAGCATCCCCGCCATTTGTAGGCACCATCGCACACCATGAAACCCAGAACCACACCTGAAAACTGAGAAAGAAACGGAATGAAAGGCAAATGAGGGAAAGGATGAGAAAATAACCCAGCATTAGACTACAGATCAGGGAAAACAACGAAAAACTCAAAGTTAAAGCCAATGGGAATTGAAGCCGGGACCTATCCAATAAAAGTCTCACACGTTACCGCGGAGCTATCTTAACTTAATATTACTAATTTTAATGAATTTAACAGAATTACCCTAACGCAACCGTTATTTTTATACGTTTTTCGAGAAAAGAACCATTCCAAAATTATAACCATACGTCCAGTTATACAGTTTTAAAATAAGAGCATTTTAAGTTGCACAAAAACTGTCTTTCAAGTACATTTATAACTGTCTTCAAAAGAAACGCTCCGATCGTAGAGAGTCCATTGAATAACTTACCTGCTTTAGTGCTACCAAGTTCCAATAAAGGGCAATGTCTAATACCAGTCTTATGGCCAATCAGACTGAAATATGCTATCCTCCGTGGACTAGCGGTACCGTGCTAGCCTCTAGCTCCCGAGGTCGCGGGTTCAAACCCGGCGGAGGGCGATGGATTTTTTCGGGCGTAAAAATCCTTAGCACGGCTTCCTTCGGAAGGGAAGTAAAGCCGGTGGTCCCGTGTCGTAGATTTACGGCACGTAAAAGAACCTCAAGCCTGATAAGATGCCTCTGAGCAAAATTTACAGTCTTTCACGCTCAATATAGAATGGGACGCTAAGAACCATAGTAGTTAAAGAGCGTCCATAAATAACACTCAATTTCAGTTTTTTTCTCTTGCGACACAGATGTGAAGGGCAACTACCTGAACATAATATAATCATTAACGTCGTGAAAAATAAAATTATACAAGACGGTTGCTACGATGATATGGTGGTGGCGGTGCTGGATGTGAACTCCTGTATTTTCTGCAACCTTAAAAAATTCATTTTCTAAAATGTTCATAGAAAAAACGTTCACACATCGTAGAATTGAGTAGGTTATCGCTTATATCTTTTGGTTAATTAAACATATAAACCCCACGTTTAAGTGGTCATATTTTAGAATCTGATATTCTTCCATTCATTATTTGGGGGGATCATTATACCCCCTTTTACTGCTATGGTCATATCAGGGGCTTTTGACTAAAACATTTGATGGTTTGTTTACATTTGAACTTTTTTTGATAGGTTTTCATTGTTTTTAACGTATTTTGACAGGCCCATTCACGTTCATATCCAGACTTCCAGACTCTATGCAGGGTAGGGAATAATCCTAATTAAAGAAAAATTTCTACTACCCTGCCGGAAATCTAACGCGGGACCTCCGGGTGTAAAGTCAGCTCGCTGACCACTCGACCACGGAGGAAACCTCTCCCATTTTTACACTCTTAAATTTTTTTAGTTTAAAATGTTGCATAGAAATTTTGTTCTATTTCTTCAGAATTTAAGCCATATATTGTTTGAAGCTACCTGAAGTTATCTAAAGAGAATTTCCTCGATATTAAATATTGAAGCTAAGGTTTTAATAGTTTAACAGTATTAATTTTTAGAAAATTAAAACTCTACATAATTAGTTGCTTTTTTCTGTAAAATGTGTTAATGTTACTCAAAATTATTTGATTATAAAGAAGCACACCCAGAAATAATGTTAAGCATTTAAAAATTTAAAACTTTCAAATGTTTATCATGGGTGTCTTTTAGAATATGATTCAATTTATAGTTTTAGAAAGCGATTAGTTACATAGAAACACGAGCATTAATTTCATAATATAATTGTGTGAAACAAACTTGTGACAAAATTTCAATTAAACTGTTTCAAGTTTATAGAATTTTGTAGATGTTCTCAACAGGAGTAATTCTAATAAATATTTAGCGCATATGTGCTGTTAAAGAATTCGCGCGTGCATTGCAAAATCTAGTGCTGGAGGAAGAATAAAAGGGATGGGGGGTTTCTTTCAACATTCTTAAAATGAGACGAATACTCACGACTTTATGCGAAAGAACCCGAGTCGCGCAAGAAGCAGAGAACAAAGAGTATTTTGTGTTATGTTTAGAGTAAACACTGAATACTTTTCTAAGTACTTCGCCTATTTTGGAATGGTTATTTGGAACTTATTAATCTTTTAAACTGGAACTGTAGGAACCGTTACTGAAAAATAATTTTCTTGCCTCTACTTGTAATGTGGGATGCTGTAATAACAATATTTCTTTAGTCTATCGCACTTATAAAAGAGTTAAATGCCATTGTTTAGGGTCATTACTGATGGTATGTCACCATTTTGTAAGCAAAGAATGTGCTGCGTGGTAAAAAAAATTCAGTTATCCTTCTTTTACCCACTAAGTAAAGGCGAGTCAAGAAATTCTGCACTTAAACTCTGAAGAAGGATTTAGAATAACCTTTTACCTGTATTACTTCAGAAGAAAATGCCTTGCATTGTCTCCTGTAAGTTCCACCGTTATTATTTATTACCTGTATCAGTTTTATTACGGTTTAATATTTCAGTATGTATTAAGTTACAGTTATTCATAGTAATGTATCTTGTATTTAAACACTCTGTATTATTATGTATAAGCTTAGAATTTTGTTGTGTAAAAATAAAAGTGGTTTGTATCACGTAGCCAAGATAGATGCAAAAGTAACTTAGCACTTAGTAAATGTTAATAAAAGATCATTTCACTTATTTTAAATGTTCAATGATTTTCCACCTCATTTAACACCTATGTGAAACACCTGAATGTTCCTATTCAAAATCTGAAAAGCTTCAACATAAAAACTAGTTCACGAGATTGTGGTTTCCTCACATACGCTTCCTCTTTGATACACCCAAAAGAAATGCAGTAATATGGGGTGGTGAGAATTCAGTTGTTTTACGTTAAAGCTCAGAAGTTTAGTTCGAGTGTATAGGGGAGGAGGACTTCATCACTGAGGCCAAGCCTTGACCTATTGCATTTAATTAACCTTCAGAAGGAGGGGATGAGGCAGGAGAGGCCAGATATGATTGGGACAGGCGTAGCACAATGGGGTCTCTGCATTTTCAGACAGAGCATTCCCGGGCACCCTTTCGATGCCCCCTCCCGGAACCTCACTGACGATTAGAGCAGGAGGTTCCCTACCACACACCATCACACCTAGCCCTGCAATCTGAAAGATGAAAGAAAATTGAAAAAACAGGATATGAGGGACATAATAGAATCCACTCCACTACTTTTCTTTAGACCTGGGAAAGCCACGAAAAAGAATCCAACATCAGAGTGACCGGTCCAACGGTAATAGAACCCGGGAACTCAGGCTACGCCTGAGCCATTCCAGTCGCTTGTTTAGTTCCTTGCTATTTACCCTCCTTGTTTATGGTATATGCACATATGGGGTCTAGTTCACTCAAGGTTGCATGATTTGTATTTCGTGTATCCCTGGTAATACGAAAGGAGTAGTACCAGGATAAAGTGATCAAAAACGTGACCGGGAATAGACATTTAATTTGATAGTAGAGTTTTCAGTCGTCTGTGAAGTCCATGAATGATGTAATTTGATACGGTAATTTGTATCACAAATTACTTAAAGGTAAATAATGATTGTAATATAAATATGTATTTTTATGTGACATTGATTTCAGATGTTTATTAATTGTGATTATTATTGGTAAACAATAATATACGGCTTTACTGAAACTGTCAATAATAGCGCAATAATCCAGCGAGGGGGTGAGTTGTTTATCATTACTGGGAACAAGGAAGTTACGTAATGTTTCGCGCGCTTTCGGTAGAACATTCTAGAATAGTTCCTAAAGCAATATGTATTCGTGGTTTTCATTGGATATTAAAATAGACGCTAATGTTGGCGCGTTTTATTAGCCAATAGCAGTTCATTTATAATCTTTAGGCGTATCTTGATGCAGGCCTATAAATAGGGTAGGTTCGAGGTAGCTTGCCCCTCAGTTCATCAAAATTTCGTGTACACTACATGTCGTCAGTCAGTCGTCCATTTCGTCAAGTTACGCGCAGCAGAATTACGAGAATTATTATAAAGTTAATTCTACACAAAGTTGAAATACATAATTAAAAGTGATAAGTAAGAAGTTATTACAAACAGTTTCAGTTTGGCGAGTATCTAAATCAATATGTAAGAGTGTTAGTGAACGTGTTCGACAATAAAAATTATAAAACCAATTTCTTTATTAAGTATAATTTCTGGATGAAAGATTCCTTTCCATTTCACAACCTGCAAAAGAGATACATGTTCGACTCAAACAGCTAGCTGGAGGACATTTAAAGTGAATTATTTCAAAACTGATGCAAATTGCTACGCCAGATGGAGCTACAAACCAAACAAGGAGTGACGTCACAAGATGGCAACGCGTGAAGTAAGCAGCACATGATCTACAAGTTCTAATAACTTAAGCTACACAAACTACGTAAGAAACATTATTCACTCGCAAATTGGCTTCCACAACGTGGGGCTACAAATACACAAAAACATATTACGTAAACAAGCAACAACCGTTACAAATTGGCGCCCAGAACGTGGGGCACGATAACCAGGAAAGGAACACGATGACCAGGAAAGAAACAAGATGACCAGGAAAGGATCAACATAACCAGGAATGCAGCGGTGAAATGATCTACAAGACGCAGATTCCAGAAACAACAGGGAGGACAGACTACATGGATAACTGGACATCATAATTCCGAGATTACGAGGCAACTGGGAAATTGAAACTACAGGACGACAAAACTATGCAGATTCATCGAAGCGACATACAAACCTAGGAGAGCGGGGCAGGAAACTGAACATCAAAGTAACAGCAACAGACAGCATCAAAAAGGTTAGAGAATTTTTTTTTAGAAAAAAAAGGGTAAACAAATTTAAATGTTACTTAGGAGTGGTAGGATAAAAAAAACAATGGCTACCAATAATACAGAAGAAATAATTATGGAGGGAAATAGTGTAACAGTTAGCTGTAATCCAATACAGGTTACAGAAAGAAGCCCAGACTTTTTAGGATTTGAGGATGAAAATGTTAGTGCAGAAAGTGAAAATAGAATAGCAGGAAATGTTAATTTTGATGCTAGTATGATGATGGAAATGCTGAGAAATATGCATAGGGAATTAAGGGAAGATATTGATAGTTTAGAACAAAAACTAACTCAGAATAATGAAAAATTAGAACAAAAGCTAACTCAGAACATGGAATGAATAATGAGAAATTAGAAAAGAAAATAGATCAAAACAGGGAAGATATGCAAAAGAGTCATAGGGAATTGAGGGAAGATATTAGTAAAAGCTTAGAACAAAACAGGGAAGAAATTGAAAAGTAATTCATGGAGCTAGATAGTAGTATGATTAGAATGAAAAATGAAAATCAAGAAATGATAGCACATGAAATAGGTGAAGTTTCAAAGAAAATGTTAGACATGAGCAGGGAAATATCTAACCAAAAAAGTGAGGTTAATAATAAAATAGAGCATGTTAATGTAAAATGTACAGAGCTAGGTAGCCGAATGAGTAGCATTTCAAGTGAGTTAAGAGAAATGATGGAGGCTACAAATGCAGATTTAATTCAGGTGCAAGTTAATTTCAGAGGGGAAATATCTGAAATTCAGAAGGAGTCAGAAACACAGAGAAATAAATTGTCTGAAGAAGTTAAAGTTTTGTCTATAGATTTGAATCAAAAGCTGACTTCTGAAATTAACAAACACCAAACTGTTCAAAATGAGAATAATAAAAAATTGGAACAGACAATAGAAAATCTGCAAGGTACTGTAAATAGGTTAGAATTGAATTCAAGGGCAAATATATGTGATGTGAATGTATCAGATGTACAACATAATGATAGAGGTAGTTCCTCAGGTATAACAAATAATGTGAGTGATGCGGCAGCTTCATCTATAGCTAATGCTGAAACTCAGAGTGCACAAGTTACACTAGAGAATTTAAATATGGGAGTAGGGAATTTGCAAAATTACAATCATATCTTAAGTGATTTTCCACTTCCAAAATTTAATGAAAACTCCAGTCCAGTACAGTTCATTGCAGAATTATCAGAGTATTTTCAAATTAAAAAGATACCTGAAGCATTGAAAATGATAGTTGTCAAAAGATGTTTGGACCAGAAAACCTTAGATTGGTTACAAATGGTATCAGGGGGTGAAATTTCATATGAATCCTTTAAGAGATTATTCATGAACAGATTTTGGAATGTTACGGTCCAGCAAAGAATTCGAGCAATGCTTAGTCATGGTCAATTTAATCCACGAGAGGGAATATCAATGACTGATTACTTACTAAAACATGCAAGTCAGGTTAGAAACTTGTCACCTCCAATCAGTGAGGAAGATTTTGTGAGTTTGCTCGCAAGGCATTATCCTATAAGGATACGAAATTACTTATTAATTGCAAAACCACGGAACATCTATGAGATGACAGAATTAATAACAGCTTTGGAACAACAGGAAGAAGATATGTCTCGGGAGTGGGAACATAGATTTTTAGATGTGCGAGATAGAAGAAATTACCAAGGTAGTTATCAGCAAATTAGAGGACAAGACAGACATCATGAAATTAATACCAGACAATGGTATCAATCATACGTTCCACAATTTGAAAGATCAAGGATAGATAGGAGACCAGGTCGACAGGAACAAATAAATTATGTCAGGACAGATAGATTGCCTGAAAGAGGGCAAAATTATGGAAGGAGGTACATAAGACAAAGGGGAAATTTCACTCACTGGAGGGAAAATAATAACCGGGAAAGATCTGAGGAACGGCAAGAAAATTACGTGCCAAGGGGACATAATGTCAGAAATCGAGGATTTCGAACTCGAGGAAGGGGAACTCAAAACAATGGTAGCGACACTGAGATAGATTTAGCGCCTGTTAGGAATGGCAGTCCCGTACGTGAACATGGAAATAACCAGGAAAACTGTTAACAGACTCCTGTGTAGTAGGTTCTCAGGACGTCTTTAATAATTCAGTATCCATTACCAATACAAATCATACGCCTACACATACGCCCTGTAATAAAATTACAGCAACAAAAGATAAGGGAGACAATTTTGAATCACCTCATGTTAGGATGGAAATTGCGAAGAAAGAAATCATTGCAACTATAGATTCTGGTTCATCAGCTTCAATTTGCTCACAGAAATTTTACATAAATTTGATTAATGAAGGTAACAAAATTATGGCTCTTCCCACTAGTAATTTAGTTTGTCGTGTTGCAATTGGAAGAACTACACAGGTCATAAAAACACAAGCTCTACTTAGCATACTTATCGGCGGAGAGAATTTTGAGGTTACGTTTCTAATTGTAAACCATCTGATTTGTGACATAATTATAGGATGTGACTTCCTACATGAATATGAAGCAAGTATAGATTGTAAACATGAAGAGTTAAAAATAACAAAAGAAGATAGAGAAATAAGGGTACCATTTATAAAAGAGAAAGTTTCTGTAATCGAGATGACAAAGGATGAAAAAAATATTTGTGACCAAGAGTTTTTTGTGCAAATAACAGAAACTGATAGAAATAGTCAGATAAAGCAGGTAGTCACAGAATATGAAGGGAATACCACGCCATATTTTCAACAGCTAGCAGAAATGCCAGAGAAAGTAGAGGAATTTATAATCCAGACAAAAGACGACCATGTGAGCGAGACAGACAACAGCTGGAAAGAGAAGAGAAAGGAGGAAATAATACACAAGTGTGAAGAAGCTTATAATCTTACGATAATGCAAAAACAAATCCTTCATGATGTTTTGATGAACAATAGTTCAGTATTTAGTAATATCCCAGGCAGATGTAATGTATATCAACATACATTTCAAGTAGAAGACGTACCACCATATAGGCACAAGTATGACAATTTACCTATAAGTCTTCGGGACAAAGCTAGACAACTAATAAATAGCATGTTAGAAAATGGGATTATTGAGCAAAGCAATTCTCAGTATATAAATTCAATCTGCTGGAGTATTAAACGAGATGGTAGTTTGAGATTAACTTTAGATGGTAGATATGTCAACAAGTATATGAAACCAGATCATTTTCAAAGTGAGGGAATTGAACAACTAATTACAAAACTTTCAAGAGGGAGATTTTTGACATCCATCGACCTCACTGCATCATATTGGCAAGTGGAATTAGATCCGCAAGTGCGTGATTACACTTCATTTCAGTACTCAGGGATCCAGTATCGCTTTTGTGTAAATCCTTTTGGTTTAAAAAACTCAGGAAGTGGATTTTTGAGAGCCATTCACAGTATCTTTGGAAATTCTGCAGATGACTTTTTAATAAAGTATATTGACGACTTCCTAATCATTAGTCAAACATTTGAAGAACACATGAATAATGTCCATTATGTGTTAAATAAACTACAACAACATGGTATGACTGTGAACATACTAAAATCAAAATTTTGTGTCAAGGAAATAAATTTTCTGGGTTATGTAGTGGATGAACGAGGTATAAGACCTGATCAGAAAAGAATAGAAGCAATAATGAGAATTCCGTCACCCAGGAACGTAAAACAAATTAGACGTCTCTTAGGGGTATTGAACTTTCAGAGTAAGTTCGTACCAAGATATTCGGCTGAAATAGAACCACTGCGGCAGCTTCTCCGAAAGAACAATAAGTGGAAATGGACAGAGGATCATCAAAAATGTTTTGAGAGAGTAAAGGAACTCTTTGCTAAGTCCATATTACTCGAGAGGCCCAGAGAAGATTTGGAATATCAGATTTATGTCGACGCATCAATGCAAGGATACGCCGGAATTTTAGGACAGCGAGACATCAACAATGACTTTCACGTCATTAGTACAGCTTCTAGAGGACTTACAAATATTGAGCGGAATTCTTCAGTGACTCAGCTAGAAATTGGAGCACTATATTTTTCATTAATTCGTTTTAAAACCTATATTTATCAGCAAAAGGTGAAAGTATATTCAGACCACATCAGCTTAACTTTCATACAACGGTGTAGATTATTTAGTGGAAAACCTGCTAGATACATTCATGCAATATCTGCATTTGATATTGAGATTATACACATTCCTGGCAAAAATAATACCTTCAGTGATTTGCTATCAAGATTGAATTACAACCCACAAATTCCCGAAAATATTGAAAGGCCTAGAAATGAAGTCAAAATATTGACAATTGAAATTCCTTTAAGCAAAGAAATGATGAGAAAATTGAAAAATATGGGAGAAATTCAAAATGAGGACGCAAAATTATTTGAACTTAAAGAAAATGCACCATTAATTGAGGAGGCAAAGAAAGAAATTATAGCAATTCGAGATGGGATATTATACAAGAAGCATGGAAAAGAAATGCCTAGTTGGAAGGTAATGGTTCCGAAAAGCATGGAAAAGGAACTAATTAAGAATTTTCATGAAGGGTTAGCACACTCAGGGACGGACCGAACAACTTCTATGATTTTAGAGAATTTATACATATCCAAATTGCGTCAGAAGGTTCGGAAATTTATATCGTGCTGCAACCTGTGTCAGAAGGCAAAGCAAATAAATGCAGCATATGCATTTGAAACTAATTCGGTTATAAGGGATAAGCCGAGATGTGTAATTAGTATTGATATTCATGGTCCGATGCCTCCAAGTCAATTTGGAAATAAATATATATTTGTCTGTTATGATATATTCAGCAAATATGTAAGAATTTACCCTTTGAGAAAACCTACAGGTTTAGCATGTTTGAATAGACTACTTAAGTCATATGTGATAGAAGAAGGACCTATTCAATCTGTATTGAGCGACAATGCTTCGTACTTCACAGGAAAAAAATTTATGGATGGACTGAAAGAAAATGGCATTAAACAATATTTTTCGTCAAGATACAGACCGAACTCCAACCCAGTGGAGAGGGAAATTAAGGAAATTTCAAATTATTTAAGGGTGTTATGTCATCGAAAACACACCCAATGGTATGGATATGTGAACTTCGTTCAGAATCTACTAAAGAAACCGTAAACAATGTGACAGGATACAAACCATGTGAACTTAAGTTAGGAAAGAAGATCAATACAATGTGTAAAAAAATTCCAGAAGCCATTCCAGATGCGCATTCGATACCACCAACAGAAGAAGAGATGTTCCAAAAAGCATTCGAGAGGATGAAGAAAAAGGCCATAAAAAGAAAAATTAAACATGAAGAAAAGAAGAGAAAGGAATGGAGGATCAAAATAGGAGATTTAGTTTTGGTTAAAACCAAGAAATTGTCAGATAAAGTAAATAAACTTTATTGGCGAATGTTTCTCAAATACCATGGACCATATGAAGTTGTTAAAGTATATGGAACTAATACATATGAGTTATGTAATCCAACAACTCGAAAAAGCATAGGAAAGTTCCATATTGAGATGCTTAAACCATACAAACATGAAGATCATGGTGAAATAAAAGACAAAGATGATAAATAGTAAATGCTGGATAGTTAAAGGCGAAATGCAGAGCAATGTATTGGAACGTAAGAGGGTTAAATAAAAATGTACGTCATGTGAAAGGAGAAATAAATTGTGGTCATGACTAAATGTTTGAGAGGAAAATAACATTTTATTAGTAACTGAACATGTGAAATAAAGCATGATGTTATATTAAAGTAAAGTACGTAAATATAATTCCAAGAACATTGTTAAAATAAAGTACAAAACAACAAAAATGGGTAAAAATAATTAAAAACAAATACTTATGTAGAAAACAGAACATGTGAAACAGTGCCTAGATTTAAGAGATGTAAATAGATGTAGAGGGTGAATATTTTGGTAAATATGTATAATAATTACAAAAATCTTAAATGTATAAATTTTTGTCAACAACTTAAGAAAGTAAACAATTTGGTAGCAGTGATTAAATAATTTAGGGTAAAGTATTTGCTATAAAAAAAAATTTGTGATGTCAGATTAATATCTAAATTAATTAAACCAGAGCCAGTAAGTAGTGGCGAGATAAAACATATGTCGTGTGTTAAATGCGTGTGAAGTGTTAAGTGAAAGTGATAGCGTATGTTCCAAGATTTAGGAGACTAAAAACACAATTATAAAATTTCCAAACAAGTTATAAATATTTATAATTATGTTTCTAGTGGGGCATATGATACGGTAATTTGTATCACAAATTACTTAAAGGTAAATAATGATTGTAATATAAATATGTATTTTATGTGACATTGATTTCAGATGTTTATTAATTGTGATTATTATTGGTAAACAATAATATACGGCTTTACTGAAACTGTCAATAATAGCGCAATAATGCAGCGAGGGGGTGAGTTGTTTATCATTACTGGGAACAAGGAAGTTACGTAATGTTTCGCGCGCTTTCGGTAGAACATTCTAGAATAGTTCCTAAAGCAATATGTATTCGTGGTTTTCATTGGATATTAAAATAGACGCTAATGTTGGCGCGTTTTATTAGCCAATAGCAGTTCATTTATAATCTTTAGGCGTATCTTGATGCAGGCCTATAAATAGGGTAGGTTCGAGGTAGCTTGCCCCTCAGTTCATCAAAATTTCGTGTACACTACATGTCGTCAGTCAGTCGTCCATTTCGTCAAGCTACGCGCAGCAGAATTACGAGAATTATTATAAAGTTAATTCTACACAAAGTTGAAATACATAATTAAAAGTGATAAGTAAGAAGTTATTACAAACAGTTTCAGTTTGGCGAGTATCTAAATCAATATGTAAGAGTGTTAGTGAACGTGTTCGACAATAAAAATTATAAAACCAATTTCTTTATTAAGTATAATTTCTGGATGAAAGATTCCTTTCCATTTCACAACCTGCAAAAGAGATACATGTTCGACTCAAACAGCTAGCTGGAGGACATTTAAAGTGAATTATTTCAAAACTGATGCAAATTGCTACGCCAGATGGAGCTACAAACCAAACAAGGAGTGACGTCACAAGATGGCAACGCGTGAAGTAAGCAGCACATGATCTACAAGTTCTAACAACTTAAGCTACACAAACTACGTAAGAAACATTATTCACTCGCAAATTGGCTTCCACAACGTGGGGCTACAAATACACAAAAACATATTACGTAAACAAGCAACAACCGTTACAAATTGCCAAGAACATTGTACACGGTAGAGTTGTAGCATCGTTTAAAACCAGAGATGTACTTTGATATAATACTAAATTGAGGTATTTTACGGTATAATATGTGGTGTCATTGATAAAATTGTTTGGATTGTTGACAACAATTTTTATAAGAAATATGAACATTTATTTCTTTTGGAAAACGATATTAATTTCGTCATGCAAATAATTTTATAGTTTTATCATACCTACACTCAAAGAAAACATAAATTTATTATTTGTTACAAATTAAATAAATATAGCAATATAAAAAACAAAAATATAATAAAACGCCTATTGTAATATTTCGCATGACATTACTTGCGTTTTTCTTCAATGAAACATAACTACACTTATTCTTGCAAAATAAAGTAAACATTATATTAAATACACTTTGACAATAGATTTCATGAAAACACAGGTAGCAGGCTGAAGCTGAATTGACTCCAAAAAGGACGTGTTGATTCCCATCAGCTAACAACAGTGCTATAACATTTTCCTTCACATTTGACACAGACTTAGGACTGTCTACAAGTAGTAGGTGTGCTTAAAATGTTTGGTTCATAGAATGTGGCTTATGCAAAGTTGCAAGTGTTAAGCATAAGTAGTAAAATCATTAAGGCGGGAGAAGCTTGTAATGGATTTCTTCAAGATATTCATAACAAGTAGTTGTAGAATTAGACAGCTTTCCCATTTGTTATTTTACATAATTTTGTTTGTTCCGCATTTTTGGGGGAGTAATTTTCCTATCGCTTCTCATTTTAATATAAGTTTCAGCTTTGAAAGGGGATAAATCACACACACACCCACACACACACATATATGTATGTATGTAGATACACATGCATACATATAGACTTATATATCCATATCAAACAAGAATGGTACATAATAATATAATTCAGCAAGAAAACCATGCTTAGAATATTTAGCAGCCAAGAGATGTACAAAGCAGATTGTAACTTAGATAATTAAGGGACAAGCAAGCTGGCTAATTCCAAGTAGAAGTAATTCTAAGTAGAAGTCCACCATCCTTCACCAAGCTAATGAAAACGGGACTTGGAGGAATAACAGGTAATAGAAAGAGACAGATATAGAAAAGAAAGCGACAGAGACATGGGCGTCACTGGGACGCGTGAGCGAAGAGTTTTGGAACAGAATATTTTCATACATCGTAAAGTAACGTGGTCCGAGGACCAATTATAAATGTTACATTTTAAGGCGCGAAGGTGAGCGTCACTAGGTTTCGGTATGAAAGGAAGAAGCAGGCCCCAGACTTTCACTCTCTTATACACTCTCGTATATACTCTCTTACGTGATATTCCACGAGATGGAAGACGACGGATGCACATGTATGCATATGGGTGGGGAAGCATGTGCAGCTAGATTAGGCTCTAATTCACTACTATCTGTAAAAATGGTGGGAATTGCTATAAGTGTCATAGAAGGGAAAAGCTAGCCACCCATAAGTATTTTATTTGATAAAATATCACATTTTAAGGTAAATGCGGTGTATTTTAATTTTGCTTCACCTGCGAAATCCTTGAGATTAGTGAGAATAGTTATATAGGTAATTTATTAAGAATGAAGAAATCATCAGCCGCTGAACAGAGATAGCCGGAGACCAGAACGCTGCAGCGGAGAGCTTCAACCAAGAGGAGCAACGATTTTTCGCTGCAAATGACGCCTAATGTCAACGATTTCCCGCTACAGCTTGAACATCCTTCAATGTCTGTCTCAGATGAAATATATTTGGATGGGTGGAGTAAAATAAGCGTTTAGTTTGGATTATGCAACTTGACCTGACGAGTGGCGCCACAAGCGCAATAAACACGGATGTTATTGCTCAGTCATCAACGCAGGGGGACGCAAAACGGCATTACCTGGGTAGCAAAACAAGAATTTTTTGTGCCCGAATTGTGATGCTTTTATTAAGAGCTGCAACGATTCCCAAGATTAATTGACAACTAGTCAGACGACAATTGCACTCAATTCTCAACCAGTTTTGGTACATCTGCTTCGTCATCCTTGCATAGGAGATTCCAATATACTGAAGCAGCTTTTCTGCTGTTGCCGGAGAAAGTCTATTCTTGTCTTTTTGTATTTGTCTATGGTAGATCAGTTGCTCCCACTTGCGGCTAGTTATGTCGGTACATTCAGAAGTTTAGATGCCAGCTAACTTAGCGGTTGCGTGCCGCACAATTTTCTCCACCAGGTAGAAGAAGCAGCAGTCCATGGTATTTCGAGAAAAATTTCCATCATTAACTTTAAATTCCGCTAAGTTAGCTACGATTATACAACTGCCTGGTGGTTATTAACGACAGCGGTCGTTGCGTAGTGAAGGTCGCGTGTATTATGTATATTATTCTATGATTAATGCAGTATTACACAATGGTATTTTTACAACTCTAAAGCAGAGCATGGGAACTGCAGAGAGGATAACTGTCATAGAGGTAGACCTGCGACGAGGGAAAACATTGATCTGAACCACACGAACGCCATGGGCAATATTTCTTCCTGCTTTCTTGCTAATGGATGTTTAGTTCCTCTAACACTTAACTATAGAGATACAGGAAGTATTGAGTTATATAAAAACTTCGATATCGAGATTTCACCATGTAAAATGCATGTTTTGAAGCAATCTGAATCCCAAAAACCTATTTCCAAAAAGGTTCCAGGGAGTAACTCAAAAGCGAAAAGTTGGATACATACCAAATTTGATATTTAAATTCAATTTCTTTTTAAAATGCAGCAGAAAGCTTTGCAAGAAAATCCCCCACACCAAACAAACTTTAGTAGTAAAATGTTTCGTAATTTTTATTTTCTCTAAAACCGCTCTAAAGATTTTTATTCAAATACCATAATATGTTTAAGACGTTTACATGACTAATAAAATGTATACCTTGAAGTTTATAGGAATATCCTGTGAAGTGCTCTTCATTTTAATGCATTTGTACAATTTTGTTTAACAGATAAACCATAACAGAAACTGACTACACGAAAAAATTATATATCATTAAAACACACAATTTATGTGAAATAAGTTCTATGGCCTGAACCATTCTTCAGATACTTTATATAAGTACTACCTTTCAAATACGTTATACGTTTTTGAAGTGCTAAGTATAATTTTAATTTTTACTTTCTCTGCTAGGTACTTATAGTAAGAGAAAGTATTGTATTCGACCCAGAAACTCCATATCGAGGTTCCACCGAAATATACGTTTTGAAGCCCCTTGAACCCAAAAATAAACAAATTTAGAAAAGGGTATGTGTGTGTGTGAATAGTATAACTCAAAAACAGTCCGATAAATACCGAATTTGGCATTTAAGTTTACAATCTTCCAAGAATGTGACATCTTTACAAGGAAGGTTTCCCAATTTTTTTATTTGGATTTGGAAAAATGTCTAGCAATTTTTATTAAAATACCATAAGATATTTACTTGACAAATAAAATACAATTTATTTTAAATAGAATGCTGGGGTGAATCATCTTCTATCATGTCTCTCCTCCCTGTAATTCTCAGTACCCATCTTCTTCCTTGTCAGCTGTTTCAAGGTTGTAGGACCAGGCAGCGGTGTTCGGCGGGTTGTGGTTGGTCGATCTGTAGAGATTTCTGCCCTGACGTTGCTGCGGGGACTGCTCAGTTAGCTCTCTGCTCCAAGCGGGGGGACTGCCGGAGGTTTGGGGCTGTGAGTAGGACCAGGCGGCGTCGGATGCGCTCAATCTGGAAACTTAGAGACCCCTCTGCGCTTGCGCCCATTATCCGGATCTGGTTGCTCTTCGGGCTTCTCCTCTCATCCCTCCCTCTCGGCTTTGTGTGCGGTACTTTGCCCCGGTTTCGAGGGCCCTCTCTGTTAATTCGTAGCTTTAATTTTACCTTTAACACGTTGGATTTTTAAAATATATGTATTTGGCAGCGAATCCCGAAATTTCAATGCATATAGAGCGTCGAGCCAATGAGTGCATGGTGGGGTCAGCGTTTCGAAGAGTGAAACAGAAGGTACAGCCGGAGACAGAAGCTTTGTCAACGACAGCAGTCAATGTGATATTTGAAGGCGAATTTCTTGTCCAAATGGAAACCCAGATATTTGAATACAGGCGTATAAGTGGTATCAGAGTCGAACATATGAACTCTGCTTTCTGGAAGTACTCGCAGCTTGTCGAAATTGATTACGTAGATTTTTGCAGTATTCTCATGTGTAGATATGCCGCCTTGTAAACCAAGTTTCTGGATAACGAAATAACCTTTTGGTATATAATGTTCACAATTCATTTTTACGGATGAGTACTTTATTGACATTTAGTGTAAAAATAACACTAATAATTCTAAAATAAAGTAATAAAGAAGTCCTCTTCTTTGACTATGTTACCAAGTTACCTCAAACAACTTAAATATAATTGACAGGAGTTTTATAATTCTGGAAGCAAACTGAATTAAAGTTTTCCATTAGCATAGTAATTACATTGGGCCTCAAGTAAATTCCTTCCACTCCACTCCACTCCACACTAGTCTGGTAGACTCGTGGTGAACATAAGTAGTGCTTCTATGTACCTGCCCTGGGTAGGGCTTAATTACAGAGATGGTAGGATGGATGTAAGTAAGATGGTGATTTTTGCTTTTTATGGAAGTGGTTTGCTAGGAGGTAGCTTCTATGTTTTTATACGCTCCTAAACGGTTATTACACCCTAAAATTTCTTTTATTTAGGGCCACTCAATACTGAATTTTTGACCAAATTAAATATTTATATAATGAATTTAAAATGTTTGATCGAAAAAAAACTGAAACATAGAATCCAGATGAAAATAAATGAATACACAGTGCATTATATCATACAGTTGGTTACGTAAAATATTTCGACCTTCACACCTGAGTTTTGAACTGCAGAACGCAACCTGTTGGTCAGTATGATAACCATGATGGGAAGACCATCCGCTACAATGCTTTCTCTCGCCAGATGGAGTGATTAGTGCTGCTATTCTCGAGGACCGGCTGAATGAATATATTGATGTTTACCCAAAAAACTTCTTCCTCTACCTCTTCACCTTCTTTTTCTTCTTCTTCATTCCACTTTAGGCATTTACCTGTTTAGGTCTCATATCTGTCATGGTTTTTTGATGGTCCAATTGGTCTTCATCTCTTGGTCTGTAATATAGAGCTTGTTAACATATTATTTCTTCTGGCATACGATTTAAATGTTTCCTCGATTCTTTAATAGTACTTCTCACACTCATATCGGATATACTATGTGGATATGACAAGAGCAACATGAATGATTTTTCACTGAGAAGACACACAGTCGGATTTGTAATTTTTCTGAGATTCGTGAGTTTCTTTCTTAGATTTTATCTTGTAAATGTTTGGAATATGAAACAGGAGCTCTGACTGATAGACCACGAAGGTATTCCATTAACGTAATGGCAAAATTAAACATATATTATTCCAAATAAATAGTAACCATTTTTTTCGTTATGTTCCGAATTACATTGTGAACACATAAAAACACCTAAGCAGGTACAAACATGAATAAACTCATACAAATCTACGATAATAATAATAATATCTGCAAAAGTTTGTATAAACTAAAAATAAGTTTTAAAACTCATACCACTATAAACTGTTTTAGAAGGAGTTACAATAAGAAAAACAAATTTTTTCTAAATTTTCATCGGCTTTTATTTGATTTTTCCTTAAATTTGAAATTGTGACTTTTGTATTATGAAAGTGACATCAGTGCAGTAGTAAACTACAACGATGTTGAGCAAAATCACAGAAATATTAAATATGAGTAATCTAAATAAGTAGGAAAAATCATTTTCGTACTTTTCGGTGTTCCTGGAAACATATCAAGAAAATAGAAATGCCCAAGAAGGGACAAAATATAAGATTATCATAACAATAAAATACTAATACAATAAATAATAATAATAATAATAATATACAAGTAAAACTTTAAATTATAGAACATTGTATTAAATTAAAAAAATGATATGTTTTAAAAACTATATCGCTAAGGAGTGTTTTTAGAAACCGTCAAAAATATTTACTTAAAATTCAGTTAATATTGTCTTATATTTGAAATCGTGACTGTTTGATTATGAAACTGAATACAGTAGACCACGGGGCTCGTTGAGTGATGTTATGGAAAGAATAATTATAACTTACTCCAAATAAATTGCAAACAGATTTTATTGCTTTTAGGGTTAAAGTGGAAACACATTAAGCAAATAAGAAGGTCTAAAAAGGATGGATTAAAACATATTAAAGTATCTGATGATGATGGCACGTTACCTCCGAAATTGTAATTATTTTAGACAATTGCATTAAAATAAATATAAGGTATTTTAAAATCTAAATCCTATTGAATAGTTTTGTAAGCCGTTAAAATACAAAAAATGCTTACTCCATTATTCCTTAACATTTGCTAAATCTTTCCTTAAATTTGAACCTAAAATTTCTAAATTATGACACGAACTCTGTGCAGTAGAATACGGAGATATTTGAGTGATATTATGGTAAAATAAAACATTTTTCTGAGATAATTTCCAAAAGCCGCTTTGTAATTTTCTGGGTTTACACTGAAAGCACAATAAAATAAAAGCACCCAAGAAGCCACAAATACAAATGGATTAGCTCATAAATTAACATAATTAATTATGAACAATTATGTTTTTAAGAAAATTGTATCAAATTTAAATATACTCTAATTATTTTATAAAAATTATATCGCTATAGAATAGTTTTCAAAACCGTTAAAATAAGTGTATTTCAGTGCCTGTAAATTTTCTGTGCAGCAAGGTTTTATATCTAGCTTATGATTTACCAGTTATACAAAATTATAGAAATTCATTCTGAAGTAAGGGAATTTCACTGGCAGAACTTCACACAAATTAGAAACACTCTAATTGAGATGAATCACAACGGTAAGGAGAATGAAATGAAGATACATTCGAAAAAGATAAAGAAGAAATGTATAAAATGCCCTTTCGAATTCCAGAAGAGGTAGTGGATTAAAGAATTTTAAATACTTGGGAGTACCATAAACAGTTGTCGAGATAACAAATAGAAAAAGAAATAGATATATGCCTTGTGGATCCTTGTAGAAAAAACATGTAAGAGATCAGTGGAATGTCTGTGTGGAGAGAAATTTATGCAACTTTATGCTGTGACGAAGTGAGGAAAGTAACTGGAAGCATTTGATGTGTGGATTTGGAGAAGAGTAGAGCATGTGAAATCGGCGCACAAAAAAGCGTTGTATTCACATGACTTTCTAGAACCATTCTTCTGAAAGCTATTCTCACAAAACTTATTTTTCTATCTAGTTCATATTAATCGAGAATTATTACATGTTGAATTCTCTGAGGTCCACTTCAGTCTGAATGAACTGTGTGTACTAACCCATAAACTATAAGAGACAGACGAAACCTTACTGCAGGAAATACATCCACAATTTACCACATAGTATAACCTATTTATAGAATTAGCCGTTTTCAAAATATTTTGTTACATTTTTAATTTTTTTCAGCGGGGAATGCCATGCGGTATATACAAAACACCTTACAGCATTCTTCTTTTTTCCCCGCAAGAGTTCATTAGTGATAAAAACTGATTTACCACATGCAAATAGTTGTGTTTTGTTTCCGTATTGTGTATGTAACCAAGTCTATATGGTTAATTTGAGATTTCATTTGGTAAATAATTGGTAACATGAAAATGAAAAGCAGTTCTATTATAAATGAGTACTAAAATGGACATGGTGTCCAGAAAATGAATGATCTATAGAATATCCATATGCGTATTTTAATGAAATATGCCTAGATTCGGAAATGCATATGAGATATTACACCACACAAGCCACGGTCTGCAGTGCATTTGTTTGTATAAGAACGTGTCCTAATTTGGTTATTTGTTTGCA
The DNA here is from genome assembly GCA_030765065.1 of Deroplatys truncata. Classification (NCBI taxonomy): domain Eukaryota; kingdom Metazoa; phylum Arthropoda; class Insecta; order Mantodea; family Mantidae; genus Deroplatys; species Deroplatys truncata. Next base: position 94,332,960 of record CM060986.1, on the reverse strand, counting down.
TTCTGGATTAGCTGTCGTCCCCTTTCCGTTAACACGGCTCTAAATAGAAATTTTAAGAGGAGGAATTCGCCTAATTTGTCTTCGAAACATCTTCAAGTTCATTCTGTACCGGCTTTTAGTATAGGATTAGGTAACTTATCACTCTTAAAACATGGATCGTTTTCCTAGGCTAGTTCGGTGGATTGATCGAAGTGGGTCCGTTCCATGGCCATAGAGGTCTCCAGGTCTTACACCGTTGGATTTCATAATATTATAATAACATGTAGTAGCTTTGCCTTTTTTTAAAATTAACATTTTAAAGAACAATTTGTGTTTAACAGCTTTCAAAGCAATTCACTGTTTACACCCATAAAAATGCAATTTCTCTCAAAGTTGATATATTTAAAATCTATAGATGTCCGCTATCATTCAGACGAAAAAGTTGCACTCATTTTGTGGACATACTGTATAAGGAATTATGTGAAGTATAATGGTTAGACAAAGTAATGCTTCAGGATGGCTCATTGTGCTCTAACACGAGTAATTTATTTAAAATAGAAAGCTACGAGAAAATTATGGTTTTAGTAATGTCGCATAAGCAGATGCGTTACAAAGAGACAGAGAGAAAGAGAAAGAAGGCGAGAGAGAGAGAGAGAGATGGCTCCGCGATAACATGTGAGGCTCGCATTCGGGAGGTGCTGGGTTCGATTCCCATCGACCGCCCACTGAAACCGTCCATCGCCCTCCGCTGGGTTTTAACCCGCGACCTCGGTAACTAGAGGCTAGCATTGTAACTAACCACTACACCAGGGAGGGTTTTTCGTTGTTTTCCTGGTTAGTAGGTGAATTCTGGATGGTTTCTCGTCTACCACAGTTTCCTTTCCCTCATTTCCGTTTTATTCCGTTTCCTTCACGTGTTTCAAGTGCGCTTCTAGATTTTGTGGCGTGGGGCGGTGCCAGACAACGGATACTTGCTCCAAGGAGGGCTGCTCGGTTGAACGGATCGTTTATCGCTCTCTCTGGGCAGATCCGGTAGTGGGATGGGTCTTGGAACCAGGAACTGTTATGGAATTCCGCGCGTCTCTGTGCTCTGTTTGAATGGAGCCTGAAGCCTCCGATGGTTCCTTCACTTCAACCGCTTCTCCGGGGGGGGGGAAGCACATCTCACGTATTTTGCGATGCGCGAGGTGTCCCCCTCCATTGTATATCCAATACAGAGAGATGGAGAGAGAATGTACCTAATCAGTCAAGGGAATAACACAAGCACAGTTCTGGATTTTGCTACTCGTTTCACAAATTCACCGTTTGTTAACAAAACCTGGTCTGTGCTATGGTGACTTGCTGCACGATATAATATTTTCCTATAGGCACTGTTGAATCACCGTGCCTCCTCTAATTTCAGATTTTCCCGAGGCAACGTTGTATTCTGTTGCGTAATATCCGGTGTCATTTGCACATGACAAGGGAAAAAAAGGGGAGAGTTTTGAATATTTCGGTAATAAGAGAGAAAAGCAGCTATGACCGTTGCCTCAGTACTTTTTCTGATATTTCTATGAAACGGGAGAAAGAAGAACATTCACAGACACGACCTTAAAGCTTATTGCCGTCCTTGTATTTGCTGGAATGCCGCTTTACCTTTTCTTGAAGTTGTCAGCATACGAGTTTTTCTGGTTCGACAACTTAATGCGATTATATGTTTTATAAAATAATGTACCATAAAATCTGCTGTTCTATTTAGCAGTGCTTGGTGAAATAATTCTCTAACCATCAATCTGAACTATCTTCAAGAGAACTTAACATCAGTTTAAGAAATAATGATGCATGTATGTTAATAATATGTTACGCATAATATAGTACACGAAGCGTATAGGAATATCGGCATGTTATAATAGCCCAATAAATATTAAAAAATCTCGAAAAATTATTCACACTATACCGTTACTTCTGCCTATGGAAATTTGAGGTCATTTAAGATCATTGATGTTTTATACAGTAATGAATTAAACAGGATTATTTCAAAATATGTTTCACTAAAAATTAAAAAATGATTACAAAACATTGATACAAAGGATTACGTATTTATTGTGATAAGAATAGTCTGCAAAAGTATAAAATAAATGATAATCGGTATAGAAAATCATGTGAACGTAACACATCTATATTTTTAATATTACATCACAACATATTAAAAACAGTGTGTTCTGGTAAGCTTTGTTATTTTCAAAATGTCGATAGATGAACATTTAAGAAGTTATACAAAATTGTCATTACTCTTTTATTATTTTCTTTACTACCTACGTACAGTAATTAGAGAATAATCGGATTATGCCAAAAAATTCAATGAGGAGATTTCGCAGGAGATAAATGTTTTGAGATCCCGAAAACAAACAAAAAAACAAAACAAAACAAAAAACAGATAAAGGTTCACGCGCGAAACTGCATGCGTGTGTGAACCGAATAATTTAAAAATGAAATGTCGGATAAATACCAAACGTGGTAATTAAGCTCAACATCTTCCAAAAAGTGGCGCGAAGCTTTAGAAGATAATCTACTCAGTCCAAACTATACTTTACATGGAACCTTTTTTCAAAGCTTTATTCCCTCAAAATGGCTCTAACGATTTTGATAAAAATGATATTTTAGACATTAACCCAATACATAAAATGTATATTCTGAATTTTCTTGGAATAGCCTGTGAAGTATTTTTAATTCGGAAGGAATTTTGTATAATTTTGCTTAAATGATAAACCATAAGAGACAAAAAGTACTTAAAAAGGTGTAGATCCTTTTAACATATACAATTTATTCCAATAAACGTTTTCTGTGGCATCAGCTAGTTACAAAATATCCGTTGTTATTTCTTTGAATTTCTCAACAACTCTTTGTCATCCTTTTAAGTACTGCCAATGTTTAGTTGCGTCTCGCAATGCCATGGAAAGAGCATGGAATTTCAAGGCCAGTATACAGCGATCAGTATTTAAAGATTTTGCTATCGGTATTGCTTATATTTGCCCGTAGGATTTGGAAACGAATGCAATCTTCTATTATAGCATTTCAAAGTGTTAAGGGAAACTTTTGCATTAAATTTCATACAATTCTAATTTATTAAATCACAATATACTAATTCAGGATAAAATAATTACTTAAATTTTAACGCTTTCATATATTTCGGAAGGAGCAGGAAGGAGGAATATTCAGGATTGTAACTTAAAGAGTTAATCCGATAATGTAACTAAAGTTGCAAAAACTCAGCTTTTAGAAAAATGTAAGATACTAAAGGTAGGTGTCCTCCATCTATTGACTCTAAAAGCTCCCTACACTGTGCTCATTACATTTTCATAATCAAGTAAATGTGGAAGGGTCCCATATAGATAGATCTGGTCACTCCATAACCAATAAAAACATCATTTTTTAGAATTTTTCACATTCCGGTAGCTTTAAAGATTAAAGGCCTACGATTATAACTCATTTTAACGGCTACTTTCACAAATTATTCATACAAAAGCTTACTTTATCATGTACTTCAGTTTAAAAATTATAAATAATGTCACGAAATAGTTTCATATTTTCAATTCTGTGGAAGTGGTAAAAGATTCAATTTGTCGTCTAAAGTGGCGATAGAGAAGCATTGCATTCCACCCAAAAATAGGTGTTTGAGGCCACAAGTTGGAAAATAAAAGGTAGAAAACGGTCCGTGTGTGTCTTTAAACAGCATAACTCAAAAGCGATATATACAAAACTTTGTATTTAGGTTCAGCATCTTCCAAAGATGCAGCAAGATGATTTTTAAGAAAATCTCCTCACCTCAAACTGCCAATTGCATGGGAAGGTTTTTGAAATTGCAGATTTTATCAAAATGACTGCCGATTTTTATTAAAATAGCACATTTTTATGATACTTACATGACAATGTCTGAATTTTCTGGGAATGGCCTGTTACGCTCTGTTCATTCGGAAGAAATTTTGTATGATTTTGTTGAACTGGTAAATCATAAGAGATGGACAAAAACGTACTATGCAAAATACAAGAACTCTTAAACGCACACAATTTGTTTCAAATAAGTTTTGTGGCATAGCCATTCCTGAGATATCCGTTGTTATTGGTTTAAAGTTTTCAATATTACTTTCCTTCGTTGTTTCTCGCGATGTCATGGAAAGGGTGTGGTATTTCTAGGCCAGTGTATAGCGACTAGCTTTTAAACACCTATCGATTCGGTTCCTTCTATCTTCGCTGTGCCTTCAACGAGATGTGTAATGAAACTATTGCTGCAACGTTTTATCACAATTATTAACATGAAGTAAAAAAGCAGAATAAAATGAAATTTAAACTTTAAGAATAGACTTTCTCAAGAATAGTTTTTGAAGCTATATAAAACAAACGATAGTAGGTAAGGACAGTCATGTATATTCTTATTTTCGATCAAGTCGGATTTTCTTTAATTAGACTCGTTTCTTATCCTCCGCATTGCCTGGAAATGTTGATGTAAAATTAATAAACCTCAATGGTAATCCATACTTCGAGATAAAAAGCAATCCATTCTTTCTCAAGTCACAGCCTTCGAAATGATCGTATAATCAAACGGGACTGCAAAAATGAATATACCTGACTCCGGAATGTATTCATCTCCACTTACGTTCTAGCAGACAAATTAATCCAGAGAAAATTCAAATTTTAATATGTAGAAAGAGAAAACAATAGTATGGTATTTTTCTCAATTTTTCATATTGTTAAATACTCTTTTTTTTAAATTGCCAGATGTTTCTTCATTTTCATGTTGAATGTTATTTTAAAGTGGAGATAAATCTGAAAGAAGAATTTTTGGAAACGTCAGCGTGCGCAACTCAAGAACGAAATGCCAGACAGATATTAACATCTTTCAAGATACGAATATTTTCGAGAATATCCTCCACCATAAACTACCTTTTTTATTGAAAATGTTCGTTAGTATTTTATTTTTCCAAAAAGTCTCTAAAAATTTTGATTAAGATATCGTATGCTTAAGGTACGTGCATGTATATTAAAATTTATAGGTGTACCTTGAATTCCCTAGAAATATTCTATGACGTCCTTTTCATTCTGAATGAATTTTGTATCCTTCTTGGTTACTGCTAAACCACAAGAAATTGGTAAAACCTACTACTGAGCAACAAATTACACATTTACTTTGAATCCTTGGTATCAAATCTTTAGATAGAAAACTTCCCCTACTGAACTCGCCAGACTAGCAGGAATACATAAAACTTTTCTGGCAATTTTCTATTCTGTACAATAAGCTATCCCTAAGAGAATACCTATAAGTCACCGAACTTATTATATTTTCCTAATTTTATTAGTTGTGATTAAAAAGATTTCCGTAGACATTTTATTACGTGATAAGAAGATTATCTTGCATAATCAGGAGACATGATTGTATTTTTTTCACTGTAAAATTAGTTAACAGGTTTTTAATGCTTTGACTCTACCGTATACAGACAGGCTATTGGCTATTGGTGAGGTTTACACTCAATTTCTGCTTTATAGTGGATACCACAAGTAAGTTTAGTTACTTGTTCAAAATAATTAATATACAAGTCCAATCAAATTAAATTACTCTTAATACCCACAAAATATCCTGTAACTCAAACGCCATCAGACTTGAAGTTTACTAAAGTGTTAAAAATCCTCCCTGTAGCCGAACATGATTCACGTACTGCTGGAAGAATCTAGGCAGTGATCAGATTTAATTACCTCTCCCGGGCCACGTACTCGGGCTTAGCTTAAGGCTGGTTACAAAAACTTTGTTGTTGCTGCAGGAATTAAACCGTGTGTAACTAAAATAGTTTTGTAATGTCTTACTGCTGTCTAGACAGCGTTTAAATACTATCTAGCACGAAAGAGGTTTACAGAACAGCGCTCAAGGAAAGACTGAGGTGAAATAGAAGCTTTTAATAATAGACAAGAGCATACTTGAATTTAGAATTCCATTGCCTTATTATTGATATATAAAATACTTTTCTTTCGCTACCATCTACTTTTAGTAAGTAGAGAAAGTATTGTATTCCACCCAAACATTCCACATCAACATTTCACCACATATACACGTTTTGAGTTCCACGGAAAACAAAATAGGCATTTTATAAAATGTTCCGTACATTTGTGTGCAAGTATGTATGTGTCTGGGTGTCTACCTCTATGTCTAAGTTTGAGCAGCATAACTCAAAAAACGTAAACTTATGTAACTACTGAACATTGCACTGGAGACCAGTACTGCTAAAATTTTTCAAAAGATTTCTCCCCTCAAGCTCGTATAAATCTAATAGTAAATCTTTATTTTTGTAAACTGGTACTAAATGTGTATTAAAATATATTTAAGATATTAATGTGACAAATTAAATGCATATCTTCAAGTTTCTGTTAAAACCCGTTTATACTACTGAATTTTTATAATTTGTGTAACTGAAATAATAACAGTAAACTACTTCTGAACATTTGAGAGTCTATCCAAAATTGTTCATCAGAAGAAATACACAAATATTTCAAATTAAAGAAAATACGTTGATAGTATTTAAGTTCAGTATTTTCAAAGAATGCGACACAAAGATTTTCAAGAAAATCTTCCTAAATCAAAATACCCTCTATATGGGAAAGTTTTTATTTTTGACTTTCTCAAAAAGATTAACGATTATTATAATTATTATTATTATTATTATTTATTCTACTATACTATTTAAACTCTAGTGCGCCAAATTGCATGTTAAGGTTATATATAAATATACAAAATCAAACAAATATATAACAAATGAACTTATTACAAATAATTAAATGGACAAATAAACGCCTGAAATAAAGGAGATAAATGCAGAGCTGCAATATGATTTGGTGGATAATTTTGTCAATAATTGTAAGTAATTGATTTTACAATGATAGAGACGTCCTATTAGAGTGTATTTTCTCATCGTACTGGAACAGCGGGTGGAATACTGTTTCTTCTGACACTTCACAGTAGCACATGAAACCATGTGGTGACTTGCAGGTAACTTAAATACTCCGTGTCCAGTAACAAACTGTAACAAATATTTACAAGAGATGCGAACAAAAACTGAAGGAAGAACTTAATTTTCATTTTTTATTAACCGGAGATTATTTCACTTTTCTACTATTTCTTTCTTTAGAAATCGTTTTAAATATAAGTTTTGAACATAAGGAAAAACTAAATTACAGGTTGGATTTGGCAGAAAGTTTTGCGAACTGATTGGCTCTCTCGTTCCCAACATGGCTCTTAATCCTCGATAGATAAACATGTTTGATATTTGAATAATGCTCTTTGTAATTGTATTTGCCAGAGGATTGCTGTTGTGCTTGTCTTAAATGGCTAGTAGAGAGGCGTTTGAACTACTGAACACGTGCGTTAGGATAGGACTAGCTACGGAGGGGAGCTTGAACCTTGAACTTTGGACCTTGAACTGCAAAATCTTCTTTTACAGATTGAAACTTCCCAGATGGCAGCTGATGCAACCGGCTCCCCCCCCCCTGCAGGCTTGCACATCCCACTGGGGAGACCGGGACTCGGAGACCGCTCCAATACAGGCCGAGACTCCCACCGACACTTTCCACCCTGAAACAGTCGTCCTCCGTGGAGTAGTGGTTACCATGCTAGCCTCTAGTTCCCGGCGAAGGGCGTTGGGTTTTTTTTCTGGCGTAAAAATCCTTAGCATGGCTTCCTTCGGAAGGGAAGTAAAGCCGGTGGTCCCGTGTCGTAGATTTAGGCACGTATAAGAACCTCAAGCCTGATAAAGAGGCCTCTGAGCAAAATTACCAGTCTTTCACGTTCAATATAGATTGGGACGCTAAGGACCACAGTCTAAATAATACCCAATTTAATTTAAAACCCTGAAACAGACCAAGAAGATGAAAGGTGAAGTGAAATGAGAATGGAGGTGAAATGGAGGGACAGAAATTTGGGGGAATATAATGAATTTTCCCAGCATTTGCCTAGCGACCCGAGGAAACCCCGAAAAAAACCATAGGTAGGTAGGTCGGCCGCGGGAATCCAAACCAAGACCTCCCGAATGCGAGCCACAGACGTTATCGCCTGAGCTATCCCGCTCGATAACAGATACATTAAGTTGATTTTCAGTACCTCATCTTATAGCTTAATCTAAAAAAAGCATTTCTGCTTGAGAAATGGAACAGGTAGGAGCCAGACGAAATGCTTTGCTGAGCATTTGTGTCATGATCAGCAGTTGTAAGCCATGAAAGCGCATCCTATGTAACTGGTTTTATCTGCTTCTTCAACTATTCGTGAGCCGTCGGTAAAGACGTCGTTAAGGTGAATATCGTTAAAATAGTTTTGCTTAACCTTCACAGTGTACACCAGCTTCCAGGAATGGAGTTCTACCTTCGATAACAAGAGGAAGTGTAAGGAACCAGCGTAGGCTATCTTTATGGTGGCAGGTAGTGGCTCTATACCGGAAAGGATTAAGGCAGTATCGGTAGAAATTAACCTGTATCCTCATAATTTGGAGTATAAATCCTCGCTCAATTTGGCAAAGTTTCCTTTGAGGCCACTTTTTTACTTTCTACTACTACTTCTACTACGTATAGTAAGTAGGGAAGTATTGTATTCCACCCAAAAATTCGATACCGATATTTCACCTGAAATGTTTTGAGACCCCCTGAATTTTTGGAAACGTGTCTGTGTGTGTGTCTGTGAACAGCATAACTCAGAAACGAACAGTCGAATACACACCAAACTTGGTATTTAGGTTCAGTATCTTCCAGAGATGCGACATGAAGGTTTTCAAGAAAACCCCCTCAGCTCAGATTACCCATTACATGGAACATTTTTCGAAAATTGTAATTTTATCAAAAATGGTTCTAACGATTTTATTTAAGATATTTTCATCACAAATAAAATGTATACCTCGAATTTTCATGGGAATGTCTACAAAAGTAGACAACTTTTGCATAACTGGTAAACCATAAAAGATAGAGAAAATTTTACTACACAAAAAATGTAGATCGCGTTAAAATACACAATTTATGTCATATACATTTTTTGTTGAGTGAACCATTTTCGAGATATTGCGTCTTATTCCCTTCAGCCAAAGATTATAAATCTTAGTCATAAAGGTAGAGCAAAAGATAGGGTTATAGCAATACTTATACGTTTTCTCAAATGGAAATTCGTTATTCTTTTTTTGTTTGTTCTGGTAATACAAAGAGAATGGAATATTCCACATAGCAACCAGCTCTTAAAATATTTGACAATAGCTTAAAGCCTAGCAATTCCCCTTGCATCTACAAGAAAATTAGGAATAAGATTAACATCTCAATATCTCGATTAACATGAAGCATATGGATAATAAGCGTTTGTAAAAATAGTTTGTACAAGAGTAGAGAAAGTCATGAGAGTGTAACATATCAGATTTTTTTAAATATGTCCAGAAACGCTGCAGAGCAATAACGACTTTGATTCAAATATCATATGTTTAAAATATTTCATAAGCAATAAAATACATATCTAGAATTTCTGGGAAAAGCGTCTGAAGGCCCCTTCATTATGAATATATTATACATAGGTACAAATTGCAAACCGTAAGAGACAGACAAAATATTACTGTACAAAAAATCAATTGATGCATACACATAACACACACATTTAGGCTTCCAGCATTCATAATTAATACATTTATTCCCTATTAATGTTTAAAAAAGTTGAAGCATACAGTTAAGTCCAATCAACGGTTTTGCGGATTTAACCATTTTCAAGATATTATTGGTTTGAATTTTCAAAAACGTATACTTTTGTCAAATGGGAAGTCGCTATTTGTTTTTCTTTTCTTTTCTACTATGTATATAGTAGGTAGAGAAGTATTTCACTAAAAAATTCGATACCGGGAATTCACCGGAAATACTTGTCTTGAGGCACCTTGTATAAAAATGGTCCGTGTTTGACTGTATGTGAACAGCATAACTCAAAAACAAAAAGCCGGATAAATACCAAACTTGATATTTATGTTCACTACCTTCACAAAGTTGCGACAGAAAGACTTTTTTAAGAAAATTCCCCAACTTAAACTATCCTTTACATTGAACATTGAACATTTTTACATGATTTTATTTTCTAAAAATGGCTCTAACAATTTTAATTGAAATGCCATACATTAAAGATATTTATTACATAATAAGTGTATATCTTGAATTTTTCCCTGTGAAGGGATGTTCACTCGGTAGATTTTGTACCTATAACTGGTAAACGTTAAGCGATAGACAAAAACGTACTATACAAAAACACACAGTTTATTTCAAATACTCTTTTGTGGCATCAATCATTTCCGAGATATACGTTATTAATGCTTTGATATGCTCAATACTCGATCATTCTTTTTTAAGTCCTCTTGATTTTGAATTGTTTCTCACGGAAAGAGTATGGAATTTTAAGGCCAACGTATATCGTCCAGCTCTTAAACGTTTGATTATCGCTGTTCCTTTTGTATCTATAATGAAATGTGTAGTGTAGATATTTCTGCAACGGTTTATCTCGATTAAAATAAAGTAGATAAAAATAACTTTCGTAAAATAAATTGTACACGCGCTAATAAACGATCGCGGGTAGAGAAATTTATGTGAATGTAACACAGATGTTTTTTATTCCCGTAGTCATGCAAAGAGCATGGAATTTCAAAGCCATCACATGGCGACACCCTCTTTTAAAATCTGATCATTAGCTTAATGTATGCTTATACCTACATTGAAATGTATGAATGTGTGTCGAAAGTTTAGCTTGATTAACAAGAAGTACATCTACTAAGCTTTTGTAACAATATATTTTCTTTTTTTTTTTATTTTAACTCCTTTAACAGGCCAGGTCGTATCGTATGATGAATAAATGAAATGGATGAAATGATGCATAAATGAACCCAGGATCTATACAGCTCAGAGTTACCCGATATTCGCACTTTCAGGATAAGGAAAAACACCAAAATAAACCTCATCCAAATAATTAACCTAACCGAGATTAGTACCCGGGACCTCTTGAGTGTGAGGCAAAAACATGCTACCCCTACACTAAGGAGGTGGACTTAACAATAGTTTGTAGAGCAGCAGAGAAGGTCATGTGAATATAACACATACTTTTTAATCTTCGTAAGGCATTCTTAATGCCTGCTCAAGTATGAAATACGTATACTGTTTTGGGGCGGAGAGTTTTGAGACAGTCTCAAAACATGCATTTCCAGAGAAATCCCTATTCAAGAATTTGTATTGAAATGTCTAACACTTTAAGATAAACCTTCGAAACTTTTAAATTGCTAGGCTTTGCATTATTGAAAGTTTCTGCGTTTAAGTTTATACCAGATACGGTATGATAGGTGTCGAGACTTCACGCTATTACCGCACACGTGTCCCCAAAGAGTTTCTGGACTGTAGTTCCTGATAGACGTTGACTACGTCTCCTGTGGGTGAATCAATGTTACTTTCCAAAGACTGGTGTCTAAATGAAAACATGAAAAACAATGGGGGATAGAATAGAGGTACTCATGTAATATGCAGCGTTGTAAATGAAGCTGATTTAACTGACGCACTAAATTACATTTCTGCAATAGCCTGGCTTTGTGACTCACTTTCAGCTATTGCATTTACCTACTCCGGTGACCAAAATCTTTGAGTCCAGCAGAAACAGATCAGAACTTAAGACGTGAGATAATATAGGGCATGGAAATATTTGTTCTTTCCTTCCATCTGTTAGTTTGTGTTTACGCAAGTCAAATTCGGGTTGGAGCGTAGCTTTCGGGTATATCATATGACTAATTTTCATTACATGAATAGAGAATCTTTTAAAAGAAGGTTATAGTTACATAAGAAGGGAAGCAAATAAATTATTATTATAAAAATTGCTACCAATTGGAGAATGTCAAAAAAGAACAATTTTGAAATCATCATAGAATACAAAATTGTTACATGCGTTTATATACAGATCACTACTAACAACATAATTAGCAAACAAGCTATCGCCTTTACAGTTGTTTATGAAGTGAGTATTGACTATGGAGTATGTGTCCAAAAATCAGTATTAATAATAATAATAATAATAATAATAATAATCTTTATTGCCCATGGATTTGTTTTATACAAATATCAAGCATAGTCATTTCTATTACAATTTTACAGTTCATTCATGGAGTACATAAATTTTCTTAATTAAGTATTTTTTAAGTTCCTTGTTAAATCTAGGTTCATTTTGAACCTTCATATTAGTTGTCAATTTGTTGAAAAAACTAGTTCCCATAACGTATACATCTTTTTCAGTAGATACTTTAATAAATCTAGTTCTGCAATAATCCGCTTTATTTCCAATTTTACAATTATGTACATTATTGTTTGTTGTTAGATTTACTTCCCTTACAAATAGCATTGACTTATATGCGCATAGCGAATAGAGCGTAAGTACATTATTGTTTATAAATGCATTTCTACGTGATTCTGTGGGTAACATATTATTTATAATCCTAATACACTTCTTTTGAAGAATGAATAATCTATCCATATACACCTTTGCTGCTGCTCCCCATATATCTATACCATATAATAAATTTGTATAAATTATACCATAATATAACAACCAAAGAATATCCTTATTTGTAAATACTCTAAAATGCCTTAAGAGATATATTTATTTACTAATTTTTTTGCATACATAACTAATATTTTCTGCCCAGGTTAGCATTTCATCCACTATTATGTCTAAAAATTTATGTTGTTTCACTTTAGTTATTTGTTCATCATTTACAATTAAACTAATTTCTGATGCTATTTCTCTAGAACATAATTCCAATAACATATATATTGGTATCGAGGATCAAGAAATAGTGGTATTGTCCTATTGCTTTTTATAATGTTCTCTTATTCCTCTACCATCTTATAACACAATAAGATAACGCTGGAAAAACTGCGGATTCAGATAATTATATAACTTACATTGCCAGGTTTCCTTACACCGCAGGCAACATCAGAGAAATAAAAATAGTTTTATGTTTTTACGTAATCTAACGTTTCCTGTTAACGAAGGATGAGGGTCGTTATTAGGTGGCAACTTGCAATACTCGTTTGATTCGTGAACTTGCCCGTTCACTTTTCAATGTAGATACTCATTCAAGGATATCTTTTGTCGAATGCCCTGTTTTATCATATCCACGTTTCATATTATGATTTAAGATATTACTGATGCAGATATATATGCTGTATTCGTTTCTGGTTTATAACCGCTGTCTGATCTGCCTTTTACAAGGGAAACCGGTGACAAGTACAGACTTGTCAATTTTCCTTTCTTAAAAATAGATACAAACTAAATGCTATGCTGTAAGAACCACATAAAATCTTTACCTTCTCTACCTCCTACCTAAGGCAAAATAAGTATTACATTGGTACTGAAGACAACTTTTACTTTCTTTACTACGTAGCTAGTAGATAGACGAAGTAGTGAATTCCTCCCAAATTATATATCGAGATTTTGTCGAAAATACATGTTTTGAGACCCCTTGAATTAAAAATAATATTTTTATAAAAAGGTCCGTCTGTGTGAATAGCATAACTCAAAAACGAGAATTCGGACAAATACCGAACTTGATATTTCAGCTTAGTATCCAAATATGTGTCACAAAGATTTTAAAAAATACACTCACCCCGGACTACAACTTATATGGAACATTTTTCATTCTTTTTTATTTTCTCAAAATGGCTCTAATGAATTTAATTAAAATACCTATATTTAAAATATTTACATAACAAATAAAATCCAAATCTTGAATTTTCAGGAAATGCCTGTAAAATTCTCTTCATTCGGAAGGAATTTTGTATAATTTTGTATAAATGGTAAATCATAAGAGAAAAAGTAAAACTTACTAAGCGAAAAATATAGTTTATGCCTGATAATCTTTGTTTTAACATTAGCTCACATTTGATTTCCATGCGGAATCTATAAAAATGTTGTTATCCTTTTTCCTGCATGGGTTAGTAACAAAACCGGAATTAAGATGTGCGAACAGCTATTTTAGTAACAAAGAGTATCTAAAAATGCTTATGCCACAATTTATTAGACATAAATTGATTGTTTTAAGGTAGTCTACATGTTTGTGTGCAGTAAGGGTTTGTTTGTCTCATGGTTTACAAGGTATACCCGAGATGGGTTGGCTGCTTATCTGTGTGGTCACTTAAATGAATTGCAAGGAGAACAGACAAAGAATTGACGAGCATAGAAACATTGTGAAAATCTAGGTTAAGACCGACTAGCTGAGAACATTCCTCCTGTGGAAAATATGACATCAATCCAATCCAGGGGGTGAACATTAGACCATTCTGACGATTGGCTTCGCCAAGAATCGTTTTATATATACTTGTGGAACAACACCTTTTGAAGTAGATGGTTAGTCACTTAATGTATTTAGTTAATCTAGACATATGTACTAACTAGAAGAATATATTATGACTAATCATTATAATTTTAGACATTTGCACTAACAACAAGCATATTAAACAACCAACCACCCGAATTTCTCAGGGCATATGTCAATCCTGGGTAAGTAACATTGGACACGCTCGTATGCAACGCATGCCAGCTTCTTATCCTCCGTAAACTAACCGAAATGGTATGTGGGACCACTAATATCCATGAGAAACAAAACCACTAATACGCACTAATATGTGGAGGGGTTTTATTGGGTAGGGTCATTCTCTGATGGCGACTCTCAGTTTCATTTCCCCTCCACACACACACACACACACACACACACACACACACTCACACACACACGAGGTATGCAATAATGCATTGCGATAGGATTTTGGGAAGTGCATTATTACAGAAACGAGGAATAGATTGAGAAGATGTAAAGAAGTTGAGTGTCTTCTGTTTACGAGATTTGTTATACATTTCACACTTATGTATTGCACACTATTTTTGCACAATGGTTTGTTTCATTATTTTGAATAAATTATTAATGAAATCAATTTCTAATGAAATTATCCTCCGCAACTCGGATTTCCGGAAATGCAATGGTGCCAAATCTACAGCGATAATTAATAGGATGGCTTAGTAATTTAGGAGGCTTTAAGTGAATTGTTTTATGATTGATGCGGTGACTGAAAGCTGGTAGTTTGAAAATAATGTGGACAATAATAGATATTCAATATTTCAAAAAGGATTATTTGAAGTTGGAGACGTGGACAATGAAGAGGTATGGAAAATTGAGTTCATGTCATTGATTACTGAAGCACCTGGAATGAAGTATATAATGTTCATGCAAAATTACAGTTAATGTTCTCTTAGAAGTGTGGCCTTCGCTGTAATGTGTTATTACTGATTACTAAGGCTATATAAATTAAAGCTTGAAGTGTATTTTACTTCCGTCCTAGTGTGTATTTATGTAATTATGCCACCAAAATTATGTTGGTATATATGGGTTCCCTTGGAAACGAATTAATGAGTAGGAATCCCAAATTCCATCGTATATAAATACAGGCTGGAAGGGAACCTGGGAAACATTCCTTCTATTGTATACTTCATAGGGGTATTACAAACAAAAAGTATTATAGCACTTTGTTATATATTCAACAGTTTTCGAAAAGAAGTTCTTTTCCAAATTAGTTGCTTTGTAATAACGTTTTACTTGTAAAATGGGCAGAGTAATCTATTTCTGACCTAGTTCGGTAGTAACTGTGTAACATCATCTAGGATTTTAATTAATCATTTTCCGAAAACTGTCTTGCAGAAATTAAATTGAGTTTTATTAATGGACGCTCTTTAACTGCTGTGCTCCTTAGCGTCCCATTCTATATTGGGCGTGAAAGACCGGTAATTTTGCTCAGAGGCCTCTTTTCAGGCTTGAGGTTCTTTAACGTGCCGTAAATCTACGACACAGGTCCACCGTTTTTACTTCCCTTCCGAAGGAAGTCATGCTAAGGATATTTACGCCCGAAAACATCCATCGCCCTTGGCCGGGTTTGAACCCGCGACCTCGGGAATAGAGGCTAGCATGGTAACCACTACACCACGGAGGACGACAAAGAGCATACTTAAATTAGTAGGTGGGAGACTAGCGTTTTGTTGTCTACACGGCTCTTAATCAAACAAACACCACTAAAGGGCAGTGTAAGGTTTTGGCGAGATGACAAGTACAACTTAGTAGCTATTGACCTACACTAATAGTATGGAAGTAATGCCTTCATCGTGCAATAAGTGTTTCGCGGTCGCTGACTGAAAAGGACACCATATTTATGTCAACTCCACTCAAGTTGAGTCATCATTAGAGTAACGTCGTACTACGCATTGAAACTAGCAGGTTTAGTGATAAAAGCACGCGAGGTGTGTTTAGTGGATTACGTAAACCTAAGGAAGCTGCAGCCACACACGAAGGAGGGCGAACATACATTACCGTTGCTACAAAAGAAACAAGTTTAAATCTTGTAGATGAACAACCCCGCAGCAGAGGTCGGGGAATAGCTCGCATGATCAGCATGTCCCATTGATTTGTTCTCAGGACGCAGAAAGAACAGTTATTGCGACCGTATCACATTTAATAGGTACAGTGTTTCACAGTAACGGAGTACGCGCCTAGGCTGCTTTCATCAATTGGTTCTTAGGTGGATATATGCCACAATAACGACTATGGCAACAGACGAAGCTGCCTTTATAAAAAACACTCATAGCATCAGGCAGCATCCTTTTCAACAGCAATTACTGAACGTATGGGCATGAATACACGAAACGTTCATGAACCACGCGCCAGCGAAAGTGAAACTGGTTACGCGTTCACCTACTTCTGATTTTCAAAGAAGATTTCCCACCCCCGCTTCCAGCTCTCGTTCGGCTACAGCACGCTGCAACGCTGCAAACATGCGCATTTTATGTTCTCGGAAAATATTTCTGTAGAAAATGGTTATAGAAAAAACGTAAGATGCAAAACACGTTCCAAATAATGAGACCTGTAACTGGTATAAATTAATGTAATGACTTCCCTTCCACCTGGTATAATCACGAAACTGAGGAAACCTCACGATCATACCTAAAGTGTATACAAAATTCATTCATAATAAACAGAAGTTTTCAAACCATATTCGGAAGCTATGAATTTTATTTGTCATAAGCAGAAGGTATTTTACACCCGTTTCTTAGCAAATCATACAAAAGGAAAGTTTTTGAGTGGCAGGGATTTCCTTGAAACACTTCATATCAACTTAAAAATTGCTTTCCTTTATATATAAAATACCTTCCCTGCTTACTATCTATAGGTAGATAAAGTGAAAATATTTAAACTTATTTTTACTTTTGTTCAAATTCGATGCAAGCATATTTCAAAAACTAAAATAGTATAATAAATCATACTTTGAAGGAGGAATTTCTCTGTCCAAACATTCCAACACCAAGATCATTTAGCTTCTGCTGCTAGAACCCAGATAGCTTCTTCTGTTCTCTATGGTAAATAGAAATGCTAGAGTGAAGTCTTGTAACAGGCCAGCAGGGCCAGTATGACGCTGACAGATCGTGTCCTGTCGCCGGAACTTGTATTAACATGTAGATGAAGTCGCCAGAATACGCACATTGTTACAGATGACAGGCGACCGAGAACGTTCTAAATCAACCTTAGACATGCATTATAGTCTACAAGCAACTGTGCTGAAATTCCTCACCAACCGGAACTATAAATGTTTACGTAATTCGGTGTTTAATATTAATTTCTTAATTAATTTTTATAATTTCTAAACGTAATACACAGACAAAAACATACTAACAAGACGGAGTCTTGGTCGAGACGTGGTGGAGTGTGGACGTGTTTTGCTCAGTGCGGTCAGGGGTGTGAAAAGAAAGAAAGAATAATACAATGGAGGAAGTGAAGGAAATGATTCGAAACCTGGCAGAAGAAATGAAGCAAGGTTTTAGCAGGTGCTGCGGGAAGGACGAAGTGTTAAGTGTTAATACAAGAGTAAGTGCTGCAATGGACAGACTTAGCTTACTAGAGCAAAAAGTAGACTATTTAGAGAACCAAAGTAGAAGGAACAATATTGTGGTGTATGGAGTGTACGAGGAAGACAGGGAGACTTGGGAAGATACCGAAGTGCTAATTCGGCGAGTGGTGGCGCAGCTCGGAATTAATTTGTCACCAATGGATATCGAGCGAGCACACAGGGTCGGGAGATGGGCAGGAACAAACCGTCCCATCGTGTGTAAACTGGCTTTTTATAAGGTAAAAAGTGAGATATTGAGGAACAGTAGATACCTCAAGGGATCGGGAGTGCACATCGCTGAGGACTTCAGTGACAGAGTGAGGCAAGAAAGAAGCTTTCTAAAGCGCCACTTGGCCGAAGCAAGGAGGCAGGGTTGCCACGCTGTCCTCCAATTTGATAAACTTATAATTAATGGCAAAGTGTGGTCGAGGCACGAGCTGGAGGAACTGGAGTTGTGCGGCAGGGACAACCCTGAACAGAGAGCAGTGCAGGCAGAAGAACCAGCGACAGGAAGTGACCACCGGAAAGAACAAGTGGAGGTGGCGGAGGGAGCAGAAAAGCAGCAACAGGTTCAACGACCAGGAAGGGACAGCCCGAAGCCACCCCTTAATGGAGCCCTCCCTACAGCGATGCGAGAAATACCACAGAGGGGCAGGGGGAGCGTCTCAAAGGAATTCAAGCGACCACCAGCAACTGCAACCAGAGGGACGACAAAGGCAACGGGGGTAAGGGATTCACCAGCAGAGAACACCAGAGCAGGTAGGAGAAGGAACTAGGAAGTAGCCGCCCATGTGACAGTCGGCCTTTGGAATGTTGAAGGTCTAAAGAAGAAATTGGCTAATGATAGGTTCATTGACTTTGTACACAGGGTAGATATATTGGGCTTCACAGAGACATGGCTTAAAGCTGGGGAAAATGTAAATATTGGTGGTTTTAATGGTGTATTCACTGGTAGTGAAACCAGGGGCCTGAGAGGCAGATATCCCGGGGGTGTTGCCGTTTACACTAAAGACCAACATGATATGACTTTTCAACACATAAATATTAAGGTATTTGGAACATTATGTGTATACTGTAAATTAACTTCACTTGAGTTGTGTATTATTGTAGTATATCGACAACCAGCAGCATCCCGATATACCAACCCCAACTTATTTATCAATTTGGCCGACATGATTGTAGAAATTCAGGAAATACACCCAAAAGCAAACTTAATCATAATGGGAGATTTTAATGCCAGAATCGGAAGCGAAAATATTACGGTAGAAAGGGGGGAAGCAGATTGTAGGAGAGAAGTGCGGCGAAGTAAGGATACAGTGATAAATTCAGATGGAAAAGAATTGCTAGCCTTTTGTGACGCGTTTAAATTGGAAATCCTAAACGGCAAGTATGGATCAGATAAGGAAGGGGAATTAACATTTATCAATAGTAATGGAGGAAGTGTTATAGATTATGTAATTTGTTCACAGGAAATAATACCATTAATAGAGGACTTTCAAATTTTAAATAGAGTTGAATCACACCACTCACCCATCTTACTCACTCTAAAAAGACACTCAAACAACGTCGGGGAAACACATGAAAAAAAAATTGCTTTGTCATCTATGGTGAGATATCGATGGACCCCAGGGGGAAGCGAGGAATTTCTTGCCGTTTTGCGTGATCGGACAGGTAAAACTGAAGTGGGGGAAAGAAGCGGGGAATATGTTATTAAAACAATAACAAATAATTTACAAATAGCTGGTAGAAGCATGAGAATACGAAATAACAAAAGAATCTCGAAAGCTACAGGCTGGTACAACGGTAGATGTAAAGAAGCGAAGAAAAAAGCTGAAACAGCCCTTAAGGTGTATAGAAGAGAAGGTTCCGAGGAAAAGCGTCTTTCGTATACCCAAATTAGAAAGCAGTATAAAGATGTATTAGTAAGTGTAAAGACGGAATGGCAAAACAAAATGGCGACAGATTTAAGAATAGCGACAGAACGGAGAGATTCGACATACATGTGGAAGGTAATTAAGAAAATTAAAGTGCGAAGACGGGATAACGTAAGCATCAAACCAGGAACATGGTTAGCGTATTTTAATAGTGTGTACGCTGAAGTTGGTGGGGATGAGTGGGAGGGACCCCGGATGTCTTTCGCTGAACTATGCTTAAATTCTACAGTACCAATTCTAGATGGGGAAATAACTGACGGGGAAATTGTTCGGGCTATAAAAAGCCTAAAGAATCACAAAGCACCGGGAATAGAAGGAATTCCGAGTGAATTTGTTAAATGCTCCATAGAAGTCCCTAAAATATTATACCTTCTGCGGGTGGCATTTAACAAATTATTTAACGGAGAGAAGTATCCTGAAGCTTGGACAACAGCAATTATTCAGCCAATATTTAAGGGTAAGGGCAGCAGTCAGCAACCAGAAAATTATAGAGGAATTGCGTTGTTATCTATACTGGGTAAGGTATATTGCAAAATTATCTATGACCGGTTAAGGGGTTGGGTAAAAGAGTTCGATATGATTTCTAAATTTCAGGCGGGTTTCAGGGAAGGGTTCTCTACTGCAGATAATATTTTCATATTAAAAACATTAATTGATTCAAATTTGAATAGAAAGAGGGGGAAACTCTATTGTGCTTTTGTTGATTTTAAAATGGCTTTTGATAGTGTGCAGAGGAATGCCCTTTGGGCGAAACTTCACCACAAAGGACTCTCTGGTAAAATGATGAAAGCTCTAATGCAAATTTACAACAGTGTGAATTTCAGCATCAAAATAGACCAAAACACAACAACTGAATCTAAATCGGCCAGTAGAGGAGTTCGTCAAGGATGTATTTTATCGCCCCTATTGTTCAATTTATTCATAGACGATATAACAGACGTGTTAATAGCAGAGGAAATGAATGGCCCAAAAGTAGACGATGTCTGCATTCCTGTACTTTTATACGCGGATGACATGACAATTTTGTCAGTGACGACAGAAGGCTTACAGAAAGGTATTAATAGGTTGGAACAATATTGTAAACAATGGGGTCTGGTGGTAAACATTAACAAAACAAAAACAATGGCTTTCAAAAATGGCTATGTGTATGGCAGGGATGAGAAATGGTATTACAAGGGGCTAGAACTACAAAACGTTAAACATTTCTCCTATTTAGGAGTAATGTTTAATATGAGAGGAAAATGGAACAAACATCTATCTGTAACTAACTACAAAGCACGAGGGCAGTTAAATGAATTATTACGTACCCTCTCGCGGATACCGGATGTACCTGTAGATACATTAGAAAAGATGTATAACTCCATGATAAGGCCTGTTCTGTTATACGGCAGTGAAATCTGGGGATGGGAAAGAGCAGAGCATGTAAATAAAACACAGGTAGCATTTTGGAAAAGAGTTCTTGGAGTTTCACAAGGCACATCAAATTCGGGGGTATTGAGGGAGGTAGGATGCTATGAAGACACAATACACTGCAAAATAAGAGCAGTGAAGTACTGGCTAAGGCTGATGCATGGGGATAACTCCACACTACGATCCAAATGTTATAAATACCAGCGAGAAAACCTGTCTCCTAAGTTTTGGGCAGCTGATTTGGAAAGGGGTTTGAGGAGAATAGGAATGGGATCAGTATGGCTAAGAGCTGAAACAAATGACAAAAACATATGGAAAGGTGTTAAAAGAAGACTAAGAGACATCAACCAACAGGAAATAGAATCGGACTGTAAAATTAAACCTTCTCTAAGTCTAGCAAATGAAATAAAATTGAACTGGGGTAAAGAGGCATATATACTTAATTTAGGAAGAAAGGAAAGATCAGGAATGGCATGGTTTAGACTGGGGGGCTGGAGAGCACAGAAAATGACCGACGATTCTGGCAGGAGAATCTGCCCATTCTGTGAATTGGATGAGGACTGGGTACATATTTTGGCGGAATGTGCACAGTGGGAGAATCAGCGAACGATTAAACTCAAAGAAAAATTCTTAAGTCCCTTAAGAAAGAGATTGGCATGTTGGGATCTACTGGCTGACCAGAGGAACTGGCAAAACATGGGCAATTTTCTGGCTAAAGTGCGCGAAGCTAGGTCAAATTTGTTCAGTTAGACAAAGGTAATTTATTTCTATTTCCCTTTTTCTTGTTCCTTTTGTTGTGTTATCTTTATCTGTTGTTTATTTTGTCACCCTATTGTATCTTAAATATGCATGTACGGTCAATGACCCATGCACTAAATACTTGTGTAATAACTTCAATAATTTGAAACCAATAAAGATACCTTATCTTATCTTATCTACTAACAAGACATCTAGATCTCGTTAAAACGCAAAATTTATATCAAATTATCTTTATGTGGCATTAGGAAATTTATTATTTTGAATTTTCAAAACTTGCACTTTTTCAAGCATAAATCGTATTCTGTTTTACTTTCTCTACCACGTAAAATAGGTAGAGAAGATATTGCATTCCACACAAAAATTGGACACCGAGATTTCACCGGAAAAACATACTTTTTTAGACACCCTGAATACCAAAAGAGCATTTTTAGACAAAGGTCGGATCAAGTCGGATCAATACCAAACTTCGTATTTAAGTTCAGTACTTTTCAAAGATGCGACACGAATTACCCTTTATATAGAACATTTTTCGAAATGTTGTATTGTCTGACAAATGACTTAACGATTTTGATTAAACCCCATTTTTTGAAGTTATTTACTTGACAAATAGAATGTATATCTTGAATTTTCTGGGAATAGCGTTTAAAGTCCTCTTTATTATATAATCTTGTATAACTGGTAAACATTAAGCGATAGACTAAAACGTTACAAAAGAAATATAGATATCTTTAAAACACACAGTTTACTCGAATAATTTTTGTGGCATCTCTCGTTTCCGAGATATTCGTTATTAATGATTAGAGTTGTTCAATACTAGACCATACTATTAAAGTCATATTAACATTCAATTGTTTCTCACGATTGCATTGAAACAGTATAGAATTTTAAAGCGGCATATAGCGTCCAGTTCTTAAATATTTGACTATCTCTGATCTCTTTGTATCTAACGTGTGATGTAGCTATTTCTGCAAAAGTTTATTTGGATTAAAATGAAAGAGATATAAAAGCAAGCTGGTTTTTATTCCTATTCATAAACGATAGAGTGGTAGAGAAAGTCACGTGAATGTATCACATCAGAATATTTGCTCGTGGTCATGGAAGGAGCATACAATTTCAAATCCATCAAATACCAGACCGCTTTTTAAAAATCTGACTATCCGTTTGGCTTACTATAATCTGCCTTCTATATACAATATTATGAACGTGTAGACGTGTAATGCAGGTTTATCTCGATTAATAAGAAGCAGAGCAAAGAATGTGTGCGTGTGTGTGAATAAAAGAATGCAAAGTTGTGTGAATACCAAACTTGTATTTAAGCTCGGTATCTTCCAAGTTTCCAAGGGTGCGACACGAAGGTTTTCGTGAAAATTACTCCACCTAAAACTAAACTTTACATGGAAAATTTTTTTAGGTTAGATTTCTCCCCCCCCAAAAAAAAATATACCTTAAAGTTGTAATATTACTGACATATGTTCAAGATATTTACATTACAAATAAAATGTAAACCTTGAATTTTCTGTGAATTCCTCCTTATACTGAATGACTTATAAGACTGGTAAGCAGTAAGAGATAAACAAATCATACTGTACTGTAGATCTCGTTAAACTTCGCAATTTCGAGACATTCTTTATTATTGGTCAGTATTCGTTTTCATCTGTGGTCACACAAAGATCATGGAATTTCAAAGTTATCGCATAGCGTCCCTCTTTTTAAAAACCTGACTATCGCTTTAGCTCAATCTATCCTCCTTAAAGCTACAAGGTTGTGTAAATGTATAATAAAAGTTTATCTCTTTAACAATAAGCAGATATAAGAATAAACTTTTGTAAGAATAGTTTGTAGAAGAGTGAATAGAGAAAGTTATGTGACGCAATTTTTTTTCAATGTAACTTTCAGTCAAATGAACCAAGGTCAACCAGAGGAAAAATAGCATATTAAAACACAATTCTTGCCACATTCTTGCCGAGCAGGATCGCTCAGGTTTCAACGACTGTAGCCAGCATTCGTGGGGTCCCGGGTTCGATTCAAGGTGACCGTCCATGACATTTTCCCTGGTTTTCCCCTGTCGCCTATGCGAATGCCGGAGCGGTGTATTCAACCACGATTTCTCCTTTCTCCCATTTCCTTTCATTTCTCTCTTTCGCGTTTCAGGTGTGATTTCAGGTCCTGCGGTGTGGGGCAGATGACGTGGATCCTTGCGTATTGGAAAGATTTCTTCTCCATGGACGCCAGGGTGCATTGTCCTGCACGTTAGGGTCGCTTCGTCGCCCTCACTCGGGATTCTTCGTTTGGTGCACGAGTGTTCAAACTGGAAATATTAGGGACATCTGCGCGTCTCTGTAGGCCTATATGCCTGCGAACCTGAAACCTCCTACGGCTTCTTCACCTCGTACCTGCCTCCCGGGGGTTGTAGCCACAATAGATCAAGTTGGTCGCAGTGCGCCAGGTGTCCCCCCTCCGATAATCACATCCGGCATCCTACCCCATTATAGACCATAATAATGACAATACATACTAAACCATTGATTTGACACAACAATATAAAGTGTCAGCGAATTTAAATTAGTAAGGTTTCATTTACAGTCATTTCTTGAGCTATTTAGCATTAGCTTGAAAAGCACTTGAGCTTAGTAAGTTCCCAATTTACTGTAATTATCTGTCAGATAATGATGTAAGATCACTGTGTCACATCCTGTGACATTGCGTGTTGCTTGTATCCGGAAGTTTCTTCAGACAGAACGGCACAACACAGACCAGGATGAGGATAGCATTGTTTCCAAGTTCCTGTAGCATCTAGTGTCGATAATCGGCAACAGTTTGAAGCTATCAAGTTCGCGCTGAAGAAGACATGCAAAAACTGTGACTAATTAAAACCGGTTTATACTTAGAACCTTTGAACCACCTAAATACATTTTTTTCAGCACCATCTTCCACTTCAAGATCTAGATCCGTTGTTTAATTGCGAATCATAAAGAAAAACATCCGTTTGTCTCCCTTCCAGTATTTAGGATGTAAAAATTAAATTAAATTGAGTTGTACCTATGGACCCTCTTTAGTTGCTGAGGTCCTTAGCACCTCATTCTAGATTAGGCGTGAAAGACCGGCAATTTCGCTCAGAGGCCTCTTTATCAGGCTTGGGGTTCTTTTACGTGCCGTAAATATACGATACGGTGCCACCGACTTCACTTACCTTCCGAAGGAACCCACGCTAAGGATTTTTAAGTCTGAAAAAAATTCACCGCCGGGTTTGAACCCGCGATCTCGGTAACTAGAGGATACCATTACACCACGGAGGACAACATTTAAGGATGTGATTTCACATATGGCGAAGATAATTCTATTTATTACTTAGATAATTTGCCATTGGCTAGAGTAAATTCTATCAAGGACTTAGGTATAACATGACTCAGAACTTCTCTTTTGATCAACACATAAAAATTAAAATCTGATGTGATACATTTCTCTACCCTATATCGTTTAGTGGTGATTATATAAACTATTCTTACAAATGCCTATTTTTCTGTCTACTGCATTTTAATCCAAATAAATCCTTGCATCCTACATTAAACATTTTCTTATAGATACAAAAAAATAGTGATAATCAAATGTTTAAGAACTGGGCGCTATATGCTGGCCTTAGAATTCCATACCGTTTCCATGGAATCGCGAGAAACAACTGAATGTTGACAGGACTTTAAAGAATGGTCAAGCAATGAACAATTTCAACCATTAAAACGGATATTTCAGAAATGGCATACGACAAAAAAATTCTTTCAAATAAATTGTGTGTTTTAAAGAGAGCTACATTTTTCGTGTAGTAGGTGTTTGTCTAACGCTTAACGCGTAATAGTTATAAGTTGGTCGCGTAATAGTTATAAAAGATTCTACCAAATTACTCCCGAATGAAGAGGACTTCAAAGACTATTCCAGAAAATTCAAGATATGCATTTTATTTGTCATGTAAATATCTTTAATACGTGGTATTTCAATCTAAATCGTTACAGCCATTTGTTAGAAAATAAACATTTTTTAAAAATGTGTTATGTAATGGGTAGTTTGGGATGGAGGATTTTCTTGGAATTCTTTGTGTCGCACCTTTGGAAGGTACTGAACTTAAATACTAATTTGGTATTCATCGACTTTTCGTTTTTGAGTTTTGAATTCACAGACACACACATATAGACACACACGCCGGACCTTCTAAGAATGCTTTTTCTTTGTAATCAAGTTGCCTCAAAACATGCATTACCGTTGAAATTTCATTATTGAATTTTTGGGTGGAATGCAGTACCTTCTCTTCCAACTATGTACGTTGTAGGGAAAGTAATAACCAATGACTTTTAAAAAAAATTGGGTTTTGTATTCTGAATATCCAGTATTTAAAAGATACTCAGGTTATGTTTATTTTACGAGAATTGTCATAACAATCAATGGAGAAGATTCGAAGTTTCTCAGATATTCTTATTACAAAATTCACAGAGATTATAATCAGAGTATTCCATGTAGTCAATTCTAAAGTGAATTTAACTTGATCTCACTTTCTGATCGTGGAACAATTGTGGAACAATTATTACCATATAATCTTATAAATGTCCTGGTATACAATGATCAATGACTTGATAAAATATTTCTAAATGCTAGTCCTGCAACTTTCAGAAACAGTCAATTACACCAATTTAGGACACTAAAAACGTCGTCATATAAAATTCTACCGTTTTAAGGTTATGTGCTAAATACAATGAACTTTCAACCAAAATAGAGCTGGATCATAGCTTCACTTAAAAACAATTTAAGAAACAGTTAAAGGAATGAATTGCATGTGATTTTCATTTGTATTATTTATGGTTATATGTTTTATGATTATACAATTTGCAATGTCTTGCCTTTAATAATACTTTAATACATTAATTGTTAGTTTTAGTCAAGTTTTTTTGGCATTGTTCTCCTTTTGTATTGCATTTTAATTTGTATATTTACTCGGTATGTAGCTTCTGTACTTGGTGATTTGCTCTGTTGTAGCACAAATAAATAAATGAACAAAAAGAACAACAAATTCTAAGAAATTTGTCAAACAATTCACCA
Organism: Deroplatys truncata; assembly: GCA_030765065.1. Taxonomy (NCBI): domain Eukaryota; kingdom Metazoa; phylum Arthropoda; class Insecta; order Mantodea; family Mantidae; genus Deroplatys; species Deroplatys truncata. The sequence continues at coordinate 94,305,817 of CM060986.1, read as the reverse complement.
GATATTTTAAACCAAAGTCAGAAATGAGACAAAGCTGAGATTTTGTTCAAATACGGCCACACATGTCATTCTGTATGGAAGTGAGGCATGGACAATTAAAGAGAAACATGTAGTAAACTTCAAGTAGCTGAAATGAGATTCGTACGCTTAGACTAAGGCTCCTCAAAAGAACAACATCTAAGAAATGCAAGAGTTAGAATAGAATTAGTTGTACAGTCAGTCTTAGACCTAATTGCTAAACACAGACAAAAATGTACAATACACCTACAAAGAATGACAGAAGAACGAACTAGACAATCCTTCAGCTACAAACCTACAGAACGACGATCAATTGTGCGACCAAGGAAATGATAGCCAATGTGAGAACTGAACAGGCTTCGATTTAAACCGTGGCTGGATGAAGAAGAAGAAGAAGAAGAAGAAGAAGAAGAAAAGCATCCGTCCACCTCTGAAGACACTCCAGTCATTGCCGTTAATTGAAAAGGAAATTAGGAAATCTATCACCTGTCGTTTTTACTTTCTCTACTACGTGTAGTAAGTAGGGGAAGTATTGTATTCCACCCAAAAATTCGATGCCAATATTTCAACGGAAATATAGGTTATGAAGCCCCCTGAATCCAAAAAAAAGCATTTTTGGATACATGTTCGTGCGTGTGTCTGTGAACAGCATAACTCAGAAACGAACAGTCAGATAAACACCAAACTTGGTATTTAGGTTCAGTATCTTCCAGAGATGCGACACGAAGGTTTTCAAGAAAATCCCCCTACCCCAGATTACCCTTTACATAGAACATTTTTCGAAAATTTTAATTTTCTCAGAAATGGCTCTAACGATTTTGATTAAAATATATATTTAAGATACTTTCATGACAAATAAGATGTATATCTTGCATTTTCTAGGAATTTCTCCAAAAGTATTCTTCATTGTGAACGATTTTTGCATAACTGGTAAACCATAAGAGATAGACAAAATTTTACTACACAAAAAATGTAGATCGCGTTAAAATACACAATTTATGTCATATACATTTTATTATTGAGTGAACCATTTTCAAGATATTGCTTTTTATTCCCTTCAATATTCCAATACTTATACTTTTTCTCAAATGGGAATTCGTCCTGGACATGCAAAGAGAATGGAATGCGCCACATAGCAACCAGCTCTTAAAAGATTTGACTATCGCTTAAAGCCTACCATATTCCCCTTGCACCTACAAGAAAATTAGCAATAAGATTACCATGAAGCATATGAAGAATAAGCGTTTGTAAAAATAGTTTGTACAAGAGTAGAGAAAGTCATGTGAGTGTAACACATCATATTTTTTCTATGTGCTCTCTGCGCTTATTATTCCTGTGTCGCAAGATTTTTCTCTTTTAAATCATCATCAATATCATTCACTGATACATATTAGCCTTCTGGACAATGAACAGCCAATTCTTCTGTTTCATGTTGATCAGTATTGTTTTGGATAGTCTTTAATCTATAAACTTTTGTATATGTGCAACCAGTTAATGGTGTTCCAAACTATATGTCTACACGGCTTTCTTTGCACAGATGTATTCTGTAAGTAAGGGGTTAAAATAAGGAGAGGGGAGAGTTTTGATAGGCGTGAGTAATCTAAAATTTTTACACGCATCCAAAGTGTAAGTATACAAAGTTTTGTGAGATTCTATATAAGCGAAGGAATAAGAATAGTACTCGTATTTACCCTTAAGCTTTAAGGTACTCTATTATTTTTGCCAAGTTGTAAAGCTCAAGTGTGCAGATTTGTGCCCCAATTCGCCAACTAATATAATTTTGTCTGTAAGGGATTGAAAATAAAGTGTAAGTACATTTTCAGGATTTCAATGTACTATATGATAAAAATAAGGTTACATAGTTCTTGGAAGTTGTAAAGTAACATCTACTTTTACCAGCTCCAGTGTACCGACAAAAGAAAACACATCTCCTTTCTACTCTATTTAATGCCAAATTTGCAGAGTTGCAGTTCAACTTTGGAACGGTAGTTACAATATAAAATTTCATTTGTGATTCTTTAAAAAGGTTTACTTTTAGTATCTTACGTATTGTTCCATGTGTGTTGAAGTAATTTTTCATTATTAATCAGTGGGGCACGTTTTCTTCCGAACTTTTAAGGGATCATCTGAAGACAGGATAAAAACTTGATGTGCTACATTCATATGACTATCTCTACATGCTACAATTTATGTTTATATCTCTTCCACAAACTATTATTAAAAGAGCTTATTTTTCTATCTACTTTATATTAAAAAGAAAAACATTTTACGAAATGGTTACATTACGTATTTCGTTGTAGATACAACAGAAATACAGAGGTTGAAACGATAGCCTTATTTGGAATTCCACATTCTTTCCACGACATCACGATAAACAAAAAAACGGTGACTCAACATTACCAAAAATATAAAAAGTATATTGAATAGTTCTCACCACTAAAAAGAAATCTCGAATTGGCTAGTGTTTCAAAATTATTTGGAATAAATTGGATTTTAATCAAATATACATTTTGAAGACTGCTTGACTGCCTGGGCCAAGACGTTGTCTAAACTGTGGATATTACAGTTAAGGAAATGAATGAACGATCAAGCGTAACAAACTTAAAAGAAAATCAATGTTAACCTGTTAACTGTTATTTAATCTTGTAGCGAGATTATTGAAACGCGCGTAATAGCAGCTAACGTTTCACGTTTTGGTTGAACCACGAAACTTCCGGTTACACTGCCAACTCACTCCGATAGAAGGTCAACAAGATGGTAAGTGCCTTAAGGTATATATACCGGCTATATAACTTTTTCAGGAGTATTCTCCGAAGATAAAAAACATCAATGACAAACTAATCACTGGGCCAGTATACTAAAATTACATAAAAATGACCTTCGATAGTTTTTTCTTACTAGTTGTTATATGACTCATTTCGTGAATCACAGCTCATACAGTTTTCACAGTTGAATAGAGCGTTTCCGTAGCATACAACCCCCTCAGTCCATTTTTGCAAGTAAACGTCTTTGTAAAGTTTTCTGCTTCTTATAAAAACTACGAAGTCTCATATGTTAGAAAAATATATTCGTGATGTCATATATATTCCTTAACACAGTAGTCATTCTATAAGCGCTGTGGCCGAATGGTTAGATCGCTCGCCTACCACCCAGGTGGCCCGGGTACGATTCCAGGGTCCGCATGTGGGAAGCAGTGTCTTGTGGGTTTCCCCCGTAATTCATTCCACTAATTGCTCCGTCATCACCTTTTCTTGTATCCATTTCGTCTTCATTTCATTTAATTTTCTTCCTCACTCTCATGCCTGCCTACGGGCACACCACTTAATAACCCAGCTGCCTCTTGGTGTAGAGCAGTTGTAGTGAAGAATGGAACAAAATGGAGGGACGGGAAATTCGTGGGATGAAATTCAGGAAAAACCCCTGAAAAAACCCATGCGTCAGTGGGCGGTCGCCGGGGATCCATCGCGGGGCACAGATCCACAACATCAGACCAGGAGTTCTTCTCGTTAGTTACCAATCGCTTTCCTGAGACCATCTGATAGTAATGGGTCCTGCGAGCTTTACTGTGGTAACTAATTTGTTATCTGCTTTCGACAGAACTACCTTGGGCGGACATGCCTCTTCTACTCTACCTCTGAGTCGCTGCTTAAGCACCACACGCCATAATTTCGCCTAGCCCGTGTTTTATTTTATTCTAACAAAATCGTTTACCCCTGACAAGATGCCCCAAGAATCACCTTTAAATAAGATGGAATCTGAGCTTGAAAACTGGTCCTTGAAATCCTGGTCTTTGTAACAGAATCATTTTGCACATTTCCCTAATAACCAATGTAGCATACAAGTGATCCATAAGAGCACGATTATTTCATGACAACCTGTCAACCACACTTCTAAATGCGGAGAATTGAATCTCCCCGGGTTCTTCATTCCCTTAGTCATTGTTCGTCTGCGCCTCTACAGGCCTCTGAACCTAGTCGCGGTTGTAAGTCCTAGGGGATGTAAGCCCTACATAAGAGGAGGGTAAGCCGACTAAGTAAGTCATTCCATAAAGCACAACTCTTAAACTAGGGGAAATGAACCGTAGCAACTCCCTGGGTGCGGAGTGTTGGACTTTCTGTGTGGGGCGAGGGTTCCCGGTCTGCCTGTCGGACTGCTGGGTCGTCTCAATCTGGAAACCGTAGGGACCCTGTCATTGTTGTGACGTCAATTCTGGTTCCGGCCGCCCGGTGTTTCCTCTTACCTCCTCCTTCCTCCCGAGGGCGCCCACTTGTGGGGGTTTAGGTACAGTATCCTCACCGGGGCAGTACTGAGTCCCCCCTGATCATCAGAAAAAACCGTAGCAAAATTGGTACATATGAAGAATTCCTACCTTCATAACTCACTACTTTTAAACTTTTTGACATGACGATAGCTTGTAAATACCGAAAAGAATTAATCACCTATTGCAATGTAAAACATATGGCCTGATTAATTTCGAGATTACCCTGGACAAATGTTTCCTCTTATGTATTTCTTTAGATCTTTTCATCTGTAATAACACAAATATGTGTTGTATTCCTATTTGATTAATATGAGGTAGTAAATATAACGAATTAAGACTTTTTCCTATCCACTTCTTATTACTCTAGATAAACCTTTGCAGAAATAATTAATTACACATTTCACTGTAGGTATAACGGGATACAGGAAACTGAAACGATAGTCAGATGTTAAGAAGCGGGTCCCTATATGTTGACCTTGAAATGCCGAATATTCTCATTTCTATTACTCACCGGAAACAGCTGAATTATGACAGTACTTAAAAAACGACAAAGCAGTGAACATTTCAAATCAATAACAAACGATATCCCCTAAATGTTTGATCCAAAAATGTTATTTGAAATAAACTGTGCGTTTCAAAGATATCTACATTTTCTGTGTAGTAAGCGTTTAGCTATCTCATGGTTTACTAGTTGTACGAAATGAATAAAATTGTTTTGGAATGAAGATTTGGAAACATTAGTATGCGTCGGGGAAATTTTCTTGAAAATCATCTTGTCTCATCCTTGGAAGATACAGGTCCTAAATACCAAGTTTGATAACTATTCGGTATTTTGCTTTTAAGTTACACTGTTTACACACAAACGGACAAACGTACATATACATACAGACTCACAAACCCATTTTCTAAAAATATTTGTTTTTAAATTCAGAAGTTCTCAAAACATGTGTTTCTGGTAAAATACCGACCTCGAATTTTTGGGAGGAATGCAACACCAGCTCTGCCTACTAGATATGTGGTAGAGAAAGATGAAACTAAAAAATTCAAGCAAAACTAAAAAGTGACTGATGTCACAAAAATGTTACTTAAAAAACCGTGTGTTTTAAAAAGATTTTCTTCTTTATCATAGTGTCTATTACTTTTTAGTTTCCTAATTATATGAAACAATAAAGTCATTCTGAATGAAGAGAACTTTGTAGTCAGAAATTCACTGCCGTTTGTGAAAATTGCAACAGCAAGATGGAAACGCATGAATTCAATGAATATAATACTACAGGTTAGGTACATGACAAGTAAGAAATGATAAACTTTTCAAATCTATACATGACCTTTGAGCCCTAATATTCAGTATCTGGTGTGGTCTCCATGCGCTGCAATTAGAGCTTCTATACGCGGTGGCATTGAATCAAAAATGTTCTGAATAAGTTCCTTAGGGATTTCCCTCCACGTAGTTTGTATTCTAGCCTACAAAGCCGTGACACTGGTTAATGGAGAACCGTGACGCACCAGCTGCCGACCAACATATCCCAGACATGTTCGATGGGCGACATGTCAGGTGAACGTGCAGGCCAGGGAAGCAATGGTACCCGTCGCTCTTCGAAGAAGGCTTGTAAATTCCTCGCAATATGTGGCCGGGCATTGTCTTATTGAAATGTGCCATGTGGAGATGTCTGCAGCAGGGGAGTACCTCAGGCTCTACAACCACCGTTAGGTACTGCTTGCTGGTCAAAGTGCCCCCAATTCGTAGGAAGCGAGATGGATTGTTGTCACCAATGGTTTTTTATTTATTTATTTATTTATTTGTGGACGCTCTTAAACTGCTCTGGTCCTTAGCGTCCCATTCTATATTGGGCGTGAAAGATCGGTAATTTTGCTCAGAGGCCTCTTTATCAGGCTTGAGGTTCTTTTACGTGCCGTAAATCTACGACACGGGACCAACGGCTTTACTTCCCTTCCGAAAAAAAAGCTATGTTAAGGATATTTATGCCCGAAAAAATCCATCACCCTCCGACCTCGGAAACTAGAGGCTAGCATGGTAATCAGTACACCACGGAGGACGACCGTAACTAATGGCGTCCCAAACCATCAACCTGGTGTTTGTCTGCTATTCCACTCAACATTGCAGCCCTCTAGGTTGCGCTCACCACGTAACGCCGGACACGTATGCGGCCATGTAGGACACGTTGAAGCGGGACTCGTCCAAAAAGACTACATTTTGCCACTCTGCACCCTAGTGACAGTGTTCACGTGCCCATTGTAGTCGGAGGAGCTTGTGGTTTCTGGACAATGCAACCCGACGTCATGGCATGCATGCAACCAGCCCAACATGCAGCAGACGGCGACGAACCGTTGAGGCAGACAAGTTCACACCTGTTGCAGTGCTCCAGCGTCGAGCCAACATTGTGGATGAAGCTGTACGGTCCGTTATGGCCATGCGGACAAGACGACGGTCAACCCATGTTCCGTGGTCTAGTATCCGCTCTTCGCTGCGTTTGACATTCATCTAACCACTGCTTCCACACACGCATCACTGTCATAGCAGCATGCCCTGTACGAGCCAAAATGTCACAGTATAACAGACCCGCTTCCCGGTGACCGATCATTCTGCCCCGTTCCAACTCACTCACATGCCTTTGACATCGACGAGGCCTACTGGCACTTACTTTATTGTTTCCACCTTATTTTACAGCTCTGCACTGACTACACTGGGCGCAACACTGACCTTGTTGGACCGACACGTGAGGGCTCTGCTCGGCCTACGTGTATCCAATCTTTCTGTAAACCTAATCACTTATTGCTTGTACACTCTTCTACACTTCCACCAAGTTTGGAGTTATTCGGGAAATTCTTTCTTGATGTTGCAATTTTCGCAGACGGCAGTGTATTTCCAATATTTCGTTTTTAAGCTACGCTCTTCATACATACACTCACACACGTTTTTCTAAAATATGTCTTTTATTTGGACTGAAGCATGTCAATGACTGTATTTCTGGTGAAATTACGATATAGAATATGTAAGTGTACATATCTAGTACATGTGGGTGACAGAGAAAATAAAAATTAGGAATGACTGACACTTTGAAAGGTATATAATGTACTATGACTGTGCAATAAATTTTGTCTCCTCGGATTCCGATTTAGGATTTGAAAGAGTGTATTTAATTTGTTTTAACTGTATAAATGTTACAACCCTAATCGTTTATAGAAAATCAAGCATACAATTTCCTGTTTTAAAATCAGACTTGGTCCCATAAGATAAACTGTTTCACAAACAGGGATGTGTAATGATTTACAATGTGTTACCCTGCTTTTTGCACCTTTACACGGAATAATACTCTTTTTGAGTTCAATATAAACTAAACAGACATGCCGAAAATGCCTGCTTTTCCTGAACCTAGAAATAGGCAACTTGCATCACAATACACAGCAACACGCAGACACAAATGGGAAGCGGGGTCTGAGGAGCATTGGCGGAGAGAGTCTAAATATAATGGTGAACCTCCCTTGTGTCGTCACTGAAGGCGAGAAAGTAATAAGGAAAAATCAAAACATAAATATTATTGAATGCCCTGCGGTCTACAAGGTGGAAGAAGGAAAAGTCAGACGCACAAGTTCACGCAACTTCAACCTCTGATAGATATTGAAACATTTTGGAGGTAAACAGGTTTTAAGCAAGCCACAAAGTTTGTGAACTTACGCGGAGGAAAGGACTTCTTTAACATCATAATACCATTGTTTCTATTAATTGTACGTTTTTACTTCAAGAATGTAAATACCATCATATAAACAATGTTTTTTTTTGCTTCAAGAGTTCCCAGGTTTCTGGGAACCTCTGCAATTAATAGCAACAATAGCCAAATTATTATTATTATTATTATTATTATTATTATTATTATTATTATTACTATTTTAAGTCAGCTGCCGTACATAGAAAAGATTGACACATCACAAAAACAGGTAAATTTTATCAATCATAGAATTAATGCATATAAAATCATTTATTGAAAAATCTTATGTGTTACATTCACACGACTTTCTCTACTCCTTCGACAAACTATTATTAAAAAAGCTTATTCTCTTATTTACTTCAGTTAATCGAGATAAATATTTGCAAAAACTATCTTATTGCAGAGCTCCTTGTAGATACAAGTACAAGGGGATTGGGGAATACAGTGGACTTTAAGCGATAGTCAAATCTTTTAAGAGCAGGTCAATGTGATGGCTTTGAAATTCCGTTCTCTTTGCATGACCACCATAAAAAGCGTAAAAAGTTTAAAATTAAAACCAATAACAAAGAATATCTGGGAAATGCTTAATGTCACAGGAAATGATTTGTATACTTTAACGAGGTCTACATATTTTATGTAGTAAGCTTTGGTCCATCTTTTACGGTTTATCAATTATACAGAAGTCATTAAGAATGAAGAGTACTTCAGTGGATTTTCGCAGAAAATTCAGGATCTACATTTCATTTGTCATGAATATACTTTATACATATGGTATTTTAATCAAAATAGTTAGAGCCATTTTGGAGAAACTCAACATTTTCGAAAAATTTTCATGTAAAGGATAGCTTGAGGTTAGAGAATTTTCATGAAAATCTTTGTGTCGGATCTCTCGAAGATGCTAAACTTAAATACCAAGTTTGGTATTAATCGACTTTTCGATTTTTTGTTCTGCTGTTCACAAGCACGCACGCACACACACACGTTCGCGCGCGAACCTTTTCCTAAAAATTGATATTACATTCACATGACTTCCTCTACCCTCTATCGTTTAGTAGTGGGTATACAACTCTTCCTACGAAAGTTGTTTTTCTATCTACTACATTCTAATCGAGATAAACATTTCCGAAAATATCTGCATTACGTATACAAAGGGAATATCGATAGTCAAATGTTTTACAACTGGACGCTATACGGTGGCCTTAAAATTCCATACTTTTTTCATGATATCGCGAGAAACAGCTGAAAACCAACAGGACTTTAAAGAATGGCTAAATATTGAACAACTCGAAAATCAATAACAGTATCTCGTAAATGGCTGATGCCACAAAGAAGTTATTTGAAATAAATGGTGTGTTTTAATGATATCAATACATTTTGGTCTATCGCATAAAGTTAACCAGTCTTAAAAGATTATATAAAGTTCCTTCCGAATTAAGAGGACTTCACAGACTATTCCAAGAAAATTCAAGATATAAATTTTATTGGTCATGTAAATATTCAAATATGGTGTTTTAATCAAAATCGTTACATCAATTTTTAGATTTTTTTAAAAGTCTTCCATGTACAGGGTAGTTTGGGAGGGGCATTCTTTGAAAATCATCGTTTCGCATCTTTGGAAGATACTGCACTTAAGTACTATGTTTGGTATTTATCCGAATTTTCATTTTTGAGTTATGTGTTCAAAGACACAAAGGGGCTTTTCTAAACATACTTTTTTGGGTGTTCAGGGGCTTCGAAATATATATTTCCAGTGAAATCTCGATATCGAATTTTGGGTGGAATACAATACTTCTTACTAAACGTATGTCAGTGCTGCGTCAGTGATATCTGGTAGAGCAAGTACCTCTAAATGGGGATGGTACGGCTACAGAATAATTTTTACACACTTTACGCCAATTATAATTGTAAATCTTTACTTCTTTATTACTCCTTCACGGCAGTTGAATAACAATTTACTGACGTATCTAAATATGGAGCTGTGAGATATTATTCCTAACTACAATTTTTTAAAAGGTTAAACTTTATCTATTATCCGCACTGCACCAAATTCTCACATCTGCACACTCTGAGATACAACCACTGAACTGAACTGCTTGGACACGCTACCTCTTAGCGTCCACAGTTTAAATTTTTACATTTTTATCTTTCTAGTTTCTGGTTGGCTACGCCTACTCTAGCAGAACACCTTTGGTTTTACTTTGATTGGCTTTCTGCACCCTTGTGACTATTTACAAACGGATTTGAACGTTACATCAGTATTGTTCCAAGGACAGTTGGTAGCTTTTTTTAACTTTCTAAGTTATTGTTGTCTCAAAGTTACCTTATTCCTTATTGTTAGCAACCTTCGTCTTACTATAGCACTTGCTATATCTCACTGGCACTATTTAGGTCACACGCACTGGTTTTCACAACACTCGCATAGCAGGGTAGTTTATATCTGGTCTGTCATATGTTTGCGACTCTTACTTTCCACACTTTAAGGTCAACGATCTGATGTTCAATGACCTGGGTAATTTTTGTTTATTTGCTAATAGAGCCACTATTAAGTATCCTATTTGCTATACATTTAATATTTAGTTGGGCATACTAACCTTGTTAACCTTTATTTAAAGCTTATTTCTTAAACATATTTATATTTCTATCAATTTATATATTATACATTATAAATGAAGTTGCTACTCAGATTTCTGGTGTTTTTCTCAATAACAGTAGATTTTATTCTATTACATCATATTTATCTATAATCCCTTTTGTTTTATTGACCAATCGGTTAGATTTAGTAACGATATATTATAAATAGTATCTTGCATCATTTAAGTGATTTTGCGTATTGTATGCTGTAGTTACTAAATGCTCATTTCCTTATGCTTTGTAAGGCTACATTTATTACAATTTTTGGAGTTACAGTGCTATCCATTTTATATTCCAGATACTTTATTCCTTTATTTCTATTTATCTTCTTTTTCTGTTTCTTCTTGTGCCACAGACTGTTTAAATTTTATGGCTTCAACATTTGTTTGTGGAATATTCCAATTACTTTATTTGTTTTATTGTTTCTTAGTTCGTATGTATCTGTGCCAAATATTTTTAGCATTTCTTAAGGACCATGATAACTAAGAAACAATCTCCAATATTCCTTAGGGAGTTTATTTGACAACCTCTTGTTTTTCACTAGCACTTGATCTCCTATCTTTATTTTCCAAATTCTTATTTTTCTTTCTTCATGTTTTGTTTTCTTTTGGAAAATGCTAACTTAAAAATTTCCTCTTTTTCTGGCAATTTAGCTGATTGGTCTTCAATGACTTCTGGTACATTACGGCTCAACGTATTGTATACTTTTCCATGGTAAAGTTCTATTGGTTTAAACCCTGTTACTGTATTTACGGATTGATTAAGTAGATTTTGAATAATATTTATATACGAGTACCAACTGTTCTGCCTGTTGTGACACGCTACACGCAAATAATTTGAATTTCTTTATTTCTCTCTCTACTGGATTGGCATTAGGTCGATATCTTGATGAGAAGCACTGTTTGATTCCCAAATCTTTGATTCCATTCATGAATATAGAGCTAGTAAACACCGATGCATTATCGCAAAATATGGCCTGAACAATTCCTTACTCTGGGAAATATGATTTTGTTAATCTGTTTAAACATGCTGCGCTGGTTGCATTCTTGAGTGCATATATTCGTACATATTTACTGAATACATCATACAATACATTATACAAATATAAATTTATATCGAAATGTGCTTACAGGTATCGGACCGTGCAAATCTAAACTTAACAAGCATCTTGGTTTATCTCTAAGCACTGAGTTAGTTGTATATTCGTAAGCCACATTAGTTTGTTTTACCTTTTGACAAAGGTCGCAACAGGATATGTATTTCCTTACTTTATGTCCTAGCTTAGAAATATATAAATTCTCCAAAATAGTTAGGGTTATCTTCTCTGTAGCTGCATGTATTAAGCCTAGATGAAATTGTTCTATCACATCTAATTCCATACATGTTGGAATATACGTTTTCCACCTCTTTATCCCCTTTCCATGCTTCCTATATAAGATCCATTTTAACATCGATTGTATTATATTTTGCCTCTTCTATATTTGGAGCTTTTTCTTTCAAACTTGCAAGTTTAATGTCTTTATCTTGCATTTGTTTAATATTTTTTAATATATTCATTAATTCTCTCTTCATTGGAATTTCTATCGTAAGGACTTTAATCTCATATTGTTGTCCAGAACACCTTTCAGGAAATTGTTTGTTATGGTGTATTCTTGATATTAAATCACTGAATGCATTTTGTTTGCCTGGAATATGTATAATTTCTACATCAATAGCAAGAATCATTCTAACTAATTTGCCACTGTATAACCTACATTTCTGAATGAAAGTCAGGCTAATATAATCGGTGTATATTTTCACTTTCTTCTGAAACATATGTCTTAAATTTAAGTAATGAAAAATAGAGTGCTCTAATTTCTAACATTGTTACTGAGCATTTCTTTCAACATTGGTTAGGCCACGAGAAACAGTACTTATCACATGAAATGTGTTGTCATGTTCTCTTTGCCCTAGTATTTCTGCATATCAAAAGTGAAAAAAGGACTATCTTGACAGTGAAGAGGTCAATTGATAAAATAAATGAGTCGAATGATATTAAAAGCCTTCACTTACATCATGATCGTGAATAATCTGGACGATCGTTTCGAGACTTCAAGGTTTCATCTTCTGCACGATTTTTGGAAAATACTAAGTGTTGGTGGTACTTCACTCATTAGGGTCATCGCAACACTACATTCGCAACATATACGACGTCAGCATAATACTGATGTATTAAAGTAGTAAATTCGTGCACTTAAATTACAAGATACACGAGAACTAAGACAACTTCTATACTGAGCACCAATATACTCGTACGCATTAGCTGAAGTATTGTGGCGTATTAGTAGGTATTGCCATGCCAGACACATTATTGCTCGCATTGGTGACAGCATTGTTGGGATAATTTAGTATTTCTTTCGGCTTGTGTTTGAATTTCCCTCTGGCATGACACTCTCCTCCCTGGCCGGGCGAACCTATCTAGAGTTAGAGTGGGGGGATAGATGTTAGTATTACTTTCTTTGTGTGTGAGCGTCAGTCTGAGACTTGGTGTGTAAGGTTTAGGTTTGTGTGTGTGTATCTGTGTGTGTGTGTCTGTGTGTGTATGTGTGTGTGAAGCATCTCCTCTCAATCCTTTGTTTTCTTGTGTTTGTAATGTGGGGTCACTAAGTTTTTTATTAATAAATCACAGGTAATGTGAATGATATGAAAGTTGTGTTCTTTTTTAGAAAAAAAACCCACGCCTGAATGGGAAGTGAGCTTCAAGGTCTTGGCCTCTCGCTGTGTCTGTAGCTACGCTCCCCCATGTGCATATTGGGGTGATTAAAATATAATATTTTGGTGGAAACCTTTTGGCCTTCACCCAAGCATGTAACAGTATAACGCCAGATACAACGTGTCTCTGTAAAATATTTCTATCGCATATCTCTGGACTTTTCAATTTAATTATAAACCAATGACATCTCATAGGGTTGTTATTTACGTATTCTGTGCTGTAGATTATACACGCCCTGACATAGAGCAAAGTGCAACCTACTTCTGTTAGCCTAGGCAATATTTAGTACACATTCACGAACCTAAACACCCACACGTATATCAGCACCATCTTCGACGTCGGCAGAGAACTTCAGTCTAGAGGTCCGCGGATTGACGTCTATGAGGAGATAACTCGTCCAACCAGCCTTTTATATTTATAAGCATCCGGCTTAGTTTTCTTGATTATTAGCATCTAATACAACAGATTTATACCAGATTGTAAAGACAGAACTAATCAGACGATAAATAGATAAAACCAGAAACTACATTCTTAGATCTTCTTGCCTGTGAATAATTCACTTAGATTCAGTAAGCCATGAAGGGGCGAATTTCTACAACTACTCATATTTTTTCACTACCATTTTTTAATATTTTAAAGTAATATAACACGTTTCATAGCACTCTAATGAAAATAAAACGATTTTATTGGACATATAAATGCATATTATTATATTTCAAATGTTACATGGCATATTTATGACAAATCTTGATATGTCATATTTTGGGCATTTTTATACACAAACAGTTTTATAATTACCAGGATTAGCCCTATTTATATGAAATGTTTTTTCAGATATTTTAAAAATGCCTATGTTTTCTTGTAAATCGTTGTGCAAATTTCTTTTAGTGGCTTCCCAGGATGATTTTAAAATACTTCTATTTTGTTGGAATGCAGTTAACAGTAGAATGTATAGTTTCATGTAACAGGTGGAATTTAACCTTAGTTCTGTACGAGAAAATAAGAACAAAAGCAGGCAGGCTGGATGCATGGGTGTTTTTGCTAAACGTTCCTATATTTATTCTCTTTCTTCCTTCAAAACCTTTGATGGCCAGACATTGCATTTTCATTCTCAGTGTACATTCAACATGCCTAAAATGAAGGATCCCGCCAGTGACAAATTGCATGTTATATTCGTGAATTTGGTAACAAATATTAGGTACTAATGGGGTTATCTTATTCTGCAAATTATGCGAGGTGAAAACTAGTCCAAGAAACGTTTTTACCAGCATGATATTGATGTATAATATGTTAAAAGCTATACCAATAAAATGCCCACATGTATGGTGACGATAAAATCATTTTGTGTTTTATTGGTCATACTTGTTATGGATTTTCCGGTCATAAACGCATGCATATTTCCTAATTTTTAGGTCATAGAATTCTTCCATCTAGTGGGCCCTGAAACTTTGTTTTCATTTTCTATACCACGGCATGTGCCTAATAAGTAGAGAAAGTATTGTATTCCACCCAAAAAACGAGATGTTACCGGAAATAACATGAGAACCCCCTGAATATAAAAAGAACCATTAATTCTCTATTACTATATTGCACTCAACCCAAAAATTAGATATGGAAATTTCAACGGAAATATTGAGACTTCCTTAACATTAAAAAAAAATAGAAAAGCTTATATGTATGAACTGTAGTATGAACTATGTATGAACTTATTTAAGTTCAGCATTTTACAAGGATGCAACACTAAGATGTTCAATAAATTCCCTCCACGCCAAACTTTACATGGAAAATCTTTGGTTATTTTTTATTTTCTCAAAAATGGCTATAAGATTTTGATTAAAAAGCCATATGTATAAAATATTTGCATGAAAAATGAAATGTGTATCTTCAGTTTTCTGGGAATAGCCTGTGAGGTCCTCTTCATTTGAATGGCTTTTGTATACGTAGTAAACCGTAAGATACAGGCAAAGCCCACAGATTATGTAAAATAAAATGTTTGTAGAGTTAACCATTTTCGAAATAAGGGTCACTGAAAGTTTTGAAAATGGGCAACAATGAGCAGTTGTAAGCCAGCGCAGCCTTTCCTAACTTTAGATTGAAGTTCAGATAGCAGCATGTGCTATCACCCTAAAATGACCATCATAACGATCTCCAAATAAAACACGACTAATGGCATTTACTTTCCCCCATAATATTAAGCAACTTTCATTCAAGAAATTTCTTTCTACAACGCTTAGTTTTGGAGATGTTGTACAGTCTCAACAGAAATGGTCCACTCTGTTTACACACTCGTAGATATATGAATTATATAGTAAGCTAAGACGATTTGTCAAAGTTTTAAAAATCTGATAGCTAAGTCCTTGCATGTCCATGAATAGCTATTTCCTACTTGAAAAAGGTATAGCTATTTGTAAATTCAAACCAACAACAACTAGTATCTTGGAAATGGTTAAAGCACACCGTTTATCTCAAAATGTATGTGCATTAACAGGATCTACATTTTTAGGCAATAATCTCTTAAGGCTTACCAACTATATAAGAGTCATTTAGAATGAAGAGAACTTCACAGGCTATTTCCAGAAAATTCAGAATATACACTTTATTTGTCGTATATAAATATCTTAAGCATACATTATTTTAATCAAAACGGATATAGTCGTTTTTGAGAAAATAAAAAAATAACGAAACATTTTTTATGTTAAGGTTAGTTTCGGGTAGACGTTTTTCTTTTTTTTAAAAAATTCATGTGTCATCCATATAAAACCTTGGACTTAAGCTCTATACCACCAATCTTAAATCTCGCTAAATTCATGATTCATTATCTTAAAAACTATTTAAGATAACAAACTGAACTTTTATACAATAAGTTCGTTTATTAAGGAAGGTATTATTGTTTAATTTGTACTCTATTTTATATAAATTTATTGTCAATCATTAAAAAAATAACCAACTATGTTATTAATACAAAAATAGATACACAGCAGCCGTGTAAGTTTTGGTTTTATCATCCTACAGTTTACATTTTTTGTCTTCAATATTTTATAAAAAAACAGCTATTTATGCCAGAAAATGTCATTCACAGAAAAAGCTCTTCAAAGTAAAATCGGAGAAAACAAAATCGCACGTATTTGTAAAGAAATAAACCATATAGGCTGAACATACAGAGGATGGAATACTTAACAGTAGTGCCAATTTGTGAAACAAAAATTCTATTAAAGCATGGGTTAAAGTTTATCACTGCACTCCAAAGAGTATAGCAGTTACGATTTTTTCTGTGAAGTGGTACATAATTCACATTACGAAATGTCAGATGCAGTACAAGTTTTAAAACATACGATATAAGCTTAAAGCCTATAATGATAATATCAAACTAAAGAAGGAAATTCCAATTAATAAAACTGAAAAAATATAAAAGTATTATTTTTTTGGCAATTTTCGTAATTTATGTAGTCTCCCTTTACATATCATTTTAGTGTATAGCCAACTGTTCATTTTTGAGTTATGCTGTTCATCGACCGACAGTCACACAAAGATACAGACAGATACCTCTTTATAAAGTTCCTTTTTGAATCCGTGGGGTACAAAACGTGTATTTCGGATCACACATCCTCTTCGAATTGTTTATTTGAATAGAACACTTCCTCTATTTACTATAGGCACGTCACAGAAAAGTAAAAAGGGAAACAACAGAGTTTGAGAAGTGTTTACGAAACATTTTAAAAATATATTTTTTTTTCCCAAATGCGCTGGAAAAATCCATATCAAGGACCGTCGACAAAGTACACACTAAAGCTTGTACTACAGTATTTAAACATATTACTGGTATTTAATTGTTCTTTCAAACAAGCCGTGTGCAGGGCAAAGAAATGTGGAATTAGACTGAAAAATGCAATGATATAACCGGGATTTGAAGCACAGATCATCCGGTTTCCGTTACGTTTCTATGTCCTAAACTCGGCTTGAATGAAACAACAATTAATTACCATTAATTGACCTGATGGTTGGTTAAACTATGAAGCCAGAGACTTAAGATAATGCATTTTTGAAATTTGGCCATCAATTGTGAAAAATTAAAACATTATTTTTATAATAAAACAATTTTAATTCTAAACTTTAAGAAAACATACCGTTTTTGCAAATGGCGTATTTAAAGTACCAATTAGCTGAATGTGTAAGTGGACAGGCGTTTGCTTATTAATAAGCAGCCCAGCTTTAAACTTTGTTTTCTAACAACCATTTTTTCAGCATTTCCACACTCAAAAGCTTCACACGATACAGTTGTTTACTAATTTGTTTCAAAATGTTTGTACTTGCCCTCAAATGAATAGTAAAGAGGATTACAATATAAGTTTTAAAAAAATTTTGAGAAATGAATTATTAACGATTTGAGAAGTCAAGAATTTTGGATATCTTTCGAAATAAGATCTGTGATATAGGTCTTATTTTCTGTAAAACCTCAATTTTTAATGCGAATAGTTTTAAAAATATATTGTGTGGGGCATTTTTATTAAGCAATGAATTTACACAATCAAAACTTGATATCTGAATAACTATAAAAGCTAGAATTTTGAAACATGGCCAAACAGTTGCTGTCATTATGTGTAAATACTAGCATAAATTTCAACAAGTTATCTTGCATAATATCAATTTTCCAAATTTCACAGATGCATTACCTTAAAGTACTTACATTGTAAGACCCCATTGGGGTGTCATGAATTTGAGATCTCCTTGTGGTTTACCGGAAAAAATGCGAGTCACTTGGGGAATTTAATGTCGAACCCGCATGTTGCCATCGTAACTCAGTTGTTTAGAGTGACCGGAAGAACTGTGGTTCAGATCCCGGCTATGGCATTGTATTTTGCAGTCTGATTCTACCTTTCTAAACATGTTGCGCTTGTAACCATAATTGAATGAGTCTTGTGTGAAATTTAGGGAACAAATAAATGAGAATTACTCATTCCACAACGCCTGTTCTGACAGACAAAACAAACCCACATTCACGTGATTTTTTTGCATAACCCTGAACAAATGCTGTCGGTAATTAGAGCAAGAAGGTGTGTGCATAACCCGAGACAACCTCACGTGCAATATGAGCAGTTTTGATACAAATCTAGCACTAACCTTACAGAAATTAATGAGATAGTGGTGCAAGGTTTTCCAGTTTTCTTAAGGTTTCCGCGTTACAGAGTGGCTGGTTAATTTTACCTGCACCCGCCCGTAAACTCGTTCTGTGTTTCTTAGCGAAAACAAAACTTCCAGTTTTCAGTGACTCCGCGATCTTGGTTCTCAGCAGACGGCTCAGCAGCAGATCGCAACGTAAGTCACCACTGAAACTCTTGTCTTTTTAGTGACAACTTATAAAAGCTTTTAATTTTGTTACTTCTCTTTGTAGTTTACAGACGCGCTTACATTTATTCATTTTATTTCATTTTAAATTTTTATTAGCACTAGGATTTACGGCTGGATGTTTTACTGATGCCTGTCTGGACTCCCAAAGGACTTTTATTAACTTTTAATTAACTTCTTTCCTTTTTAATATTATCTACTACTTGTTTATTGTATTTAGAGGGAATATCTTATTTCATTTTAACATTCGATATCCAAATGTCTCGGAAAAAAACATGCTTTAAAGTCCCCTAAAACTAAAAATATAATTTTTAGAATATATTTTCGTGTTTATCTGCGAAAAGTCTGATACATACCAAACTTCACATTCAGGTTCAGCATTTTTCGACGTGAAGATTTTGAAGAAAATCCCCAAACCCCTACTACCTTTACATTTAAAGATTCTGTACACGTTTTTATAAAAAAATTACGCTAATAATTTTGATAATGATGCATGCTGTATTTAAGATATCTGCGTGACTAATAAAACGTATGTCTTGAATTTTCTGTGAAGTCGTCTTCATACAGGATGAATTTTATGCAGTTTACAATTACTGCAAAGAATAAAGAAATCACACTTACTACACAAGACCTCATTAAAGCATTCAATTTATGTAAAGTAAGGTTCAGTGTAGCATTAACCATTTCGTAGAAATTCGTTGCATGTGGTTTAATTTTCCAATATCTTTACAGTTTTTGAAGTGGTAGGCTTAATGTTTTCTTTCTTTCTTTCTTCCTTTTTGTTGTTGTTTTCTCGAGATTTCATGGAGACAATATAAGATGTCGAAACCAGCATTAAGAGATCCGCTTCTTAAACATTTCAATATCGTCTTCAGCCTCCTATATTCCCCTTATATCCACAACCAAATGATAACGAAATCATTTCTCCAAATGTTTGTACTGACTAACAGGAATAAATGGAAACATAAACTTTTGTAAGAGTAGTTTGTTGAAGAGATATAAAAATAAACGATATTGGGTAGAAAAATCCGTGTGGATATAAGCAGAAATGCTTTTTATTTACCGCTTATTTTAAGTATATATCGAGGTTTCACATAAAATGCTTTTTTTGAGAAACCTTAAACTTTGAAAGGCTTTTTTGAATGTGAACTCAAAAACCAAACGTGAGATAAAAACAAATCTTTGTACATACGTTCAGCATGTTTTAAAGATGAGACAGGAAGACTACACACCCCAAACTATTCTTTACCTGGAAAACTTATTTTAGTTTTCATTTTTCGAAAAATTTCTCTAAAGATTTTGATTAATATGCCATACGTTATACGTTTAAGATGTATGCATAACTAATAAAATATAACGTATATCTAGAACATAGCTTGTGTAGTACTCTTCATAAGGTTATAATTTTGTACATCTGGGAAATCATAAGAGATTATGAAAATTCTTACAAGAAGAGAACCGCAGAGTTCATTAAAATACACAATTATAACATATATTTTAAGCTTAAAGTTTTCCAAATATTGCATGTTTACACGTTTTCAACCTTATTCCTGAGAACATATAGAAATTAGTATTCCCTTTTTCCTTCAGTTATATAAGCCTGTCACGTTACTACGTTTAAACGTTTGAAAGCTATTTCTGCATAATTTATATAATTATTGCTTAATTTGAAACTATTCCCAGACAAAATGTATTATCCATAACGTGGACAAGAAATAACTTTTTATTTTAATACGACAATACTCAACGGTAGGTGTATGTGGATTAGTCATCCATAGAGAAAATCCTGTAAGTATACATATGAGAATTTTTATGCATTTCAATGTGCTTTCAAAAATAACCTACATGCATCTCAATTTTTTGTTTTTTAACTTCTTCCCTAAATAAGAAACTATTTGTTTGCAAAATAGTGAACGAAATCTAAAGTATTAACTATTTTTTTAAATGTTATATTTTACTTTCTCTACTACGTATAGTAAGTAGGGGAAGTATTGTATTCCACCCAAAAATTCGATAACGACATTTCACCGGAAATATATGTTTTGAGGCCCCCTGAATCCAAAAAAAGCATTTTTGGAAACATGTCCGTGTGTGTGTCTGTGAACAGCATAACTTAGAAACGAACAGTGGGATAAACACCAAACTTGGTATTTATATTCAGTATCTTCCAGGGATGCGACACGAAGGTTTTCAAGAAAATCCCCCCACCCCAGATTACCCTTTACATGGAACATTTTTCGAAAATTTTAATTTTCTCAAAAATGGCTCTAACGATTTTGATTAAAATATCATATGTTTGAGATATTTTCATGACAAATGAAATGTATATCTCGAATTTTCTGTGAATGTCGATAAAAGTATTCTTCATTGTGAACGACTTTTGCATAACTGGTAAACCATAAGAGATGGACAAAATTTTACTACACAAACAATGTAGATTGCGTTAAAATACACAATTTATGTCATATACATTTTTTGTTGAGTGAATCATTTTCGAGATAATGTTTGTTATTCATTTTCCAATACTTATACTTTTTCTGAAATGGAATTTCCGTATTATTTTTTTCCTGTTAATGCAAAGAGAATGGAATACTCCACATAGAAACCAGCTCTTAAAATATTTGACAATAGCTTAAAGCCTACCAATTCCCCTTGCATCTACAAGAAAATTGGCAATAAGATTAACATCTCGATATCTCGATTAACATGAAGCATATGGAGAATAAGCGTTTGTAAAAATGGTTTGTACAAGAGCAGAAAAAGTCATTTGACTGTAACACATCAGATTTTTCTTAACGTATACATAACTTCTTGCCAAGATTGAATGAACTTGTTTAAAAGGTAAAAATGTAAAGACTGTGTACTTTATAATAAATCCAAATGCAGTAGATTTTTAACCAACATATTCAATTTTTACACAAAAATTTTATTCAGTAAATTAGGAACTCTCATATTTTGAGTACTTTATCACAAAAATTACTTGAATTATTGAAACAAATAAATAAGGATTGAAACATTTTTAAATAACTTAAATTATAATTAAGTTATTAATCTTTGTGCATGAAAAACTCAATTTATGAAACCGAATTAAATTAGGAAAGTTAAATGTATGAGTAAATTAAAATAAAGGTTAATTATTTTTTGCGTATTTTATTAAATTTCGCCCATATTCCACCATTCACCTGCATATTTTAGCACCTGAAATACCTTATTGTGCATGTATTTACTGAAGACAACTTTTCTTTTGGCAGAAGAGAAAACAATTTGATTAAACTGCTTGATAAGGTTTATGTTATTTGCTGCTAAACTTACTGGACTATTAAGGCAACTGATCAGCAAATCATCACATGTAGTCAACCCTACCCCAGAAAAAATTGTAGCTTCTCTATCATTTTAGTATTGTAGCCTGGAACATCTCTATATATTTACTTATGTCATACGTGTGCAAATGAACCCGTCACTTGACATATTCAAACACATCTTCAAACTGCTTTTAGTCTGTTTTAAATTTTTAGATGTATTTTCAAGTTACTGTTGTGAAAATTTTCAGTCACACCATTGTATATCAACTGAAATCTACTATAACCTCTTTGTCCTAAAATGCATGTCATTTTCACTGTTCAAATATTGCACATTTTGCTTAACAATTTAAGTCTGTACAAAAAGAGAGCAACATTTGTGTGAAAGTTTTAGTACATTTATTCAGTTACCTAATAATAATTCTAAATATTATATTCAATCGCAAAAGATTAAAAATCGAATCACAAGCAGTTTTTTTGGAAATCTTTACAATTGTGTTCAACAAATTATAATTTGCAAACCACTTTACTGCAAACTTTATATCAATACCCCTATAAAAACATATAACTCATAAAACATTAAAATCGATGTGTTACAAGGATTTTTTTAGAATTACCAATCGGTCGCATTAAATTTTCTTCAGGCTTATTGAAGAGCTGAGTTTAATTTACAGAACATAACGCTGGCCAAATTGAAAAAAAACAAAAGTTGCAGTTTTGAATACCTAAAATCAGTAGCACGTTTAATGTCCTGCGCACAGTTTCCACAATTTACTCTTTTACACCTCAGAATTGTTGCATTCAGGGCAACAACTATGACCATTTAAGAGAAACTTCATCAGAGCACATCAGACTGGGGTTTACCGAGAATTTCTCTCACAAACACTACTCCTTACTCCTTCCTTATTTTAATTAGTTTTATAATATGGCATGACAAAAAAATTCATTTCTTGAACTTTTCAAAAAATATATGATATGCACATTACATCCCTGTTAAATTTCATTCAACCTATATAAGGCATCAAAACGTCACACAATGCCTACTATTTAGCTTTTCTTTTTTTAGGGGGTACTAACATTTAAAAAAATACCGTAGTAGGTTTAAATATTATGTCCATCCTTTTGTTTCTTGCTCTCTCAAACTTCTGCATAAAGAAGCTGTATATTCGCTAATTTTAACCATTTTATGCAGATACTTATGTGACTAGTGGACCAGCAATTGGACAGGAGCTTAGAGGGATCTAGAACCCAACCTACGAAGATATTTTGTGCCTAAGCCCTTGAAGGTGCGCTCTCGGCAGGGAAAGATGAGCTGAGAGGAGACATAGGGCAGCTGAACTAGGTGGCACGACAGGGCAGAGAGCACGGTCCCTACTTTTCCAGATGGCACCTGGTACAGCCGGCTCCCCTCCTCCTGCAGGTTTGCACATCCCACTGGAGGGTCCGAAACTCATAAACCGCCCCCATTCCGGGAGACTAAGTGTTACATAGAGCATCATTTTCCCCTGCCATGCAACGCCGAGAGTCCCGCTAACAATTCCAACCCTGAAGCAGCCAATCAGATGAAAGTGAAGTGAAATGAGAATGGGTGTAAACTGGAGGGGCAGGAAATTCCGGGGGATGTAACTTATCTTTCCAGCTTTCGCCTAGCGATGTGGGAAAACTCCCGAAAAAAAAACCATGGGTAAGGAGGTTGGCCTCGGGAATCGAACCCAAGACATCACAAATGCAGGCCACAGACGTTGCCGCCTGAGCCAACCCTCTCGGCATCGTGACTAATAAAGTAGATGTAAAACAATCCTAAAATCCCTAAGAAATTGAAATTGGTAGAGAAAAGAGTGCTGGTGTTGCATTCGTTTCTCTCTCGTTCTCCTCTCTTTCACCACCTCGCCCTTTCAGTTCTCAGAACCAACAGCCCAATTCTTTAATCTTAGGTGACGATATTTTAGTTTTAAACATACGTAGGCTTCGGACACTGACGTGCATAAAAGATGACCCATTATCCTAAATGGTAATAGTTCTTTTCCGTCCATAAGGTTTCCAACGAAAAATTCAAACCCTTGACTCCACCCAGCCGTTATCAGCTCTCTATATAACTGGCCTGAAAAACAACTCACAGTTAAAAATACGAACTAATAATTGATGTTATAATCAATGTCTCATAAAGGGGTGGATCGGATACCATCTCTGTAAAAGAGTTTCGCTACGATTGCTACAAAAGAAAACGGTAAACTAACATAATATAATTCGGCCTTCTACAGGAAGGTGTGAAGAATTATGTTATGTTAGTTTAGGGTTTTCTTTTGTATCATTCGTAGCGAAACTCTTTTACAGGGATGGTAGCAACATGTCGTCCTCCGTGGACTAGTGGTACCGTGCTAGCCTCTGGTTCCCGGGTTCAAACCCGGCGGAGATTTTTTTGGGCGTAAAAATCCTTAGCACGGTTTCCTTCGGAAGGGAAGTAAAGCCGGTAGTCCCGTGTCGTAGATTTACGGCACGTAAAGGAACCTCAGGCCTGATAAAGAGGCCTCTGAACAGAATTACCGGTCTTTCACGTCCAATATAGAATGGGACTCTAAGGACCATAGTAGTTAAAGAGCGTCCATAATTAAAAAAATTCAATTCATCAGCAACATGGAGAAAGGAGACCAAAGGTTTTCATGTGTATTTCAATGTTTTTATTATATTCTATTTTACTTTTTGCGTCTAAATTCACGAAAGACTGTCTTTACGATACTACGCTAGTGAGGGCATGTACTGTTACCTTTTGGGGAGTGTAAGTACCCTGTCAATCCAGTGACAAGAAATTATACTCGAGGAACAGAGAAGCAGATGGTGGAGCTACATTTGACATTACCAATATAATCAACTACGTTTCATTATCGGCCAATTTTTACGCACGTCAGTATACTCTTAAAATCTGTGTAATTTTTTAAATTTTAAGTGATGATTATTTTAGCAACAACAAAATATGGTTCTCATCTAACAGTTTAGTCACTTTGCTGTTATACAGCTAAAGGTAAGCAAATGAATAAGAATTTTCTGGAAGATTAGCTACGTTTGCTGTGAATTTTGCATAGTGGAAATGTAACTGGTATGCTACATTCACATGACTTTCTCTACCCATTACTCTATAAACTATACTTATAAGAGCTTATTCTTTGTTCTACTTCATATCTTGGTTTCATTACACAGTTCGTTGCAAGCACAAGGGAGATTTATTACGTATAGTGAGTAGGGGAAGTATTGTATTCTGCCCAAACATTCCATTTCACCAGGAATATATGTTTTAAGATCCCCTGAATCAAAAAAAAAAGCATTTTTCGAAACATGTCCAGTGTGTGTCTGTGAACAGCATAACTCAGAAACGAACAGTCGGATAAACACCAAACTTGGTATTTAGGTTCAGTATCTTCCAGAGATGCGACACAAAGGTTTTCAAAAAAAATCCCCCCACCCCGGATTACCCTTTACATGGAACATTTTTCGAAAATTTTAATTTTCTCAAAAATGGCTCTAACGATTTTGATTAAAATATTATATCTTTAAGATATTTTTATGACAAATGAAATGTATATCTGGAATTTTCTGGGAATGTCTCTAAAAGTATTCTTCATCGTGAACGACTTTTGCATAACTGGTAAACCATAAGAGATAACAAAATTTTACTACACAAAAAATGTAGATCGCGTTAAAATACAAATTTATGTCATATACTTTTTTTTGTTGAGTGAAATTTTCTAGGTATTGTTTGTTATTCCCTTAAATTTTTCAATACTTATACTTTTTCTCAAATGGAAATTCGTTATTCATTTTTTTGTCCTGGTAATGCAAAGACAATGGAATACACCACATAGCAACCAGCTCTTAAAATATTTGACTATAGCTTAAAACTTAGCAATTCCCCTTGCATCTACAAGAAAATTAGCAATAAAATTAACATCTCGATATCTGGATTAACATGGAGCATATTGAGAATAAGCATTTGTAGAAATGGTTTGTACAAGAGTAGAGAAGGTTATGTGAGTGTAACACATCAGATTTTTTTTGGATATTTTGGGAATGGCCTCTGAAGTCCTATTCATTCTATATTACTTTTGCGTACTGATAAACCTTAAGAGATAGACAAAATCTTCTACATAAAAATGCACATCTCGTTAAAGCACACATTTATGTAACATACATGTTCTTGTGTCGTTAACCATTTCATAGGCATTCCTTTGTATTTGTTTGCATTTTAAAATAGGTACTTATACTTTTCCAAAATGGTAAATCGTTATTTACCTACTTATTTTTATCCCTCTTCGTCACAAAGAGATCAAAATGTCAAAGCCATTGTATAGCGACCCACTCTTAAAATATTTGACTATCGCTTAAACCATACTATATTCCATAACCCTTGTATCTACAAGGAAATATGCAATGTCACAATTTTGCTAATGTTTATCTCGATTTACATGAAATAGATACTTGAATAAGCGTTTAAAAGAATAATTTGTACAAGAGTGAGTAGAGAAAGTCATGTGAGTGCAACACACGATTTTTTAAAATATGTTTTTTGAATTCCGGGGATCGCAAAACATGTGTTTTTGTTGGAATCTTCATCTACTTGACATACCGAGTTGTGATGCACTGGTTGTGAATCTGTGTTTCAAGGCAATTCACCGGTCAACTAAAACCCGTTATTTTCAACTTTAAAAAGAATGCCAATTCTCCATTCCAGAACTGCACTTAAGATTTGCAAGGAATGTCGGGGTCGATGTTGTACTTAGCAAAATTAATGATACAGGAAAATATACAACACAAAGAAAACCTGATCAGGCGTATAGTGTTTTTTCATATATCACACTACTACTTTCGTCGTTCGAAGTGAACCCGGGTCACCTTGGCGTGAGCCGAGGGGTTCACTGTTCGACCATTCTAAATCATAGCTAACTTCAAGGTTACAGAAAAGGGTAAATGAAATAACCTTCTGTGGATCCCTATTTTATGTCTGTACATTCGCTTGCATTTAAAATTATCTCTATGAAGGTAACGATGCAATATTTAATACTACATTTCTAAAATAAAAATATCTGAATTCTTACATTTACATGACTCTCTCTACCCTCTATAGTTAACTTTTATATAGTTTCTACAAGCTGTTCTTGCAAAAGCTTATTGCTTTTTTCCACGTCATCAAGACAAACGTTTGCAGAAATAATTTTATTATACCTTTCGTTATAGGCACAGCAGAGGAGGCTGAAACTGTGGTCAAATGTTTAAAAGTGCGATTGCTATATCCTAGCTATTAAATTCCATATTCTTTCCACGACATTGCGAGAAATAATTGAATGGGAAAACACTTTAAAATGAGACAAATATATAAAATTTAAACAAATAACAATGGATATCTTTGAAAGGTTTTTTTTAATTTTATTTATAGACGCTGTGATTCTTAACGTCCCATTACTGGGCGTGAAAGATTTGTAATTTTGCTCAGGGGCCTCTTTATCAGGCTTGAGGTGCTCTTACGTGCTGTAAATCTACGACACGGGACCACCGGCTTTACTTCCTTTCGAAGGAAGCCATGCTAAGGATTTTTACGCCCGAAAAAATCCATCACCCTCTGCCGGGTTTGAACCCGCGACCTCGAGAACTAGAATGGTAACCACTACACCATGGAGGACGACTTTGAAAAAGGTTGATGCCACAAAGTAGATATTTGAAATGAGCTGCATGTTTCAAAAATATTTAAATGTTTTGCATATTAAGCTTTGTCTGTCTTTTGCGATTTGCGAGTTATAGAAAATTCTACAAAATTTCTTCCGAATGAAAAGGACTTCGCAAGCTATTCCCAGAAAATTCAGTGTATGCCGTTAATGTGCCAAGTAAACATCTCAAATATATGGAGCTTTAATTAAAATCGTTACAGCTATTTTTGAGAAAATAAGAAAACTCGGATGTGAAATTCGTATGATTTTCCCTACCCCTCTGTATACAAACTATTCTTACTAAAACTTATTTGTCTATCTACTACACTTTAATCCAAACAAGCCTTTGCAAAAATAACTATAATACCCGTTTCGTTATAGATACAAAGAGAACAGCGACAGGATAGAATAGGACTAGAAGCGGAGGGGAACTTAACACCTCGACCTACGCAGATCTTTTGCGCCTATGGCACCGGGAGGGGGGGATGAGTTGAGAGGAGAGAGAGGGCGGTCGGACCAGGAGACTCGACATGCAAAGGGCAGGTTTCCTACGATTTACAGATTTGAACTCCCCCAGATTTGAACACCATGACTGTTGCAGCCGACCCCGTAACCCCCTTAGGCTCACACATCCCCTATGCGCTCTGGAATCCGGAGACCCCTTGTAGTCCGGAGGACGAAGGTTTCCTTACATCATCCTTTTCTCCTGCCACACCGAGACCTCTCGCCGACACTTGCAACCCTGTAGGAGACACAGTAGATGAAGGGTGAAGTGAAATGAGAATGGAGCGACAGAAAATTCGGGGGACCCGCGGAAACCCCAGAAAAAAGCCATTGGTCAGGAAGGTCGGCCACTAGAATTGAACCCACGACCTCTCGAATGATGTCCACAGACGTAATCGCCTGAGCCATTCCGCTCGGTAAAAGAACAGCGATAGTCAAATGTTTAAGAACTGAACGCTATATACTGCCTTTAATTCCTTATTGTTTCCATGTAATCACGAGAAACAACGAAAATCAATGGGGGTTTTAAAGAATGATAAGTATTGAGCCTTTCGAACCTTTAATAGTGGATATCTCAGAAACGGCTTATACCACAAAAAGCTTGTTTGCAGTAAATTTTGTGTTTTAAAGAGATCTATATTCTTTTGTGTGGTGCATTTTCTTCTCTTGCTTAACGTTTACAAGTTATACAAAATTCCATCCGAATGAAGAGGACTTCTTAGGCTCTTTTCACAAAATTCAAGATATGCAATTTATTTTTCATGTAAATATATTTCATATATGGTATTTTAATCAAAATCAAAATGTTCTATGTAAAGGGTAATTGGGTGTGAGGATTTTCTTGAAAATCTTTGTGTCCATCCTAGGAAGATACTAAACTCAAATACCAGGTTTGGTATTTATCGGAATTTTCGGTTTTGAGTTATACTGTTCACAGACACACGTACAGGCAAACATAAACCTTTTTTTTAAAAAAATGCGTTTTTTATTCAGGGAGCCTCAAAACGTGTATTTCCGGTGAAATATTGCTATCGAATTTTTGGGTGGAATGCAACCTTCTCTACCTACTATGTGCGTGGTAGAGAAGTAAAAGTAGCAGTTTTTCTTTCGTTTATGGGATAGTTTGGGTGAGCAAATGTTCTTAAAATTTTAATGAGGCATCTTTGTGAAGCGCGCGAACACACACACACACATCTGTTTTCCAAAAATTGCTTCGTTTGGGCTCAGGAGGTCTTAAAACATTTATTTTCGCTAAATTCTCTAAATTGACCTTTTCAGTGGAATGCAATACCTCCTCTATCTACTTTTTACTAGACTCTAGAGAAATTAAAAGTACTGAGTTTCATTGACACTATTCGCTTACAAAATGTTATTTATTTTCATATCCAGTCTGTAAATTATTGGCTAAAAGCCTTTTATTTTTTCTGTCTATCTGCTTTGGGTCATTATAAATACTTATTGAAGTGGTTTCAAAGCACATTTTTTGTTGTAGCTATATAGAAGTGCACAAGATGCTGATGAGAAGCTATAACATTTCAAAACTGTGAAGCTTAAAATATTGGAAATAATTTGTAAATAGCAAGCTGCAAAAAATGCTGGAAAGTCAAGCCAGACGAAAAAAAAATTCGCGCCCGGGAAACTAATTACGAATCTTTTGCTCTCCCTGTCGATGTGCTCACCATTTCAAGATGACTGTACGCGATTCTGTTCCCATCCAATTCTATTATCCCTTTGAATCTTCAAGGCAATCTCGAACACTCCATATGATACACCTCAAAGTAGGTCTTTTAGGTGGTTTTCCATAATTCGTGATGGAGGGGATGGAATTTTAAAAATTTTACTTTCCTACCTTTCTTATAGTTTGAATCCTTTCGTAGTACTGATCTCTGAAGGGCATATGGTATGCACCTACACTGTTAAGACTTTCCTCTCTTCACCTCTGTGTTCAAGTCTTGCCTTTCTTATAGTTTCATCCTTTCCTGGCACTGATCTCTCAAGGGCATATAGTATGAACCTACACTGTTAAGATTTTCCTCTCTATACCTCTCTGGTCAAGACTTGACCCCCCTGGGATCTCGTCCCTTATTCGGGGACTACTGTACAACCCCCCCCCGCCTGGGCCCACAGGAGTTGAAGAGTGAGATATCCTGGAGCACTTTAAAATGCTAAGGACCTGCCAACTAAAACGCGGAGAATCATTCCATGTTGCAAAGCCCCCATACGGCTCCTACCAATCATCTCTTCCTCCCGGAGATTAAATACATATAAAATACCTGTAACGAATTGGGGAAATCCTTCTCCACACAACCACTGATAGCCTCTATGGGTACTTACTAGCCGAAAGAAGAGGTTTGTTGAATGGAAGCGGAGTTGCGATGAGACAAGCATTAGGACTTTTTATTCTTAAAGCCTAATTTTATTGGTAATGGTTTTTAAATAAGAATAATTAATGAATTATGAAAAATACTTGTATAATTCGCTGCAACATATTAAGTGTCCACTTTAGAAACAAGAAGGAATTGTTTATACATTATCTAGAGGTATATAGATATTAGGAAGAATGTAATCTTGAGAAAATCGCTTTTAAAAGCAAATTATAGGTTCGTGGGAGAACGTAGGCTTTCAAGGCCAGAGTCAGTATAACTGGAAATTATTTCCGGGCCACTTCTAGGAGAAGGTTGCGCTACGTTAGACGCAGACTTTGACAGCGCCACTGAAGATGTCTACAGTAGTTGTAGACGAAACGTCTGGAACATCTATCTCCAGCAGACCACGGAAAAACAGCCCGGAAATAACTTCCAGTTATAAATTATAGCTTCTACAATAAATATAACACCTCACCATCACAGAGCAAGCAATAATATCAGTAAAACCTACAGTAAAAGCAAAATTTCTTCTATCATGCAATAGATATAAAAAAATCCTGATTTAAAAATTATAGTTTTATTCTCATGAAGGCTTTAATTTGTTTGCCTTTAGATTTTAATACTAAATGTGCACTCATTTAGGCAATTTAATGTTTTTGTAAACTTAAATTCTTCCATTTACTTTTGAAAAATACGTAAGAGCACTAATCCTAGGTCTGTCTAATAGCAGTTGTCATTGGAAACCAAGTTCTATTAAAATATTTTATGGCTGACTAACTGCTATGGATAATTTAATTTAATATTATTCGCCTTTCTACAATTCTTTATAAAATTATGGTATAAATGATATAGAAAACTTTTATAATAAACCCCCCTTTACTGTTTATGGTTATAACTTTCTTAAAAGTCGCAATACTCGTGATAGCACTAATAACGGATGAAAAATTCCCTAACATGTATATAAATATGCAAGAAATATCCGGAAACGTTGTATTTGTAATTTCCTTAAGTCCTATAAAGTCCTGGAAATGTTGTGTAACCTGTGGGGGTTAGGGATCAGGGTTTTTGAAGTGGAGGAGTATTTCGTGATTACGGCAACGCTAGGCCTATTGTGCCTACTAAACCTCCGGAAGGAAGGGATGAAATAAGGGAGTAAGAAGGTCGGCCAGAACTGATGGCAGCAGCCGTAATGCAGCGGGATCCCTGACGTTTTCAGTTTGAGCGTCCACGCCGCCCCTTTCTTAACGAAAAATAAAATATTTTGCCAGGAAAGAAACAGTACTTTCTTTAAACCACATCCATTGCATACACTACGCACCACGAATCATTTTACCAAACCCCTGCATCCCTGAATGCTGAAAAGTAACGAAATGAGAGGAAATGAGGGACAAGAAAATTCATGGTAGCATTCATCTACCAAGTTGAGAAAACCATGAAAAACTCATAGGTCAGGTGACCGGTACAACGGGAATCGAATCCGGTATTTCCAGAATGCAAGCAGCAGACTCCATCGCCCGAGATATCCCGCCTCCTAGCCTATAAGTATCTCTGTTGGTGGCGAAATTATATCTATGGGTGAATAACTTTTAGTTACCGAAGTTTTAAACCTTTAAATCTCTTTGGTCCCGTAGCTACTTAACACCATAAGGGTTACGCAGTTTTCACATAATACAGAAATTCCAAACATCAAACCAGGCGAATCTGGATAATATCAAGATTCTTCTCTCTCAAGTTCAACATTTTGGAAATGACACATAGTCAGG
This sequence comes from Deroplatys truncata, assembly GCA_030765065.1. NCBI lineage: Eukaryota > Metazoa > Arthropoda > Insecta > Mantodea > Mantidae > Deroplatys > Deroplatys truncata. The sequence goes on along the minus strand of CM060986.1, from coordinate 94,273,459 downwards.
AAGTTTCGAGAAGCAATCTTCTCAGTTATTGGTTATACATATGATTAAATTTTTATTTTAGCTGGACTGATCACTCTCTTTATGTGGCAATATAGCATAGGCTGGTAATGTGTTCCATTACAATATGCAGGGGAAATAGAGTAAACGTTCTTACCTAAGCGTCATTAAAAGGTTTTGCCTTAAGTATCGCAAACATGTCGTACCGTTATAAGCAAATACGATTGTCTTTTGTTTCTCTTTGTGTTGTTAAATCCTGATCAACTATGTATATTGCTTGAAATGAAATATCAGCGGCTGTTTTTTCAGCTTAACGTCCATTAGCCGGATAGTTCATATCGGACGATGCGTGAATGAAATTGTTGAAATGATGCTCGTGGGCCCGTCTTCCGTCTTAGAGAAACCCCGGAAAGTAACTCACCCTAACCCAAGGGTGGCAAAAACGACTTCCTTCCGCGACTCACCAAATATGCAACACGCACTGCATCTCTCAGCAGCATGCGAAAAACAAAGGGACGGTTGCAGAGAGGGAACGGCGGCTACGAGTCAAAATGACTTGCGAGTTACGTTTTCGCCACCTCTACCCTAACTGATATTCGAACTCGGGATCTCTTAAACGTGAGGCAGACACGTTACTCCCACACGATTTGGACCTGCGGCTTTTGCATTATTTTTACATACTGAAGTAGCAACTGTTGTTAACTCCATGGCATACTTAACGTAAGTCAAAGCCATCTTCATAATCTCTTTTATGACCAAACATGTTTGCATTCTAATGTTTAGTCCTTTTAAATTCATTTTGCTCTGTTAGTTGATTAGAAATTACATTATAAGAAATCTTACAGTGTGTGTGTGTCGCGAAGAATAGAGCTTTTTAATGGTGAGGAAATTATCAAAATCTTTTGTCTGGTTTCCGAGATTATCGTATATAACATATGTATCGACGACCATAATAAAACTGTAAGCGAAAATGTACGCTTACTTTTCGATTTTGGTGAGTAATAATTATTATTGATGTTAACGTGCATAATGGGCTGGACTGCCTGAAGCTCCCTCCACCACAAGAAGTTTATACTTTTTGTGGATATGGTATCCTTTTTCTTTCTTCTTTTTTCTGCCAAACTGATTCTTGTGAAACTTTGTATTTAATATGCCTTAGGTTCTACGTAGAGAATAAAATACTTTCCCCAAAGCTCTAAGGGGACGCTAAATCAGAAAATGGAAATATCTTGCTTATTATGTAGTTTTACATAACAAAAGCTTACAAGCGTGATGATTCTGGCGAGTTGTGTTATACACAAAATTTCGATAGGATAAATTTGGCTAATATTTTTCATTTATACTGATGTGCTTAAAAAGTGGATCATTTCCCTAGATCACAGTGATATTTTTTCCTCCGTGAAGATTCCACCTTCAGGTAACCAACCTTTGCCTTCATTTCTCTATGTGACTAGTCTGAAAAACAATTTATGAACACAAAAACGATCCACTGACCAATGCATTCAACCTTATAGAAAAAGGGGTGATTTGCATGTGTCGTTAAACTGGACGACACCTACGTCGTTTATTTGAGAGCTTTCATCAGAGACATGGAGATGCAGGTTGAAGATATTGCCACCACGGAATTGCAATAAGAAAACCGAAGCTAAGGTAATAAAACCGAGCAAGATGGCTCAGGTGGTAACGTCTGTGGTCCGCATTCGAGAGGTCCTGGTTCTATCTCCGGCGACCGCCCATTCTGATCCATTTTTCGGGGGTTTTCCCGGGTCATCAGGCGAATGCTGGAGTGGTTTCTCTCATACTCCAAATTTACTTTCTCCATTTCGTTCCATTAATCATTTCATTCATCTTTTACCCTGTTTTACCTATTTCAGGGTTGCAAATGTCGGCGATGTGTTTCACTGCAGCGTGGCAAATAAAAAGGATGCTGTCTGTGCACTTTCTCTATACCTTGGCCTTCGGCTGGTTGCCGGGGTATAAGGACCGCCCCTGAGTGAGTCGGGGTCCCTGGTCTGCCTGTCCGACTGCCGGGGCTCCTATATCTGAAAACTATAGGGATCCTGTCTTTGCTGTGCCGTCACTCTTGGTTCCAGCTTCACCTCATTCCCCTCTCCCGGGGACACCCGGTACAACATCCGGATTTGCTGGATATGTACCCAATCTCCTCCACTTCACAATCCAGTCGAAGTTAATGTAGCGAGAAAATACAAGGTATGAGTTATTTAAGGGATAAAAAACATAAACTTGTTAATTTTTGTCTTTATTTTTACGCCTTTATTATATTAAATTCTATTTTGCGCCAAAATTCAATAAAACATTTGCCTTAAAGATACCCTGCTGCTGGGAACATGGAACCGATCGAGGTGGCCCCACGGTACCGTGTGCGACTCGTATTAGGGAGGTTAGGGGTTCGATCTACGGCGACCACTCACTGAAACCCATGGGTTTTTAATGGTTCCTCGCGGTCAACAGGCGAATGCTGGGGAAACTCATCATCTACCACGACTCTCCCGTCCCCGACATTTCCTGTACCCATCATCTTCCTTATCATCATTTTCAAGGTTGTAGGGCCAGGCAACGGTGGTCTGCGGGCTGTGGCTGGACGGTGCGCTCTGAGTAAGTTTCATCCTGACGTCGTCCAGGGACTGCTCGGCTGGAACCCGCTTCTGGTGCTTTAGGGTGGTAGCTCCTTAAGGGAAATCTCCGCAGGCTCGGGGCCCAATTAAGTGGGCTCGAGCCGCGTTGGAGGAGTTAAATTTGGAAACATTAGGGACCTCGTCTGTGCTTACGCCCGTCGTCATCCGGATCTGGTCACCCATCGCTCTCTCCCCTCAACCCTCCTACCCTCCCTCCCTCCAAGGAGTTGCGATAGAAGCACAAGGGACCAGCTGGCCTGCTTGCGGTGCTCTGCCACGGTTTCGGTGGCCTCTACTCGTCCATACGTTTTCCTCTATGCTTCAGCAGTTCAGTCATATAGTGGCTAGAACTATGCTCGAGGAACAGGCAACAAAACAGGTCATGCTGGCAGGGGGTAGGACTAGATTTGTCAATACCAACATAAACAGCTGCGTTCTATAATGAGCCACTTTTTACTGGCTCAGTATACTAAATCAGTTACGATGGGAAACACTGTAGTTACGAACTTATGTTATAATTTTTACTAACATCCTAAAAAAAAAAACAGATCTTGTTACTCATTTTCAAAATATGGCATGAAGGCCGCTTTACAGAAGGGAAGAATGGGCATAAGGCATCTGATAGGAGAAGCGACACAGGGGGAAGGAGAGGTAGAGAAAGGGAAAGGGAACGAGGTAATATCATAATAAAAGAAAACGGAAGGGAAAGTTTAAGAAAGTGTAGAGTGAAGAGAGAGGGAGAGAGAATTTCAGGATAAGGAAGGGAAAGAGAGGGAGGAACGGATAGAGAAGGAAGAGATTAAATAGAGCAGAGAAAGATAAGGGGAAGAGAAGAAAGAGAGATAAGCATCTCCATAGTTAACAACAGCTGAATGTTCTGCTGGTACGTATATAAAATTGGTGTGTTATATAAGTGTTATATAAATAAACAATTCTGCAGTTTGCAATTCTGCACTATTGCTATCCCAGAAAACAACACTAGTGGTTAAGTACCAGGATACGAACCGTTTGTTATACAAGGGGAGATGTTTAAAAGGTACTCTGTTGATCTCTATGAAAAGGCGAGAAAACCTTGTAAACGGATCGTTATTGCCAAGTGTTATGCAACAATCACTTGATAGTTTGATTAGAAGGTGTCACGTGGTAAACAGGTGTTTGAATCAGACACCGTCTCACTTAGCACACAGAAGGACTCGCAAGGTCCGTGCAATGATTAAACATTTTATAGGAAGAAGTGGATTACTTTGCAGATCAAAGCTGATTTCAATGACTTGCAAAGGGCTCTACATCAGCAATGAAGACCATGGCTTTAAAGATGACTGTATACGCAAGTAACTGCGAGTAAAAGAATCGTATGCGCTACATGCACGCAACTTTCTCTACCCATCTTTGTTTGTATATAGCCTGCACAAACTATTCTCATGAAAGTTTAGTTTTGTCTTGTCTATCTATTATTAATTGAGATAAACCTTTGAAGGAATAGTTGCATTGCATATTTCATTATAGGTATAAGGGGGATAGAGGAAACGAATGGATAATCAGATGTTTAAAAAGTATCGCTATAAGGTGGTCTTGGAATTACCTACTCTGTAATGTGATCGCCAGAAACAACTGAATTGCGACAGCATTTTAAAAACGAAGTATTGAAAAATTCAAACTAATAATAAATATATATCTCAGAAATGGCTAATACCACAGAAACGTTATTTGAAATAAATCGTTATGTTAAACAATTCCAATTGTTTTGCGTAGTAAGTTTTTACCTCCCTCTTTTTCGTTGACCAGTTATGCAAAATTTTATAAAACTCTTTCTTAATGAAGTGCTCTTCACAGACTATTCCAAAAAATTTAAGACATACATTTTAATTTTCATGCAAATATCTTATACATAATTATGGTATTTTAATAAAAATGATTAGCGTGGCTATTCAGAAAATTGAAAATAATTTGCGGAGGGGAATATTTTAAAAATCTGTGTCGCATCATTATAATATACTGAAGTTAAGTGCAAGTTTGGTATTGAAGCTACTTTCCGGTTAATACCAGATACACATACACACACCACACTTATAGCAGAAAAAAATTATTTGGAATAAATCGTGTGTTTTAAATATATTAAAATTCTGTGCAGTACGTCTTCGTGTATCGCTTAAACTTTATCAGCTATATCAGTCATCATACATAATTCCATCCGAATGAGCCGGAATTCACCGGCTATTTATAGAAAATTCAGGACATAGAATTTATTTGTAATGTAAATATCTTTAACATATGGCATTAAAAATCAAAATCCTTTTAGCTAGATCCTCCATGTAAAGGATAGTTAAGTTAGGGGAATTTTCTTGAAAATCTTCGTATCGTATATTTGGATGATACTGAACTTAAATACCACGTTTGGTATTTATCTAATTTTCGTTTTTGAATTATGCTGTTCACACACACACTCACATATACCTTTTATAAAATGCTTTCTTTTATTCAGAGGGCCTCAAAACATTTATTTGCGGTGAAATCTTGGTATAGAATTTTATGGGTGAAATGCAAAACCTTCTCTACCCGCTATGTACGCGGCAGAGAAAGTAAAACGTGAGAACTTTAGGTGTGCTCTTTAAGTTCTTTCAGTTTTCGTTTATATCCAAAGGGCAGTTCTTTAAAAAATCCTCATTTTTTATGTGGTCTAATTCTGTGAATCTTTTAACTCCTCTTAAAAGATTAATTTCTGAAGCTTGTATTTAACTTTCGTGTTCCTAATTCAGAGTTTGCTTCCTTAGAACCATACATTTGTGGCCATACGTTTGTGAAATTTTGGGTTTTTTCTCTCTCTGCGTGCTTGGTTTCTAATAATTGTTTTATAGATCTTCTGGGACTTGGATATTTTGTTGTTAGATTTTTGGTTGTTTGTTGGATTCTTGGTTTTTTGGTGTTCCATTTATATGCCACCTTTAACATCTAGGGAATATCACCGGTTTTTAGCTTTGGAGCAATTGCTCATCGGCAATGACGTTCAGCTGTTTACGTTGGGTTTCCTTTATAGGTATTAAATTCATACCCATATTTACTCATACCTCAAGACCCTAGGGAGGGCGGGGAATAAGCATGGCTGAAGAAAAGTTCCCAGACGGGAATGGAACAGCAACCTCTGGATTTGGAAGTTAAAATGCCAATCACCAGACCACAGAGACAGACCCAATTTTCCTTTGTTTAATTATCATTATTGTTTTCGTTCTTTTAAGAGATTTCCATTGCTATTATGCTTATTTTTACGGTGGGTATTTTCATATTGTATTGTTTACAGACCCGATTAAGGGGAGATACCTATGAAAAATGAAATCTCTAAAGTTTTCTTTGTATTTGCTTATATTTTTTTCTACTTATTTTATACAAACATAAAAGGCAAAATACCAAGTTACAGTTTTTTATCATTAATACTTTTGTAAATAAAAATGTTTATGTACCACAATTAAATGATTTTGAAAATGTTTCACACGATGCAATTTTAAAACTAAACGTTTGAGATATGGGTTTTAAAACTCCTTTTAATTTACTACTTAATTGACCCATGTGTATTTTTTGTTTCTTCCTTAAGGCAGGAAAAAATGATAATATTTGGAATGGCTTTTTATAACCTTTTTGAAAGAAAACATATAATTTTTGGTACACTGAAGCAAACCTAAAGAAGTGTAAATAGATAGTTGTATTCCACGTTTTTTTTCTTAAAACCGTGTTTAAATTCTTAGACTAGTAAAAGATTGCATCATTTGGAACATGTTTAAGTTAAGAAAATTTCGAAAATAGTGAAACCGAAAAAATTAAGTTTAAGTATTTGTCGAACAGTAAGTGCCTCTATTTTCTAACATGCTACCCAGCTAGAATTGACTTGGTGTAGAATAGCATTTTGAAAAGTCACATTACATGTAATCATTCCTTTACACAACAGCTGTAGGAAAAACAACATTTGAAAATATTAGGGGCTATTATCTCCCTATTATGCCGATAGGGGCTTATTTTGAGGACTAAGATTATCACCCCATTCGTCACGTGCCGCGTTTTGTAGTGGCGTTAGACCAAAACAAAGTTTATATTATTGAAGTAAAATGTATGGTTTATTTTACATCACAAAAAAGAAATATGATTTTTGTCACTTTTTGATGAGTTTTTGTTATTATACCTCGCGTTCAGCTTAGAGAAAAATTTATGTAGGTAATATCAATAGTTTTGAATAATAATAAGACCGGCAGCATATTAAAACTTTTATCATCTGATATATTAAAACAGGATCCACTACTGTTTCCATTTCCATAAAAACGAGAAATGCAACACTGTCAGTTTATTATATTTTCAAGGATGATCTTTGTTTCCAATAGATAGGAGTTGCTACCTAGGTTGTTCAACCGGATTTTAAGATCATTAAATACTGCAAAATCGTCCTCCAAGGTTAGTAATTGTTATCTACCTGACCACCTGTTGGGTAGGCGACCTTCCACAGATGAGGTAATGCAAATAACAGGTAAAAAATAAGCTTTAACATTTTGCACAGTATCAGATGTACATATTCAGTTAGGAAAGGCTGTAAATTCTTGTATTTATCTCATTCTATGTATTATTTTGCACTATCACGTGTCTATGTATGCATTCCTCCCAGAAATTATATAAAGAAATCTTACACGGTGCATATGTGCGTGCTCTCGTGTATGTGCGAGAGAGAGAGGAGAGGACAAAACGAAAAATCTGATGTGTTACACTCACATGACTTTCCCTACTCTTGTACAAACTATTTTTACAAACGCTTACTCTCCATATGCTTCATGTTAATTGAGATATCGAGATGTCAATCTTATTGCAAATTTTCTTGTAGATGCAAGGGGAATATGGTAGGTTTTAAGCAATAGTCAAATATTTTATGCGCTGTTTGCTATGTGGCACATTCCATTCTCTGTGCATGTCCAGGACATAAAAAAAAAGGAATAACGAATTTGAGAAAATGTATAAGTATTGGAAAATTTAAGGGAATAACAAGCAATATCTCGAAAACGGTTCACTCAACAACAAAAATGTATATGACATAAATTGTGTATTTTAACGCGATCTACATTTTTGGTGTAGTAAAATTTTGTGCATCTCTTATGGTTTAGTTATGCAAAAGTCATTCATAATGAAGAATACTTTTGGAGACATTCCCAGGAAATTCGAGATATACATTTCATTTCTCATGACAATATCTTAAACATATATTTTAATCAAAATCGTTAGAGCCATTTTTGAGAAAATTAAAATTTTCGAAAAATGCTCTATGTAAAGGGTAGTCTGAGGTAGGGGGATTTTCTTGAAAACCTTTGTGTCGCATCTCTGGAAGATACTGAACCTAAATACCAAGTTTGGTGTTTATCCGATTGTTCGTTTCCGAGTTATGCTGTTCACAGACACACAGACACACACACGGACATGTTTCTAAAAATGTTCTTTTTGGGTTCAGGGGGCATCAAAACATGTATTTCCGGTGAAATCTCGGTATGGAATTTTTGGGTGAAATACAATACTTCCCCTACTTACTATACGTAGTAGAGAAAGTAAAAAGGTGTTGCAGAGCGGTATATCAAAACCGAGGTTACCGAGCTGTTTTTACCTTATATCAAAGGTTATCCGTGAAAAAGTTGTTAGGAATCCGTGCAACAGGTGGTTCGATTACGAAACGAAGAAATGAAAAATTCCTCAGACTTGGAGGATTATTACTCACTCACTTACTTACCCTCCTCTTATGTAGACTTACATCACCTAGAACTAAAACCGCACCTAGGGTCAGAGGCTTGTAGAGGAGCAGACGAACATTGAATCAAAGAATGAAGAACCCGGAGCGGGGATCGGCCCGTAGCCAGGTATGAGAATGAGGAAGAAGATGATATGCAATGAAGGCGAAATGGATGAAAAGAAAGGTGATGATGGAGCAATTGGTGGAATGAATGGCGGGGAAAACCGGAGAAAACCCGCCCAGACACCGCTCCGTCCACCACAAATATCACACGTGGGTTCCTGGGTTAAACCCGGGCCGTCTAGGGGGAGGCGAGTCGTTTAACCACGGACTATTATTTAACGTAAATAAATGTGATATCTTAAACACCACTGTTCCAACTCAGTTTATAAGCGTATTGTTCCGATGCTGTTAAAGCTTTCTTTTGTTTTTAGTGGTATTACTTTTTCTACCACTTGTCTGTAGGAAGTAGAGAGAGTATTGTATTCCATCCATAAATTCGATATAGAGGTTTCACGGGAAATAGATATTTTAGGAGTTAGGAGTATGCAGACGGAGGAGCCTCTAGTAACTGGAGCACAGCAGCACAAGTAGGTCATAGTGGCCCTTTTTTGCTTCCAACGTGACCGCTGGGAGCAAGAAATGAAGGAAGACCCAAGGGCGACCAGATCCCGGCGACGATGTGCGCTATCAAAGGCGTCCCTAACGATTCCAATCCTGACTCCGGCTAGCTCTGTCTAAGTCGCTCCCAATACGGGGGTCCCCTGACAGACAAGACAGATCCTAGGAAAGGGGCCCCTGAAATCCCACCAAAGTCAGGGATAAGTATTTCCAGAGTGCAAATTCCACCGCCCTTCCGCAACATACAATCTGCCAACCCTGGTCCTACTACCCTGAAGAAGATGAAAGGAAATAATGAGGAGAGAAAATTCTTGTAGAAGCTAACCATGCCAGCATTCGCCAAACGACCCGGGAAACCACTAAAAGATCCATTAAAATTAAATTGAGTTTTTTATTTATGGACGCTCTTTAACTACTATGGTCCTCAGCGTCCCATTCTTGGGAATAGCCTGTGAAGTCCACTTCATTCGGAAGAAATTGTGTATAATTTTGTATGACTGGTAAAGTTAAGCGATAGGCGAAAGCTGGAACTTTTAAAGCATACAATTTATTTTTAAATAATAAGTTTTTCTTTGCGGCATAAGCCATTTCTGGGATATCCGTTATTAAAGGTTCGAATTGTTTCTTTCTTGGTAGTTGGTTAGTCTCTTAAAGTCCTGTCAGCATCCAGTTGTTTCTCGCATCGCTGGAACAGCATGGAATTTTAATGTTAGCATATAGCGTTCAGATCTTAAACATGTGTAATATAGCTATATCTGCGAAGGTTTATTTGACTTAAAATGTAGTAGAAAGAGTAATTAGCTTTAGTAAGAATAGTTTGTAGAAAAAAATGAATAGAATAGTTTTAAAAGCGTTTAGTCGTGAAAGCCTGCACATAGGTACTCTCCCTTTCTTTCTCTCTCTCTTTTAAAGATTTGACTATCGCTTCAGTCCCCTATATTCCCCTTGCATCTATAACAAAATGTGAAATGCAACAATTTCTGTAAACGTTTATATCGATAACATGGAGATAGACAAATACGTTTTCCTAACCATGGTTTGTGGAAGAGTGGGTAAAGAAAGCAGCGCAATAAGAAATATAATACAATAGATTTTTATCTTTAAATTTACGCCAAGTAAATACATCAAATCAATTTATGTTTGAAGTGTAAGTCATGCTAACTTAAAACATATGTGGTAGCGTGGCCGAGCGGTCTAAGGCGCTGGTTTAAGGCACCAGTCTCTTCGGAGGCGTGGGTTCGAATCCCACCGCTGCCATAATTTTAATCTTATATTTAGAGCATACACTCTACGTTAACATTACGAATGAGTTACTTAAAAGCATTGCATTTTTTTGATTCTGAAGTTTATAAAACCGTTTGCAAAGGGGGGGGAGGTAAAAGAAAGCTCTTTCCAAGGTTTTTGTAAAAGAAATTCTCAAATATGGTAGAATAAGTATAAAACTGTGGATTGCCTTTATAACCGTTTAAATGTATTTGCATTGGGGAATACAATAAAGCTTGAGATTTTAAAATCTGATTTTCCCGTAATCTTTTGTTCTTATGTTTTTACCACTTTAAAATGCTCCTCGTAATGCAATTTCATTTCGTTTCTTTCAGATGATCAGTATAAGTTATTTCAAAGTTGATGGAGAGATCTAAAGAACTTTTTCTTGACACCAAATATGGCTAATAATTCAACATATAATTCACACACACACCATACATATATGGCAAAACGTGAACAATTTCTTGGCTAAAGTGCGAGAAGCAAGGTCAAATTTGTTCAGTTAGTCAAAGGTAATTTGCCTCTATTTTCCTTTTTATTGTTTCTTTTTAGTTCTGTTTCTTTTACTGCTGTTTACTTTGTCACCATACATACTTATATACATACTTAAATATGCATGTACGGCCAATGACCCATGCAGCAAATACTTGAGTAATATATATAAAATCATTAAAGGAAGATGGTTAAATTAGTGTACAAAAAAATTAAGATTTGGTACTAATGCTAACACATGTTTAAAATTGTTTGTGCAAGTAGGGAACTTTTGGGATATTGGATTAAGCTAGAATAGTTTTAACCTATTGCTTGTAAGCTAGAAACTATTTTTTGAAATTGAACTCATTCTTTTAATTATTATTACACCACTGTATAGTGGTGCACATTTTTTACCACATAGCATTTCGTTCAGGACTATTGAGATTTGCAGGGTATGCTCCGCATAGTATTTGCTTTCATGATATATCTTTTTAAAACTACTAAACATTTTCCGATTTGTGTCAATTTTTCTAAATCTAAAATATGGTTTCAACAACAAAACTTAATTTAAGGTCTAATGCTTAGCAAATGGGAATATTTAAAGGATACAGTTAGTTGATATGTAATTCCTTTCAGAGCTACAGAATATGAAAAAAACGTACCAATATACAAATTTTCAAATTTTGGACATGTTAGTATAATTTGTACTACTGCTTTACATGTTTCACAAATTGTTGGAGAGCTTCTATTTAATAAATAAGGGTGTGTCAGTTTAGTATGCCCAATTCGTAGTCGGGATATTACAATTTGGTTTCGCCGCTCTAGCTGTCTTATTGCATATTCTTGAGTTGAAGTTCCACGTACATCATGAACTTTATTTGTAGAGTTGTTCATCCAGCTGGTCAGCCATTCACAGCCATTCTTTGTGTATTTTCTTATTAAAGTGTGTGACTGCATTTTGTAGAGGTATTTTGATATCAGTATCTTGTGTTAGTAGTTCTGTAGCTTGTTTTGCTGCAGTATCGGCTCTTTCATTACCTGGTATGTTTTTGTGAGATGGTATCCACATGAAATTGAGTGACTTTTCCAAGGATGGTAACAAGATTATCTATTTCGTTTACCATACTATTGGTAGTGAACGTGTCTTGTATTGCGTTTAAGGCTGATAGAGTGCCACTGATAATTATGTAAGAGTCACTATGTGCAATTTCCAGAGCGTATTCTAGTGCCTTTTTAATAGCATATAATTCACAACTATATATAGAGAATAAGGATGGTAATTTGTATTGGAGGACGATATCTCCACATATCACAGCACATCCATTGCCTTTTTCAGTTTTAGAACCATTCATATAGATGCATAGTTTTGATGTGTATTTTTATAGCTTTTCTTTAAATAACTGCTGGTAGATTAGTTAGTTGGTAGTTACTCGATTATGCTTGCTTAAATCTTTATCAGTGGGAGGTATTTTCTTCTTCCAGGGCGGATGTAGTTGCCTTGAGGAGATATTAGTAATTGTGGTGTTCATTTCTTTGAGACATCTGTTTATTCTGATTTGAAATGGCAATGAATGTGATTCTTGTGTGGGGAAGGTATCACAAAGATTTGAGAAAATCAGTGGATACATTCAAAATTTCGATGTTGCTGCTATTTTGAGAGCGTAGGTAATGTTCAATTGTTTAATACGGCATTGTAATAGAGTTTCATGGCTCCTATTAATATGCTATCTACAGGACTAGTGCGATAAGCACCTATTGCAATCCGAATAGCTGAATTCTGTATTGAATTCAGTATTTTTATAATCGATGGCTTGGAATTACTGTGTACTATGGAACCAAATTACTCCAAACAGGAATTACAGTGAGATACACATTTCAAAGAGCAAGTATTTTTGGCAATCACTTTCCAAAGATAGATAAACTATCGAAAGCCTCAGTTAGCAGTCTGGTTAAGTTCATATCGAGCAACAGATTACTTAACTGATGAAAGGGGAGATGCGCAATAGATCTTTAAGGTCGCAGTGCTTGGGCATAAAACCCACACCTTTTCAAACTATAATTAGAACTAGAGATTCATATTTATGTGTGAGCCACAATCATAGTATTTAGGTTATATAAGGTTATTTACAAATCGTACTCATGTAGCTCTTCCTTGAGATAATAATGATCTTGTAGCAAAAGGTATAGCAATAAATGAAATCGTCATGTCTGTGTGCTTTGAGAAAGTCTAGACGTCTAGACATGAGTGTAAACCTTTGCCTCTAGTACTATCATGGCCTTGCCATCATAGTAATTTGTGGTTTAAAAACTACTGTAGTATAAAACAATTCTCACTTGCAGGTCATTACTAGGAAGGTAAGTATTGTTTATCCACTCTTGCACAAATTACTCTTACACAATCTTACTTTTTATCCATTTCATCAGAAGACAAGCATTTGCAGAAATGTTTTCCTTGGAAAATTCCGTTGTAGGACAAGAAGGATACAGGAGGGATTTCCAAAAAGCGGTTTACTAGATGATAGCTTTGAAATGTTGCACTCTTTTCATGACATGGCGAGAAACAACTAAATGGTGACAGTACTTCAAAACGTCGTCGTTGTTTCTAGCTTTCCCTATATGGCCTTCGGGGGTTACCTCATTTCACCAAACAATGACTGGACCCATTTGAGATGTAGGACCCAGCGGGCGGAATCAGTTGCCTCCGACGGTAGTGTGATGATGAGGATGACGGAGGAATGAGAAGACCTACAGCTTTTACCGTGGACTCCGAACCGTTTTGGGCTTTGTGGAGTACTTCAAAACGTACAATACTGGAAAATCGAAACCAACAACAGCGAATACCCCAAAATGTTTAAAACGACAACTTTTTTGTTTGACATGGTGTGTTTCAACGAGATCTTCATTTTTATGTCTATCTCTTACGGTTAACAGCTATACAAGTGTATACAAAAATATTAAGAATCAGATGGATTTCACAAATTATTCGCAGAAATTCAATAATACATTCTATTTTGCATGGAATTGTATATCAAAATATTTGGAGACATGTTTGAAAAACCTAAAATAATGAAAACGTCTTCGTGTCAAATCTTTAGAAAATACAAATACCAAGTTGGGTATTTATTCGACGTTACGTTTTTGAATTACGCTGTTCACAATCACGCGCAGACTCTCTGTTTATAATTTTAGTATAGGTTTGTAGAACAGGTATGAAAATAAGTTAAAACTGGAGAGAAAGCCATGTGATTGTGCATCAGATTTTTGTCTTAGTACCTTAAGCTTATAATGTTCTAGATTTTATAACAATCTGTATTACATTACGGTATAAAAAAAGTCTAGTAAGCCAGACATGACCAAAGTCACAGAAATGTGGATATTTCCCACATGTTTCAAGGGCGTTGGGTATTCATTATAACATAAAAACTTGTCCAAGAATCACCTCTCAAGGTCTGGGCATTTCTAATTATGCTGAAAACTGGATAAAATGGTATACCAGTTGATCTATAAAGTAATTCTTCTTTATTACTGTTTCACATCACGTGTTTGTAACACTCATTCCTGCAATTTTCGACCAATCAATGAGATCAATGTTACTCGATTTACAAAATTGAGTTGTATGATCAATAGTTTAGGATCTAAGAAATTATATTTTTTCTCCTATGTCCATTTATTTATTTATTTATTCGCTTCTCTGTTCAACTTGATTACGAAGCAACAAAATAAACATACTTGTATTTATGGCTGGTTGTAGCCTCAAATTTTCAGTTAAGGTAGCCTAATTTCAGCATATCTGATATTGTTTGGAATAAACATTGTGATGTGTTGCTAAGAAAGATAAAATATGTAAGCCACTGCCGTGATGATGATGGTGATGATGATGATGATGATGATGATAATGATTATCTAATAAAAGCATGAAACAAAAATAACGCCTTCTCTCGTTTGTAATTAACTGAACCAACAGTATTTCCAAAACAGTCACTCTTAAACTTAGGTTTGTGGTTATAATATAATTATTTTTACAAAATATTTGTTAAGCTCAACTAAATTTTCAGAAAACTATCAGCACTTATTACACTTAATATTTCGAAAATGACTAATGCTGACAAATAGTATATTTCATTTACGTCTACATTTGTTGTATAAGTTTTTGTCTTTGTCTTATGGTTATTCAGTTAAGTAACATTATACAAAATTCATTCAAAATGAAGAGAACTTCATATGTTATTCACAGAAAATACAAGGCACACATTACTTTAGTATAAAAGGAATTTTACTAATTTTAATTTAAATTGTGTCATTTTTGAGAAAAGAAGAAGGATGGAGTTCTTTTTCATGAATAGTGCAGATTGAGGGAGGATTTTTTTTTAAAAAATCTTTGTGTCATACCCTTTGAAGATGCTGAACTTAAACACCAAGTTAAATGCTTATCCTAGTTTTCGTATTTGAGTTACGTTGGTCACAAAAAGACACACACCGGACCTTTTTTCTTTCTTGTTTATTTATTTATTCGGCAGCCTCAAAAAACGAAACCTCGGGATAGAATTTTTGGATGAAATACAATACTTCCATTAGTTATTATTGGTCACTATCAGAGAAAGTAAATTGTTTTGAATTTTTAAGATCTCCAATTCATAAAGAAGTATTCCTTACATTTGTAGGGAAGAAAAAAGGCACGACAACTTGTACCGATAAGGCTACAATAGGGATAACTAAGCACGTTTTCACATCGCGATTGCTTCAATGATAAATATTTTAAGATTATTATCAAGGTCAATACTTTGCACACAATGAAACCAGCTGGGCAACAATACAGTCGTTCCAACACGTTGCACAGTGACAGAAGATCGACAACCTGCTGGCTACTGGTAAGAAAGTCACGATTCCTGTTTTGTTTCTTTCCCTCCAGTTCCATTCCAAAGCACGTACTGGGGAAAAAGAGATGCAAAATGTTATTGAAGATGGATGCCATTGGGAGTTAATTAATTACTGATGGGAATACATATTAAGGGTCAGGTGGAAAAACGCTTTCAGTCCATTCACAAAAACTTCCAGGAGACGAAAAACAAAGTTTCTCTTTAAAAAAAGGTTTAATCACACTGTTAGAATCCTTATTTTAATAATATATTATGGTACATGTATATAGAATTAAACACAAACTATTTTTGTATAAGTAATAATAAAAATGGCCGTGAAAGAATTTCTCCTGGCACGACACCTTGCCGTTTGAGCAGGATTCTGAAATAAAGCAGACAGCTGTGTGTAAGTTCCAGTATATAAAATGTATATAATGCTGATATATTATTGTTATTATTATGGTGAAATCAAATAAATTAGGTAACATTGGTTGTAGTGCATAAACATAATCAACTTTAGTCATCATTATGTTGATGAATTCCAAGTATACGTCATCTGCTGTTCGTTGCTCTCACGTCCATCCTACATCAAATTGCTGTAAAAGCTCATACCTGCAATGAGAAACCTTGTTAAAGATTGCAGGTCCTTGTATTTCATACGATAGATTGGAATCGGGGCCTCGTACAATACGTCAGTTCGTCGATAAATACGTTTTTCTCTCGTTGATAGCGCCCCCCCCGTCAAAAGCGTCAAAACATAAATTTCGATTTCTTGTGGGCTGAAAGCGGCTTTCCCCCTGACCCTTCATGTAACTGGTAAGAATATAAGATGAACAGAGGCAGCTTGTATTATATCCTTAACATATGTTTTCGAAATAGTAATAATAAATAATATAATGTGCAACTATTGCATTCCAACCAAACTTCGTTTTCAAGATTTCTTTGGATATACGGGTTTTATTGTCCACTCCTCACCAAAAAGCCTTTTGAGAAAAAGTGGTTTAGCTTCTCAGTACATTATACTTGTTTGAAGTTGTAAGAGCGATTTGTTTATTTCCTTTGATTATGTAAGGAGTGAAAGTTAAAGTTCAATATATAGAAACCCGCTTTTTAAATATTTAACTGTCGCTTCAGTCTCCTGATTCCCCTTGTACCTACAATGAAATATGTAATAAAGTTATTTCTGTAAACGTTTATCCAGATTAATACGAAGTAGACAAAAAAATAAGTTTTTTAATGGATAGGTTATAGAAGACATTTACAAATAAGTTATAATGTCTAGAGAAAGGCATGTGAGTATAATATGAGTGTTTTATTCCTTCTTTTGACGAATATTCTTAGCAGTTTTAAAGGTGACATCTATTCGTGACTCCACTTTCGAGATAACGCGTTCTGACTGAACAAAACAGATTTACTTTCCGTTACATTTCTATATGAATACGAATCAATAGTGAAAAGTACAGAGCAGACTGTAAACTTTGTACCTGTCTGTATAGGTTTAGCTCACTCTATCAGAAGTACATTTGGGTATGAGGTTTTCATCGTATTGATACAGTAGCTGTTTAAGAAGCGATTTTATAAATCATTTGCTGTTAGAATGCAATCCACTTGATCCGCAATTAAGTCGCATTAGTTTAGGAGAAAGCCGGTTCTGACCAAACAAAATTACAATGTTGAGTGTAGTCAGTTTTTCCAAGAGACTGGCTTGTAACCACTATTCGACCTTGGCAATGTGGTCCGATGGCGTAACACATTCTCGAACCAGTCTCTGTCATCCCAACTAAGTTATAGTAAGTCAGGTGCGATTTTGCTGTTACAGCACAGTAGGAGCAACACTTGACATTCATCGGGCACCTTTCGCGGACACAAACTGAAGATTTTCTGAGAACTTCTTCCTCCTGTTTCGGATTATCAGCTTTGTGAAATAATTATGGGGTTGTTAGCTGTGGTGCTTCAGGAATTGACAGGGTCTTGCTATATGATTTATATTATATACTGTTTAAATAAATAAACAGGTTTTCTTTTGAAGTGCAACGGTCACTACACGATCATAAAGTTTTTCTTAAATATCTGGGCGCGTTGTTGTATGCATCTCTTCAACAGGGCGTAGTAGCAGAAGGAACTCGTATGAATATATGCTACACAGCTTTCGCATGGAAAGCTAAGATTCATGGTTCAATTCCTGGCCATTGCATAGATATTTTCAAGTGTAATTCAACATACATCTTATGTAGAATCAGAACAATTATTGAAGCTAAAATTTACCAAATGTAAAGTACTTTTAATTAATTGAGGTATGACCAGATGTAATGGTTCAAAATAAAATCCATTGTAAACTAGAAAAAGAAATACGTAAAATGTTTTGTTCAATAATATACATTAAAAGAAAAAATCTGATGTTTTACACTCACATGACTTTATCTACTCTTGTAAAAATTATTTTTACAAACGCTTATTCTCCATATGCTTCATGTTAATCGAGATGTTAATTTTATTGCTAATTTTCTTGTAGACGCAAGGGGAATATGGTAGGTTTTAAGCGATAGCCAAATCTTTTAAGCGCTCTTTGCATGTCCAGGACATAAAACAATCTGATGTGTTACACTCACATGACTGTTTCTACTCTTGTACAAACTATTTTTACAAACGCTTATTCCCCATATGCTTCATGTTAATCGAGATATCGAGATGTTAATCTTATTGCTAATTTTCTTGTAGATGCAAAGGGAATTGGTAGGCTTTAAGCTATAGTCAAATATTTTAAGAGCTGGTTGCTATGTGGAGTATTCCATTCTCTTTGCATTACCAGGACAAAAAAATATCGAATTTCCATTTGAGAAACAGTATAAGTATTTGAAAATTTAAGGGAATAACAAGCTATATCTCGAAAATGGTTCACTCAAAAAAAATGTATATGACATAAATTGTGTATTTTAACGCGATCTACATTTTTTGTGTAGTAAAACTTTGTCTATCCCTTATGGTTTACCAGTTATGCAAAAGTCGTTCACAATGAAGAATACTTTTGGAGACATTCCCAGAAAATTCGAGATATACATTTCATTTGTCATAAAAATATCTTAAACATATGATATTTTAATCAGAATCGTTAGAGCCGTGTTTGAGAAAATTAAAATTTTCGAAAAATGTTCCATGTAAAGGCTAATCTGGGGTGGGGGATTTTCTTGAAAACCTTCGTGTTGCATCTCTGAAAGATACTGAACCTAAATACCAAGTTTCTGAGTTATTCTGTTCACAGACACACACACGGACATGTTTCCAAAAATGATTTTTTTGGATTCAGGGGGCCTCAAAACACATATTTCCGTTGAAATCTCGGTATCGAATTTTTGGGTGGAATACAGTATTTCCCCTACTTACTATACGTAGTAGAGAAAGTAAAAATTAATATTACCACTCAAACTTTAATGTGATATATTTTAAAGAGGTGTTTCACAAATAAAATACAAGAAGCATCCCTGTAACCATTTGTGTGCTTCGTTAATGCATAATTAATGGGGATGATCACTTCTGTCTATTCCATAGACAGAAGTTTGGAAGCTGTACATTTACATAAGACAAGCTAAAGTTTGGTGAGTTACCAGATTTGAAAAGTTCAGTTCAACAGACGGGACTCAAACCCTGTATATTTGGCTCTTTGTGCCAGTGCTCATTTTAGCTGTACTTTTAACCGTGTTTGACCACCCAGAAGTGTTCTAAAAAAATTCAGACATACACAGCAAACAAATCAGAAATGGCAGAACTTACACAGTCCAAGTAATAACCTACAAATATTCAAAAAAGGAGCTTACTACAATGGTATAGTATTATTTAATTCACTTCCATCATATATTAAGGCACTGAAAACTAATAAAAATAAATTCAAGTTAGCATTGAAAAGATATCTCATCACTCACACCTTCTATACAGAGGAGGATTTCTTTCATTCAAAAAAATAACTGACTATGAAGTGTTACTGAATTTTATAAATACATTAAGTATAAACAATATTGTTTTAAAATGTTTAAGCTCTAACATACTCTACATAAGAACTACAATTTATTTACATACAAGTACACAATGCAATTATGTATTTATGACGTAGTCTACATCCTATAGCAGACTAGCTCTCTTTAAGCTGATCTAGCTCACTATAGGGTCTACAGATTGAGATGTTATGTTACAGTTCAGAATAATAACACAAGTGTGGAATTAAACTTTTAATGGGTTTATTTCTAATGAATGTATGAAGTTAACACTCTCATTGATAACACATGAACTATATATTAGTGAAACTTATCCTCTGATAGGCTCTTAACGGTTAAAATTTCTACGTTCCCATGTAGCTGTTGTAATAAAGATCTCCTACTTACACAATTTACCTCGACGAACGTGGATATTGTTACTTAATGTGAATATACTGTATTTTTTGTGAAATTCACATTATTATTGCAGGATTATAACGCTACATACTCAACACACCACAAAACACGTCTTTACTTCTTGACGGTAAACTAGCAACTCGTACGCGTGGGTAAGCTATTCTCAAATACCACCATACGAAAATATTTTAAATCTGTTTGTTTAAATTTCATTTGTTGCTTCTTGTTTGCGTTAAACACTTAAAACTCTACCATTCGCTGCTAGAAATCAAATAACACACCTTTTAATTTCGACTGTTGGGTGTTTTGCTATCAACTGTCTAAAGGGAATTTCCAACAACCACCCTCTGCCTGCTATACACAATAGAACGAGGTAAACCTAATATATATTTCTCTAACAGCTCTCTCTGCACTGAAATAACAACACTCTTCACATTTTAAGGTACCAACAGTTTCCATCAAAAATACATTTACTTATACACCATCGCTTAAAATAATATTAACAGACACACACATACATTAGGAAATATATTCAGAACTTCATTAATATTGTTGATAAGCATATATTATTAGAGTTTGTTAATTATTATACTCATTATTAAATTAATTGACCTTAATTAATGATGTACCAAAAAGTACTGCCTCAAAATATACATTATTTATTAATAACCTGCTTTGTAAATTGTTTTGCCTGAGAGCTATGCGACTCTTTTTGTGTTCAAATTTATGAATGGCAATTGCTACAAAATTTATTATTACATTGTTATTCATTGATACAAATTTTAGTTTCAATCTCTTTCAAATATTTTCTTTCCTTAAGAAATCTGAATAACGAAAATCTTAATAAACCTTAATATGAATCTTAGAATATTCATAACTTCAGTATCATGGATGTCCAATTGTTTTTAGGGTTAATGTTGGATTTATGTTTTCGTCAAATATTTATACACTACAACGTCTTTCTTCTTCTTACTTTCGTGGTAATCTTCTCTTCCACATAGTTCTCGCATCTGCTTCACAGAATTTCACTGTAGCATCCTCTCTCTTGCCTTGTTGATTTTCTTTAACAACCGGAAACCTATTGTTGATCCCTCTCATTGCTAGGGTTAGTATTTTATTCACATTTATTTCTCTACATACTTTATTTATACATTATACTTTTAAAAATCTTTCATATCGTTTCTGCCCCCTACATCTTTTCTTGAGATTTTGTTCATTAATATTATTAGTACCTTCCTTACATGTTACACTATCTAAATACAATATCATTAATTTACGTTCATTTTTTATTACTTTCTCTTCAAATTGTTTTCTTGATGTGACTTGATATAATTATTTTATTTCTCTTTTTTAGCATTAATTGACTTTACAATTATTATAAGCTTCTTAATTAAGATTCTATTACTGCAGTGTGGGCTTTGAATTAATTTGCTTTCAATTAATTCCCGTATCTCTCCAGAGACGGTTGCAAGGGTAGTATGGTGCCATGATACTAGTGAAACAAAACTAGATAGAAATTGAGGCATTCACAACACTGTGAATGCCATAGTGATTGTAGTGTAAATTAACATTATTGTATGACATTGATTTGAGATGTTTGTTAATTATAAGCATTGTTAGGAAATAAGTTTGCACGGCCTCACTGACACTGACAATAGGAACCGGTAACAATGAAACGAGGGGGTGAGCTGTTTATTAATTAGAAGAGGCAGACAAATGACGTCAGAGTAGTGCGCTTTTCTTTAGAAATGGAGGGAATATCTTCCCTAGAGCATATGTGTTCGTAATTTTGATTGGATAAAAAAATATACGCTAATGTTGGCGCGTTTTATTAACCAATAGCAGCTCTGTTATAATCTTTAGGCATATCGGGGTGAGGGAGTATAAATTCTGAAGTCAAATGCAAGTAACGCGCAGTTCAACAGAATCATTCACGGGCAACACGTCGCGCAGTTCAACAGAATCATTCACGAGTTACACGTCGCGTAGTTCTACAGAATTATTCACGAGTTACACGTCGCGCAGTTCAACAGAAGCATTCACGAAGTACACGTTACGCAAATCTACAGAATCTCTTGCGTCGTAAAGTTAGTTATAAAATGTGAAATACGCGAATTAATAATGCGCGGCAAATAAGTGATTATAGTTACATTCGAAAATATAAAAGTTTCAGTCAGGCGTGTATCAAGAGTAATTATGTGATATTAATACTGTGTGACGGCAATAAAAGTGTAAAAACAAATTCGTTTATCAGTGTTATCTTTTAGTAACAACTCCTTTCCGTTTACACACCCTGTTCAAGAGATTTGCTCAACTGAGTAATAATAGCTAACCGGAGTACAAAGAACCCAAAATTCAAAATAGTAAAACAATAACAGGCGCTCAGCAAATAAGATAACACGAACGAAACCGCGACAAAATTAATATTTTTTCTTTCTCTGCCACATAATTATTAAATGTAGAGAAAGTATTGCATTCAATGCAAACACTTGATACCAAAATTTCACCAGTAATACTTGGTTTAAGGTCCCTGAATCCAAAGAAAGCACTTACGAATGGATAAATATCAAACTTAGCATTTCAGTTCAGCATTTCAGGAAGATTTTCAGGAATATGCCCTATCTCAATCTAATCTTTAGATTAAAAATGTCCATTAGTTATTCACATATACTTATTTAATTTACCACTCAAAATACCTCAAATGATTGCGATTAATCCACCATATGTTTACACATTTGTATTACAAATAAAATGTGCTTGAATTTTCTGTGGATAGACTGTGCAGTTCTCTTAATGAACGAAAACTTTCTGAAAAAAATGTACAACATTTATGTAAAATACATTTTTTCCCTGACATTAGAAATTTCCCAGATATTTGTTGCCCTTGATTTAATTTTTGCAACATTTTTTATTTCTCCTGATGCCACACAAAGAATATAGAACTTCAAAGTCAGCATACAGCGCCTCATTGTTTAAAGTTTTGACTATCGCTCAGTCTCCTGTACCCTCTTCTGCCTACAAAAAATGTATAATGAAACTATTTTTGCAACTGTTTATTTCCATTAACATGTAGTAGATAGTAAGCTAAACATTTGTAAGAATAAATTGTAAAAACTCTGATGTGATACATTTGCACAACTTTTTTTAACCTCTATCATTTATTGGTGGGTATACACATTTCTTAGTAAGGATTATTTTTCTAACCACCAAATTTTAATCCAAATAAACCTTTGCAGAAGTGATTGCATAACTCATTTCATTATAGATACAAAGAGAACAACGATAGTCAAACGTTTAAGAACTGCATGCTATACGCTGGCCTTAAAATTTCATACAGCTTCCATGTAATCGAGATAATCAACTGAATGTTGAAAGGACTTTAAGGAATGACCAAGAAATGAACAATTCAAATGTATAACAATGAATATCTCAGAAATGGCTTATGAAACAAAAAGCTTATTTGAAATACATTGTGTTTTTGAAGAGATCTAGATTGAAGAGGACTTCATATTTTAATCCTAGAAAGCTCAAGATATACATTTTGTTGTCATGTAAATACCTTTAATTGGTATTTTATATGAAAATCGTTAGAGCATAGAAAATAAAATATTTCGAAAATCTTCCATGTAAAGGGTAGTTTAGGATAGCAGGATTTTCTTGAAAATATTTGTATTGCACCTTTGAAAGGTACTGAACTTAAATACTAAGTTTAATATTTATCGGACTTTTCGTTTTTGAGTCATGTTGTTCATAGAAACACACACACACGAAGTTTTTCTAAAAATGTCTTATTTGGATTCAGAGGACCTCAAAAATGCATTTCCTATCAAGTCTCTATATCAAATCTTTGGGGAATGCAATACCTTCTCTACCTACAAGGTACGCGGTAGAGAAAGTAAAAATATACAAGTAAACGGTAATGGATAGAAAAATTCGTGTGAAATGAATACTTTTATCTGTGACCTATTAAAGCCGGCCACTGCGGCCAAACCTAGACCTGTATTATTACTGTGCGTATTAAACTCCGGGAATCGAGCGAGTAAGATACTTCCACGAGACTCACGATTCGGGAGGCTCCGGGTTTGATTACCGTCAGGCCGGTCTCTTTGACCATGGGTTTCTTCGCGGCTTTCCCGGATCGGTAGGACAATGCTGGGGTGGTTCCCCTTATGCAACGAATTTCCTGTCCGTCTCCTTTTCCTAACAATTTCCTTCCATTTGTTTCGCCTCATCTGTTTCAGTGCTATAGGACCAGGCTACGGCGGTTGGTATGCTGTGGGAGGATGGTAGAGTTTGCGCTTTGGCAGGATTTCTCCCTGGCGGTTGACGGAACAGCTGGGGCCACCTTTCTTCCTGGGAGATGTCTCACTTATTCCCAGGAGCCCCAGGTTGCGGGTGGCTTAAGCAAAACTAACCGGCGTCAGGATTGATGTCATGCGGGAATCGTTAGGGACCCCTTCCTTGCTATCGCACATCGTCGTCCGGATCTGGTCGCCTTTCGTGTCTCCCTTGATCCCAGGGGCTGGAAGCACAAAGAGCACACACTGGAGGACACTCCGTCTGAATACTCAAATCCTAAACCTCAGAAAGAAAGGGATGAAGTGACAATTCAAAGGGCGGTCAGATCTAATAGTCTGAAAAGCAGCCTAGCGAGTCTCTAATTTTCCAGACTCAACATTATCGCCGTCCCTTTAATGCCTACCCAATCCTTACGGACGGTTCCGATCAGAAGGTTACATGCAAGAAGAAACATTCCTTTCTTCAAAGCACATTCACCGCATATGCCACACACAATCGTCCACCGCATCTAACCCTGTTATCCTGCAAAATGAAATGAGAGTAAATGAGAGACAGAAACATTTTTGGTAGTATAGAATCCACCCCACCATTTTCTTACTGGCCTGGAAAAACCACGAAAGAGAGAAAAAAATGTGTGTTACATTCACATGACTTTCTCTAACTTCTATCGTTTATACTGGGTATACAAATATTCTTAAAGCTTATTTTTCTATCTACTTAATTTTAGTCCAAATAAACATTTGCAGTAATAGCTACTTTAGACATTTCGTTATAGATTACCGGATAGATACAAAGGAAATAGCAATAATCAGCTGTTTAAGAACTGAACTTTATACGCTGGTATTACAATTCCATGCTATTTCCATTCAATCCGGAGAAACAGTTGAATTTAGACTGGACTTAAAAGAATGCCCAAGTAATGAACAATTCGAACCATTAATAACGGATATCTCAGAAATGGCTTATGCCACAAAAAAGTTATTGACATAAATTGTGTGTTTTAAAGAGATATACAATTTTTGTGTAGTGCGTATTCGTCCATCGTTCGACGTTTAGCAGTCATACAAGATTATACAAAATTCCTTCCACATAAATAATACTTCAGAGGCTATTCCCAGAATATTCAAGATATACTTTTTTGTCGTGTAAATAAATATCTTAATATGCGTTATTTTAATAAACGTTTTAGAGTTTTTTCAGAAAATAAAATGTTTCGAAGAATCTTCCATGTAAAGGGTAGTTTAGGGTAGGGGGATCTTTTTTTAAATCTTCGTGTCGCGTCTTTGAAGGTACTGAACCTAAATACTAAGTTTGGTGTTTATCCGACTTTTTGTTTGAGTTATGCTGTTCACAGACACAGACACGGACCTTTTTCTAAAAATGCTTATTTTAATTCAGGGAGCCTCAAAACATGCATTTTTGGTGAAATCTCGGGGTCCAATTTTTGGGTGGAATGTAATACCTTCTCTGCCTACTATGTACACCCGCGGACAACAAAAAGACACATCCCCAGATTCATGACGGTCGGAGCCTTCGTGCACCTTCGTAACAGTTGTGTTCACAAGGCACATGCAGGAACTGTAGAATAGTCTCTGCCCTCTGTAATGGTCACCTTATAACGGTATTTTTCGGTGGTGACGAGTGTAAACTACTGAAAATAGAGCCCGGAAAAACTTTTCGTTGTCCGAGAAGTTAAGAAGATACTGCTTGCGTTCATAAGTTCCTCGGGTCAAATCCCGCATTATTTATTATTTTTTATATTGTTAATTTTATGACTGGATATGTAGAACATAATTTTGCATTAGTATAAGTTTAGCATTTTAAATTTTAGGCACATCTATGCACATAAAAACACATTTATACTAAAATACTCGTTTTAAATAACTAAAGGGTTAAAAAGATGCATATTATTTTCTAAAACACATAAAAATAATCACAAGCAATATCGGGTTATGAACCCTGAGCACCTCTATAACTGCACCCATTTTCGGGTTTTAGATGAAATTAAATCTCTATAGTAACATGGACGAGAAGTTACATCCCAGGCTTCACGAATTTGTGCCCGGAATCTGTACGAATTCAACAATTCCATCAGGATATTTTATCTTCACTTAGGGATTCAAAATATTCAAGTATTACCGTGTAATGCGCACTGTTCAGTGTATCGTCCAGCTGCCACATCACACCTAGATCGACCCTTGATATCCAACAAGATACAGATATGCCCAGGAGTATATAGAAAATAGCAGTCAATATGTGTTAATTAAACATATTAAGAGAAAAAAGAAAACGTGTTTGCTACATGAGAACGTGCGGTCTTAACCATAGAAGTACCATACTCTTTGCCACAGCGCTACAGAGAAAACAAATGGAAGGTAGAATGTTTAGTAATGTTGTACAAAACTTGCTGCAGCGGCTACACAACTGTATTGCGTATGGTGTAAACAAGGCGCTGTGCCGTGTGGGACTTAGAAAAATTTGACGTTCGAGACACGACATATTTTTCTTTCTTTCTTTCTTTCTTTTTGGTCCACGGGTGTACGTGTTAGTGAAAGTAAAAAAGAAGCAATTTCCGGCTGATCTATCCAGCATGAATCCAACCAGACACCTCCCCAATGTAAGCTACAGACACCACCTGCGCAAGATCCAGCTCGGTTACACTCAAATGTGAAAAAAGTAATTCCGCTGTTTTTTGCTTCAAGAATAGTGTGAATTTTTATCCAAATACATATTAAAATTACCAGAAAACTACATCATTTACGTAGGTACTTTATTAATGGAAACCATTCTCGTTTTGAGACCCAGAAAGTAACGTCTATGGCAACTGGTCTCGTTCTAGGATAAATCTTTAAACTCACTACCACTTTTGTCACGGAGGTGGATCCACGTCACAGATGCAGTTCCCAACCAGATATTCCGGATGAGACAGACCTCGGAAGACATACCCAGTTGCTCTGAGAGCGCCTTTGCATAACGCAAACAGAGTGAGAAGTTTCTGAAGACGCACTTTTCCAGAGTTGTCTTCAGAGACAAATGAATGTGCAACTGCTCCCGCGTGTAATGGTCGTGAGAAGAGCTTCAAACTGCCATCATAACACTTGCCGTTAAAGGAGAATTTTCCTCAGGAAGACCGCTTCTAGTCATACAAGTTTAACTAGATGGTATAAAAGGCCAGACAGAGTACCTTAACTCGGAAAGTACCAACGGTTACTTTTTTGTGCACATATTCCAACGTTTTGACCTTCATAGGTTGATCTGATGTAATTAATGAATTGGAAATCCAAGATACTGACGTCAGGTTGTTCTTTATTACAAGAGCAGCATAAATTAAAATTATGTGGTGCAATAACTGGTCAAGAGGCAATAATTTCCAATTAATTTTCTTCTTCTTCACCCAACCAAGTGTTGGGCCACCAGGCCTGTTACAATCTCACTAAGAAACTTTCCCTCCATCTCTTCTTGTGACAGCCGAGTTATCTCCTTCCTCTAGGAATGTACCACATTATAGCATTGGGAATGCGTCATGAGTCCATCCTATGCAGGGTTGTTTCCAGTTGTTCTGGTAATATTGTGTGTATTCCAGCACTGGTTGCATCTTCACCTTTTTTAAAATAAACTCATTGGTCTTAGATCCCATTTAGCGTAACCAGTAGTCCTTCGCATGAATTTAGCTGCCTCTAGTTCCCGAGATCGCGGATTCAAACCCGGCAGAGGGTGATGGAATTTTTTCGGGTGTAAAAATCCTTAGCATGGCTTCCTTCGGAGAGGAAGCAAAGCTGGTGGGTCCCGCGTCATAGGTTTATGTCATGCAAAAGAAGCTCAAGCCTGATAAAGAGGACTCTGAGAAAAATTTCTATTCTTTCACGCCGGATACAGAATGGAACGCTAAGGATCACAGGAGTTAAAGAGAGCCCATAAATAAAGAACTCAATGTATTTATTCGCATGCATTTCATCTCTGCAGCAGTTACTCTGCTTCAATCTCTTTTCTTTAGGGTCCAGGCCGCACTGCCATAGCATAGGACAGGTCTTGATAAGATTTTGTACAGCCTTAGACGAGTGTGCTTTTGTACTAAGGCTGGCTTGAAGACAATCGACTATTACCATTGTTTTATTGAACTTTAATATTTTGTCGTTCATATCAACTTCATCAACAAATGTTGATCCAAGGTATGAAAATTCATTTTTTCTTATTAATGTGGTAGATTGTGTACAAATTTTGCTTGGAATTGGATGTACTTGCTTAAATACTGTTATTTTAGCTTTATCTTATGAAATTTCCATATTGCACTGTGTTGTTTTATGTAAATTCTGAGTGGAGCGTTATAAATCATCTTCATTACCTGCTATTGATACTACATCTTCTACAAAAGGAATTTTATTTAAGGATTTTCTTCTATTTAAAGTTAGATATCCACGTGGAACTTCTTTCCAATTTTTAATCATATGGTTAATTTAGATTATGAAGAGTAACGGAGAAAGTCCACTACCTTGCTTTACACCTGTGTTTATATTTACTCCTTCTGATATTGTTAACATCAACTTTAAATTGCAATAACATTTTTTTCTGTAGATGTTAAATATATTTTGAATAATTAGTTGTGGAACTTCTGCCATTATTTGTAGCAATTTGTTTCTGTCTACCCTATCAAATGCTTTTAGGAGGTATATAAATGCTAGAAGTGTTTCTATTGAACACTTTGCTTTTTAATCAGTAACTTCATCGAGAAATATCCATCTCAGCATGATTTAATTGCTCTTCACCTAATAAATTTTCATAATATTTGCATAATTTGTTTGTTGTTATATTTGCATAATTTGTTTTTTATTATATTTGCATATATCTTGTATCCTGAGTTTAGAAAACTAATTTCTCTGTAGTATTCACATTCTTTACTACTTGTAAATGGTAACTACAATAGATTTCAACCTTCATTTGTTAGCGATTCTTCTTTCCAAATTGTGTTCAAAAAGTTTAAAAAACTATGTAATAAACGCCGGCTAACATTTTTAAATAGTTTCATGGTAATTATATTCCCCCGGGGCTTTTAAAGTTTTTCATGTTTTTTTAGAGAAAATTCAACATTGTGATCAGTTCTACAATATTATTATGTAAAGTGTGTGGCTGTATCAAGTCTATCCTTTTTGTTCATAACTGTTGAACATATTTTAACCACTGCCTTTATGGAATAATATTTAGGTTAATATTTTCTTTTGATTCTTTGCCCAAATGTTTAATAATTTTATGTGTTTTTTATCGAGGTCTTATTATACTATTTTAAAAAATTTAAACAATGTTTTCCCTAGATTCTCTATGTTTTTACTTACTGCTCTATTGGCTCTGGCTCTCTTGTGATGGTAAGTAATCTGATCCTGAATGTTTCCTGAATTTAAAAACCTTTTATACGCTTCGCGTTTTTCTATAACGATGTGTTTAATATCATCCCACTGGTGAACACATATACTATTCCAATTCCTTTAATCCACACAACTTCTCAAAGAATAAAAAAAACTTAACGCAAATTAACTTCTGCCTCTTTCTTATGCTTGCAGTACGATCCAAACAACACTCACAAGGTAACCGTTTACCTACACGAATAGTGGTAATAAAAAGATTGTGCAACTTCTTAAATGTTCATCCAATCGACATTGTGTAAATCAAACTTGCTAGAAATGCTGTGTTTACGAAATGTAAACACAATATTAACCGAACTAAAATGGACAAAACCGTTTCGGGCAACGCATTTTGGGATAATCGATGGATGATTTTAAGCAGCGAAAGGAATTGTGTTCCAAATGCATGTAATAATGCTTAATAAAAACTACTAGACTATACAGCATTGTTACATGTTGGGGTGAAGGCCAAAAAGATTACAAGAAAATGATTTATTTAGGTCACCCCAACACGCACGTAGGGGGCGCAACTCGCTGGCAGCAAAAAGTCCGGGACTTTGGTGTGTAAATTTAAGGGGAAGACTTGGGTTTTCATATTACAGGGAAGATTACATAACACACATTACCTGCGATTTACTCACAAATCCCTGGTGATTTTATATAGTTAACAAAGGAAACGGGATGGAGGGAGATGCCACAGACCGTAGACCGGCCATACACGTGACTGGCTCCAACGACCACTTCCACTTAGTGACGCTAACTTGCCCCCACCAACCGTGTTTAGGTAAACCCAGACAGGGTTGACGTCATACCAGACGGTTTCAAACAGATCCTTCCCTTTGGCGTGGTCCGCGTCAAAAGGAAAGACCGTTAAGCTGAAATATATATATATATATATATATATATATATATATATATATATAAGGAGGCCCAATATTGCTACGTCTAGTAGCAACAATACAGCATAACAGTGCGTCTGGTAATGATAATAAAATTAATATGCCACAATATTAAGATATGCGTTAAGATATTCACAAAGAAGTTTTTCATAAAATAGTTAGTTTTTTCTCGACCTTTTTCTAGCAACGCTTGCGCCACTGTTTGATATGCATTATACCTGTTGGTGTTGATTCACTGCTTTGTTCCGCAAAATGCAAGGTAACTTAAAAACAAAAGGATTTGTGCGGTAATCCAGTTTTTCTCGTTAAGTTTTGTCTCTTACCTCTAATGCTTTGAACTCGTCCGCTGTCCGCTTTGAGTTTTTGTTCAATGCCTATTACCACAAGATTTCTTTTGTCAGACCTTTTAAGCACAAATAAATCATGCTGGCCAACACCAGCAATAAATAGCAGTAGCCCTGTGCATTGAATGCGTCTGCAAGCAATTAACACTTGTTATAGCGGTACAATAGTCCTTGGAATGTGGGGTAGGTGGTGAGAATAATTAACTACATTCAATACCAAGTACCTGCATTGGAATTTAGGGTTGGGACAAAAGAATATTGGCAATTATTTTCTGAGGAATTTTCCAGCGCGAATTTGAACATCTCGCATCCTTTCATTCATTCCTTGTTTCTTCTTTCCTCCGCCGCCGGTTTGGTTAAGTGGGGTTTTATTGTAAGCTGGTTTTTCAAAAACTTCACTAGTAAGGTACTTCGAATTTTTTATATCAAACCGTTTTAAACCCCCATCTCTTTGGAAAATCTATTTAAATACACTCGATACTAAATGTTGAACAAAATTTCGAGAAAAGTATCAGTTTCCTAAATTTCCATAGAAAAATGGTCATACATTGCAATTCACTTTTGGTTTTGCCTTTCAGGCCATTCAAATACCCAAATAAGACTTTTAAATGTACAAGAGCGGGTGCTGCAAACAGTGGGTACAGTTTTTAGAACTGGAATTTATTGAATTATTATTTTATTAAGTTTTTGGTCACCATTAAAACACTTTTCATGGTGCAGTTTTTGTGCAATTCCTCTCAAAGTTTCAGTATATTTTCTTTGAAGGAGAATGAAGAAACCTAAAGATGCTTACCTTGATATAGGCATAGTTTAAAATTTAGGTTTTAATCATTTAATAGACGACTAATTTTTAGAAAACAAAGTGCTACTTAATTTATTATTACTTTCTCTACCACGTGCATAGCAAGTAGAGAAGGTATTGCATTCCACCCCAAAATTCGATACCGAAATTTTACCGGAAATGAACGTTTTGGGGACTTCTGAATTCAAAAAAGCATTTTTAGAAAAAGATCCATTTGTGAGTCTGTGAACAACATAACTCAAAAGTGAAAGGTCCGATAAATACCAAACTTAGTATGCAGGTTCAGTACATTCCAAAGATACGACACGAAGATTTTCAACAAAATCCCCCCACGAAACTAATCCTTACATGGAAAACTTTTCCGAAAGTTTTTATTCTCTAAAAAAGATTAGGATTAAATACGACATATTAAAATATATTTACATGACAAATAAAACATACATATATCTTGATTTTTCTCTGGGAATAGCCTATAAAGTTCTCTTCATTCGGAAGGAGCTTTGTATAATTGTGTATAAATGATAAACGTTAAGCCATAGACGAAAACGTACTAGACAAAAAATGTAGATCTCTCCAAACACACAATTTATTTCAAATAAATTTTGTTGTGGCATAAGCCATTTCTGTGATATCTGTTATTAATGGTTCGAATTGTTTATTTCTTGGTCATTCTTATACAGTCCTGTCAACATTCATTGTTTCTCGCGACAGCATGGAAATCATGTGGAATTTTAAGGCTAGCATATAGCGTCATTTCTTAAACGTTTCACTCTGGCTGTTCCCTTTGTATCAATTAACAAAATATGTAATGCACCTATTTCAGCAAAGGTTTATTTGGATTAAAATGTAGTAATATAAAACAAATCTGATGCGTTACACTCACATGACCTTCTCTACCCTTGTACAAAACTATTTCTACAAACGATTATTCACCATATGCTTCATGTTAATCGAGATATCGAGATATTGCTAATTTTCTTGTAGATGCAGGGGGAATTGGTAGGCTTTAAGCGATAGTCAGATATTTTAAGAGCTGGTTGCTATGTGGCGCATTCCATTCTCTTTGTATGTCCAGGACATAAAAAAAAATCTGATGTGTTACACTCACATAACTTTCTCTACTCTTGTACAAACTATTTTTACAAACTCTTATCTCCATCTATTTCGTACTAATCGAGATAAACATTTGCAAAAAACGATCTTTCGACATACAAAGAGAATTACATTTTACACGTAGTGACCAGTTCTAAAAATATTTGACTATCGCTTAAGGCCTACGATGTTCCCCTTGTTTTGTATTTAAAAGGGCAATATAGAAATACAGTAGCCTTTAAGCATAGACATATCTCTTAATAACTGGTTGCTATGTGTAGCACCACTCTCTTTGCCACAGATTAATACTCTTTGCATATCCAAGCCAAACAAATGAATAACGAATTCCCATTTCAGAAAATAAGTATTGAAAAATTTAAGGGAATAACAAGCAATATCTCCAAAAGGGTTCATTCAACAAAAAATGTATTGACATAAATTGTGTATTTTGACGCGATCTACATTTTTTGTGTAGTAAAATTTTGTCTCTCTCTTATGGTTTACCAATTATGCAAAAGTCGTTCACAATGAAGAATACTTTTGGAGACATTCCCAGAAAATTCGAGATATACATTTCATTTGTCATGAAAATATCTTAAACATATGATATTTTAATCAAAATCGTTAGAGCCATTTTTGATAAAATTAAAATTTTCGAAAAATGTTCCATGTAAAGGGTAATCTGGGGTGGGGGGATTTTCTTAAAAACCATCGGGTCGCATCTCTGGAAGATACATCTAAATACCAAGTTTGGTGTTTACCCGACTC
Organism: Deroplatys truncata; assembly: GCA_030765065.1. Classification (NCBI taxonomy): domain Eukaryota; kingdom Metazoa; phylum Arthropoda; class Insecta; order Mantodea; family Mantidae; genus Deroplatys; species Deroplatys truncata. The sequence goes on along the minus strand of CM060986.1, from coordinate 94,239,884 downwards.
TTCGTTTCTGAGTTATGCTGTTCACAGACACACACAAACACACACACACACAGACACAGACACAGACACACACAAACACACACACACAGACACACACGGACATTTTCCAAAAATTCTTTTTTTGGATTCAGAGGGTCTCAAAACATATATTTCCGGCGAAATCTCGGTATCGAATTTTTGGGTGGAATACAATATCTCCCCTACTTACTATACGTAGTAGAGAAAGTAATAAGCTTTAGTAAGAATGGTTTGTATACCTACTAATAAACAACAGAAAGTCATATGAATGTAACACATCAGAATGTTTTTCAACATAAGCTTTTTCTTTACTAAAATGTAATCGTTGATTGTAAAGTGCTATATTCAAGGAATAATATAAATATGCAACATTTTAAATTTTAAAAATTTCAGACTTTCATCACATGAAGTCCTTTAATAGGGACTCGATTTTCATTGTTTGAAAAGATTGTCTTGGAAGGTTAGATACTTAGGAGTTGGACAATTTTTTATGAATGACTATTTTTAAAAATTTTGTGGTAATAGCAATTTCAGTACAGAATAGTCTCAAGACACTGCATAAGTTATGTTCTATGTGACACTTACGAAGACTTCGACTGCGCCATTGAAGATGTCTACCGCAATTGTGGACGAAATGTCCGGACAGGAAAATTCCAGTAGATCACACTTCTTAGTTCAGAGGGAACTTCTGTTGCATTTAAAAATACTTTTAATTTCATTTCTGGCTTCAGTGGACTTCATTATATAGGATACCATAAATTGAAGAATTAAGATAAAGTTGGTATAAATCCGACATTTTGCTTTATGGTTGTGCTGTTCACAGACACAAACATGGGCCTTGTTTTAGGGAACTTCAAAAAATTTCCCTGTGAAATCTCGATACCGAATATTCCAGTGGAATAGATTGCTTCGTCTATCTACTACAGAAAAGTGGCACAGAAATTAAACACCCAACTTTCTGCAACATTGGCTGAGAATATTGAAATAATGATGACAGTCGTGTCAGGAATAAGTTCGAAAGAGAAATTATAATTCTTGAGAAATCATAAAAGGTTAGCACGGATAACCTTGGGGAAGGATTTTATTCCTTGTTGAAATCCGGTTAGGAGTAACCGGAACAAATTGTTTTTGACGTACTCTAATTAGTGTGCAGTCTTGCATCAGATTGTGGAAATGTAAATCTGTAGCGAGACAAAGTGTTTTGATGCTGCAAAACCTATTTATATTCCTGTTGTGATTATGGTATTTACGTTATAAAAGCATCTAGTAGGTTGGTGCGAGACACCCTAAGCAAATCTTGAAGCACGTACTTTAAATATCAGCATATATTTCTTTGATAGTCTTCCTTCTAAAAAAGTGTATTTGAGCACTGTGTTGCTTTACTAGCCGTTAGCGTGCTTCTCTTCCAATAAGGTAACGTTGGCACGCATGTTTATATCATGTTATCTTAGACAGCTTGTCCCTATGGGAAAGGTAGTTTGGCTTTGAAGACAGTTTTCAGCGCGAGTCTCCTCTCGAAAAACGACACAAATGTCGTGAAGAGATTTTCTTCAGAGGTCTGTGATGAAAGTTAACAGTGAAATTTAGCTACCTGACTCAGCTAACCAGAAATATAATGTCTTAGATTGAGTATGCAAAATACTGTCAGTTTAATTCTCGTTTTACTTTCTCTATCAGATAACTTCGTAGGTAGAGAAGGTATGTATTGTATTCCATCCACAAATTCGATATTAGGATTTCACCAAAATGTATGTTTTGAGTCTTCTGAATCCAAAAGAAGCATTTTTAGAAAAATGTCCTGGTGTGTGTGTCTGTGTTTGTGAGAACAGTATACCCAGAAATGAAATTTCCGATAAATACTAAACCTAGTATTTAAATTCAACATATTTAAAAGATGTGACACGAAGATTTTAAAAAAAAAGTCCCCCACACCAATCTCCCCTTTCCATGGAACATTTTTCGAAACTTTTGATTTCCTCAAAAATGACAACAATTTTGATTAAAATACCGTATGTTTAAGACATTTACATGCCAAATAAAATGCATATCTGAATTTTGTATGAAATCTTCTTCATTCGGACTAAATTTGTATAATTTTGTTTATCTGGTAAACCATAAGAGATAGAGAAAGCGCACTACACAAAACATTTTCTCGTTATCCTACAAAATGTGCAATGAAACTATTTCTGCAAATGTTTATTTCGATCATCTTGAAGTAAATAGAAACGTTAAGTTTTGTAGGAATACTTTGTAGAAGATATGTATATAGATACTAATGAATAACTGGTAGAGAAAGTCATGTGAATGTAACATATATATTTTTGTTCCTTTTGCGTATTTGTACATAAGATTTCTTTATAATATTACACATATAGTTACTCAAGTCTAGATTTTGTAACTGACAACTGGGGCTAGATCGGTCGTCTTTGTGGAGGAAAGAGAAGGAAGAGATAGAGGCTTGGATGGAATAATGAGTTTTTTGTCTCAGGTCATGGTGTTCCGATGTTCAATAAAGATGCCGTTTATGCCTAAACAATTTATTCTATGTACATTAGTTATTCTCGTAGCTCTACTCCCGTTGTTTGATCGTGACCACAAAAAAACCTCGCCAGGTTTTCACAGTAAACTTCTCGGTCACTCTTTTCACTTTCATCGTGTCCTTATAGATTGCGGTTTACATACCCGTCTTCGCATGCTCCACTTGTGAGCGATCTTACTTGTGTATAAAACCATACAATTTTGCGTTTCTCCTACCAAGTCACGTAACATATTGCTTTAATACCATTCGTTAAATGAATTTCTTTATAATAAATGTAATTTTCCAATTGGTGGAGAAATATAGAACTCCTCTATTTAGCCCTCTTGTACGAGTCTGAAGTATAAAAGTTCTAACGGAAACAGATATGATCAAAGATATGCCACGTACTCCTAAAACCTCAACTTTCTGCAATGAATCCAAGGTCCTATTGACATAAGCAGGTCTGTTTCATTTATAAAGATTTTTCTCGGCTACAGGCTTATGTTTTATGCCTTAGAGAATGTTTCTCCCTATTGTATCGCTAAAAGGGCTGTGTTTGATCTGAACCTACATTTGTGTCTGCAAGCACTGCCTTCCAAACTACATCGGCTTCTTAAAATAATATTATGACACAGCAGCTATGGCTCAAGGATATCGGGAGGTTGGCGCTGAGCAGTCGGAGATTAACAAAAATAAGTGGCTCTCGCCAGCGAAAACACCAGAAGCGCTATCCGCAGATAACTAGAATCTTCTGGAAGTTTCTTTCTCCCTCCTCCAGAACGTGTGTCGAAGTAGTTCTAGAATGTTCTGTGGAAGATTTCACTGACTATATAAGCGAAGGTTCTCGCGAGAGGAACCAGTTAGTGAGTGCGATTCTGGTGGAACATCAAGTGCAGTTCTACAAGTGAGTTTGTAATAACTGTGATGTTTAAGGAATGCTGCTGCAACAGGAGAGATTGCAGTTCTGCATTCGACCTCAGCGAGTGAACCGTCTGGAAGAATTGGCTACGTCGTGCGTATTGCATTACGCTGCTACGTCAAGAAGGAAAGTGAAGTGACGGGGAAATTGAACTAGTTCACATTAATAAAGTAATAGAGTGCAGTTGCTGGATAAAAACAGTGAAGTGGCATTAAGAGCTTGAGAAGTGACAGTTGAAAAACTACACAAAATCATAATATGAATTGAATATAAGAATATGCATTGTTATTTATTAAAATTACTTACGAGGCGTATTTTTAAAGTATCGGTAATTTTTTAACAAATAACAGAAAATTATTTTCCAAATACCTTATCATGATTCATTACGTTACACCTTACACTAATTCTCCACACAGACAGCCATTATTCAGGCACTTGTAACTGGCAACCAGTTTTTGTATGTCTTTGTCAAAGAATGATGCCGCCTACGATGAAAGACAAGTCTGCTCTTCTTGTTTTACATCATCATCGTCGTTGAAGTGTTTTCCACCAAGGAATTACTTCAGATGAAGAAGCTGAGGAAAATAGCTTGGTGCCAAATCCGGACTACAGGTAGGTTTGTCGAAATGTGCCCAACCTTATGATGCGATCAGATCTTGAATTTGTTTGGCTTTGTGTGGCCGGGCATTGCCACTCATTTGCCCTCTTAAACCGCACGACTCATTGATCTGACTTCACAGTAGGTAGGTCATTCGATTGTTTTGAACAAGTCGAAACGCTCTTACAACAGGAAAACACAAAGTGACAATCGCTCGCAGCTATTTCTGGCTTTTTAAAGAATGGAGGAAGTGATTGCGTATGCTCAAAATCGCGACTGCGGCGGCAAGATATTAAAACGGTACTTACTTTAAAAATGCGTCTCGTAATTCTTACGCATGTACAGTTTCACATTGCAGGTTTGGATTCTCTGACCAATATTATTTCTAAAGAATATGTTAGTGATTCTAAAATCTCTTTAGTGATCTGAAAGTTTTGTGCAGTTTCCAAGTTCGACAAGTGTTACACCGATTGTGCGGAAAAAGCTTTAACCTGTTTTTTTGCTTTTCTTTTTAAATCACTTACATGGCTTTCTAAATATCCTTGAGAGATAAATACAGACAGTAATCAAAGTACATTGAGGTAATCAAATAGCTTCCTTAATACAGCTTTAACAGGAAATACCGAGCAGGCCACTTTTATAGCCACTTTTTTTGGAAGGTTATTGCTCATATGAACATTACAGTGATGCAGTGAATGGAAAACACATATTTAACCTTCAGTTTAAGCGTTTTTATCTGTAACGGTTTAAATAATCAATCGACGTTTTTATTTATATTGTATTGTATTGTATTTCCTTGTGTTTCGAAATCGATCACAATCAATTCGGACTCAGAAAGGAAAAGGGACTAGCTTACGTTTTGGAGATTTATAGGAATTAACTTCTAAATTCCGAGTTCTACATTTTAATCCCCGTTGTAAGGCATGTGAAGAGAGAGAGAGGCGGAGGATACCAACGTAGAAGGAATAAGGGACTCATTTGAAGCATGTCTGCCTCATATTCAGGAGATGAGTCATCTGGTGGGGTGAGTCATCTGGATAAATCATTCTCCTTTATACTGGTGAACATGAATATGTGACTAGTGTTTCATGCAGCATGAAGAAGTTGATTTTATAAAATATTCATTCAACGTCCGACTTTCCCTACCCATTACAGCTTCACATAAACCCATAAATACATTATAATATTCATACAAGTCGTATTTCTTTCATTCAGGGGTAATATTTCCATAACTATCTTCTGGTGAGCTTGATAAAAAGAATAGGTTAGGGAGACAAAATGCATATAATAGTGGCTTTAAGAGCAGATGTGTGTATATTTAGGAAACCTATAACCCATCCACCCGCCCATTTTAACACACTTAAATGCTAAAATCATTGCGATGACAACAAATTCCTCTATTTTGTTAATACCGCGGCGGCGTGTCGCATCTTTGGAAGTTACTGAACCTAAATACCAAGTTTGTGTTATGCTGTTCACAGACACACTTTCCTGAAATTGCTTTTTTAGGTTCAAGAGGCCTCAAAACATATACTTCCGGTAGAATTTTGACATCGAAGTTTTGAGTGGAATGCTATGCTTTCCCTACTTACTCTACGTAATAAGGAAAGTAATAAACGGCAGCAACCTCGGTTCGATTCCCGCGGTCACCTTTCTGAACCATGGGTTTTTTGGGGTTTCCCCGGGTCGCTAGGCGAATGCTGGTAAGGTTCATTACATCATCCGAGTTTCCTGCCCCTCCATTTCACCTACATTCTCATTTCACTTCACCTTTCTTGTACTGGTCCGTTTCAGGATTGAAAGTGTCGGCGGGAGTCTCGGCGTTACATGGCGGTGAAAAGGATGCTCTGTGTAACGTTTCATCCCCTGGAATAGAGTAGTCTCGGAGTTCCGAGCCCCTCCCAAGGGATGTGCAATCCCACCGGGGGGGGGTAGGGGAGCGGTTGCACCAGCTGCCAATTGGGGAGTTTCAAACATAAATGGTAGAGACTCTGCCCTCTGCCCTGCCGTGCCTACTGGCCCGACCGCCGTCTGTCTTCCCACACCTCACCCCTCCCTACCGGGGGCACCTTCCCTTCAGGCACAAAAGTACTTGTAGGTCGAGTCTCCCTGCTTAAGTTCTGAATGCATCATATCAGAGATTTTCGAACGTATTTAATTTGCTATGTACTGATACTGACGGCATAGTGATAGTCTTCCTCTCTCCCGAACCTATAATACTGTATAAACAATACCTTCATCTATCGCTGACATTCCCAACCGTTAACACCTACTGATTCTACCCATTCTGTTACAGAAAGCCAACGATGATCGTCGTACCACCACCGAGCAACGAGGTAATACAGGCCGTGTATTCCTCGTTGGGAGTGGATGAGAAGAGAGTCAAGGAGTCTGTGAAGCAGCTGAGGGAATGGCTAGAGCTGCAACCGCATTTACCTCATGTTATGGGTATGTTACACTTATGTATTCTAACCGAATACCAAGGAAAATGTTTCGTTGTAATGCACGTTATGCACATTTTTTTTTGGGGGGGGGGGATTGCTTAACGTCACATTAACTTCTTGGTTATATCGCAACTTTTTAGGTTTCGTTGCTACATTTCGGTCTGTACGATAAGCAGTGGCCGCATAGTCGCCTTCCTGCACAACATATGCTATATCTGCAGAGAGAACCAAAAATCTACGAAGGCTGCGTGGTGTTTTTCCTGTCCACGTCCTCGGCGCCCGTTGGCGTCTGCCGCTATCATAGAAAGGGGCGGGTGAAACAACGCAACATTTTTAAAACTACTTTTAAAGGTTTACTTACCAACTTTATGAAAGGAGATGCTGAAACTGGCCACTATTGTTGTTCGTACATTTTTGGCACTTCTTTAGAAAACTATCCATCACTCGCCGTAATTCACGTTGAGAAATACTGACAATTTCCTGGCGGATATTATGTTTTAATTCTTCCAGGGTGTGTGGGTTTGTCTTGTACACTTTACGCTTTGAGTTACCTCAGAGATAGAAATCACAGGAGGTGAGGTCAGAGGTTCGAGGAGGCCACAAATCTCTACTAATAATTCTGCCCTCAAACACACTTTCAATTGTTCTCACCGAAATATTGGCCGTATAAGCTGTTGCAGAGTCTTGTTGAAAAAAGGCAAAATTACGCTCCCTGTCTGTTAATTCTCTAAAACCACGGGGCAAAATATTCACGTAGGCACGAGCTTCAACTATTCACTCGAAAAAATTGACCTTTCGTAAAGTTGGTATGTAAAGCCTTTAAAAGTAGTTTTAAAAATGTTACATGGTTTCATCCGCGCCTTTCTATGATAGTGGAAGACGGCAACGAGCGCCGAGGGTGCGGACAGGAAAAACGCCGCGCAACCGGATCGTAGTTTTTTGGCTCTCTCTGTATAGGAATGTGGACTTTGGGATCATGGAACTGCTGGCTGTTCTTTGAGTGTACACGTTATCATTGTGATGCTGGACATATGGTTCTGATGCGTAGTCGCCTTCCGTGCCATCTACAATGATTTCCAGTTTTTTTTTTCCGTAGGTAGAACTTTGAGTTGTGGTATTGCCCACTCAATCTGGTATTTACCTGGCAAATGAGGGAAATAAAAAAATCAGATTACACTGATTAGACTGTACATGGGAATTCCCCGAAATGCAAGCTGGTTACAGTACAACCTGTACCATCTCACTAGCTACTCTGTTTGTTTGGAAATTAAATCAGAATTATAAGGATCCAAGTGAGACGGTAACTATGGCCATATATAAACATATTAAAATAATGTAAAATAATAAACAAAATACTTGTTATGTAATTAGATGATAAGTATAAGTTTTATATGTGTAGAGGTGTAGTTGGAGCTGTGGGACACTTGTAAAAGGCAGACAAACAAGATATTTGTTAGAATTAGGGTGCAGGTGAACCGACTTGTAAGGGTTGACACAATAGCAGAACCTTGAGTCAATGTGTAAGAGAATGTCACAAGCTAGCTCAACGAATATTTTTTAAGAGAGGTCACATGTCTGGAAACAGCGAATGGTAGCCTGTTAAGTTTTAGAGAATGTTCCAAGCTGAAGGAACGCAGCCAATAAGATTTTAAGAGGAATATGTTTAAATGTGTAAGTTCAGGAAAGTTAGAGTTAGCGTCCCCAAGTCTTTACACCCCGTCAGTTGGGTGTAAAGTGCGATAATGTACAGAACATACGCGTAAGCTCTCCGAAATCGGAATTACTAATTACCTCGTTTAATGTATTGGGAACGTTAAAATTATCTAAATTTGAAAGTGCTAGTTATTACAAGGGAAACGAGATATAATTTAGGCACGTGTGATACATAGTAGCATTATTAATCGAGCGCTTATAAAAATAATACGTTGACTGCTAAGCAACCTAGCTAAGGAATCTTCTACAGCTCCAACAAAGTCAGATATTACTAAAGTAACATTGTAACGTCTTACTACATCTTATAATGCGTGTGTAATTAAAGTATTGTGTTCCTCCACTGACTTAATCATGTATTAGTGTGTTCAACTTTCCTTCCTGTACCAGACCCTGATAAGTTATACATAAACCCATACAACAGCAGTTGTGGCAAGAAATAAACATAACATCATTGACAATTTAATAGTAACAACCTAAACACTAAGATAATTCAGATATTAATACATCAACCTGCGAACCTACTGCGAGTTAGGCTACCAGCAACGAGGATACGACCGCAGAAGGAATTAATAGAAATTATGGAATATTACTTGTGTACAATCCCGCGTTGCACAAGCTTAAACTCAACTATTTAGACATTGCAACGTATATACATTGATTTAAAGGATCCTTTTCAAAAAAATAATTTTAAAATAAAGCACATTTTCTATCTTCTGCATTACTTTCAAAAACAGAATGTCAGACTTTGTTTGCCCTTTTTACTTTCTCTACCACGTTCCTCGATAGAGAAGGTATGCATTCTATTGAAAATAATCCAAAAGGGCATTTTTAGGAAAGTATCCAAGTGCGTGTGTGCCTCTGTGTGTCTCTGTTTGTATATCTGTGAACAGCGTATCCCAAAGACAGACGAAGATTTTAAGAAAACCCTCCACCCCAAACTACCCTTTATACGAGGCGTATTTTTAAAGTAAATACCCATAATTTTTTATAAAATAACAGAAATTATTATAATCATTCATTACCTTACACCTTACACTACTTCTCCATATAGTCACCGCCGTTATTCAGGCATTTTTCGAAACGGAAACTAGCTTTTGTATGCCTTCATCAAAGAATGATGCCGCCCATGATGAAAGTCAAGTCTGCACTTCTTGTTTCACAACATCATCGTCGTTGAAATATTTTCCACTAAGGAATTTCTTTAGATGAAGAAACTAATTAAAATCGCTTCGTTCCAAAACCGGATTGTAGGGAGGGTGGTCGAGCTGTTCCCAACCAATGATGCCATCAAATCTGGCTGTGTGTAATCAGGCATTGTCACTCTTTATTGTTTCCCCATAAACCTGACACAGTTGGCGATGACTGTTTGCTGGCGTTAACATTTTTCGCATTCAAAAAATGAATCACTAATCTGACTTCAGAGTCGACGAGTCGTTCAATTGTTCGAAACTCTAACAACAGGAAAATACAAAGTGACGATCGCTCACAGCTGCGTCTGACTTCCTAATAAATGGAGGGTGTGATCGCGCATTCTCAGAATCGTTGCAACGCCAAAGTATTAAAACTGTGTTTACTTTAAAAACACTCATCATAGCTCACTATATCCCTAACGATTTTGCTTAAAATATTACATGTGTAACACATTTACATGAGAAAATGTATAACTTGATATTTATGAGAATAGCCTGCGAAATACTCTTCATTGGGAACGAATTTTATTAGTAGATGTTAAAAAAAATGTGAGCTTACTACACAAAAATGTATATATCTTTAAAAGACACAATTTATTTCAAATAACAGCTTTATTTGAAAACAATTTCGTTCTCTACCTATCTTTCTCTTTCCTGTTACTATCTTTTCTCTTTATTCAACTCGCTCCCTTTCCACTTTCATCCATTCCACTTTCTACATCCTCTCTGTGCAACTTTCATGCAATATGATATTTTGAAATCTGGCTTTTTTCTGGGATATTAATAAAAATATATAAATGGTTTAACAGTAGCTAAACTTAGGAGATGGTATCCGAAATATTTGGGACTGGTGCTGCCATCTCGACAGTAGATGCAGTAGTGTTTTGTATCACTAGGAGGCAACACTAACACATCTGGTGAGTGAGTGTTTAAAGTTTCATGCAGCTGGGTATATATGTTGAGATGCTGTATTACATTTTATGATACTTTGTGTGTAGTGTGTGGCGATTTTACGATGGATCCAAGATTAGATTAGAGAGTGTGCATGAAATTCTATGCAAATCTCGCAATGATTCAACAAGTGTTTGGGGGACAAAGCATGAGCCGTACACGGCCGGCCGTGCAGGTAATGAAGACGATGCTCTCACCGGTAAGGCCGTCAACTGCACAAGCTGCATTCTCCTCGTTTTCTTTGATACCAAGGAGACTGTGCACATAGAATTCGTCCCACCAAATCAAACAGTGAAATCCACCTGCTACTGTGGCGTTTTGCGACGGCTTCGTGAAAATGTGCGGAGACGATGGCCCGAATTTTGACGACAAGAGAACTGGATGTTGCATCACGATAATATACCCTGTCACAACTCCTTATTCACAAGGAGCTTTTTGACGAAAAACAACTCACGGTTTTCCCCCCACCCACCGTACTCACCTGATTTGGCGCCTGCGACTTCGCTCTATTCGCCAAACTGAAAGTTAAAAGGACATCGGTTCGACACAATTGAGAGGATTCAAGAAGAAGCACTTCTGTGCTAAACACCCTCAAACAACCTGACTCCCAGAATGCATATGGAACATGGCAAATTGCTGGGACCTGCGTATAGTGTGGAAGGGAACTACTTTGAGGTTAACGGCGGTCATTAGTCTCAAAGTAAGTTTTTGACCAGAATGCAGTACCAGTCCCGAATATTTTGGATAACACCTCGTATCTTTTCTTCTTTACATTTCCAATGTGACTGCAACTATATTGTTTCTCATGGAACCAGTTTACGTTCATTGACGTGCATGAAATGTGGCCCATTGTCCTATAACACAATAGTGGTTTTTCCTCCGTAAGGTTTCCAACTTCAGGTAATCTTTGTCTCCATTCAGCCGGTATCAGTTCTGTATGTTATTGGGCGGAAAAGCAATTGCACAGAAGCAAAACCGAACCAATGAACAATGTTATAATCATTGTGAAATGAGGGGTGGTTCGGATAACGTCTCTATGAAAGTTTCGCTACGATTGGATAAACCAATGATATAGTTTGAAGTTTTCACTATAGAGGGTATTTCTTGTTTCATGTACAGCTCTAGCGAGAGAAGATGAACTACACAACAAAGATGGTGTGCATGTTACTGTCGTCCACGTGTGAAGAGCAGAGAGGTGTGGTTCGATATTTGTGGGCCAAAGGGCATAAACCGAGAGATATTCACAGGAACATGCGTGGCGTATATGGGGTTGCTTGTATAGATATAGCAATGTCTCCAGGTGATGTGCATTTTTCCTAGAGGGTCGTGTGAACCTTAGTGATTCGCCACGTTCCGGGAGGCCAGTGACGGCTGCAACCCGCAGAATGTCAGAGGAATTGAGGCGGCAATATTGAACGGCCGGCGTGTGCAACTGCGAACCAGTTCAACATTTCCTATGGTGTAGTGTACGATATTGTAAATGGCACGTTGAAATTTCGTAAAGTTAGTGCTCGTTGAGTGCCTAAGAACCTAACAGACAACCACAAGGGCCAGCGAATGATGACTGGCTTGGATAACCAAACGCGGTACATCTTAGAAGGGCATGACTTTTGAAAGGAATCGTCACTGGTGATGAGTCGTGGGCAGACCACTACACACCCAAAACCAAGCAAGCAAGAATGGAGTGGAAACATGTTGGTTTCCCAGTGAAGAAAAAATTCAAAGTGACTCAATCTGCCAGGAAAGTGCTTGTGACGGTGTTCTGGAATATACATGGTGTTGTATTGGTGAACTTCGCTGAACACGGAAACATTGTGAATGCTGCAGCCTACATGAAAACTTTGGTAAAATTGTGTCATGCCCTTCGTGACAAACACCACAATATGAATGCTGACGATGATAAAATTCTTCATGACAATGCTCGCCCCCAGGTTGGTGCTGCTGTTCGTCAGAAAATCACCAAATTTGGTTGAGAAATGCTCCAGCATCCACCATAAGTCCGGACCTTGCATTCGGACTTTTATCTGTTTGGCCCCATGAACAAATTCCTGACCGGCCAACGCTTTACGACAGATGCGGAAGTGAAATCAGCAGTCCGCAGACGGCTATACTCCAAGGTAACGGCTTCTATGAACAGGGCATATTGATTCTGGTATCATGATGAGAGAAATGCGTTGAGAAGCTTGGTGACTATGTCGAAAAGTAGGTAAAAGGTGTAAGTTCATTTGTTGTTGTGTTAACTATTAAATGTTTTTGTAAAAAAAATATTGTGCATTACTTTTCGAATAGCCCTCGTATATAAGAAGTTTCATCATGGTGACGAAAGTAAAAGTGAACCTACCATCGAACAGTAATAACAAAACCGACATTAAGAAAATACTAGTGTAAATGAAAGTATAGTTTAACAGTATTTTTTAAAAGAATAAATAAAACCTTTTTTCCTTTCTACGTTTTTATTATCTGTAATATATTTTAGCCTCAAATGTTTACGGATTGATTTAAGGGTACTCCGTTTGTGAGAACATGGACAACTAGTTTGCAATGTTACCTTTCAGCAGTTTATCATATGTTGAGGAGGTAGAGTACCTAACAATCCAGTGGTAGAATTATGCTCAAGCAACAGAGGAGGTTACGCTGACTAGGTGGGCCTAGGTTTATCAGTATCAACATAAACAGCCATGTTCGATTATGTGCCATTTTTAAACACGTTAGTATACAGGAATAATGGATAAATGAATTTAGAAATACTGTCCCTTGAAGGGTAAGGCCTCCGTTTAGAAGGAGCTTGGTGAACTATTTACTTCCACGGTTTACCTGGAGAGGAAGTAATGAGATCCAGAGGAATGTACGAAGTATCATGGAAAGACCATCGCAATTGGAGGCAGGGATTACAAGGCAACCGCTAGGAAGTGGAGAAGCCTGTAAAAGTAAGTGAGCTATTCCAAGCAGTATCATTCTGTTGGTCTGCTTTTCTCTAGAACTTATGTCATATTAAAGGTAAAGGTCACAAAGGGGGCTCCGAAACGGGGCAGAACACCGCAAGTAGACCGATCCGGATGCCAACGGGCGCAACCCTGGGCGGGGTTCCTAATGTTTCCAGATAGAACGCATCCGACCCACAGACACCATCTTCCAGGGTCCCGGGGGCTGAGTCAACTGAAAAAGAGACCTAACTGAGTGGTACCGCAATGACGCCAGGGAGGAAACATTTACAGAGCTCAAGCCACCGCCCAGGCGCAACCTAACACCGTTGCTTGGTCCTACAACCCTGAAACGGACAAGAAAGATGATAGTTATAGGAAATGGGAAGGAGGAAAGTAGTGGTAGAAGATGAACCATCCCAGCATCCGCCTGTCGACTCGGGGAAACCACAAAACATCCATGGGCTAGAATGTGAGGTCGCCGGGGATCGATTCCGTGTCCACCCGAATGCGGGTCACAGATGTCGTCTAGGCCATCTCACTCGGTTATGTCCTATTAACTCTACACTGCAATACTCATTGAATGATGACACTTTGGTCCTGTTTAACCCTATAACACCTTAATTTGAGATTGTGATACACTGCGTCCTAGTTCTTTCCATTGAGTTCTGTCTTTTGCCTTTATTGACTATAGATTTCCTACCGTTTTCACGAACACATCTGCCCATATAAGCTGCGGTCTTCCTTGGTTTCTTCTTCAATCTGTGGATCCCACATTGTGGTCACATACGTCTATCTTGATTGGTCCATTCTTGACACCTGACCTCCCCAAATCCACTTCGTCGTCATTGCTCGTTCTGCTGCTGCATATGTGTTGGTCATTCTTTGCAGATTCGTGTTACAAATGTTGTCTTTCGGTGTGACTCCCAGTATGTTTCTCAGCATCTTTCTCTGGCGTGTTTGTGTATTAGAAACAATATGCTTGCACAATTTTGTTTTAGGTGAAATCCATCTTGAATGTTTGGATGGAAAGCAATGCTTGTTCTACCTATTAGATACAAGAAGAATATAAAGCAAAAGAAAGAAAGAAAGCAAAAACAGGGGAAAGTTTCCATGACATTAAACCTTCACTAATGTTTCAATTTTTATTAAAACCCTAGAAAATAATTACGTATACAAGTTTTCCAAAGTGCAAAATGTAAATTCGTTGCACAAAGAGAGAGAAGAAGGCAGCGAAGAGAGAAATTATGGGGAATACTGGTTGGAGAAATGGAGTGAAATGGAAAGGGTGTTACTGAGAAAGAAAGATGCAGAGAGAGAGGCTAACCCAATAACGCGACTACATCTCGGATTCTTTTAACGATCTTATAATTTGAATGCTGATTAGACCATAGAAAGTTTAGACTAAAACACACAATATTCTGTAAATATTTTGAAGCGTCTGTGAAATTGGCAACACCTATATACGTAGTACAAGTAAGGAAAGGGATAGAGAGATAAAGGCACCCTATTAATTTCCTTCTGTTCCTGAATTTTCTTTGTACAGAATTACTGAAAAGACATTCATTTAACTTGAGCGTTTACGTAGAAGTTCCTGGCCAGAAGGGGTCGTAAAGTCAACGCTATAATTAAAGTTGCCAAGGAAATTGTTTTCGCCCTTCTACTTCTTAAACATAGCCAGCCATTGCCTCAGTGATAACGAGCAGTTTGCGTATTTATAGGACTTTTGCACTTTCAACTTTAATATCCCGATAAACTCTCCCTAGCAGATGGCAGCAGATCTTTCATGCTATTTGATTTTACTTCCTTAAGAAGTGCTACTACCTTCTTGAATGTATAGCGACGACATTTCATTTTCCTGGAGTTCATTCCAAGCTGTTAATTACTTTCGTGGAAATAAACTTTCACTGGAAGAGGACTCTTGTAAACTTACAGATAATAGCATAAGAAACAACATACCGCTGAAAGGGAGATTGCTTTTCATTGTTATTTCTTATTATGCTGACACTACACAATGTTACTTACGTACGATTTAGCTTATTAAGAATGCCCGAGTTTCAGTTTATGTTTAAATGATATGCAGCAATCTTTTTGTGCCTTTCAAACCTTTGAAACAGATGTAAAATACTGGGAAAATTAAATTGACTTTTATTTAGGATGCTGTTTAACTACTATGGTCCTTAGCGTCCATTCTATATTGGGCGTGAAACACCGGTAATTTTGCTCAGAGGCCTGTTTATCAGGCTTGAGGTTCTTTGACGTGAAGTAAATCTATGACATGGGACCACCGGCTTTACTTCCCTTCCGAAGGAAGCCATGCTAAGGATTTTTACGCCCGGCAAAATCCATCGCCCTCCGCCGGGTTTGAACTCGCACCTTGGGAGCTAGAGGCTAGCACGGTACCATTAGTCGACGGAGGACGACGCATATTGAGATTTTTTTCACTTTACATTGTCACTTCACTAATACAATTTAGTTCATTTTCACTTACAGGCTTTTCTAGTCTTAGTTCAGTCTTCAGTCATTTCACTTTTGTGACTGCACGTAGCGCTAAAAATGAAACGCGCGGAGATATCCTCTACAGGCTTCTTCACTCGCTGGGGCGCAACATGACTTGTTTATCTCTTGCAATAGTACCATTCACAACTGTCGCCACAACCACACTCGTAGAACTGCACTTGATGTTGCGTAAGAGACGCATTCACTATCTCAATTACTAATTCATTCGCAAGCACGCTCACTTATATACAAGTACGAGAGTTTCTGGAATGTACGTAGAAGACGGAGGTGATAAACTTCCAGGAGAATCTGGTTATCTCTGGATAGCGCTTCTGGAATTTACGTTGGTGAGAACGCTACTCCGGCCTCTTATCTCTATTTGCGTCTCCAAACCGTCGGCATCGGTCGGGGGCTTACGCCCGATAAGCGAATTCCATAGCTGCGTCACAATATCATGCCATTGGAATGTTATACTGGGCTAGCCTATCTTACCATTTACATCCCATCGGCCCGAGCTAGACGGCACCAGGTAACACATGAAGCTCACATTCGGAAGGTCCCGGGTTCGATCTCATCGGACAGACCACTGAAATTGGGGCTTTTTGCGGCTTTCTCAGTTTGTTAAGCAATGTTGGGGTGGTTTCTGTAACGTCGCAAGTTTTTCGGTCCCCCGTTTCTGTTGTTTCATTTTCATATCATTTTCAGAGGATCAGGCGAGTGGATGGCGTGTTAGGGTGTGTGGTGGTGGAATTTGCTCTGAGTTACTGTCTGTCCTGGCGTCCGATGTGTGACAAAAACCTCTCCTTGTGAGCCTCTCCTTGAGGAGGGAGGTTTGTATGGATGGTCCCTCCGGAGTCGGGGTCTTAAAGCTGGAAAACGTAGGGCCCCCGTTCGAGTCCGAGCCAGGGGCCCCGGGTTGGTCGCCCTGTGTCCTTCGCTTAACCTTTCCTTCCGGAGGTTCAGTAGGTACAATAGGCCTCGTATATGTCTCCGTGCCAAAATTCTATTCCGCACCTCCTCTACACTACACTACTCTTCATCCCATTGTAGCCAACTTACAGCATTTCTTCCTACCATGCTGTTTATCCATTATTTTAGAGAAATACTTCAGGACTATCATTTAAACATTGGTTTAGTACAACTAATTTGTTCGAAAATTGTGGAAATATTACAGACGAAACCCCACTATCTGCAATCTGGGAAAATTGGTAATCTTTTGCACGTAACTGTACAGTGACACTTATTCCTCTGTTTAAAAATTAAATTCATGGCAAATGGTACACGTTAACATAAATTATTTATCTAAAATCGGAAACTATGGTACTCTTATGTTACAACTTTAATTAACGGAAGCCACACTTCCTCCCCAATGACTCTTCTTACACCTCACGCTCTTCTCTTTTTCCCCTCAATATCCCAATCTATTTCAAACTTTTCACATTCTCCTCCTCCATCTTCCTGAATCCTTTACATAATTTATCCTATCAAGATAACCCTTTTGAATCAGGCATTTTACTTTTTTATTTAAACAAATTTTTAATCTATTATAATCATATCGCTGTCTATGTTTACGCGGTTTCGTGCTGTAACCATATTAATATTTTTGGAACTGATTGAGCGAATCTCCCACTTTTAGGTCAATATTTCATTCATTTAAAGAAAATTTTAATTTATTGGATTAATAATATTTTAACTGATTATATATATGTATATATATTAAATTGAGTAAATCTCCCTCTTAGTGTAACATGCCATATGATGCTTTTAAAAATAATATAACCTTGTCTGGGGTTAACAAACAATAAAATATAAGTAAAACTTTTGAAAATATTCAAACCTGTGCCTCTTCCTTATGCTCGCTATGCCATCGGAACGATAATGTTTCTTATGGTAACTGCTTTACTTACACGAATAGTACGAACGAAAAATGGTTATAACTCTTAATATATTACTTCATTCGAAATTTTGTAAATAACAAAACGTATGCTCATAAACTTTGGTTATGTTACGTTTCTCTAAAATATACTACTACTACTACTACTACTACTACTAATAATAATAATATTATTATTATTATTATTATTATTATTATTATTATTATTATTATTATTATTATTATTAAGCTATATGTTTGCGATTTTGGTTTTAGTGGTGCATTAGAACTCCGTCCCTTTGGACAAAGTTAATGTAATTATTTATGCTATACAAGAAAAACTACTTTGTTGCTTTATTGAGATTTAAACGCAGATTGCATGACGGTAGGTTGTATTGACAGACTGATGTAATAAGAAAGAGAAGAAAGGGTTAGCATGTTTAGATAAGAAATTTGTAGACAAAAAGAAACTTGAAGACACCTTGAATATAATATATGTCCATTGTGTGGATGCAACCGTTCACATTCCATTTTAATGCCCAGGAATGAGAGATAGAAGGAAGCATTCAAAGAAATACCTAACGTATTTCATTTACATTAACTACTTTAGTCATTATCGTTTGTTCTTAGACAGATTCTACAAAGAATTCTTACAAAATATTATTTTTCTACCTTCTTATGTTAATTTTTTACAGAAATACTTTCATTCACATTTCGTTGTAGGTACAAAAGGGATAAAGGAGACTGAACGGTATCAAATATTTGAAAAATGAGTCGCTATTTGCTGTGTTTGACAATTCACCCTCTGCACGACATCAAGAGAAACAAATTAATGTCTACTTAGCACTTCAAAAAATAAAGTATTTGAAATGTCAGCAGAATACAAAACTAATATCTTGTAAATACTGAATACCAAAAAGGTTATGCAATATAAGATGCGCATTTTAACGAAATAAAAAATTTTCCTTTCTCTATCATGTACATAGTATGTAGAGAAGGCATGCATTCCACCCAAAAATTCGATGTCAATATGTAATCCAAAATCATGTTTTGAGGCCGTCGAATTAAAATAAATTTATAAAAATTACTTGTGTGTGTGTGTGTGTGTGTGTGTGTGTGTGTGTGTGTGTGTGTGTGTTGTGGACAACATAGCTAAAACACAAAAACTCCGATGAACACCAAACTTAGTATTTCAGTTCAGTACCTTTCAAAGATGCGACACGAATATCTTTAAGAAAATCTACCACCCTTAACTACCCTTTACATGGAATATTTTTCGAAGTTTTTTTTATTTTCTACGAAATGGCTCTAACGTTGTTTATTAAAATACCATATATTAAAGCTATTTACATGTCAGATAAAATGTATATCTTGAATTTTCTGTAATAGCCTTTGAAGTCCTCTTCATTTGGAACGAATTTTGTATAATCTTGTATAACTGGTAAACTAAAATGTACTGCACAAGAAATGCAGATCTCTTTAAAACACACAATTTATTTCAAATAACATTTTTGTACCATTTCCGAGATATCCGTTTGTTCATGCAGTC
The DNA here is from genome assembly GCA_030765065.1 of Deroplatys truncata. Lineage (NCBI taxonomy): Eukaryota > Metazoa > Arthropoda > Insecta > Mantodea > Mantidae > Deroplatys > Deroplatys truncata. Next base: position 94,220,691 of record CM060986.1, on the reverse strand, counting down.
AGCACTGGCTAATTGTAAGGTTGGCTGTATGCTTCTTTTTTTTTTCTTTCTTTCCTTCTTTTGTAACTAGCGTGGAGATACAGTCAATTAAAGGTCGCTATATAGTCTGCTAGTTTTATTTACGTAATTTCGGAGTTACAAGACATTGCTTGGTCCTCACACGACAGATGAGATGTGGAAAAGTACATTGTTTGCGTGAAATAGTGGTGGTGCAAGAAAGAACTTGGAAAGAACTTAACAAGTAGTGATTAATGGTTACAGCATGAAACCGCGTAAGCATGGACAGTGGTATGGTTATAATATTTACAGTTTGACATTCTACGGCAAAATCAGTAGTATCAGTTTAGAAAGCAAACAAAATCAGATAGATTAAAGCATTTGTGAAGATGTTAAGGCTAACGAAAGTTTATAAATTCATGGAATGAACAAGGGGATAGAGGGCAATTGGAAGTTAGATTAAATTTACTTCAAGACAATTGAGCAAAATTCAATGATTGTCAAGATGAGTTAGAAATGTTAGAAGAAGATGAAACTGATGACAAAGGCCCGGATTTTTAGGTTTTAACCTTATTTTTGCTCGCTATTTATTCAAAACATTTCAAGATATACATTCGTTTCACACTTCCTGGAGCAGAAATGTGAATTTTATTACACCTATAAAAATCTAAATGAGGGGTTGACACCTAAAATAACCTAAATAGCAGTTTTTCCTTTTTCGAAACGAAGAATGTTATTTTCGGATTGAAGCTCATTGTAAAATTATTTCTAGCACCTATAACCAGTAGATAGTTCAAGTTACTACAGTTACAGACCTGTCACCACTGGATTCAGCTGATAGAAGGTCAGGAGGAGAGTACTCTGCGTAACGGAATTGCCCCCAATCGTTCACCAAGAGTACAACAGTGTACACTGAGAATACTTTTCTAATGTAATTGTTGTATAGTGAAAGAATGCCTAAATCACATTTATTGAAAAAGTGGATTGCTGCAGATCCACACTTCACTTTTGTTAGTGACTGCTGCCTACATGTTGAAGGCCGGGGGACAGGGGGGAGCGGAGGTTCTACACTCCTTCCACTAGTTTTTTTTTTTTTTTTTTTTGTTTTTTTGATCAAAGGAGATTGTAGTGAAGGATTGGAGAGATAGGTAGCGGGGTTCCGCAGAAGCACCCCCGGTGTAACGGTGTTGGTTTGCTGCTGCGGAAGGCAAGAGCGAGAAGGAGGTAGGTTTTCCAGCATCTAGACATGGTCGAAGCCCTGACTAGAGCCTGGGGGATAGGAAGGTATATCTTTATTAATGAAACAAAACTGCGCACTATAGTGCTTGGGAGTGCCTTCCAAAGAGGCCACAAAATTATAACTGCGCACTAGAGTGCTTGGGAGTGGCCTCTAAAGAGGCCACGAATGTCAAATGTTAGCAATCCTGGGAGCCAGACGGCCATGCGTAGTTACAGCGGAAGAGATCAAGTCGTTGTCGTCGCTCAGCATTAGCCTGGCGAGAGAGGTGAGCCAGTTCCGTCAGGTTTGGAGAGGTGCGGCGGTTCGTGTTTGGTGTATAGAAGTTGTTTACTGCAGGCGTGAGTGTACGAGGTAGTGGCGGAAGCCGTTGCCTCACGGGTAGTGGATCCGGTTGGTCTCTGACGATGGCCTCGAAGTGCTCGCGGTTCCGTGCGTATCGAGAGAGCGGTGTGGTGGCGTCCGAGGACGCGTCGGTGCTTTCCTCAGCGTTGTGTTCAGGTGACCCTGGAGAGGCAGCGTCCGATTGAGGAACTGGAATGAATCGAATGTCTGCCTCTGTTGCTTCAGTGGATGGAGTTGTTGCTGTGTCTGTGTGCCGTTGGTCGGAGTGTCCAAGAGGGTCATCTGTTGGGCCATGCTACATGTTACGTGCTTGGCCTACGGCTGCACCGCCTTGCGAAGGAGATTAGAAGCACTTCGATGACGTGAACAGTCTGATATCTTTGATCAAGAAGGTTTTCTTAAAAGCCCCAATACGTATACAATTGTTCAAAGAGGAAGTACCGGCAACCCATCGTCCACCTGAACCGATACTTACCCGCTGGGGATGTTGGCTGTCTGCTGCCATTTACTATGCCGAGCACTTAAAAACATTAAAAATGTCGTGAATGGATTGCATGAAACAGAAGCTTCCTGCATTGCCAAGGCTAAGAAATCACTCGAGTATCCCACTTTTGCCGCTTCCCTTGTGTATATTAAGACACATTTTTGTTTTATACCAGGAGCTATTCTCCGGTCGGAAAGTACTTGACACTGAAAGATGCTCTAGCTATCATAGGCAATGTGTCCAGTAAAGAAATACATGGACCGGTGGGAGTTGCACGTTCTTCGAAGTTGCAGAAGATTCAACGAAATTCTGATTTTGAAGATATGGGCATCATCAATTTAGTATTGCAGTGAAAAAGGTATACAGGAGAACTACCCTAGAACCTGCTGCACTGGCGTTTATATTCTACGCTCCAAAGACGTCATGTTCCATTGAATTTCTATATACAAGAATGTGTTAGGTGATAATAGGAAATCATTTACGCCAGAAAAATTTGAGAATGTATGTAACTATCTACGCAAGCCAAGAAGTAAATCTTACAACTAAGTACCAGAAAAGTAAAATTATTGATACCTGTATTGACCCATGAAGCAGAACACACAAAAAAGGATTTTAATGAAGAAAAACAAAAAAAACATATTTTAAGCATATAAGAAATCTAAACTGCAGGTTTATTTCACCTAAAACTCCGGGCCCTACTAAAGACCAAGAAAGAGCTTCAGTGGAAAATGGATACTGTGCTTTATTAAGTTTCTAACAAGGAAAGTTTAAAGGAGCCTCAGTCTTCACAAGGTTGTAATGTGCCTGCTGTATCAGTAGTTAGAGTAAAGCTTCCTAGTTATCTGTACCTAAATTTAGTGGATATGCAAGTGAGTGGGTTAGTTTTAACGACACATATTTATCTATTGTTGGAAATAATGAAAATATTCCAAACATACAGAAATTTCATTGCCTGATGGTAGCTCTCTATGGGGGTGCTAACAGAATGATTTTACACATTCCATTAACTGAGGACGGATATTGTTATATACCGGGGTAAGGCCAAAAGGTTTTGCAGCTAGATATTAAATTTAGATACTCCAGCATAAACATTGGAAGACGTAGATTCAGAAGGAACGAGAGGACCAGGATCTTAGCTAAACATTTTAGAGCAGGCGTGGGATATTTATCGCAAAAATACACGGGTTATCACATTAGAAAATTATGTGTATTATTAAATATTAAACTTGGTGCCTTTGCATCGTTCACAAAAAGATTAAAGTAAAAACATTGGAGGGAGATGTTTCACACGCACACGATCCACGCACGCTTACATACTCAACATCCGCCCTCAAGAGACACACTACGACTGACTAGCTACGATACCACGCTTCCAGACAATGAAAATAGTAACGCTCCCTTTCTTCCTCTCTCGACCTCTGGCCAGGAGGTGGAGAGAAATATCACGTCGGACGAAATTAAACAACTATAGCCGAAAGAATTACTTCAACAATGTCGTCGCTACAAAGCAATAACATGCCCGACTGATAATGCACACACATACACGCTACAATATGACATTGCTTGGAAATTCTTAGTAGAAAGATACCAAAATGAAAAACTCATTTTTAACACACATTCATAATATCATGAAGCAAACTGCAATTGTGATTGAGAATGCTACTCAACTTAGGAGGTTGATTGATGTTACCAAAATCATTACATAGTTTAAATCAGCAAACAAGCAGTTGGTATTCGATAATAATGTGCATTATTGTTCTGAAGCTTCATAACAAGACACTAAACGAAATGGGAGCTACATACTTCAGGCAAACAGCTACCAAGGCTATCTAAATTGTATGCATGTACTGAAAGCGGATGCAATGCTCTTGAGGCAGAAAGTAAGAAACAAGAATTTAAACCTCAGATGCTGTCTAAGCTGCATAGTAATAAAACTGATTCGCATAGTTATGTAACAACAAGCGATGCTTGCATTTTATATGCACATAATATTCAGCACTGCAGTTATTTTAATCAATTCAGTTGATAATAGATACAAATTTGCAAAGGAAATAAATTATGTCTAAATTGTTAAGCTAATAATCACAGTGCAAATCCAGGGGCTGTAAAACCTGTGGAAAGTATCACCACACATTGCTACATCAACCAATTAATACTGGACAAACTAGTTTTTGTACAATGAAGTGCAGTGTCATTAAAGATTTTACTGGCTGCTGCATAAACTAACATGAAAAATAATTTTGGGAGATTACACAGATTGTATGTTCTTTTAGACAGTTGTTCTCAACTAAACTTTATTACAACATCGTGTTGCAATCGCTTAGAGCTTAAGCAAACAAAAGCTGAGGTACTTATCAAGGGTGTTAGTAATGCAATAGCCGCATCTACCTACATGACAACTGTTGAACTTTATTCAGATGCGACTAATTACAAAACTAGAGTGGCATGTCTTGTGTTGCCTCATATCACAGGGAGAATACAATCCATGTATATTTATACATTTCAATGCAAAATTCCAACTAACATAAGTTTAGCAGATAGCAAATTCAATATACCCTATAAATCGACATTCTGCCAGGAGCTGAAACATTATTTAATGTACTGCAAGATGGAAGGTATCGGTGGAAGGGTTTACCAGTGTAGCAGAATACAAGTTTAGGATTTATAGTTTCGGAAACAATCCAGGTGGTGATGTCAAGAGTTAAAGACATGCAGAACGACACAAGTCTTTCACACATACTGAGTAGTTGCATGCTCAAATGGAGAAATTTTGGTTGTTGGAAAAATCTTAGTTATAAAGTACTCACCTTGGAAAAGAGAGAATGTGAAAGGCAGTTCCAAGAAACCACTGTAAGGCAAGGTGCTAAATGATACCAAGTTAGATTACCAGGATCATCTGGAGTTAGGAGAGTTATGTGATATAGCAAACACACGATTACATCGGTTGAAAAGAAGGTTAGACAGACAACCAAAGCTAAGAGAGAATTACAAACAATTCGTGGATGAATATTTGGGTCTAAATCATGTGTCGCAAATAAAAAATATGGAAGTTACAAGGGATAGGAGGAAACACAATCTTACCTTATTATATATCACATTATACAGTTGTGAAAGAAGACAGTTCTATCACCAAACCACGAGTTGTGTTTAATGGTTCAGTAAAGACAAGCTCTGGTACTGAACTGAATGATGTATTGATGATAGGAGCTATCATCAAGAAGATATTTGTTCAATTATCCACAAAATAGCTTTTTGTGCAAATATTGCAAAAATGCACAGCAAGACCCCAAGGATAAACATCTTTAAAGGATTCCATGGAGAGTACATAAGGACAGACCGGTGAATATGAAGTATGGTACTTCGTGTGCACATTCCCAGCTATTAGATGTTTGCAACAGCTGGCAGAGAACGAAGTACAAAGATTTCCAAGGGCAGCGGAAGTATTGCTGAGAAACTTTTAAGTAGATGACTTGATTAGTGGAGCAGAAAATGAAAATTATGTAATCCATTTGCAAGAAGAATTAATAGAGCTGTTGAAATCAGGTGGATTTTGGTTGCAAAAATGGTCATCGAATCACCCAGCTCTTCTATAAAAACTCCCATCAGATGAAAGAGAAATGAAAGCTCCTTTAGAATTTGCTATTGATGATAACTGGAAACTTTAAGTGTGCTGTGGAACCCCAAAACTGATAGGTTTCGGTTTTCTAATAATTTAAAACAACTCAAGGATGTTACTAAACGGACTGTATTAGTAAATATTGCTTCAATATTTGACCCATTAAGTTTACTTGGTTCAGTAATCGTAACATGCAAGATTTGTATGCAAAAAGTATGGCAAGAGAGCTTAGAGGTTAGATTATATGACTTTTTTATAAAAAAGTATATATATATATATATATATATAAAATAAAAAAAGGAAGAGAGGTACCACATAAAATGTAAGCGTCATATTTTAAACGCAACTGAAATTGACAGACTAGCAACATGCACTAGAATTGTTCAGAAATTTGAATTTCATGGCCTTTCGATGCTAATGAGGCAACTTATGATTGCTGCAATTACCTTAGGACATTGGATAATCAAGGAAATACGAAGGAACATTTGCTTTGTTCCAAATCTAGAATTGTACCAGTAAAATGACTTACAATTCCAAGGTTGAAACTATGTGGAACACTTCTTTTAGCTCAATTAACACAAGTTATTGTGAAAGCTTTCAAGATAAACAACTTGAAAGTAGTATTATGGACTGATTGTACAGTGGTCTTAGTATGATTACAATCAAACCCCTCTCGTTTGATGCCATTTATTGAAAATAGAGCTACAGAGATCGAAGAATTCACTAACATCACAGATTGGAATCACACAAGTATAAACACAAAGAATAACCCTGCTGATTTAGTTTCACGAGGAACAGAACCTTAGACTTTGAAACAATCTACGTTATGGTGGAAAGGGCCTGAATGGCTTAACAAAGCAATTTATGAACCTGCTAAATGGTTAAAGAAGGAATCGGAAAAGTCAAGAAGGTTGAAAAACATTCTAAAGAAACTACTACTCCAATCATATTAATGTGCTAAGTAGTTAACGATCAGTTACACTCTAGTTCACCAAGATTGAAAATGAGAAGAGTTCTCGCATTCTGTCTTAGATTTATTAATAATTGCAGAAACCCTGATGACAAGAAGCTGTTTCAATGTACAGGAATTGGATGAGGCTGCTACAGTACTTCTGATAGAAGTTCAGACAAATACATACAAACAAGACGTGGATAGCTTAAGGAAGAATGGTAGTGTTTCAAAGGGAAGTTCATTGACAACTTTGAACCCATTCATTGATGCCAACCGATTGCTCAGGGTGGGCGATCGTTTGAAGAATACATTATTAGAGTTCGAACAGAAGCATCCCATAATTCTTCCCCCAAAACACAATGTAACAAGGCTCATAGTAGAAGAGATACACGAGCAATATTCACACGCTAGTGGTCCATTACTACTGTCTTTAATTGGACCACGATTTTGGGTAACCAATACAAGAGATCTGTTGAGGAAAATTGTGAACAAACACATGGTATGTTTTAAACTGAAGGCAACCGCATCAACGCAGTTAATGAGTCAAACTAGAGTTACAATTTCACACCCATTTGCTAATACAGGAGTTGACTATGGCGGACCAATTGTGATGAAGCAAGGTTTTGTATGAAGCAAATCGAATATTAAATGTTACACTGAACTATTTGTCTGTTTGGTTAAGGCGGTACAGATTGAGTTGGTTACAGAATTGGCACATCCTTACTAGCAGTTCCTAATTCTAAGTTAGTAGACCTATATTCTAAGTACCTGTATAGATAGAAAATGGTTCAGCAGATGGCTCAACTATTCTGGAGAAAATGGTCGGTATAATACCTAAATCAGCTACAACAGAGACACAAATGGAAACATGTACAACCCAACATGGTCGGAACAGTGGTACTCATCAAAGAGGATAACCTTCCCCATTTCTTTGGAAGAATGGAATGTGACGGAGATGCATCCTGATAGTGACAAATTGGTTCGAGTGGTCATAGTTAAGACTAAGAATGGACCACTGAAAAGACCAATCCCTAAACTTTGAATTTTACCTTGTAATGATAGATCATTTGTAAAATTGTAATTTTGAATGTTGCTTATTGAAATTTATCATTTGTATTTTGTTTAACTAAAACATTAAGTGCACACAAGGTAATTAATGGACATTAATTAGGTGGGTAGAATGTTCATGCAGCCAGCACTGGCTAATTGTAAGGTTGAATGTTCATGCAGCCAGCACTAGTTAATTGTAAGGTAACTAGCATGGAGATACAGTCAATTAAATGTCGCTACGTAGTTGTTTTTATTTGTGTAACACCGTTATTAACGATTCGAATGGTTTAATACTTGGCCATTGGTTCTAATTTAAGTTCATTTATATTTTATTTGAAGTTAATTTTTATTTCTTTTTTAGATTCATACCTATTGTAATTGAAAGAACTTTAATCAATAACTTTCTTAATTGAATTTCAAGTTTTAGTTGTGGCGGGAAACGGTCGTTGGGCGACTTTTGTAGCTGGAAATCGATGATCCTGGGTCGTTGTTGCCTGTTGCAGTGTTCTTCCTCGGCTATTGGTGCTCGTCGGTTGTTGAGTATTCCATTCCCAGCTATATTTAATTATTGAATCTCAGGTTCTAGTGGTGAGGCAAGTTAAAAATACACTGCGAGTTTCCCTTAATCAATGAAGTTTATTTCATACTTTGAATAGTTATGGGCGGCTAGCTTTTCCCATTACTATAACAATCCCACCACTTTAAGTTAGTCAGGAGCCTAGCTATATTCACACGCACCCCACCCTTGTGCATCTGTAGCACCTCGTGTAGACGTGACTTCTCGATGAGATGGATTCAGAATAAGAGCGGGCTCTGAGGCTTTGTCTGCCCTTTTAGACGGGAGCCCAGTGACGCTCCTCTCCGCGTTTGAAAATGTAACGACGTTTCCTATTGGCCCTCAGGCCGCGTTACCCTAATATGTACGAGAATGTGTGGATTCAGATCCGTGCGCTCAGGCGCCATGATGTAGCGTGGTACCGCTCGGTGACAGGTACGGTCTTTATGATTTCTTGGAATTCTTGCTAGCTCGCTCGCGTCTTACAATCAGCTCTGTACAAATGTTATATGTTGAATATTTTAACATGTTAGTGAATTAAATTATTACCGTACACTTCTTATATGCATGGTTCGCCTTTCATATGTACAATTCCATTATATATGTATAATATATCTCCTTTCATAGTCCTATTGATTTTCAATTGTTTTTTTGCAATTGCGTAGAAAGAGTATGGAATTTTAATCCCAGCATGAAGACTCCAGTTCTAAAACATTTGTCTATCCTTATTTCCTTTGTATCTATAGCGAAATGTACATTGCAGCTATTTCTGGAAATGTTTACTGTTGATTAAAATGAAGTAAATCGGAAAATAAACTCTCGTAAGTATAATTTATATACTCACTAATAAACTATAGAGGGTACAGAAAATTATGTGAATGTTAGATTTTTTGTGTAGTAAGCTTCACCAGTTAGAAAAGCTTAAACAAAATTTATTTAAAACGAAGATTTTTCCACAGGTTATTCCCAAAAATTAGATATTTGTAGGTATTGATTATAGCACGTGCACACACACACGTGACTTTATCTAAACCATATATTTTATTCAGTAGACCACAAAACGTGTAGTTTCGCTGAAATCTCAATATTGATTTTTTTTGTGGAAAGCAATACTTTTTTCACTTATTATAGCCAAGTGATGAAGAAAATAATAACCAGAGACATTTCGGTTGTATTGTTATGTGTAGATATGTACCTATATATTAGATAATGGTATCCTTCCAACAGGATGCAGATTTTTAAAAAAATCATTTCGTAATTAAATGTTACAGATGACAAACGATTGGAGAACATATTCTTACGCAGCAAAGCCAGTATGGAGCGTGCCAAATCGATTATCGATATATACTACACTCTGCGAACTGCTGTGCCAGAATTTTTCACCCATAGAGATCCCACAATGCCATGGTTTAAGACCACAACAGAAGCTATGTAAGTACAACAATATAGCGTATTCATAGTGTACATTATGGATATTTAAAATATTTTCTAGAATGCAGTAACCAATTCATATTGAATATAATCTACTAGGAAGCGATGGAGAGAGGGAACGTCTTGGAAAGCGCAACTTAGCGGATATTTTATAAGCTAATTATAAGCCAGTTTTTTATATGCCAATGATATATAAATTAAGGTAACAGAGTTTTATCATACTGAGAGTTAAATGGCTTCCCCCCATGAGCACATACGAATAAAGCTAGTCTAATAGGCCTTCTGCAGCTTTGAAGCATTAAAATGACTCTTCTAATGTTTTACAAAAGCATGACTTTCTCCAGCCTTTATAATTTATTTTCCTAAGCATTCAACAAATGATTCGTACAAAATCGTACTTTCCTATTTCCTATTAATCACAGTTAATGTTGGCAGAAATGGTTTTGGAAAACACATATTTTAATATGTACACAAAAGCATACAAAAACCTAACACGACATTCAACTGTTCTGTACTTGTCTGCATTTATATCAAGAGGCTCTTTTCAGAGTTCAGGAGAAAATAACAGCATTTTCTAAAATTTCATAGAACACTGGAAAATTCAGGCTAATTTCCATCACATATTTGTTAAAAATTATGGCAGGAATTAATTGTCATGCTCCTATAAACCTTTCTTGGGAAGTAATTTTCAAAAAAATCCAACTCGAATCTTATGTAAAATGCACCTCGGAATGAATTTGGAGGTTTAAGCTTTTAAATTAGCACATTATTCCTCGAATGCAGTTCTTTACAATAATATATTAAATTTTGTGTAATATTATTATTTTCTGGATAAACAAATGAAACTTTTTGATTTTCTAAAAGTGCATTATGTATCCAATTATTAAAATCCGAAATACAAAATTATACTTAATGAAAGGTTCTTTAGACCTTCTCATCAACCTTCCAAGAACATATACTGAAAATCTGAAAGAAATTTAACAGGATTGATTTTTATGTTGAGCATTTAAAGGATTTTTAAGCGCTGTTTCTACGCAACTACATTTAGGCATTCACAGACTTAGAAAGGCAAAACAGCGTTTTTTAATATTCTACAATATTTGAGGATTTTTTTGCATGAAAATTATTAGAAACGCGATTTGTTTGTTTCAGTGTGAAAATTCACCATCGAGGACTATTAAATTATATACTTTATTGAGCTCTACATTTTTAAAATGGAATCCTTTGCCTAACTTTAATGTTTTTCCAGTTATAACATTCTATAAATTCATAATGAGTAAAGAGAACTTTAACAGAAAATTTAAGACAAACTTTTAGTTTGGCGCCTTAATAAATAGTAAATATATATTTTAAACAAAATCGCAGAACCACTTTTGAGAAAATGCAAAAAACAGAACGTTTATCATGCAAAGAGTGGAGATTTATTTTATCCATTCAAAATTTTCGCACTGTATCCTTAAGCGGTGACCCCTTATATATGAAGTTTGCTGGTATCCAGCTTTTCGTTTTTGAGTTATTCTGTTCAGAAGCAGAGACAGACAGACAACCCGACTGACACACACACACACACACACACACAGAGAGAGAGAGAGAGAGAGAGAGAGAGAGAAAGTGAGAGAGACCAACTTCTAAAATCCGTTTTGAGAAAAGCGGTAGATAAGTGGACTTCAGAACATGTATTTTCCGTGAAATCTAAATATCGAATACAGGGAAGATAAAAGGAATGTGTTTTGTTTAGTACTCACGATTTTCTCAACCGATTTTCGTTTATTTTTATGTATATTCTACAATACTATTCTTTCCACAGCTTATTACTTTCTCTACTACGTATAGTAAATAGGGGAAGTGCTGTAATCCACCCAAAAATTTGATACCGGAATTTCACCGGAAATACATGTTTTCAGGCGCTCTGAAACAAAAACAAAAGTTTTACTTTCTCCACTACTATAGCAAGAGTATTCCACCAAAAATCGATACCGAGATTTCACCGGAAATACGTGTTTTGAGGTGCCCTGAATGCAAATAAAGCATTTTTGGAACCAAGTTCGATAAATACCAAACTTGGTATTTAGGTTCAGTACCTTCCAAGGATGCGACACAAAGATTTTCAAGAAAATCCCCTTACATGGGACATTTTTCGAAAATTTTGATTTTCTCAAAAATGGCTCTAACAATTTTGATTAAAGTACCATATGTTTAAAGTACCATATGTTTATATCTTGAATTTTCTGGGAATGTCCCCAAATGTCCTCTTCATTCTGAATGACTTTTGTATAACTGCTAAACCATAAGAGATAGATAAAATTTACCACACAAAAGGTGTAGATCTAGTTAAAACACACAATTTATATCATATATACATTTTTTGTAGAGTTAACCATTTCCAAGGTATTCCTTGCTATTTGTTGGAATTTTCCAATATATATACTTTCAAATGGGAATTCTTTTTTTTTTTTTTTTGGTCCTGGACATGGAAATAGAATGGAGTGCTCTACATAGCGACCATGTCTTAAAAGATTTGACTGTCGCTTAAAGCATTACAATATTCCACTTGCACCTATAAGGAAATTAGCAATAAGATAATTTCTGCAAATGTCTATTTGGATTAACATGAAGCAGGTGGAGAATAAGCGTTTGTGAAAATAGTTTGTAGAAGAGTAGAGAAGATCAAGTTAGTGCAACATATCAGATTCGTTTTTTTATCTATACTATATATTAATCAAGTTAAACGTTCTCGGAAATGGTATCCCCACACATTCTGTTGTCGGTACAAGGGAGAATCAGGAGGCGAGATTCAGATGTTTAAAAAGCGTTTTGCTTTATAATAGCTTTGAAATTCCGCTCTTTACATGGCATCAGGAGAAACAAAAGAATTGTGAATAAGTACTTAAAAATTCATTATACAGTTAGAAAAATTCACACCAAAGGTGCCTAGTATTCAGGAAATAGTTAATACCACAATTCTAATAAATTGTATATTTTAACGCTATGTATGTTTTCCATACTTATAGAAGGTTTCTGTTGTTTAACTTTGTACAAAATGTACTTCCAAGGAGGACAACACAGCCTACTCGTAGAAAATTCTAGTAATAAGTTTTATTACTCATGTAAGTATCTTAAACAGGTGCTCATTGCTACTTTTGATTTTCTAAAAAATGTCACCATGAAAATTTTTCCATGAAAAAAGTACTTGAGAATGGGAAGATTTGCTTGAAAATCCTCATGTTGCATCCTATCCTTGCAAGCTGTTGAACCTAAATCTAACTTAGGTATTTATTCAACTTTTTTATTTTTGATTGATGTTCAGACAGACAGACAAGAATTACTTTATGTATTAAAATTAATTTATGAAACTTATGAATGTAGGTAAACTCTATTTACAACCACAGAGCTAAACTAGATGCAAAAAGACTAGCAACAGTTCCTCCAAGTCAGTATTTGTTCCAAAATTTTAAAAAAGTTTGAAATAGAACAAAAATAACCCCCCTAGGTTTAAGGCTAAAAGAATTTGTAATGTTTGGCATTTTTTCTAATATTATAATTAATTTTGTTGCAGGTATCATTTGATGTTGCCAAAACTAACAGAAGAAAACTACAGGGTTATTCTTTTCGGTGTTCTCGACAAAGAAGCCAAGTTCGATGCGATGGAGGCTGCTCGAGTATGCTTCATGTGCCATGAGGTTACGCTGTCGGAGGATTGTTCTGCTGGCCAAATACTAATTCTTGACATAAAGAACGCTACGCTACCCATAGTGGCTCAGTTCACACCAGCCACACTCCAGAAGGCCAAGCTCTGTGTGTTGGTATGTACACTGTCGTGCATAAAAGTTGTCCATTCCCCTAGATTGCCATAGTATTTTTCCCTCTGTAAGGTTTCCATCTTCAGCTAACCAACTTTTGACTTCACCGGGCGGTATAAGTTCTCTAATAACTAGCCTGAAAGCAATTAATGGGCATAAAAATTAACCAATGAACAATTTAATAATCTATGTGAATGTAGGGGTGGTTTGGATACCCCTGTATGAATGTTTCGTTACGATTGGCACACAAGGAAAGGCTAAACCAATTACAAATAAAGCGGTCTTCTAGAGGAAGGGTGAAGAATTATTTGCATGTCTGGTTAAACTGAATGACAGCTACGACATTTACATATATGAGAGCTTTATCAGCATCACTATGGATACGAAGGTTAAGTTGTTGCTGCTACTAAAGGGCAATAACAAAGCCAGCAGTGTAACATGAAAATATAAGGTTTAAGTTGCAATGTTACCCTTCGGCAGTTCAGCCATATCTACTTTTGGGCAGGTAAGGCACCCTGCCAATCCAGTGGCTAGAATTATCCTAGAAAAACAAAGGTGGTCACCAGTTAGGGGTTGTGGCTAAATTTTGTCAGTACCTACAAGCAGCTCCTTTCCATTATGGGCCACATTTTATACACGCGAATATACCATGCTTGATGTTCAACTTATAGGCACCAAAAAAATTAAATTAGCCAAATAGAGCTTCTTTAAAATTGTCAGAACACACATAAGAAAATTATAAATATGTACTTGTAGGGCGTGACAAACTATTAATAACCATTAATAATTTCTACTAACAGCCGAACAGATGAAGATGAAATTAAAATAATTTACAGCCTAAAATAGTTGACGATACTAAGGCATAAAATTATACGTCTATATGATAAAATGGAAAAGATAAACCTGGTGGATAACAGCAGTTATTGGTCTAAATTCAAATATCTCTATTCAGGATTGGTCATTTGATACCTGAGTGAAATAGTCTAACATGGCTGCATTTTGTGTATTTCAGAAAGGTTTCAAGTGTCGAGTAAAGGCGTTTCATGTTCTGAATTGCCCATCCTACGCCCTTCCAGTGATTAACCTATTGAAGACAATGCTGAAACCGAAATTGGCAGCCAGGGTGAGTGTGTCTCGAAGTATTTGTTTATAAAACTAAGTTTAATTTATGAAAGAAATGTCATCATAGAAGTATTGTATGAAGTAGATTGAGCAACACTCACAATAAGTAACTAATATTTACCTATTATTTATATTGTTTTTGTTCTGATGCATGCTTTCTGCTACATAACCATCAAACAACTTCTAGAGCAAGTAGAATTATTTACATTCGATTTTTGGTCGTTTACTTTGGTGAGAGGGTTATGAAAGGAAGAAGTATTGCTTTGTCGGCTAGCTTCGGCAAGGAAGATAACTTCTGGGAAAGGAGAGACTCCTCTCTCAGGAGGTGGAGAGAGTAGATAAATGTATAAGTTTCGTTTACTACCTCATTGCTCTTTTATATTGCTCCACACAAAAATAGTTTCCCTCACTCTCTTCACGCCAAGTTCGCCAAATCCCACGATCAAACGAAAATTATTGAAATTTTTCAACTACCTATGCTTTAAAGTCTTCCAACTTTGCTCCCGTATCCTATTTCTCCTATACTCAATCGTCAGTGAAGTACGCCATCTACATTTTTCAAATTAACACGACTTCTGTCGCTCGGCAGATCTAAAGTACGAAATTATGACATGTCATGAGATCTCTATAACACGAAGTGCCATGTTACAATTGTTCGAAACTGAGCTCTTCGATAGACATATTTCTAATTCACGCCCATTTTCTAGTTTCCTCCAGTTTATTTTCTACACTGCCCTTTGTGAAAATTGCAACACCAAGAAAGAATTTCTCCAATAACTCCAAACTTTGTGGAAATGTAGAAGAGTGTGCAAGCAATGAGTCATTAGGTTTTCAGAGAGATGGGTTACACATAGGCAGAGCAGAGCCCTCTCGTGTCGGTCCGACAAGATCAGTGTTGCGCCCAGTGTAGTCAGTGTAGAGCCGTCAAACAAAGTGGAAACAAAGTGAGTGCCAGTAAGCCTCGTCGACGTCAAAGGGAGCCATTTTGGCATTTGTGTGAGTTCGAAAGGGGCAGAATCATCGGTCTCCGGGAAGCGGGTTTATCATACCGTGACATTTCGGCTCGTACAGGGAATGCTGCTACGACAGTGATGCGTGTGTGGAAGCAGTGAATAGATGAAGGTCGTACGCAGCGAAGAGCTGGACCACGGAATATGACCAGAGCACGGGATGACCGCCATCTTGTCCGGCTGGACATAACGGACCGTAAAGCTTCATCCACAGTGTTGGCTCGACGCTGGAGCACTGCAATAGGTGTGAATCTGTCTGCATCAACGGTTCGTCGCCGTCTGCTGCAGGTTGGACTGGTTGCATGCCTACCATTACGTCGACTTCCATTGTCCAGAAACCACAAGCTCTTCCGACTGCAATTGGCACGTGAACACCGTCACTGGGATGCTGAGTGGCAAAATGTAGTCTTTTCGGTTGAATCCCGCTTCAAGGTGCCCTACAGTGATGGCCGTATACGTGGTGAGCGCAACCTGGAGGCTGCATTGTTGAGCGGTATAGCGAACAAACACCAGGTGTGATGGTTTGGGGCTCCATTGGTTACAACAACCTATCTC
This sequence comes from Deroplatys truncata, assembly GCA_030765065.1. NCBI lineage: Eukaryota > Metazoa > Arthropoda > Insecta > Mantodea > Mantidae > Deroplatys > Deroplatys truncata. Next base: position 94,204,536 of record CM060986.1, on the reverse strand, counting down.
GCCTCCTAGGAATTGGGGGCACTTAACAGCAACCGATATCTAACGGTGGTTGTAAAGCCTGAGCTACTCCCCCTGCTTCAGGCATCTCCATAGGCCACATTTCAACAGGGCAATGCCCAGCCACATATTGCGAGCAATGTATAAGCTTCTTCGAAGAGCGACGCGTACCATTGCTTCCCTGGCCTGCATGTTCGCCTGACATGTCGCCCATCGAGCATCTCTGGGATTAGTCGGTCGGCACCTGGTAGGTCACGGTTCTGCAGTAACCAGTGTCACGAATTTGTGGGCTTGAATGCAAACTGCGTGGAGGAAACTCCCTCAGGAACTTATTTTTGGATTCAATGCCACGGTGTATAGCAGCTCTAATTGCAACGCATAGAGGCTACACCAGATACTGAATATTAGGGCTCAAAGGTCATGTATAGATTAGAAAAGTGTATTATTTGTTACTTGTTATGTACCTAACCTGTCGTATTAAATTCATTGAATTCATGCGTTTCCTTCTTGGTGTTGCAATTTTCATAAACGGCAGTGTAATCATGTGGTTGTTGATAGATTTTATTGAATCTCGTGATAAATTCTATGCACGTTTATTGATTCTCCTATTTTAGAAAGTTCTTGTTACTTGCATTTGTAATTATCGCATTATTCTCGCCTGATTACATTTTCTGTGTGCTTGGGTGGTTTTTAGACGCTTGGATTTTCCCTGTATTGTTCCCTGCTTCAGGCCCTGCACTTTTCTCCTCGTTTGTAATCTTTTGTCACTGAGTACATTGTTTGGACACTTGGCCTCCCCAACGGAGTATTGCCTCAAACTTAATACATTTACGTTCTTTATTCGCAACATTTGATGCTTATAGAATCTAATATGTATTATCTTTTATTAATAAGTTTCTTTTTTATTTCAATTACTTAAGGTGCTTTCTTTATTCTCTTCTCGTTCATTCATTCTTTTGAATATGTTCGCTATCGTTTTTATATTTAACCAGAAGCTCCAATTGACAGTAATACTCAAGTAGATTTAATATGTCATTTTATACGACACCCTCACCAAAGAATTACATATAACAGTATTTTATACGTTTTGTTGCTTATTCCACAAAGGATCAGACATAATATAAGTAGTCGCACTTTCAGGTGTCAGGATCCAATCTGGAAAATGTCCTTGGGAAGAGAATGGTGAATAATGGACATGGACAGGTGTTTCTTAGTCTTACTCCATTTCCTTCTCCTTCCATATTAGTTACCAATAAAAACTTACATGTGATACACAAGAATTTAATATTGTGTTCCCTTTCTGCATGCATCTAATCTGAAACCATTTTCAAGCAAATACTCTTTCTTGGTTAACTTTAAGTAAAGAGGAAAATTACTTAAACTACGAGGACTGTCCCAGAAGTACCTGACCTAACAAAGAAAACACAAAAATTTAAAACAAAAATCTTTATTTCTCTACATAGTCTCCTTTCAGCTCCATACGCTTTTCAATATCTTTGATACCCTGTTTATAGTGAGAACCGTCGAGTTCTGCAAAATGCTATCAACTGCAGACTCCACCTCTTCATTTTTGGCAAATATTTTACCACCAAGCCATTTCTTCAACTTTGGAAACAGAAAATAACCAGAGGGGGGCTAAATAGTCTTCCTCATGCGAATAGGGTGCATGAGGAAGAAATTTGAACTGTTTTGGCCATAGCGATAATGGATGTATGAACTGGTGTATTATCTTGATGAAACAGAACTTTCTTTTTCGCTAAATGCGGCCGTTTTTTCTTGATTACATCATTCAAACGCTGCAATAAGTTTGCATAGTACTCCCCATTGATTTCTTTTCCTTTTTGAAGGTAATCGATGAAAATTATCCCACGCTCATCCCAAAAATCTGACGCCATGTCCTTGCCTGCAGATGAAACTGTCTTTGCCTTCTTTGGAGCTGATTCTCCCCTTTTAATCCACTTTTTTGACTCTTCCTTTGTCTCAGGTGTGAAGTGATGGACCCATGTTTCATCTATGGTTATGAATCGACGCAAAACTCTGCTTTATTGGAGCGAAACATCACCACACACTCGACTGAAACATCATCATGACGCTGCGTTTGTTCCATTGTGAGTAAACGCGGCACCCATCTTGCGCACAGATTTCTCATGTTTAAATTTTGAGTCAGTATGCGATGTGCAACATTTCATAAAATGCCTACGATGTCTGCTAGCTTGCGTAATTTCAGTCGACGGTCATCCAATACCATTTTGTGAATTTTCTTCACAATTTCTGGCATGGTCACCTCATTTGGTCAACCACCGATGTTCGTCTTGGCAGCTCGTACGGCTTCTCGTTAACTCTGCCACCCAACACTTTACTATTGTAAACGAAGGAGCAGACTCCCCCAGAGTAGAATCTAGCTCAGCTTTAATATTGTTTGAACAAAGACCTTTCAAATGAAAGTATTGTATCACATAATAAGGACCAGTTTTATCCATGTTTACAATTTTTCTGAGAGCGTTCAGTATTGATGGTTGCCAAACAATTACTAAACAACGTAGCACCGTAAAACTTCAAACTTAAGCTTTATAAGGTTGGTTCTTTCTACCATAGTCATTTATTTGAAACAACAACCTATAATAACAATCTATACGTCAGGTCGGGCACTTCGGGGACTGCCCTCGTAAATGTTGATTTTTAATAGAAACAAATTGATTATCCAAATAAATATAATAATCTTAATAATTTTCATCCTGCGGAGATACAGCCATGAAGGGCCTTGATCTGCCAATCCGACTGCCGACTGCACAGTAGAGGTGGGTGATAATCCAACCGATACGGAGAGATTACGTGATCAGCATCACACATCCCCAGCCTGAATGTTTGTCTCTGAGACTGGGATCGCTGTCGACGCAGCTCCTCACTTTCCTCGCGAAGCTAAGTTGGCACCTGTCCTATACCCGAACACCTCCATGGGTGGAATCAAACCAGAGCTCCACACTCTAAATAAATATATACAAGTGACTATTAGTGAAATACATTTTTAGATTTCCGCACCCGCCCACAACGTCTGGGCCCAGTGTGTTACAGAAACACGCAGATTTAATTTGCTATACTTGATAATAGCTGACTTACCTGACGTACGGTTGAATTTTTGAACCGCGAATAACGATTTAATTGATTTAGTTTACCCCATCCCGTATTCGTTATTAAATTATTGAACGATTTATACTTTTTAGTGTTAAATCCATTACCCTTTATCCCTTAAAAATTTGTAATTTCATAAAGGCCTTGGTATTCCTAGTAAAGTGTAAAGCATCCCTTTATATTCCCACTAATGGGTATTAGGGATGGGCAGAAAATAACCTATAGCTTACCAAAGTAACGAATAAAATTAGTTACCCAATAACGGTCATCAAAGTAACGAATACATTTTAACATGTTACTAAAGTAACGAAGGCAACTAGTTATCACGTTAACGGTTTCTGAAGAAACAAGACGGTTACCGGGCAGGGAAGACATCATTCACTGCATGTGTGCAGCATTTTTATCGCTTGTCGGGAACTAGTTATTTCATATTCGTTTACAACTTGAGTTTTTCTCATACGGAGTTACAAGTACACTCGCTACGATATATGCTAGTAACAGCATCAAGCGGCATTCTACTGGCTTTTACAGGTGGAGTATACATAGCAAGGTGGAGGCGTGTGTTACTGCTTACTTTTTCACGCTTGCGTCCTGTTTTACGTGCACAGTTCTAGATTATTCGCATATGAACATATAACTTTAAGCAATAGCTTAACTGGTCATCAGTTATAATAACCATGTTTAAATATATAACTGTAAATAAAACCCATAAAAAAGTTTTAATTGCAACGCACTGTAAAACTCAAATACATTATACTTTTTACAGGACAGATTTACTAGACATTATTGGAATCATCATTCAATCTAAATATGCAACTAAATAAAACACTGTATTGCAAAACTTCTCCATGAAAAATTATTTTTAATATAATGTAAAACTGAAGTAAAAATATGTTTTACTTTAAAAAGGATACATTTACTAGACATTTTGATATCTGTCCATGCGAATGCTGCATGTAATTGGCCCCATTGTCTTCAAATGGCAAATGGCTTTCCACATACCCACAATTCTTCCAAGATGCACCTCCGAAATATCTGCATGTATTGCGTGAGCTACAGTTAACACACACCAATGCTTGGTCAAACAACAAAGGCTGAACGTTCCAGGCACACCCCTCCTTGCTATGTACGTACACACCCGCTGAGAAGGTTGGTAAAACGCCTCCCGAAGCTGCAGCGATTGCATAAATGGAAGCGAGTGTACATATTGGTATATTACAGGTATTGCTTATAGCTTCGAATATATTCACAGGCCACAGATAACAAGTCAATCAGCACCGCATTGCATTAAGATGGTTATTCACATATGATTATAAGTGCTTGAGTTTTTATACCTCGCGGGTAGATGAGTATGAATAAACAATTAATACAGTTTAGTGGCAAAATATGCTTAAACAACGAGCGTTGTTCATATTGAAACGTAGTTACATTTAGTCGTTTATGGTAACACTTACAGATAAAAGTTAACGCACTGTAACTACAACAGCTATAACCGTTACTCGAAAATAACTTTTGTCACATCCCTAATAGTCATCCATATTGGTGGATGTTGTATTGTTGAGTTTATTAATCTGTGCCCCCCGGAACAGTCTTGCACGTTTTGGAAATGTTGTATAGCCTATACATTTCAGCGGTGAAACAATAATTATCAAAATGGTTGAGTAATGTTTGGGTAATCGTAGTAGAAAAAATTTATAACTTTATGCTTTCTCTTTGGCCACACAGTTATCTGATAAAATAAAGGTTTTACATTTCTTCACACAATACAGAAACTCCTGGCATTAATACACAATGAAAGAAGACGAAGCTGGTAAATATGAAGATTCCTCACTTGCAAGCACTAATTGAAACATATGGAAATTACTAATCAAGGAAAATAATCTCCCTAGTTATCGGTTTTAACTAGGCAACAATGAGAACAGAGAACAATGTTCTCTGATCACAATTTTCTCTCTTTATATAATTATTTACTATACACAGGTAATGAACCTGGTTACAATATACAAAGCATTGCATATAAATCTTATCATTATAAGCAGATCTGAATTTTCTTTGTGTTGCTGCATTCTCTCCTTTATCGGGTGCTAAATCCTAATGATGTAATACAAGCTGCTTGGAATGGTCCTTTTTCTTTCTTTTCGTTTGTTTACACGTCTCTTATTTTGAAGAACAACAACCATTGTCCTCTCCATTATATTCTCAACGAAAAGTCAAAGCCTTCTACGACATGTTCTTGTAGGACACAATGTGTTTGTATTCTAATATACAGATCCTGTTAATCATTTTAGACTTTTAGTCAATTAAAATAGAAAGGTCTTAGAGTCTATGTTCGTCAGGAACAGAGATTTTTATTCTGAAACAATTATTAAAATCGATTCCATGGTCTCCCAGAAGGTTACCCTGCATATATACAGAATGTTTCTTTCTCTATTTTTGGATGTCTTAGGCACTCTTTTCATTGAGACGCCCTTAATCCTTTAATATCAAAGTTATCGAACTCTCATTTCGTTTTACACTTATGTTTCTACTGTTTTACATGACAAGTAAGCAGATTAAAATTAATTTTACAATTTACAGGTGCATATTCATCAACCAGGATACGAGTCATTGCAGAATCAGGTTTCACCAAAAATACTGCCCCAGGAGCTTGGGGGTGAAGCAGAATCTCTTCTAGATATGTGGGGTAAGTGCGAGGGATGTGTGAAACAAGATTCCTAGAGGACCGCTGACTTGGTGTAGCGGTCCCTATTCAAGCTTCTCAAAGCATAGGTCCTGGATTAGAATCCTGGCTGGGGTAATCTGTCTATATTTAGGACCGTTCCTTACCGTTCGCAGCCTAGAAGTGGATGTGATTTTGTTTCATGATTCAAATTATTACTATCGTATCTTTAGAACCTAGAATTCAGCAAGGTACAAGCACCATCAGTTGTCTCTCAAAACAGAGCCTCCTATATCACCATAGAAATTAAAGGGCATATACAAATGAAACAGAGTAAATATGTTTAGAAATACGTTATACAATATTTAAGAAAACTTTACGGCTCTATTTTTGGAGGGAAGCCAAAATGAAGGAATACCAACTACATATTCTAACGCCTAACATTAAACGTAAAACATTTACTTGCCATAAAAGAAACTATGCAGTACTACTTGATTGATCACCTTTATTGCTGATGGCTAGCATGCTAGGCTTCAAATTTAAAGATGACGGAAGGAGATTGGATTTTTTTAAACCACAATCATTCCCTATTCCGGGTTGGATTCCCAGCTGGGCTCCAGAAAGTTTCCTTTAAACAATAAGGTTTCTTGGTATTCCCAGAGTGGGTGTGTTTCTGTAGGTGTTATCCGTTATTTAATAGATTTAATGGAATAGAATAGATTCGATATTTTACAGGCAGATGAACAAGAGGGACATACTCCTACCTACCCACACTGAAGCCTTAGATTTATTCTACGATTTCCTCCCTGTTTTTCTACCCATAACCTACATTCTCTGCAGTAAAGAGTTGAATTTTAGCTCAACTTTTAGGGGAAATTGTGCTCTAAGTGAAAAGCTGGAATACGTTGGACCTGCCCAGAAGAGAATGGAGACACAGCTGAGGAAAATGAAAGAGCAACTATGCAAAGCTATCAGGGGTCTATGGTTTAAACTGGCAGAGAAAAACATTCGTGAGGTTCCAATAACTCATGTGTTGGTAAGTGGTTTAGTAAACATGTTGATAGTTCCTGATTTTACAGTTTTTTCATCCATTACATCAAAAACCATCCCCACTACAATTTCAAGTGTTTTACCAAGAGCTTTGGTATCATACACCGAAAAATTGAAAAATTAGTAAACTTTTATAAAGCTATAAGATAAACGTTTTAATTAAAGTAAAAAAGTTGACAAAACGCGAGGAAGTATTTAAACTGTAATATCGTTTTCTTCCTTGTGCATTTTAAAACTAAATCATCTCTGTCGGTTAATTTGGGTGCTAGAATAGTTTAAATAGGACATGGAGTTTATCTGCAGTCGCTTTATGTATTGCTTTTATTTAAATTTATTGAACAATGAAATTTTTCTTCAATTAGTTATAGTTATTTATGTCCATCACATTCCAGAGAAAGGAACACATTCAAAAAATTACTGGTAACACAAAAGTGAGGAAAGGAAAAGTAGTAATGAAGTTGTGAGGTAGAGGAATTAAATTTGCACAGATGTTAATTTTGCAGGATTTACATTTACACAACTATCAACTGTAAACTCGTGAGATGTTTCATTGATATTGCTTGAAAAGGGACAACTTTTCTCAGGGTATTTTATCTCTTTAGAGTGGATAAATGAATAATTACTTAATTTTTTCTAGGATATGCGATAGATCCAACTTTAAGTTATATCTTATAATCGCTCTAAAAGACAGAGACTTAGTGTTGTAATATGGAAATACACATTGGCAATTGCACTTCCACGATGACCAAGTAATAATTACAGAGGTTCAACGGCATTTAAATCACATGATTAATCAAATTGAATGCACAATATAAAAATGAAGACTGCAAATGAAAGTCAAAATTTAATGCCTTATTGTTGAAATATAATACGATTTAATTCTAGACAACACCACTGCATTTCAACGAATCAATTACACTACCCGACCTAATTCTCTCAATCTCACTGTCTTAAGTTTGTAATGTACTGGATTCAACAATGGATTGAAACGGATGATAACTCTTCAAGCTGTGAAAGTTGTCTTGCTATAAAAGTTTGCCCTTTGATTAACGAGTGCAAAGCACTCAAATAACAGATGAGCAGTGTCGCATCCCCTGCTTCTACTACATGCAGCTGGGATGGAGGTGCAGTCCCATCTTGTACAGGTATCTTCTGAGGGCGCAGAATCCTGTAAGAAAATTTACCATGCAGATAATTGCTTTCTGATTAATTTTAGCTGTTCTTGCCAGCAGTTCTTGCCAGCAGTTTATAAACCTCTCGAATCTGAGCCTTATAATGTATAAAACCCAGTTTAGAGTTCCAGTAACTCTTATGAGTGCTGATTATCCATTGGATGGTCTTAAAGACAGTTCCAGGAAGTGTATCTGAGTTGCTTTCTTTTGATTGTCTGGAATCTATGTCCTGGCACCCATTTCAGATAAACCGAGCTATGTGCAACCATTGTCATGAAAGACTCGCGGCTCTCCAAGACTAATTTTGATCTGATCAATAAACTATGAGGAGTCTGCTTGCCTTTATGGAGTAGCAGAATATGTCTACCTTTCACAAACACTAGCTAACATATCAAATATCTCAGCATATAGAACAAGGACAATTTAATCCAAGTTAAATTGCAGCTCGGTGGAATTTCCATGCGGTCCATCACCTGTATCTGGGGTGCTTTTGGAACCATCAATATACCAGACTGAATCTTCACTCTAATCAGGTTTTACGTGGCCTTTCTGATAGTGAATGTTTTATCAACCATAATACTTGATTTCAAAATGTCATTCCTCATATTGAGTATCGGTCATACATCATCCAAATACAGTTCGAAACCATCTAAGTTATCTAATTAGGAAGCTTCTGTTTGCAGGCTTAGATCATTGGAAAACCAAAAGATGCCGAGCCTCAACCCAAATGGGAGAGGAGCGAAGCCTAATAGCACTCCCATGGCGGGGGGTTGCCCTTGCAGAAGACTTCATAACTTGCTAAGTTCAACCTTGCGTTCCTTTATTTCTTGCTACAACAATAGATGACATAAGAGAATAACATTTTAACTAAAGTAGTATGCATCAAATATATAACGAATGAATAAATGAATGAATGAAGCCTGTTGTATCCCTTTAAGGTCAAAAGTCTACCTGTAGAGGGGTACAGCTCTTTTATATATGTCTTGTGGTGAGCTACTCCTTAAGAAGTAATCATGGGTCGTGGACATTTTTCTGTGACACTGGTATCTGTCTGTTACACTGTTTTGTATCTACATAATGCACTATCACACTGATAACTTTTGCAGTGGTTGTTGTGTTGTTATGTAATCTGTTACGCTGTCTTATATCTGTCTGTTATAATGTAGTGCAGAGTTGACTCTCCATCTCTCTCCAACTCTTCTTGCATCTGGCGAATCTGGACCACTGGGCCCCTGCTTTTTCTTTGAAGAGGTCTGCCCATCTGCATCTTGGTCTTCCGCGGTGTCTTGTGCCTGTACATAGGTCCTACATGGTTGCTTTTATCGTCCACCTGTGATCCATTAGTCTTGCGATATGGTCCCTCCCCCACTTCTATACTTTTCCTGGTGGCTTGTTGTGTGGAGTCTGTTGATGATGACATCTTTTGAAGAGTTGTGTTTGAAATTTTGTCCTTTAGAGTTATATCTGGTATAACAAATATATATGATAGGATTTAATCCTCTGTCTTGTCAAAAATGTTTATACAGGTCCAGAAGATTGTATGAGCATTGCAGTTATGAAGGTTAAATGCTCTCTACAAGTCGATGTCTGGTCTATAAAGAGGCCAAAGTATTTTAGTTCTGACGAATAGGGTATTCTTTCACCGAATAGATTTGATTACTTTAGGGTGCCAATGAAACAATCAATCATACAATCATTCTGAAAACGCAATGTACTAGTAACTTAGACATTAAGAAATCAACAAACACAGGAAAACACACAACTAAATAGGTAGTTACACTCTTTAATCTGGAATACAAATAGCAGAAAAACTAAAATAAACATATAAGTAAATGAGGTCTTCAAATTTATTCAGCCTTTGCCGCCAGTCGGTTGTCTGTGCATGAGTGAATACTCTGAAGCAAGTTTATCACCAACCCTCTGGCAGAGGACTAGCAAACGATGAATGGAAGAATGGATGTTAACAGTCACGAGGTCACCTTAGTGAAACAGGACTAGCATCGTACCTTTTCAGTATTTACATCTAGAACTTCTTTCGCTTGTATCTCGTAAATTCGCAATCTGAGCATGTATGCTGATAGGTAGCTCAAATAATTGGACGGTTTTTGTAGCGTGCAGTGTCTCGCTAATGGCACAACCTTAACTATTTTTTAATAAAAACAACGAAGTAACGTTTATAAATATTTTAAAGTGTTTAAGTATTTTAGTTGCCTTTCCTTTTTTGTTAAATTAAAAGCAACTGGTTTTTGTTTTTTTATGTGTTTTGTTTCGGGACTTGATGAAATTCTGGGCAAGAATGGAGAAAATAATTCACACAGTGGCTAATATTGTAACGATAGGCTCCCCCTCGTATCCTCCAGTTAGGAAATAGCACTCAACCATGCAAATTCTGTGGTCAGTGGTCACTTCCATTTTGCGAGCAAAGAATGTCCAAAATGTCCTAGTGAAAAGCAGTTCTGCACCGCCGCTTTACAGCAATTTATTACAAAGTCGGAAACGCATACAATCCGAGGTTCAATTCCGAACTTCCCCTTTGAAAAGTCGCCTCCAAGGTGTAGTAGTTACCATGCTAGCCTCTAGTTCCCAAAGGTCGCGGGTTCAAACCCGGCGGAGGGGATGGGTTTTTTGGGCGTAAAAATCCTTAGAATGGCTTCCTTCGGAAGGGAAGTAAAGCCAGTGGTTCCGTGTCGTAGATTTACGGCACGTAAAAGAACCTCAAGCCTGATAAAGAGGCCTCTGAGCAAAATTACCATTCTTTCGCGCCCAATATAGAATGGGACGCTAAGCACCACAGCAGTTAAAGATCGTTCATAAATAAAAAAAGGAATTTTGAGACAAGGGGCTGGCTGAACTAATAATGACGTCTTTATTTAAACCGACTGGCAGTTAAGGTCTAATAACTCTGAAAATTCGTTATATGAAAATATTCAGTAGACATCTGGGAAATTAATAAAAGAAGTTAAAGAACAAATGAAGTGTCACTGAAATGGAAATTTGGCAAAAGTTGTTATGGAAATATTTGAATTACTTCATTAGGGATATAATTTTTCATACAAAAAAATGGTGTAATTACTTCCACTATTGACAGCATAGAAGTAATACAAGTAAGATAGTATGGACGCTTTAGCCCAAATACAAGAGGAGCTTTAGCTAAAGAAGATCCTAGAATGGACTTTAATAGAGTGTAAAAGAAGGAAAATTCTAAGAAGAGCTTGGATGGACAATAATAGTATCAGCTATGGCTCATAGGAATTATAAAAAGGAAGAATCGTAAATACTGTAAACTGAGATGGACAAACGAACTTCTGTAACGCCCAATATAGAATGGGACGCTAAGGACCATAGAAGTTAAAGAGAGTCCATAAATAAAACTCAATTTAATTTTGACAAACGACCTTAGTTTTGTATAAGTTTGCATAATGCTTACATAGCTTTATCTATACGCTCTTGTTTCAGATGCCTGGAAGAAGAAACTCCACTCCTACCGCGATTGGTACCTGAAGGAAGATGGTTACAAAGCTGATGAATCCAGAAGGCCTGGAAAAGCCATAACCTGCGGAGAGCTATTTGGAATTGAGGGTTCCTTCAGGAAACTCTCTGTGGACTAACCTCGATTTTGTATTATAATTACACGGTTATAATTAATTAGGTTAAGCAAAAAACACTGTCTTTCAGAACTTACTGAAGACTGCGAAGCTTTGAAGAAAGTTGCTTATCCTTGAAGAGTTTAGTGACGTACATAAGAAGTGGTCATAACAGAATCCAGCGTTTATGTTGGTACTGAAAAAAACTAGCCCCACCTCTGCCAGCATCCTCCTTTGTTCCTTTAGCATAAGTTTAGCCACTGGATTTGCAGGGCATTTTACTTCCCTCTAGGTATGGCTAAAGGGTAACATTATAGCATAGTTGTCCTTGTTCTCACAAGAGGACTACCATTAAGATAATGTTTCATTAAATTTTGGAGCAAAAACAAAGTATAAAATAATAAAAGCGTATAAATAAACACGACGGTTAGGAAGATTTAATTTTTTGTTCTTTTAATGTACCTACTTAAACTTTTGTTTTATAGTACTCTATGCATATCTTATTGTCGTTCGATAGCGGCAATAACTTCAACATTCGTCTCTATGTCCCTGAAGAAAGCTCGCATATAAACGCCGTGCGTACTAGCTGTTGTCCAGTTTAACGACACATGCAAATACAGGTTGAGCCAAAATACTTCGAACTACATGCGCGGTGTTTTCGCTATCCCCGTCCTCGGCACTCGTTGCCGTCTGCTGCTATCATAGAAAGATGCGGATGAAACCATACAACATTTTTTAGAACTACGTTTAAACGCTTTACTTACTAACTTTATGAAAGGAAATGCTGAAACTGGCTACCGTCGTTGTCCATAAATTTTTGGCCTCTTTAGGAAACTATCCATCATGGAATTTTTGGGAGGAATTTTTCAAACCATGACCGATGTTGTCTAATGTTTCTTGTAAAAACCGAATGTCATCTTTTAGATTTCCTAGCCTGAACACTTCCTGTGGCCTGAAATTTACTGTAAAGTTCATGGATTGTTGAACGGCATGGAACTTTTAACTGGAAATATTTCTGCAAATCGTACTTTCACTTGGCGAGCTACCGAGTTAACAGATACGAATCATAAATAAATACATGCTGTGCAGTAGAAAACATAAACTGAGCCATAATCTACTTTGTGACTAAGTACAGGACAAAATAATAAATAACTCGTAATAACTGAACTACATCACATCACCGTCAACTCAAAACTACACTTCGCACTGTACATGAAAACCACAACAGCGTGACTCTGTTTATAGCAGTACGTTATCACGTTTTAACATATTTTTACACGCCCAATGGAAAAAAACACCGCGCAGTCGGTAATAGTCTTCATAAAATACCCCTCCGGGGCAACTTAAAACATAAATTTTAAAAGCCAAACCTACATACCCTGGAAGAATTGAAACAAAATATGCTTCAGGAAATTTCTCAACGTGAACTACGCGAGTGATGGATAGTTTACCAAACAGGTGCCAATAATGTATGGACAATGACGGTGGACGGTTTCAGCATCTCCTTTCGTTAAGTTGGTAAATAAAACCTTTAAAAATAGTTTTAAAAATGTTGAATGGTTTCTTCCGCGCCTTTCTATCATAGCGGCAGACAGCAACGAGCGCGGAGGACGCGGACAGGAGAAACACCGCGCAGGCGGTTCGGAGTCTTTTGGCTCCTCTGTAATTCTTCACCCCTCTCTCTTGAAGGCCGAATTAGTTGTTTTGGTTTAGGCTTCCTTGAGTACTATTTATAGAGTATTCCTTTCATAGTGGCGGTATTCGAAACACCTCTTCGTTTAACATGATTGTGACATCGCTCATTGGCTCATTTTATGTCCCTAAATTGTTTTTCAGGGCAGACTCACAGAGAACTTGATCGGTTGGGTGGTTTGTTAGCTTACGGAGGGAAACACACTATTGCGATCTAGAGGAATGGACCACTTTTTATGCACGTCAATGTACGTTGACTATATTATTGTTAAGAGACTCTAACAATGTTTCTTTATGATGTAATAATATTCAGATAGTCTTAAGGGGGCATGATGAACAATGTAGGACTGCAACAATATATCATTTACTCATGTGCTCTAGAACAAAGCAATGCACTAATGCCGCACGAAGTCGTTAGCTCCATGTATGGGCGCGTGGCTGATGTGTCTCTCCCATTTGTTGTTTCCGCTTATTAGGAACGAGATGCGAGGATGAATTACACTTTTAACGTCATCTTCTGGATATTATGAAAAAATGAAAACATTAATTTCTGCAAAGTATGGTACAATTAATTATTTAAAATTACTTAAAACCTACAACACATATAACATCAACCTGTTCCACACTTCTACCACAAATAGTACCCTGTCTCGGTTTTCATGAATACCTCCCAATTGATGTTACTTCCAACTGAGTGTGCATATCGTCTTACCTCAATGAATGTTTGTGGCAATGATAATCGTACTGTATTTGGCATTTCCTTACCTTCTGGGCAAACTTCCTCAGGAATTTTGCTTCCTCGGGGACTGTGATGTACAGTTTTAGAATTTGATTCACGTATGTAGAATGCATTCAGTGAATAATAGATTATAGAAAACAACTGCAGGGTACACTTGGGTGTGTAAAGAAGCCCCAGTATTTTGAATAAGTTCAAGTAAATAAACTCTATGATACCTTTTGAGGTGCTTTAAGATTTTACTGTTTCTGGTTTTATAGTAATTCCTATTGCTTCATCTATTGCATTCTGGGACATTATTCCTTATCCGGATAGGAGCTTCGAATGATTATGAAGGATTTTTTTTTGTAAAATGAAAAAAAACTCCTGTCGTCTGCTATGCGATGGCAGACATGTTGTAAGTGGCGATTGCCATTTTCAGAAAAAGAAATGTGGCCAACGGAATGTCGCGAGGCAATGCAGAAGTAGCTAAATGGGCACGAGACAAAGAGCGTGGGTACAGTTAGTTGGAATACCCCATTATGTAATCAGTAAGGAGTAAGATGGCGTGTCAGAAGTGTGACTAGCTCTTAAAGGATTTGACCATCGCTTAAAGCCCACTTACTGTATTTCCATATTCCCTTTGCAACAACACAGTAAGATCATTTCTGCAAACGTTTGTCTCGGTTAACATGAAGTAGATGGAAAATAAGCGTTTGTAAAAGTACTTTGTACAAGAGTAAGGAAAGTCATCTGAGTGCAACACATCACACCTTTTTTATTCCGCAGCCCATTAAAACAGCTGTTAAAAACGCCATTTTACTGTGCTGGGTAGACTGTTATATACGTTAGTATCGACTATTCCTCCCATATACAAAATTAACCATACATTTTTGGGGGTTACAGTTTTATTCTAATTGCGAACTTCCAGACTAAAATAACTTCCATGTTTAAACGCTTCTTACAGGAGTACTAGGTACTACCGTAAACTCACGCTAGTGCGGAACTGCTAAGTGGTTAGATGTATTTTCTCTTGGTGGAAGTACTAAAGAGGTTTATTGTTTGTAGAGACTTATTTCCCTTTCAGATTTTGCCAGTACAGATTCAGTTCTGCTAATTTTGCAGTGGAATGTTGGTAGTAAAATCACAACGACTGCAAAGCCACCCATTGTCCCATCTGAGATGCGTGTTCTGCTAGATGCTGTGTACCGTGCGATAAGTGAACAAAATTGGTGATATATTTCACAAATGACCTTAAACACCCTGAGTGATTACCATATTATGACTCCTAATTACTTATGAGTAGATTATAATAGACAGAGAAATTGTTAATTGTGATGTTATCAAATAATAAATTGAAGTGTGTCGACATATTAATTCACATCACAATGGCGTTTGGTATTAACTGAGAAGCGCTTTCGAGAGAGATGTTTCATTTTCACCCCTGACCGACTGATTTCTCGTTCAATCCCTGGCCCCCCAAAAGTAATTCAGTAGATGATTTTTCTGCCCTCTGCTGGGAAAACTTATGACCTTGGTTCTTGAATGTACTGGCATCTGTAGTGAAAATTGGGAACTCATTTGTCTTCTGTCTTCTTTTGATTGATAAGCTGCATTAAGTAGTCTGTAGGTGGTATTTCAAAATTCAAAATATTCTTGATGTTAAGATGAAAGAAAATCTTTTCCCAAATTTCCAGTTGTGTAGGAATCTGTATAGGTTTTAATAATTTTATCTCTTGTCCTATTCATGGTTACTACTCCAAAAATGGTTGGAAACTGCTGATTTATCTATTTGTTTTAGTTTTATATTTCTCTGATGTTCACTTAGCCTTATTTTGAAATTTCTTTTTGTTCTACCAATATACGAGCCTTGGCAATCTTGACATGAAATCTGATAAATACCTGACTTTTATGTTAAGATTGCCAAAGCTCATATATTGGTAGAACAAAAACAAATTTAAAAATAAGGCTAAGTGAACATCAGAGAAATATAAAATTAAAACAAGTAGATAAATCATAGAAGAGAGAAGAAATAAGACAGATGAGTTCCCAATCTTCACTACAGATTGCAGTAAATTCAAGAACACAAGATCACAACTTTTCCCAGTAGAAGGCAGAAAAATAATCTACTGAATTACTTCTTTGGGGTCAGGGGAGTGAACGAGAAATCAGTCGGCCAGGGCTGAAGATGAGAGAAACATCTCTCGAAAGCGCTTCTCAGTTAATACCAAACGCCATTGTGATGTGAATTAATATTTAAGGACTCAGTTCAATTTATTACTTACGAGTACTTTACAAGGGAACAGTGATTACCAGGAGGCGTATATTTGTTAAGTATTGGAGCTCCTACCCGTATAAGGAATAATGTCGGCATTCTGGTAATGAAAGTTCTAGCGAAAAACAAAGGATTATCAGTTGAGGTTTTACTCTTATTTGTTCAGGCATCTAAGTATATAGATATAAAAAAGATATCTTAAAATATGTAGCAACAGAAAAGAGCTAAAATAAGCACAATTGAGTGTATGGAGTTGTGCCGATATAATGCTCAATGGTTTATGTTGGTAAGGAAATACTAAATCGTCTCTGCCACAACCAGTCCCTACCTCTTAATTGGTTCTAGCACTCCATTTAACGTTTGAATTGCTCCCCACCTTTTCCTTCGATCCTGAGCCTGAACCGACATGTGTTCATAGGTTAGTGTTTGAGTGTCAGACTTTTGACGCCAAAGCAATTCGAGAAAGACTCTTCCAGGGGTTGATGTGGACAGTCGTGGCGAAGCATGCTTTTCAGCCATACAGTTGAAATGTTGCCGTACTCGCCACTCACCTAGGCCTGACCTTTATTCACTGGCTAATGTATGGTCGGACTTGAATTCCAGTCAATAAGAGATTTGTTCACATAGGGCTGGTATAGAGCACAGGTAATAAATATGTTCTGCCAAGAATACATGAAGAAAATCACGATAGGAAGCATTGGCGTATTTTCGTGTAATTGACTATACACGCTCAGTGTACTATCTTTCAAGAAAGATTTTAGCCTGTTGCTCACTTGGAAGATTTCTGTCGCTATATTAACCCAGTATGGCGAAACATGGACTAAATATCACAAAACAAGTTACAATTCTCTTGCTGCTGAGCTATTAACTACATGGAATTGGCAAAAAAACGGAAAACACGTGGAATGAGGATTTTAATTGAACCAACATCTATGTTATATATAACCGACACAGTAGCATCTGTGTCGTAGCTCATTGGTAAAACGTACGCTGTTTCGAGTGTCCCGAGAGTTCAGGGTTCGAATCCCAGCATGTGGTCGTACTTTCTATTCTATCTTTTCACCTTGTAAGACGCAGTAATAAACAAATTTACAGTTCTCTTGTAGCTAAGTTATTACTACACGATAAAATCAAGATTTAATTTTTGTTTTTCATTCGTTGTTTCCATAAGTTACTTGCTTCAGGAGAAATACATTATCTATAAATCTGAAATGTTTCAGAAATTAATTTATTTCTTCATATATGGTGTGATCTCAGTTATGAAATAGCAGTTGTTTAGTTTGCTTTTTAAGCACCATTATCCTTAGCTATCGCCTTCTTTTTGTTATTTATAAAAAGTGGAGTAACTATATTATAACTAGCAGTTACACAGAATATACCTTTTCAGTTTTATGCATATATCCATCGAACTATACACAATTATATTTGCAGTTTAAGTTTGCCTTTCTCAAAATGAGAATTTATCAGTTTCTTGTTATTTTATGTAGTAGCTTATTGTTGTACCCAGATGCATTCTATGCAGCATTTAGAAGTTAATTACATTAAAATTATCATTCAATCTTCTCGCATTTTCTTCGAAATCATGTAGTAATGACTTAGCTGCAAGAGAACTCTAAATTTGTTTTTTACTGCGTTTTACAAGTTGAAAATGTTGGAATAAAAAGTATGACCACATACTGGGATTTGAACCGTGAACCCTCGACACACTTGAAACCGTGTGCGTTTTACCAATGAGCCATAACAGCAGATGTTAGCAGTGGGTTATATATAATATAGATATTGGTTCTATTAAAATCATCATTCCACGTGTTTTCCGTTTTGGTTTTTTTTTCTTTCTTTTTTTTTGCAATACCATGTAGTTAATAGCTCAGCAGCTAGAGAATTGTAACGTATTTTGTAATATTTAGTCAATGTTTCGCCATACTGGGTTAATATAGCCCTAGAAATCTTCGAAGTGGGTGACAGTACAACCACGGCAATAGGATCTACGATCACGGTCGATTTAGTTTTCATACCGTCTACTCACGGAACGCCTAAATAGTACTGACCAGCGAAAAGTATACATTTATTTTCTTGAAAGATAGTACACATGCATACACATTTAAACAACTGAACAACTGCAACAATAAGGAAAATAAAACCTACTTTATTTATCTCAATTTACAGATATATGGATTGGTGAATGGGGAACACCAGTCAACTTGTGCTTGTACATGTATTGTTGGTATAAAATTATCAGTCAAACCGCCAACATAATTAACAATGAGGCTAATGAGCGTGAACGTTAACTATTAATAAACAAAAGGAGAAACTGCTCAACACTCGCCCAATCGAAGTTAATGATAGTTTAAGACTTACAAGGCTAAGAAAGAACTGCTTGCTTGAGAAAAATGCATACCTCTCAATTATATGGTTAATAGAAGTGTTATTTTATATCTTTTGTAATTTGAACGATTTATTTTAGAAATCTGACACCAGAAAGAAGTAATGCAATGTAATTATTTTGTTCACACATGCAGTATTCAATAATGTCTAAAAGCAGATATCTTATTTCATTTATTTAAATTACAAATTCAAAACGTATAAATATTCAACATTGGGCCATTTATGAAAGAATGCTTAAATAGACCATATAATAGGAAGGAAGATCGAGTTTGTATAGCATTACCAAAACATCATTGTATTAAATATATACTTACTATGTAATGTCACAACCGTTTCCCTGTAATATAGAATTTGAGATACGCCGTGTCTTCTTTTCATATACATAGGGTCACTCTGAGCTTTGAGAATGGGCAACAATGAGTTATGGTAAGCCAAAGCAGGTTTTCCTACCTTTATTTTGAAGTTCAGAAATTAGCTTGCGCAAGCCTGTGCGCTCCAATAATGTGCAATCAGCACTTCTGTGCATGTGCATGCAGGTTTGTTACACCATACGCTGGGATGGATCTCAAGCGAGAGCACTTCCATGGCTTGAATTTCTTTGAGTTTACAGTCCATTTAAGAAAGATAGGATGTCTTGAAAGACTGCATTGGGCATTTGGGGATTTTTGCCGGTCGCAGTCATCCTTCCTACAGTCCATATCTGTCCCCATGCAACTGTTTTTCTATTCTTTAAAATCAAAGTAAAAATTCGAGGTCACGATTTGAATCACCTCAGCTGCAGTATTTGCACTCTCTCCAAAGAAGACGACGCTCGACATTTCATAAGTGCTTTGAAAGCATGAGACATTGAATAAATACTGAAAATATGCAATGATCAGATCTAAATTTTAAAAAGTTCATTGCATTCATTCTCAAAACTTTCAGAATGACCCTCGTATTTCCCTTACGTCTATTTCCTAAGTAACCATTTCATAATACTAACCATGTACTCGCAACGGCAGCAAAGCACTCAGAGCAGAAATAAACAACTTGTTTAAAAAAATGTAATGTGTTGCATTCACATGACCTTCTCTACCCACTCTTCAACAAACAATTTTTACACAAGTTTGTTCTTATATCTGTTTCATGTTAATCAAGCTAAAGATCTGCAAAAACTATTATACTACGATTTCGTTGCAGGTACAAGGGAAATACAGTGGGCTATGTGATGGCTTTAAAGTGCGGTTCTCTTTGCGTAACCACGAGAAAAAGAACAACAAATAGCGACTTAACAGGTTAAAAAATTACGAATTTTTAAGTCAAAACAGAATAGAGAATATGTTCGGAATGAATGATGCCACAAAAAAATCTATTGGACATAAATTCTGTGTCTAAGTTCTTCATTTTTATATCGTAATTTTCTTATCAATCTCTTGCGGTTTACAAATTTTTACTTGCCATGAAAATATCTTAAATATATCGTGTTTTAATTAAAATCGTTAGACAGATTTAAGAAAACCAAATATAACGATAATTCTTCCACGTATAGGATACTATGAAGTAATGGGATTTTATTTTAAATCTTGTGTCACAGCCATGGAAGACGCTGAACTTCAATTACCAAGCCTTGTATTTTATCGACTTTTTATGTTTTAGTTAGCTGTCCGCACACACGATCATTTTAGGAGACATTTATTGGATTCAGTGAGCATGCATTTCTGGTGAAATATCGGAATAGAGCGGTTGATTGAGATGTAAAACTTCCTCGTTTACCCGGTCAATAATGTGTAAAGCTCGCATTCAGGCGATCCCTTCTATTCCCGTCGACTGCCCACTCTGGCCTTGGGGTTTTCGTGATTTTCACTGGTCGGTAGACGAATTCTGGTTTGTTTGCTTCTAAGTTTCGTGGAATATACCGGTGGCGGACAGATGGCACGGATGCTTACTGAATGCTTACTCGATGGAAGATTCATTGCCCTTTATAGTCAGCTACAGCAGTGGGACTGGTCTTCAAACCTAAGCGTCTTTGTAGCCTCTAAGTAGGTCTAAATTTGCTAGGTGTCCCCTCCGTTGTGTAACTCAACCTAACCTGCTATAGAACATTGAATAGTAGAGAATAGAGAAACTAAAGTATATAGAGAAGGAGTCTGGAACAAGAAGTGGAACAATCTACAGACAGAAATTTTGGCATTATAAATTTTTGAGCAAGTAACAAAACATTTATAGCACAATCGCACAACTACGAGGGTCGACCAATAGTTATTTTCTGTATTTTATAAAAAAGCATTACTACACACAATTGATCATGCTGAATTAATTTTATTTATATTTTACAATCCTTCTGTTTCTTTTCTATATAGTCTATATTTATTTCCAAGCATTTTTGGGGACGTGACACACGTTTTTCCAAGCCAGTGTTGCACCAGGTCGGATCTCCTGTGCTCGCAACCAGCTAGCTGTTCACTGATTTGACTTCATCATCGGTGTTAAAAGTGCTGACCTCTGAGTTGGAGGAACATGTGAAAATCACTTGGGGCAAGCTCCGGTGAACACGGAGGATACGAGAAAACTTCCAAGTTGAATCTTGACCTAGGCGGGGTTCAGAAGATTCAACTGGGAGGTTTTCTCGCATCCTCCATATTCACCAGATCTTTACCCAAGTGATTTTCACATGTCCCCCTGACTCAATGTTCTTCTTGCATTTTAACACCGTGACGAAGATGAATCAGAAGTGAACCAGAAGTCGGGTTCTGTGATCGTAACCAACTGTTCACTTCTGATTGATCTTCGTCACGGTGTTAAAGTGCTTACCTCCATGATGACCTTTGAGTCAGGGAGACAGGTGAAAATCACTTGAAAAAAGATCTGGTGAATAGCAGGATGCGAGAAAACTTCCCAGCTGAATCGTCTAAGCTCTGCCTGGGTCAAGATTCAACTTGGAAGTTTTCTCGTATCCTCCGAATTCATCAGAGCTTGCCCAAGTGATTTTCACAAGTTCCTCCAACTCAAAGGTAAGCACTTTTAACACCGATGATGAAGTCAAATAGTGAACAGATGTTTGCGAGTACAGGACCTGACCTGGTACAACACTGGCTTGGAAAAACTTGTGTCACGTCCCCCAAAATGCTTGAATCAATGTGTTGACTATGTAGAAAAGTAACAGAAGGATTGTACAATATAAATAAAATTAATTCAACATGATCAATTGTGTGTAATGTTTTTTATAAAATAGGAAAATTTACTTATTGGACGCCCCTCGTATAGGAATGGTAAGAGGTGAAGGAAAGTGAATAAGGCAAAGGAAGAATTTAATAAGAGGGCTAATGAAGAAGGTAAGTAAACAGGGAAGAAAACATTATGTCACATTGAAAAATCTAAATAAAAATGACCAACTTAAAATGTTTATATAATTACACAATAGCAAGCATGTTAGCAGTGTAGAATACTAAACTCTGTAAGAAGAATTTTTACGTATTTAGTAGCAAAACTGTATATATGTTTGTAATCAACAATTGTGTAAATAAATTCATTCATTTATACTATATCAATGCTTCCTTGGCTACTTTTAAAGTGAGAGCAAATAGTTCATTAAGTCTCTCCGTAACATTGGGCTGGAATTAAATTAGGAATAGCTTTCTTCCAGCAAGCCTTCGTCTGTGCTCTGTGCAGAAGGTTGTTTGTGACTACCGCTGCAGTTTTACGTTGTGAGACATCTACTGCCCTCTAGTGTGTATTATGAATATTCTTACCGCATGTTCACTGCGCTCACTGTGCAAAATGTATTTGTAATTATATGTAAAGTAAGCAGATGGCGTTTACAGTGCACCATATTTCTACTGCGATAGTCAAGTTGCACGTCTTCCTGAAGATCTGGGGCCTTAAATGCAGCATATTTATTGCACATCTCTGCCAGTTTCTAAGGTCAAACTACTTTTTAAAAACCAGATATGTTCACATTATTTTCTCTACTATCGTTTAAATGAGCATAGCTTCTAAAATTATTCTTGCAAATTCTTATTTTTTCTATCTTCATAATGTTAATCGAGATAAACGTTTGTAATAATGGTTTCATTACAAGAGTCTAAAGCGATTATCAAATCTTTTAAAAGCGTGTCGCTGGAGTCTTTGAAATTGCACACTTTGTATGACATCCCGAGAAACAAATGAGCCAGCACCGCAAAACATTTCAAAGTATAGAAGATTCCAATTAAATAATGTATCTGGAAAATGGCTAGTGCCATATAAAGGTTATTTTTTTTAAAAAAAATATTACGTTTTAAAGAGATGTATGTATTTTCGTAGTAAGTTTCTGTCCATTTCTTATGGTTATGAAAGCTAAAACGTATTGTATTTTAATCAAAATGGCTAGTATTTTTGAGAAAATAAAAACTAACGAAAAGTTATCCATATAGTTTGTTATGGGGGATTTCTCGGAAATCTTCGTATCGCAGCCTTGAAGGATCTTGAATTTCAGTACCAAGTTTGGTATTTATACAACTCTTTCTTTTTAGTTTTACTCTTCACTAACATACATACAAACACACGCGCGCGCACATACGCGCCGGGACCTTTTCTGAAATTACACTTTTGGGATCAGGCGGTCTCGAAGTATTATATATATGTATATGCGGTGAAGTCTCAAAAATCAGTTTTGGGATATACTGCAATATTTCTTCTAGCTCCTAGGTGGGTGGTAGGGAAACTAAAGCGCGACAAACTTTCTAGGAGATCCGTTTAAACTTACAACATGGAATATTTACAAAACGGCTATGTTACGAAAAACTTCAAGACACAAATTTTACAACATTATAATTACTTTACATTTATCCTGCATTAAGTTTTGTCTACATTTCCGCATTCAGAAAGTCTTGGGTTTGATCCCTGGACTGCGCACTCTGACCCATGGGTTTTTTCGGGTTTTTTCCGGGTCTCTGGAGAATGCTAGGTAATGGTTTCTTTCACCCCCAAATTCCCTGTTCCTCCATTTTGTTTCATTAATCATTTCATATATACTTCACCCCGTCTTGGTCTCCTTCAGGATTGGAACTGTCGCCGATGGTGTTTCGGTGCAGCGTTTCAGGGAAAAAGGATGCTCTGTGAACTTTCTTCGTCCCTCGGCCGTTTGCCGGGGAATGAAGTCCTCCCCCTAGCGGGGCGTTGAGCTCTATGTGGGGCAGGGCTCCCGGCCTACCTGTCCGACTGTCGGGGTGTTTGTATCTGGAAACTGTAGAGACCTGTCAATGCTGAGCAGTCACGCATGGTTCCGGCCGCCCGGTGTCTCATTCATTCCTTCCGATGGCGACCCTCTTGGGGCATCGGTACAATATTCCTTGTTCCGAATTGGTGGCGTATCCCCTTCGCTTCATAATTCGAATCCAATTCATCCACATTTTAAGGATTCTAAGTTTTACAGAATTGTATGCATTTCAATCAAATGAAAGTAGTTTTCATTTATTCATACTAAACTCAAGAGATACATTTTGTTTTATGTCAGTATATCAAAATATGTTTTAATTAAACCCGTTAGAGCCGTTTTTTATAAAATAAAACCCAGAAAGTTTTCCGTAGAGTAGTTGGGGGCGGAGCAGCCTCTAATCTTTTAACGGGTTACCCTCCTCGTTGGAGGACTTAGAAACCAGTGCCTTGGGTCAGTAGCCTGTGGAGAAGCAAGCAAACTCTGGATCATAGCATATCCAGGATGGATGACTAGCCCAAAGCCTGGTATGGGGGTGAAGAAGAAGGAAATAAAATGTAGTAATGTTAGGAAAATTTGTGAATGAAATTATACAACCCAGCATTCACCTAGCGAACGAGGAAAACAACGATAAAATTTCGGTTAGATTGGTCGGCCCCGGGGGTTTGAACACGGGACCTCCCGAATACGGACCACAGACGTTACCGCCTGAGCCATTCCGCTCGGTTATGCCTCTAATCATACAGTGAAAAATGTTTTTGGGTGGAATGAAGTACTTGCACTTCCTGCAATACTTAACTAAACAAAATAAAAGGTCAGCACAGTTTTGTTGCTTATATAAGTAACGAAATGGGCTCTTTCGGTGAAACCTAAAACTTGCCATTTTGATGTTGTCATAATTCAGTCCTTACTCGTTAATACGGCTTACCAGTTTTCATATAAATGAAAGTCATACTTTCAAAGTTATCCATATAGTGCAAGATTTTTAACTAATTCTGTACATAGACATATTAATGAGAGAAGCTGATACCTAGGGGGGATACCTGCATCCTTATACTGTAAGAAAAGTAACACATCTCAAGGGCGTTAAGTTTAGCTCCCATTGCAGAGAAAAACTTGTTTAAGACAAAGTTTCAAGGACTTATAGATTATTATAACTTAAAAATAAAACAACACATCATAGCCGTTTAGCAGAATGGGCTGTATCTCTCCTGTCTAACTTTGTTTAAAATCGATTCTGCAGTAGGGCTAAAATACGGAGTAGTATTGACAAATCTGTGAAATTTGGAAACAGTTAACAGGGTTCGAATATAAAAGAATGCATTGTGTTTCTCCGCTGCTTACCTATAGTACATATAGAGTACACTGTATTCTATGAAAAATAATTATCATGATCTCCCCGGTAATACACTACAAATTAAAACCTTTTTAGAAGAAAACCCATGTGTGTATGTGTAAAGAGCATTTTAAAAAACGAAAATTTGAAAACTGCTCAGCATCTTTCAAGGATGCAGCACAAAGATTTTCACAAGCTTCCAAAAAAAAATATATATATATTTATTTCTCCAAAAATAGTTCTAAGCTTTGGATTAACATTACTTTAGCATGGAGAACAAAATGTGTACCCTTGAACTTGTGCGAATAATTGTGGAGCCCTGTTCTTCTTATAACTTATGAGTTATAAAAGAAGTACAAAAAGTTACTTCATCAAAACATCCAAAGTCCATTAAAATAAGAATTTGTTTCAAATACATTTTCTCTTAATGTAAGGCCTTTTCAGCATACATTGTTACTTACAAAGTTCTGACTATTTGAAATATGAGACCACATCCGTGGAGTATTGTTGAAAATTTTGATTGCAATATATTTTTCTCCTCGTGGGTAATTTAGTAACAGGCTACACTTCTTCTAGCTAGTTAGTTTCCTTTCACGCCAAAATAAATTTAGTTTTATTTATGCACGCTCTTGAACTACTGTGCTCCTTAGCGTCCCATCTATTTTGGGCATGAAAGAACGGTAATTTTGCTCAGAGGCCTCTTTATCAGGCTTAAGGTTTTTTACGTGCCGTAAATCTACGACACGGAACCACCCTGCCGAAGGAAGCCATGCTAAGGATTTTTACGCCCGAAAATATCCATCGCCCTCCGCCGGGTTTGAATCCGCGACTTCGGGAACTAGAGGTTAGCATGGTAACCACTACACCACGGAGGACGACCCTTTCACGGCGTTGGCGCATTCAAACACCCAAATGGTAATTTCTGTAATAAGATGATTTTATGCAGTCACTTATTGTGCCACTAGGCCAGCATAGTGATAGATGATTAGTTCACCGCCCATAGATAGCGCCAAGGGAAAGAAGCAGGACGTTGCTGATACAAATGACCGACAGTTTTGCTGAGAGAGTTTCTCTTTGAAGGTATGCGCAAATAAACATTACATTACATGGCTCATTTCCCTTCTGATGAAGCCTTACTAAGGTGTGTTATGACCGAAAAGTATACATTGACCTACGCCAAATTTGAGTTAGAGGAATCAGTGGTAGTATGGTAACCACTATACCACAGAGGACATCTATAGATAATTGGTAGAGAAAATAAAAAAAAGGATGCGTCACAATCACATGACTTTCTCTATTCATTACTTCATATAATCCCTTATATGTTACAGTCTATGTATGAAATGTGACACTTTTATTCAGGTTATATTACACTATTAGTTGTGGTGTACAAGTTATCTCTAATTAATATTGAAATAGTAACATGGTGAATATGTAAAACAAAACAATTGTTCGCATATCCTAAGCTAGTTTCTTGTTACTAACCAAGCCATGAGAGAAATAATCCGATGTGTTACAGTTACACGACTTTCTCTACCCATTATCACTTATTAATGGGTATACGAATTATTCGTATGAAGGTTTATTTTCTTACTTATTTCATTTTAATCGAGATAAAATTCCGGAAACACACATTTCGTTACAGATACAAAGCGATAGCCTTCAAATTCCATATACTCTTTCCATGCAATCGGCAATTGCGGGAAACAACTGAAAATCGGCAGGACTTTAAAGAATGACTACGTATTAAACAATTCGAACCATTAATAACGGATATCTCGGAAATGGCTTACACCGCAAAAAGTTATTTGAAATAAATTGTATGCTTTAAAGGGATTACAGATTCTGTATAGTATGTTTGTCTATCGCTTAACGTCTACCAGTTGTTCAAGGTTATACAAAATTCCGACATAACAGGCTATTCCAAAAAATTCAAGATATACATTTTATTTTTCACGTTAATTTCTTTGATATATGGTAGTTTAATCAAAATCTTTAGATCTATTTTTTTTAGAAAATAAAAAATTTGCAAAATTTTCTGTGTATAGGGTATTTTGGTGTGGGGGACACCCTAGAAAATCTTGTGTTACATTTTTGGAAGGTACTGAATCTTAATACTTTTCGTTTTTGAGTTATGCTGTTCACACACACACAAGCATAAGTTTATAAATATACATTATTTTTTATGCAAGGGCCTAAAAACATGCATTTTCTTTGAAATGTAGATATGGAATTCTTAGGCAGAATGCAATGCTTTCTCTACCTCCCAGGTACGTGTTAGAAAAGTAAAAATCTAATGTGTTACATTCACACAACTTTCTCCATACAAGCTTCAACAAACCAACCTTAAAATAGCCTATTTCTCTATTTACTTCATATTAATACAAGTTAAACGCTTGTAGAAATGGTTTTATTACATATTTCCTTGTAGGTACAGTAGGAATAAGGGAATACAGTAGGTCTGGGCGATAGACAAACCCTTTAACTGCTGGTCGCTATGTGATGGCTTTCAACTTCCGTTCTCTTTGTATGACCAGAAAAAAAAATCAAATGACTTCCTTTTTTAAAAAGAGTGTAAGTATTTGAAACTTTAGACAATAACAAAGAATATCTCTGAAATGGTTAACTCCAAAACATTATTATTTGACGTGTATTGGGTGCTTTATCGAGATCTACACTTTTTGTGTACTAAGATTTTTTCTGTCTTTTACGGATTACCACTTGTGCAAAAGACTTTCAGAATGAAGAGGACTTCAGAGGCTATTCGTAGAAAATTGAAGATATACTTTTCGCCATGAAGATATCTGAAACTTATGGTATTTTAATCATAATTATTTTTGAGATAAAAATTTTCTATATAGAGGGTAACGAGGGTGATTTTCCTGAAAATCATATCGTGTCATATCCCTGAAGGATGAACTTAAATAACATTTAACTGTCCTTCTAACAACCAGTTTATAAATTCTAATAAAATTGTGTATATGGTAGTTCAGACATTGAAACATAGAAACATTGTGAACTTAAGAGTTACTGTGGAAGGAGAGCCAATAAAAGAGACAAATAGTGCAAGTTTTTTAGGAATAATCCTAGATAAGAACTTAACTTTGGACAAACATACAGAAAAGATCTCAAATAAAATCTGCTCTACTTTATTTATACTAAAACAAATATCCAATCCTGTGAACCTAATTGTGTTAAAGACTGTCTATTATGGATTAATATATCCACACTTACCATACGGAATCACAATTTGGGAACAAGTGCAGCAAAGTACACAACAAGAATTTTTATTTTACAAAAACGGGCAACTAGAATAATTCTGGGTTTAAAACAATCCGAGTCGTGTAGAGAAGCCTATAAAAATTAAAAATCTTAACATTATCTTCACTATACATATTTGAAACAATAATGTCAGTAAAAGCAAGATCGACAAATTGCAAATTGAACAACTAAATGCATAACTATGCAACCCGAATAAGCAAAAATTTCCATGCGCAGACACATAGGACTGAATTGTATAAAGCTAACCCTAATTTTGCAGCATGCTATCTTTACAATACATTACCTGTGGAAATTAAAAATATTCAAGAAACAAACAAGTTAAAAAGAGAACTTAAGACATTTTGTATTGAGTGTGGTTTTTATACTCTAGATGATTTTTTGAATGAATAATTTATTTGGTTCAGTATGATTGTATATATTTTAATTATGTTAAGCTTAAACATTAAGATACTACTGTACTCATATACTTGCGACGTTGCCCAAATCATGTAAGATGATCATTCGGGATGAATAAAGAAATGGAATGAAATTTTTGAGTTATGATGCTCATAGACACACAGACAGACATACACATACAGAATTACCTTTTCCTAAAAATTCTTTTTTTGATTCAGGGAGTCACAAAACATGCATTTCCGGTGAAATCTCGGTGTCAATGTTTGTGGGAATAGAATACTTCCTCTGCTTGAGGTAAATAGTAGGGAAAGTAAACGGCAAAGGAAGTAAATTACTCGCCACCGCCTGCTATGTTAACGCAAGGTCAAGTTTAGCTTTGTATCCGGTGTGCCGGAGCATGCTGTCTCAGTTGGCCTTGTACACTGGAGTTTGTAACAAGACAGTAAGCCTGCTGCTTCTACTGCTGGTAAGCAAGATTGTTTACAGTGCCATTAACATTAAAAACGCGACGTAAACTAAAAGTCATGCGGTAATAATATCCACATTTGAAGTGCAGAATCAACCTTGCACTATCTACTGTTCGACTCTTTGCACACGCGACCTATTGAATTAAATTGCCTCATTTTGTTTCGTACCAAAACAACCAAATTTGCAAAACATAACACTTAATTTATGTGGTCTACTCTTTGTTGTGGATATTACTTTACATTCAGCTACATTTTTCAAGTGAATGTTTTAGCTGATGTACACATAAAATTCTTTTAAATTTCAGTTCAGTATATTTTAAACTTTGAGGAATGTTAATGTTTAAATACTTTTATGTATCACATTCACGTGACTTACTGTGCGCACCCGTCTAAAAAGTATTTTTACAAAGGCTTAGCGTATTATCCACTTCATATTAATTGAGATAACTTTTACAGAAATAGTTTCATTACAAATTTCGTT
Organism: Deroplatys truncata; assembly: GCA_030765065.1. Lineage (NCBI taxonomy): Eukaryota > Metazoa > Arthropoda > Insecta > Mantodea > Mantidae > Deroplatys > Deroplatys truncata. The sequence continues at coordinate 94,174,743 of CM060986.1, read as the reverse complement.
GCGGGCAGAAGAGGAATATTAGGAAACTGAAGCGATGATCAAATATTTTAAAAGGGTTCGCTATATGCTGGCTTTTAAGTGTGATACTCCTTGAATGAATCACAAGAAACAAAGGATTGGTGGCTAAAAAATTTTAAAAAATGGTAAATTGAACCAATAGCAGCTAATATTTCGAAAATAACAAAATTTATGTTTTAATGATATGTACATTTTTCGTGTACCACGTTTTTCTCTTCCTCCCTTTCTTGTGGTTTAACCCTAATACAAAATATAACAATTTAATAGAATGAAGAGAGCTTCACTGGAAATTTGCAGAAAATAGAGTATAAAGCTTTTTCGTGCAAATATACTAATATGTTGGTGTTTTAATCAATAAAATAAAAGAGGAATTTAACTGCAAATTTGTTATAAATTTACAAGGACAATAATAATTTAAATCACGTTGAATAACATTAAATGTAAGGGAGCTGGAAATTCAATAGATTAAGAATTATAAGTATAAGAGACTTTTCTTAATTAAAAGAAGAAAACTGCGATGTTTAAAAGCATTATTTCAAAATTTCAATAAATCTTTTCCTTAATATTTTAAAACGTTCAGGAAGTCTAGTATAAAAATTTAATTTTTTGGATGTGTCTTCGTATAAACCACTCTTTATTCTCTTTCAATTTCAGTCAAGTTTGAATTGCACAAACACACTCAAATAGGTAAACTTTCGAGTTATATGTAATAGTTAACCATAGAAAATGTAAATTTTAAGGGACTATTGCTTTCTCCACCACCTCTATACTAGGTTGAAGAATGTTGCATTTAACCAAAGAAATCAGCAGAAATATACGTCTTGATGTTACTGGACCTAACCTAAGGTAGTTTTAGATAAGCTTCGCGTGTGGGCATGTGTAGGTGTGTATGCAGGAAATTCAAAAAAGAAAAATTTAATAAGTGCCTAACTTATACGAAGATTTTCAACAAGAGCTCCTATCCCTTTTTACTTAATCATTTTCATTATTCTTTACCTTCTCAAAAATGACAGACCTTTAATTAAAATCGTAGGTTTGAACACATTTTTTGTGAGAAATAAAAGCATGTCTTGAATTTACTGTGAATAGGTTGTGAAGTACTTTTGTGTTCTTTTTTTCTTCTTATTTTTTAGTTTTTTATAATTAGGAAACAGGAGATAGACTAAAGCTTAGTAAATAAAAATGCAGATCTCGTTGAAACGTACAATTTATGTCAAATAATTTTATGCCATTATCCGTTTCCGAGAGATTCATTGCTACTGGCCTAAGTTTTCCAATACTTAGGTCGCCACTCATTTTGTGTCTCGTATCCCACAAACAATAAGGAATTTCAAAGCCGATGTTTAAAGATTCAGCTATGTCTTCAGGCTCTTTGTCTCTTGTAGATACTTACAATGAAATGTGTATTGAAACTATATCTGTAATTTGTTTACTCGATTAAGAATATTAGTAGAGATATACAATAAATGAAGGAGGTTAAAGAAACTGGTGTGAATGTAACACAACAGATTTTTGGTACCTATTCCTACCAAATTAAAAAAGTATTCACAATACTATTTACAATACAATGGTTCGCGGGTTCTTTCCCGTTTACCTATGAGAGACAGGCAGACGAAGTAAAGCTACGTAGTCTATGTTAGCGAATGCACCTGAAAATAATGACTATCGTGCTTACGTATATGGATTCTGATAGCATTATACGATGTTGCTCATTTGAAGAACAGAAAATCAGGACATTAATGCTTCATCCATTCAGCATGTGTACTGACGTAAAAGGAAAGACCTTGACCCTTGCCATGTACGATGAGATTAAATCCAATTTTAACTGGAAATGAATTATATGCTCGTTGATTTCTAACCTCTGTAACAAACTACAAAGCTCTCAAGCAAGGCCAGTTGGAAAAAGCGGCTTATACACTTGGTCACAATAGTACTTTTAATTTCTCTATCACGTATAGTAGGTATATGAAGTACTGCATTTCACCCAAATTTCGATACCGAGAGTTCACCGGAAATACATGTTTAAAGCCCCCTGAATCAAATAAACTGTTTTTACTTTTTTTAGCACGTGCATAGTAGGTAGAGAAAGTATTGCATTCCACACAAAAACTATATTCCAAGATTTTACCGGAAATATATGTTTTGAGGACCCTAAATAAAATAAAGCATTTTTGGAAACGCGCGCGCGCGTGTGTGTGTGTGTGTGAACAGTATAACTAAAAAAATCTGATGTGTTACACTCACATGACTTTCCCTACTCTTGTACAATCTATTTTTACAAACGCCTATTCTCCATATGCTTCATGTTAATCGAGATATCGAGATGTCAATCTTATTGGTAATGTACATGTAGATGCAAGGGGAATATGCTAGATTTTAAGCGATAGTCAAATATTTTAACGTTGGTTGCTATGTGGCGCATTCCATTCTCTTTGCATGTCCAGGACATAAAAAAAATGAATAACGCATTTGAGAAAAAGTATAAGTATTGGAAAATTTAAGGAAATAACAAGCAATATCTCGAAAACGGTTCACTCAACAAAAGAAATGTATATGACATAAGTTGTGTATTTTAACGCGATCTACATTTTTTGTGTAGTAAAATTTTGTCTATCTCTTATGGTTTACCAGTTATGCAAAAGTCGTTCACAATGAAGAATACTTTTGGAGACATTCCCAGAAAATTCGAGATATACATTTCATTTCTCATGACATTATCTTAAACATATGATATTTTCATCAAAATCGTTAGAGCCATTTTTGAGAAAATTAAAATTTTCGAAAAATGTTCCATGTAAAGGGTAGTCTTGGGTGGGGGGATTTTCTTGAAAACCTTCGTGTCGCATCTCTGGAAGATACTGAACCTAAATACCAAGTTTGGTGTTTATCCGACTGTTCGTTTTTGAGTTATGCTGTTCACAGACACACACACAGACACACACACACACACAGACACACACACGGACATGTTTCCAAAAATGCTTTTTTTGGATTCAGTGGGTCTCAAAACATATATTTCCGGTGAAATCTCGGTATCGAATTTTTGGATGGAATGCAATACTTCCCCTACTTACTATACGTAGTAGAGAAAGTAAAAATCTGATGTGTTACACTCACATGACTTTCTCTACTCTTGTACAAACTATTTTTACAAACTCTTATTCTCCATCTATTTCATATTAATCGAGATAAACATTTGCAGAAACGATCTTTTGACATGCAAGAGTATTACATTTTACACATAGCGACCAGTTCTAAAAATATTTGACTATCGCTTAAGGCGTACTATGTTCCCCTTGTTTTGTGTTTGCAAGGGCAATATAAAATTACAGTAGCTTTTAAGCATCAACATATGTCTTAACAGCTGGTTGCTAGATGCAGCACCATTCTCTTTTCCACAGATTAATACTCTTTGCATACCCAAGACAAAAAAAATGAATAACGAATTCCCATTTGAGAAAATAAGTATTGAAACATTTAATGGAATATCAAGCAATATCTCGAAAATGGACCACTCAACAACAAAAATGTATGACATAAATTGTGTATTTTAACGCGATCTACATTTTTTGTGTAGTTTTGTCTATCTCTTATGGTTTACCAGTTATGCAAAAGTCGTTCACACTGAAGAATACTTTTGGAGACATTCCCAGAAAATTCAAGATATACATTTTATTTGTCATAAAAATATCTTAAACATATGATATTTTAATCAAAATCGTTAGAGCCATTTTTGAGAAAATTAAAATTTTCGAAAAATGTTCCATGTAAACGGTAATCTGGGGTGGGGGGACTTTCTTGAAAACCTTCGTGTCGCATCTCTGGAAGATACTGAACCTAAATACCAAGTTTGGTGTTTATCCGACTGTTCGTTTTTGAGTTATGCTGTTCACAGACACACACATGGACATGTTTCCAAAAATGCTTTCTACTTTCTCTACTACGTAGAGTAAGTAGGGGAAGTATTGCATTCCACCCAAAAATTCGATACCGAGATTTCACCGGAAATACATGTTTTGAGACCTCCTGAATCCAAAAAAAGCATTTTTGGAAACATGTCCGTGTGTGTGTCTGTGTGTGTGTGTCTGTGTGTGTGTCTGTGAACAGCATAACTCAAAAACTAACAGTCGGATAAACACCCAACTTGGTATTTACGTTCAGTATCTTCCATAGATGCGACACGAAGATTTTCAAGAAAATCCCCCCACCCCAGACTAACCTTTACATGGAACATTTTTCGAAAATTTTAATTTTCTCAAAAATGGCTCTAACGATTTTGATGAAAATATATGTTTAAGATAATGTCATGAGAAATGAAATGTATATCTCGAAATTTCTGGGAATGTCTCCAAAAGTATTCTTCATTATGAACGACTTTTGCATAACTGGTAAACCATAAGAGATAGACAAAATTTTACTACACAAAAAATGTAGATCGCGTTAAAATACACAACTTATATCATATACATTTTTTTTGTTGAGTGAACCGTTTTCGAGATATTGCTTGTTATTTCCTTAAATTTTCCAATACTTATACTTTTTCTCAAATTCGTTATTCATTTTTTTATGTCCTGGACATGCAAAGAGAATGGAATGCGCCACATAGCAACCAGCGATAAAATATTTGACTATCGCTTAAAAGCTACCATATTCCCCTTGCATCTACAAGAAAATTACAAATAAGATTGACATCTCGATATCTCGATTAATATGAAGCATATGGAGAATAGGCGTTTGTAAAAATAGATTTACAAGAGTAGAGAAAGTCATGTGAGTGTAACACATCAGATTTTTTTTATTCAGGGGGTCTCAAAGCATGTGTTTCTGGTGAAATCTCGGTATCGAATTTTTGGGTGGAATACAATACTTCCCCTACTTACTACACGTAGTAGAGAAAGTAAAAAAAAAGTCGAATAAATACCAAACTTGATATTTGAGTAGCGTATCTTCTAAAGATGCGACACGACGACTTTTAAGACAATCCCCCCAACAACCAGAACCCTTTACATGGAACACTTTTCAAAAATTTTGATTTTCCAAAAAATGACTAACGATTTTGATTAAAATACCGTATATGAAAATATTTACATGACAAATCATATGTATATCTTGAATTTTTCGGGAATAGCCTAGGAAGTCTCATTTGAAGGACATTTGTATAATCTTGTATAACTGGTAAAGGTTAAGAGATAGACGAAAACGTACCGCACAAAAAAACGCACATCTCTTTAAAACACACATTTTATTTCAAATCAGGTTTTTTGTAGCATAAGCCGTCTCTGAGTTATCCGTTACTTTGAATTGTTAAATATTTGAGCACAGGCTACACTGCTGTCAATGGGAAGAGGTGGTCTGGAGCAATCAGAAATAACCTCCATATACTTCGTTCGGAGGAATAACTACCTTGTGTACTACAGCTGGCCCAACTGGAATTTAAAATGAAAAGACACCAAGTTTCACAACTTAACGGTGTGGTTAGTTGGTTTATTAAAGTAAGACTGGGGAAGCCAGTGCACGGGAAACATCTTCTTGTCTTCTTTAAACAGCATTGTTAGAAATATGTGCGGAAAAAACTGTAATGCGTTTGGAAGCGTACATTTTTAAGTTGGAACAAATAAAGTTCTGGTGGGGGAAAAGAGAAAGGGAGAAAAAGGCAGCTGGAAACTGGGATATGATGGTTTTCAAATAACGGAAATTATTCAAATAAATGTTAAGATAACTGCAAATATGACTAACGTTTGCATATTATTATATTTGAATTTGTATCCAAGATGTACGTTATCGTTTGCTGCTTGTAAACTTTGGAGAAAATGTGCCATTAACATATATTTGTAGTTTTCTCCAACTCTATATTTCTACTTTAATAATACAAAAATACTTTTAATTGTTTTAAAGCCCCATCGATTTTCAGTTGTTTCTCGAGATTGCAAGGAAACAGTATGGAATTTAGGCCAGCATATAGCGTCCCGTTCTTAAACATTTGACTGTCGCTGTTCTCTTTATATCTATAACTAACTGTTTAATGTTGCTATTTTTGCAATATAGCTATTATTTGGATTAAAATGTAGTAAATAGAAAAACTTGGTATACTCACTAATAAGGATAGAGAGTAGAAAGTTATGTGAATGTATCACATCAGACTTTTGGAAACATACGTACGTGTGTCTGTGAACAGCATAACTCAAAAACGAAAAGTTGGATAAATACCAAACTTGGTATTTAGGTTCAACACCTTCCAAAGATGCCACACGACGATTTTCAAGAAATTCCCCCACCCCATACTACCCTTTACATGGAAGATATTTCCAAACTTTGGTTTTCTTAAAAATGTCTCTTAAGATTGTGATTAAAATACTGTATATTAAATATATTTTCGTGAGAAATATAATATATATCTGGAATTTTCTGGGAGTAGCCTGTGAAGTCCACTTGATTTTGAAGAAATTTATAAATGTTTGTATAACTGGTAAACGTTAAGCGATAGACGAAAACGTATACACAAAGAAATTTGATCTTTTTAAAAAACACAGATTATTTCAAATAAGCTTTTGTGATATAAGCCGTTTCTGAGATATCCGTTAAAGGTTCGAATTGTTCATTTCTTGTTCATTATTTTATAAATTTCTGTCAACAAGTCCTGTTTTTTGCAATTGCATGGAAACGGTATGGAATTAGGCCAGCATATAGTGTCCAGTTCTTAAACATTTGACTACCGCTACTCCCATTATATATAACGAAATGTACAATATAGCTATTTCTGCAAAGGCATATTTGTATAAAAATGTATTAGACAGAAAAATGAGGTTTAGTAAGAATAGTTTGTATACCCATGTCGTTTATTAAAACGATGGAGGTAGAAAATGTCATGTAAATGATTCATTTCACATTTTTTCTTCCTTAAAGTTTCACACTTATCTAATCAACACAATTTCCACTGGGCCTTATCATATCTCTTTGCCTGGCTTGAAACAAATCCCAAGAAACAAACATGAAACCATAAGCGATGTTACACTCAGCGTGAAACAAAAGAAGGGCCAGAAATAACCTCTCTTAATGAATTCTACTCCGATTCGTGTAAACAATTAGGGATGACTAGCCCAATGTAACACAATTAGCGACTCTTCTTTGTAGAGGTAGGCGCGAGCAAAAAATTAGTTATTCATGAGCTGAGATCCTTTAGTGGTAACAAAATAAAACGTTTGGTAATCGGGAAACAATTATTATTACTAATTACCGGCCTAAGGATCCGGGACAACTTAAAAGTGAAGTGAACTAAAGTATGCCCATCGTGCAACGAGTAGTGCGGATTGAGCTGGCGCATTAGGGTTTTATTTACCTGTTGTCCGCGTACAATCCGCTTCGTGACTAGAGGTACAATACACCTGTGTCTCTCATTCCGAGTATGTGCCCTACTTCATTTTTCACTATCACTAGACTGTACCGTCTTCAATGGCAAATAAAGAAGTGCATTGTCGTGTTTTACATCAGCAGTACTGTATTAACGGAACGCTATAGTCAGGTTGCACATACATTGGTTGCTAACGTATTCCTGATCCTTAACCTGAATTATTATTATTACTATTATTATTATTACTATTATTATTATTACTATTATTATTATTACTATTATTATTATTTATATTATTATTGCATAATATTACTGATAAAAGTTCGTTGAATAGATGGAGTGTTACCATCAGCCTTATTATAATGATTATTAACCAGCAAAAACATAATTAAATGGGAGAGTTAGGTTCCGCCTACTTTTTGGAAATATACGAGCAACTCCAATATGGAATTGTGCAACAGGGGTGGTAATAAGGTGATGCTTGGAGAAGGCGTAGCTATATATCAGTAAAGACTCAAATCCCCTCATTTCTATATTGTGGCGTGTATGTGTGTGTATTGTCACGCCAGATACATTATTTCGTCGTTGGCGACAGTATTGTTGGGGTAATTCTTTCGGCTGGAATTTTGAAGTTCGTTTGGCGTGGCCACTCGCTACCGTCTAGCTGGCGATCCTAGCTAGCGGTGGAGAGTGGGGGAAGTGAGCGTTACTTCTTTGTGTTGTGTGTTAGGTTCACTTTTGGTCGAGTGTTTGGTTTGTAAGGTTGTATGTGAATCGTGTGAATGTAGCCCCGTGTGTGTAGCATCTCCCTTCAATTTCTCTCTTTTTATCTTTTGTGTGTGATTAGCGACACCGTCCTTATACTGAATAAACCACAGGTAATGTGATTAGTGTGAAATTCTGTGTATTTTGTTATAACTATCCCACGTCTGCTCTGGAATGCATAGTTTAAGATTCTGGCCATCTTGCTACCCCTGCAGTATCCTCCCAATGTATATGCTGAAGTAACTAAAATGTAATATTTAACTGCAAATCATTTGGTCTCGCTCCAATATACTCGTTAAATAATTTGGCCAGTTTTTTTGTTCTTAGACAACACAAGAGATGGGGTAAATCTCGCATCGCAATTGTTCGCTCCTTTCAAACATGCACATGGAGGTTAAAATTTAGAGATTTCCATTATTGTTCTTACTAATTTACTGTGAGTGCCCCCATTAAGTAATTAAGGTGAATGTTTCTTGTTTATTAGTAAATGTAAATGGCTCGAGTACTGATAACTCATTTCAATTAGTGGCTTGGATGGACTTGAAACTCTGCACTAGCCTTCGGTTTATTTCCAACTAACAGAACTCGCTGTACAAGCCGCTTTATTAACCACCCTTCCTCTTTTCTATCCCTCCATATAGAGCGAGGTGGCGCCGCGGTAAGGTGTGTGCCTCGCATTCGAGAGCTTACGGGTTCTATCCCCGACAACCGTCCGCTCTTACGTATTGGTTTTTCATGGTTTTCCCGGGTCGGTAGGCGATTGCTGGGGTGGGTATTCTTCCACCACGACTTTCCTGCCCCTCATTTTCTGCACCCATCATCTCCTTCATTGTCGTCTGTTTCAGGGTTGTAGGACCAGGCGACGGTGTTTGGTGGGTTGCGGCTGGGCCGTGGATGTGGGCTTTGTAGAAGATTCTTCCCTGACGTTGTTGCGGGACTGCTCAATTAGGACCCGCCTCCGAGTGAGGCCTAATAGCCAGGGAAATGGAGGCTTGAGGTGGGCCCGGGGGTTTCGGATGCGTTAAATCTGGAAACGTTAAAATTTCATGCTTGTGCACGTTAACATCTGAATCTGGTAGGCATTCGTGTCTTTCCCCTCATTCCCTCCCTCCAGGGGTGAGGGTAGAAGCAAAAAGGGTTGTTGCGGTCTACTTAATGTGCTCTGCCCCTGGAACGGGAGCCCCTCAGTTCGTCCGTACCTTTACCTTTAAACCCCCCCCCCCTCTATCGCTCACTCTCGCTGTTCGTCTCTCAACCCTATCTGATGTATGTACTGTTTTGAAAAATGGCAATGAAACTGTTCCTCCCTCTCCCTCCCCCTCCCTCTCTGAGAATATTAAAACACCGAGTGAGATGGTTCATTTGATAGCGTCGCATTCTGGGGATCGTGGGTTTAAATCCGTTAATACTTTTTATATGTTTCTATCACCAGGTAATAATGGAATGGCTGTTCAGTACCACGACTCAAATATCCACCACAATTAAGGCAATCCGTTTGAACACACATTGAATCGTGAATGTCAAGTAGCCTAAGGTATCCCTCACTTGACTTAGTTGTTTAGGTGAAGTTGAACAACGGAGAGAATACGCGTTTCATTCACGTTACTTTATCTACAAGCAATTGTTTACCTTTATTTCTTCTAAAACTATTTTTTGTTACAAAAGCTTAATTTTTTGTCTACTTAATGCTAATCGAGATAAAAGTTTGTAGAAATATTTTCATTACACATTTCCTTATAAGTAAAAAGGGAAAGCTGAAGCGATAGTCAAATCGTTAAAAAATAGAATCAGTAAGCGGCTTTTAATTTAATGCATTTTCCACGACGTCACGATGAACAAAACTGCATTGATTTAACACTGCATAAAATACCGATATAATAAATTAATTGCCATAAAGGGTTATTTGATATAGTTGTATTTTAACGAGATTTACGTTTTTGCATAGTAAGTTTCTATCTCTTTTGCTCTACCAGTTATAAAAATTATACAAAAGTCCTTGAGAATTGAAGAGGATTTCATGGGCTATTTGCATAAAATTCAAGATATAAAAAAATCTGATACATTCACCTGAACTTTCTCTACCCTCCATCTGTATTAGTGGGTACACAGACTATTTATACTGAAGTTTATTTTTCTATCTATTACATTTTAATCCAAATAAACCTTTACAGAAATAGCTACACTACACATTTCGTTATAGGTACAAAGAGAGCAGCGGCAGTAAAATTTTAAGAATTGGACGCTATATTTTGGCCTTAAAATTCCATACTGTTTCCATGCAATCGGAGAAACAACTGGGAGCTCATGGGACTTAAAAGGATGAAAAGTTTTGAACAATTAGAAACTTTAATAACGGATATCTCAGAAAAGGCTTATGCCACAAAAATGTATTCAAAATAAATTGGTGTTTTAAAGAGATCTAAATTTTTTCTGTGGTACGTTTTCGTCAATCGCTTAACGTTTACCAGCTATACAAGATTATACAAAATTTCTTCCGAATGAAGACGACTTCCTGGGTTATTCCCAGAAAATTCAAGGCATACATTTTATTTGCCATGTAAGTATCTTTCATATATGGTATTTAACCAAATACCACTGTTTAAGAAAATCAAAATTTTTGAAAAACGTTTTATATAAGAGGTAGTTGGGGTGGGGGTTCTCTTGAAAATCTTCGTTGGAAATTACTGAACTCGGATACCAAGTTCGGTATTTATCCGACATTTCGTTTTTGAGTTATGCTGTGCACAGACAGACAGACACACACATACACACACACACACACAAACACGGATATGTTTCCAAAAATGTTTTATTTGGATTCAGGAAGCCTCAAAGCATATATTTCCGCTGAAATTTCGGTGTCGAATTTTTGGGTGGAATGCAATACCTTCTCTACCCTCTATGTACATGGTTGAGAAAGTAAAATTTGCAATGTAAAGGTTAGTTTGGGGTGTAAGGGATTCACACACACTAGTTTTTCGAAAAGTGCTGTTTAATGCCCACTGGGCCTCAAAACATGTGCTTCCGGTGAAATTTCCATATCGAATTTTTGGGTGAAATACAACAATTCTCTACTATAGGTAAGTGGTAGAGAAAGTAAATAATCTGGTCTGTTGCATTCATATGACTTTTTCTACTCACTTATCTACAAACTATTCCTACAAAAGCTTAGTATTCTATCTACCTTTTGTTAATCCAGATAAACCTCTAGTTCACATTTACACATTTCGTTGTAGCACGTATACAGTAAGTAAAGGGATGATGAGATTTTTAAAGAACGCGTCGCTATGTGACGTTCTGTGCCCTTTGTATGACCACGATGAAAAAAACGAATGTCTTCCAGATTGAGAAAAGTATTAGGTATTGAAAAATAAAATCAATAGCAAGAAATATCTCCACAAAAATAAAAATAATTATATGACATAAGCTGTATGCTTTGACAATATCTACATTTTTTGTGTATTAAGGTTTTATGTGCTGCTTGTCTACTGTTTACCAGTACAAAAGTCTTTCAGAATAAAGAGTAATTCAGTCACTATTCCTAGAAGTTTCTATATAGATTTCATTTGTCATGAAAATATCTTTAACGGGTATTTTAATCAAAATCGTTACAGCCATTTTTGAGAAAATCAAAATTTTCGAAAAATTTTCCATGTAAAGGGTAGTTTTGGGTGGTTGTTTTACTTGAAAACCTTGGTGTCACGTCCTTCCAAGATATGGAACGTAATTACCAAGTTTGGTATTGAATGGGCCTTTCGTTTTTGAGTTACTGTTCACCACACACACACACCCTTTGTTTACTAAAATTGCTGTTTTTGTGTTCAGTGGACTTCAAATCATGCATTTTCGGTGAAATGTCAATAGCGAACTTTCTGGGTGTAATGTAAAGCCTGTTCTGCTTATTATAGATAAATGGCAGAGAAAATACGCGTTTAGCATCACAAAGGCCATATCAGAAAGTAAGCCAGATTTATGGGATAAGTGAAAGTTGTGAACTATCCGCCAATGGTTTCAGATTCTCCAGACAGTGTCACTCCACTAAGTCACTAACTCCAGTTAGTGTCCCAAAGTCTAGTAAAGGTCACCACTTACATTTGAGACAACGCACATAATGAAAGGAATAGTTCACTGCCGCCAGACTTGTCTGATTAGTACAGAGCGTGTCAAAAACATGTATACACGCTTTTACAGATGGTATCTGCTTACTGTTTTTAAAAGTTTCTTTTTGTTGTTCTATTTGTATAGGCTTCTCTATCTTCTTTGGATATCCAGAGCTTTGCTTGTTGAATTGTGGAATTTCATAAGCTTGGCTTTTTTTATCAGTTCTTTAATTATTAACCACATTAAATTCACTCCTGCATTCATACTTCCAGACTGTGGGGGATAGGGAATGTTTCAGACTAAATAAAACTTCCCCAGCTGAGAATCGAACCCGGAACCTATGGGTTGAGAAGCTGATCAGCTATCAGCTAATCACTCGACCGCTGTTTTCAGAGAAGCATTGCATTTTCTGTTGAATACGTAGTATGGTGTTTTTTCAACAGAGGTCGTCACCGTGTGTCTCTTATGACCCACATATGATCTTTGCTAGTGTATGGGCTTCCATCTGAGGAACAGACGCTCATTTTAAAGTGGTGGTTCAAGTTTTAAAATATTATTAAAGGTTCAACGCGTGGAGGCATGAATTTGCATGACAGCCTCCAACACGCTTGACAATCTCACGGCTTTGTAATAACTTTGAGAAGTAGGTTACCACTGTAATGTGTTCTAGAGTATATTCGGAAAATTTTCTACAGCTACAAGTGCGATTCTTTGGCTCTGGTCTTAGAAAAGTACTTTGCAGCATCTCAAAGTTTGCTATACGGTATGCTTGTAAGATCAAGTTAGCAGCGCGAGAGTAGCCGTTGAGTGAAAGGTGCAGGTACCAAGATTACTGTATGCATTAAATAAGAACCATCTGATCACCGAATGTTCTGCGAATAATTTCAGCATATGGGAAACGAGATTAATTTCTAGCGAAAATTTCGTGTTCTGGTGAGGCCCAATTCAAACTTAAAACAGTAGAGCTTTTCGTCATAATTGTGTTTAATGGGCACCAGAAAATACACAGGTTCGTGTCTACAAAGAAGTCAAACTACCGGATCTGGCGTGAATTGTCACCTAAGGGTTTAATAGGACCTTTTACTTTGAAGGTGCAGTTTCTGGAAATACTAAATATGTCAATTTTTTCACGCTGTATGTGTACTTTATGGAAACAGTGAGTACTTCTACCACCGGAGTATGCGGGATTTACTGGACGAGATTCCTCAGGGATACTGGATAGAACGAAGAGGTACATTTGAGTTCCCAGCACGTTCACCTGATTTAACGCCTCTGGACTTTTACCTTTGGTGGACCTTGAAGGAAGTCTGTATAACAAGAAACCGCCATCGCCCTTCATCAAGAAATTACAGAAAATTATGCATAAATACCCACGTAGTTCAAGCAACGATTCACGTTGTGATACATGTTGACAGCCAATGGGAAAATTTTGACAAGTGAAAGTAACTTAACAATTGTAGGAAGCTTGTGTTAAATCTTTAATATATAATTAACTTCATTACTAGCACACAAAGAATTTGTTTTCTTTTATATGTACAATGTATAAGGGCACTAGTTAATACAAATTCTCTCCTCAATAAAAATCAAAGCAATAGTATTACTTTTAAGCATATCTAATGACGACCAGTCCTAGAGACAATGTTCGCTACAGCGTTTATTTGGTTTTAGAGTTCCGTCGCGTGAAGGATGCGCATCCCGCCTCGGGCAACGGGGCTTTTGTCCGTGTAAATGTGTGTGCGCGCGTGTAAATATAAATACAGAAAACATGCAAAATAAGAAAAGAGAAACCAAAACAAATGGAATGTCTAAAACTTTATGAATGTTTTTATTTTCTCTTAGATTTTTAAATAAACATCGAGACCTCTCAAACAAAATCGTTAAATGGGCTACCTTTTACATCAAGGTCAATAACAATTACATCACAATAACTGTATGACCTCACATGTTTTGGAAATTCTGGACAAGGTATGCGCAGGGACGGGAACGGCAGGTTTTATGTCTTACTTGCTACTACATAGGTACACAGTATAACATACATTCCCCTCACCCCGCTAGTCCTTAGCTAACACCAGCCTCGCCCGCTCCTACGCTTCTCACCGAGTTTTTAGTTGAGAGCAAGAGATTTGCTCATGACGTCGTGAGCCCCAACTTTGAAACATAGGGTTCACACGAAGTTTCCTTTTCCATTTTTAATTTGTCTACCACGTACCTAGTAGGTAGAAAAAGTATTACGTTCCACCCAAAAATTCAATACCGAGATTTCGCCAGAAATACATGTTTTCAGGCCAGAATAAAAAAAAAATATAGAAAAAATAAAACAAAGCGTTTTTATAAAAAAAGGTTCGCGCGCACATGTGTGTGTATCTGAACAGCCTAACTCAAAAACGAAAGTCGGATAAACATCAAACTTGGTATTTAAGTTCAGTACTTTGGAAAGATGCGACACGAAGATTTTCAGGAGTCTACCCCAAACTACCCTTTACATTTAACAGTTTCGAAAATTTTTACTATCTAAAACATGGTTATAACAATTTTTATTTAAATACCTTATATTAAAGTTATTTACATGACAAATAAAATGTATATCTTGAATTTTCTAGGAATAGGTTTGAAGTCCTCTTCATTCGGAATGAATTTTGTATAATTTTGTATAATTGGTAAACGTTAAGTAGACGAAAATGTACTGTACAAGAAACATAGATCTCTTTAAAATACACAATTTATATCAATAACTCCTTTATGCCATTTCCGAGATATCCGTCATTAATGGTTCGAATTGTTCAATACTTAGTCATTCTTTTAATGACCTGTCAACATTCAGTTGTTTGTTGCGATTGCATGGGAACAGTATGGAATATTAAGGCCAGCGAATAGCGTCAGTTCTTAAAAAAAACTGATGTCTTACACTTACATGACATTCTCTACTCTTGTACAAACTATTTTTACAAACCTTATTCTCCATATGCTTCATGTTAATCGAGATATCAAGATGTTAATCTTATTGCTAATTTTCTTGCAGATGCAAGGGGAATTGGTAGGCTTTAAGCGATAGTCAAATATTTTAAGAGCTGGTTGCTATGTGGAGCATTCCATTCTCTTTGCATTACCAGGACAAAAAAAGTGAATAACGAATTTGAGAAGAAGTATAAGTATTGTAAAATTTAAGGGAATAACAAGCAATACCACGAAAATGGTTCACCCAACAAAAAAAATGTATATGACATAAATTGTGTATTGTAACGCGATCTACATTTTCTGTGTAGTAAAATTTTGTCTATCTCTTATGGTTTACCAGTTATGCAAAAGTTGTTGACAATGAAGAATACTTTTGGAGACATTCCCAGGAAATTCGAGATATACATTTCATTTGTCATGAAAATATCTTAAACATATGATATTTTAATCAAAATCGTTGAGGCCATTTTTGAGAAAATTAAAATTTTCGAAAAATGTTCCATGTAAAGGGTAATCTGGGGTGGGGGGATTTGCGTGAAAACCTTCGTGTCGCATCTCTGGAAGATGCTGAACCTAAATACCAAGTGTGATGTTTATCCGACTGTACGTTTCTGAGTTACGCTCGTCACAGACACACGCACGGACATGTTTCCAAAAAAGTAGAGAAAGTAATTAGACTATCGCTGCTCTCTTTGTATCGAAATATTTAATGCAGCTATTTCTCCGAAGGTTTGTTTGGATTAAAATGCAGTAGATAGAAAAATGTTTTAGTAAGATTAGTTTGTGTACTCACTAATCGTCGATAGAGGGAGAGAAAAACATGTGAATGTATCACATCAGATTTTTAAATTGTTTAATAGTCATAAATTTAAACAGATTTGAACCACTGAGCTACCACGGCTACATTCCGGCAGGACAATAAATTCTCCAACTGATTCGCATTTTCCCTGTAAACCACAAGGAGATCTCAAATTGATTGAGATGACATATCCCAATGGCGACTCAAAATGTTGTAAGTACTTTAAGTTCCGGGCTTCATAGTTTCAACCACTATTAGGTCAATGAATTCCATCAATCTAAATGCTATCTTCCTTGTTGGGGGATTAGCTGAGCGCCCTGCGATGGAGACAGGGAGACACAGGCGCTTGGCTTTACAATCACGTCACTTTTTTCAGATTCGTATTCTTTCAGAGTATAACGTTTTATTAGTGCAAATAAATATAAGAATATTTACCAGATTACAATACGCTGAGGGACGTTGGAGAATTTAGAGATCTCAACCATTAGAAGTAGTTTGTATTGTCCCTTATACCCAGAATGGGAACTCGCAGACACAAATACTCATGCCCATAGCGGGATTAGAAATCACGACTTTTGCGCCAAAGGATATCTCAGTTGCTCCAGCAATCACAGCTACGTGAGACCTCCTTAATAACTGACCGAGACTGCACTTCTTTTCAAAGGGAAACCATAGGTAGTATGTTCACGCCAGGGACCCCCTTCCTCCCAAAAAGATTCTTGTCTTCTGCACTGTTTGAACCCAAATTTACAGAATTAGAGGCAATCATACATCACGGAGGATACTAAAATCGATTTTAATCATAGTCAGTAATATAGAACATATTATATCGGTTTTATTGTTTAATGTTGATTTATGGATTTCTTAAGGTAATACATCTGTGAAGTTTAACCAAAAATTGTGAAAAATAAAGTATTTAAGGTTTTAATAATAAAATGTGAATTCCAATCTTTCAGGAAGCATGTAGTTTTTTCTGCTTGGCGCATTTAAACTACTAATGGACAGGTGCGTGCGTGTTAATAGGCATGCCCAAGTTTAAATCTTGCTTTCTTCAAACTTTTTTCAGCACTTTTCCTTACTCAATGCTCACACGATGCAATTGTTTACTAATTTGTTTCAAAACTTTCAAAATGTCTCTCAGAAGTACGTTACAGCACATAACCATATACATTTTTGAAATAATGATCCAATTTTGAGAAATAAATTATTAACTTTTTAAATTCACTAATTTTGGAGAGTGCAAAAAGTAATAAGCTTTATACAATAATTATGGGTTAATAAGTCACGATGCATCGATTATTATTTTTAGGTATTCGTAGATTTATTATAAGTTTCCATAAAAGGTGGAATTGAAGGATTTGACATGCTAGATGAGAGTTCAGAAACCCAGCTTAGCAAACGCGAAAGTTGCAGTGTCAGAGAACATTTACCTTCGGGCCAGTGCCCAGAGTTCTGCTGACCTTTTTGAAGTATTCACTGGCTGCGACGTTTTGCTGCTGTCCGCCAGGGATTACGTTAAATAGTATGAGTCGATGATTTGAAAGGTGCCATCGGCCAGGATCATCTGTAGCCCAGGTAAGCTCACTGAAAATTTTTGGTATTTGTTTCTCCATCCAGAAGGGAACCTAAATATCACATTAAATTTTATTAACCGAATCTGGTTCATTATGTTAGAATTTGGAGTCACCATGATCGTATCCGTCCTCTCTCGCACGTCTTGCAAAACTTAAGGCATTAGCACCCTCACCCTGCCTCAGTTTACCCTATTTAGTCAAACCACCCTGGGCGTAAGCCTAACAGTAGCTAAGGCCTGTGATTAAGATTCTGCCCTCTTGGGAAGAATTGCACAGGGATGTCCAGGGCAAGTGCATGGTGGCACCCGCATCTACAGCCGCCTCCATAAGAAGAAGCACTGACAGAAGCAGCGACGCCGGGGACCACCGTGATAATATGAAACTACTGATGTAATGCATCTTTTTGTAAATTCATCTACTGTAAATTACTAAAAATGCATCGTGTGGAGTACTTTTATTAAAACAATGAATTTACATAATGAAAAAATAATATTTCAAAACCTTGCAAGCTAGAAGTTTGAAACTTGGCAAAAATATTACTGTTATTATTCGTAATAACTGGCATAAATTTTAATAACCTGCCTTACATATTGTGAACTTTCCAAATTTTGCATCTGCAATATCAGGAAAAATTGTGGTTGACATTGGTGTCTTCCACGGTTTGTTTTTGGGCTAGAGGTTCAATTATTTAGTGCAGGAATATTGAAAAATAACATCCTCAAAAATTATTAGTATTAGTTTAACAGTTGGTTTTATTATTGAGAACCATGTGGATAAAGGTTGATTTTTCGAAGCTTATCTAATAAATTAAGAGATATAAAAATTATATAGCAACTTTTACATTCATATAAATTAAGAGCAGATAAGATCTGAAAAATACTATTCCAATAAATTTGACGAACTGCGAGTTCTTGCATTTGAATTACACATTTTATTTTCTTAATTCTGACAGATATACATCATCCAAAATAGTGCTGGGCATGCAGTAGAAGCTTTTGGTTCCTGGAATGAAGACTGTGGTATCCTATAACATTTGAATGTGAGTAAACATAAGAGCTTCTACTTCCTGGAATGAAGACTGTAGTATCCTATAACATTTGAATGTAAGTAAACATAAGAGCTTGTAGTTCCTGGAATGAAGACTGTAGTATCCTATAACATTTGAATGTAAGTAAACATAAGAGCTTCTACTTCCTGGAATGAAGACTGTAGTATCCTATAGCATTTGAATGTGAGTTAACATAAGAGCTTCTACTTCCTGGAATGAAGACTGTAGTATCCTATAACATTTGAATGTAAGTAAACATAAGAGCTTCTAGTTCCTGGAATGAAGACTGTAGTATCATATAGCATTTGAATGTGAGTTAACATAAGAGTTTCTACTTCCTGGAATGAAGACTGTAGTATCCTATAGCATTTGAATGTGAGTTAACATAAGAGCTCGTAGTTCTTGGAATGAAGACTGTAGTGTCCTATAACATTTGAATGTAAGTAAACATAAGAGCTTCTAGTTCCTGGAATGAAGACTGTAGTATCCTATAGCATTTAAATGTGAGTAAACATAAGAGCTTCTAGTTCTTGGAATGAAGACTGTAGTGTCCTATAACATTTGAATGTAAGTAAACATAAGAGCTTCTAGTTCCTGGAATGAAGACTGTAGTGTCCTATAACATTTGAATGTAAGTAAACATAAGAGCTTCTAGTTCCTGGAATGAAGACTGTAGTATCCTATAGCATCTGAATGTAAGTAAACATAAGAGCTTCTAGTTCCTGGAATGAAGACTGTAGTGTCCTGTGGCATCTGAATGTGAGTAAACATAAGAGCTTCTACGTCCTGGAATGAAGACTGTAGTATCCTATAGCATTTGAATGTGAGTAAACATAAGAGCTTCTAGTTCCTGGAATGAAGACTGTAGTGTCCTGTGGCATCTGAATGTGAGTAAACATAAGAGCTTCTAGTTCCTGGAATGAAGACTGTAGTGTCCTGTGGCATCTGAATGTGAGTAAACATAAGAGCTTCTAGTTCCTGGAATGAAGACTGTAGTGTCCTGTGGCATCTGAATGTGAGTAAACATAAGAGCTTCTACGTCCTGGAATGAAGACTGTACTATCCTATAGCATTTGAATGTGAGTAAACATAAGAGCTTCTAGTTCCTGGAATGAAGACTGTAGTGTCCTGTGGCATCTGAATGTGAGTAAACATAAGAGCTTCTAGTTCCTGGAATGAAGACTGTAGTATCCTATAGCATTTAAATGTGAGTAAACATAAGAGCTTCTACTTCCTGGAATGAAGACTGTAGTGTCCTGTGGCATCTGAATGTGAGTAAACATAAGAGCTTCTAATTCCTGGAATGAAGACTGTAGTGTCCTGTGGCATCTGAATGTGAGTAAACATAAGAGCTTATAGTTTCGGAATGAAGACTGTTGTGTCCTGTGGCATCTGAATGTGAGTAAACATAAGAGCTTCTAATTCCTGGAATGAAGACTGTAGTGTCCTGTGGCATCTGAATGTGAGTAAACATAAGTGCTTCTAGTTCCTGGAATGAAGACTGTAGTGTCCTGTGGCATCTGAATGTGAGTAAACATAAGAGCTTCTAGTTCCTGGAATGAAGACTGTAGTGTCCTGTGGCATCTGAATGTGAGTAAACATAAGAGCTTCTACGTCCTGGAATGAAGACTGTACTATCCTATAGCATTTGAATGTGAGTAAACATAAGAGCTTCTACTTCCTGGAATGAAGACTGTAGTATCCTATATCATTTGAATGTGAGTTAACATAAGAGCTTCTAGTTCCTGGAATGAAGACTAGTATCCTACAGCATTTAAATGTGAGTTAACATAAGAGCTTCTAGTTCCTGAAGTTAAGACGTAGTATCCTATAATATTTAAATGTGAGTAAACATAAGAGCTTCTAGCTCCTAGAATGGAGACTGTATTATTGTATATCATTTGAATGTGAGTAAACATAAGATCTTCTAGTTCCCAGAATGAAGACTGTAGTGTCCTACAGCATTTAAATGTGAGTAAACATAAGAGCTTCTGGTTCCTTGAATGAAGGCTGTAGTCTCCTATAGCATTTAAATGTGAGTAAACATAAGAGCTTCTAGTTCCTGGAATGAAGACAGTAGTATCCTACAGCATTTGAATGTGAGTTAACATAAGAGCTTCTAGTTCCTGGAATGAAGATTGTAGTGTCCTGTGGCATCTGAATGTGAGTAAACATAAGAGCTTCTACTTCCTGGAATGAAGACTGTAGTGTCCTACAGCATTTAAATGTGAGTAAACATAAGAGCTTTTACTTCCTGGAATGAAGACTGTAGTATCCTATAACATTTAAATGTGAGTAAACATAAGAGCTTCTGGTTCCTAGAATGAAGGCTGTAGTGTCCTATAGCATTTAAATGTGAGTAAACATAAGAGTCTTTAGTTCCTGGAATGAAGACTGTAGTATCCTATAACATTTGAATGTGAGTAAACATAAGAGCTTCTAGTTCCTGGAATGAAGACTGTAGTATTCTATAGCATCTAAATGTGAGTAAACATATGAGCTTCTAGTTCCTGGAATGAAGACTGTAGTATTCTGCATTTGAATGTGAGTAAACATAAGAGCTTGTGGTTCCTGGAATGGAGATTGTAGTATTCTATAGCATTTGAATGTGAGTAAACATAAGAGCTTCTAGTTCCTGGAATGAAGACTGCAGTATCCTATAGCATTTGAATGTGAGTAAACATAAGAGCTTCTAGTTCCTGAAGTTAAGACGTAGTATCCTATAGCATTTAAATGTGAGTAAACATAAGAGCTTCTAGTTCCTGGAATGAAGACTGTAGTATTCTATAGCATCTAAATGTGAGTAAACATATGAGCTTCTAGTTCCTGGAATGAAGACTGTAGTATTCTGCATTTGAATGTGAGTAAACATAACAGCTTCTAGTTCCTGGAATGAAGACTGCAGTATCCTATAGCATTTGAATGTGAGTAAACATAAGAGCTTGTGGTTCCTGGAATGGAGATTGTAGTATTCTATAGCATTTGAATGTGAGTAAACATAAGAGCTTGTGGTTCCTGGAATGGAGATAGTAGTATTCTATAGCATTTGAATGTGAGTAAACATAAGAGCTTCTAGTTACTGGAATGAAGACTGCAGTATCCTATAGCATTTGAATGTGAGTAAACATAAGAGCTTGTGGTTCCTGGAACGGAGATTGTAGTATTCTATAGCATTTGAATGTGAGTAAACATAACAGCTTCTAGTTACTGGATTGAAGACTGCAGTATCCTATAGCATTTGAATGTGAGTAAACATAAGAGCTTGTGGTTCCTGGAATGGAGATTGTAGTATTCTATAGCATTTGAATGTGAGTAAACATAAGAGCTTCTAGTTACTGGAATGAAGACTGTAGTATTTTATAGCATTTAAATGTGAGTAAACATAAGAGCTTCTAGTTCCTGGAATGAAGACTGCAGTATCCTATAGCATTTGAATGTGATTAAACATAAGAGCTTCTGGTTCCTGGAATGGAGATTGTAGTATTCTATAGCATTTGAATGTGAGTAAACATAAGAGCTTCTAGTTACTGGAATGAAGACTGCAGTATCCTATAGCATTTGAATGTGAGTAAACATAAGAGCTTCTAAGTAGAAAATAAATGAGAGAACGGAAACACAAAGGATTTGCCGCCATCTGATAAGGTTCTTTGATCTATGCCGCTAGACCCGCCCCCTCCCTTTGTGTTCTCACACGCCGGCCTGGTCGCGTGGCGCTAGCCCCGCCCCCTTCCCTTTGTGTGCTGATCTAATGCCGACAGTGTCTGTGCCGGCAGGTCCTCCCCCCTCCCCCCCTGTGGTCTGGTCACGTGCCGGTGGCCCGCCCCCCTCCCTCCCCCATACGCGTGTCCTCCCTCCCCTTTGTGTTCTGGTTGGTTCCCTGTGGATAGGTGGGAGAGTGTGTATTGTTCCTATACGGTGACTACATTCCCGCCCCTCATTTTGACTTGTCTAAATCCCTGCCGTGTGATTGGCTTGGGGTAGGGGATGTGCCGCTCGGTGAGGGGTTATATGTGAGGGTTCTCGGTGCGTGACGTTGACGGTGTGGGAATGCGATTCTCGATGCCTGCCCCACATCGGCAAATCGTTTGAGTACATAATTGTGTCAATCAATTAGGTAATGTGTGTTATTGAAAAAAAAAATAAGAATGCACATCATATTACTACTAATGCAATTAAACGCTATTCTTCGAGCAATTAAGTATTTTTTGATTGAATCGCGCACACTGTCCCTAAACCGCCATTTATAACCTACTATTGTCAATAAATTTCACGTCTAATGAAACACGGCTAGTCTGTCCATGAAAACAATTAAGTATTTTTGAATGATTAATTGACTCGCGCGCAACTGTTCGTTATCGTATATGTGTGGTAGCATGTGTATAATTATTACGAGTAATAACATTTATTTAATTCTACTTTTGAGGGAAAATATATTTTGGATTTATAAGAATATTACAACACTTAGATGAAAGGACAGACTTGACGTAACACTCGTTATCGCGTGATAATTGCGGTGGAACACCGACCGCAACCTTCCGCTCCGAGACGTTTCACTGGAATGACTGACTCCCGATACTTGGACTGGCAAGTCGACTTCCGCATCCCCTCCACTCCCGCTTCAGTTCGCAACATACACTAGCGCGCCAAGTGGTTATATGAGTGAAACTCCAGCGAGTGTTCCCACACAGCGCCCCTGGTGGTCATACCCGAAAGTTGTGAATTCACCATATTTAAATTCGAGGTGTACGCAAGACGGCCATCTTAACTCTATATAATTCTGCGAAATATGATTCCGGAAAAAAATAAAGGGGAATTAACATGCAAGGGGCGTTTATGACGTCTCCGGAGGAATTGATTATGAAATAAATAAAAAATAAATAAGACTCTCGCTGATCGATGAATACAATTAAATATTTTTATTAATTAATGTAATTGACTCGCGCTCCTAGAGATATCTCACCCAATTATTCATCTACCATGAATATCTCACTTCTAATGAAACGACGCAGTCTATCGATTAAAAACAATTAAGTTTTTTTTGATTGATTAATGTAATTGACTCGAGCGCAACTGTTCGTTATCGTATATGCGCGATTATTACGCGTATATAACTATTACGGCTAATAACGTGTGTTTAATTCTTCTTTTGACTGGAGGGTTTATAAAAAATATTACATTGCTTAGATGAATTAAAAAGCAACTTAAAGCGAAATTGCAAATAGCTTGTATGAGACGTTAACACGAGAACCCTTTACGAAAAAACAAGACGCAATGCGACAGCTGTACCTCGTCTAAATAGAAGCGGTTAAACCAGGACGCTTGGGTTTTCCCGCAGTACCTGCTCTTAATGGCTAGGGGTATCCAGCACATCGAGTACGCTTCAACTGACGTTAAATATAAAAGCCCTCTATGTCTCTTCTCACACGAGAGAAGTAATAATTACAATTCAAAACAGGCGTAGCTGTAAGTAACACGCACGAAGACTTCAAATATAAATTTTATATACGTTTTAAATGTTCTTTCTAAAGACGTAGCGAACTTTGAGAAATTCAACGAATTATTCACTTTCGTACACTGCTTGAAAGAAATATGGTGTACACCCCTGAAGAACGCGTGTGTAGACACATTAGCAGGCGAGAGTCCCTTCCGCATCATTAATTTTTCTTCAGACGAAGTTAAAACCAAGGTCTTGTATAGAGCTCTTAGTGAACAATGAAGGGTGTTTCCAGTTCATTAAGCAGGCTAAGTGCTCTGAAAAACCACAGACCCTCGGGGTAAATAACTATTAGCGACACAAAAGATTTTCTTAATAGCTTCCCCTGTGCAGAAGTTCCATCATAGACAGGGGAAACCAAGTCTAGACATGTTTTAAGCTTACCACAAAAAATGTTTTCCCGATAATTAATATAATTCTACATGAAGAATATTAATGATTAAGTTTTGAATTAAACGTATACTGTATAGATTCTGTACTTAAACATTCGATTGTATCTTTGTCATTATTTAAATACTCGCGTACAAGAAATGCAAATATGATATCAAAAAATTAAACTGATTTTTTTTTCGGAATGTTAAACAAAGAAATATGATTTGGCGAGAGTAACATGAAGAATAAAAAGTATTCAGAATGATAGATATTACATACGTTATTAAAATAAATAAGGCTCTCGCTGATCGATGAAAACAATTAAATATTTTTTTATTAATTAATTGTATATGAATTGACTTGCGCATTTGCTTGCTGTCGTATGTGCATGATTATTACGACTAATAGCATTTGTTTAATTCTAAATAATGAAATATGGAGCCTTGCCTAAACAATCCTCGTTACTCTTAATTTATTCCATTTAAAAAGATTGGGCTTAGTAAACATAGGACGAGTACGATTTTAAATACCCCGTCCATTCGAGAGATATTTTTCGAATATTCCAGCATGTTAATATAAACTTAATATACACACACACGCACAAATTCATTTCAAGTAATCTAACGATATTGAATAAAATATTAAATGTTTAAGATATTGTAATGAGAAATGAATTGTATATCTCGAATTTTCTGGGCCGCAGGCTGCAGGATCGCTCATCAAATACCGTAATGATTCAGACACCCGAACACCCGAATGGTAAGCATTCTTCAGAGTTTTTAAATAAGTAATGTAACAATTCATATTAACTTCTTGTTCATATTCTTTATTATTATTTGTATTATTATTTCCAGGAAGTGGACTTTATTTTGGTATCGACCATCCATCGAGCGCTGCACAGGCAGCGCCAGGCTTCCAAACCTTCCTGGTACCAAATCATCATGGAGGCGGCTCTGCCATCCGTACATGCAGCAACACTCGTAAGGTGAGAATTTACAGACGGGTGTTTGAGGTTTTGTAACTAAAAATTACATGATAGTAGACATACAATGTCGATTCTGGCACACAAAGGCATGCCTCCGACAGCATAGAGTTCTGGATTGTATAAGGAGAAAAGGATATATTTAAGGGGAGTTTCTCACCCATATGCAGTCACATAACTCTTTCGGTCTCCCAGAATGCTTTGTATTTTTCACAAGGGTGTTTAAAACATGTATTTTTTTTCACGTATAGAGTGTAGATTCTTTAGAACTCTGTACTTAAACATGCTATACTATTATTATTTATTTATTTTTTCCAGGAAATGGGCTTTATTTCGGAGGCGGTATCGGTCAACATGCGACCGCTGCACCGGTAGCATCAGGCTTCGCGAGCGTTGTACCAGCAGGCTTCGCGACCGCTGCACCGCCACCTCCAGGCTTCCAGACCTTCCTGGTACCAAATCAGCAGGGGTGGGGGCCCTGCCCCATACATGCAGCAAGCACCGAACGGTAAGAATTTTTTCAATATTTTATGAAGTTCTTTTTACACATTCTATATTATTATTAATATTGTTATTATTTTCAGGAAGTGGACTTTATTTCGGAGGCGGGTTTTTTCTGGGAATGTCTCCAAAGTATTCTTCATTCTGAACGACTTTTGCAAAACTGATAAACCATAAGAGATAGACAAAATTTTACTACACAAAAAATGGAGATCGCGTTAAAATACATAATTTATAACATATACATTCTTGTTGTTGAGTAAATCGTTTTTCGAGATATTGCTTGTTATTCCCTTAAAATTTTCCAATACTTATACTTTTTCTCAAATTCATTATTCTTGTTTTATGTCCTCGATATGCAAAGAGAATGGAATGCACCACATAGTAACCAGCGTTAAAATATTTGACTATCGCTTAAAACCTATCATATTCACATTGTATCGTCATGAAAATTACCAATAACATTGACATCTAGATATCTCGATTAACATGAAGCATATAGGGAATAAGTGCTTGTAAAAATAGTTTGTACAAGAGTAGAGAAAGCCATGTGAGTGTATCACATCAGATTTTTTGATATTGGTTTAAATTTTCAAATACTTTTAACTTTTCTCAAGCGGTAACTCGCTATTCGTTTTTTTCCCGTGGTAATGCATAGAGAATAGAATTATAAAGCCATCACATAGCATCAGACGTTCTTTAAACATCTGTAACGTGTCTATTCACAATCGAAAGGTTGCTGGTTCGAGGAAAATTATATCTACAGAAACAATACATTATTTTCGCTCTGTGATTAATTTGGTAATGTAACAATAATTAACAATGAATTTTTAGCGGTAAATGTAAAAAATAAAATATATTTTTTATTTCCTAGCGTCATACGCAGAAGCATTCCCCTTAAGGAACGCTGGCGTGAGCGATGGTTTCCCCCATAACGGGTTTAGACTTGCTTACGAAATGTCCCTGTGCGAGGCTAGCATTTCACTCTCCTTCTCGAATTTTTGGAGTAGCCAATCAAAATTGCTGTATTACATACCGTCACATCTCTCACCCCTTCAGATTTTTATCAGGCGAAGCGATATAAAAGCAGTAGCTTCCCCAGCGATTTCACTGTATTGTGACAACACAGCGAGCTAAGATCTCTGCAAACTTTTCTCATTCAAAGTGAAATTTCAACGAACATCATGTCTGGTAAGTTGTAACAAAACACTTCATTTATTTTAAAAGTTAAATTATTACTCTGTACATTTAACTTATATTCGCGTTCTTGTTTTTAATGCATGGCATTTATATGCGAATAGCTGAGCATTCTAAAAGTTAATAGCTAGACAAGTGAATTTTCTGAAATGTGAACAGTTTAGTTAAGTATTCATTTTAGGCAAGCTTATTCTACATTTAATAGCTAACTGCGCGAATTCTCAAAATGGGAACAATTTAGTTAAGTATTCACCTTGTTGAGTAATTATTATTCCAGATATTTAAATACAGGATTTCACAGAGTGAATTATATTCCTTTTGGAGAAAATACAATTATTTGAATACCTTATTAACGTTTTTGCTTTAGAATATTACAAAAAGTCTGTTGCGCGAATCATTCGCTCTAACAAAGTAAATATCTACATTATATTAAAACATTTAAATTGAAAAATACAGTACTTAATGAACTTCATTAGTGAATCAGAACCTCAATTATATTTACACATATTATCATTTTCAG
Source organism: Deroplatys truncata (assembly GCA_030765065.1). NCBI lineage: Eukaryota > Metazoa > Arthropoda > Insecta > Mantodea > Mantidae > Deroplatys > Deroplatys truncata. The sequence continues at coordinate 94,147,069 of CM060986.1, read as the reverse complement.
AAAAAAGTTAATAAGTTTGTAACTTTCAAATAAATGAAATTTTGTTATGCAACACATTCTCTAATAAAGAATATGTTTTTTTCTCTTCCTAATGCAGAAAGTTTGACATCTCAACTTAACACATTGGCTGAGGGTAGCATTTACCCAGCCGTTCAAAGACTACAAGATCTTCAGCCAGAGGAGCCTTATAATATAAAATCCTTAAGAAAAATTGATACTCGATACGGTGCTAGAGTCGTTGCACTTTTAGAGAATAAGCAAGTGTTTCTCCCGACAAGATATTCAACCCTAACAAGCCAACAGTTGGAGGAAATGCCTGGGAAGTTTCAAATGGTATATCATGGAGTAGTACCAGCCGGCAAGTTTAAGACATGTAAATTGTCTTTTCTTCCTATTAAGGTTTGTAGAAATAATTCAGCTATCCTTTCAAAGCTTCATTTAGAGTTACATTCGTTGAGTTTATAAATTCGCACTTCAGTAGGATAACATTTGTCTAAAGTATACATCAATATTCCAGCAGGATAGCAGTTGTCAAAAGCATGCAGCACTGTATTAAAAAAATATGTGTAAATAATGTCTAGGTTGTACTCTGTGTGATTTCATGCAGAAAGAACTTTAATACCCCTTGCAGTGATTCTCCACATCGAAGTATATACCTACAAGAAGTTGCAAATAATGTGAATGTGTGTTACAGGAATGCCCAGGTGAATGTAAATGAAGAGGAAGAACGAGATAGCTTAAAACATCATAAACAGAAATGTGATAGGAACATTCTCAACACCTCCCAGTAACCTCAATCAATGAAGAATTGCACCAGCGCGGAACATACATGGAAAAAACATCCGCGTGTGTAGAATATAACAATAATATATATATATATATATGTATAATTATGTACTCATTATTACTGCTATACCATTGATTTCATAAATAATTTCATAATTGTTTAAGGAGAATGCCTATCTTAAAAACATTGATGCTACATGAAATCTAAACAAAAAGATTATTGAACTATTACTGAAAGAGACTTGAATAAATGGGAATCTAGAAGCCAGAACCATCTTAATATTGGGCTGTATGATATGAGGTGTATAAAAAGATTAATAAAAAAATGAGGTCTATGTAATATAAACATTTATTTTTTATAAACATTTTCCTATTACATTCCTATACAAAAAAACATACATATTTCCTAAAGACAAAGGTGATAGTCTAGACATTCTAAAACACTCAGTTATATAATCATATACATCACACAGAAAGAGACCTGCATTATCCATAAAAAACTAAACATCTCAAGAATGTCTGGATGATGTATTTTATAAGTACAAGGTTTTGATATTTCAAAGTTCCTGTTAACCATGACTGTAATTGATTAACACAATTTCTCGATCCTGTCATGCTATAACTTTAGAAGCTTTCAGCTTACTTATAATCTCCTCAATCTCTTGTGTGTGACTATTATTACCAGCATTCCTCGATGCAATTAGTAACCTCAATATATTTACTAGTCTATTTGGATTTTCAAGCGTAGATATCACTGAATCATCATCATATGAAGATTTCATATTCTCGCGACTCCCGCTGTATCCAGATTTTTCACCATCAGTAGTCTCCAGTGAAGGACAGAGGCTTGATCCGGTATAACATCCCCCTCTATACATCTTCGGATCTTTGAGTGTAGGAGAGAGAGTCGATCCAGTATAACATGTTGCTCTATGAAGCTTAAATCTTGACAAAGAACGATTCTTAAAAATCCGCTCGCATATACAGCATCTAATGACGTGTTTTCCTCCATGTGTAATGTATGAAAAATTGAGTTTCTCATCCGCTAGTTGCACAGATTTTCTCCGGCAGGAGCTCATGCTAAAAACTAAAAGAAATTAAATGAATACGGGAATGCTAACGCTCGAAGGAATTAAAAGCGAATGAATGAATTCATAACACGCAGCTATGTATATATTCAGTGTGAGGACGCCGGAGGGAATCGCAATCTTCGCATAGCAGAGGGAAAGGATGCTCTCTGGAAACATTTGTGGAGAAGGAGGCTCTCAACAGAACATGGCGAATGCGAGCATGGAAAAAGGATGCTCTCTGGGAACATTCGTGGAAAAAGGATGCTCTCAACAGAACATAACGAGTGCGAGCATGGAAAAAGGATGCTCTCTGGAAATGTTTGTGGAAAAGGCTGCGTAACAACCTGATTGCGCTATGTACCTGACCAGTTTGTTACATAGCGTGATTCCATTGTTACATAGCGTGATTCCTTTGTTACATAGCGCGATTCCTTTGTTACATAGCGCTATTCCTTTGTTACATACCGGGATTCCTTTGTTACATAGCGCGATTCCTTTGTTACATGGCGCGATTCCTTTGTTACATGGCGTGATTCCTTTGTTACATGGCGTGATTCCTTTGTTACATAGCGCGATTCCTTTGTTACATAGCGCGATTCCTTTGTTACATAGCGCGATTCCTTTGTCACATAACGCGATTCCTTTGTTACATAGCGCGATTCCTTTGTTACATAGCGCGATTCCTTTGTTACATACCGCGATTCCTTTGTTACATAGCGCGATTCCTTTGTTACATAGCGCGATTCCTTTGTTACATAGCGCGATTCCTTTGTTACATAGCGCGATTCCTTTGTTACATAGCGCGATTCCTTTGTTACATAGCGCGATTCCTTTGTTACATAGCGCGATTCCTTTGTTACATAGCGCGATTCCTTTGTTACATAGCGCGATTCCTTTGTTACATAGCGCGATTCCTTTGTTACATAGCGCGATTCCTTTGTTACATACCGCGATTCTTTTGTTACATGACGCGATTCCTTTGTTACATAGCGCGATTCCTTTGTTACATAGCGCGATTCCTTTGTTACATAGCGCGATTCCTTTGTTACATAGCGCGATTCCTTTGTTACATAGCGCGATTCCTTTGTTACATAGCGCGATTCCTTTGTTACATAGCGCGATTCCTTTGTTACATGGCGCGATTCCTTTGTTACATGGCGCGATTCCTTTGTTACATGGCGCGATTCCTTTGTTACATAGCGCGATTCCTTTGTTTCATAACGCGATTCCTTTGTTACATAGCGCGACTCCTTTGTTACATAGCGCGATTCCTTTGTTACATAGCGCGATTCCTTTGTTACATAGCGCGATTCCTTTGTTACATAGCGCGATTCCTTTGTTACATGGCGTGATTCCTTTGTTACATGGCGGGATTCCTTTGTTACATGGCGCGATTCCTTTGTTACATGGCGCGATTCCTTTGTTACATAACGCGATTCCTTTGTTACATAGCGCGATTCCTTTGTCACATAACGCGATTCCTTTGTTACATAGCGCGATTCCTTTGTTACATAGCGCGATTCCTTTGTTACATAGCGCGATTCCTTTGTTACATAGCGCGATTCCTTTGTTACATAGCGCGATTCCTTTGTTACATAGCGCGATTCCTTTGTTACATAGCGCGATTCCTTTGTTACATAGCGCGATTCCTTTGTTACATAGCGCGATTCCTTTGTTACATAGCGCGATTCCTTTGTTACATAGCGCGATTCCTTTGTTACATAGCGCGATTCCTTTGTTACATGACGCGATTCCTTTGTTACATGGCGCGATTCCTTTGTTACATAGCGCGATTCCTTTGTTACATAGCGCGATTCCTTTGTTACATAGCGCGATTCCTTTGTTACATGGCGCGATTCCTTTGTTACATGGCGCGATTCCTTTGTTACATGGCGCGATTCTTTTGTTACATGGCGCGATTCCTTTGTTACATGGCGCGATTCCTTTGTTACATGGCGCGATTCCTTTGTTACATGGCGCGATTCCTTTGTTACATGGCGCGATTCCTTTGTTTCATAACGCGATTCCTTTGTTACATAGCGCGATTCCTTTGTTACATAGCGCGATTCCTTTGTTACATAGCGCGATTCCTTTGTTACATAGCGCGATTCCTTTGTTACATAGCGCGATTCCTTTGTTACATGGCGTGATTCCTTTGTTACATGGCGCGATTCCTTTGTTACATGGCGCGATTCCTTTGTTACATAACGCGATTCCTTTGTTACATAGCGCGATTCTTTTGTTACATAGCGCGATTCCTTTGTTACATAGCGCGATTCCTTTGTTTCATAGCGCGATTCCTTTGTTACATAGCGCGATTCCTTTGTTACATAGTGTGATTCCTTTGTTACATAGCGTGATTCCTTTGTTACATAGCGCGATTCCTTTGTTACATAGCGAGATTTCTTTGTTACATAGCGTGATTCCTTTGTTACATAGCGTGATTCCTTTGTTACATAGCGTGATTCCTTTGTTACATAGCGTGATTCCTTTGTTACTTAGCGTGATTCCTTTGTTACATGGCGCAATCAGGTTGTTACGCAGCCTTTTCCACAAACGTTTCCAGAGAGCATCCTTTTTCCATGCTCGCACTCGTTATGTTCTGTTGAGAGCATCCTTTTTCCACGAATGTTCCCAGAGAGCATCCTTTTTCCATGCTCGCATTCGCCATGTTCTGTTGAGAGCCTCCTTCTCCACAAATGTTTCCAGAGAGCATCCTTTCCCTCTGCTATGCGAAGATTGCGATTCCCTCCGGCGTCCTCACACTGAATATATACATAGCTGCGTGTTATGAATTCATTCATTCGCTTTTAATTCCTTCGAGCGTTAGCATTCCCGTATTCATTTAATTTCTTTTAGTTTTTAGCATGAGCTCCTGCCGGAGAAAATCTGTGCAACTAGCGGATGAGAAACTCAATTTTTCATACATTACACATGGAGGAAAACACGTCATTAGATGCTGTATATGCGAGCGGATTTTTAAGAATCGTTCTTTGTCAAGATTTAAGCTTCATAGAGCAACATGTTATACTGGATCGACTCTCTCTCCTACACTCGAAGATCCGAAGATGTATAGAGGGGGATGTTATACCGGATCAAGCCTCTGTCCTTCACTGGAGACTACTGATGGTGAAAAATCTGGATACAGCGGGAGTCGCGAGAATATGAAATCTTCATATGATGATGATTCAGTGATATCTACGCTTGAAAATCCAAATAGACTAGTAAATATATTGAGGTTACTAATTGCATCGAGGAATGCTGGTAATAATAGTCACACACAAGAGATTGAGGAGATTATAAGTAAGCTGAAAGCTTCTAAAGTTATAGCATGACAGGATCGAGAAATTGTGTTAATCAATTACAGTCATGGTTAACAGGAACTTTGAAATATCAAAACCTTGTACTTATAAAATACATCATCCAGACATTCTTGAGATGTTTAGTTTTTTATGGATAATGCAGGTCTCTTTCTGTGTGATGTATATGATTATATAACTGAGTGTTTTAGAATGTCTAGACTATCACCTTTGTCTTTAGGAAATATGTATGTTTTTTTGTATAGGAATGTAATAGGAAAATGTTTATAAAAAATAAATGTTTATATTACATAGACCTCATTTTTTTATTAATCTTTTTATACACCTCATATCATACAGCCCAATATTAAGATGGTTCTGGCTTCTAGATTCCCATTTATTCAAGTCTCTTTCAGTAATAGTTCAATAATCTTTTTGTTTAGATTTCATGTAGCATCAATGTTTTTAAGATAGGCATTCTCCTTAAACAATTATGAAATTATTTATGAAATCAATGGTATAGCAGTAATAATGAGTACATAATTATACATATATATATATATATTATTGTTATATTCTACACACGCGGATGTTTTTTCCATGTATGTTCCGCGCTGGTGCAATTCTTCATTGATTGAGGTTACTGGGAGGTGTTGAGAATGTTCCTATCACATTTCTGTTTATGATGTTTTAAGCTATCTCGTTCTTCCTCTTCATTTACATTCACCTGGGCATTCCTGTAACACACATTCACATTATTTGCAACTTCTTGTAGGTATATACTTCGATGTGGAGAATCACTGCAAGGGGTATTAAAGTTCTTTCTGCATGAAATCACACAGAGTACAACCTAGACATTATTTACACATATTTTTTTAATACAGTGCTGCATGCTTTTGACAACTGCTATCCTGCTGGAATATTGATGTATACTTTAGACAAATGTTATCCTACTGAAGTGCGAATTTATAAACTCAACGAATGTAACTCTAAATGAAGCTTTGAAAGGATAGCTGAATTATTTCTACAAACCTTAATAGGAAGAAAAGACAATTTACATGTCTTAAACTTGCCGGCTGGTACTACTCCATGATATACCATTTGAAACTTCCCAGGCATTTCCTCCAACTGTTGGCTTGTTAGGGTTGAATATCTTGTCGGGAGAAACACTTGCTTATTCTCTAAAAGTGCAACGACTCTAGCACCGTATCGAGTATCAATTTTTCTTAAGGATTTTATATTATAAGGCTCCTCTGGCTGAAGATCTTGTAGTCTTTGAACGGCTGGGTAAATGCTACCCTCAGCCAATGTGTTAAGTTGAGATGTCAAACTTTCTGCATTAGGAAGAGAAAAAAACATATTCTTTATTAGAGAATGTGTTGCATAACAAAATTTCATTTATTTGAAAGTTACAAACTTATTAACTTTTTTCTGAAAATGATAATATGTGTAAATATAATTGAGGTTCTGATTCACTAATGAAGTTCATTAAGTACTGTATTTTTCAATTTAAATGTTTTAATATAATGTAGATATTTACTTTGTTAGAGCGAATGATTCGCGCAACAGACTTTTTGTAATATTCTAAAGCAAAAACGTTAATAAGGTATTCAAATAATTGTATTTTCTCCAAAAGGAATATAATTCACTCTGTGAAATCCTGTATTTAAATATCTGGAATAATAATTACTCAACAAGGTGAATACTTAACTAAATTGTTCCCATTTTGAGAATTCGCGCAGTTAGCTATTAAATGTAGAATAAGCTTGCCTAAAATGAATACTTAACTAAACTGTTCACATTTCAGAAAATTCACTTGTCTAGCTATTAACTTTTAGAATGCTCAGCTATTCGCATATAAATGCCATGCATTAAAAACAAGAACGCGAATATAAGTTAAATGTACAGAGTAATAATTTAACTTTTAAAATAAATGAAGTGTTTTGTTACAACTTACCAGACATGATGTTCGTTGAAATTTCACTTTGAATGAGAAAAGTTTGCAGAGATCTTAGCTCGCTGTGTTGTCACAATACAGTGAAATCGCTGGGGAAGCTACTGCTTTTATATCGCTTCGCCTGATAAAAATCTGAAGGGGTGAGAGATGTGACGGTATGTAATACAGCAATTTTGATTGGCTACTCCAAAAATTCGAGAAGGAGAGTGAAATGCTAGCCTCGCACAGGGACATTTCGTAAGCAAGTCTAAACCCGTTATGGGGGAAACCATCGCTCACGCCAGCGTTCCTTAAGGGGAATGCTTCTGCGTATGACGCTAGGAAATAAAAAATATATTTTATTTTTTACATTTACCGCTAAAAATTCATTGTTAATTATTGTTACATTACCAAATTAATCACAGAGCGAAAATAATGTATTGTTTCTGTAGATATAATTTTCCTCGAACCAGCAACCTTTCGATTGTGAATAGACACGTTACAGATGTTTAAAGAACGTCTGATGCTATGTGATGGCTTTATAATTCTATTCTCTATGCATTACCACGGGAAAAAAACGAATAGCGAGTTACCGCTTGAGAAAAGTTAAAAGTATTTGAAAATTTAAACCAATATCAAAAAATCTGATGTGATACACTCACATGGCTTTCTCTACTCTTGTACAAACTATTTTTACAAGCACTTATTCCCTATATGCTTCATGTTAATCGAGATATCTAGATGTCAATGTTATTGGTAATTTTCATGACGATACAATGTGAATATGATAGGTTTTAAGCGATAGTCAAATATTTTAACGCTGGTTGCTATGTGGTGCATTCCATTCTCTTTGCATATCGAGGACATAAAACAAGAATAATGAATTTGAGAAAAAGTATAAGTATTGGAAAATTTTAAGGGAATAACAAGCAATATCTCGAAAAACGATTTACTCAACAACAAGAATGTATATGTTATAAATTATGTATTTTAACGCGATCTCCATTTTTTGTGTAGTAAAATTTTGTCTATCTCTTATGGTTTATCAGTTTTGCAAAAGTCGTTCAGAATGAAGAATACTTTGGAGACATTCCCAGAAAAAACCCGCCTCCGAAATAAAGTCCACTTCCTGAAAATAATAACAATATTAATAATAATATAGAATGTGTAAAAAGAACTTCATAAAATATTGAAAAAATTCTTACCGTTCGGTGCTTGCTGCATGTATGGGGCAGGGCCCCCACCCCTGCTGATTTGGTACCAGGAAGGTCTGGAAGCCTGGAGGTGGCGGTGCAGCGGTCGCGAAGCCTGCTGGTACAACGCTCGCGAAGCCTGATGCTACCGGTGCAGCGGTCGCATGTTGACCGATACCGCCTCCGAAATAAAGCCCATTTCCTGGAAAAAATAAATAAATAATAATAGTATAGCATGTTTAAGTACAGAGTTCTAAAGAATCTACACTCTATACGTGAAAAATAATACATGTTTTAAACACCCTTGTGAAAAATACATAGCATTCTGGGAGACCGAAAGAGTTATGTGACTGCATATGGGTGAGAAACTCCCCTTAAATATATCCTTTTCTCCTTATACAATCCAGAACTCTATGCTGTCGGAGGCATGCCTTTGTGTGCCAGAATCGACATTGTATGTCTACTATCATGTAATTTTTAGTTACAAAACCTCAAACACCCGTCTGTAAATTCTCACCTTACGAGTGTTGCTGCATGTACGGATGGCAGAGCCGCCTCCATGATGATTTGGTACCAGGAAGGTTTGGAAGCCTGGCGCTGCCTGTGCAGCGCTCGATGGATGGTCGATACCAAAATAAAGTCCACTTCCTGGAAATAATAATACAAATAATAATAAAGAATATGAACAAGAAGTTAATATGAATTGTTACATTACTTATTTAAAAACTCTGAAGAATGCTTACCATTCGGGTGTTCGGGTGTCTGAATCATTACGGTATTTGATGAGCGATCCTGCAGCCTGCGGCCCAGAAAATTCGAGATATACAATTCATTTCTCATTACAATATCTTAAACATTTAATATTTTATTCAATATCGTTAGATTACTTGAAATGAATTTGTGCGTGTGTGTGTATATTAAGTTTATATTAACATGCTGGAATATTCGAAAAATATCTCTCGAATGGACGGGGTATTTAAAATCGTACTCGTCCTATGTTTACTAAGCCCAATCTTTTTAAATGGAATAAATTAAGAGTAACGAGGATTGTTTAGGCAAGGCTCCATATTTCATTATTTAGAATTAAACAAATGCTATTAGTCGTAATAATCATGCACATACGACAGCAAGCAAATGCGCAAGTCAATTCATATACAATTAATTAATAAAAAAATATTTAATTGTTTTCATCGATCAGCGAGAGCCTTATTTATTTTAATAACGTATGTAATATCTATCATTCTGAATACTTTTTATTCTTCATGTTACTCTCGCCAAATCATATTTCTTTGTTTAACATTCCGAAAAAAAAATCAGTTTAATTTTTTGATATCATATTTGCATTTCTTGTACGCGAGTATTTAAATAATGACAAAGATACAATCGAATGTTTAAGTACAGAATCTATACAGTATACGTTTAATTCAAAACTTAATCATTAATATTCTTCATGTAGAATTATATTAATTATCGGGAAAACATTTTTTGTGGTAAGCTTAAAACATGTCTAGACTTGGTTTCCCCTGTCTATGATGGAACTTCTGCACAGGGGAAGCTATTAAGAAAATCTTTTGTGTCGCTAATAGTTATTTACCCCGAGGGTCTGTGGTTTTTCAGAGCACTTAGCCTGCTTAATGAACTGGAAACACCCTTCATTGTTCACTAAGAGCTCTATACAAGACCTTGGTTTTAACTTCGTCTGAAGAAAAATTAATGATGCGGAAGGGACTCTCGCCTGCTAATGTGTCTACACACGCGTTCTTCAGGGGTGTACACCATATTTCTTTCAAGCAGTGTACGAAAGTGAATAATTCGTTGAATTTCTCAAAGTTCGCTACGTCTTTAGAAAGAACATTTAAAACGAATATAAAATTTATATTTGAAGTCTTCGTGCGTGTTACTTACAGCTACGCCTGTTTTGAATTGTAATTATTACTTCCCTCGTGTGAGAAGAGACATAGAGGGCTTTTATTTTTAACGTCAGTTGAAGCGTACTCGATGTGCTGGATACCCCTAGCCATTAAGAGCAGGTACTGCGGGAAAACCCAAGCGTCCTGGTTTAACCGCTTCTATTTAGACGAGGTACAGCTGTCGCATTGCGTCTTGTTTTTTCGTAAAGGGTTCTCGTGTTAACGTCTCATACAAGCTATTTGCAATTTCGCTTTAAGTTGCTTTTTAATTCATCTAAGCAATGTAATATTTTTTATAAACCCTCCAGTCAAAAGAAGAATTAAACACACGTTATTAGCCGTAATAGTTATATACGCGTAATAATCGCGCATATACGATAACGAACAGTTGCGCTCGAGTCAATTACATTAATCAATCAAAAAAAACTTAATTGTTTTTAATCGATAGACTGCGTCGTTTCATTAGAAGTGAGATATTCATGGTAGATGAATAATTGGGTGAGATATCTCTAGGAGCGCGAGTCAATTACATTAATTAATAAAAATATTTAATTGTATTCATCGATCAGCGAGAGTCTTATTTATTTTTTATTTATTTCATAATCAATTCCTCCGGAGCCGTCATGAACGCCCCTTGCATGTTAATTCCCCTTTATTTTTTTCCGGAATCATATTTCGCAGAATTATATAGAGTTAAGATGGCCGTCTTGCGTACACCTCGAATTTAAATATGGTGAATTCACAACTTTCGGGTATGACCACCAGGGGCGCTGTGTGGGAACACTCGCTGGAGTTTCACTCATATTACCACTTGGCGCGCTAGTGTATGTTGCGAACTGAAGCGGGAGTGGAGGGGATGCGGAAGTCGACTTGCCAGTCCAAGTATCGGGAGTCAGTCATTCCAGTGAAACGTCTCGGAGCGGAAGGTTGCGGTCGGTGTTCCACCGCAATTATCACGCGATAACGAGTGTTACGTCAAGTCTGTCCTTTCATCTAAGTGTTGTAATATTCTTATAAATCCAAAATATATTTTCCCTCAAAAGTAGAATTAAATAAATGTTATTACTCGTAATAATTATACACATGCTACCACACATATACGATAACGAACAGTTGCGCGCGAGTCAATTAATCATTCAAAAATACTTAATTGTTTTCATGGACAGACTAGCCGTGTTTCATTAGACGTGAAATTTATTGACAATAGTAGGTTATAAATGGCGGTTTAGGGACAGTGTGCGCGATTCAATCAAAAAATACTTAATTGCTCGAAGAATAGCGTTTAATTGCATTAGTAGTAATATGATGTGCATTCTTATTTTTTTTTTCAATAACACACATTACCTAATTGATTGACACAATTATGTACTCAAACGATTTGCCGATGTGGGGCAGGCATCGAGAATCGCATTCCCACACCGTCAACGTCACGCACCGAGAACCCTCACATATAACCCCTCACCGAGCGGCACATCCCCTACCCCAAGCCAATCACACGGCAGGGATTTAGACAAGTCACAATGAGGGGCGGGAATGTAGTCACCGTATAGGAACAATACACACTCTCCCACCTATCCACAGGGAACCAACCAGAACACAAAGGGGAGGGAGGACACGCGTATGGGGGAGGGAGGGGGGCGGGCCACCGGCACGTGACCAGACCACAGGGGGGGAGGACCTGCCGGCACAGACACTGTCGGCATTAGATCAGCACACAAAGGGAAGGGGGCGGGGCTAGCGCCACGCGACCAGGCCGGCGTGTGAGAACACAAATGGAGGGGGCGGGGCTAGCGGCATAGATCAAAGAACCTTATCAGATGGCGGCAAATCCTTTGTGTTTCCGTTTTCTCATTTATTTTCTACTCTTCTAGTTACTGGAATGAAGACTGCAGTATCCTATAGCATTTGAATGTGAGTAAACATAAGAGCTTCTAGTTACTGGAATGAAGACTGCAGTATCCTATAGCATTTGAATGTGAGTAAACATAAGAGCTTGTGGTTCCTGGAATGGAGATAGTAGTATTCTATAGCATTTGAATGTGAGTAAACATAAGAGCTTCTAGTTACTGGAATGAAGACTGTAGTATTCTATAGCATTTAAATGTGAGTAAACATAAGAGCTTCTAGTTCCTGGAATGAAGACTGCAGTATCCTATAGCATTTGAATGTGAGTAAACATAAGAGCTTGTGGTTCCTGGAATGGAGATTGTAGTATTCTATAGCATTTGAATGTGAGTAAACATAAGAGCTTCTAGTTACTGGAATGAAGACTGCAGTATCCTATAGCATTTGAATGTGAGTAAACATAAGAGCTTTTGGTTCCTGGAATGAAGACTGTAGTATTCTATAGCATCTAAATGCGAGTAAACATATGAGCTTCTAGTTCCTGGAATGAAGACTGTAGTATTCTGCATTTGAATGTGAGTAAACATAAGAGCTTGTGATTCCTGGAATGGAGATTGTAGTATTCTATAGCATTTGAATGTGAGTAAACATAAGAACTTCTGTTTCCTGGAATGAAGACTGTAGTATTCTATAGCATTTAAATGTGAGTAAACATAAAAGCTTCTGGTTCCTGGAATGAAGACTGTAGTGTCCTGTAGCATTTGAGTGTGAGTAAACATAATAAACATGAAATGCAGAAAAATGAGCTAATAAATATGTTCTTTTAAGAGGCATCTAAGGTGCATAGGCATTTAAGTTGTTGAAAATAAGGGTACTTCCAAACATCGTAGAGCCCTAAAACTTGCTAGCATATACATCTAAAGTTACACATAGAGTTTTTGTTCAAAAATAATAAAATTTCTACAAAAATAGTCTGTAGTTATACTGTTGTTTCTTAAATGAGAGGCAAGTGTGAAAATTGTTTTTATTTATTACTTAAATGTTCTGTTGCAGGGCTACAAACATGATCGTCTTACCACCACCAAGCAAGGAGGTAATACAGGCCGTGTATTCCTCGTTGGGGGTGGATGAGAAGAGAGTCAAGGAGTCTGTGAAGATGCTGAGAGAATGGCTAGAGCTGCAACCGCATTTACCTCATGTTATGGGTATGTCTGTGTCTTATATTTTTGAAGACACAATGAGGTAAGCTTCACTACTGACACATTAGTGTTGATTACATAAGAAACCTATTGCATACATTGTCTATATTTGAAAATATGTACAGTTTGAGAGTAAAAGCAGTAGCTATTTGCTCGTTTACTTCCTATACCGTAAACGTATTCTAGGTAAAGGAGGCATTGTATTGCTTCCAAAAGGTTCCATACAAAAATGTTTTTGGAAATACACTTTTGAGGTCCTCTGAAACTTTTTTACATAAAGATCCGTGTACGTATAAGTCGATCCGTAAAGGTAAAGTGGAATGAGCACAAATTTTCACTGATTAACCATTTTGATTAAAATATAATGCGATTAAGATATCCACTCCTCGTGGTTTATTAATTGTTTTATTAATTTTACTACAGAATGAACACATCCTATAACTCGGTCCCTTTATCTTCGAGAGTAAAATGCCAACAACCCAACCCAATCCCGTAGTGTATACCTCAACAACCTAACTCAGTCCCTAGCATTTAGTACAAACCATAATAATACTCTGAGAATAGTGAAGTGTAAAGTGGTGTGGCATCCCTGTTACGAAAAATCGATACTGCCACTAAGCACAAGTAGTAGGTTGGAACGCGACATTGCTGGTAGCTCTTCAAAAAGAACAATCGTATTACAGATTACATCTTTTGGCATTTTTAAAATCTTTCATTTAATTAGAATTATAGCTTGTTAAATAATGCACAGATTTTAAATTATATAATCTGTGGAGTTTACAAAATTATTATATGCATTTAGTGGAGTAAATGTTTTTATATAACATCTGATTTTTCGGTTAAAATCGGTTTAGTGAAACATGAAGCTACAATATCATTTTAAGGTACTGCTGAAAGTCATATGGCTTTTAAAATGAACTAGAATGAGATTAATTTCCTACAGCGCCGAGTTAGGTTATTTATGTTTTGGAAATAGGACTGGGATAGTTTGTTTATAGTTTGAAAAACGGGACCTAATTAGGATTCGAAAGTGGAAAGTGGGACCGAGTTGGGTTTCACCATACAGAAATACTAGATAGAATATAAATAATTTTAGCTAATTTCTAATAATAATAATAATAATTTTAATGATCTGATTAAACTTAAAACTTAGAGTGAAGCGTATTGCAGTATTTCAAGAATAAACTTTGCAAATGCAGCCGTTGTTGCTATAAAATATATCTATAGAAATAAAAGTAAGTTTTATTTACCCCTGTTTTAACGAAAGTCACCACGTCTGTGGTGAAAGGTCGCACCAACTGCTTAATTTATTTTATTGTATTGCTTTTAGACCAGTTTTTTTCCTCGACTTTGTTTTCCTGCTTGCTGGTCTCAGATTTTACGTTCTTTCTTAAATGTTTATACACAGATACGTACATCTACACAAACACAAATACCCATGTCTGGCAGGACTCGAAGCCTGGTTCTTCACATGAAGAACCAGCAAGCCAGACGCTCTTGCGACTAGGGCCAAGAGAACCGCCTATTAGGAAACAATAGTTAACCCCAAAGAAAGGGTGAAATTTTGAAATCATAAAATAAAAATCTTCTGGAAGAACAGCATTTATTTTTAAAACATGCTATGGCGGGTTCCCCTGGCAGCTTCTTGCCCCGCTTTGGTCAGGGCATGTTTCACCACCAACTTTGCTTTTGGTTGGAGAGCCGAAGGAAGACATGTTCTTTACTAATCGAACTGTCTAGAACTCCTATAGAACCAGAACTATTCTGGCTGGTGTGAACCTTCTGGAAAGCACCGTTCAGGTATAAATGCAAGGCTGATAGCATGTTCTACGCCCTTCGATTTAGTGCTGTTCCGCTGCTTCCTCAATAACCTCTTACAGCAAGCGTGCAAGTAGCAGTGGTTTATATGAGGAGAGAAGAAGAGTCCTGAGTTCAATAAGTTAGCGAGGATAAGGATGGAGTGCTGCGTGCAGAAAACACCAGGTAGTGAACATCAAAGCAGTGAACTAGTATGCCAATCACTAAACGAATTAAATACATGATGCTTGGCCAAATTTTAAAACTGTTACGTGGCTTGAAGTAGGTTTGTTTTGAAGGAGTTTTATTATATTTCAACTGTTGGGGAGCCGAACTTGAAGTTTGTTTGCAACCGCACGTATGGTGCCCGGTTTCCGGTAGTTTTCGCCCCAAATGTACTTTCAGGTGACCTTTGCCCCAAGCTTAAAAAAAATATTAACCTTTTAATTTAACTGTTTGTTTAAATATTATATATTTATGTTTGCCTCGGCTGCGTCAGTATTTTTGTTAGAGACATGGATATCTTGGCAGGGTTGTGGTGCAACAAGAATGTAGGCTTACACCTATTAAAATTTTACTTCACTCCTTTTATTAATGCTTGATACGATTTAAATAACACTTCACTGGTATAGAGAGAGAGCTGTAAGATTCTTTTTATTAATCAATTACACTTTTAACACGTAAAATTATTTTTCGTCTCACACGAATACGTATTTAATTTCTCGAGGACACATCTCGCGTCTGGTTATGAGCACTGTCTAGAAGCAACTGAACTGTTTTCCACCGCCTAAATTTGTAAATTTCTATATTTCAAGTCTCTGATTGGCTAATCCTAGTCCAATAGAATACCTTCATTTAACTAAGGCTTTTTCTGGTTGTTGATTGGCTATTTTTAAATTGTTTCAAAATTTACATTATTGTTGCTCCAATAATGACTAGTAGCATTATTAAACATTCAAACTCATTATTGCCTTAAGGTTACCACATTGTTAGCAACTCTTAACTTATTATTCTCACAGCTCCTACATTATTAAATTACGTAATGCATTCACATAACATTATTGAACATCTTTGCAATAATATAAGTATATGCAATGACTGTTACATACATTTTACAAATTATTACATACACATATTGCTTCAAGGCGGGCTGTTATTGAATTTACAAATTATATAATTTAACTGAAATCATTTTAAGCGTTAAAAATACTGCCTCAGGCTTAGAGTTTCTCACAGTCCAAAATATACTACTAGCAATACTCACTGTTTTGAAAAGTGGAGAAGGCATAGTTAGCACGTTCTCAGGCTATCAAGCTGTTAAACCTACAGAAAAAATATAAAAATATATTTATTCATTATTTATTTGTTTAGTGTGGCAGAGCTGAGGCCATTTGACCTTCTCTTCCATCAACCACCTAGAACAAACATGAATTCAATATTCCGATCACACTAATGGTACACAGATAATGTCTAAAGGAACACAAATCCGAAATAACACAAATATTAGAGGAACATTAAAGTTAAGCTAATTGAAAATATAGAGAAACTAAGTTAATAGTAATGAATATCCTTTAAAATATGTCATACAAAACACAATGACTGCAAGGAAAACTACATTTATTTTTAACTAAAATCTGCAACCTGTGGCGAAAAGCATATAAAGTATGACAGCTCCTGACATCTTGTGGAAGTGAATTCCAGAGCCTAGCAACATTCACAGTAAAAGATAAATGAGCATAGAGATGTTTGATGAAGTGGTATTGAAAGTATGTGACGATTTTCCGAGCGTGTATGGAGGTTGTGAGACGAAGTCAAACTTTTAAAGCGAGAAGCTAGGTATGTAAGGGAAGAAGTGTGAATAAGTTTAAAGAGAAGTAAAAGATAATGAATGTTTCTATGGTCAACTAGATGGAACCATGGCAACTCGAGGAGAAATGGTGTTATATGATAGTAACGACGTACGTCGCAGATTTAACATACACATGTATTGTGAGCTAACTGTAATTTACCTGATAGATCAGATCTGTCAGTGAGGAGGAAATCATAATAATCAAAGTGAGGCATCACCATTGTTTGTACCAAAGTGTGGATTAATTAATTTACTTTCCTACAAATTTCAGTAATACGATTGTCCCAACTGAGTTTACTGTCAAAAATAGCACCTAAATTTTTCGTCGATAATTTCTTAAAGAAATTATTTCTAAAATTTGATATCCAAGACGCTCTTAAATGATATTCGTCCATTATGTGCTTGCATTATATGAACGAAAGTCACTGAAACAGGAATAAGTAATAATTTTAAGTGCAGTCTAAGGTAGAGTATCCCTCCATTATTAAGATGATGCTGATTTAAGATAATTAAAAATTCTATGATTATTTACAGATGAAAAGCGACTGGAGAATATTTTTCTGCGCAGCAAGGCAAGTGTGGAGAGAGCAAAATCTGTCATCGACATGTACTATACTGTTCGAGGTGCCGTGCCAGAGTTTTTCTCAGAGAGAGACCCGGAAAAGCACTGGTTTAAAAATATAGCACAGGCGATGTAAGTATACTAAAAATGCTAATTTTGAATGTTACGTAATACAATGTACTTAAAAAGATCTGATGTGTTACACTCACATGACTTTCCCTACTCTTCTACAATCTAATTTTACAAACGCTTATTCTCCATATGCTTCATGTTAATCGAGATATCGAGATGTCAATCTTATTGCTAATTTTCTTATAGGTGCAAGGGGAATATGGTAGCTTTTAAGCGATAGTCAAATATTTTAACGCTGGTTGCTATGTGGCGCATTCCATTCTCTTTGCATGTTCAGGACATAAAAAAATGAATAACGAATTTGAGAAAAAGTGTAAGTATTGGAAAATTTAAGAAAATAACAAGCAATATCTCGAAAACGGTTCACTCAACAAAAGAAATGTATATGACATAAGTTGTGTATTTTAACGCGATCTACATTTTTTGTGTAGTAACATTTTGTCTATCTCTTATGGTTTACCAGTTATGCAAAAGTCGTTCACAATGAAGAATACTTTTGGAGACATTCCCAGAAAATTCCAGATATACATTTCATTTCTCATGACATTAACTTAAACATATGATATTTTCATCAAAATCGTTAGAGCCATTTTTGAGAAAATTAAAATTTTCGAAAAATCTTCCATGTAAAGGGTAGTCTGGGGTGGGGGGATTTTCTTGAAAACCTTCGTGTCGCATCTCTGGAAGATACTGAACCTAAATACCAAGTTTGGTGCGTCTCCGACTGTTCGTTTTTGAGTTATGCTGTTCACAGACACACACACACACACACAGACACACACACACACAGACACACACACACACAGACACACACACGGACATGTTTCCAAAAATGCTTTTTTTGGATTCAGGAAGTCTCAAAACATGTATTTCCGGTGAAATCTCGGTATCGAATTTTTGGGTGGAATGCAATACTTCCCCTACTTACTATACGTAGTACAGAAAGTAATATATGTTATAATCATAAGACTTCCTATACATACGATAATTTATTTTCTTGCGAGATTTATAGAGCGGAAACATAAGAATATTTTAAGAGCATTGAAAAAGGAATCGAATCAAAAATATCAAGTTTATTTGTTGTTTATTTTTAGATATTGTCACGAACGTGACTGAGGAGACCCGTATTGTAATTATTATTTTATGTTAATTGGCATTATTTTATTAACCTGTCACAAGCTTCTGAATTCATATAGAATCATATTTTATATTCTTAATTCTGTTTAAGTCTTAGTAAATTGTATATATGACAGTAAACAGTGGTTTGCCATTTCCTTTGACATTTCAAAGGGGTGTTACTGTGCCATCATTTCCTGAGGAGTGCGTTGTCTTTCTGCAGGATATTAGCTGCACCTTAAACCGCTTTACGTCACATAGAATGTTCTAGAACATTGACGTATCGAATTATGATTGCCTGCTATATTTCAAACCCAGGCCCGTGGCAGACCATATTTGGTAATAGCTGCACGGCCGCTCCGGATGGTTACATTTGGCACCACTAGCGGCTTGACAAAGTCGTGTTGAGTATTGGCTCTCCTCATCCACGACGGGACATGTTTCTCAAGGTAATCAGTATAAGATAAATTGTTAATAATGTTAGCTAGTACCGTCATTATCCCTGATCTTGTAAACCCAACTATCGCACGGTAAAAATCTAACTCTCTAGAACATAGTAGTTTCGCTAAGCCACCCATGTGTCCAACTTTAGTTGCGACATATATGGTGGAAGCGCCGGCTTCTCTAAACTATTTTTTTTTTTTGAGGAGTATGGTTTCAATCCCGTACCTCCACATATATGGTGGAGGCCCGGCTTCTCCAAACCCCTTTAGAGAAGTATGGTTCCCATCCCAGTATCTCTATCTCAATTTCACGTATATGGTCCCAGGCAGAGCTTCCTAATTTCAATAAGTTTAATTCTTTTAAGAAGTAAGGTTCAACCCCGGACCTATAAGTTACCTTTAAGTCCGTAAAGCGAATACGCTTGCTCTTAGGGTTTGCACCCAAGGTATCCAAGACGCATATAGAACTACAATTCGCTGTAAATTTGTCTACCTACGCTGTACGTGTTAGAGAAACTAAAAGTGTTGAACTGTGTCTCTCAATTGTTATACAATTAGCCGTTTTCAAAACATTTGTTGTGATATTTTTAAGTTTCAACAGTTGAGCTATCATATATCTAAAGCATCTTATGTTATTCTTTATTTTTCCTGCATGGGTCCATTAGTAACAAAAACTAACTTAGAATCTGCGAAGAGCTGAGCTTTGTTTTCCTCATCGTGGATGTCACCATATTGCTTAATATGAAATAACTATTTCTAGTCAAAAATATGTCAACTAACAAAATAAGCATGACTCTACCTTCCATCATTTACTAATGGGTATACAAACTATTCTTACGAAAGCTTATTTTCTATCTACTTCATTTTAATCCAAATAAACCTTTGCAAAAATAGTTAATTACATATTTCGTTATGGATACAAAGGGAATAGCGATAGTCAACTATTTAAGAACCGGACGCTATATGCTGGCCTAACTCTTTCCATGCAATCGCGAGAAACAATTAAATGTCAACAGGACTTTAAAATAATGACAAAGTATTGAACAATTCAATCAATAATGTATATCTCGGAAAGGCTCATTCCACCAAAAAAAAAAGGTTATTTGAAGTAAATTGGGCGTTTTAATGAGGTCTACCTTTTTGTGTAGTGCCGTTTTGTCATCGCTTAATATTTACTTATTAAAAAAGATCATACGAAATTCCTTCCGAATGAAGCCATTTGACAGGCTATTCCCAGAAAATTCAGATATACATTTTATTTGACATGTGAATCAAAATCGTCAGCCATTTTTTGAAAATCACAATTTCGAAAAATGTTTTATGTAAAGGTTAGTTATGAATGGGAGATTTTCACGAAAATCTTTGTGTCGCATCGTTGCATTGGAAGATATGGAACTTAAATACCAATTTTGGTATTTATCTGACTTTTCGTTTTTGAATTATGCTGTTCTGAGACACACACACACGCGCGCGCGCGCGTACCTTTTTCTAAAAATTCCTTTTTTTGACTCAGGGGATGAGAAAACATGTATTTCCGGTGACATTACGGTATCGAATTGTTGAACAGAATGAACCTACTATGTACGTGGTAGAGAATTTCAATTTTCCACTTAAAAAGTATTTGAGCATTCAAAAATTAGCAAAGAATACCTCGGCAATGGTTAACACCACACAAAAATTTATTTGGCATAAATATCTTTACAGCTATTTTTGAGAAAATAAAATTAATGAAACATTTAAATGGGGGGATTTTCTTCAAAATCTTCGTGTTGCATGTTTGGAAGATACAATACTTAATCACCAAATTTGGTGTTTATCGGACTCTCGTGTTTGAGCTATGCTGTTCATACACTCACACGGAGTTTTTTTCTGGGTTCAGGGGCAATCAAACATGTATTTTCAGTGAAGCATTAATATCGGATGTTTATTAATTCCTTACCAACTTATCACAGAGCTGATTATATCGGCACAAGTTTTGCGCCCGACTGCATATAAAACTTTTTTCTTTTGGTTTTGGATTCAGGGGACTCCAAAACTTCAGTAAAATGTTGATATCCAGTTTTATGTCTGAATACGCTCTCGCTCACTGCAAGTAGGTGCTAGAAGAAGTAAACGTGTAGGTGTAGTAAAATTTCTTTTCTATGTAGATCTTCTTTTACGAGACATGCCTTAATTATTATTTAAAAGGCAAACAAAACTGCTATTCCGTATTATGTAAGTAGCGCGAATGTTTTGTTTCAGAGTTTTGTTTTCCCGATTTAAACGGGTTTTCTACTTGATAGCAAACCGCTGATGTATCTCCAAACATGCTGCAATGGTGAAAATCTCAGTGTTTAAGGCCAGCTGATCCCGAATAATCGCTTCGACGTTTCGAAGTTACCGGAGGGAATGGAACCCATTAAAATAAATGTTGATTGGTGTTGAATATGCATACTATTTCTATGACTCACAGCAAGACTTCCTCACCTCCAAAAAACTTGGAAAATTCAAAGAAAATAACAGTGTAATTCTCGGAAGTGCTTAATACCACAAAATAGTTTGACATAAATTACACATCTTAAGGAAAAATGTTCTATTCATTAGGGTTTCACAGTGGTAAAATTACATAGTGGTGTAATTTACAGTTAATTAATATAAAGAGGAATTAAGCGACAATTTTCAGAAAATACAAGGTACGAATTTTACTCAGTCAATGTCCTAAACATTGACGCAGTATTTTTTTACAACACTGTGAATGCCAGAGTGATTGTAGTGTAAATTAACATTATTGTATGACAATGATTTTAGATGTTTGTTAGCCATAAGCATTGTTAGGAAATAAGTTTACACGGCCTCACTGAAACTGACAATGGAGTGGGTAACAATGAAGCGATGGGGTGAGTTGTTTATCACTTAGAAGAGACAAACAAATGACGTCGGGGTAGCGTGCTTCCCTAGAGCATGTGTGTTTGTAATTTTGATTGACTGATAAAATAGACGCTAATGTTGGCGCGATTTGGTAACCAATAGCAGCTCTATTATAAAGTTTAGGCATATCGGGGCGAGGGAGTATAAATTCTTGAGCCAAAAGCAAGTGGCGCGCAGTTCTACAGAATCACTCACGAGGTAAACGTCGCGCAGTTCAAAAGAATCATTCGCGAGGTACATACTACGCAGTTCTACAGAATCTCTCGCGAGGTACAAATTACGCAGTTCTACAGAATCATTCACGAGATACACATCGCGCAGTCTTGAGGAATCTATCGTGAGGTGAATGTAATACAGTTTGGATGAATCTCTCGCGTCGTAAAGTTAGTTACAAAATGTGAAGTACGCGTACGACAGTAATTATATTCGGAAATATAACAGTTTCAGTCAGGCGCGTATAAAGATTACAGATGTGAACTATTACTTAAGTGTGACGGCAATAAAAGTGTAAAAACAAATTCTTTTATCAGTGTTATCTTTTAGTAACAACTCCTTTCCATTTACACGCCCTGCTTAGAGAAATTTGCTCGACTGAGTAATAATAGCTAGCCGGAGAACAAAGAACCCAAAATTCAAAATAGTAAAACAATAACAGGCGCTCAGCAAATAAGATAACACGAACAGATTACTGCGACAACATTTCGGTAACAATGGTTAGAATCGCTTTGGAAACAAACTAGAAAATAACGAAAATGTCCGTGAAGGATACACCTAAGTTTGGGAGAATTTCATAAAAATTTGTGTGTTTTATCCGTGAAAGGTGCTGGACTTGATGCAAATTTTGGCATTCATCCGACTCTCTTTTGGTCCTAGGGTCTCAAAATATATATTTCTGATTAAATCTCCATGTTAAATTTTTGGACACAGTAGTATGCTTTCTTTATAAAAAATTGATCTGCATAAAACACTACCTGTAGATTTTACAGCGAAGAACGATACTAAGTATAGATTTCATCAACATAAGTCAAAGGATGTCTTATATGTTGCACTCACATGACTCTCTAAGCCTATCTCGTTTGCCCTGTATCGTTTGCTTTTACATCTCTCCACGAAGTATTCTTACATAAGCGACTTTTTTATTTTTATTTATCTACTTCATTATAATCGAGATAAACGTTTCAAGAAAGATTTATATGCACAATCGGGATACAGAAATCACCGATAGTCGAATGTTTAAAAAGCAAGTCGTTGTATGCTGGCTTTAAAATTCATTACTCTTTGCAGAACGAGAAGGAAATTATCACTAACCTAGAACTTCAAAAAATGTAAAGCATTGCAAAATTTAAATCAGGAGCAACAAATGGTTAATGGCACAAAAAAGGTTTATCAAAGTAAATTGTTTGCTTTAGCGAGTTCTGCAGTTTTAGTTTAGTAAGCCTTCTGTAGTTCTTATGGTTTACTAGTTACTCAAAATTATGCTAAGTTCATTTAGAATGAAGGGGACTTCAAGCGCTAATTGTGGAAGGCATTGAGATATGTATTTTTTATTCAGGAAAATAATGGTAAATGTGTGGTATTTTGCTCAAAACCATTAGAGCAATTTTTGCAAAAATCCAAAATACCTAAGAATTTTCTACACAAATCATTGGCTTGGGTTTGGGGGTCTTATTGAAAATCCTCGTGTTGTATCTACGGAAGAGTTAAACATAAATGAAGTTTAGTATGTCATGCTTATAAACATTTGTTGTGTAATATTTATTATAAAGTTCAATAATAAGTAAGATATTTCAATTTACTGATTTCGTGCCCGTTGGAAACCATCCCTTTAGGGAAAGTAATTAAGATGACGTATAGCCTATTATTTAAATGGAACCTAAGGTAACGTTTCAGATCAATTGGTTGGGCCGTTCTTGCATTAAAGGTAACACACAAATTTAAAAATTCATCTTTTGGAAACGAGGTGATCATGTTGTTCATATACATCAATTATTCAACCGAAATCGAAAGGTTTGGAAGATTTTTTGGGCATAGTTTTATTGTGTGTGTAGAATATTGATTAAAATGTAATTGATTACTCCCAACTGTGTTTTCTGCTGGCAGGTATTATATGACGATGCCAAAGCTCACAGAAGATAACTACAGGGTCATTGTTGGTGGTGTTCTCGACAAAGAAGTCAAGTTCGACATATCAGAATGTATGAAAATGATATTTATGTGCCAAGAGGTAATCCTTTCGGAAGACTGCTCAGCTGGACTTGTGCTGGTTTACGACGCAAAGAATGCTACGGTATCCATGGCAGCACTTGCAACTCCGACAGCATTGCAGAAAGCAAAACAATGTCTTTTGGTAACATTTATACGTATTTATTTGAATGTAAAATAATTTTAGATTATTTCTAGTCAAAGCTGTATAGAAGAATCAGTTTTATGTACCTATTTACGCGAATCTACTGCGCACCCCTTATTTGAAACTTAAAATTATGAAAAAAGGGGTTTGTATCGAATATAAAGCGCATTAATGACAGAAAATAGGCAAAAGGCATTTTATTTAAAATTATTTAATACAAAAATGGATTTAAGGTATATATATATATAAACCATCAGATAATAGAATTGAAGGTGCCCGATTGTTAGGTGACAAATTGTTAAAGAACAAAATTAGTGTTACGCGCTGTTTTTCGCATCCTGTTGTTTTGATAACTTCCTTTGTCTCAGTAATAGTGTAGTTAACTTCAGCCTCGTCTTGCTTTCTTTCATATAGTGTCACTAGTCACAGGTTGCCCATTCTTCCTCCTTTCACGCACAAATTCCAACACTTTCTTCATCTTCAGGATGTCTTCTTTTGCGAGGACCCGTAAATTTCTTCCTCTAGCTTTAGTAGTAAACAATGCCAATTTCTGTTTTCGCCATAAGCAAACATTGGTCTCGGATACATTGAACTTTCTTCCTGCCTTTCTATTGAAATTTTTTCAGCATAAAGGATTACCTTACGCTTTAAAAAAGCATCATTAGACTTCCTTTCTGTTTGCCCTTGCCCTCCATATCGTAACTAAAAACGCTCAATAATAGGACAATAATAAATGAGCGGCTAACTTGTCACGAGTTTCCGGATGCATTTTAACTCCAGCAATCCATTGTGATGTAAGCACGAAAAATTCGAATGAAGTTAGTAGTGTTCTACGGAACGGATTTACAATCGAATCTAATGCGTCACCGAATCTAATGTGCACCACGATTTTGAGTACTATATTTGTTCAAAAAAGATGCGCATTAGATTCGCGTAAATACGGTACGTGCTTAAGTATAGGATGTTTCACTCGTTCTGGGCTCCAGATTTACGCAAATATAAATAAAAATAATGGTCGTTAATTAATAATATTTGCTAGGGCATAACATAGTGTGAGAAACGTGGTAACAATAAGTATTAGCACCACAATCTTTCTATGCGCGCGCAACGCGATTCGGTCATTTTATGTTATCCTAAAGATACCTGCTTGTTTTCTAATATGTTTCAGTTTGTTGTGAAGCTCCTGATACAATTCAGTACTAGGACAGTGTGGTCTGCATTTGAATGCAAAATACTACGGTTCAGTATTGAGTGGAACAGTGTGTGCTTATCTTGGAAAACGGAATCCATAAAGAAATGATAAGACGCAATTTACTGTTCAGTTTGATACACAGATTTCCTCATAGGGTTGCAGCCACGACTTCTCGGTTCAAACCCGAGAAGTTGACTGGGATTGTGTGAAGGCTTGCCTCAAGTTATCCTCCTAACTCTAGAATCACCGACACCCTCTGTCTGGAGACCGCGGCTCATCCACCTCCGTAGTGGTGCGAACTATCCGCAATCTAACCATTCACAACTCGCCAACCTTTCACCCTGACGTCCTTCCAGTCGAATTCCTTCTCCTGGTCCGCAGATCCTGGGCCGTCCGCAGACACTGGCGTACGTCGCATAATCGAGCGCTTCTTAGGCGTCTGTGGCACGAAGTCCGTCTCAGTCTACACATTCGGGACCTGTCGCATCGGGCCATTGATGCTACTCCCTCACTGTACCCCATGCTGAGGTCGGAGATGCCAGCTGCCTTAGAGCGTTGATTATCCTTCTACTGCTGTACGCTTGCGAGATATGGCTGCAGAATTCAGCCTGTTGAGCCTACAGAGGGTATAGATAGGTATCTCGCCTTCTATTCTATAAGCCGTTTATCCCTCGTCACGAAGTCTCATCTCTTTTATACGTGGAGGGTGAAATTAACATTGGGCTGCAAAATTCTACATAAGATTGCCATTCGATCGGAGCTCCCTCATTAAGTCCCTTGGAGATTACAACACTAGAAAACCCTCTTGAGGCACCCTCGGTAACACAGGACCACATCCAAACAGCAGCTAAAGCTGAGCTTCTCCATAATCCTTCCAGACTTGCTTGGACGCAAAATTGACATTAGCATCCGAAATAAATAAATAAAGTTTGGAAAATACATAACACCAGCAGTCGTAGAGGAGCAATCTTGCTACCTCCTTTCACTTTCTCAACCTCACTCTCATCTGTAACTCTGTAGCCCCCATCCGTTCTACAAACGGTTAAAACCATGGGGTAGGTATGCTTTATAGCACTTCATCGGGCTGTCCTCAAGTGCCAACTTAATTCGGACTCGGTGCCCAGAAAAACCCACCCAATAAGTACTTCCATTTAATATACGGTAGAGAAATTTGTAACAAAAGGCACATTGTTGGACGTTCACGAAGCAGGACGTCAAAACTGCAAGAAATAACAGTGCAGGTTGCGTAAAACAGGTTGATGGTCTCACAAGTAAGTCCATGCATAGAATGTCACAGAAAACGGGAGTTTCATAACCATATGCAAAAGAGCTGCAAAAAAGCAAAGTTTTATGCATACCTAGGATAACCAGATTTTTAAATTGAAAATAAGGAACACACTTGTCGTTACAGTGTACTGTACAGTACAACAGCACGATCTAGCCTATATGTCACAAGAAGTGAGTCGGAGGTAGGACAATAAATTCCTGTAGAAATATTCGTATTAACCATGACAAAAACAATGTTGTATAATATATGATAATAATCCTTGTACAAAATCATTACTGACGAAAATATTGTAAGATCAGTTTATGACAAGCTGCATCAGTCTACATCTAATGTAATGCACTCACACTACTTTATAAAGGACAAATTTACATATATTCTTTATATATTATACTGCTCATATGAAAAGTGATTCTTCTATCCTAGCTAAGCTAATCACAGTATATTTTACCTTGGAAACTTTCAAATTAAGCAAGAAGGATTCAACAATCGGAAACAGCATTCAGATTTTATTTACGATGACAAATGCGGAGGGACGAAATAGCAACAAACGCAAACTTTCAAGCATGTCCGTTAGGTGACGCTTAGGAAAGGTCTGTAATTGCAACAGGGAATATTTCGAAAATGACTGACGTCATGAAACATTATGACCTAAATTTTATATTTCAATGAGCTCTACATTTTTTTCTATAATAGGCTCTTGTCTATCTATTAAAATTCGTCTTATACAAAATTATTTTCGAAAAGTATACCACGTAAAGGTTAGATGGGGTGGGGCGATTTTCTTTAAAATCTTTGTGTCGCATCCTTGGAAAATACTAAGTCAAATACCAATTTTGGCATTTATCTGCTTTTAGCTTTTATCTGCTTTTAGCTTTTGAGGTATGTTGACAGACATACACATGTACATGTTTCCAAAAATACTTTACTTGGATTCAAGGCGCCTTAAAACACGTATTTCCGGTGAAATCAAGGTAAAAAATATTTGGGTGGAATACATTACTTCCCCTACTTACTATACGTAGTAGAGAAAGTTAAAATATGTGAACTACGTCATTCGTGTCATAATCTAATGGATTACACACAATTATACACTGCCGTTTGTGAAAATTGCAACACCAAGGCGCAAACGCATGAATTCAATGAATTTAATGCCACAGGTTATGTATATGTAACAAATGATAAAGTTTTCAAATGTATACATGACCTTTGAGTCCTACTATTCAGTATTTGGTGGGCCTCCGTGCGCTGCAATTAAAGCTGCTATACGCCATGGCTTTGAATAAAAAAAAGGGTTCTGAAAAGTTCCTGAGAGATTTCCCTCCACGCAGTTTGTATTCGCGCCCACAAATCCGTAACACTGGTTACTGGAGGACAGTGACGCACCAGATGCCGAAAAACCATATCCCAGACATGCTCGATGGGGGACATGTCAGGCGAACGTGCAGGCCAGGGAAGCAATCGTACCCGTCGCTCTTCGAAGAAGGGTTGTACATTCCTCGCAATATGTGGCCGGGCCTTGTCCTGTTGAAATGTGGCCTTTGGAGATGCCTGAGGCAGCGGGAGTACCTCAGGCTCTACAACCACCGTAAGGTACCGGTTGCTGTTCAAAGTACTCTCAATTCGTAGGAGGGGAGATCGGTTGTTGTAACCAATGGCGCCCCATACCATCACACCTGGTGTTTGTCTGCTATGGCGCTCAACAATGCAGCCCTCCAAGTTGCGCACACCACGGTACCACCGGACGCGTATGCGGTCATCACTGTAGGACACGTTGAAGCGTGACTCGTCCGAAAAGACTAGATTTTACCACTCAGCACCCCAGTGACGATGTTTACGTGCCCATTGCAGTCGGAAGAGCTTGTGGTTCAGGAAAATGGAACCGAAGTAATGACATGCATGCAATCAGTCCAACCTGCAGCAGACGACGAAACATTCATACAGACAAGTTCACACTTGTTGCAGTGCTCCAGCGTCGAGCCAACACTGTGGATGAAGCTGTATGGTCGTTATGGCCACGCGGACAAGATGACGGTCATCCCGTGCTGTGGTCATGTTCCGTGGTCCAGCACCCGCTCTTCGCTGCGTACGACCTTCATCTATCCACTGCTTCCACACACGCTCACTGTAATAGCAGCATGCCCTGTACGAGCCGAAATGTCACGCTATGACAAACCCGTTTCCTGGAGACCGATCATTCTGACCCGTTCGAACTCACTCTCATGTCATCGACGAGGAGTTCTGGCAATCTGTTTATTGTTTCCACCTTGTTTAACAGTTCTGCATTGACTACACTGGGCGCAACACTGACCTTGTTGGATCGACACGAGAGGGCTCTGCTCGGCCTACGTGTATCCCATCTCTCTGCAAACCTAATCACTTATTGCTTGCACACTCTTCTACACTTCCAACAAGTTTGGAGTTATTTGGGAAATTCTTTCTTAGTGTTGCAATTTTCAAAAACGGCAGTGTATAAACAATTGTGCACAGACTATGTTTGTGAGATTCTAAGCTGAACTACATATAGGTATGTTAATTATGAACAGAAGAAACATTGGACATCGTCATCATATTATCTGAGCTTGTTTCTCTATTGCAGAAAGGCTTCAAAGCCAGAATGAAGGCTTTTCATTTCGTCAACGTGCCATCCTATGCTGTTCCTGTGATTAATTTGTTCAAGTCCATGCTGAAATCAAAATTGGCCAGCAGGGTAAGTGGTATTCAGAAACTTTCAACTTAACACCACCCCTTATTACAAAAATCTGATGTGATACATTGACATGGCTTTCTCTATCCTCTATCGTTTATTAGTGGTTACACACATTATTCATACTCAAGCTTATTTTTCTATCTGCTACATTTTAATCCAAACAAACCTTTGCAGAAGTAGCTACATTACACATTTCGCTATAGATGCAAAGACAACGACAGTCAAATGTTAAAAAACTGGACGCTCTGCTCTGGCCTTAAAATGCCATGCTGTTTCCATGCAATCGCGAGAAATACCTGAATGTTGAAAGGCCTTTAAGAGAATGGCCAAGAAATGACAGATAATAACAGATATCTCAGGCTTACACCACAAAATACTTATCTTAAATAAATTGTGTATATTAAAGAGATCTATATTTTTTATGTAGTACCTTTTTGTCTATCGCTTAACGCTGATTATACAAAATTTCTTTCAAATGAAGAGGACTTCATAGGCTATTCCCCAAATCTCAGATATTCTATTTGCCATGTAAATATCTTTAATCTTTGATTTGAAGTGTCGCAGTATTTTGACTGTGCAAAGGTAGCATAATCATTAGTCTTTTAATTGAGGGCTGGTATGAATGGTTAGATTTAATATATGGTATTTTAATCAATATCGTTAGAGCCATTTTTTAGAAAATCAAACATCTTGAAACATGTTCCATCTAAAGAGTAGTTTGAATTGGGGGATTTTGTTGAAAATCTTTGTGGCATCTTTGGAAGATATTGTACCTAATACGAAGTTTGGTAATTATCTGACTTTTCGTTTTTGAGTTATTCTGTTCACAGACACACAGACATATACACGAACATGTTTCTAAAAATGCTTTATTTGGATTGAGGGCGCCCCAAACCTGTATTTCCGTTGAAATTTCGGTATCGAAATTTTAGATGGATTGTAATACTTCCCCTAGTTACGTAGTAGAGAAACTACAGAAATTAAATAATGATTTGTGTTACATTGTAATCATTTTCTCTGTCCATTCTTCTACAAACTATTCTTAGAGAAACTTATTGTTCTACCCACTTCCTGTTAATTCAGATAAACGTTAGCAGAGCATTTTGCTCTAAGTATACAGTAGATTCAGGAGGCTGAAATTATAATCAAACCTTTAAAAGCGAGGTGTTATGTGATGGACTTGAAATGTCACTCTTTGCATCACCACAAGAAGAACAGAATAGCGACTTAGGACTTGAAAAATGTATACAATATTTCGAAAATTTAAATCAATAACCGACATTTTTCCGAAATGTTTAATGCTACTACAAATTTGACATAATTGTGTGGTTTAACGAGATCTGCATTTTTAAAGGTAGATCTATCTCTTATGTTTGCCAGTTATACAAAATCATACAAAATACATTCCCGAATGAAGAGGTCTGCACAGGCTATTAGAAGAAACTTCATTATAATACACACTTTTTATCGTGCAAATATTTTAAACACATGAAATTTTAATACAAATTGCAATAAGTCATGAACAATTTTTCACGTAAAGGGTAGTTTGGGCGGGATTTCCTTGAAAATCTTGGTGTCGCCCTTGGAAGATGCTGAACTTAAGTACCAAGTACTTGGTTAATATTCGACGTTTTCTTTTTAAGTTGTGCTGTTGACACCTTTTTTCTAAATATATTGTTTTATTATTAAGGTGATCCAAAAAAACTTGAATTTATATTGAAATCTCTATATGGATTTTTTGGGTGGAATACAATACTTCCTCTGTCTACTACATACTAGGTAGAGAAAGTAATCATATACAATTTGCTAATTCTATTGTAAATAAATGCCTATTATGTAAAAATAAAGATGCCCCGTGTAGGTATGGATTGATATTGTATGAATATTATGTGAAAACAGTTTCCCAAAGCACCTCCTATGTACCAAACAAAACTGGAAACATTCTAGGAGCTGGACTCTCCAAAATTTTAATTGCCCTTGCTCCCAAGGTTCTCTGGGACAGCTGCTTTAATGTTTACCTTCTCTAAAACCCGCTTATAGAAAATAGAGGAGGTGTTGTATTCCACCTGTGGAGATTTCATCGGAAGTACACGTTTTGGTATTTCTGAACCCAAAGAACTCATCTTTACAAAAGGACCTGTGTGAGTGTGAATGCGTGTTAACAGCAAGGGTTCAAAATCCCTTCCAAGAATGCGACATGAAGATTTTCAAGAAAAATCGTCCCTGCCCAAAGACATGAACATTTTTCGTTATTTTTTATTTTAAAATGGCTCTAACGATGTTGTTTTAGCTACCGTGTTATAAAATGTTTGCATGAGAAACGTGTAGGGGACAGTGCACTATTTTGGGGAGGTTACCCAAGAGGTCACGTTTTTCTGTTAGGAAGGTGAGGCCATCTTACGATGAACATTAGAACTATAAGACAGTCATGTGACTGACCCTAGAAGAAGCTTTCAATAGAGTGACATTATCTTGTGTTGTTACAAGTTTTTTACGCTTCTAAACATGTTGTTCATTGTTGGAAAGCTGCAAATATATTAAAAGGGAGGGAACCTGATTAAATAATTATATATTTTTTAAATATAGGCTGCTTCAGCTTATAAATTACAGAAAAGTTTTGTCATTTATTAACTTCGAAGGCATTGGTTTAATGTGTTTCGATAATATTGAAATTTTGAAATTGGGAACCCAAATTATTCGTTGTAATTCTGTTATTTTACTATTAATTATGAAATACATAACATTTTCTCTGTTACTATTAAGATACCTTCCATGGTATGGCATTCAAGACTGTTCTAAACGATCATAATGCAAAGCAGTAGATTCGATGCTCAAAATGCATGAAATGCACTCATACGGCATGTGTTCACTCTCATGTAAGAGATATATTTGTAATAGGTGCCGTTGGAGGCGCTAAAGATGTCAAATATTTGAATATTGGTTCGTATAAAATGGACATAGGACCTCCCCAAGTTAGGAACCCATTTTTAAAAGATACGGTTTTGCAACGTTGAACATGAATAATCATTATAAAGTATTAAGTAAAGGAATTTAGTGTTTGTGTTAATATAATTTGTTTTATTGTTCTTGTAAAACCTTCTAAAGAAACCTTCCCAAATTAGGCGACTTTCCCCTCTATCTTGAATTTTCTGCCTATGAAGTTCCCCTCATTCTGGATGAATTTTGTATAATTTTGTGTAACTGGTAAACCACAAGAGATAGACAAATGCATAATAGACAAAAAGTGTAGATATCTTTAAACCATAAAACGTATGTGAATATTTTGTAGCATTAACCCTTTTAGATACACGTTTTTGTTTTACTTATTTTAAGTCCCTTTAATTCAAAAGATCAATTTGTGACTCTTATATTAATACAGTGGTAGATGAACATTAATAGAAGATACATGTTTTGTTACTAGTTTGAATATTCATATAGTTTATACGCTATGCTATGCCGCTATTCGTTTTTTCTCCTAGTCATGCAAGGAACACGGAATTTCAAAACCATCACAGAGCGACTCGCTTTTATAAATATTTGACTATCTCAATAAATTATACCTCTGTATCTTTCTTTTAGCTACAACGAATGTGTAATGAAAGCATTTCTGTATATTTTACAAGAAGTCTATAATACAATGAGCTGTTGTAAGATGCGTTTGTAGAAGAGCATAGAGAAAGTCATGTGAAATAACACATCAGCCTTCTGTTTTACATTTGTTTTGCACTGTATTTCTCGCATAAAGTTATGACACATGCATGGTCATCGGTGATCACATTGCTCGTAAAACTATAGCAGTTATGCAGAATTTAACTCGCAGAATTCGTTTGTTTTATGATGGCTGTAACGTTTAGGTTAGCCAGTGTAACATTTAACAAACCGGAAAGATCACTTGAAACCGTAGAATACAGCACGCAGAGTTAGTATCTAGACAGTCCTGCAGAAATATATATAGTTAATATTATATTTTCTTTTCAAATAATTGCTATATTTTTACCAACTGATAGCCAATATTAGACACAAGGGTTTAAGTCACCCATTGAAGAGATTGTTCAAAGGCGAGTAGTTTACAAATTTAAACAAAAACTATTTCATTTACTCTTTAAATAACATAAAGTTAACAACGATTAGATCACGGATTTTAAGGAAAATACCTTTTTAATTCTTTTATGGTGAAGTGAAAGTAATTTTAAATACTTCCGAAAAAAATATCAAGTCTTCTGAATAGTGCCTAAAATGCCCTAAAATGGTGGTTAACGTATATTTTAATGCTTTTTTCAGCAAGTTTTAATTAATATTTTTAATTTTTAAATTTGCATCATGCACGAAAGGCTATGAACGGCGAAGGCTAACAATGTATATATGAGTTAACAATGAAATGAGACCCATTATGGCTGGCCGAAAGTGTCACTCCTCTGGTCAACGTTTGAATGTTACTATGACACGACGAAGAATAAATAAATAAAAATCAAATCAAATCTCAATATTCAAACCCGGCATCTAGGTACCAGAGCACATATACAAATTTTCTATTTATTTTACATTCTTATATACATTCATTTTACAGATTAACTTTATAACTACTACTTAACTACAAACAAAGAAAACATAAATAAAGAAAATGAATAAATTGTAAAGGTGTAAATAAATAATAATTACAAAGTCTATAAATCTATGCTAATACTTATATAAAATAAATATTTTATTTTATTTTACTATGACACGACAATGAGCAATAAGCTTACTTAAATCTCGCTTTTAGGGCCGGTTTTACAGTTTATGCTTAAGCCTAAGCTTTAATAAGCTAAGGGCGCCGTTGTACAGTCTCAACTTAAATGGCCCACCCTATATGCATGTTAATTTGTTTAAATAATATAATTGATGTTTTCTAATACACAGTTGTATCAGTTTGATTTCATTGAATTAATTATATAATTTTTCCAAAGATTCTTTAATTCGTCTGTGGTTTGTAGATTATAAATATCTTATTTCAACGGGGAAACCATAATAAAATTTTCAGAAACCTTCAAAATCGCCATGTGCATTTGTTAATAAAAATAAATAAATAAATAAATAAATAATAACAAATCCTTTACGCATTTAAAAACCTGTAAACTCTCGGTAACAGATCCCGAAATTTTCGTATTTTACTCATACAAGTAAGGTGATTCGTTTTTTTCTCCAAAAGTCGTCTTGTGCCTATAACCGATCCTCACTCTGAATACCAAGAGCTGCTCGTAAGTGCTTTTGAAACAAGGGAATTATTACATAACATTTATAGCATACCTCAACTGTATTAAATGAATTAAAACTCTCTTGTTTGCAGCTGTTCATTCATCCAACAGGATATGAATCACTACATAACTACTTATCCCCAAATGTACTGCCACAAGATTTTGGAGGAGACGCAGAACCAGTTTCGGAACTCTGGGGTAAGTTCAAAACAATGTTTGAAAATACTGCCTTGGATTTTTGTTACGATATTTAAATCCGTTTAGATTATTTGAGGAACATATACTAATCTATTTAGACATAAATCAAATTGCAAACAAGCATTTGATGTTAATTTTGACTATGGGTAAATAACTAGTGTCATCGTATTTACTTGACTGGATTGAAGACAAAAACGTTATTTTAAATATGTGAATCTAGGAAGAATTATTGGCATCTTCCCTCGGGATATTTTATAAATGTTGCTGTTTTTGTTTCTCTTCTATCACTTTCTCCACCGATCGTTTCTTCTCTCTCAGCCTCTCCGACATTCTCTCTCACTCTTCCCGTCCATGGTAACCCCTTTCTCCCTCTCTCTATATAACCTACTGGTAGTGTGGTATTTTGAAAACCGGCAACAAAAGGTTTTTTATTAAAAATTAAAACATGGATAAAAGGCTTAACAGTATACGAACTCATGCCTCCTCCTCATACTAATACCAAGTTAATTGGAAGTATAATATTTCTTGTGGTAACCGGCTTAACGTAAAGGAATAATAGGTACTAAGTTTCTTTTTATCTTTTTAATATTCAGCGCTACGAAATTTTGTAAACTTTAATTATTAACCTTTGCTACGTAATATTCTTCCAAAACTTATATGGCATTTAGATTTTTTTTTTATTCCGTGCCTCATTGGAATCCCCTCCTTTCAGAAAAGTTCCTAAGATGTCATAACATGACACACACAATTCATGTTGTAAATGTAATTTCTACCTTCAGAATAACCATTATTTATGTTCATTGTTATATTATTATTTTTTTTAAATTTCATTAATACAAATTTACTACTACATTGCTATGATAGTACACGTACTCGAATAATGTTCCTGCCTCCAACGTTCCAGGACCAGTTTCAAATACCGGTTAGGTAAACTTGCCTCATTAAGCGATATAATGTTTACCCTCAGTTTTAAGATGATGTAGCAGTGCTTAGAAGGCAGCGAATAGTAGTGAGATATAAAACATTAAGAAACAAAGAAAAATGAGTTGTTGTCAAGGCAAGAAAAAATAGTGATGATTTCAGGAAGAAATAAACGCGTCTTTTCTTAAAGTGACAAATTGTTTTATATTAAGCTAAGCAGTGACATATTGGTGACGCCGACGTGATTGCCGATTTATTTATTTATAATTGGAGAGCGCTATAATCTACACTGAAAATGGTGACGTTGGATACAAAGGAAATCGGAGACGAAAAAAGTGAAGCCAAGAAGGTAAGCACAAACATTCCTCCATTTTGGTCAGAGAACTCCGAAATTTGGTTCTATCAGGTGAAGGCGCAGTTCGCTATTAATAGGATCATTTCAAAAGAAATGAAGTTCAATTTCATTATTTCCCAATTAGAACCAAAGTACGTACAGAATAGCTGAGATATTGTTACTGGATCTGGTAAAACCAAGTATATCTCTGCCAAGTCACGACTTCTCGGTATATTCAAGGAGAGCGATTATAAACCTAACCAACTTCTCAGAAAAATGCTGTCTTTAGCTGGTAAAGATGTGTCCTACAAGGTCCTTAGAACCCTTTGGTTGGAGACACTTCCCGATTCGGTGAGAGTATTCTTATCGTGGGTGAGGAGTGCCTGGAGCGAGTTGCAGTGATAGCAGATAAAATGTTGGAAATGAAGCCCCATAATAAATGTGTTCTTTGGATAGTCAAGTCCCAAAATTTGCGACGATTGATGACATCACGGGTAAACTTTTACAACTGGAAAACAAATGCAGATTTTGGGTTCGGTAAATATAGCAGTTGAAGCCCAAGCGGAAGTCGTAGTCGCAACCAAAGAAAATATAATCCTAAAGATAAATTTTGTTATTACCACTTCCGGTTCGAACAACGATGTATTCCGGATAAATGTAAGCAGCGTTGTTCCTAAAAAATTCCAGCATCGGAAAACTCAAATGGGCAGTAAAATTAGAGGAGATTTCAGCTGCCTAGACACACGATAGAAGCCGCAAACACTGGTTGTTCTTAACAGACAGATCTGCGGTTTTTAGTAGATAGTGAAGCGAATGTTTCCATAATTCCAGCAAGGAAAGGCGACCGAATTGATACAGCATTTAAACTGTTGGCAGTAAACCGGACTCTCATCAGAGTGCCCTAGTCAGATCTCTTGGGGACTACAATCCCAGAACTCGCCGTTTTCGGCGGCATCGTATTTTCCGAATGGCATAAGGGGCATACCAAATAACCTCGGAGTGTCACCAACAGCAGCTAAAGCTGACCTCAGTTTAAATCCAACCAAGAGGTGATTGGTCTCAAAATTACACACTCTCAACCAAGCTGAGTGATGCAAACCACATTCCACCAGGGTTCAGAGGGGCCGCTGCATCCTAAAAGACAGCTGTTGAGGAGCAATGCTACCTCCTATCTATCACTTCATCCTAAAAATAAAATCGCCATCCTTAATTAGCAGTCTTTTGAATTAAACACTCTGCGGTTAAACCCTATTGAGCGTGGGAACACAGCAAAAACACACTCAGGCTGAACCACAGCCAGCCAGCAGCCAGCAGGAAGTGGAAGCAGGACTGAAGTTCCAGCGTATGGAATTAGAACCCCATCTTTGAACTTAGAACTACGCAGACAAGTTCCATTGGCCATTTATGGTTGCCAAGATTGAAAAGGGAATTTAGGAGCAGACTTCTTGAATGAATTTAATTTATGCATTGATATCTGCAACACGCGAATAACTGATGATATGACCAAACTTTGAAGCAAGGGTGAGGTTATGTCAATTTCAGACAAGGAAGTTATAAGTACACTGAGCAACATTATTCAATTTCCTGACTTGTTTAGCTGCTATCCTGAAATCACATCACCAGATTTGGTACCTGAGAAGATATCTCACAATATTAAACATCATATAAATACCCAAAGTACTCCAGTTTATTCAAGAGCGACACCTTTAGCGCCCCATCGGTTACAACAGGCAAAACAAGAATTCCAATTTGTTTTGAACCATGGAATTATCAGACCATCGCAATCAAGATTGGGCCAGTCCACTTCATTTGATAAATAATGCTTTTCTTCATCCTTCTGCGGACTATGGGAGGTTAAATGAACGAACAATTCTGGACAGGTATTCAATTCCAAGAACGGAGGACTTTTATAATATTCTGGAAGGTACAAATGTGTTCTCCAAAACTAACCTCTTTAAAGCTTATTTTAAAATTACAACAGCAGAGGAATACAGGTCTAAAACAGCCATAATTACACCTTTCGGATTATTTGAATTCGTCATGAGTTTTGATCTCCGAAATGCTCCATCCACGTTCCAGCGTTTCAACAATGAAGTACTGAATGGACTCAATTTTGTATTCCCTTACCTGGACGACATATTAATCGCTTCCAAATTTGTTGAGTACTGTCATCTAAAACTGATTTTAGAGAGGTTATCGAAATATGGTCTTCGTGTTAACAGGACTAAATCTAATAGGCGCAGTAGAACTAGGGTTTCTAGGCTATCTGATAACACTAAGTGGCTCCAAACCACTTCTCGACAAAGTACAAATAATTATAAACTATTAGTTGCCAGTGACACTGAAGAAATTGCGCACATTCCTAGGCCTACTTAACTTCTATTGTTACCTCAAGATTTTAAACTCCCCTAATGGACACTGGTGCAGCCAGCTCTCCTACCTCCTATGGATTTACACTCCCCTGGGGGGGGGGCTTGTTGACCGGCCCCATTACGGATGACGAAGGTTTCCACTGAGAATCCTTTTTTCCTCCATGCACACGCCGAGACCTCCTGCCGACACTTGCAACCTTGAAAGAGACCAAGCGGATGAGAGGTGGAGTGAAATGAGATTGGAGGTGAAATGAAGGGACAAGGAATTCGGGGGATTTAATTGCTCCTAGCTACCCGGGGAAAAAACCATAGGTCGGAAAGTCGACCATGGAAATCGAACCCACGATCTCCCGAATGCGGGACACAGACGTTACCGCCTGAGCCATCCCACTCGTTATTGCATGCAAGTTAGGAACTGATAAAATTACTCTCTCCATTTAATATCATAGTGGCAATCAGTAAGTGAGTTGCAAAAACGGGAGGGATCTAGATGGCGCAACTGATTGACCAGGAAAAACCACGATAAAACCCAAAGCCAGGTTGACCGGTCCAACAGGAATCCTACGTGGGACCTGTGATGCCGCCTGAGCATTTGGCTTGGTATAGTTTGGTTTCATTGTAGTTTAATTTTTACTTTCTCTACTACGTATAGTAAGTAGGGGAAGTATTGTATTCCATCAAAAAATTTGATACCGAAATTTCACCGTAAATATATGTTTTGAGGCCACCTGAATAAAAAAATCATTTTGGAAACGTGTGTGTGGGTGAACGCATAACTCAGAAACGAACAATCGGATAAACACGAAACTTGGTATTTACATTGAGTATCTTCCAGAGATGTGACACAAAGGTTTTCAAGAAAATCCCCCACCCCAGATTACCCTTTACATGGAACATTTTTCGAAAATTTAAATTTTCTCAAAAATGCCTCTAAAGATTTTGATTAAAATATCATACGTTTAAAATATTTTAATGACAAATGAAATGTATATCTCGAATTTTCTGGAAATGTCTCCGAAATTATTCTTCGTTGTGAAAGACTTTTGCATAACTGGTAAACCATAAGAGATAGACAAAATTTTACTACACAAGAAATGTAGATCGCGTTAAAATACAAAATTTATGTCGTACATTTTTTTTGTTGAGTGAACCATTTTTGAGATATTGCTTGTTATTCCCTTAAATTTTCCAATACTTTTTCTCAAATGGGAATTCGTTATTCACTTTTTTTGTCCTGGTAATGCAAAGAGAATGGAATACTCCACATAGCAACCAGTTCTTAAAATATTTTACTATCGCTTAAAGCCTAGCAATTCCCCTTGCATCTACAATAAAATTAGCAATAAGATTAACATCTCGATTAACATGAAGCATATGGAGAATAAGCGTTTGTAAAATAGTTTGTACAAGAGTAGAAAAGTCATGTGAGTGTAACACATCAGATTTTTCTAATAGTCAAGTAGATAAGGATAGGTCCAATATACTCTTGTTTCAGACGCCTGGAAGAAGAAACACCACTCCTACCGTGATTGGTACCTGAAGGAAGACTTTTTGAAAGCGGACGAATCAAGAAGGCCTGGTAAAGCATTAACCAGCGGAGATCTGTTTGGAATTGAAGGATCCTTCAGGCAACTCTCTTTCGACTAGACACAAGCTATGCCACCTGATGTGCTCGTGTATATACACAAGAACTGATAAATGACAAGAAAATATAGGTTGCTGAAAGTGAATGCAAAGTAAATAAACTCATTGAATTACTTGAATAAGTAAAGCCATAAAACCTAGTGATTTGAAAATGTGAAACTAGTTAAAATGTAAATAAATCTCATATTATTTTCTATGTAATATTAGTTTACTTCTGAGAACATTCACGTCCTGTTATGTAGCTAACTTAATCGTTTTTGTTAGCTTTTAAGGGAAAGAACCTGATAAATTATTATTTTAACTTTGACTTAGGGCTCATAACACTAAATTACGATTTTATTACGCTTAAAATTGGAAGGAATAAACAACATTTTGTTATACGTGGCGTAATCCAAAACTAAGGTCCGTTTGGTCATAACAACAACATGCTTATGAGACAAGGTTTTTATTGACAGCAATATGTGCCTAGATATACACGATAGTACTCCACATAATCGCTGTTCACATCTATATACTTGCTGTAACGCTGCACCAGCTTCGGCATAGAAGTCTGCCGCCGGACTTGAACCAGTTGGTAACGGTCATGAGTTCATCTTCGATTTGAAATCGTTGTTCACCCTACCAACTTTTCAAATGCAAGAAGAGGAAATAGTTGCTTGGTGCCACTCCGCGGAGGGTGGTAAAAAACAACCAACGATACTCTTAAATATTCTCTTTGGGTTTGGCAGCGGTATGCGGGCGTGCGTTGTCGTGCAGGAGGATTATGCTAGGCGCCAGTTTCTCGCGGCATCGATTTTGGATCGCACGTCTCAGCTTGGTAGGCGTTGCACAGTACACGTAAGCTGTAATTGTTGACCCACGGTCCACGAAATCAATCAAAAGGACGCCCTTTTCGTTCCAAAACACGATAGCCATCATTTTGAGATTCGTGTATGGCGATTGCTTACACATTGTTTGTTTGAGTGAACCGAACTGCGCCTCTGTATTGCCAGTTGTTTTGATTCTGCGTTGGGGTGCGCTATCCATGTTTCGTCGCACGTAACAATGTAGGAAAACAAACCATCTCCATGTTGTCTATAGCGCTCCAAAAACTGTCGTGCACTACGCCTTCGTTGATCTTTGTGCTGACCGGTGAGCAGTTTTGAACCCACCCCACACAAAGTTTCCGATATCCAAGCTGTTAAGTAACAATCCTGTAAAGTGAGGTTCGAGCAACATTTGGAAATTCATTAGACAGACCACTAATCGTCATACGCCGATCACTTCGAAGTTTTTTATTCACTTGCTCAACGATGTTGCGAGTCCGAATACTAGGCTTACCACTCTGCTGTTCAGCGTGCACATTTGTGCGGCCATTTCGAAATTCTTGACACTAGTGTCCAACCTGTTTGTCACCCATTATATCAGGTCCATACACGAGGTATAACTCACGATGGTTGCCCGCAGCTGACGATCCTTTTGCCAGCAAAAATCTAATCACACCGCGCACTTCACAACTGGCGGGATCTACGATTGTCACGCTATTGCGATTTGCTTTCACCAATTGGCAAACGCCTACTGCGTCTCACCACACTGCGGTAGGCTCCTCAGGAGTCGGTAGGCGGCGCTGCAAGCATGAAACATCATTCAGTCATACCATCCGTTAAATATTGATCACCAGACCTTAGTTTTGGAATACGCCTCGTAAAAATTAAAGATTGCAGAAAAGTAAACCAAGGTAATAATCAAATGAACTGAAAATGTGAAAAATATTAAATGACAGCACTTTTGCACAGTCGACACACAGCTCTCTAGTACATTCCAGGCAAATTTGCTGACCACATTTGGTGCACTTGTATGTCGTTTTCCTTTTCCTGGAGCAGGACACTTCATACATTTTTTATTTTCCGTTCTATCACTTGGAAGTCTTCACGTGAGTCCTGAGTGTCTCCCAGAACTTTTTGGATCATTTCCTTGATATCTCTTGGTTGATTTTGAATTTTCAGGCGTCTCATTTCATGTGACTGTATCAGTTCCATGCCTAGACTCTTGGTGAGTTTGAGACGAGTCAACATAGGGTTTCTTCTGTAGCACAGATACCGAAGAAAACTGTTCACACAACTGATGTTTGCTAGTGTATAAAATACTGCCACAGTACAGTGCCTGTTTGACGAATAACTGGCACATTTCATGTGGAGTAAATCTACACTATATTTCGTTGAATTTTAAAAGGTAATTTCCGACTATTTTTATGATATCGGTTTCAAATGAATGATGTATTTCAGATACAAGAATCACTATCTTGTTTCTCTTAGGAACAAATGAAACCAGTGTTGTGTTATCAGAGAAGGCATATAATGCCTATCCAATTGGCGTATTTTTATCAGCAAAAAACTCTGTGGGAATTTCACATTTGTTCTTTCTGACCATTTCCCCTTTCTTAGCTCAACAATGAGTTTTACAGATGCATAACAATTGTTAATTGCCATTTGTTTCTATTGGTTTGCATAAACGTATAACAGCCTGAGTTGGTTAGGCAAGTTTAATATTATTCACCGGAACCTGGTTTTTGAATATGCCTCGTATTTATTTACTCCTTAAGTAGTCGCGAACATTTCACATTTAACAAATAGAGGAAGCAGGGATAATAGTATTACGTTTTTTTTTCTTTTGATAATTTTTTCACCACTATGTCATCCTCCTGGTCTAATAGCACCATGCTCTAGTTGCGGAGGTCGTAACCTCTAGTTGCGAAGGTCGCGGAGGGTGATGGACATTTTCGGGCGCAAAAATCTTTAGCATGGCTTCCTTCGGAAGGGAAGTAAAGCCGATGGTACCGTGTCGTAGATTTGTGGCACGTAAAAAAACCTCAAGCCTGATAGAGAGGCCTCTAAGTAAAATTTACAGTCTTTCATGCCCAATATAGAACGGGACGCGAAGAAATATAGCAGTTAAAGAACATCTATAAATAAAACTAAATTTAATTTATTTCGCCATTGAAAAAGACTGTTCTTCCTGATGAACAGAGAGCATAAGACATCTTATAATTTTAATTCTTAGAAAACTACAAATATGCTTCTACCAGGCTTGGGTACTAGAATACTATAATTTAGGAACTAAGGAACAAACTTGCAAGAGACTGTGTTGAAACTGCCATAGACTAGAAAATAGTTGTGCTCTCACTCTACAAGAAATTGTGTAAAAATAACGCAAAATCCAAAGGCATTTCGTTTCAAGCAACGTACTAAAATGGCAACGATTTAGAAGGTCAGAAAACGGAAGAGAGTAACATAAAATAAAGTCGGCTCTGCTTAACATATTTGTATGCAGTAATTATTTCTTTGATATTTTATTCAAATAATGT
The DNA here is from genome assembly GCA_030765065.1 of Deroplatys truncata. Taxonomy (NCBI): domain Eukaryota; kingdom Metazoa; phylum Arthropoda; class Insecta; order Mantodea; family Mantidae; genus Deroplatys; species Deroplatys truncata. The sequence goes on along the minus strand of CM060986.1, from coordinate 94,103,445 downwards.
AGATGTGTGCAGGATGTAGCATAAAGTATTGGAATAGACTTTATTAGAATTAGTATATGTGGTGCACTACCTTCGCCTATCACATCTATGAATGAAGGGTCTCATCATCAAGCTAGACTCGCTGCCGAGCTTCATCCTGCAGCTTGTACATAGATGGCGTTTCCTGGATGAAGGTACTGTGTGGTATTTTTCTCAAGGGGTATCAAAATTTAAGAAATTGTGTTTATTTCATATGTAACAAGTTTTTCCAGCAGTTTTCTAAGGTGGTTTAGAAGCTTAGGTTTTTCTTTCGACTGATGATCGGTGGACAAGATCGCTTTGCAACTGCTGATCTCTCAATCTGTTTCCATTACATGTTTCTCATGTCTTCCTTAAAGTATGTGCATATTCATCTTAGCCTTATTTTCCCGCCATATTTACGAAATTTCATAAATAGCTGAACTTTCAAAGCTAGACTTTTGTACTTTGTGTTTGTTCAGAGTACTTATGTATTTTAAGCAATGCTTGCTAGCTAGAGTTTTGTAGCGGGGTTTGGAATAGAAAAATAATGGTTTGTAATGGTGCGGTTCTTAGTGGTTGGATTGTTGTTGCTGCCGGCTACTCAGGTAGAGGAATTTAGGTTCAGGAGTCTCTTACCTCAGGGAGTGAGGATGGGAGATAAATGAAGTACACTTTCTCCTCTCAGATGGCCCGTTTATTGATGATCCACACTGATGTCCTCGTACGAATCTCCTTTCCACACAAGACACGATTTTTCCTGCCACTCCTGCTACTGTTTCCGTGTTCTTACCCTTTCTTAATTACTTTGCGAAGTTGAAGTACGTTACAATTCTATGCTAATGACTTTTCCTTTCGTCAGTCCCTAGCTACCCTGTTCCTCAGGGTTGCCTTAACTGGTTTTCAATACATAAATATTTACTCGAAGACCGCTACGCTGTTTCCCTCTTTAATATAAGATACTTTGAATTTCTAGATCTATCTTACTTTCCCTCACGTTTCCTACACGAATCTCTTTCTTTCCCTACAAATCATCTTCTCTCCCCGGCGTTTCGACACAGAGTCTTCTTCCCTCCCCGACGTTTCCACACAGAGTAAGTTATCTTACGCACGTCTGAACGTCGCTCTGCCTCATAGATAATTTTCTATTTCACGCCTATTTTCTAGTTTCTCTCTCACTTTTTGCTATTCACGAGACTTTCCTTCGTTATGATTGGTTACATTTCTGAATTTTTCCTCCGTCTACCATTGGTTCTCAATAACATCGTCCGAGCGTTGCTCTCGTCTAACATTAACAAATTATGTTCGCTTTACTGCATTTTCTGTGCGCTTGATTAACTTCGGTTTCCTGCCCGTTGTCTTGGCTTCCTGTGTGCACAACTCGGTTCCTATTGTCACTAAGCGATCTCTAATGTTCTTCTTCCTGTCCTTTCCTAGTCTGTTTTCTTTATGTGATTTTCGCCAAGTTTGTTCGTTCTCAACTACACGTTTTATTTCATGTTCTTATTATTAATTAATATCTACCCTCTAAGTTTTTTTCTCTTCATGATTTCATTCCCCCCTTTCTCTAATTCTTAATGTTCTCTTTTATTCTTCCCTCATACTGGTGTTCCTTCTTATTATTTATGATATGCTTATTAATTATTCTTCTTATTCGTTATTTATTATTCGGGCGGATCTTATCACTTCAGTTGGGATTATACGTTATTCTTTTAATATTCAGTATATTTCTGAAATACCCCAAGGGAGAAAGACGAATTACTTTTAACATTTTAGTTTCTTTTATGTTGCTCAGTGTAATGTTTTCCTTTATTTGTTTCTTCTTTTTAAATTGATTTATCTTCGTGTCCAATCTCTTTGGTAAAATTATTTTATCATATCCACCGGCAGCCTGAATTAAATTAAATCAAACCTGTGACGTTAAAGAGGATTTTAGAAGTTGTCGTTTGGCAGGAAGTTAGAATGAGATAGAGTTTGAAAGCATTCGCTTCAGAAGATGTATTACGTCACTGTATCCTGTGACGTAACATATCCTTTATGGCATCAAGCGATAAAGAACCAAATATGCATGAGTTTATAATCATAATTGTTTATAATGCTAGGACTGCACAACATTAATTAACCACTTAAACTATGAAAAATACCATAAAAGATAAATAGCATTTGTAACATTGTTTCTCACAAGTTAAAAAAGTGCAGTTTTTCTCTTCTGTAATTTTAACATTTTATTGCTAACCTTGGTGCTACTCAAACCTGGTATGACATTACGCAACACTATCACGTAAAAGACGATAACAAGGCTAAAGCCTTTTAGTATCCCTTAATGGAGTTTCACATTGAAGATAATGAACAGTAAGACAAAGGAAATGTTTTATCGCGACTGGATGGAATTCTAAAGTCACAATAGCTTTTATCATTACGTTTAGTGAGTCAGTGTCACCTGCTTTAGTTCATCTTATATACTAGAGTCCACAAGAAGAAACACAATGTGCAGGTGCATTGGCAGCTGGCAGTAGGCAAGTTATAGTTTCCGATTTATTAGTAAATGAAGATATATTAGTAGCTTTAAAGAATATAGTTCTATTGAATATTCTCCGGCCGTTCCAGCCGGGGGTTCTCCTTACTTTTTTACTTTTCTATCACCTACCTATAGAAAGTTTTGAATTCCACTAAAAAAAGTAGAAATCGTGGTTTTTCATGCATTCGTCCACTGAATTCCAAATAATGCATTTTTAGTCCTTTTATTGTCAGAACAGTGTAACTCAAAAAACGGAAACTCGAATAAATAGAGAAAATTTTTCGTTATTTTTGATTTTGTAAAAAATTTCCTATACACTTTTATTTAAATGCCATATGTTTAAGATACTTGCATAACAAATGAAGTGTATATCTTGAATTTTCTGCGAAGATTTGTGAAGATTTCTTCATTCTGATTGCCTATTGTATAACTGGTAAACCATAACAGATAGACAAAATATGATTACGCAGAAAGATGTAGATTTTAAAACACATAATAAAAGTTATGTCAAATATACTTTCTTTGTATAAATAACCATTTCAGAGATGTTCCCTGGCATTGGTTTGAGTTTTTATATACTTTCTCTTCAATTCACATAGAAACAGAGAAGGTATTGCATTCCACCCTAAAATTCGATACAGATATTTCACCGAAATACATGCTTTGAGGCCCCTGAATAAAAAAAACATTTTTAGAAAAAGGTCCATGGGACTGAGCACAGCATAACTCAAAAAAGATAATTAGAATAAATACCAAACTTGGTATTTCGGTTCAGTACCTTCAAAAGATGCAACACCAAGATTTCCAAGAAAATCCTCCAGTCCAAACCACCCTTTATATGAAAGATTTTTCGAAATTGTTTAATTTCTAAATAGCGTCTAGCGATTTTGATTAAAATACCATATATTAAAGATATTTACATGACAAATAAAATGCATATCGTGACCTCTCTGGACATAACCTATGAAGCGCTCTTTATTCGGAAATTTTTTTGTATAGTGTTGCATAACTGATAAACGTTAGAAAGAGACGAAGACGTATTATACAAATAATGTATACCTCCTTAAGATACAATTTATTTCGAGAATACATTGTTTTGTAGCATAAGCCATTTCTGAGATATACGTTTGAATTGTTCATTACTTGTTAATTCTTTTAAAGGCCTTTCAACATTCAGCTGTTTCTCGCGTTTGCATGGAAACAGTATGGAATTTTAAGGCCAGCAAGTAATAGCCTGTTCTTAAACATTTGAGTATCACTATTCTTTTTATATCCTAACAAAATGTGTAATTCGGCTATTTCTGCAAAGTTCATTTGGATGAAATGTATTAGATAGAAAAAACACGCTTTAGTATGAATGGTTTTTATACCCACTAATAAAGATAGAGGGTTGAGAAAGTCTTGTGCATTTATCACATAATTTATTTACAGTGTAGAGTGTAGTTAAGGATGGATGAATTTTCTTAAAAAACTACTTTTGGTTTTTAGTTGTGCTGTACACACACACATACACAGACAATTTTTTTTCTAAAAATGCTTCTTTTGGATTCAGAGGGCCTCAAAATCGTATTTCTTGTGAAACCTTGATAAAGTTTTGGGGTGGAACACAATACGAGTTCCTCTACTTACTATAAGTAAGTAGTAGATAAAGTAAAACGTCCCTGTTCAGCTAGGAATTGAACATTGGAAATCTGGGATTTTTGTAGTGAAACAAAATACAAAATATTATTGGTGACGGTGGAAATGCGTTTATTAAGAGAATAAAATAGCATTAGGTTAACACTGACTGACTTCTTGCAGTACTGTTAGGAGCAATATCAGAACCACAATTTTTCACAAATAACGGCCGTTGCCGCCTCAGTTCCTTGTTTCCAAATTTTGAACTCGTCAATTGATGAGAATTCCAGTTCTTCCTATTTGACACTATTGCATGTACCAGTTCCAAGTGTTCATTTAAAATACTCTCCACTATTCCTTCATAGTCATTTCAGTGACTTTTTTGAAAGTAGCCCCTCACCGTGATAATCTCACCGATGAGTTTGAAATTATACTCATAATTGAAATTCTTGTTCCAAATTTCACACTTATAAGCGTACCTCTAGGAGAGGTACAATGGCACTTAGCTTTTCGGGGTGCGCTTTAGAAACATGTTACCGCAAATTCTTGTTTTCCTACACTGCTAACACGCAAACTGTTTTGTTTCACTCATAAACAAGATAATTCTCCACTTAAAAATTCAGTAATGCGCATTAAGAAAACGTTCGCCCAATTAACACATTCTATGCATATACATTAAACAAATCACCATGCTAACAATAATACAAAAAAAATCTACAACGTTAGGACCAGAACTGTGCATCGTAACCATTCGGATTTCTTCGGAAACCGAGGTCATGGACTGCGTCTTAACTTCAAGCTTGTCCCTCGCTCGAGCTAGCCTGCGGAGATCACGTGAACTGACACCCAGAGCCAACAACACATACTGAAAGCACGCCATCTGTTGGGACTGGGTAAATGCTTCCTCCGACCGGTAACACAGGCGATGTATACTAGGTTGCGTCGTTTGACTACTAGGGGTAGAGTAAGTTTGTTTTAAGCCAGTAATACAAGTATTCTATTGTTGACTTTTTACCCTTTGGCCAGACGCAATAAACTGCTATGAGGAGAGAGCCATCCATGGCTCACTGCAAAAGTATAGCGTGGACTTAACAGTACTGCCATCTTTTGCAGTACTCACAAGCTCAAGGAGCTGCCATCCGAAGAGCATTTAATTACACACAATTGACAAGTTAAGAGCTTTTTATATAAACTGAATGATGTTTCATGCCTGCAGCGCTATCTACCGACTCCTGAAGAACCTACCGCAGTGTTGGTGTGACGCAGTAGGCATTTGCCGGTCGGTGAGATCGCAATGGCCGCGACAATCGTAGATGCCGCCAGTTATGAAGTGCGCGAAGTGATTAGGTTTTTGCTGACAAAAGGATCGTCAGCTGCGGACATCCATCGTGAGTTATGCCTCGTTTGGACCGGACATAATGAATGTCAAACAGGTTCGGCACTGGTGTCGAGAATTTTTAAATGGCCGCACAAATGTGCACGATGAACAGTGGAGAGATAGGCCCAGTATTCGGACCAATGTGAAGCAAGTGAACCAAAACCTTCGAAGTGATTAGCCAGACCATGATTAGTGGTCTGGCTAATGAATTCCCAAACGTTGCTCGTATCTCACTTTACAGGTATATCACTGAACAGCTTGGAGATCGGAAACTTTGTGCGAGGTGGGTGCCTAAATTGCTCACCTGTCAGCACAAAGAGCAACGAGTAGTATACGACAGTTTTTGGAGCGCTATAGACAACATGGAGATGGTTTGTTTTCCCACGTTGCTACGGCGACGCGTACACCAACGCAGAATCGAAACAACAGTCAATGCAGTGGCGCCGTTCCGGTTCACTCAAACCAAAAAGGTGCAAGCAATTGCCGTACACGAATAGCAAAACCGTGTTTTGGGACGAAAAGGGCATGCTTTTGATTGATTTCATGGACCGTGGGTCAAAAATTACAGCTGACGTGTACTGTGCAACGTTTACCAAACTGAGACATGCCATCCAAAATCGACGCCGCGGGAAACTGTTGTCTGGCAACATCCTCCTGCCCGACAACGCACGCCCGCACACCGCTGCCAAAACCAAAGAGAAGATCCATAAGTTTAGTTGGTAACTCTTTGACCACCCTCCGTAGTGTCCCGACCTGGCACCAAGCGACTATTTCCTCTTCTTGCATTTGAAACGGTGGCTGGGTGGACAACGATTTCAACCCGAAGACGAACTCAAGACGAGCGTTACCAACTGGTTCAAGTCAAGCGGCAGACTTCGGTGTCAAAGCTGGTGCAGCGTTACAGTAAGTCTTTAGATGTGAAAGAGGATTATGTGGAAAAGTAATGTATATATATTGAGCCAGTTGTGGCTCTTTCTTTCACTCAGTGGCTGTTTCGTAGAGATGGCCGTAGTTCTTTTGTACCTGCAATCACGAGCTACAATTTGGCCCCTGCTTCTTATTACGCCGGCAGCCCGCCTTACACCAGAAGCCGGGTGCAGCAGGTTTCTACAGGGCTCGCCAGGTAGTGTCCTCTCCGCCAGTATAGGTAGCGCTAATGTTGGCTCCACGTCCTCATCACCTGACCTTCCCAGTGCGAGAGAAAAAAAGAGTGTGACAGTTAGTTCTCGACGACTTGCGAAGAGGGACCTGTATTGAACTTCGTGTCTGAGAGCGGCCGTCTCCACACTTTTCGGCCTTGTCTAAATTATCTATATCATGTACTTTTGGCGTAAGTAAAATTCTAAATTCTTTTAGCGTGTGGAGCGGCATTTAATATCTCATGGAAGCGAGTTTATATCATATTATCGCGGGGTAAATTTCATTTCAAATGTTATGTGAGAACGACGAATTCAAATTCAATCTGCTTCAATTGTAACATATCTTTGTTTCTACATTTGTCTGTTAGTGTACTTTGGGGCTGTGTGGATTGTTACTTTTATTTAAAGTTGCTTTAAATCCTTGTTTAATTCCTTTAAGCTTTGGTAGTACCAAAACAATTACTACTCTGAGGGAATGCATCATTTTCAATGCATTTTACTTTTCTAGTTTTTTTAAAGTAATTGCGACTTATATGCATCGACTACTGCAAAAACTTTACAATGTAGGCACATATTACTGTCAATAAAAACCTTGTCTCATTAGAGATGTTGGTATTATGACCAAACTGACGTTAGTTTTGGAAATTGCCTCGTATTCATAAATATCGTGACTGTTGTAACAATATAATCATTATTGACTGCACATACGTATGATATTTGAGCTCATTTTGAACAATGTAAACAACAGGTTTTATACGGGGAGAGTAGTATTAATTTTACTTATAATATGAATTAGCTGAGTATTTAACTTTTGTCAATTAATGTGGAGTTGTGTGATAAATTACATTACCAGGTCTAAGAGACTGCATGTTTCTAGTTACGCACATTTGAGAGATGTTTCAGGTTAAGGGTTAAGATGATTCTGGATACCGCATTTCGCTGCCAGTTCAGTGTTCAACCTTGATTTTCTTGCTAGGATGGGCGGGACCGTGCAAGAACGCCAAGGCACTGACTTTTCACCACAAAAAAACTAAAGTGGTAGCTGCAACATTGATTCACATGAAGGTTAACTCTCAAGACAGTGTCTCAAGGGATTTGAATCGCTCTTCCATTTCTTGCTTTAGGTAAGTAATACTATTCGTGGCTATTTTTTCCAAAAGTAATCTTGAATAGCTATTTGCTTCCTCTGAAGTTTCTAGATGGTAGGTACAGTTGTATTAAATTCTATTAATAAATTCGATATGAACTTCTATTGAAATACTATCTAAATTTTAGAATCTTCTAAATTCAAGAATCTAACAAACATTTTTTACTTTCTCCACCAACTACTTATATGTTTAATTCCATCCAACAATTCGATATCGAGTTTTCAAGGGAAAAGATTACCCAAAATATAGCATTTTTATTTTGTCTACTACTTATCTATAATAAGTAGAGGAATTATTGTATTCACCGAAAACATCAATGAAGAGATTTCGCCGGAAACACACATTTCGGGGCGCTTTGAATAAAAAAGACAAGCGAAAAGTCTGTTAATGCCAAAATTGTTATTTAAATTCAACAGTTTCCAGATGCGACACGAGGATTTTCAATAAAATCACCCCTCCCCAAACTGTCTTTATCATGGTAACAGTTTTGTTAAATTTGATTTTCTCCAAATTGCTCTAATTATTTTGATTAAAATAGCATATACCCATAGCAATAAAATATTTACCCATAGTAAACATTTCAACAAAATTTTCAAAAAAAAAATTAAAAACTAGATTTTATGTCACAAAAATTCCTTAAACCTTTGGCTTCAATTAAAAGCTATCAGTTTTGCTGTCAGAGCTCTTTAAAGGTTCAACGTGTGACTATTTGAATTTATTTACTGGTAATGCATTTTACTCGAATTTGATTTTTCGTACACCTTTACCTATTAAAATATTCCATACGATATAGTTTGTAACTAGTTTTGTTCACATTTTCAGCAGAAACTCAGAGATAATTAATGGGCAATTTGCTACTCTTTTAAATTGTTCAAGATATGGCGTAATTAATTGGTGTACCGACGATAAATTGTTACAAAAGTTATATTTCAAAAATTAAAACTTATTTCTGAAACAATCAGAAAATCGAAAAAATGGTGTGTGTCAGTTTTTGCATTAGTGTTTAAAGATATTACAGTATTTTTATTTTTCAAAATTAGGATTTCTGTATGGTGTGGAAAACCTGATTGATTAATATAACAAAAGTATTTCTTTTCCCTAAAAACGAAAATATAAGTGCATAAAACTTAAAGCACTATTGCAATTGTTGAGAGTATGTGAGTGTAAGATTTAGAATTTTCACCTTTGGTACCCTTAAAATATTTCCATGACAAATGAAACGTGAATCTTGAAATTTCTGGGAATAACTTGTGAAGTCCTCATTCTGAATGGTTTTTGTATAATTGGTAAACCAAATATGATGGGCAAAACCTTACTGCAGAAAACACGTTGATCTCGTTAGAGGAGAGAGTTAAACATTAAGGTGATATTCCTTTTTATGGAATATACGTTCAAAATATATTTCAAATACTTATACTTTCCTGAAATGACATGTCGTTACTGCTTTTTCCTCGTGGTCATGCAAAGAGTATAGAATTTCAAAGCATCACATAGTGACACATCTTTCAAAATCTGACTATCGCTTTACCCTCTGTATTGTACAACGAAGTGCTTAAATGTGAATGAAAATTTATCTGAATTAACAAGTTGTTAGAATAATAAGCTTCTTTTGTCACAATAGTTTTTAGAAGGGTGATTAAAGAATGCCATGTGATTGTCAAACAGTTTTTTCATAAAAAGATCCATGTGTGTGCGCCTATTTGTGAAAAACGTAACTAAGAATGAAAATCAGTACGAATACCTAACTATTCAGTTCTTCCGAGGATGACACTGAAAAATGCTCAAGAAAATCCCCAACTTCAAGTCACAACTTTTATTATTTTTCTTTTCCAGAACATGGCAACTAACATTTTAATTAAAATACAAAATGAAGTGTAATCTTAAATATTCAATAAATATCCTGTGAAATCCCCTTCACACTGACTGAATTTTGTATGTTTGTATAAATTGAAAATCACAAGATATAGGCAAAACTTCCTACAGAAAAAAATAACGCTCATTTAAATATAGGGTTTGTCAATTTTGTACTTTCTCTGTCATGCACCTAGTATGTAGAGGAAGTATTGCATTGCACTTAAAAATTCTATTTAGGGATTTCGCCGGAAATGCGTGCTTTGAGGCCCCTAAATCCAACGTATTACACAAAAAATTGGATCTCTTTAAATCACGTAATTTATTTCGAATAACTTTCTTTGTGGTATCAACCGTTTCCGAGCTAGCCGTTTTTATTTCTTTTAGTGTTGAAATACTTCGACAACCAGTTGTTTCTCGCAATGTCGTGCAAAGAACGTGGTATTTCAAGGCCAGTATATAGTTAACCTTGTTTATGTAATAACAATGTATGTTTATGCAAACGTTTTCCTTAATTAACATAAAGTGGATAAACATATTACGATTTTGCAAGAATACTTCGTGGAAGCTGCATATAAAAACGATTACGGGCAGAGAAGGCAATGTAAGGTAACAGATCAGAATTCTTTTCGTAGTATTAGTTTTTTAAAAATACTCCATGTTGTATGTTTACATTTCCGAAGTCATCTGACGTAGATACTTGCTAGTTTGGATTCCTTCTTGTTCTTTTTGTCGCAAGGCTAAAATTTTGAACGATGTTTTAGCAGTTTTTATGCAACTCAGTACACATTTTATATTAATACTATAATGTGAGCTATGTATATGAAATTGTCATTCGTAGAGGAATTCTTTAGAGAGCTCGCACCAGATGTTTAGAAAAGTACCTGTAGAAAGGTTTGAAAGAAAGAAGAGTGAAATTCTCTCTCTGTCTCTCCCTCTGTGTCTTCAAGTGTTCCCAAAACATGTATTTCCTATGAAATCTTGATATGAAGTTTTTGAGTGGAATACAATACTTCAAGGTGAAAGAGAAAACATTACACCGTTCAACTGACTGATAGACGAGATCTGAACTCGCAAAGTTTACAAATACGAGTCACAGGTACACGGCTTCCATTTATGCCGTCACCGCAGCTTTGGGAGGCATACTACTGGCCTCCACGGTAGGATATGTATCTGTAGCAAGGAGGTGGTACGTGTATCTGTTTAGCTTTTCGTGCATGCAGTGGCGTCCTGTTTTACGTTCACGTTTCTAGATTATTCATATATACATATACAGGATGAACCAGAACTTCACCGAGAAACTTTCAGAGGTTGTTCAGAGATACCTTCCGAGTATTTTGGTAAACGGAACCCCACGTTCTCTGGCGGTTCGTTACAGAATAATTGCATTTCGTTTGGTTTCTTGCCCCAGTTAGCTTTGTATCTGTAGTGCACTGGAAATACTGCACAGCAGTACAAATGTCGGTGGTATGCTCTGTGTCACAGTACCCGCTGCTGACAACAGTAATGCCCTCTTTAACTCGTTGCCCTCAAGTCTGCATTCAGTACTGCTCGGTTCTGTCTAGAATTTAGTTTGTCCGGAAATGTTAGTTATGTATTAACAGTGATACACAGCAATATTGATAGGTTTACTGATAAAAGTTGGTTGATATGCACCTCTTGTATGGGTGCAGGCAATGGAGGAGCGGTACAATGACGCTATGCTGAGCTGTTTCCGCACCGGCGGAAACTACATCACAGTACTTTTGCACCTGTACATAGGCACCTATGAGAAACTGAATCATTCAATGTTAAAATGGAAACACTGTGTGCGAAGTATGCCAGAACTTACGATTTGGAGGCGAATGTTACACGCAATTGGTAACAATCCTGCTGCTAGTAGGCGGCGTGTTGTACGAGCTCATAACACAAGCCAATCAACTGTTTTGAGAGTCGTGCATGAACAACAATTGCACCCGTATCATCCACAGAAGGTGCTGTCATTGCAACCCGGACTTTCAATTTCGAGCGGAGTTTGCAAATTGGTTCTTACAGCAATGTGCAGAAAACCACAATGTTCCTGTTTTTGTGTTTTTACAGATGAGGCCAAGTTTACAAGAGAAGGCATGTTCAACAGAATAGCCATGTATGGGATTACAAAAATCTACACGCACTGGAGTGTTTAACCTATCATCAACCGTTTGCTGTGAATGTATGGGCTGGTATTGTCACCGATATTGTGATTGGACCTTCCTGATACAATAAACTTTCCTTCAACATGTCCTGCCACAGCTCTTAAAAGACGTGCCACTGAGAATTCTTCAGCTTATGTGGTTTCAACATGACGGGGCGATGGCACACTTTGCACTGGATGTTAGGAACTACAGTACAGTTTGGAAGACAATGGCTTGGTCACGGTGGTCCTGTTGCATGTCCAACTTGGTCACCAGATATAATACCAATGGACTAAATCCTCTAGGAGTATGTGAAGAGTTAGTTTAGGAGACTCCGGTCGATACTAGCATGATGCTGTTGCTAGGATTATCGCAGCCGCGGAAGTAGTACGCCACACTCCTGGAATGCTTGAGTCGATGGTGAGTCGCTGTACAGTCTGCTGTGATCATGGTGGTATATTTTTAACAATACCTGTAAGGAAACAGTTCTCGTTTGTTACGTACTGTACACTGACAGATCGGATTAAACACACTGTGATAAAGTGTATGTGTTTCGTCTGCGGGATGTTGAATTACTCTGTGTTGTATGTTGTAGGCTTTGGTTGTTGCATATTATACAGGCTTCTTCACTGTTATGAAGGTATTTTCACAGAAACAAGGGTGATTGTTTAACAAACCGAATAAGTCATAATTACATTATTACTCTGTAAATACCATGAGTCTCTCATACCAAAATACTCAGAAGGTATCCCTGAACAACCTCAAAGTTTGTCGGTAGAGTTCTGGTTCATCTTCTATAACTTTGAGCAATAACCTTACTCGTCATCACTTATAGTAACCAGGTTTAAATGTATAACTAAAACATGTAGTATATTAAAGTTTTTACATCGAAAGAGGCCACATTTAATAGACATTATTGGAATATATGTGCAATCCAAATACACAACTAAATAAAACCCTGTTTAGCACAATTTCTCCACGAAAAAGTATTTTAATGACAATATAATGTGAAACAGATCTAAATTAACTTTTTACTCTCAAAGGTGACGCATTTACTAGACATTCCGTTAATAACCTGTCGACTCTCCATTCTTGTCCAATACCTGATGTAGCCCCCTAAGCACTGAATTCCTCGTCGCCTTTCTGGTAACACTGTCATGAAATGTGGGAACATTTGCGTTTAGAGCCAGAGTTCTTCCAGCACCCAGCGATTCAGTACCTAGGCGGCTAAATTAGGTATGGAACAAGAATGGAGATAAAACAGGGTTTTATTTAGTTATATATTTAAATAAAGCTATTAGAAGTAATGACAAGTAAAGCAATTGCTTAGTGCTATATATACATATGTGAATAATCTAGATTCATGCACGAAAACTAGGACGCCCCTGCATGCGCGCAAAGCTAAACAGGTACACTCACCTCACCACATAATTCACCTGTGAAGGCCAGTAGAATGCCTCCCAAAGCTGTGATGACAATGGAAGCGAGTGCACCACCGCTTGTGACAACAAGCTCGATCACAACCATATTAATTTGTTCTATTAAGAATATACAGTACGGTCGTTTTAAGGTGCGGCCACAGACCGGCTAAATGCGTAGCACGCAGTACTGCAGTGACCTCGGTAATTTTCCGATGAGCAAACTTGCGGTGCATGACGCGTTCAAAATTATCTTTATCGACTTTGCTTCAGTAGATAATTTGTGTTCGTGCTGTAAAGAGATTTGTATATTGTGCATCTCAATGGTGAAAGTTTATTCATGACATCCGTGTTGTGTGATTTGTTTAAGAGTGTATTAGTCCACTGCAATGCTTGCCCAAAAATTCATGCTTGAACTACGAATTTTTATGTACGATACATACGTAAAACCCGAATCATGTAGACAAGTGTATGGACAATTTCAGGAGAAGTTTCCTGGTATTCCAGTTCCAGGTAGAGAAACTGTTAAACGTCTGGTTAATAAGTTTAGGATAACGGGATCGCTAAACGCTAACACTAAGAAGCGAAAAAGAGATGTTCTAACGGAGGAAAAAGTTTACGACATTGGTGTGTGTATTTGTGGGAACACTAAAAATAAAGTTTATAGAAACAATCCCCACACTACAGATGAACTTAAGGACAACATAAAAACAGAAATTATGAACATTACGCAAGAAGAACTTATGCGTGCGAAAGGAAATTTCATACGAAGATGAATGTCTTCACGTAGATGGGCGACACTTCCAACACAACTTATAACGAGGATAGTAATTATTATAGTGCATGTTATTATCACTCGTAAGTAACGCAGGAGTTACCGAACAAAAACCCGCAGTGTAACAGTGTGCGAGCACGTATACGCTGATCCGAGGACTCACTATAAAACGACCACACTGTGTTTATATTGTAGCGATTCGCCGTGGAGTTCGATCCACGGACAGGGAATTGCATCAGCTTGTATTAAGTTTCGAAAAGTGTGGTAATGCGTAAAAAGTTGACTTTCGAGGGCACCAGGTGCTTAGGAGCATATTTATTTCCCACAAATGGTAATCCATACCATTGTATTATTTTCAAGATCTCCGAGAGCTCGACAGGTATGTCATGTGGGAGTATCATTAAGTTCTTGCATGACTCCTCGAGGGGTTCTCAATGGCACTCTTATTTGTTCGAAAATATAGACATTAAGTTTCTTTATAAAATCCTCTGGGCACTTATTTAACACCGCCCTTTACTGAGCACCCACATATATCTTTGAACTCCGGTCCCGACCAGCTCTACCATCTTATCCTATTCCCCCGGTTATAAGCAACACCCAGGGCTAATTTCTCTAAGGGTCGCTACAATATCTTTTGACTGCTGGATCTTTTGGTGAGTGTAAATATTACATTGCAAGTAAAAATTTAAATTTTAAACCATTTTTATAAAAACTAACCAAGTTAACAGTATAACTTTGAGATTCTGTTTGTGTAGTACAGTTTTGCTACAATAAGACCTCAATATGAACACACACATTTATAATGAAACTAAATTGACGTTCTCAAAGATACTTGGAATTTATTAGTAATACGAAAGCAACATTTTGCTTTTATGGTTGTTTTAGTATGGACATGTTTCTGCAGAAATTAATACGTTTTATATTTGTTGCAGGTTTAAGTACTTTTGAGAGTCCGTTGATATGCTGAAAACTTTTCTCTAGTTTTCATGTTCAGAATATTCAATGATGAAGTGCTGAATAGTTAGTATAGTGTTGCACGTATGGTATAGTGAGTGATTTTATGTGAGCAATTCTTATTGTTTAATAGGAACTTGGCGGTGGCGTCATATTAAGTTTGTCCAAGCAAATTGAGTGCGTTATTCTATTACAGAGAGTGAAATATGATCGTCTTATCACCACCGAGCAAGGAGGTAATCCAGGCCGTGTATTCCTCGCTGGGGGTGGATGAGGAGAGAATCAATGAGTCCGTGAAGATGCTAAGGGAATGGCTAGAGCTGCAACCACATTTACCTCATGTTATGGGTATGTTGGCTACATTTTATATTTAACACGCAAAAGCATCTCTGTGTATTTAAAATGAGATTTTAAAGGTATTTAATTACGGATGTCTTCTGAAACACATGATAATCGTTTTACTTATTTTGGAAAATACTTATGTTCCAAATTCTCAAAAAAATATTTTGGATTTAAATTAGGAAAGTTCAAAACAAAGTTACATTTGTTAAAAACAGTTACGGAATAAAAATGATAAATTTTATGAAATAAGTCATAGACATAGTCTTGTACGAATTAATACCAACAAGAATGTAATTGTAGTTTTTACATTATTTCACCAAATTTCAATATTACTTTTTATTAAACACTACTTGTGGCATTTAATGTGCCTAACCTTGGCATTAATTACTATTTTCACTCATTTGGGCATAGAGTGAGCGTCTTACACATTTAACGCATTTCTAGGTCTCGAAACTACACTTTTGTACACCATAAATCATGTTTTCTTTAGCAGTCAATATGTTTTCATCCGTTCCTTAATAGTTGGCCAAATATCCTCAATTGAGTTGGGATCCGGGAATCGCAAGGCCAGTCCAGACATTGAAAACGATGTTTTGCCATAAAGTATTTCACATTCTTCGATTTATGACATGAGGCAAGGTCTGGTGGGTAAATCACCTTTCCTATGTTTCTGCCAATGTCTTAAGTTCTAGAAGGGCGGTTCTTTTCACTAAATTTGGGAAGTCCTTGACATTTTTAATCATTTCATCAACGGGAATCAAACACTTGGTGCCTGTGAATGCAAAATAGCCCCAACACACATTCTTTCCGGGGAGATTTACTGTCTTTCTGATGTATTTCGGCGAGATTTCCTCTCCATTGCTTCTCCTTACATGCGAGAAGTTCAACATCTGCAGTACTTCAAAATGAGTTCCTGGAAGGTAGGGCGCTTCTAAATTCTTCTTGTGTATAGTTTTGATGCTTTCTAGCCCATACCAATCATTCTTTCTTCATAGAATTCTTCAATTGCTGTTTTCTGACAGATATTCGAGCCTTTCCTTCCAACTTCTAGAAACCGCCTACGCACTGCTGAAGTGTCGATTTTCACCCCTGCAGCCTACTATTTTTTGTGATTTAAACTTATTCTTTTCAGGATTAAGTTTGGTGGTTTTGATTGGAAACTTTTCGTTTTCGGCCACATCCTTTTCTTCCTTCGAGGCGCAATTGCCTCAAACAATTTTCCTCCTAATTATATTAACAGCATGAAAAACATAAATTACATTCAGCTGCTCTCTTTCATCAAGTCATACCACAAAATTCATAGCGTTATAAGCTTACTTTTCTTTTTAAGTGTGATGTCCATTATTTATAACAAATATGTTTGCTAAATAGAACGTTAGATGTTACCTATGTGATGGGAATTAACATATAACGACTCAAGTTTAAATTATCATATGATAACATCACAATAAGAAGTACTTCTGTTTCATTATAATACTCACATATACTTAAAATCTTCATTGTAATACGATAAAAGACATTTCTGTTCCAAAAAAATGTGAATTCAGAGTTGAAGGATGTCTTGCACATACAGTGTGCACGCAAAGTCCGCATATCCCTTTATTTACGTCAGCTGATGTCATTAATAAACCCAGGTTTTCGGTGATGATTTTCGTTCACGTTCTCCGCTAGCTTAAGCCGCGTTTCCGGTCATACTCGATGCAGCTGTTGGTGCTTTTAAGTATCCGCATGCGTGGATGGGTGGTAAGAACCATTCCAAGCGATGGTTTCCATATTATCGAAGAGTATTGACGGCTGCTGTGTGGGTACATGCACATCAAATTAACGACAGATCAACTAGAAGTAGTTTAGATGACTTTTTTTGCGATTTGAGGAGGCAGCTCCGGAAACGAAGACATTATTGCAGTGGGAAAGCAAGTTGTTTGTAGTGTTCATAGCGGGCCAAGAAACGGAAGACTGTCTACAATGTTTGAACGTTGTGTAGTTGTGTTAAGAACGTCCGTTTAATCTGCATGAAAACATAGTTCTGAGTTGGGAATATCAATCAATTATGTCAAAACACATTAGCCTGGACCTGAAAATAAAATGTAGACATCATTGAAAGTTAATGATGTAACTAACACCGATCTGAATAGACATGTCAAATCTTCTGCTCTGATGATCCAAAAATGTCCGTTAATGCCTCCAAGAGAGGTTATGCGTTCAGATGAATTCTAGATTTTTCCCACTTTGCGCAATCGCTATAGATTTTTCTGAAAACAAAATGCACATTTTTTTTGGAGGAAACTGAACGCGCATTACCATCTTTTGTCATGATCTGACCTAGAGTGACAAAACCATACATTTGCTCCGTTTTTCTACTTTTTTCTTTTTTATTCATTCTGTTGATCATGTCAGTTATCTCCAAATGATTATTAACCACTGACTTATACTGCAACTACGGGCGTAGGAATACTGGATAGTACGCTGTTCGAAATCTTCGAGAATCAATGGATCGAACGAGGATCGGACAATTCTGCAGCTCCTCTTCCAACGTCTAAAGAGCCCGAAGCTGAAAACACCGAATAAAGTTGTCTGTGCTCTCATCGGAAAGGCCATGTTTAATAAACAATCAACTAAAGGATGCGCTATTCTCAGCCTTCCAGAAAGTGACTCGCAACAAACTTATTATGAGGAAGAAAACTTGACGGTGCATTTGACTATGTAGAAACCATAAAGAAATACATACCAATGTTTTGGTTTTCTAAAGTTATGTTCCACCTTTCATTAAGTTCTCGGCCTGAGGTATAATGAAGATGACCAAATTACTATGCTAGTTGTTAAGTATCCTCCTTTAGATGGTCCGCTATAAAGTTTCAGACTCGTAAGTCTACTAGCTTGTTTGCAACGATAATGTAAATAAACTCGTGCTAACATTGTCTACCAAATGTATAAAATTGAAACACAAACTGTGAAAATGTGTTTGTTTTGAAGGGCTTATCTCCAATAGAGTTACAAAACAATTTTATATTAAAGATTGTCATTATTTTCAAGGGTTATAGGGTGGGATGCTGAATTTAGATTAGACGGTACATCCTTTCAAAATGAACGCTTAGGGCATCCCAAAATTGCTACTACCGAAGAGATGTGCCAAAAATTCACAATGCCGTACGAGTGATCACCGATTGTAGGTACGCGAGTTGATCGACATTGTAGTTCTCAATAGAGTATCAATTACATTTTACACAAATTTTTAGGCGTGAGAAAGTTTTCCGCTCAATAGGTGCTACATTTTTTAACAAATGTCGTCCTCCGTAGTATAGGTGTTCTATGCTAGCCTCCAGTTTCCGAGGTCGCCGGTTCAACCGCGGTGGAGGGCGATGGATTTTTTTTTTCGGGTGTGAAATTCTTACATGGCTTCCTCGGAAGAGAACTAAAGCCGATGGTCCCGTGTCATAGATTTATGTCACGTAAAGAACCTCAAGCCTGATAAATCTATGAGCCAAATTTTTGGTCTTTCACGCCCAGTAAAGAATAGGATGCTAAGTACCATAATACTTAAAGAGCGTCCATAAATAGAACTCCATTATTATTACTACTAGTACTACTACTAGTAGTGGTAGTGGTAGTGGTAGTACTTGTTAACAATAGAGCAAAAATCTTTCGAATGAACATTTTTAAACAGTGTTTAGACTTGTTTCTAAAGCGTTTGGTGAGCTCTCAGACGTTTCATTTCAATAGATGAAACACGAATTCATCATCACGCACCGGAGACGAAGGAGAAGTCCAAACAGCGGATGTCAACAAGTGGGAGTGCACAAAAGAAGGCACAAACGGGTCATCTGCAAGAAAAGTCACGATTGGTTTTCTGGGATTCTCATGACATGTTACTCATAGACCAGCTCAAGAAGGGCAGAACTATTATCGGAGAGTATTACGTATCTCACCACTGGACCATTTGAAGGTTGCTATTCAGGCTAAATAAATACTTTGCAAAAAAGAAAGATCTCTCTCATTACGACGATGCATCATCACACCTTTCTGGGCTAGTTTTTGCATTAATTTTCACTTCCAATTGCTTACATATCCGCCATATTTGCCTGATTTGGCATCCAGCGATTGCTTTTAGTTCTCAAAGCTGAAGCTGAGTGGACAAGATTAATGTCAAATGAGGCTGAAACTGAGGCAGAGGCTAATTTTGCACAGTTAGACAAATCTTATTTTACTGAGAGTATTAAAAATCTGGAAAACCGTTGTACTAAATTTATTTATAAGCTAATTATGTTCAAATCAAGCTCTTAAATCTTTTGTTGGTTTTTTTTAGTTTCGTTGAAAACATTTGTACCCTCCCTCCATATAAGGACTTTGTAGTACATTGTACATATCGCTCTATTTCACTCCAGTTCCGTTCACTTGAAGCATTACTTCACTATCTGCCAATGATACATTTGAATTTCGTTTTTGTATAGCTCACCCAAGCACAGATTGCATTAAGTACTACTGAGCAAATTGAGAACTAAAAGGATTCATGTCAAATACTTGACTGTGGCTTTTCAGATGACAAGCGGCTGGAAAATATATACCTACGCAGCAAGGCAAGTGCAGAAGGAGCCAAATCGACTATCGATATGTATTACACTCTAAGAACTGCTGTGCCAGAATTTTTCGCTCAGAGAGACCCAGGAAACTTATGGTTTAAAACTGTAACAGATGCTTTGTGAGTATGCCAAAATGTATTGGAGTTAAACACACGGGTTCTGACTAGATTCTGAATTGCACATGCCAGTTATTATCGTGCCTCTTCCATGGTTGACATGCACGGCATCAAAGGCCACGATAAGACAAACGTGTCTCACAGCACACGGAGCTACAACTACAGAGCAAGCCAAAACACTCCGAACCGCCTGCACGATGTTTTTCCTGTTCGCGTCCTCGGCGCTCGTTGCCGTCTGCCGCTATCATAGAAAGGCGCGGATAAAACAATACAATATTTTTAAAACTACTTTTAAAGGCTTTACTTACCAACTTTATGAAAGGAGATGCTGAAACTGGCCACCGCCGTTGTTCATACACTTTTGGCACCTCTTTAGGAAACTGTCTGTCATGACCGATGTCGTCTAATGCTTCTTCGGCAAGAACCGAACGCCGTCTTTTACATTTCTTAGCCCGAACACTTCCTGTGGCTTGAAATTTACTGTAAAGCTCATGCATGTTTGTACGGCCTGAAACGTTTATACCTGGAAATCTTTCTGAAAATCGACCTTTCACTTGGCTAACTGACCGAGTTAGCACATACGAATCACAAATAAGTACACACTGTGCAGTAGAAAAAATATACCGAGCCATAATACACTTTATGACTAAGTACAAGATAAAATAATAAATAACTCGTAATAAGTCAACTCAATACTGCACTTCACACTGCACAGCAAAACCAGGTGTGACTTTGTTTGTAGCAGTAGCGCGTTATCATGTTTTTGTCATATTTCAACATGCCGAATGGAAAAACACCGCGCAGCCGGTAATATTGTTCATAAAATACCCCCGGGGGGTAACTTAACATAAAGTGTACAAGACAAACCCACACACCCTGGAAGAATTAAAACAAAATATCGCAAGGAAATTTCTCAACGTGAACTACGGCGAGTGATGGATTGTTTCCTAAAGTGGTGCCCAAAATGTATGGAAAACGGCAGTGGCCAGTTTCAGCATTTCCTTTCATAAAGTTGGTAAGTAAATCCTTTAAAAGTAGTTTTAAAAATGTTGTACGGTTTCATCCGCGCCTTTCTATGATAGCGGCAGACGGCAACGAGAGATGAGGACGCGGACGGGAGAAACACGGCGCAGGCGGTTCGGAGTCTTTTGGTTCACTCTGTGTGTGTCAGTTATGGTTTCTTTGCATTCATTGGCTGAAGCGGCCTGCTCGTTAGTGCAAAATGAATCATCGTCGACTTTCCAGAGTAATCAATGCGTACGGTATATGTTATCTGAAAGGCTCCTTATAAACAAAGATAAAGCACATGTTAACCATGAAAGGGGCACAATAATACCATTGCTAAGTGAAATGTTTTATCCAGACTTCTAGTCCTATCCCATCTTAATTCAAATAAAACAAGTGAACATCGATGCGAATGATCAATTGTTACAAAGATAAAGCCACCGATATGAACTAAGACGTTAAAGGTGGCATGTAGATTATTTTAATTATCTAATTTTGGATTTTATATAGACTTCGCTAATATGATTCTTTTTTACTTTCTCTACTACGTATAGTAAGTAGGGGAAGTATTGTATTCCACCCAAAATTTCGATACCGAGATTTCACCGAAAATACATGTTTTGAGACCCCTTGAATCCAAAAAGAGTCTTTTTGGAAACATGTCCGTGTGTGTCTGTGAACAGCATAACTCAAAAACGAACAGTCGGATAAACACCAAACTTGGTATTTAGGTTCAGTATCTTAGAGATGCGACACGAAGGTTTTCAAGAAATCCCCCTACCCCAGATTACCCTTTACATGGAACATTTTTCGAAAATTTTATTTTTCTCAAAAATGGCTCTAACGATTTTGATTAAAATATCATATGTTTAAGATATTTTCATGACAAATAAAATGTATATCTCGAATTTTCTGGGAATGTCTCCAAAAGTATTCTTCATTGTGAACGACTTTTGCATAACTGGTAATCCATAAGAGATAGACAAAATGGTACTACACAAAAATGTAGATAGTTTTAAAATACACACTTTATGTCATATACATTTTTTTGTTGATTGAACCATTTTCGAGATATTGCTTGTTATTCCGTTAAATTTATCAATACTTATTTTCTCAAATGGGAATTCGTTATTCATTAAAGAGTATTAATCTGTGGAAAAGAGAATGGTGCTGCACCTAGCAACCAGCTATTAAGAGTTATGTAGATGCTTAAAGGCTACTGTATTTCTATATTGCCCTTGCAAACACTAAACTAGCGGAACATAGTACGCCTTTAGCGATAGTTAAATATTTTTAGAACTGGTCGCTATGTGTAAAATGTAATTCTCTTTGCATGTCAAGATATCGTTTCTGCAAATGTTTATCTCGATTAATATGAAATAGATGGAAAATAAGAGTTTGTAAAAATAATTTTTACAAGAGTAGAGAATTTGAAGGATTATATACTTATTACAAGTATTACGCTAGCAAATATTAGAAAGGTATAAACCTAAGGGTACTCTTATAATTTCAACTTAATACACATGATTATTTTTGTGCAGGTATTTCATGTCGATGCCAAGTCTAACTGAAGATAACCACAGAGTCATTGTGAGCGGTATTCTTGACCATCAGGCGAAGTTTGATGTCTTGCAAGACGTTAAATTGTGTTTCATGTGTCACGATATAATCCTGTCGGAGGATTGCTCGGTTGGTCTTGTGGTAATTTTCGACGCAAAGAAAATACCACTGTCTTTGGTGACACAGTTAACGCCAGTACTGGTTCAGAAAATAACACTCTGCACTTTGGTAAATATCTTGTTTATTTGTTTCCTTTTTTCCTTAATTTTTTTTTGGGGGGGGGGCTTTTCTCTAATCAAATACATTAATGATTTCATCAGAATCATAAGTTCGGAAGCAGAATTAAAACCCAGCTTTAGCCTATTTAAATGCCAGTATGAAAGGTCATTTGGTAGATTTAAATTAAACGTAAGTGTTGTTAAACAAATGGATAATGGTCACTCATTTGAAACAGTTTTATTTATTAGTACTACTTCAATATAATCATTGAGATATTCCACTTTTTTACTTTCCCTGCCACCTATCTATAGAAAGTAGGGGAAATGTTATATTACACTAAAAACTTCTATGGTGCTTGCACTGGGATTATGTATCACGAAGACATTAACAATCATGCATGCACAATTTGTCACGTCGCAAAATATCACAGGTATGATTGAACAGCGCCAGTATATGCTTGGAACACGTCGAGCAGACGACAGTGCGTTTGCTTTGGCTACTTTTGCTCCACTTTTAAAAGGAAGAACAGGAAAGAAAGAAAAACATTTTTTTGATGTAACACTTCATGACTTTTCCACCCTCTATCTTTATTGGTAGGTATATAAACTATTCTTACCAAAGCTTACTTTTTGATCTACTACATTTAATCCAAACAAACCTTTGCAGAAATAGTTACATCACACATTTTGTTATAGATACAAAGAGAACAACCATATTCAATGTTTAATAACTGGACTCTATATGCTGGCCCAAAAATTCCATACTGTTTCCATGCAATCGCGAGAAACAACTGAAAATCGATGGAACTTAAAAAGACTAAGTATTGAACAATTCAACGTTTAATAACGTATTTCTCAGAAACGCCTTGTGCCACAAAAATACTTATTTGAAACAAATTGTGTGTTTTAAAGAGAAGTACATGTTTTTACGTTTTAGTCTATCGCTTACGTTTACCAGTTACACAAAATTCGTTCCGAATGAAGTGGACTTCGCAGGCTATTCCCAGAAAATTTAAGATACATTTTATTTGTCATGTATACATCTTTAATGAATCTAATTTTAAGTAAAATCGTTAGAGCCATTTTTTGAAAGCAAATAATTTGTAATAATGTTTCCTGTAAAGGATGGTTTGAGATGGTGCAATTTTCTTGAAAGTCTTCGTGTCAGATCTTAGGTACTGAACCCAAATACCAACTTTGGTATTTATCAGAATTTTCCTTTTTTGAGTTATGCTGTTTACACACGCGCTCACACACGCGCACACGCACGCGCGCACACACACAGACAACTTTCTCTAAAAATGTTTTTTAGGATTCAAGGTGCCTCAAAACATGCACTTCCGATGAAATGTCGGTAACGAATTTTTGGGTGGAATGCAATACCTTCTCTACCTACTATGTACGTGTAGAGAAAGTAAAAAGAAACGTAGTATATGGTTTGACTGGTTAATAAAAAGAAAACTATGTTCTCATATTAGGTATTGAGTGAATTTAAAGTAATGTCCTTCTTTACCTTATCATGATATACCTTGGATTTGTTACACCAGAGGCAAGGCTGACTTCGGCAAACTTTAATGAACTCCTCGAGTAATTCACAATTGTCTTTTCGCAATTCACCAGCGCATATGTATTTATTATAACTACCAAGAGCCGAGTCGCAACTTGCAAAAACTTGTCTGCACGTACAAACAGCACCAAAGAAAATCTTCGGCGGATTTTGTATCGTTTTCTGGCGTCTAATTGCTTGATAACACAACAATAAGGGGAAAAGAGGGGAGGTTGATGGCTTTGCTTTTTCTGCTGTTATTGAAACCAAAACATGTTTATTGTCTTAAAACCAATCATGCCGTATACTAGCGAAATTACTCATGGACGTATTGTGGGTATGTGGGAGGCTGGTAGCACTGTTACAGTAATTGCAACGCCAATGCATAAAAGTGTTTTTATAGTAAATTACAGGATAACAAAATTCCATGAAAGTGGGGAAGACGGTCTACATACTCGTCAGAAAGTGGGCACTCCCCGTAAAACATCTGCAGATGATGATATTCGTTTACTAAATGCAAATTACTCTTTTGTTATAATTGACTGATCATGTTTAGAAACTAGAGATAAATGTGTATATGTATATGGTTTACCGACTATGACATACATATTATGGTAATAAAATTGGTTTAAATTTTTTTCTATAATCCTGTTGTATTCCATGATCAGCAATTTGTTAGTAAAGGTACATTAACCAATTATAGTTTGAATTAAAGGGAAAATATGCTGCTTTATTTATTTATTATTTAGTTATGTTTGCTTCTATGCAGCAACAAACATTGATACCACTCTGAGGATACAGTTCTGTTTATTTTTTGTTATAAAGTATTGCTAAGTATTTATTGAATACCATTCAAGCTTTAATTTGAAAATCTTCTCACACTGCACATTCTACATTTCGCTAAGCTGGGCACTCATAAAGTTTTCCCCTTAGCTTTTAATCCTTTCAAAGGCGTGTCCTGCACTAGCCAATAAGGTATGGGCTACCAATCACAATAAGAGGTCTGCGTGACAAACTGAATGCACTCATTCTACCTCTTTCTCTTTTAGCCAGTACGATCAAGAGCGTAAACATATATTTCATTTCTACGCCATTTTGGAATCTTTGTTGTGGTTATTGGTGTAACTATTTAGCAGAAGGACTGACGCATCCTCGCACCTAAAGCAACAATGAAATGGCCATGGCTTTGAAAGACCACGTACAACGACAAACAATGTGATGTAGACGCGAGGTGCAGTGAGATTTTCTTTGGCGCTCTTTGTACAAAAACAATGATCATGCATGCTTGAGAAGCATGTAGTTGCGTGTGAACTGCCTTTGTCGCGGTATCGTTCGTGTTATCTTATTTGCTGAGCGCCTGTTATTGTTTTACTATTTCGATTTTGCGTTCTTTGTCCTCCGGTTAGCTATTATTACTCAGTCGAGCAAATCTCTTGAACAGGGTGTGTAAACGGAAAGGAGTTGTTACTAAAAGATAACACTGATAAAAGAATTTGTTTTTACACTTTTATTGCCGTCACACTTTATTAATTTCACATAATTACTCTTGATACACGACTGACTGAAACTGTTATATTTTCGAATGTAACTATAATCACTTATTTGCCGCGTATTATTAATTCGCGTATTTCGCATTTTGTAACTAACTTTACGACGCGAGAGATTCTGTTGAACTGCGCGACGTGTAACTCGTGAATGATTCTGTTCAACTGCGCGACGTGTAACTCGTGAATGATTCTGTTCAACTGCGCGACGTGTAACTCGTGAATGATTCTGTTCAACTGCGCGATACTTGTCTCTGGCTCTAGAATTTATACTCCCTCACCCCGATATGCCTAAAAATTATAACAGAGCGGCTATTGGTCAATAAAACGCGCCAAAATTAGCGTCTATTTTTTATCCAATAAAAATTACGAACACATATGCTCTAGGGAAGATATTCCCTCCATTTCTAAAGAAAGGCACGCTACTCTGACGTCATTTGTTTGTCTCTTCCAATTGATAAACAACTCACCCCCTCGTTTCATTGTTACCCGCTCCTATTGTCAGTTTGTGAGGCCGTGCAAACTTATTTTCTAACAATGCTTATAATTAACAAACATTTCAAATCATTATCATACAATAATGTTAATTTATACTACAATCACTCTGGCATTCACAGTGTTGTGGTATAAAATACTGCCTCGCCTTAAGCAATTTCACTAAGAACGTTTGACATGCACGGTACCAATAATGCATCTTATTATTGGCCAATGGGATTCAAAATACTTCGTTGGAGCACAAAGAATAAGTAGAGTCCAGTACTAGTTAAAACGTGGAAACCCAAACCATATAGACAGAAAATATATTGTGATCCAGGAAAACGGGCCATTCTACATTTTCTGGTTTGTAATTACCTACGTTTTATAAGTACCTGGCAGTTTAAGGAAATCGAGAACTGAAATTTTGGCAAAAAATTAAAAATCATCCAACTATACATTTTTACATATAAATAGATTTGGGACCAATATTCATCCAACGCCATTATAGCTTTTAGACTCTGCTACTATTAAAGCTACATCAATATGTAAAAAGAAGATGCGAACAAGCCTTTAAAATCTTATAGGCTATCTTTCATTTTTATTCAAACGTGTATCTTTACTTTCTATACTACGTATAGTAAGTCGGGGAAGTACTGCATTCCATCCGAAAATTCGATACCGAAACTTTAAGGGAAATGCATGTTTTGAGGCCCCATAAATAAAAAAAGCATTTTTAGAGAAATGTCCGTTTGCGTGACTGTCTGGCTATCTGAGAATAGCAAAACACAAAAACGAAAATTCGGATGAATACCAAACCTGGTATTTAGTTTCAGTATCTTCCAAAGATGCGACACGAAGATTTTCAAGAAAATTCCCCCACCTCAACTATCCTTTACATGGAATATTTTTTGAAAATTTTGATTTTATGAACAAGGATTTTAATTATAATAACATATTAAAGATATTCCACGGCAAACAAAATGTATATCTTGAATTTTCTGGGAATAGCCTTTGAACTTCTCTTCATTCGGAAGGAATTTTGTATAATCCTGTATAACTGGTAAACGTTAAGCGATAGACGGAAACGTGTTACACAAAAAATATAGACCTCCTTAAAACACACAATTTATTTCAAATAAGCTTTTTGTGGCATAAGCCATTTCTTAGATACCCGTTGTTAATGGTTCGAATTGTTCATTTCTTAGTCATACTTTTAAAGTCCTTTCAACATTCAGTTGTTTTTCGCAATTACATGAAAACAGTGTGGAATTTTAAGGCCAGTATATAGTCCAGTTCTTAAACATTTGACTATAGGTGTTCTTTTTGTATCCTAATAACATGTGTAATTTAGCTATTTCTGCCGAGGTTTATTTGGATATAAATGTAATAGATAGAAAAATAAGCTATAGTAAGAACAGTTTGTATACCCACAAATAAAAGATAGAGGGTAGAGAAGGTCATGCGAATGAATCACATCAGATTTTTCAAGATATATTCCTCCTTGTGCATTCAATTTTGATACACTTTTAATTAAAGTAGGTCCAAAAAATTAAATTGAGTTTTATTTATGAACATCCTTTATCTGCTATGGTCCTTAGTGTCCCATTCTATATTGGGCGTGAAAAATCGTAAATTTTTCCCAGAGGCCTCTTTATTACGATTGAGGTTCTTTTACGTGCCGCATATCTACGACACAGGACCACCGGCTTTACTTCCCTTCCGAAGGAAGCCATGCTAAGATTATTTTACACCCAAAAAAAATCCACCGCGCTCCGCCGGGTTTGAATCCGCGACCTCAGAAACTAGAGAGCTAGGTACCCCTAGACCACGGAGGACGACAATTATTAGCATATTCATAATTTCAGGCAGTTTTTTTATACTGGCAGGAGTTTAGATAACAAAAGTTACAGAAAATGTATCCACTTCTATTTTCAAAAAAGAATGTATGCATTTATAATTCAAATCTATGATTTAAAACTGATAATTATCCAAAATATTTTAAGTTTATAAAACAATATGTACAGCTGTACTGCGTTTTATGTTGCAAAGAGTCTTTTCAATTGTATCTGTACTTTGTGTTAAACATTTACAAAATATTTCACATATTGGAACATAAATATGATATCAAAATTATATCATCCCCCAATTTAATCAACATATGCAAAAATTTTACACTAAATAACATAAAAATTGCAAAAGCTGGCATATTTCTGTCCGAGGTCTCTTAAGGATTTCTATCTTAGCTTTACTATAAGATTTGGTAACATGTTTTCACTTCTTAAATACTATTATGAAATTTCACAGAATATGTAACTTATTTTACTGTGATTAGAATGTCACTTTAAATGAGCTAAACGGAGCACTTTGAATATATTTCCTACAGCATTTCCACAAGATAGGACTATGAAACTAACATTTAAGCGTAATTTATTGCTAAAATTTTCACATTTTGCCATTTCTGTATTCCAGAAGGGGTTCAGATGCAGAATAAAGGCTTTTCATTTTCTCAACGTTCCATCCTATGCAGTTCATATCATCAATATTTTCAAGTCCTTGGTGAAATCTAAGTTAGCTAACAGGGTGAGTATAAATCTTATCTACATATTGAATTATTCTCATTTCATTTTAAAATACTATTGGACGTAACTGTTGATATTTAAAGTATTTATCCGATATTCATTCTCCTAGCGTCAAAGTGACCAATATATACCTATATTAAAACTCTCCAATAAAAGCTAATAATCAGGTGTATATTATTGACTACGCATGCAATAAAAATGTACACAATACAGTGGTATAGTGGTCATTGTTCCATATTCTCAACGCCCAGGCCCGAGTTAAAGTCACCAGAATCATTCCCTTGCATGGAGATTTCTAACTGTTGCTGGACTTTAGGCAGGGACATCGCAGGTAACAAACCACCCTATTCCTCGTAAAACAGTCTGTTTGCGTTTGCAGACTCACTAGACCGTGTTTAACTGCCATCGTTGACTCTTGGCCATGTTGTTTAGTGTTTTTTGTATTGGCAAACGGTTTGAGTTCAAGTAGGCTTGTTAAGAATTTCTACACGTGATCATTCCCTACCTCACGATAGACTGGAAGTTGGGGCAGTATTTTTAACACTTAAATGATTTCAGTCTAATTATATAATACATAATTCAATAACAGCCCGCCTTAAAGAAATATGTGTATAAATAACACAAAATTATGTAACAGTCATTGTATTATCTTTTATATTATTATGCACATGTTTAATAATGTTATGTGAATGTATTAGTAATTTAACAATATAGGAGCTGTGATAATAGAGGCCGAAAGTTGCTAACAAAGTGGTAACAATGGGGCAACCTTAAGGCAATTGGAAAGTTTAACAATGGTACTAGTAATTCTTGGAGCAACAATAATGTAATTTTTGAGACAGTTTATAAATAGCAATCAACAACCAGAAAATCTGAAAGTTAAATAAAGGTGTAGTGGTGGTATTTATTAAGTATTTAGTATTACATTAATTGCATAACACAGTCGCATGGGTCATAAGACCGTACATGCTCTCTAGATAAATACCTGGTCTGTATACGTGACTTGCAGTATCAACCAGAAAACAACTATTTTTTTACAATCACCGCACTATATACATACATATATATAAAATTGAAAAAAAACACACTGAATCACACACTCAAACACACACACACACACACAGTCGCGCACAAGTACTCAAGCACCACATATGTTTAAAGAAAAATTACATAAACACCTTATCTCTTAGTACACGTACTTCCATTAAGTATGTGCCCAAGCTTGGCCAGTTTTGGCTGTTTAGAATCATGTCCCAGCATGCTGTCCTCCGTCTGTTGGAAGCCAAAAATACTTCCGGTAATAGTTTTTTCCTAATACCCTCCGTCTGCACGCATGCTGCCAAAATATGCGTCCAGTCTTCTTGTTCCCCGCATAATGGGCAAATCCTCCTGCCATCGTTATCAACAATCTTGCGAGCTTTCCACCCTCTCAACCTAAGCCATGCTATTCCAGTCCTCTGTTTTATACTCAATTCCAAAATATATGTTTCCTTACCCCACCTAGTTTTTATTTCATTTTGTAGCTCCAATGTTGATCTTTGTCTACATTCAGATTAGATTTTCTGCCTGTTTATATCGCATAGTCGTCTTTTGACCTTTCTTACAGCACTGTGTGTATTTTCATTACTCCTTTGCCAGATATCATTTAAGCCAATTTTTGATAATTCGCGTTGCAACCCCGCTGCCCACCATTTTGGATGCCCTATGTTGTTTATTTGATGACGATAACATATTGCTCTCAGAGTTGTTTGATCGCCTTTAATTATTCGCAGCCAGTACCTGACTACGTTTAGTTTAGCAAATACAGCATCTTCCCAGCATCCTACCTCCCGAAGAACTCCGTAGTTTGAAGTACCCCTCCCCAACCCTAGAATGCGCTTCCAGAAATTGCATTGTATTTTATTTACATTATCCACCCTCTTCCATCCCCACACTTCACTGCCGTATAGTAATGAGGACCTAACCATTGCTTCATACATGGTCTGTAATGTTTTTACTGGCATATCTGGTACCCGTGTCAATATCCTTAATACTTCAGAAAGTTGTTCAATCCCTTTGAGTTTTATAAACTCCATGTTCTTGTTCCATTTTCCGCCCATATCAAACCTTACTCCTAAGTAATCGAAGTGTTTAACATTTTGAATTTCTTCCTCCCCATAGGTCCACTTTTCATGTTGGCCGTACACATATCCATTTTTAAAGGTGACTGTTTTAGTTTTAAGAATATTTACCTCCATACCCCATTGCCTACAGTATTGTCGAAGAGCGTTTAAACCAGACTGCAAACCTTTTATCGTGTTAGAAAGAACTACAATGTCATCCGCGTACAAAAGAATTGGTATTTTTTGGTCTGCGATTGTCGGTGCATCTATGTCTTCCTCCGTCATCACGCTAACAACATCATCAATAAACAAATTAAAAAGTAACGGAGATAGTACACAACCCTGTTTAACCCCCCTCTGCGCTATGTTACATTCTGATGTATTGTGCTGATCGGTCTTGATAACAAACTTAACTTCTTTATACATTGCCCTAAGTGCTCTAATCATTTTCCCCGAAAGTCCTTTACGTGTTAATTTCTCCCAGAGAGCACTGCGTTCTACAGTATCAAATGCCATTTTAAAATCTACAAATACAGTATATACCTTACCACCTTTATTTCTCAAATTGTCATCAATTATTGTTTTCAGAACAAAGACATTGTCAATAGTCGAGAAACCTTCCCTAAATCCTGCCTGAAATTTAGAAATCCTATGATGTGTCTTGGCCCAACACTTAATTCTTTCATATAAGATTCTACTGTAAATTTTTCCAAATATAGAGAGCAGCGAGATACCCCTGTAATTTCCTGGAATGCTGTAACTCCCTTTGCCCTTGTAAAGAGGTTGGATAATGGCGGTTTTCCATGCTTCCGGATATTCTCCGCCTTCAAATATTTTATTGAAGCTTTTTCTATAGAAATCTACCATTTTATTAACTTCTAGCGAGATCTTGAAGAACTCAGCTGACAAGGCCCTCTATACCAGCTGCCTTCCCGTTTTTTAAACATTTTATTGCACGAACAACCTCTGCTGTGCTAATTTCATAATCAAGCATTTGCACAATTGGAGCCCCAGTCATCCCTTCAGCGGCCAAAGTATTTAATTGTATTCTAAACTCCCCTCCTTCATAGACTGTTTTAAAGTGCTTTATCCATTCTCCAGCCGGGATAGTTACCTGAATGGACCTTCGCCTTCGAATCTGTCTAATAACTTTCCACATGTCACCAATTTCCCCATTTTCGACTACTTGACGTACCTCTTCTGCCTTTGCGTCCTGCCAAGCTGTTTTGCTCTGCTTTAGGACTTCCCTATATGACTTTCTTAGATTTGCAAAAGAGATTCTACGTTCTTCACCCCCCTCTCTTCTGTATTTGATAAGTGCAGATTCCGCTGCTTTCTTCGCTGTTTTACACTGATCGTTATACCAACTATTTGATGTTAAGCTGTTTGATGCATTACCCCTTCCTGTTATTATGTGCGCGCTTGCTTTCTGTATAATATTAGTTATGTTCTGTATAATTTCAGTTCCTTTGTGTTGATCTACGTCAAAAGATATAATTTCGTTTTCTAAAGTGTTAATAAAAATCTCCTTTCCTGCCTCCCCCCATCTATATTTAAACAATGGCGTCAATGTTTCGCATGCGCTTTCATCCCTTGTATAAGATACTAGCCGAGATACTTTTAAAGTCATTATCAGTGGAAAATGATGAGAGTCAATGCTGTTTTCAACTTTAAAATTTTGAACTAACGGCAATACGTCCTGTGAACACAGAATGTAGTCAATGACACTACTCCCATTCGTATGCACAAATGTTACTTCCCCTGACAGGTCCGAACCGTATTTTCCGTTCATTATTTCTAACTCGTAGGCGTCACAAAAGAACTATAACTCTTTTCCTCTTGCATTCAGGATTGAGTCCTTGCTGTTTCTGCCGGGTTTTCTGTTATCTAAGTCCCCTTTTTTAATTGTAATATTTTCTTGCCCTATCCTAGCATTCAGATCACCCATTATTATTAGCTTTACATCCTGATATTCGTCCCTGATTTCTACAATTGTTTCCCCTAAATCTATAAAGAATTCTGGCTCAGCATACTGGGACGTAACCGGCTGGCGACATACAGTTATAACAACAATATTAATATCAGCTATATTACAATATATACAGGTTGCTCCCCTGAGATGACTCTGTATTTCCTTAATAGACTGTACATAATTACTCTTAAAGAAAGTAGCAACGCCCCCAGGATATCTCCCCCTTCTACCTCTCAATTCTGAACCACTATAAACACCTTGGAATTCACTTATGTCCACAGTTTCATTGTTTTTTAGCCAAGTCTCTGCTAACCCAAAAGTATTCTATTGGAGTAGGATTAGCCAATCAGAAACTGAAATAGAGCAAATTGTACAAATCTAAGCTCCAGTTGCTAGTAGATAGCGTTCCAACTGGACGCGAGACGTGTCCTCGAGAAGTTTAATGCGTATTCAGTGTGAGACGAAAATTCATTACGGTGTAATATTATAAAGTTTACGTGTTAAAAAGTGCAAGTAATTAATAAATCATCTCACAGCTCTCTATATCAGTGAAGTGTTATTTAATCGTGTGAAGGATTATTAAATGGAGTGGAATAAAAATTATCATTTGTGTAAGCCTACATTCTTTAGCCGCATCACCAACTGTTAAGAGAAATGTTTCTACAAATTAATACTGACGCAGCCGAGGCTAACATAAACATATATAATATTTAAAGAAACACAAAAATACAAAGTTGATTCTTAAACATTGGAGCAAAGCCCACTGAAAACTTTGTACCATACGTGAGACATTCAATCATCAAGTTTGGCTTTCCAACAGTGAGGCAAATCACCTTTCTCAAAGTATGCATTTGAGTGTGTTTTATTCACCCAAAGTACATAAAATCACGTTGACAGCTTCACAAATGTACATATAGCTTTACATCTCTGGTGTGTAGCACATTTTTGTGTCTTTTGTTCTGGTGTTTTGTGGAATTTCAGAAAGTAGTCTGAAAAGTTGTATATTTTTAGTAGACTCTGCGTATAAACTACTCTTAAATTTCTATAAATTTCAAACGAATTACAACTGTGTGTGTGTAAACAGCATAGCTCAGAAACGAAAATACCACAGAGGGGTTTAAGCTCAACATCTTCTAAGCACATGACCGAAGGCTTTTAATAAAATGCCATTACACCAAACTAATCCTTTAGTTGGAATTATTTTCATAATTTTTTATTTTCTAAAACTGCATAACAATTTTGATTAAAATACTATTTATATGTAAAATATTTGCAGGAAAAATAACACATATCTTGAATTACCTTGGAATAATCTGTGAACTCTGAACTAGATTTATTTTTTTAGGAGGTGGATTGTATTTCGACTGTTGGGCAGCCGAACACTTGAAGTAGTTGCAACCGCGTATGGTACAAAGTTTCCGGTAGCTTTCGCCCCAAATTTACTTTGCTGTGACTTTTGCCTTAAGTTTAAGAATCAACTTTGTATTTTAATGTTTCTTTATATATTATATATATATATACATATGTTTGCCTCGGCTGCGTCAGTATTAATTTGTAGAGACATGTTTCTCTTTGCATGGAGTGGTGCAGCTAAAGAATGTAGGCTTTACAGATCATAACTTTTACTTCACTCCTTTTATTAATCCTTCACATGATTAAATAACACTTCACTGATATAGAGAGTTGTGAGATTATTTATTAATTACTTTCACTTTTTAAACACGTCAACTATTTTCATCTCCCACAGAATACGTATTAAACTTCTCGAGGACGCGTCTCGCGTCCTGTTAGGAACGCTGTCTACTAGCAACTGACTTCTAAATTTGTACAATTTGCTCTATTTCAGTTTCTGATTGGCTAATTCTACTCCAATAGAATACTTTTATTTCACTTTCAGGTTTTCTGGTTGTTGATTGGCTATTTATAAACTGTCTAAAAAATTACATTATTGTTGCTCCAAGAATTACTAGTAGCATTATTAAACTTTCCAATTCATTATTGCCTCAAGCTTACCTATTGTTACCTCATTGTTAGCAACTTTTGACCTATTATTATCACAGCTCCTATATTGTTAGATTACCGAACACATTCCCGTAACATTATTAAACATGTACATAATAATATAAACATTAATACAGTGACCGTTACATGCATTTTATATATTATATTAAAGACATATTGCGTTAAGGCGGGCTGTTGTTATATTTTATATTATATAATTTAACTGAAATCATTTAAGTGTTAAAAATACTGCCTAAATTCTTCATTCAGAATGAATTTAAGTTTTTCTTGTAACTGGTCAACTACAATAGATATATTAAATAAACTTTTCTGTGGCATGAACCATTTCGAAACTATTGTTACTTTAAGTGTAAGTCCACTAGACGAATTATAATTCTGCATCGTTTGTTGTGGTTTTCAGTTTACCAGAGGAGTCATATCAAAAGCTGAAATTTCTTCGTTCCATTTTTATGCTGCCTTTAACAACTAAGGTCATATCGACGCCTTTGGATTTGAAGCAATTTAACAGTTTCTTTTGTTCTTTAGGTTTTCCTATAAGCGAGCGGTTCTCTGAGCGTCAGAAATTGCTGCCCCCATTTTACTTGGATAATTCTACGCCTCCCTGCATAAGACATAAATATAACGACACAATGCCAGGAATATAAACTCAATTTGGCCAGAATGTTTCTGACGCCTTGTCTTGTCCATTTATTCTTCGCCACCCTTTCAAGTTTCGGCGATCCCCCAAGGTCGCGCGCTCCACAGATTGAGAACCATTGCTCTTAACGTTAAAATTACACACCTTCACACTTAAGTCATGTTACACATTTAGTTATGTTTCACGAGGGGATTTAAATTTAATATCAATATTTAAATTAAGAGAAGAAAATTGAATAATAATTTATGGAATATTAGATTTAATAATTTTTGCTATTATTGGAGGCAAAATATTAAATTGAACAATGTTTTTAACTCCTCGTTTTATTTGTTTAGCATTATTTATAAAAATTTACCTATTCTATTTTTAGACTCTAGGGAGGATAAAGACCAAACCAGCTAAAGAAAAAATGTTGACCCTGCAGTCAGGAATCGAATGTTAACATGCCTATTTTATTATCGGTTTTGTGCGAGTTGACTCTGCAGTAACGTGTTAGGCTCGCAATTGGGAGGTTCCGGGAATGATTCCCGTCGATCCCATTCTGACCTAGGATTTTTCGTGTTTTTCCCTGGTCTTCTACCACGATATCCTTTCCCTCGTTCTCTTTCATTCCTTTTTCTTCTCATGTTTCAGGTGTGCTTCTAGGTTCCTTGGCGGGAGTCGCTGCCGGACAGCTGGAGCAGATGCTTGTTCAAAGGAAACAGTATTCCGCGTAGACATCAGCAAGCTACCTGGTTGCATGGGTCGTCCATCGCCATTTCTGGGCAGCTCCAGTAATGGGTCGGGTTTTTGAACCAGGAAATGTTAGGCACTTCCGTACGTCTTTATGGCAGTCTGCCTGCGGCCTGTAGCCTCCTGTAGTTCCTTCTTTTCCGCTTGGCGTGGTGCAATAGATAACCCATAGATCGCAATGCGCCAGGTTCGCCTCCGTTGCACATCCTATATCCGACTGGTTTTGGAAACATCACACAAAATGCACAGAGAGAGGAGTTGGGAGACAGATAGAGAAGGATGGGTAGTTTGGAAGAAAGAGACAAATATATGGGAGAGGGAGAAAGAAAGATAAAGATGAGAGATGCAGAACTGAAGGAGAGGGAGAGAGGAGATAGGAGGAGAATTAAGCAACAACTTCTATAAGTAATTACTTATTTGGTCGGCTTACTCTCTTCGTATGTAGGGCTTACAACCCCTAGGACTTACAACCGTGTCTAGTGTCTGCCTGTAGAGGAGCACACGGACATTGAATCACAGTATGAGGATCGGGGGATTGGCCCGTAGTTAGGTGAAATGAAATGAAGTCGAAAGGTGATAATGAAACAGTTGATGGAATGAACGGCAGGGTAAACCGAAGAATCCGGAGAAAACCCGTCCAGACGCTACTTCATCCACCACAAATCTCCATGCGGTTCCCTGGGATCGAACCTGGGCTGCCTTGGCGGGAGGCGAATGGTCTAACCACTCGTCCACGGCGCCGCCTAATAAGTAATTATCATGCTTATTTGGTTAGTGAATGGATACATTTTGAACCAAAATAGATGGCTCAGACGCCGGCACCTAAACTCACATTCATGGGACCCTCGTTTCAAATGCCACCAGCCAATCTGGCCTTTTTTTTCTTTTCTGTCTCCAGATAAACACCAGTTTAGATATCCAATACCACTAGCAAACTTCCATCCATTGAGTACAGAAATTATATAGGTGTAACAGAAATGCAACAACACAATAAAGAACGCTACCAGATATATTAGAAAAAAAAGAACTAAAATAGTTATCGTAAAAGTTGAGTAAATGTTAAATAATCAGAATAGATGAAATTTTAAACCTTTGCACCTTAGTGGCGTAGTTATTTAATAGCACAATAGCTTTATAGCCTTCACATAACACAGTAATACCTGGTAACAACAAAATAGGGTGAAACGTCCAATATTAAGATTTCCCATTTCCAGGCCAACAAGTTAAACTCTTTGGAAAAGAAACAAAGATTGTAATAATCGGGAAAAATCATCTTCTCAGCTACTAGTAATAAATCATCGTCTGAATAACTTCTGATGTAATGCTGGACACAGGTTTTTCTCTTTTCTTTTTATTCATCACACGCTGATAATAAACTCAAACAGAGAAAATACATCAGTTTTGGAATAAGTTTCGCACAAGTATCGTATCGTTAAAAACAATTTTTACTGTGTCTTCTGATTTCTCAATTGCTAAATCACGGCTATCTATGTGTATAGCTTAGAATAAAATAGCGGAGGCGTTTGTATTATATTAAGATTTCCCACTTCCAGGGCAAAAAGTTATACTCTTTGAAAATGGCACAGAGACTGTAATCATCGAGAAAAAACATCTTCCCATCTCAAGTAACAAAACATCGTCTGAATAGCTTCTGACTTAACGCTGGGCACAATTTTTTCTCGTTATGTTTTATTCGGGAAATGTTGGTAATGAACTGTAACCGAGAAAATACATCAGTTTTGGAATAAGTTGAGCCCAAATATGTATAATTAAAAACTATTTTTACTGTATTCTGTTTTCTCAATTGCTAAATCATGACCATCTATGTGTATTCTTTAGAATAAAATATCCGATGCGTTTGTATTACTTTTGCATTTTTTTGGGGTAACAATAGCTATTTTACACAAAACGGCATTGTCAGAACAGTGTGGAATGTGGTGTTGCTTCGTATGGGGTGTTTCCTGGGATGCATGAGCATGGATTTTGCCTGGTTATCCGACTGTCGGTCCTTGGCTCCGAATGAGTTGGTTCCTCTGCAGGTGATGAAGGGATAAGTACAGGGAAAAGATGTTTATCTCAATGTTGTGCAAAGAGTGAGATAAAAGGTATGCGCATGGACTGTTTTCCCATTTATTTCCGCACCACAGGTGACAATTATGTTACACTCAATTAGGCTAGAACTTCCACCTACTGTAAGACCACATAGAAATAGAAAAATTTCACACACGATTTTCCTAGTGGGCCAAAGCCTGATGAAACATTTAGGATAATTCTGCATTAAATACTTAGTATAAGTTATTTATAAAACTAAATAAATGTGTTTTTGTGCAGGTTTACGTTCATCCACCAGGATACCAATCATTACACGAACATTTGTCGCCTAAGACACTACCACCGGAAATGGGTGGGGATGCAGAACCCATTATAGATGTCTGGCGTAAGTATAGAAGACAACTTAAAATACTGAAATATGTTTAGTCCATATAGAGAGGAGATAGTATTATAATTTTGGGTAGCAGTAATTAAGGAGTTCGTTAAAGGCCGTTAATTTCGATCTGCGGCTTCACGTAGCATGTGCATTAAGCATGCGCAAGCCACTATGCTAAATGGATCCGTTTTAAGAAACACAGTTTTGTATTACTCCGCGCAACACGTTACAGCATATGCAATCAATATAAGTAACTGCTCAGTTTCAGCTAACTGTTGGTTTCTGTTTTCAAATAACAATGAAAATTTAATAAGTTGTAATGAAATCATTAAACGTATCCATTAGCGCATTTTAAAAGAAATAACACAAACGATGAGATCCGTTTTTACTTATAAGCCGAATGTTACGGTCAGGGGCCAATGATAGCGTGCACTGCGATTACGGGCTTGGAGCAGCCTCTCGCCTTTGTTTATCTCGTATGTTTCTTATTTCAAGAAGAGTTTTTATAGAACAGCTTAAGTAACGGATGCAGTCAGTTGAGACTGGGGATAGAGTGAATGGAACTTGATACTCCCTTGCGGCGAGTTAGAAGATGAAATAAAATGCATCAGATATTAACCAATTAGTAAACAGCCTGGTTAATGAGGTAATATAGTCATAATATTTCCTCCTAGATAATACCTAAGCCAATCTTGTGTCCGCAACTGAGGCAGCTACAAAGCTGTCCAGGATGAGATTATAACTCTAAGTGGGTATGTGGTAGTGATAGAAATAAATTTGGGATAATGCGGTTCTTACTGGGGTTGTGGCAATATCTATTGAAAATATTTCTTAAAGAGAAGATCTCATATGTAATAGTCATACAACGTTAATACCCAGTACCATATCATAGCAATTCATACCGAGCTAGGTGTAACGTCTGTGCTTCGCATTCGAAGCCAATCTAGCTTGGTTTCGTTCCTGGTTTCTCCTCAGTTGTTAGCTAAATACTTGGTTGTGTATTCAGTAACACAACTTAAAGTTCTACCTATAGAATAAAAGTAACAGGAACAAAAGTATATGGTATAGGAAGGTGGCTATGCAACTGGTCATTTGTCCAGCATCATAAACGCTAAGTGTACACTAAAATGAAGAATCAGCAGTTCCATGATGCCTAAGCTCAATAGCACAGAATGTATGGTACAGAAAGGACAATCTATCAAGATCCTCAAGCACATTGCACAAGTAGGCGGCTACGTATATATCTGTTATACATTAATTGACCGAGATGAATAAAGAACCTGTAAAGGAACTGTCGCGGTATGACCAAGAAGTTACCGCGATGTAATTTCATCGGAAACACTTTAGTTTAGTTTGTGTGTGTGTGTGTGTGTGTGTGTGTGTGTGTGTGTGTGTGTGTGTGTGTGTGTGTAGGTTGGAATGCGGTGTTGCTTCGTATGGGGTGTTTCCTGGGATGCATGAGCATATATTTTGCCTGGTGATCCGACTGTCGGTCCTTGGTTCCGAATGAGTTGGTTCCCCTGCACGTGATGAAGGGATAAGTGACAGGGAAAAGGTGTTTATCTCAATGTTGTGCGAAGAGTCAGATAAAAGGTATGCGCACCACAGGTGACAAATTATGTTACACGTCTTCCCCTTCTCCCTCACCCAAGACAAGCGGCGGTTACTACGCCAAACTATTGAGATTACTAAAGCCTTTGTCATATATTCGCCGTTTAAACACTTCTTTGAGTTTTTAATCACTGGCGGACACGTGGCTGCACATAACGGAGTGTCGCGGACTTACAAATTTTCCGAGTGACATGCCAAAGATGCCACAATTTTGCGTCTTAGCGCCGCGAGGAAGATGACCGGAGTGAAACATTTTATCTTCCGCGAACCTTCCTCCTTCTGACTAGGAGTTTTGTCTATTCTACGTCCATTTTCTAAGCGTCTTGGATTGGGCACGTGGTTTATCGTGTCGGTGAATCGCTGCCTTTCTTTTCTAACTTAATTTTCATTAGAGGATTTCATTACAAGACTACTGCAAGAAACTACTTTCCCGATTAGAAAGATTTATGGGACGTTTATTCATTTTTAGTTTTTATTGGCCGATTGGATACGTATACTACGGCGTCGATCTGTCACCGTAAAGTTCTGACGATCTTCCTTACTGTTTGCGAGACGAAATTTTTGCGAGTATTTGTCGAAATTCTAATGGCTGAAAACCCTTTTGGTCTGTTTTCCATTATCGCCTAAGGCTTACTTCTAGCCTGCAGCAACTTTTAGAATTTCATCCTTCTTGAGGTTTTAGCCTTTCGTGAAACTGTTGCATTTTCTAATACTGTAGGTATACGTATTTTACATGGTATAATTATCGGATGTGTGTTTTTACCTCAAAGTGCGACAAGCTTTAAATCTCATACTTACGTGGAATCCTTTTAGAGCTATACGAAAACTTTCCCCAGCCAAAACAGACATTTATTTCGAAAGAATTCATTATTCCTTATTTTTTCAAAAATGACTATAGATTTTGATCAAAATGCTATACCAGATTCTTCCACCAAAGCTGTATTTTTTAACTATTTCGAGTTGCCTGTGATGTCGTCTGCATTCTTACTGAGTTTTATAATAGCTGTTACGTGTGTACGTAACCTTTGGATGAAGTGGGATTCTTTTACGAGCAGAAAGCAGCGAATTTGAGAATTCTGTACTCTTCGCACTTTAAACTGTTTTGTTATGCTTTTGTTCATTTTTTGTTATGGCTGTAAATAAAATATTATATAACTGAAAAATTACGAGAGATAAACAGCTACAACAAGAATGATACCGTAATTATTGAAGGGGATATATAAATAATTACCTAAAGAAATAAAAGTAAGATAGAGAAATAATGACATTAAAAACTTCCGTATATTAAATCAAGTATACCTAATGTAATAAGTTTGAGCTGAAAGATTTTTCCGGAAAGAGGGTAATCAGGAAGTCATGTTAACGAAAGTCATTACCGACAGCTGAATACAGAAAGCAGTATCATTAAAAATTCCTGATAGGCGTTAAGTTGTTATTGAAGCTGTGTGTGAACAGACACGTAGGCCAATTCTGAAAAAGAGAAGTGAAACCTATTTCTGAGATTTCAGCCAGGCCCCCTAGTAACAAGCTAAGAGACTCGCATGAAGAAAGTCTTAAGTATTGGCCTGGACGTGAAATAACGTTGATGGGGAGTAATAAAGTAGGGGGAGCTAAAA
This sequence comes from Deroplatys truncata, assembly GCA_030765065.1. Classification (NCBI taxonomy): domain Eukaryota; kingdom Metazoa; phylum Arthropoda; class Insecta; order Mantodea; family Mantidae; genus Deroplatys; species Deroplatys truncata. The sequence continues at coordinate 94,061,413 of CM060986.1, read as the reverse complement.
TTAATAAATGTTCGTGCAATTTAAACCAAAAAGTTACTCTAACACCATCACCGGTACTAACTTACTGCTCGTGTGATATTTTAAGCACTTAGTGACACGCTTGTGTGAATAAGATTTCCCGGCCATCGCAAGTGATCTTGCCGAGCAACATTTTAGCGATTCACAGCAAGTTACGCTTCTAGTTTCTTTTATTGCGGAAACGGTTATTTGCAACTGTAAAATTGAACTACAGAAGTTAGCAAGCATAAGAAGTCTATTTTTATAGTTTCGAGTGCTACGATTCATAATCAGTTTCATTCTTTATCTTCAAACTTTAGGCAACTCACTTCAAAATTTCAAGTATTACATTTAAATTTATCGTACAATTTAAACTGGTGTTGTGCTTTCACAATACATCCACGCGTACCCTGAGAAACTATTCATAGCTCTAACACTGGAGCAGCTGGTGCACGAGACAACAGCACGAGCTACGAGTTAACGACACCAGAAGTAGGTAACGCATAATGCTTAAAAATTGCCGAAGATCATCTTGTATGAAGAATGAGAAACCTAATAAAATTACCAATTTCTGCTTAATACTTTTTGAAGATAGCATTTTATGACTTTGGATTTTGTTTCTTAATTACCTGGTGTATTATTATAATTTTGCTCTCACTCGTTAACGAGGACAAAAATGGGTTGCTATTTGATGTTTAAGTTGTGATAATAGGATAATATGCCGTGGACTGATAAAATACGTTGCTTCCGACGTAAAGGTCTTATATACGAGTATCTATTTCGCGACCGATGTTGCTCAGGAAAGGGATGCTTTTAATTTTTCTACTGCTTACATATCATAAGCAAAGTAGAGGAAGTATTGTATTTGGTGTGTGTATGTGTAAACAGCATAACTAAAAAACGAAAGGTCTGTTAAATACCAAACAAACTATTTAACTTCAGCGTCTTCCAAGAATGCGAAGGGAAGATTTAAAAAAACACCCATGAATGACTACACTCTATATTGTGGCGTATTAATAATTTGAGGGGTTACATTATTGTTCTACATTATCATTCCAGACACATTGTTGTTTGCGTCATTCTCGGCTAGCAGCGTTGCTAGCCACGAGTAGTGGGGGATAGCGTCACTCTCAGTTAGGATTCCATGAGTAATGGGGCGTATGTGTAAGCCGGGCTTTGTATCGGTGGATATCTCCTCCCACCGTCCATATTTAATAATGTAGGAACCCCAAACGTTTAACTCTATGAATGTGTGAGTAGATTTATATTATGGATTTTGTGCAATAAAACCCACGCCTTCCTCTAACCTCCACACCACGTTTAGGTCCTCCGCAGCTAAGTATCCGCCTCCTCAATGTGCGTGTTGGGTATTAGAAAAATTAATTTAATTTTCATCGTACATCATCAACCCAACATGTAAATATGAAAGATTTTCATTAATTTTTATTTTCTCAAAAATGTTTCTGGTGGCAGTGGTACATCGTTTCTAAGCATTTTTCGCAGTCTTCCAGTTGCCGGCGCCGTTGTTCTCTGTTTATGTTGTCTCCTCCAACCTTCCACTATGTGCTGTGTTTCACTCCTCCAGGTAATTCTGGGACGACTTCTTTTATCTTCTCCCTGCTATTGTTCACTCAGATATTTGTTTTGGAATTCTTCCATTCTTTTTAAGTGTTCATAGCATTTCAATTGTTTATCTTGGATATTGTCTGATATGCTTTCGTTTATATTCAATATATATCCAATCCTTTCATTCCTTATTCTATCCAAATGAGAAATCGTAACGGAGCGTCTTGACAATATACATGCCTTTTTCTTGTCGTATCTTATTATCAATTATTTTCAATATATTCGGCTAAATACATATGTTAGCATTTCTTTATAGTTTTCAATGATATATGAGTTCTTCTTACCCACTAAACCATTTAATCCATTCAGCTTTTCTCTGTCGGGCTTTTTAGGCAAAATGGTTCTAACGATTTTAATTTAAGTATCATATTTTAAGATTTTCGCATGAAAAGACATATATCTTGAATTTTCTGAGAAATTCCTGTGAAGTCCTCTTCATTTATAATGAATTTGTATGAATAATTTTTGCATCACTTGTAAATCGTAAGAGATAGACCAAAACTTTTTCCATAAAAATATAGATCTCGTGGAAGTACAAAATTTATATAGATAATTTTTGCGCCATTTTCGTATTTCCGCGATATTTTTTGTTATTGGTTTGAATAATTGTTAAATACAATATAAGGCTGGCCTACTTGAAGTTCGCCACCGGTCATTGTCTTCCAGATACCACAGACGGCCGAAAGATGACAGGAACTATTTGACACATGGTATCTCCACACTTAAATGCTGGAGATCAATCACCAGTTTTGTTTGAAATGTGTTATTCACCGCATTGTATTAGCAGTAGTTGACAATATAAGCTGAACTCCCTAAGTGTCTGTTTCATCCTATTGGATTAGTAATATGAAAATTAGTGTAACATCATTTAAAACCTATTTATTTTATAGCTGTTTTATTAGAATTACGTTTTATGGAGTGACGTAACGCTTTTTAAAGGTTGAAACCGAAATTATGGACGGGAAAATATAAATCAATAAAGAAATAGTAGGATAGACAAATACTTGCAACAAATAATGTCCATATATTAAATCAAAGTATAACATAATCGGCTTGGGTTAAAAGACTGTCCGAAAAGACGAAGATAATTAGGAAGTCAGGTTAACCAAATTCATTAGCGACAGCCGAAATAGCGAGCACATTGGCTTAACAATTTTTGGGAACGCAGTTAGGTTATAAGCTCAGTACGCTCATAGTCACGTATACCAGAATTCTGCAAAAGAGAAAGTTACTTACATTGTGAAAATTTAGCTAGGCTCCTGGTAACAAAGTAAAAGAGGCCCGCGTAGGATTCAAGCATTGCTTGCGCGTGAAAAATTATGTTGATACGGTCGGCAGCTCAATTCAAGTACTCGAATACTAGTTGGCAAAATTTCTCAGTCAATTTAAACTGGTGTTGTCCTTTACAATACAGCCACGCATTCTCTGAGGGAAAATTGTCATAGCTCTATCACTGGAGCAGCCGGCAGCAGAATCAACAGCAGATGTTGGAGACAACGAGAAAAGGTGGCAAACTACATTCCTGTACTTAAATCGTCGCACCATCGCTGCATTTCACACTCTACTTCACGGTTATGTTAAATGCCTCACGTACTCTTAAGTGCTTTTTAATCAGGATCGATTATGCCTTAATCTCTTAACAGTCGTTTTTTGATTTGTGGATTTGAGGTTTTCAGGCGATGGATTTTTTCGGGCGTAAAGGGTAATTTGAGGTGATAGGCTTTTCTTGAAAATCTGCGTATCGCATCCCAGGAAGGTGCTGAACTTAAGTACCAAGTATGGCATTTTATCGAATTTCCATTTTTTGTTATAGTTCACACACACACACACACACACACACCCACACACACACACACACACACGGTTCTTTTTATAATTTTTTGTTTATTCAGGAAGTCTCAAAACTGCATTTCCGTTGAAATCTCGTTATCGAATTTTTGGGTGGAATGCAATATTTCCTCTACTTACTGTGCTGATTTTCTTTAGCTTCCCGTAATGTTTACATTCGCGCGTATCCAGGTGATATGCTTGGAAGGGTGCCCCATCTGTCAGGCGTTTGTTTTGCTTTGTCGCTTTAGTCCCGAGCCGAGGTTAGCTGGCTGGTTCGACTTTTGGTTCCGAGCTTTTGCATGTGCGTGATCACTGCGAATAAAATATATAACTTTTAGATATGTAGCCGCATAATGCTAAGAAAAATAACTCGTGCTCTGGTCTTTTTGAACGTTCACCTTTCTATGTTTGTTTCCTTAATACATATTTTAATAGCGTTATTTGTTGTCCACAAATAGGGATGCCATTTCTATTGAAACTTTTAAGAGATTTGATATGTGTTTTGGAGTATATACGAGTACCTGGGTCATCTGATCTCAACTGTTAATGTCTTGAACGCGAGCTAAATTTGAGGTTTTTTGACACTTTAAATCCTCGATGATCTTGTGTCGTCCTCCGTGGAGAATGGTTACGATACTAGCCTTTAGTTCCCGAGGTGGCAGGTTCAAACCCGGCAGAGGGCGATGGATTTTTTCGGGCGTAAATATACATAATATGGCTTCCTCCGGAAGGGAAGTAAAGCAAAGCCGGTAGACCCTTGTCGTAGATTTACGGCACGTAAAAGAACCTAAAGCCTGATAAAGAGGCCTCTGAGCAAAATTACCTGTCTTTCACGCCCAATATAGAATGGGATGCTAAGAATCACAGCAGTTAGAGAGCGTCCATAAATAAAACTCAATTTAATTTAATTTCTATGATTTTGTAAAAGGGGAATATATATTTGTATTACTAGCTCATCTTATCCTTCACCTGGAATTCATATTTGGGTGTAGTTTTCACACATGGAACGTTCGAACGTACAAGCAAACCTTCAACTAGAAATTATTGTGGAACAAGATACTGCAAGATATATTTGTAACTGATGTTTAAGTTCCGGTATTTTGTTACCATTTCAAAATATAATGTTGTTAAACATTGTTACATGAAGACAGTCCAGTAAGTTGACCTTGTTCGCCTTCCCTTTGTGAAGTTGCTGGGAATTTTATTCCACAATATAATAATAATCAAGGACATAAGTAGTTGTGGTGCATTACTATAGGTAAGTGGAGAAAGTAAAAAATGTATGGAATATTAGTATGTTAACATCACGTCAAGGCCCAGTACAACGCCGGTAATTCTGTTATTTTGTAATAATGGTACTATAGTGATCTTAGTCAACGTATGAACATAAAACATGGAAATAGACAAGTGCACGAGATGACATCTTAGTTTATGATTCAATATCATAAATAACTCTGTTCACCTAGCTTCAAGACCAGCTGTAAATGCCTTTGATGTCATAGGTAATATTTGAAATGCAAGTTCCTGATTGAAATAAATTGAAGTGTTTAACAAAAGCTAATATTATTGTTCACATAGTATGCTAATTTAGATATCCTAATCTCCCTTATAAGTGAAAATATGTCATAATCCTAATAGACGGTAATAAACTGTTGTAGAATATACTTCAAGGACGACGGTCAGTAATTACACGCTTTTATAATAATTTTATAGCAATGATTATTTACTTGAATAATTTAGCAATATTCCAAAAAATAAGATAGACTTGTTTGCTTGCTCACTGTAATTGCTTCGCAATAAATGTCTGCTTCAAGGCGTTTGCGGTTTACTATATATTTCGTACTCTTCTCTCGAGATTTTCCAACATTTTGAGCAATGCACATCTGAAATTTCAGATTCATTCTTTTATTCTTATCGGCTCAAACAGAGTGTACAATGTTATGGCCAGCATATTCCGATCTCCCTTGTAAACATTTCATGTCGTCTCAGCCTCCCCTATGCTCCTGTGTGAAGGTAATATTTTCTCTACACTACTTGAGAGAAGTTGGTGGTTAGGCGCGATAAAATTAAAGTAATAAAATGAAAACTATAAAACTGTGAAAAATGTGTTGAAAAATTTCGACCAAGATTAGCCGGCCCTCGCAGCCGTGGTCGCTGGAGTGTATAGCTCCGGCACTCCGCCAAGTTGAGGATCGCGGGTTCGAGTCCCGGGATGGGTGTTTGTGCGTGTATGTGTGTTATGTAATGCGGTAATAAGCGGTAACGAAAACACAATAAAAACAAAGTATCATGAACTGGGTAAAACAAGGTAACTTAAAAAAGAAATTAATTGGGAGAAAACCGAGATTTTAATGCTAGTCTGTAGAATAATCATGTAAATGAATGACTGTGGTTAGGTAAAGTCACGTTATTGTAACACATTCAACTGTTTCAGATGCCTGGAAGAAGAAACACCACTCTTACCGTGATTGGTTCTTGAAGGAAGAAGCGTATAAAGCTGATGAATCAAGAAGGCCTGATAGAGCATTAACCGGTGGAGATCTGTTTGGAACTGAAGGCTCTTTCAGGCAACTTGCTTTGGACTAGACACAAGCTAGTGGTGTGTCCGTATTAGCTTGTACGAGGGCTGATTAACAAAGACTGAGACTGATTTTTTTTCACAGATGTTTATTACTCCAATTCAATGTTTACATGATCTTTTTCAAATTAGTCCCCTCCTACTTCAATGCACGTTTTATAGCGTCTCTTCCAGTCATTGAACACGTGCTGCAGACCATTCTTTGTCAGGTCCTTGAGAATCGCCTCACTTTTCTTGAGCACTGCTCCTGAGCACTTTTCCTTTAGTGATGGGAATAAAAAAAGTCACAGGGTGCAATATCTGGGCTATAAGTTGGATGTGGTACACAGGTAATGTTGAATCGAGCCAGAAACTGCATGACTTTATTTGCGACGTGAGGCCGTACATTGTCATGATGAAGTCGCCACCCAGTCCGAGAAAGCTCTGGTCGTTTCTTTGCAATGTGCTTCCTCAATGTAGCCAATACTGACGTGTAGTATGCTGCTGTAACAGTAGAGTGAGGGGGAACTGCATGCTGGTAAATCATTCCACTCAAAAAATGTGATCACCATCACTTTCCCTGCAGATGGAACAACTTTTGTCTTTTTTGGTGTTGGAGAACCTGGCGATTTCCACACTGTGCTGGTTTGTTTTCCTTCAGGATCATAATGATGCAGCCATGACTCATCATCGGTGATAATCGATTTAAAAAATGCATCACCTCCATTGTCTGGTATGCGAAATGCACGTAGGGTCTACAAAATACAGCATTACTACCAACCTACCAATACGAGAGTGCTGCCGCCTACCAACATTATACATAAAAACCCGCTCCTTTCAAATATTTATATTACAGATACGAAACTTTCACGGAAGCTACAGGAGAAAATCAATCTCAGTCTTTGTTGATCAGCCCTCGTAGAACTTATGAGTAATAAAACAAAGCAGGACAATTTTTAAAGGCATGCAAAGTAAATAAGGACATTTAATTACTTGAATAAGTGAAAATATAAATCTGCTTAATTGAGAATGTTAAGCTCGTGAAATTGCAAATAATTGTTATATATTATTTCCTGTCAATCATAGTTTAATTTCAGAATATTCATAACCCTAACATTTTAACTAGAATTAGTAGTCCTCTTATTTATTATTCCATTACCCTGGCCATTTACAGGCTAGGGTAGTTTGAGTACCGCCTATGGTATTGCATTATTCACGTCTCATTCAACCTTCCAACAATGAGTATCTTTCAATATAGACATAAAATAATATCGACTTAGCAATAAACGAACAAAAATAAAACAAAATGACGTTTAAAATATCACTGCGACTGTTTTATTATTCATAAGTAAATATTAGGTAAACAAATTTCAACAATTTGAGTTAATAGTCACAATTTTATCGTTTTCATTTTATCACTGTTATTTTATCGCACTTAACTACCTGCTTCCGTTAGTTTCTTTCTACTACCTATAATTACTGGAGGAAGCAGATATTGTTTTCCACCCAAAACTTTGATATGGATATTTCACCAGAAATACATGTTTTGAGGCTTCTATATAAAAACCATTTTTTATCAAAAGGCACGCGCGCGCGCGCGCGTGTGTGTGTGTGTGTGTGTCTGTGTGTGTGTGTACAGCATCATTAAAAAACGAAACTTTAAATAACTACCAAACTTTGTATTTAAGTTCAGTACCTTCCAAAACTGCGACACAAAGATTTTCAAGAAAATCTCCCCACCCCAAATTACACTTTACCCGCAAAATGTTCCGTTTTACTTTCTCAAGAATGACTAATAATGTTTACTAAAATACCTTCTTCTTAACGGATTACCCTCCTCTTTGTACACTCTCAAGGACATCAAAGCCATTGTCTTGGGTCAGTAGCCTGTCGAGGAGCAAGCAAACTTTGGATCGCAGCTTATCCAGTATGGTGATCAGCCCAAAGTCTGGTATAGCGGTGAAGAAAAAGGAAATGAAATGTAGTGATGAAAGGGATAATAGAAAAATTCTCGGATCAAATTATCCAACCCAGCATTCGCCTAGCGAGGAAAACCTCTAAAAACCTCGCTCAATTTAGTAAAGTATCTCATATTTAAAATAATTACTTAAGAAATAAAATGTATATCTTGAATTTTCTGGGAAGTACTCTTTGTTAAGAAAGGATATTGTATAACTCCATATAACTGGTAAAGTATAACAGACAGACAAGCTCTTAAACATAAAACGTATTTATCTTTAAAACACAGTTTATTTCAAATAACTTTTTGTATCATCAACCATTTCCGAAATATGCCTTTTTAGTTTTTTTCAATGGTTTTATTAATATTTGAATTGGTCATCATTCAGTTACTTCTCACGATGTCATAAAAAGTCTATGGGATTTTAAGACAGCATATGGCGACCCGATTTTTAACATGTGATTGTCGATTTGAACTCCTGCATCCTGTGGTCCATAAAGCGAAACATGTCATGTAGCTATTTCTGTAAACGTTTATCTCGACTAATATGAAATATATAGAAAAATAAGCTTTATGGGAATATTTTTTGGCGCGATATAAAAATATACGATAATGGATAGAGAAATTCATGTGGCGTAACACATTCAGAGACCTGAAAAACATATTTCTGTTGAAGTAACGATGTGAAGTTTTTGAAATGAAACTACTTGATAAGGTAAAAAGTTGATAGAAAAGAATGCAATAATATAACGCCCCCAGATAATTTTAATTCTCCTGGTTACCCAGAGGCGTGGTTACCGCTGTATCTGGACTAACCCAGTAGGTGTTCTATTACCAATTAGCGGTTAAGGGGATCATCTTCATTAGCTCTGTAATGGGGTTAAGATAATTACCGCTAATGTTTCCTGTAGCAATGAACTACATTGTAACGAAATGTTTAAGTTATGTGTCGAGTAGAGTTAAATCAGATGAATTTTAACACTTTGCTTCTTTACGTGAAATGAAAGTAAATTTCTATCATTATAATGTTCAATGCATCTAGTGTTCATCTCCTATTTGTTCGTAATATTAAACATACTGATTTCAATTTCTCTGCCGCATACCTATAGTAGTTAAAGGAAGAATTGTGTTCCACCCAAAAATTGTATATTGAGATTTCACCGGACCGAGGTAGGTGACGCCGTGGTAGTTTGTATGACTAGTATTCGGGAGGTCCCGGGGCCGACCAATCTGACCAAAGGTTTTTCCGCGGTTTTCCTCGGTCGAAGGCGAATGTTGGTTTTCATAATTTGATCCGAGAAT